>CM060370.1:200090244-201340244 GCA_030545235.1 Helianthus tuberosus | reverse complement strand
TCTGGGATAGGGGAATGGTCATGAGTTTCCCCTACAGGAGCGTCCGCATGCAGTAGTCTAATACCAGCAGCAATAGGGCCACGCCCTCAAATGGGTCCTCCTCCAATAGATCGTTATCGTCGTCAGAGACCACGTCGGGGGGGCATATCGACAACGGGATAAGCGGCAAGGGCACAGGGGCAGGGATCACCGCGAGTGGCAATTTCCCAACAAGATGGCCATCAGTAGGCTCTGCTACGACTTCAGGCAGCGCACAAAGGGCTGGAAGTCGTCATTGTCTGTGCCGGTAGTATCGGAAATGTACACCTCGTGCTTCGATGAAACTATGTCGTCTGATACTATGGCCATGGGATTCGTAGTGTCCATCTTTCTAGTACATGATGAAAGCATGACGTTTGTAACACAAACACATATACGTATGATAATCAATCATATAATCATATAAACATGTTAGCCAATCAAATAATTCTCCTAGTCCCACTAGCCAAATTCTTCCCAGTCTCTAAGACTGCTCTATCAACTACCTCGACCTCTCAGATCGAGCCTCGGTCTCCAATACCGAGCCTCAGCCTCCAAACTGAGCCTACTCTTCCTAGTCCAACTAGCCAACTACCTCGATCTCTCAGACCGAGCCTCGGCCTCTCAGACCGATCCTCAGCCTTTCTAGACTGAGCCTACTCTTCCTAGTCTCACTAGCCAACTACCTCGATCTCTCAGACCGAGCCTCGGCCTCTCAGACCGAGCCTCAGCCTTTCTAGACTGAGCCTACTCTTCCTAGTCTCACTAGCCAACTACCTCGATCTCTCAGACCGAGCCTCGGCCTCTCAGACCGAGCCTCAGCCTTTCTAGACTGAGCCTATAAATAATAAAATGTGCTCAACATTTGTTTGTAAAAAGTTTTGGATCTGGACTTAAGTGGTATGCAGAAAAATGTTTTCGTGAGAGCCCTAGTGATCATAGTCTAGACTCGAGAAAGAATCCTAGTTCGCTATGATCAGAGCTCTGATACCAAGCTGTCACACCCTGGCTTTGCGGAAGCGTGGTTAATTTTGGTGTGACTTCTTAATACCATAGCTTAACCATAACAAAGCTATATGAAATAAAATCATGCAAGATCATCCATTTGATTAAGTTTTAGAACCAGAGTATCATACCATTGTCTTAAAGACTTACAACATCATAACATAAAACATGTCTTGAAAAACATAAACCGTAACATGAAACAAGCGCAGTTTAAGAGTTGTGACTTGTCCAGGAAAGAGTCACATTTCCTAAACTGGGATGACCTTGGAACCCTTATGCAGCGGGAAAACATAACATACTGTGCCAGATCTCTAATTTCCTGAAATACATGTAAGTTGAAAAATCAACAATAATGTTGAGCGAGTTCATGTGTAAGTGAGTATGTAAAACACTTGTAAGTATAAAAGTTCCCTGGTATGTAGCAGTGTAAGGAAAAAGAGATCACCAATGGTTTGCAAGGCCATTAGTATGTGTGAAGTGTAAGTAGGAAGACTCAACCTAGCAGATTTTGCGTCGGGTACAAAGTCACTCAAGGTCCGTTCTGCTGGGCCTCTTAGAGGTCCGTTCTGTTGGGCCTAGAGTTGGGCTCGCTACACCCAGATAGATCTACCGCTTACGTCCCTCGGTGTTTCTGCCTACCCACTCACATGATCTAAGTAGTAAACCTCCTTACGCTAACCATACCGTGTATAAAGTACTTGTAATCAAAGTAACATGTATTTCACCCCCGCAGTTAAGAAAACTGAAAACAGTTAGAGAAAAGGGGGACATGAACTCACAGTGAAGCGTCTCTACCAAGTATCTCCTGCTCACGCAGCTGTGCGACGACCTACAGGTGCTAATTTCTATTAGACGGACGACCGTGCCTTAGCTTTATAGTTTTAAGTCTTTGGGAAATAGTTAGACAACTATTTCGTGTTTACGTTCTGAATATACTTGGTACTTGATCTCCTTCCCAAGGATGGGGGATTCAATACATGTGCGTTCAAATTATATCATTAAGTCTCACTTAATATATGTATATATTTCCAATTTCACATAATTTTTTTCCAATAATACGTTGTTAAAATACGCGTTCATAAATATTTCCGTAAGTGTGTAAGTTACGTTTAACAATCGAGTGGTAATATAATTACCGGTGTAACTTATATATTTATGGTGAAAGCGTTCGTATTATTTTGGATTCGTTATCGTTCGTAAATATTATTTTTACTCTGAAAATAATATTTATGTATTTTCACAAAATAATCATAAACAGTGTGTGAAAAATATATATTTATCACGTTAAATTTTGTGAAAATCCCACCTCCGAATATTTAGTAAATAAAGTCTTGGCGAAATTTATATGTTGGAAGCATGTCCAAAATAATTCTAACACTTGTAGTGTAAATAGTTCTAAGTGTTAGGTTTTTAGAAAAATTTCGCCAGAGTTTCCTCTGTAACTGGAGGTGGCCACGCTTTCAAGCGTATCATTTTCTTTAACAAATTAACTCAACATTTTTCTTTATTTAATCAGAACAACTTTCATCACAACAACTAATCAACATATGTGTAACTTGCCAAAATTTCATGAACTTGTAGTTTTCCCAAAACTGTGGTGTAAATCCCCTTAAATTTAGTAGATCTTCACATAAGGTAATTTGATCTTGTAAAAACCTCGTTTTTAGAGAAAATCCATCTTTACAACTTCCCGTCATCTTTTTACAAAAGCTGTTATTTTATCGGATCTTTTCATTTCACAAGTGTTTACACACTTGTGGTTTATAAAAATCATGCTTGTTAGTGTAAAATCCATCTTTTAAAATACATGATTTCTTTGATACGTGGTTCTTTGAAAATACCACTTGCAGATGCGTAGATCTGCTAGTTTTAAACACAATTTCACAAGTAAAACTCTTTTACACAAGTTCATGATTCGCGTGTGGTAGAGTTTTACCTTTTAATCCTTGTATCATTCAAAACAAGCTTATGTTAAGATCCATGATCTTACCAAACCGGGTTAAACGATGATCCGAGCTACCACATCATAGATCAGGCCTAAATAATCATACATTTCGAATACTACATCATTTACACAACTCATGTGCTATTAACCACCATTTTTAGTGTTTTAAGTAGACTTTAAAGCATCAACTTGTAGGATTTCGAGTTTTAACCGATAAAAATCCTTTTAACCACTTTAGATTAGTTCAAGAAGGTGTTTTAAGCATTATACCTCTAGCTCGAGGCTAGGGAAGAATCTATGCGCAAAAGAGGTGGTTAAAAGCTAAGGAAAGAGGTCCTTCGAGTTCCGCTTGCACCAAGCTTCCTAATATGAGACCCTTGATGCTTGAATAACCTTGGATTTGCTTGAATCAATTTCGAAAATGGATGGAGGGGAGGGGTGTGTTCGGCCGTAGCTAGTATAGAGAGAAAGAGAGAGTTTTGTTGTGGTGTGTGTTAAGTGAAAGATCATATGTGTTTAAGTTAGATCTTATAGACAAATTAAGTATGTATTAACCAATGGATAATGTGCCTCCTAGATATTAAGCACATGGGATTTACACAAATCAACAAGGACAAGTGTGTCCCCCTACATGGGGACGGTTTGCAATGGGGGGGGGGGGGGGTACCTAGTTCGAATCCAACTAGATGATTAGGAACTAGTTAGTTAAGTTAAGTGTTTAACCCAGTTATTAGTGCGTCACGCGTTACGAAGGGTGTTAGGGTAATCAGGGACCCTAACTAGCTCAGAAGAAGATAAATAATGAAAATAACAATATTTTCATGTTCCGGGTATAGTCCGGTTGTTCGGTTGGATAGTAATCCGTTAAAGCGTTAACAAAGCTTTAAAGTGTCGTTAATACTCTTTTTAGTGACACAACTCATTCCTGACACTTTGGAAAGTGTCTAGTGTTATTTTTCTCATGTTTTGGCACTTTATTAGTTAGCTAAAAGCTGAATTATTTTGTAAAGTGCTGAGTTTTGTACTTAGAGTACGTTTTAGGCACATCCAGTCATTGTGACTTATTCCTAGAGACGCAGTTCTACAACCTTTGTATCCCTACACTCACCACTTAGTGTAGTAAAATATTTCAGGCTCTTACAGGCCTTAGAGGCAGTGTTTGCCTGATGCTGGCTTTATCAGCATGTTCAATAGGTTATCCGTTATTGTGCTACTGTGCTTTTTGTGCATCATGGTTGTCACTAGGGTTCAGCATGTAAATAATGTAGTGACGATAAGTAAAGTATGATGCAAGTAAGTACATGTATCAGATATCAAGTAGCAGTTCATCAGCTAGTTCAAACAAGCACAGTAATTAATCATTAGTTAAGTCGTACGGATACCTGGTTTAGTGCGGGTTGTCACATTCTCCCCCCGTTAAATAAATTTCGTCCCGAAATTTAAGTTCTGCTTGTAGATGCAGGGTTTTTAGGAAAAAGGTGGGGATTTTCTCTTTCATCCGGTCCTCACGTTCCCAGGTGTATTCAGGACCATGTCTGGCGTTCCAACGAACTTTGACGAGCTTAACACTGCTCCGGCGGGTCTTGTTAACTTTCCAATCCGTGTCCTCAACAGGTTCTTCAACGAAGTGGAGCGTGTCGTCAACATGAATCTCGTCGGTGGGAATGGCAACGGTGACTTGAGTTGGACTTTTCTTTAGATTGGATGCATGAAACGTATCGTGAACACCATTCAGTTCAGCAGGTAGGTCCAACTTGTATGCTACTAGCCCTATTCTTTCCAGAATTCTGAAGGGACCAATGTAGCGCGGATTTAACTTCCCACGCTTTCCGAAGCGTGCCACACCCTTCCAGGGTGAAACTTTCAATAACACCATTTCTCCAACTTGGAAATCCACATGTTTCCGGTTTGGATCCGCATAGGCCTTCTGTCTGTGGCGAGCTGCTTCGATGCGTTTAAGAATCTGCGCAATCTTGTCTGTCGTCTCTTGGACGACTTCGGGACCAGCAAGCTGCCTATCACCTGCGTCAGCCCAACATAAGGGTGATCGGCACTTGCGTCCGTAAAGGGCTTCAAATGGCGCGACACCAATACTGGTGTGGTAGCTGTTGTTGTATGAAAATTCAACCAAAGGTAAATGTTTGTCCCAGCTACCGCCCAAATCCATAACACATGCTCTCAGCATGTCTTCCAAAGTCTGTATCGTTCGCTCGCTCTGGCCGTCAGTTTGCGGATGAAACGCAGTGCTCAGATTCAATTGTGAGCCAAAGGCTTCTTGGAAGGATTGCCATATCCTTGACACAAACCTTCCGTCTCTATCAGAAACGATCGAGAGAGGCACTCCATGGCGCGCGACGATCTCTCTCATGTAAATTTCAGCCAATTTGCTTGTATTATCCTTCTCTCTGATAGGTAAGAAGTGTGCTGACTTCGTTAATCGATCCACTATCACCCAGATAGTGTCATGGCCTCTTGGCGTTCTTGGCAATTTTGTAACAAAATCCATTGAGATTTGTTCCCATTTCCACTTGGGAATCTCAGGTTGTTGCAGAAGTCCTGAAGGCTTCTGGTATTCGGCTTTAACCTTAGCGCATGTTAAACATTTGCTCACGTAAACAGCAACATCGCCTTTCATCCTCGGCCACCAATAATAATCTTTGAGATCCTGGTACATCTTATCCGCTCCAGGATGGATAGAGTACCGTGATTTGTGAGCTTCATCAAAAATAACTTTCCTTAAACCACCAAACAGAGGAACCCAAATCCTTTTCTCGAAGCATAACGTTCCTTCCTCGTTTGGTACCAAAAGCTTCTCCATCCCACGGAGATATTCTTCTTCAAGGTTTCCTTCTTTGAGAGCTTCTTTCTGCGCGGTACGAATGCGCAAGGAAAGATCGGTTTGGATAATCATCTCTAAAGCTCTAACCCTTATGGGCTTGATTCTCTCTTTACGACTTAGGGCATCGGCGACTACATTCGCCTTCCCTGGATGATACTTTATCTCGCAGTCGTAATCGTTCAGCAACTCAACCCATCGTCTTTGCCTCATATTCAACTCCTTCTGGTTGAATATATGCTGTAGGCTCTTGTGATCTGTAAAGATTGTACACTTTGTACCATAAAGGTAGTGTCTCCAGATCTTTAAAGCAAAAACCACTGCGCCAAGCTCCAAATCGTGTGTGGTATAGTTCTTTTCATGCACTTTCAACTGACGCGATGCGTAAGCAATAACCTTTTGGCGTTGCATCAACACACAACCCAATCCTTGACGCGATGCGTCGCAGTATACCACAAAATCATCAGTACCCTCTGGTAGAGCTAAGATTGGCGCGTTACAAAGCTTATCCTTCAATATCTGAAACGCTTCATCCTGTTTGATTTCCCAATCAAACTTCTTATCCTTCTGCGTGAGGAGCGTCAATGGTTGAGCGATCTTTGAAAAATTCTCAATGAATCTTCGATAATAGCCAGCCAAACCCAAGAATTGTCGAATCTCGGTTGGCGTCTTTGGCGTTTCCCAATCCTTGATCGCCTCGATCTTGGTTGGATCCACGTGGATTCCATCTCCATTTACCACGTGCCCAAGAAATTGGACTTCACGTAGCCAAAATTCGCACTTGGAGAATTTGGCATACAGCTGTTCCTTCTTTAGCAGCTCCAAAATAGCTCTTAGATGCTGTTCGTGCTCGGCCTTTGTTCTTGAATAAATCAAGATATCATCGATGAACACTATTACGAACTTATCCAAGTACGGCTTGCAAACTCTATTCATCAAGTCCATAAAGACTGCAGGTGCGTTTGTCAAACCAAACGGCATAACGAGGAACTCGTAGTGTCCATAACGAGTTCTGAAGGCTGTCTTCGGGATACTCTCCCCTTGTATCCTTATCTGATGGTATCCAGATCGTAAATCGATCTTTGAGTAAAAGCTTTGAACCTTGCAGTTGATCGAATAAGTCATCGATCCTCGGCAGAGGATACCTATTCTTGATCGTCAGCTTGTTCCGCTCCCGATAGTCTATGCACATTCGAAAACTACCGTCCTTCTTCTTAACAAACAACACTGGAGCTCCCCAAGGCGAGAAGCTTGGTCGGATAAAACCCTTGTCTAACAACTCTTGAAGTTGTGTCGACAGTTCCTGCATCTCAGACGGAGCAAGTCTGTAAGGTGCCTTAGCCACAGGCGCGGCGCCTGGAACTAAGTCAATGCGGAACTCTACTTGCCTCTGAGGTGGCAGTCCAGGCAAGTCTTCTGGGAAGACTTCTGGATACTCCCTCACGACAGGGATGTCTTCGATTCTTGGCTCAGCAGCCTTCTTATCCACAATGTGTGCCAGAAAAGAAACACATCCTTTCTGCAAACACTTCCTTGCTTTCAAGCAGCTGATAATCCTCAACGGCGTCTCATGCTTCTCTCCGTGAACCACAATTGTTTCGCCATCTTCGGTTGGGATACGAATAACTTTTTCGTGACAAACTATCTCAGCCTTGTTGCCTGATAACCAATCCATTCCTACTACCACGTCGAAGCTTCCCAACTGGACTGGTAGCAGATCCAGAGCAAACTCACGTTCTCCTAATTCGATCACACAGCCTCTGATAACTTCATTGGCTTCTACTAACTTCCCATTAGCTAATTCGATCGAGTACGGAACATCTAACTTATTAGCGGCTAACCCAAGCATACTCTTAAATTCTAACGACACGAAGCTATAATCGGCACCAGTATCAAATAAAACGGATGCATAGCGTTGGTTCACAGGGAACGTACTAGTAACGATATTGGGATCCTGGCGCGCTTCCTTTGCTTCGATTTGGAACACTCTTCCACGGGCTTGGTTTAACTCTGGGCAGTTCTTCTTAAAATGCCCGATATCACCGCAGTGAAAGCACCCAAGTCTTTGCCCATTTCCACCAGCTTGATCATTCCTCTGATTACAATTCACGGTGCCCGCTTGGTTAGCATTGTTGCCTCGATTCTCGTTACCTCCATAGTTTCCTTGTGGGCGATTTCCATTCCCACCCCTGTTGTAACTTCTGTTTCCGAATCCTCCCTGGCCTCCCTGACCAGCAGTGGCCCAACAAGTGTCCTTCGAGTGGCCACGTTTCCCACATGCTTCGCATACTTTTGGCCCGCAATGACCAGAATGGTGGCGCTGGCAGGTGTTGCATTTGGGCTGGGTGCCCATATACCCTTTTCCTTTCTTTCCTCTACCAGCTGTAACCTGAGCTGGCGTGTCTGATCCTCCTTTCTTAACCACCACACTGGCGCCTTGCTTGAAGTTCGAGAACTTCCGTTTGTTACCTCCTGATGACTCGACGTGAGTCTCTGCCTTCTTGGTCTTGATCTCATCAAACTTGTTCAGGCGAATAGCCTCCTCAGTGAGAGCTACGCTCAAATCGATCGCCTCAGTAATGGTCGCAGGCTTGGATGAGGTTACCATGCTTATGATTTGAGGAGCTAGTCCCCAAATGAAACGTTCAATTCTCTTGAACTCAGGAGTGACCATGTAGGGTACCACATGCGATAAGTCATGGAACCTTTGAACGTATTCTGCTATCTTTGGACCGTCCATTTTCAAGTGCCAGAACTCGGTTTCCAATCGCTGGATTTCTGCGCGGGAACAGTACTTTTTGCGCATAAGTTCCTTCAGTTCGGTCCAGGTCAGCGCGTAGGCAGCAGCTTCGCCTAGTGTCTGTACTTGCAGATTCCACCAAGAGAGGGCTCCATCCAAGAATAGCCCTGAGATATAGGTGACTTGCTGATCCAGCGCGCACTTGCTCATGCGAAGAATAGATTCGGTTTTCTCAGCCCAACGTACAAAGGCGACAGCACCTCCTGTGCCATCAAAGTTTACGGGCTTGCAGTCTAAGAACTGCTTGTAGGTGCATCCTGCACATACGTTATAACATACGTTTGGCATTAGCATCATTGCTAAGGATATCCAATTAGGTCATGGTATGTCTAAATGACTTGGTATTACCATGAGGTGGATTATTGTTGCCAGTGTTGCCAGAGTTGCTTCCACTAGTCCCTCCTTGAGAGGCGGCGTATTGTGCAATGGCAGCAGTGATAATTTGCTGGAGTTCTGCCTCATTAGTAGGCATGTGTGTCTCACGTCTCGGCGGCATCTTCTAAAAGATGGTTTACGTCGGTCAGGTCATAATAAGTAGAGTGTACGTAAGTATACAACAATATCAATCACATAACATCTCATGTTATCAATCACATAACATCTCATGTTATAAATAGATCACCCATATTGATAGCTTCTGCAATGGTTGAGGGCTTTGAGGTAGTAACCATCCCCCTGACCTGGGGTGCAAGTGTCCAAATGAATCGTTCAATCCTTTTGAACTTCGGTTTGACTAAGTAGGGGGCGACCCTAGATAAGTCGTGCGATCGCTGGATAAGTTCAGGAATTTCTGGTTCGTCCATTTTCAAATTCCTGAACTCCACTTCAAGCTTCTAAATTCCAGTCCTAAAACAACATTTCTTCTCAATCGTTTCCTTGAGCTCGTCCCAGCTCAGTGCATAAGCAGCGTCTGTGCCAAGGGTCTGAACCTGGAGGTTCCATTAAGAGAGTGTGCCATCTAGAAATATCTCCGAGATATAGGTAACACTCTGTTGGGGCGAACAGTTACTCATTCTTAGAATGGAGTCGGTCTTTCTGGACCAACGAACAAATGCAACGGCGCCTCCTGTTCTGTCAAAGTTCAAAGGCTTGCAGTTCAGGAACTGTTTATAGGTGCAGCCAGTTGGAGGGTTATCTCCAGTAATGCCATCGTTGTGCTTAGAGCGGAGGGCTTCATGTCGTGCATTTGCCTGTGAGATGCGTTCCTGCAACTCGGCTTCTGTCCTTGGCAACGTACTGGTGTTTGTTTCACGTCTGGGTGACATTTCCTTTGTCGAAGTGGTATGGAGCGGGTTAGACAACGTTTCAATTGTCTATGAGATATATAGCCACATAAGCCATCATGTAAACACCCAATTTCACACGCAAATATACTCAATGTATGAGTGGGGAAGTAAATTTCTGAGCCTTCACATAGGCTTGCCAAGTTGGCTTGTTGCCTGTAATAGAATGAGCTCGAGGCTACTTCGCCTCGCCTTGGTCATTCGTGTTTTAGATATTTCCTGCTACATTGGTTTTCATTAGCTTGACCCGCAGAGTCCACCAGGATTTTTGTGCACTACAAGTCGTTATTACGTGGGCCCCCGTAATAATAAATTGTCTTGCACAGTTACCCCAAATTTTCTCTCGTCCAAGCAGATGATAAATCAAGGAGCAACAACAGGTGCATCGGCATGAACAGGGTCATGCTCCAATGCGGGGTCAGGAGCAACGCCTGGCTCAGGGGCCACGGCTGGCTCCGGATCAAAAACTCCATCTCAAGATCAGCTGGATCAACAAACACAGGGGGGTTACAGGATCCTCCAAGGGCTGGTCTAAGTGTATGAACTCAAGGTCATGGTCTGGATTAAAATCAGGTGGAAGAACAAGATCACCCTCAATAGTGTGATCAAACTTCAAAGCTGTGTGCGGGAACCGGTGCAGCTGATGATGCCATATCAGGGTCGGCGTCGTGTGAGTAGTTCTGCACTCCCTGTATATGCAAAGATGCGGATGTCAGGGACTCAAATGAGTCTGGGATAGGGGAATGGTCATGAGTTTCCCTTACAGGAGCGTCCGCATGCAGTAGTCTAATACCAGCAGCAATAGGGCCTCGCCCTCAAATGGGTCCTCCTCCAATAGATCGTTATCGTCGTCAGAGACCACGTCGGGGGGGCATATCGACAACGGGATAAGCGGCAAGGGCACAGGGGCAGGGATCACCGCGAGTGGCAATTTCCCAACAAGATGGCCATCAGTAGGCTCTGCTACGACTTCAGGCAGCGCACAAAGGGCTGGAAGTCGTCATTGTCTGTGCCGGTAGTATCGGAAATGTACACCTCGTGCTTCGATGAAACTATGTCGTCTGATACTATGGCCATGGGATTCGTAGTGTCCATCTTTCTAGTACATGATGAAAGCATGACGTTTGTAACACAAACACATATACGTATGATAATCAATCATATAATCATATAAACATGTTAGCCAATCAAATAATTCTCCTAGTCCCACTAGCCAAATTCTTCCCAGTCTCTAAGACTGCTCTATCAACTACCTCGACCTCTCAGATCGAGCCTCGGTCTCCAATACCGAGCCTCAGCCTCCAAACTGAGCCTACTCTTCCTAGTCCAACTAGCCAACTACCTCGATCTCTCAGACCGAGCCTCGGCCTCTCAGACCGATCCTCAGCCTTTCTAGACTGAGCCTACTCTTCCTAGTCTCACTAGCCAACTACCTCGATCTCTCAGACCGAGCCTCGGCCTCTCAGACCGAGCCTCAGCCTTTCTAGACTGAGCCTACTCTTCCTAGTCTCACTAGCCAACTACCTCGATCTCTCAGACCGAGCCTCGGCCTCTCAGACCGAGCCTCAGCCTTTCTAGACTGAGCCTATAAATAATAAAATGTGCTCAACATTTGTTTGTAAAAAGTTTTGGATCTGGACTTAAGTGGTATGCAGAAAAATGTTTTCGTGAGAGCCCTAGTGATCATAGTCTAGACTCGAGAAAGAATCCTAGTTCGCTATGATCAGAGCTCTGATACCAAGCTGTCACACCCTGGCTTTGCGGAAGCGTGGTTAATTTTGGTGTGACTTCTTAATACCATAGCTTAACCATAACAAAGCTATATGAAATAAAATCATGCAAGATCATCCATTTGATTAAGTTTTAGAACCAGAGTATCATACCATTGTCTTAAAGACTTACAACATCATAACATAAAACATGTCTTGAAAAACATAAACCGTAACATGAAACAAGCGCAGTTTAAGAGTTGTGACTTGTCCAGGAAAGAGTCACATTTCCTAAACTGGGATGACCTTGGAACCCTTATGCAGCGGGAAAACATAACATACTGTGCCAGATCTCTAATTTCCTGAAATACATGTAAGTTGAAAAATCAACAATAATGTTGAGCGAGTTCATGTGTAAGTGAGTATGTAAAACACTTGTAAGTATAAAAGTTCCCTGGTATGTAGCAGTGTAAGGAAAAAGAGATCACCAATGGTTTGCAAGGCCATTAGTATGTGTGAAGTGTAAGTAGGAAGACTCAACCTAGCAGATTTTGCGTCGGGTACAAAGTCACTCAAGGTCCGTTCTGCTGGGCCTCTTAGAGGTCCGTTCTGTTGGGCCTAGAGTTGGGCTCGCTACACCCAGATAGATCTACCGCTTACGTCCCTCGGTGTTTCTGCCTACCCACTCACATGATCTAAGTAGTAAACCTCCTTACGCTAACCATACCGTGTATAAAGTACTTGTAATCAAAGTAACATGTATTTCACCCCCGCAGTTAAGAAAACTGAAAACAGTTAGAGAAAAGGGGGACATGAACTCACAGTGAAGCGTCTCTACCAAGTATCTCCTGCTCACGCAGCTGTGCGACGACCTACAGGTGCTAATTTCTATTAGACGGACGACCGTGCCTTAGCTTTATAGTTTTAAGTCTTTGGGAAATAGTTAGACAACTATTTCGTGTTTACGTTCTGAATATACTTGGTACTTGATCTCCTTCCCAAGGATGGGGGATTCAATACATGTGCGTTCAAATTATATCATTAAGTCTCACTTAATATATGTATATATTTCCAATTTCACATAATTTTTCTCCAATAATACGTTGTTAAAATACGCGTTCATAAATATTTTCGTAAGTGTGTAAGTTACGTTTAACAATCGAGTGGTAATATAATTACCGGTGTAACTTATATATTTATGGTGAAAGCATTCGTATTATTTTGGATTCGTTATCATTCGTAAATATTATTTTTACTCTGAAAATAATATTTATGTATTTTCACAAAATAATCATAAACAGTGTGTGAAAAATATATATTTATCACGTTAAATTTTGTGAAAATCCCACCTCCGAATATTTAGTAAATAAAGTCTTGGCGAAATTTATATGTTGGAAGCATGTCCAAAATAATTCTAACACTTGTAGTGTAAATAGTTCTAAGTGTTAGGTTTTTAGAAAAATTTCGCCAGAGTTTCCTCTGTAACTGGAGGTGGCCACGCTTTCAAGCGTATCATTTTCTTTAACAAATTAACTCAACATTTTTCTTTATTTGATCAGAACAACTTTCATCACAACAACTAATCAACATATGTGTAACTTGCCAAAATTTCATGAACTTGTAGTTTTCCCAAAACTATGGTGTAAATCCCCTTAAATTTAGTAGATCTTCACATAAGGTAATTTGATCTTGTAAAAACCTCGTTTTTAGAGAAAATCCATCTTTACAACTTCCCGTCATCTTTTTACAAAAGCTGTTATTTTATCGGATCTTTTCATTTCACAAGTGTTTACACACTTGTGGTTTATAAAAATCATGCTTGTTAGTGTAAAATCCATCTTTTAAAATACATGATTTCTTTGATACGTGGTTCTTTGAAAATACCACTTGCAGATGCGTAGATCTGCTAGTTTTAAACACAATTTCACAAGTAAAACTCTTTTACACAAGTTCATGATTCGCGTGTGGTAGAGTTTTACCTTTTAATCCTTGTATCATTCAAAACAAGCTTATATTAAGATCCATGATCTTACCAAACCGGGTTAAATGATGATCCGAGCTACCACATCATAGATCAGGCCTAAATAATCATACATTTCGAATACTACATCATTTACACAACTCATGTGCTATTAACCACCATTTTTAGTGTTTTAAGTAGACTTTAAAGCATCAACTTGTAGGATTTCGAGTTTTAACCGATAAAAATCCTTTTAACCACTTTAGATTAGTTCAAGAAGGTGTTTTAAGCATTATACCTCTAGCTCGAGGCTAGGGAAGAATCTATGCGCAAAAGAGGTGGTTAAAAGCTAAGGAAAGAGGTCCTTCGAGTTCCGCTTGCACCAACCTTCCTAATATGAGACCCTTGATGCTTGAATAACCTTGGATTTGCTTGAATCAATTTCGAAAATGGATGGAGGGGAGGGGGGTGTTCGGCCGTAGCTAGTATAGAGAGAAAGAGAGAGTTTTGTTGTGGTGTGTGTTAAGTGAAAGATCATATGTGTTTAAGTTAGATCTTATAGACAAATTAAGTATGTATTAACCAATGGATAATGTGCCTCCTAGATATTAAGCACATGGGATTTACACAAATCAACAAGGACAAGTGTGTCCCCCTACATGGGGACGGTTTGCAATGGGGGGGGGGGGGGTACCTAGTTCGAATCCAACTAGATGATTAGGAACTAGTTAGTTAAGTTAAGTGTTTAACCCAGTTATTAGTGCGTCACGCGTTACGAAGGGTGTTAGGGTAATCAGGGACCCTAACTAGCTCAGAAGAAGATAAATAATGAAAATAACAATATTTTCATGTTCCGGGTATAGTCCGGTTGTTCGGTTGGATAGTAATCCGTTAAAGCGTTAACAAAGCTTTAAAGTGTCGTTAATACTCTTTTTAGTGACACAACTCATTCCTGACACTTTGGAAAGTGTCTAGTGTTATTTTTCTCATGTTTTGGCACTTTATTAGTTAGCTAAAAGCTGAATTATTTTGCAAAGTGCTGAGTTTTGTACTTAGAGTACGTTTTAGGCACATCCAGTCATTGTGACTTATTCCTAGAGACGCAGTTCTACAACCTTTGTATCCCTACACTCACCACTTAGTGTAGTAAAATATTTCAGGCTCTTACAGGCCTTAGAGGCAGTGTTTGCCTGATGCTGGCTTTATCAGCATGTTCAATAGGTTATCCGTTATTGTGCTACTGTGCTTTTTGTGCATCATGGTTGTCACTAGGGTTCAGCATGTAAATAATGTAGTGACGATAAGTAAAGTATGATGCAAGTAAGTACATGTATCAGATATCAAGTAGCAGTTCATCAGCTAGTTCAAACAAGCACAGTAATTAAGCAGTAATTAATCATTAGTTAAGTCGTACGGATACCTGGTTTAGTGCAGGTTGTCACAACTGGTCAGTACAGTTTGGAGGAACAGCTTGTTATGCAAAGAACATCAATCACATCAAGCACGTTCATAAGGAGGAATTTTCTGAAAGTGACGACAGTTCGGCTTATACCGGGAGTTCTGATGAAGAAAGTTCTATTTCGGGAGATGATCATTCTGATTCTGATGTGAAGGAAGAAGCAAGTTCTGATGTTGAAGACTTGTTAAATGAAGCTGAGGAGTTAAAATTTCAGAGATCAGTTCTGATCAAGAAGGCTGATGTTGCATCTACAGAAATGGAGAAGTTCTTCTCTGAAGACGGATCTTTTTCGTTTAATACTGCCTTTATGGCAAATGTCTCAGCCTCTACGAGTCAGGTAAATGCTGAAACTCCTACTCCTAGTGTTTGTAAATCTTGTGCAGATATGAAGCTTGAATCAGAAAAACTTCATAGTCATAATCAAAGTTTGGTTATTGAACTATCAAAGTGCAAAGAGGCTAATATGGCTTTAGTTCGAAATGAAAAGGAATTTAAATCTGTAATTGAAACTTTAAAGAAAAGTGTTTCCGAAGTAAACAAAGTCGTTTATCATAAACAAGTGAGCATTAACGAATATATTAACATTGTTGAGGAAACCAAAAAGGAACTAGCCATAGCCAAATGCGAGCATGATGCTATCAAGCAAAAGTTGGAAAGTTATTCTAACTCCCGATTTGTGCTTGATCACATCATTGACGTTCAACAACTGAAAGGAAATCAGAAAGGCATAGGATATAAGAAGTGTCCACCCCCTTTGAGACACAACTATACCAAAATGCCTGATGAAGAGGATATGCCTCGGTATGAACCCAGTGTGCCTCTTGATTATGAGGAATTTTCTACTGGCCTACGGTTCAAACCGGACAGTTCTTCAAACACATCATCTGAGCAACCAGAAACCTCGACATGTACGAAACAAAGTCCTTCAATCATTGAGGACTATGAGTCGTCAGATGATGAATCAGAATCAGATGTGAATGACCAGGATGAATCACTTGATGAGACGAAAGGAGTAGAAATTCCAATTGAGAATCATATTCTTTGTGATCCTCCTACTCCTGTCGTGCAACCTGTTGCCAAGCAAGTGATAGATCCTGTCAAGAATGTCAAGGATGACAAAGAATGTGTGTCTGCTGTTAAGAGCAATAACGTGTTGTATACTTTGGTCAGTGATGCTAAAATTTATTCGGACAATGATTTTCCAATTAAAAATGTCAATCCATCTTTGATTGATAAAGTGTTTGAAGACAACACGAATAAATTTTTGGGAAAGAGCATTCCCGGAGTTGTGGTAACACAATGTGATCCTGTTCCAAAATCAGAAATCAGAAAACAATTTGGAAAACAGAAATCACCGACAAAGCAACAACCTATTGCCTCTAAGGGTAAACAACCAAAAAGGCGAGCTCAAAAGCCTAACATTTCTCAATCAAAATTTGAAACAAAAGGAGCTCGTTATCAGAAGAAAAGCAAGGATGTTAAATTTGTAGCATCAAAGGGTACGGATAAAATCGAGACTTTTGAAAACAAATCAAACACCGATTTTGTACAACAAGTCAAGATTTTGAAACGTAATAGGGATAACAATTACACCCAACACACAAACGGGTGTGATGAAAGAGCAAGTACCTCAGGTTCTACAGGTTCGACATCTCCCAGTCGATCAAATTCTCCTAAGTTTGTTGAAAGGAGAACGTGTTTCAAATGTGGGAAGTTTGGGCACATCATTAAAGACTGCACAAACTCGCCTAAACCAAATTTTGTTGAAAGAACCCCTTCTGAACAAGGTCACTCACAACGTCGTCCTGTTTCTCCAAAACATGATAAAAGAACTGTTAAGGAACAAGAAACGAAACAACGACGTCATAACATCAAAGCTGTTGAAAAGGCTTTAAAATCTGAAGTCAAAACGGTTAAAAGGAAACCTAGTTTGTCACAACCATTAAAACCAGAAACTGTACATAATACACAATCTGGTAAACAAAAACAAACTTGGAAACCTAAAACGGGTGAAAGTTCAGGGGGAGGTGTTGTGTTTGAAAATCATCAGGAAATTGAAATTACATTTCTTGATTCTCAGGGGCAACCTAAGTCTATGAAGGCTTGGGTCCCACTCTCCAACTAATCTCTGAGTGAGTGTGTAGGATGTTCCAGGAGGAACTTTCGATAGTCGTAAGATTGTTGATAGTGGAGCGTCCTTGCATAAAATAGGCGACAGAAGAAATTGTTGCCTTTGATGGAGAGAAAATGAAAAGGGAAACAGAGTTGTCTGTTGAAAGAAATTGATAACTTCGACAAAATGCAAATCATTTCAAAGTGTGATTGTTAAAGGCTTTGATCGGGTCCCCAGGGGTAGATTCAAATCAAAATGTACGCACCTGTAGCACGTCTGAAGATTCAAAATCAACAAGATGAACGTGCAGTGTACATTTCTTCGCGGTGTAATTGAAGAAAATGTGTTTGTTGAACAAACCAACCGGGTGTGCGGATGCCTTGGCATGGATTGAACAACCGCACACTACTTCTCAAGGAGAAAGACAAAGACCTTCGCTGGTGTAATGTGGAAGACCAGCCGGAACCAAAGGTTTCTGATCTTGTTGCTGTGAAGAGATTTCTCGGTAAATTGAAGTAGCTACAAGGAATCGACCTTGAAATCCACACCGGGTGGATGTCCAGTTTGGGAGAGCACTCAGATTCCTTGCAATGCACGAAGCAGTTGCAGGATACGGTTTTAAATTTCTAATCTCTCCTATACTTGTCGACATTTAAGCTGCTTTATGAATTATTATCATCTCGTATAGCACTCTTTGGCCAGACAATGTTGTCATGGTCCGCACCGCTTACCGGCATGCCAACTGATTTTTCCAAAATTCGATTAAATCATTTCTGATTCAAATTAATTTTGGTAAACGGCATTGAGTTAAAACATGAGTTAACCGACATCGGGAAATCGTTTTTGTAAATATCTTCGTGCCTTTTAAATTTTATCTTAGTTTGTTGATTTTAGGGGGAGTAAATCCAAATTTGAAAAATCCAAAAACATCGAAAAATTTAAAAAACGCAAAAACAATAGAAAATCAAAAATGAGTTTCCTGGCGAGAAAAAGAGAAAATGATAGTACATCAGTGGTCTGTTGAAACCTCTTTAAACCTAAAATGAAAAACGATAAGCAGCTCTATATAAGATGTATCGGTAGGCTCACAATCATTTTAAAGTGTGCAGGGTGATATAAACCTTAATCGACTGAAGACCAGGTGGGAACCATACATTGGCATATGGTCTTGGTACCGAAATTTCGTTTGAGAGATTGCCGAGGTTCTGAGATATTCGGTCTTTATGCTGCTTATCATCTGGGTATCATGGTTGTATCTTTTACCGAAAAATAACGGGGACGCAAGTCTAGATCTTCCATGATACCATACATACGTGTACATATTGCATTCGACCTCAATAAGTGATAAACAATCACATGTCCCTAAAATAAGTGATAATATATCACATTTATCCGGGAGTCAAGTTCGTCTCTCTGCTGTACGAAAGTACTGACCTGTTCACGGACTTGCTCCTGTGCCCTCATGCATCTGAAAATCAAGTTCCTCATCAATAAGTGATTCTATCACATAGGGCTTGTTTTCAAATCAAATAAGTGAGTTTCTCACATTCTTTTATACGGTCAAACAGATGATAAACGGTATACTCACCGGTAAAATGAATTCTCGTGCATACCTTGATACGGGAATGTGTCGTGTGTGGATGAACACCGGTCGGTAAGTATAAATCATACCTTAACGTATCCCCTCGCCATGATTACATCTGATAAGTTGAGCTTAAGTGGACAACAATACCGATAATTGTTATAGGATGCTTATCTTAATGTTAACTAATTGAACAACAAGAGCGTTTTGACGTGACCGTTCACTGATATGATTCCCTTACCCTCGAAACTCGCAAAAAAAATTGTCTGTAAATATTTATTTACTGCTTTCTGTCTTTACATTTGAAAAATTCAAAATTCCAAAAAGATTTTAGGTGTGTTTTAATATAAACTTAATAAAATCCAAAAAGATTTTGCTTCTAGTTTATTTTTTATTGACTGATGTTGGAACTCGAGTCTATCCTACCCAAAATCCTGATTGTAAGCCGGAAAACAATTGCACCTTCATAAACTGTCGAAGTTAACAAATTTTTGAAAGTTAAAGGACTAAAATTGAATAATTTGTTAAACTTTCAAACTGTTGTCGGTCGGTGTTTGATTGAGATTTGATCTCAAATGTGTCGTTTGTTTAATTTGTTTATATTCCAAGCGGTTGTTCTCATTATGCGTTTAGCTTTCTTGCCTGTGCAGATGCTAAAGGCGAGGAGAACATGTTGGATGACAAGCTTTGGAATGAAGACACGACGTGAAGGCACTCAAAAGATAAACATGATCGAGTTGCCGCTGACCTCTCATCAACACCACAAGGATCTAAAGAATTGATGTTCAAAAGATTCACAAGCATGACTCAATGGAGAGTTCATTCTAAGGGGGAGTTTGTTAACACACTTCCTATATTAAATGGGGAGTTTGTTGATACACTTTATGCTTACGACGCGTGAAGACTTTGAAGATCCTCCGACATGAAAGACACAGAAGACGAAAAATCACAGAAGACGAACCTCACGAGTAGCGTCCAAGGGGGAGTTTGTTGATACACTTTGTGTGGACGCGACTCGGCTCGGTTCGACTCAGTTCTAATCAACTTGGTTTCGACTCGGTTAGGTCCGGCTCAAGCCCGATGTCACGACATTCCTCCGTTGTGCGCCCCAGAGTTCGAAACGCGAAGCACGGAGAGCCGCGGACAAGTCCCAGGTGACACATCACCATGACATCATCTCTGTGATGTCATGATGATGTCATAAAGTGAAAAAGTCATGCAAATCTAAGTATTTGACGAAACACATTGTGTTTCATCAAATTTGTTTTAGGCTATCCCTGTTTCGTCGCTTATAGGGCTTCTTCAGGCCCAATGTTTGGCCCAACTGTGTTTCGTCAATTCCTTTTCAGTTTCGTCAAGTCTGTGTCTCTGTTTAGTATAAATAGGCCTCATAGTTTCTGTGTGAAACATGGATGAGACGAGAGCAGAGAGATGAGAGAATACCCTGCAAGTCTGTAAACTGTGTTTGTATCAGTTGTGCATTCTCATCCAGTTAATCAAACGATTGTGTTTCTTTGGTTAACCACTGTGTTTACTTTGTTCTATGTTTGATTTGGCTTAGTTAAGTGGATTCCGCACACTTAACTTTGTTTGTTATAAACAAGGCTTTGGTAGTGAAAATCGATCCTCCGATTTCGGGACCTACACTAGTTAACAGAGTTAGACATAAAATAACCAAGTTGCCCTTCTCGTTAACAGAAATTATGGATGAAGTTAAGTGATGGACTAAAATAGCAACAGTGAAACCTTTTTGTACCCACAGGTGGAAAATGAAACCTTTTGAATAAACTGACAAAATGGCCCAAAACACAGTGACTAAAATAACATTTAACTCTAATCACAATAATAATAGCTATAATAATAATAACTTTTATTTATTCTACTATCATTAATAACATAATTATTAAAATTGTTATTATTATTTTAAATATAATAATAGATATCCATTATTTCTAAATTTTACAAACAAATTACGTTATATTCTCATATTTCACAAAAAAATAACTTATTTATCAACTTTGCTTTTCCACGCACAATTATTATTCAATTTTTTTATTGGCCTACACCACTAATACCCCCCCCCCCCTCTTCTTGATCCTCTCTTCTCTTTCTCTTTATTTTAATATTTCAACAAATTATCAAATCATTGTTGTTTCTGCAATTGCTTCTCCTTCAATTTGGAGAAGAAGGGATGGTGGGGTGAGAGTACCTACCAGGTATTTAACCCTTTTTTTATAATGGGCTGCACTGAAAGGACCAAATTATCCTCACATGCCAAGCACATGGGGTGTTTTAACAGGGGTTATTGGATTTTAATAATCCCAAGTTTCACTAATTGGCCGGTAATAATCTCAACTTCAAAAATTGCCTACAACAGTCCCAACTTGTAAGATTTTGGCCACCAATTATCCTTGTCTAACTGGGTTATAACCCAGTTAGTTTTTTGAAGTTTTGAGCATCGGAGAAGATCACTAGAGGTTGGAGATGACAAGTGGTGGTCTTCTTTGGTGGTTTCAGGGGTAAAGAAGGTCGTCGGAATAAGTTGCAGGTCACCGGAGTTGCGTAGATGGTGGAAATTTTAAACTTTTGAGAAGCGGAGAAGATTACAGGTGGTCGGAGATGATTGGTGGTGGTCTCGTTTGGTGGTTTCAGGGGTAAAACAGGTCGCCGGAATAAATTGCAGGTCACCAGCCCAACAAGGTTATATAACCCAGTTAGACAAGGATCATTGCTGGCCAAAATCTTACAAGTTGGGACTGTTGTAGGCAATTTTTGAAGTTGGGATTATTATCGGCCAATTAGTGAAACTTGGGATTATTAAAATCCAATACCCCTTTTAACAGAGATATTTAACTGATGTTAGGACTGGGGACAAAGCGCGTTCATTTTTGACAAGTTTTGGTACCACATCTGTAATTAGTAAACCACTGGGACCAAGTCTGCAATTTTTGCAAAACACAGAGACCAACCAAGCATTTAACTCTTTTTATTACTTTTTATGTGGGTTTTGTTCACGTTTGGACTTAGTTATTCTTTTCTAGGATAATGTTTTACGTTTTAATTTAAACTTTACGAGTTAACACGCCATAACGTGCGTGTGTTGCTCAATATTTTTTCATCTATTTTTTGTTTGGATTAACGGTCCTGCCACAACACGCAGGTCCTAAATTCTAGTTTTAGATTTAATTTAAACGTCAATCAGTCGTAATTTGTACTTGTACGTGGCTTGCAATATTCGTTGTTGTCTCATTTCGGTGGCAACACATTTGCAAATTTGACTATTTGATGGCATGCAAAAGGGGTCCAAACAATTGCAAAAAAATTATATAGAGAGAGAGAAAGTGTAAAATACAATACTCCGTAACGTGCTACCGGAACGCGATTAAAAGATAACATGCGTAATTATTTGATACAACATGCGTGATTAGTGTTCGTTTCAATTAGCCTGGGATTGATCAATTTCGTCCAATTCATTTCGATTTTCTTTTCGTTTCAGTTGAAATTGGCCATTGTTCCATCAATTTCATCGAATTGTGCTCAAATTAATATTTGATTTTGAAAATTTTCATCAAAATGACGACTCAGAGGATGCAGGAAGATGACCAAGCTTATATTCGATTGCTATATCAAAATATAGCAAGTTATATTTTAACTAGAAATGCAACCCTGATGCGGGGGGCTAGATTTAAAGCTATATTCGGGCCGGCTATTATTATGTCACATTGATTTAGTTAAATGCATAAACTAGACCCAAAAGTTTGTGCCTAGGTTTAATATGTGTGTTATGGTCGCAACTTATCATTACCGCTACCGCCTTTAATTTACAAAATCATAGTTGCTCCGTGAATTTGCAAAATTCTTTGATGTTGCACAATCAATATTACTCCCTTGCTTCTTTGCATGATGGGTTGAATATGTGAATTGGAGGTGTGATTAGGAATTGGACCTGAAAACTATGAATTCCAGCAAATTAGAAATTCACATATTACAAGTTAACATATTCAAATCATGGAGTTCAAGTCACAAATTCATATTAAAAATGATGCGATTTGTTCACAAATTCGAAGAAAAACTATAACATCTACTCCCAATCCAACACAACCTAGTTCAAAATTTAATAAAAAAGGGTTATTGAATTTTAATAATCCTAAGTTTCACATGTTGCCCGATAATAATCCCAACTTTAAAAATTCCCTCCAACGATCCCAACTTTTAAAAGTTTGGCCCCCATTGATCCTTTTCAAACATATAAGAATTTGGCATCCTCAATACATTCAAGTGCACCTGCAGATTCCTTAATTGATTTCAGTGCAATTGTGTTAGAAAAGGATCAGCGGGGGCCAAATTCTTACAAGTTGGGATCGTTGGGGGAAGTTTTTAAAGTTGGGATTATTATCGGCCAATAGGTGAAACTTAGGATTATTAAAATCAATAACCCAATAAAAAATAACGATCTTCAGAAATATGCATGTAGAAATGAACATTATTTACTAATATACAAAGAAAATATTTTTTAGAATTAAGAATACAAAAAAATTGTTGATTATGATCATAAGGGATATCAGACAAACTAACACGAGGCATGGTACGCACAATTCCTAATTCAACTCTCTGTTTAAGCCTAGAGGAAGCTATTCTAAATTGCTGGACTTTATATGTCAAGGATGATAGATTGATAGGAGCTACACTAAATCACAACTGAAAATCATTTACCTAAAAATTCAAATGTGCATTGATTATAAGGGTGAAGGGGGTGCACCCCACATGAGATGAGGGGAAATCTTCACCCACCCAATCATGATATACCATGTCAATTCCCCTCTTATACATGCACATCATTCTTGCCCAAAAACACAAGGGATGGTTTCCCCCAAACCATTTAAAAAAACATGATTGGTTGAATACTAGTGGGCCCCACCTATTGTAGGATCGGTTTGCGACCCGAACGAGTCGTTCAGAAGAGATTTTATCAGTTTCAGAGGCGGAAACTAAGAAACTGAAGTCGAAACAGCTTGCGTATCACTTTAACTACTGATTTGATTGATAATAACACGAATACAATCAGTCTTCACACCGGCAACACCTCGGTATGGAATTCGAAATCGTTACAGATGATTTAGCTTGAAGACTATTTATAGTGGGGTTGATTTAGCTTGAAATGACACATGCCACTTTCAAGGGAAATCAACATGTTGATTTAGCTTGAAACTGTCATGTGACACTTTCAAGGTAAATCACCACGTTCAAGCTAAATTACTATAAACATACTCTAAAACCTTCTCTACTCTCGTACAACACGTTATAATCTAACAAATCTAATCCTAGACTCGACATAAGACGAAGACGACAGATGAATGCACCAACAGACTCCCCCTCAGATGTTGACGAGTCTTAAGTGTCGAGTCTTTGCATCTTCAGTCTTCATCAGTCTTTTTCTTTCTTAGCATATACCAGGATCTTCTCTTTGGCTCTAACCTCGTCAGACTCCCCCTCTCATCATGATGGGATCGCCGTCTGGAATTAGCTATCACCTAGAGATCAGTTCCTGGCTTTATCTCTGATCAGCTCATCTTCTGCACAATCTTCTCACAAACTCATAAGTTTTTACTTAAATCAATAAGCAAAACTTACTAGTAATAGTTACATCAAGTTCAAATTAATGACCCTGATTAACTAAACTCAACTTCTTTCTTAAAACAAAATTTTTCAATTTAGTACACACACTCCCAAATCAGTTCATCATGTTCAGCACTTGGAATTTTGAAAATCAGCTCTCCAACATCAGTTGTCGAAAATCTTTTTGATTTTTTCAAAAGTTTATGCTAAAACACACTAAAAATCTTTTTGAATTTTTGACTGAAAAGAAATGCAGTAAAGAAATATTTACAGACACTATTTTTGTGAGCTTGTGTAAGAGGATCATATCAGTTTATGTGACTAATCACTAGCACCGTTAAGCTTTAACATTTTAAGCTCTAAACGATTCACGTAGATTGACGATATGTTTGTCCTCTTAAGCTCAATCTAAAAACTTTCAATCTGCTTACCGATACTTTAAGGTATATTAAGATAGCACTAAGTTCTTATGGACCCCACGAACTCAGCATATCCCCTCATCATGCAATACACTAACTCAAGTAATGCCTTTAAACTTTTATCGACTGTGAATTGTGCAAAAACAAAGCAGAATGTTTAAACATTAACAATCAGGTCGATACTTCCATATACGCAGAGAAAGACCAATGTTTAAACAAAATAAGAAAAATAAAACAAGTTGAAGTTGTTTAGGCTTTAACCACCAGGTCGATACTCCCGTATACGCAGAGGTGATCCAAAGCTTAAACGAAACACCAAAGAAAATAAAGCAGAACGTTTAGGCAACAACATCCAGGTCGATACTCACGTATACGCAGAGGATGTCCGATGCTTAAACAAAATAAAGAAATAAAACAAGTTTAAATCTTTGCAAAATAAAATGCACAATCACAGCGACTTTTAAGCAAAGTTGTGAAAGTTCACAAACTTAACCAGTTTTATGTCTTTCGACAATCAGCGATTACCGAGTAGGCACACAATCAAGAAGGACAAAACTAAGTACTATGCTTTCGACCAAGTTTCCCACTAGAACTAGGCTTTGTCATTTAAGTTTGTATCGTTATCGCAAATGTACTAGTCTAGCTGAGCCTATCGTCACATCTTTAGTGAGACCGTTTATCACATTATAACTTTCCATTTCTTTAGCGTGCTGTGACAGTCCAACTGATCTACTATCATTTCCTCTTTTTCACAACAAAACTCATTTTTTTCATTTTTCAATGTTTTTGACGTTTTCAAATTTTCTAATTGTTTTAAAATTTTTACTCCCCCTAAAATCAAAATATGTTTCAATTTTGATTTTCTGGGAAAATTTGAAACAAACTGTACAAACTTGACAACTTGATGAGAATCACTTCAATTCTCCATTCACTTGGCTTAAACAATCAGAACTCCCCCTCACAACAAACTATTTTCCCATAATGATTTCAAAACACTTAAGTTTGTTTTAATCAAAATGGTTTTTCCGGAAAATTAGTTTTGTGTGTCTTTTCACAAATTCGGGGATCTTTCATCACCTTGTTTTCTTCAACCATTTGTAAAAACTAACATTTTTAAGATCAATCCTCAAACATCACTTGTAGAAAATCAAGTACAACTTAATGTCCCTGATTTACCACTTGTAAGTCGAAATCACTTTCGTGAATTTCTCAAGAAATGTGCCGATACCTGCTCCACTAATACCAACCTGGGAGCTCCGGCAAGTCAGGTTTTTCTATTTAAACAGATTCACCCAAGCCTGACTGTCCTTGGGTGATTTTGAATTCTTGTTTAACAATGGTGGAAAATTTGCCTCATCCATTGTTAGACTAGAACTCTCAGTTTTTACCTCAATAACTGGCTCTTCTGGCTTTACCATACCAGAATCATTGCCTGAATGTGGCTTGTCTGACTTTGAGGAGCCAGATTCATCGCCTGAAGGTGGCTTGTCTGACTTCGACATGTCAGATTCATCGCCGACCATTTTCTTATTCTTCTTTTCCTCTTTCGTCCCCAAATTTGTATCCGATGAATTCGTCTTGCTTGACTTTGCCATCGAGGAAGTCGATTCATCAGAACTCTTATTTTTACCAACAGATGAACCCGAGGACAAGATCTTCTCGAGATACTCTCTCGCCTTCTTTCTCTTCTTCCTCAGTCTGTCTTTTTGCCCCTGAGAAAGCTTCACTTTCTTTTCTTGAACTTTAGGTTCTTGAACCTTCTGTTCTTTGGGCTTGACATTGACTGGTTTCTTTGCCATCTTCTGAGAATTAACCCTCAATCTTTCATTTGATCTCCTTGGGCAATCTCTGGCAATGTGACCTCTGATGTTGCAGTTAAAGCATCTCCTCGTCTCATAACTCCAACCTTGGCAGTTAACAGCAATGTGTCCTTGATAGCCGCATCTGTAACACACTCTGTTATCATACCAATCACCATTTTCACACCAAACGCTCAGATCAAAGCACTGTTTGGCTTGGTGATACTCTTTCCTCTTGATTGCTGGATTTGACTTTTGAGCACTGTGGTCCGACTTGCACCACTTATTACCAACAATTTTTGAGTTTTCATTTTTCGATTTTTGTAATTTTTCATTGCGATTGGATGATCGATCTGATGAGCTTTTATTATCTTTTTGAACATTTTTCTCATTTTTTAATTTTTGTTTCTGTTCCACTTTCTTCTTCAAAGGTTTTTGCTTAGAGCATTCTCCCTTTTCAGTCGATTTCAGAACAGTTTCTTGAAATTTTTCTTTTAATTTCAAAAACAATTTTTGTTTTTCAATTTTATTTTTTTCATCATCAGATTTTTCATCGCAATCTTCAACTTTGACATTGTCAAAGTTTGTGACACCGTCACTTATTGGAACGGAATTGATCGGTTTTGGACAGGGGAAATCAGATGAAGTCACAAAACCTTTCAATTTCCTTTCAAGTTCATCAATCTTGTTTCTTGAATTCTCAGCTTCGTTTTCAAGCTGAGATATTCGTTCAAGATGAGACTTGATTGATTTTTCATTCTCATTCTTCATGTTTTCAAGAACAGACTTTTCATTTTCCAAAACCTTTATCTGTTCTTGAAATTTTGTCTCATTTGCTTTCAGATTCTTGTTCTCAAGCTTTATCCAGAAATCCTCATTTTCTGAAGATTTCTGTTTGCTTTCAAACTCCTTTTCTTTCTCTCTCAAAACCTTGTTTTCAGATTTCAAACTGTTTAAATTACTTAACAGTTTGTCATTTTCAGCTTTCAACTTTTCACAATTTCCCTGAAAATCCAGAATCTGTTTTACATCTGTTTGCTTCTCATTGTTCAACTTCTTGATCTCCAATTCCAAACTTTCCGCATCTTTCACGAGTTTGTCATTGTCATCTTTAAAGTTGTCACATTTGGAACACACTGATTTTGAACTTGAAGATTCAAGCTTCACAAATTCTTCATTCTTTGTAACTTGCTCTATCTCTGTTTTGTATGTTCCTGCACAAAAGATTTTAACAAAATCAAGAGGATTCATATTCTCATCAATATAACAACCCCTCTTCATATCGTATTTCATAACATCTTTTGCACTAAGACACACACAAACTCTTTTGTTCAATTCTACAACCACATCCAAACTTAATTTTTCCAAATTATTTTCTATCCTATTCAACAACTCTTTCTTTTTCTCTTCATTATCGTATCTATGTGTTGTAAGTTTACTGATGAATTTACTTAAAGATAATTTTGAAAAACTAGAATTCTTTCTTAGATTTTTCAAAAAATCATCCCATTCAGATGATAATCCATTAGCAAACTTTGATACTATTTCAGCTTCTGATATCATTATCTTGTTTTCTTTCAAATGGTCAATCAAACAATCAAATCTCTTCTCCAAATCATCTAATTTCTCATCTTTCTTACACAGAAAACATTCGAACCGGTTAACCCACACATTTTTAGGCAAACCTTGATAATAACTACTAAAATACCCTCTATACCAATCATTTATCCTTTTAAGATCATTATTTTCTTGTTCATCAAAAACCTTTGTCATATTTTCAAAACAATATGCACTCAAACACCTTCAAGTGAAATCCCTGATACAATTCAAGCGAAAACCCTTCTTAAGCGAAATCACTATTTCGCTTCAACCACACAATAACCTTTTCAAGCTAAATCAGATTTTCAAGCGAAATCACCTTTTCAAGCTAAATCACCTTTTCAAGCTAAATCACCTTTTCAAGCGAAATCACCTTTTCAAGCTAAATCACATTTTCAAGCTAAATCAGATTTCGCTTCAAAACACTTCAAGCGAAATTAACACCAAAATTTCAAGCGAAATCATGTCAAACATGCTCATTCAAGCGAAATTCATACTTTTTCAAGCGAAATTCACATAATTTTCAAGCGAAATCTTCAATTATCACACAATATTCAAGCGAAATTTGGTTTTCAAGTCATTTTTATCTGATTTAGTCCGAATTTTAAGCTGATAATCTCAAGGGTTTGTTAAAACAATGTTTTGCTTGTGTTGTGAAAAATTCAGGTCATATTAACCGTGAAAAATTGTCCAATTGATAAAAGAAGGTGTAGAAATCAGAATTTTCCAGCCAAAACGAGCTAAACAGTAAGAACTCTTCCTCCTGAGCTCTGATACCACTTGTAGGATCGGTTTGCGACCCGAACGAGTCGTTCAGAAGAGATTTTATCAGTTTCAGAGGCGGAAACTAAGAAACTGAAGTCGAAACAGCTTGCGTATCACTTTAACTACTGATTTGATTGATAATAACACGAATACAATCAGTCTTCACACCGGCAGCACCTCGGTATGGAATTCGAAATCGTTACAGATGATTTAGCTTGAAGACTATTTATAGTGGTGTTGATTTAGCTTGAAATGACACATGCCACTTTCAAGGGAAATCAACATGTTGATTTAGCTTGAAACTGTCATGTGACACTTTCAAGGTAAATCACCACGTTCAAGCTAAATTACTATAAACATACTCTAAAACCTTCTCTACTCTCGTACAACACGTTATAATCTAACAAATCTAATCCTAGACTCGACATAAGACGAAGACGACAGATGAATGCACCAACACCTATACACCCTCTCCTCACCTTCCCCGCATGCGACAAGTCTTCCCCGCACACCTCTTTCACCGCACACGGCAAACCTGTTGGCGGTAGACTCCCCGCGCGGCAATTCCCCTCCCTGCATGCCTTGCCGCATCGACCCTGTACAACCTAATGTAAAGCTTACCTCATAAGTCACAGAGAAAGACACCGCGTTAATTAAGCAAAGTACAACAACTAATACACATTTTACAACTTTCATATGCATAGATAAGCAACAATGCAAGAAGTACAACATGTTGCATAACTATCCGTATTCATGTGATGTATATAACATGAAGTTATCCTTTAATAAAGAAGTTATCCGTATTCATGTGATGTATATGACAGCAAACAGTTTACACTTGGTCTTAATTAGTCCTATTTGATTGTACTGTAATATTTTATAACATGTTACAAAGGTCATGTTTATATTCCGGTTCAACATATTACATGTGTTCAAAATTGTAAGTTAGTTGAAGATATATATTCCATTGTTTTTATTGAATATGACATCCTAAAAACTTGATGCAACACAGCAAGTAGAAAAGTGTTTGAAAGACAGATATTACAAACCACAATCAGAAAAATAATATTCTTATTCACCTTTAAATATAAACGATAAGAAACGAAACAATGTTACGGAATTGAAAATTACAAGCTAAAGAGATCAACATCCTATCATCACATAAATGTTCAGAATTTTGACTGGATTTGCTGAACAACTTTGATGTCAACTTGAAAGGCCTTTGCAAGAAGATCCACATCGATATCAGGGTTTGATCCAAACACAGCATTTGCAATAGTAATTACACCTGGATTTTGACTACTCAAACCCGCAATAGCAAGAGCATACCCATTTCCGACGTTTTTTTGGAAGTGAATTAGACCTTGTGGAAACACGAACACGTCACCCTTCTCAAGTACTTGTGTGATGAGGCGGTTTTCAGGGTTAGATGTGACAAAACCAACCAGAAGACGACCTTCAATGACAGTCAAGACTTCAGTGGTTCGAGGGTGCGTGTGTGGTGGGTTAATACCCCATGGAGCAAAGTCAATACGAGCCATGGAAATACCAAGAGTGTTGAGTCCGGGTAACTCTGCTACAGTCACAGAAGTCACATTAGAGCCCACGTCATTATGCGTGTTTCCCATTAGGTGAAGCCCTCTAAAAAGAAAATCATCCGCTTTCACAAGCTTTGCATCTTTGCAAACCACACCATTCACGAATACTGCATAAAACATTTAGAAGCCTTATTATGGACACCTATAAATATTGCATATCATAAAACCATAAGTTGTGATAATCTTTTACCTGGGCTATTAGGATCAGCCACACAGAAATCCTGGAGAGGACTAGGGTCCGAAGCGAAAGCAATCGAGCATGTTGTCAACAAGAGACCGAATATAAGAAAACGAGACATCATAAGCGAGAGGCGAAACACTTGTTTGCTAGAAACTTTGGTAGCTCAAGAAATCTATGAAAACAAGGTTGTAACTTGGTAATGTATATATAGTAAAACCTAGGATTAATATAAAGGCATCATGTGTTGTTTGGCCATGAATAGGTATAAGTTTGTGGAAAGAGTAAAATTACGAAGAAGTCATCAAATACATGCTCATAAGATATTTTCAACAAATCAACTTTTGTTCGATCAGTTCCAAATTAGAAGGATAACATGCACTATGATAATTTACTTGGTTTCTTTAATCAATTTTATATTAAAATTATGTGTTGGAGCGTTGAAGTTTTATTATGAATAGAATGAATTGGTCCAGAGAGTTAAACTAATCTCATAACCAAAATATATATATATATAAAGTGCACCTCTAATGACAACACCTGTTGCAAGCCTAGAGCTATTCGCATTCTATTAGAGATTGGGTCAAAAATAAACTTAAACGGAGCCAAGCTTAAAGGAGTACGGGCCAGAGCCCAAGCCTAATTAAAAATAAGCTTGTTTAGTAATGAGCCCGATCTTCACTTATCGAGCTCGAGTCGGCTCGAAAGCATAAAGGAGATTCTTGTTTATTTAATTTTAATTAATTGATAAAGTATATACTTAAATAATAATTTTTATTTATATAGACAAAAGATCAAATATAAATACCATTTTCATACAAAATGTACGAATAGGGTGAAAAGTTAAAAAAAACGTGGTGTCATTCTCGTAATTATTTACTCGTAGAGTAATTATCAAAATTACCCTATAAATGATATTGTAGGATAATTTTGATCTTGTAGGATAATTTGTAAAATGTTCTTATAGGTTAATTTTGTAAAATGTTCTTATAGGTTAATTTTGATCTTTTAGAGTAATTTTGTAGAGTATCGTAATTACTCTTCTACAAATGATCTTTTATGGTAATTTTGATTTTGTAAGATAATTTTGATCTTGTAAGGTAATTTTATATAGTATCATAATAATTACTGGACAAGTGTATCAAAATTACTCTGCAAGTTTCAAAATTACCTTATAAGAACATTTACAAAATTACCTTTCAATATCAAAATTACCCTACAAGAACATTTTACATAATTACCCTACAAGAACATTTTACAAAATTACCATACAAGATCATTTGTAGAATAATTTTGATAATTACCCTACGAGCAAATAATTACGAAAACGTTACCATGTTTTTTTTTCATGTCTTTTGTACGTTTTGTATAATATGGCTGTTTGTACGTGAACTTAACTCTATTTATATAATTATGATAATAAATGAATTAAAATTTGATTATATTTAAATATTATGTAATACATAAAGTTACTAAAAATAATAATATAAAACTTAAATTAATTAATGAATAATAAACAAGCTAAGTACGAGTCGAGCTCGAGCTTGAGAAAATACCCACAAGCAAAGGTCAAGCTGATATAAGTTAATCGAGCTCGCTCTAGCCCGGCTCGGCTCTTTTGCACGCTTAAGCAAACCCCATCAAAGTCCAAGGATAATGGAAGTTATCGACGGATGACCTGCCATATGTTAATGAATTGGCTTTTTTTTTTACAAAAACCGACTCCAAGTCATCACAACCACTACTATTATTAATGTTTATAACTAGGTTTAACGAAGTTCGCCGCGTTGCGGCGAATTTCTTATGTTATTTAGTCTGTGTTTACATGTGTTTTGAAATCACTATGAGTATGTTGCGAACAAAACTGCTGACAAAAATAAAAAGAAAATGCAGAAAAAAAACACTAAAAGAAAACCGAAAAAAAAAATCAACCAAAAAATTTGTATGATAACGATGTTTTCGTATGAAACCCGTGGTCAGAGATGAGCAAATTGTTCTGGGTACCGGTACCAAATTTGCCGAACCGAAAGATCTTATGTAACAATTCGGCACCGACTTTTGGCGTTCCTGGTACCGGTTCACTACCGTTTTTTATCTTCATATACCGGTACCGTAACTGGTATTTTCGGTATCAGTACCGATTCTGTATCGGTTGGCACCGAGCTCATCCCTACCCCTGAAACTAAAAAAGAAAAAATTAAAAGTTGAAGAAAATCAACAAAAAAAAGTTGTACGATACCGTTGTTCGTACGGTAACCGTGATCAGGGATGAGCAAATGGTATCGGGTAGCCGTACTGAATTTCCCGAACAAAATGATTTCCAATATCAATTCGGCACCAACTTTTGGTGTTTTCTGTATTAGTGTCGGTTTTTACCTTCATGTACTGATACCGAACAGTACCGTACCGGTATTTTCGATACCAGTACTGGTTCGATATCGGTTGACACCAAGTTTATCCCAATCTCTGATATAAAAAAGGATTAAAGTTTAAAAAAAAGAAAATAACTATTATTATAATATTAAAATAATAAAAGTATTAAAAAAAGCTATATATTATTATAATATTAAAATCACTATTTATTTCAATTCGTTTATTAATATTTAGTAATTAGTAATAATAATAATAGCAAGAGTTAAATCCCATTTTAGTCCTTGCGGTTTGAGCCATTTTGTCAGTTTAGACCAAAGGTTTTATTTTTCGTCTGTGGGTACAACAACAGGGTTAACTTCATCCATTATTTACGTTAACGAGAAAGCCACTTTGGTCATTTTAAATGGCCGAATTGCCCTTCTAATTAACAGAGTTACATATAAAATAACCAAATTGCTCTTCTCGTTAACAGAAAAAATGGATGAAGTTAACCGATGGACTAAAATAGCAACAGTGAAACATTTTTGTACCCACAGGTGGAAAATGAAACCTTTTGAATAAACTGACAAAATGGCTCAAATCACACATTTAACTCTAATCACAATAATAATACCTATAATAATAATGACTTTTATTTATTCTACTATCATTAATAACATAATTATTAAAATTGTTATTATTATTTTAAATATAATAATAGATATCCATTATTTCTAAATTTTACAAACAAATTACGTTATATTCTCATATTTCAAAAGAAAATAACTTATTTATCAACTTTGCTTTTCCACACACAATTATTATTCAATTTTTTTATTGGCCTACACCACTACTACCCCCCCCCCCCCTCTTCTTGATCCTCTCTTCTCTTTCTCTTTATTTTAATATTTCAACAAATTATCAAATCATTGTTGTTTCTGCAATTGTTTCTCCTTCAATTTGGAGAAGAAGGGATGGTGGGGTGAGAGTACCTACCAGGTATTTAACCCTTTTTTTATAATGGGCTGCACCGAAAGGACCAAATTATCCTCACATGCCAAGCACATGGGGTGTTTTAACAGAGATATTTAACTGATGTTAGGACTGGGGACCAAGCGCGTTCATTTTTGACAAGTTTTGGTACCACATCTGTAATTAGTAAACCATTGGGACCAAGTCTGCAATTTTTGCAAAACACAGGGACCAACCAAGCATTTAACTCTTTTTATTACTTTTTATGTGGGTTTTGTTCATGTTTGGACTTAGTTATTCTTTTCTAGGATAATGTTTTACGTTTTAATTTAAACTTTACGAGTTAACACGCCATAACGTGCGTGTGTTGGTCAATATTTTAATATCTATTTTTTGTTTGGATTAATGGTCCTGCCACAACACGCAAGTCCTAAATTCTAGTTTTAGATTTAATTTAAACGTCAATCAGTCGTAATTTGTACTTGTACGTGGCTTGCAATATTCGTTGTTGTCTCATTTCGGTGGCAACACATTTGCAAATTTGACTATTTGATGCCATGCAAAAGGGGTCCAAACAATTGCAAAAAAATTATATAGAGAGAGAGAAAGTGTAAAATACAATATTCCGTAACGTGCTACCGGTACGCGACAAAAAGATAACATGCGTAATTATTTGATACAACATGCGTGATTAGTGTTCGTTTCAATTAGCCTGGGATTGATCAATTTCGTCCAATTCATTTCGATTTTCTTTTCGTTTCAGTTCAAATTGGCCATTGTTCCATCAATTTCATCGAATTGTGTTCAAATTAATATTTGATTTTGAAAATTTTCATCAAAATGACGACTCAAAATCAGACCGTAGAACAGAGGATGCGGGAAGATGACCAAGCTTTGATTCGATTGCTATATCAAAATATAGCAAGTTATATTTTAACTAGAAATGCAACCCTGATGCGGGGGCTAGATTTAAAGCTATATTCGGGCCGGCTATTATTATGTCACATTGATTTAGTTAAATGCATAAGCTAGACCCAAAAGTTTGTGCCTAGGTTTAATATGTGTGTTATGGTCGCAACTTATCATTACCGACACCGCCTTTAATTTACAAAATCATGGTTGCTCCGTGAATTTGCAAAATTCTTTGATGTTGCACAATCAATATTACTCCCTTGCTTCTTTGCATGATGGGTTGAATATGTGAATTAAAGGTGTGATTAGGAATTGGACCTGAAAACTATGAATTCCAGCAAGTTAGAAATTCACATATTACAAGTTAACATATTCAAATCATGGAGTTCAAGTCACAAATTCATATTAAAAATGATGCGATTTGTTCACAAATTCGAAGAAAAACTATAACATCTACTCCCAATCCAACACAACCTAGTTCAAAATTTAATAAAAAAGGGTTATTGAATTTTAATAATCCTAACTTTCACATGTTGGCCGATAATAATCCCAACTTTAAAAATTCCCTCCAACCATCCCAACTATTAAAAGTTTGGCCCCCATTGATCCTTTTCAAACATATAAGAATTTAGCATCCTCAATACATTCAAGTGCACCTGCAGATTCCTTAATTGATTTCAGTGCAACTGTGTTAGAAAAGGATCAGCGGGGGCCAAATTCTTACAAGTTGTGATCGTTGGGGGAACTTTTTAAAGTTGGGATTATTATCGGCCAATAGGTGAAACTTAGGATTATTAAAATCAATAACCCAATAAAAAATAACGATCTTCAGAAATATGCATGTAGAAATGAACATTATTTATTAATATACAAAGAAAATATTTTTTAGAATTAAGAATACGAAAAATTTGTTGATTATGAACATAAGGGATATCAGACAAACTAACACGAGGCATGGTACGCACAATTCCTAATTCAACTCTCTGTTTAAGCCTAGAGGAAGCTATTCTAAATTGCTGGACTTTATATGTCAAGGATGATAGGGGCTGCACTAAATCACAACTGAAAATCATTTACATAAAAATTCAAATGTGCATTGATTATAAGGGTGAAGGGGGTGCACCCCACATGAGATGAGGGGAAATCTTCACCCACCCAATCATGATATACCATGTCAATTCCCCTCTTATACATGCACATCATTCTTGCCCAAAAACACAAGGGATGGTTTCCCCCAAACCATTTAAAAAAAACATGATTGGTTGAATACTAGTGGGCCCCACCTATACACCCTCTCCTCACCTTCCCCGCATGCGACAAGTCTTCCCCGCACACCTCTTTCACCGCACACGGCAAACCTGTTGGCGGTAGACTCCCCGCGCGGCAATTCCCCTCCCTGCATGCCTTGCCGCATCGACCCTGTACAACCTAATGTAAAGCTTACCTCATAAGTCACAGAGAAAGACACCGCGTTAATTAAGCAAAGTACAACAACTAATACACATTTTACAACTTTCATATGCATAGATAAGCAACAATGCAAGAAGTACAACATGTTGCATAACTATCCGTATTCATGTGATGTATATAACATGAAGTTATCCTTTAATAAAGAAGTTATCCGTATTCATGTGATGTATATGACAGCAAACAGTTTACACTTGGTCTTAATTAGTCCTATTTGATTGTAATGTAATATTTTATAACATGTTACAAAGGTCATGTTTATATTCCGGTTCAACATATTACATGTGTTCAAAATTGTAAGTTAGTTGAAGATATATATTCCATTGTTTTTATTGAATATGACATCCTAAAAACTTGATGCAACACAGCAAGTAGAAAAGTGTTTGAAAGACAGATATTACAAACCACAATCAGAAAAATAATATTCTTATTCACCTTTAAATATAAACGATAAGAAACGAAACAATGTTACTGAATTGAAAATTACAAGCTAAAGAGATCAACATCCTATCATCACATAAATGTTCAGAATTTTGACTGGATTTGCTGAACAACTTTGATGTCAACTTGAAAGGCCTTTGCAAGAAGATCCACATCGATATCAGGGTTTGATCCAAACACAGCATTTGCAATAGTAATTACACCTGGATTTTGACTACTCAAACCCGCAATAGCAAGAGCATACCCATTTCCGACGTTTTTTTGGAAGTGAATTAGACCTTGTGGAAACACGAACACGTCACCCTTCTCAAGTACTTGTGTGATGAGGCGGTTTTCAGGGTTAGATGTGACAAAACCAACCAGAAGACGACCTTCAATGACAGTCAAGACTTCAGTGGCTCGAGGGTGCGTGTGTGGTGGGTTAATACCCCATGGAGCAAAGTCAATACGAGCCATGGAAATACCAAGAGTGTTGAGTCCGGGTAACTCTGCTACAGTCACAGAAGTCACATTAGAGCCCACGTCATTATGCGTGTTTCCCATTAGGTGAAGCCCTCTAAAAAGAAAATCATCCGCTTTCACAAGCTTTGCATCTTTGCAAACCACACCATTCACGAATACTGCATAAAACATTTAGAAGCCTTATTATGGACACCTATAAATATTGCATATCATAAAACCATAAGTTGTGATAATCTTTTACCTGGGCTATTAGGATCAGCCACACAGAAATCCTGGAGAGGACTAGGGTCCGAAGCGAAAGCAATCGAGCATGTTGTCAACAAGAGACCGAATATAAGAAAACGAGACATCATAAGCGAGAGGCGAAAAACTTGTTTGCTAGAAACTTTGGTAGCTCAAGAAATCTATGAAAACAAGGTTGTAACTTGGTAATGTATATATAGTAAAACCTAGGATTAATATAAAGGCATCATGTGTTGTTTGGCCATGAATAGGTATAAGTTTGTGGAAAGAGTAAAATTACGAAGAAGTCATCAAATACATGCTCATAAGATATTTTCAACAAATCAACTTTTGTTCGATCAGTTCCAAATTAGAAGGATAACATGCACTATGATAATTTACTTGGTTTCTTTAATCAATTTTATATTAAAATTATGTGTTGGAGCGTTGAAGTTTTATTATGAATAGAATGAATTGGTCCAGAGAGTTAAACTAATCTCATAACCAAAATATATATATATAAAGTGCACCTCTATTAGAGATTGGGTCAAAAATAACTTAAACGGTGCCAAGCTTAAAGGAGTACGGGCCCGAGCCCAAGCCTAATTAAAAATAAGCTTGTTTAGTAATGAGCCCGATCTTCACTTATCGAGCTCGAGTCGGCTCGAAAGCATAAAGGAGATTCTTGTTTATTTAATTTTAATTAATTGATAAAGTATATACTTAAATAATAATTATTATTTATATAGACAAAAGATCAAATATAAATACCATTTTCATACAAAATGTACGAATAAGGTGAAAAGTTAAAAAAAACGTGGTGTCATTCTCGTAATTATTTACTCCTAGAGTAATTATCAAAATTACCCTATAAATGATATTGTAGGGTAATTTTGATCTTGTAGGATAATTTGTAAAATGTTCTTATAGGTTAATTTTGTAAAATGTTCTTGTAGGTTAATTTTGATCTTTTAGAGTAATTTTGTAGAATATCGTAATTACTCTTCTACAAATGATCTTTTATGGTAATTTTGATTTTGTAAGACAATTTTGATCTTGTAAGGTAATTTTATATAGTATCATAATTACTGGACAAGTGTATCAAAATTACTCTGCAAGTTTCAAAATTACCTTACAAGAACATTTACAAAATTACCTTTCGATATCAAAATTACCCTACAAGAACATTTTACATAATTACCCTACAAGAACATTTTACAAAATTACCATACAAGATCATTTGTAGAATAATTTTGATAATTAACCTACGAGCAAATAATAACGAAAACGTTACCATGTTTTTTTTGTGTCTTTTGTACGTTTTGTATAATATGGCTGTTTGTATGTGAACTTAACTCTATTTATATAATTCTGATAATAAATGAATTAAAATTTGATTATATTTAAATATTATGTAATACATAAAGTTACTAAAAATAATAATATAAAACTTAAATTAATTAATGAATAATAAACAAGCTAAGTACGAGTCGAGCTCGAGCTTGAGAAAATACCCACAAGCAAAGGTCAAGCTGATATAAGTTAATCGAGCTCGCTCTAGCCCGGCTCGACTCTTTTGCACGCTTAAGCAAACCCCATCAAAGTCCAAGGATAATGGAAGTTATCGACGGATGACCTGCCATATGTTAATGAATTGTTTTTTTTTTACAAAAACCGACTCCAAGTCATCACAACCACTACTATTATTAATGTTTATAACTAGGTTTAACGAAGTTCGCCAACGCGGCGAATTTCTTATGTTATTTAGTCTGTGTTTACATGTGTTTTGAAATCACTACGAGCGTGTTGCGAACAAAACTGCTGACAAAAATAAAAAAGAAAATGCAGAAAAAAACAATAAATGAAAACCGAAAAAAAATCAACCAAAAAAGTTGTATGGTAACGATGTTGTTCGTATGAAACCCCTGGTCAGATATGAGCAAATTGTTCTGGGTACCGGTTCCAAATTTGCCGAACCGAAAGATCTTAAGTACCAATTCGGCACCGACTTTTGGCGTTCCTGGTACCGGTTCACTACCGTTTTTTATCTTCATATACCAGTACCATAACCGGTATTTTCGGTATCAGTACCGATTCTGTATCGGTTGGCACCGAGCTCATCCCTACCCCTGAAACTAAAAAAGAAAAAATTAAAAGTTGAAAAAAATCAACAAAAAAAGTTGTACGATACCATTGTTCGTACGGTAACAGTGATCAGGGATGAGCAAATGGTATCGGGTAGCCGTACTGAATTTCCCGAACAAAAAGATTTCCAATATCAATTCGGCACCAACTTTTGGTGTTTTCTATATTAGTGTCGGTTTTTACCTTCATGTACTGATACCGAACAGTACCGTACCGGTATTTTCGATACCAGTACTGGTTCGATATCGGTTGACACCAAGTTTATCCCAACCTCTGATATAAAAAAGGATTAAAGTTTAAAAAAAAGAAAATAACTATTATTATAATATTAAAATAATAAAAGTATTAAAAAAAGCTATATATTATTATAATATTAAAATCACTATTTATTTCAATTCGTTTATTAATATATATAGTAATAATAATAATAATAATAATAATAGCAAGAGTTAAATCCCATTTTAGTCCCTGCGGTTTGGGCCATTTTGTCAGTTTAGACCAAAGGTTTTATTTTTCGTCTGTGGGTACAACAACAGGGTTAACTTCATCCATTATTTACGTTAACGAGAAGGCCACTTTGGTCATTTTAAATGGCCGAATTGCCCTTCTAGTTAACAGAGTTACATATAAAATAACCAAATTGCCCTTCTCGTTAACAGAAAAAATGGATGAAGTTAACCGATGGACTAAAATAGCAACAGTGAAACCTTTTTGTACCCACAGGTGGAAAATGAAACATTTTGAATAAACTGACAAAATGGCCCAAATCACAGTGACTAAAATGACATTTAACTCTAATCTCAATAATAATAGCTATAATAATAATAACTTTTATTTATTCTACTATCATTAATAACATAATTATTAAAATTGTTATTATTATTTTAAATATAATAATAGATATCCATTATTTCTAAATTTTACAAACAAATTACGTTATATTCTCATATTTCACAAGAAAATAACTTATTTATCAACTTAGCTTTTCCACGCACAATTATTATTCAATTTTTTTATTGGCCTACACCACTAATACCCCCCCCCCCCCCCCCCCTTCTTGATCCTCTCTTCTCTTTCTCCTTATTTTAATATTTCAACAAATTATCAAATCATTGTTGTTTCTGCAATTGTTTCTCCTTCAATTTGGAGAAGAAGGGATGGTGGGGTGAGAGTACCTACCAGGTATTTAACACTTTTTTTATAATGGGCTGCACTGAAAGGACCAAATTATCCTCACATGCCAAGCACATGGGGTGTTTTAACAAAGATATTTAACTGATGTTAGGACTGGGGACCAAGCGCGTTCATTTTTGACAAGTTTTGGTACCACATCTGTAATTAGTAAACCACTGGGACCAAGTCTGCAATTTTTGCAAAACACAGGGACCAACCAAGCATTTAACTCTTTTTATTACTTTTTATGTGGGTTTTGTTCACGTTTGGACTTAGTTATTCGTTTCTAGGATAATGTTTTACGTTTTAATTTAAACTTTACGAGTTAACACGCCATAACGTGCGTGTGTTGGTCAATATTTTTATATCTATTTTTTTGTTTGGATTAACGGTCCTGCCACAACACACAGGTCCTAAATTCTAGTTTTAGATTTAATTTAAACGTCAATCAGTCGTAATTTGTACTTGTACGTGGCTTGCAATATTCGTTGTTGTCTCATTTCGATGGCAACACATTTGCAAATTTGACTATTTGATGCCATGCAAAAGGGGTCCAAACAATTGCAAAAAAATAATACAGAGAGAGAGAAAGTGTAAAATACAATATTCCGTAACGTGCTACCGGTACGCGAAAAAAAGATAACATGCGTAATTATTGGATACAACATGATTGATTAGTGTTCGTTTCAATTAGCCTGGGATTGATCAATTTCATCCAATTCATTTCGATTTTCTTTTCGTTTCAGTTGAAATTGGCCATTGTTCCATCAATTTCATCGAATTGTGTTCAAATTAATATTTGATTTTGAAAATTTTCATCAAAATGACGACTCCAAATCAGACCGTTGAACAGAGGATGCGGGAAGATGACCAAGCTTTGATTCGATTGCTATATCAAAATATAGCAAGTTATATTTTAACTAGAAATGCAACCCTGGTGCGGGGGGCTAGATTTAAAGCTATATTCGGGCCGGCTATTATTTGTCACATTGATTTAGTTAAATGCATAAGCTAGACCCAAACGTTTGTGCCTAGGTTTAATATGTGTGTTATGGTCGCAACTTATCATTACCGCCACCGCCTTTAATTTACAAAATCATAGTTGCTCCGTGAATTTGCAAAAATGTTGCACAATCAATATTACTACCTTGCTTCTTTGCATGATGGGTTGAATATGTGAATTAGAGGTGTGATTAGGAATTGGACCTGAAAACTATGAATTCCAGCAAGTTAGAAATTCACATATTACAAGTTAACATATTCAAATCATGGAGTTCAAGTCACAAATTCATATTAAAAATGATGCGATTTGTTCACAAATTCGAAGAAAAACTATAACATCTACTCCCAATCCAACACAACCTAGTTCAAAATTTAATAAAAAGGGTTACTGAATTTTAATAATCCTAAGTTTCACATGTTGGCCGATAATAATCCCAACTTTAAAAATTCCCTCCAACGATCCCAACTTTTAAAAGTTTGGCCCCCATTGATCATTTTCAAACATATAAGAATTTGGCATCCTCAATACATTCAAGTGCACCTGCAGATTCCTTAATTGATTTCAGTGCAACTATGTTAGAAAAGGATCAGCGAGGGCCAAATTCTTACAAGTTGGGATCGTTGGGGGAAATTTTTAAAGTTGAGATTATTATCGGCTAATAGGTGAAACTTAGAATTATTAAAATCAATAACCCAATAAAAAATAACGATCTTCAGAAATATGCATGTAGAAATGAACATTATTTACTAATATACAAATTAAATATTTTTTAGAATTAAGAATACGAAAAATTTGTTGATTATGATCATAAGGGATATCAGACAAACTAACACGAGGCATGGTACGCACAATTCCTAATTCAACTCTCTGTTTAAGCCTAGAGGAAGCTATTCTAAATTGCTGGACTTTATATGTCAAGGATGATAGGGGCTGCACTAAATCACAACTGAAAATCATTTACATAAAAATTCAAATGTGCATTGATTATAAGGGTGAAGGGGGTGCACCCCACATGAGATGAGGGGAAATCTTCACCCACCCAATCATGATATACCATGTCAATTCACCTCTTATACATGTACATCATTCTTGCCCAAAAACACAAGGGGTGGGATCCCCCAAACCATTTAAAAAAAAAAACATGATTGGTTGAATACTAGTGGGCCCCACCTTTACACCCTCTCCTCACCTTCCCCGCATGCGACAAGTCTTCCCCGCACACCTCCTTCACCGCACACGGCAAACCTGTTGGCGGTAGACTCCTCGCGCGGCAATTCCCCTCCCTGCATGCCTTGCCGCATCGACCCTGTACACCCTAATGTAAAGCTTACCTCATAAGTCACAGAGAAAGACACCGCGTTAATTAAGCAAAGTACAACAACTAATACACATTTTACAACTTTCATATGCATAGATAAGCAACAATGCAAGAAGTACAACATGTTGCATAACTATCCGTATTCATGTGATGTATATAACATGAAGTTATCCTTTAATAAAGAAGTTATCCGTATTCATGTGATGTATATGACAGCAAACAGTTTATAACATGTTACAAAGGTCATGTTTATATTCCGGTTCAACATATTACATGTGTTCAAAATTGTAAGTTAGTTGAAGATATATTTTCCATTGTTTTTATTGAATATGACATCCTAAAAACTTGATGCAACACAGCAAGTAGAAAAGTGTTTGAAAGACAGATATTACAAACCACAATCAGAAAAATAATATTCTTATTCACCTTTAAATATAAACGATAAGAAACGAAACAATGTTACTGAATTGAAAATTACAAGCTAAAGAGATCAACATCCTATCATCACATAAATGTTCAGAATTTTGACTGGATTTGCTGAACAACTTTGATGTCAACTTGAAAGGCCTTTGCAAGAAGATCCACATCGATATCAGGGTTTGATCCAAACACAGCATTTGCAATAGTAATTACACCTGGATTTTGACTACTCAAACCCGCAATAGCAAGAGCATACCCATTTCCGACGTTTTTTTGGAAGTGAATTAAACCTTGTGGAAACACGAAAACGTCACCCTTCTCAAGTACTTGTGTGATGAGGCGGTTTTCAGGGTTAGATGTGACAAAACCAACCAGAAGACGACCTTCAATGACAGTCAAGACTTCAGTGGCTCGAGGGTGCGTGTGTGGTGGGTTAATACCCCATGGAGCAAAGTCAATACGAGCCATGGAAATACCAAGAGTGTTGAGTCCGGGTAACTCTGCTACAGTCACAGAAGTCACATTAGAGCCCACGTCATTATGCGTGTTTCCCATTAGGTGAAGCCCTCTAAAAAGAAAATCATCTGCTTTCACAAGCTTTGCATCTTTGCAAACCACACCATTCACGAATACTGCATAAAAAATTTAGAAGCCTTATTATGGACACCTATAAATATTGCATATCATAAAACCATAAGTTGTGATAATCTTTTACCTGGGCTATTAGGATCAGCCACACAGAAATCCTGGAGAGGACTAGGGTCCGAAGCGAAAGCAATCGAGCATGTTGTCAACAAGAGACCGAATATAAGAAAACGAGACATCATAAGCGAGAGGCGAAAAACTTGTTTGCTAGAAACTTTGGTAGCTCAAGAAATCTATGAAACCAAGGTTGTAACTTGGTAATGTATATATAGTAAAACCTAGGATTAATATAAAGGCATCATGTGTTGTTTGGCCATGAATAGGTATAAGTTTGTGGAAAGAGTAAAATTACGAAGAAGTCATCAAATACATGCTCATAAGATATTTTCAACAAATCAACTTTTGTTCGATCAGTTCCAAATTAGAAGGATAACATGCACTATGATAATTTACTCTTTTTTTGAACGGCAAATTTTTTTATTCCATGTCGTCTATGGGACTTGAACCCAAGAGCTCCATCTTCAAAGGTGTTCAAAGGCTTTGTCTTTGCCAATGGACCACCACCCCATGATAATTTACTTGGTTTCTTTAATCAATTTTATACTAAAATTATGTGTTGGAGCGTTGAAGTTTTATTATGAATTAAATGAATGAATTGAATTGGTTACAAAATATGTATATTTAATTATAAAATAATATTTGGTTTGAAATGGTATTGCTGAAATTAATCATAAAATAATATTTGGTTTGAAATGGTATCTGCTGAAAATAATATAGAAAATGATGATTTCGACTTTGTTAGTTTTCGTTAACACCTAAACTTTCATGATGAATTCATTATTAAGTTATTTATTTATTATTAGAATGATGAATTCATTTTTAAAGTTATTTATTATTATACATATCATGTTTGTGTATATTTACATACATAATGTATAAATGGGGCTGATAAATGAGTGCATTAACACCTTTCTTTTCTACCTGAAAATAATTTTCTCACTTTAATCAGGAATTATCTATAATATCTATAATAAATAGATGAATAAGAAAATTAAAAAATATATATATTAACATAAAAGTATGATATTGACGTTTTTTTTTTTTTTAAATTGGTTACAATAGTGTATGCCTATACTGGTAAGTGGTAAGGAACCAAACTTATTTTTTGAGTTCTCCTTCCGTTACTATACTTAAAGTTGTTACCATAACAAGCTACACCGATATTGACCGATTCTTTCCATGTAAGTTGTAACGAATATTTATGGTTTAGTTTGAATTTAATAAACGTATACTTTATAGTTGTTATTGAAATATTACTATTACTATTTATTTTATAGGAATATTAGGTTATAACTCCGTGTATTACACGACTTGAATAAATACATTTTATATACTAAATAATAAAACAATATATCTTTAAAAACCTTCTTTATTGCACGAGTTGAATAAATATAATTTTATATATTAAATAATAAAAAAGTTATATCTATAAGAACAATATTGTACGGGTTGAATAAATGTAATTTTATATACCAAATAAAAAAGTTATATCTTTAAAACCACATGTATTACACGAGTTGAATAAATGTAATATTGTTTGCCAAATAATAAAATAATACATCTTTAAAAAACCCCATTTATTACACGGATTGAATAAATGTAATTTTATATATCAAATAATAAAAAAATACATCTTTAAAAATATGCGTATTACACGGTTTGAATAAATGTAATTTTCTATACTAAATAATAAAATATATATATATATCCTTAAAAAACGTCGTGTATTGTACAAATTGAATAAATCTAATTTTATACATCAAATAATAAAATTACGATTTTGGCCCCGTGGTTATATCACTTTTACCCTTTTAGCCCAAAAAAGAATTTTTTAAACATCTAAGCCCCCAACATTTTTTTCTAACCTTTTTGGCCCCCTAACACCTTTTTTAAACCCTTTTGGCCCCTAACATTTAATGGATGAGTTAGAAAAGAAGACGTTGGGGGCTCAGATGTTAAAAAATTCTGTTTTGGGCTAAAAGGGTAAAAGTGATATAACCACAGGGGCCAAAATCATAATTTACTCTAAATAATATTATAAATGAGAAGAAAATTAAACTAAATAATAATTATTCATAAGATATTAAAATAAATAATATTTAATAGAAGGGTTATCTATAATTAATTAGAAAATATTAAATTAAAATAATAATTATCTATAAGAGATGGACTAATATGATGACAAGTGTCCCCAAAATGGTTTCTTTTATTATATGGTATAGATTGTATTTTAATAATCTTAACTATTCGTCGTTAGCCGCTAACAGTCTTAACTTAAAAAATAACCACTGCTATTCCCAACTATTAACATATTAGCCTCCAGTGGACCCTGACTAACAGAACTCTAACGCAGTTAGTCTCCGATCGCTAAAAAAATGTTTTTCGCCAGAAAAATGTTCCTAAATGTCCAATCTAAAGTTACAAAGAGGTTTGAGACGAAAATGTTGAATTTTCCGACTAAAAAGTTGAATTTTTCGGCCATAAATAAGTTTCTCTACGACCTCAATAATTAGGGCTTTTACTAGAAAAAAAAAGGTTTCTAAAGGTCTGTAATAAGGTTATAAAGAGGTTTGGGATGAAAATGTTGAGTTTTCCGGCCAGAAACGTTTTTTCGGCGACAGGAGACTAACGACGTTATGGTTTTGTTAGTCAGGGTCCATTGGAGGCCAATATATTAATAGTTGGGACTGTCAGTGGTTATTTTTAAAGTTGAAACTGTTGACGGCCAACGACGAATAATTAGGATTATTAAAATCCAATATTTCTTTTATATATTATACTAATTCAAACCTCCTCTAATAATAGTTGCTTTTGACTCCACCATTCGTATTTTTACAACATACTAATTTTAAGTAGTGGTTATCTTTATATACGTTTCGTTTAATACGGAGTTACACGTAATAGTATACAACTTATCTAAGAACAGATGAACACGTCATTACAATTTATCTAAGAACAAACGAACACGTCATTAAAGTGTTATTAGTTTTTTATTACTTTTTATGTGGGTTTTGTTCATGTTTGGACTTAGTTATTCTTTTCTACGATAATGTTTGACGTTTTAATTTAAACTCTACGAGTTAACACGTCATAAAGTGCGTGTGTGGATCAATATTTTTACATCTATTGTCTGTTTGGATTAACAGTCCTGCCACATCACGCGAGTCCTATATTCTAGGTTTAGATTTAATTTAAACGCCAATCGATCGTAATATGTGTGGCCTTTCAATTTGATCGTAAATTTATATGTTGAGGCCGTGGCTTGCAATATTTGTTGTTGTCTCATTTCGGTGGCAACACATTCGCAAATTTGACTATCTGATGGCATGCGAAAGGGGTCAAACAATTGAAATATATATATATATATATATAGGCTAATTATAAGGAGAAAACCCACTCCAGTTGACTAAACCCTGAAAACTCACACATGTGGCTAGGATTGATCCACGTTTGAATTTAGATTGAAAGGAAATAAGGGCATGATCGTCATTTTCTTTCTTACCTTTTGAGATTATGTGATGTGTCTGCACAAGCAGACTTTTCAACTTTGCTTTTTCTTGTCATCCTTTTCATTAATACAATTGTACTTGTGTAGACTTTTCAACTTTGCCTCTCACATGGCTGCCCTCTCTCACATCTTTCTAATATTTTCTCTTTTGTTCTTTTTAGATATTCATATCTCTCATCTCACATCTCATTTATTCGAACCAGAGAGAGTGGAGTGAAAGAAAGAAACCTTACTCACCATTGAAGAGTTTTTGCATTTAACATGGCTGATTCGAACAGCCCACACACTTCTCTCTCTCTCTCTCTCTCTCTTTCTCTCTCTCTATAGATAACCATTTTCCAGATCTAAGATCTGAAACAAAAAAAAAATCTTTTTCTTATCAAAATCCTTCATAATCAACCACCAAAACTCTAGATGCTCCGAACAAAAAAGATGATCCGAATAAAAAAAGATGCTCCAGATGCTCCGGTTGAAGATGCTCCAAATGCTTCGGTTAAAGATGCTCCGGGAAGATGCTACCAGATCCAAAAGATGCTCCAGATCCGGTTGAAGATGTTCGATGATGTTTCAGATGACGGTTCGATGCTGAAGATTTGAAATTTTTTTGTGTTCCAGATCTAAAAGGTCATCCAGATTTGCAATTTTCAGATTTGCAATTTTTTGTGTTTTGTAGATTTGCAACTTTTTTTTATTTTCTTGTTTAAGAAGATTAATGTTATTAAGTTCTTGTTTTCTGGATATATTGTTTTTTTATTACTGATTTTATGATTGAATCTAAAAAATCTAGTGTTGTTGGATGTAACAATTCTTTGCATCTTAGTTACGAAATGTAACAATCAAAGAAAAAAAATGCATGTTACATTTTTTCGTGTTACATAAATAATGTATGTTACTGAAAATAAAGTGCATTGTTACACATTTTTGTGTTACATAAATAATGGCAGTTACGTTTTTTTGTGTTACATAAATAATGCTCATTACATTTTTTTTGTAACAATCAAAGCAAAAATGCCTGTTATATTTTTTTGTGTTACATAAAAAATGTAACAATCAAAGCAAAAATGTCTGTTACATTTTTTTGAGTTACATAAAAAAATGTAACAATCAAAGAAAAAATGCATGTTACATTTTTTGTGTTACAGAAATAATGTAAAAATTATATGTTACGTTTCTATGTAACATTTGATCATAGAAAAATTATATGTTACATTTCTCTGTAACACATGTAACAAAACCAAAAAAAAAAATATGTTACAAAAATATATTGTCATATACACTGTTACATTTTTTGTGTTACAGAAATAATGTTGGTGTAGTGATGTAAGTGATTATGAAGATACGGATCAAGATTCTTGCAAACATTGGATAAAAATGACTTTATTGCTTGTAATTATTTACATATATAGTTCAAGTTTTTATTATGTATATAAAATAAATGCAGTAGGTATTAAATTTTGAATTAAGTGTTACATATATATTTGAAAATGAAAACAAAAAGGGTCGATACTAGAGAGAGAGAGTAGGAAAGATGAATTATGGTGTAGGTTTGAAAACAACTATGAGATAGAAAGATATTGTTTTTCAGTTTTAGGGAAAGATGCATTTGTACTTTTTACCTTTTTTTATATTATCTTACATTGGGAAATGACATATTGAGAGGTCTGCATATGCAGTCTTTTTGTCTTTCTTGTAAGAGGTGAAAATATGTTTCCCATATTACCCTTAAAGTACAATCAATGAATTAAAAAAATACTGAAAAGTGGAACTAAAGAAGGACAAGGCTCAAACTTAATCTCACCCATTCATTTAGTTTGATCAATGGTGATTAATGGGTTTTCAGGGTTTAGTCAACTCAACCGGGTTTTCGATTTATCCTTGCCCTATATATATATATATATATATATATATATATATATAGTGTAAGTATATGGAGAAAACCACTTTTAGCTAGAAAACCCGGGAAACTCTAAGCTCCCGACATTTTTTTTTTTTTTTGAAAAAAATAACATATGTAATATACATGTTTTTAAGACATTTGGGCCAAAAAAATCATAAAAGCGCCGAAGGGTTTTTTTAAAAAAAATTAAACAAATTTCAGCAACTTTGCAATGTAACACGTGTTACACAAAAAATGCTGAAATTTGTTTATTTTTTTTTTTTAAATCCTCTTGGCGTTTTTTTGTTTTTTTTGGCCCAAAAGTCTTAAAAACATGTATATTACATATGTTATTTTTTTCAAAAAAAAAATGTCGGGAGCTTAGAGTTTCCCGGGTTTTCTAGCTAAAAGTGGTTTTCTATATATCCTTACCCTATATATATATATATATATATATATATATATATATAGTGTAAGTATCTATGGAAAACCCATTTAATCTAGAAAACTTGGGAAACTTGTTATGTGTGGTCAAGATTGTTATGGGTGAAATTCTGAGCCCATATCCTAGAAAATATCTTGGTTTATATCTTGGTTATGTAGTATCTGTTTACATCTGGGATGCTGGTTCAGGATATTGGTAATATGCTGAAAGGTATCCTCGGGATTACTAATGGATTATGTGCAGGTACGTGGGTTAGAAGCTAACAACGTTCACAAGACTTATTCTGCTGAAGACTCGGTCCAAGTCGTTCAAATGAAGACATTGAAGTCGTATTACTCGGTCCATAACGTTCTTAATGGAATATTCGGAGTAGCCCATATTTGTAGGGATTATTGTTTGTAATTCATTACTATAAATAGGTGGGTATATCAGATCAACTAGGACATCACAATCACACTCGCTACACTCTAACACTTGCTCTCTAGCAATTTTCACAAAATCATTGTAACACTTAGCGATCTGGTCTATATCCTGCACTGTATCCTGAAGTTTAAAGCAATAAGAAGAACAAGGCAGCTGCGATTGTCAGCTCCCGAGGTTTTATGCCGGCGATCTAGATTGATCAAGGGCTTTCCTCGTACATCTCGTGTCATTTCCTTTACTTTTTGTTTATTGTTTGCTCATTGTTTGATCGCAGATACAGCTCAATATCCTGAGCCGTATCCTGAATACTGATTTTCTAAATAACTCAGCAAGCTTATTTTCTATACACTTTCTAGCACACTACCTCACATTACTAATTTGATCACTAAATTGCTTCGGTAATTTTTTACCAAAACAATTTGGCGCCCACCGTGGGGCAAGTGGTGCTCTCTTTATTAAAAATTTTTGTTAAATCGCTAATCGGTTTTCTATTTTCAAAACTTTTTGCCACATTGTCCATAATGGCCTCAAGATCAAACATGAGTTCCTCTACTGTGTCTGCTATGACTTCTGCTACTACTGGTTCGGTGCTTCCACCACCTCCTCCAAGGATGCCAGCCTCTACACGACCTCAGGATATTATCCCTACCCGCAGTGTTCAGGAATCTGCCCCTGTTTTAGCTTCTAACAACGAAATTTTAACCTTATTTGGAAGTGTGCAGGAACAAATGAGGCAGCAACAGGAAACAAACCAAATGCTTTTAAGGGAAATACAACTCCTGAAGTCTGGCTCGAGCAGATCTGCTGAGGATATTGTCACTCCATTACAACCCAGAACTTTGAACTTCAGTTCAGCTGTGTATACTGAGGATAACAGGGGGAATATTGTGCCCAGCCTTCCTCAGAATCATACCCCTGAAATACCCTCCTCGGTCACGATGTCGACCATAAGGAGCTCAGGATATGCTTCAGGATATGGGCAAAATCCTCCAACGGGTAACATGTCAAATAACAATAATACTCATGCTACTAACAATAATGGATCTTTGCAGGATACAGGTGTGACATCAGCACTTACTAGGGAACTTCAGAAGTTGAAGGACATGATATCAAGTGTACCCGGGGTGGTCCAGCCAATCCCGGAAGTGTCTCAAGACAGCCACAAGATATCTCGCTTTGCATATCCTATCTGTGATGCTGAGATCCCAAAGAGGTTCCAAACCCCCAACATGAAGCTTTACGACGGAACAACGGATCCTGAGGAGCATATTGCTCAGTATAGGGAAAGGATGGAGATTAACCCTATCCCTCTGGATCTCAAGGAAGCATGCTTGTGCAAGGGTTTTGGTTCAACCTTGACAGGATCAGCTTTGAAATGGCTCTTGAATGTTCCTCCACATTCGATTACATCTTTTGCTCACTTAGTAAATTTATTTAATAGTCAATTCTCTTGTAGTAGAAGCTTTGAAAAATTAACAAGTGATCTCTACAGGATAACACAAGGGCCTCAGGAATCCCTTAGGGATTATGTGAACAAGTTCAGCCGGGAATCACTAGACATTCCTCATCTTGATGTTGCAACAGCTGTGCAAGCTTTCAAGATGGGGCTGCAAAAGGATTCTCAATTTTATCAAGACCTTGTAATGAACCCGTGCAGGAACCTGGATGAAGCTCGGAACAGGGCCCTAAGATATATTCGGTTGGAGGACGACAGAAAGATGCAAGAAAGGATGAACTCATCCAACACTTATGAGTCAACTAACAGGAAGTCAGAATCCTCATTCAAGTCATATCGGCCTAAGCCATATGGCGGAAATGAGAACAAGAGAGTGAATGCTGTCGAAGATGAGGATCCTGAAGAGTATCCTGAATTATCCGAATATTGCTTTTCTGTTAACATTCCTGAATTGATGTATGCCATGCAGGATCTAGGGGACAAGGCAAAATGGCCTCGAAAGAATCAACAAAAAGCAGATTGGAAAGACAAATCAAAATTGTGTGCTTTCCACGAAGATTTCGGACATATGACTGAGGATTGCATCGCTTTGAGGAAAGAAATAAGCTATCTTCTAAGCAAGGGATATTTGAAAGATCTCTTAGGGAGAAAGAAGAATAAGGGTCAGGATACTGAGAAGGATCCTGAGCGAGCAGCATCACCTCCCGCGGATGCCAAGATAATCAACTTCATTTCGGGAGGATCCGACATTTGTGGGACTTCGTATTCGGCAGCAAAGAGACATGCAAAAGAAGCTAAGGCCGAAAGGGGAGACAAACCTGTCAGGATGACTACACTTACAACTGATAAAGTGATCACATTTGATGCTGATGACAGGGATACTGTCCAGGATCCTCACCATGATGCTCTGGTAATAACGTTATATGTGGCTAACCATTTTGTACGCAGGATATTGGTTGATAATGGCAGCTCCGTCAACATAATCCAACTAGAGACGCTTAAAAGAATGAATGTATCTCCAATGGATATCACTTCAAAGTCTACCGTGCTTGTTGGGTTCAGTGGAGAGGCTAGAAACACAGTGGGAGAGATAAAGTTGCCGGTGTACGTTGAAGGAGTCAACTCGATACAACGCTTCTGTGTGATGGATTCTCTATCCTGCTATAACATTATACTGGGAAGACCGTGGATTCACGATATGAAGGCTGTGCCATCAACATATCACCAATGCATCAAAATACCTACCCCCTGGGGAGTGGTCAAAGTTGATAGTGATCAGCAGGAGGCGAAAGAATGCTACTCATCCTCGATGAAATCCTCAGCCAAACCTAGTGCAGCATAGCAATTAAAGACACGGGCCCAGGATATCGTGGAGGATCCGGAGCAGGATGTGAAGAAAGTTATCCTGGACCAGGATAATCCCGATATTTCGGTGCTCGTAGGGACCAATATCCCTCAGGATATTGAAGAACAATTAATTAACTTTTGAAATGCAGGATGTCTACGTTCGCATGGAAGCATGAGGATATGACAGGCATATCCAAAGATATTATCACTCACAAGCTTGGAATTGATAAATCATTCAAGCCTGTGCAACAAAAAAGAAGGAAGTTTGCTCCTAAGCGGAATACGATTATTCAAGAGGAAGTTGAAAGATTGTTGAAGTCCAAAATGATTAGAGAAGTCAAGTTCCCAAGGTGGCTAGCAAACGTGGTTGTGGTACAAAAGAAAAACGGGAAATGGAGAGTCTGTGTAGATTACACAGACTTGAACAAAGCTTGTCCTAAAGACCCATTTCCTCTTCCCCACATTGATGCAATGGTAGATGCCACTGCTGGGCATGAAATGCTGACTTTCATGGATGCATCCTCAGGATTTCAACAGATCCAAATGGAGCCTTCTGACCAGGAGGATACTGCCTTCATGACACCAACAGGTATTTATTGTTATACAGCTATGCCCTTTGGTTTGAAAAATGCAGGTGCAACATACCAAAGATTGGTAAACATGATGTTCAAAGACAAACTGGGGGACACCATGGAGGTGTACATTGACGATATGGTGGTAAAGTCAAAGAAAGCTCAGGATCACCTCCAGGATATTAAAGGAGCGTTTGATATCCTGGATCAGTATAACATGAAGCTGAATCCTGCTAAGTGCCATTTTGGAGTAGGAGCAGGAAAATTCCTAGGATATATGGTGACCAAAAGAGGAATAGAAGCAAGCCCGGAGCAGATTAAAGCCATCTTGGATATTAAATCACCCTCAAATATGAAGGATGTTCAACGATTAACAGGGCGAGTGGCAGCATTGAATAGATTTATCTCAAGATCTTCAGAAAAATGCAAGGATTTTTATGATATCCTGAAGAAGAACAAAAAATTCGAGTGGGGTGAGAAGCATGAAGCAGCCCTACAGGATTTGAAACGATATCTCTCAACCGCACCTCTGTTGATGAAACCTGAAAATGGTGAACCACTATCCCTGTACCTTGCTGTATCAGGGAATGTTGTAAGTGCCGTTCTTATAAAAGACCATGAAGGTCAGCAATATCTTGTTTATTATGTTAGTAAAAGTTTGTTAGATGCTGAAACTAGGTACTCTCATTTAGAAAAATTAATACTAGCATTAGTTATGGCATCGACAAAACTTAGACACTACTTTGAGACACATAGGATACACGTAAAGACAAACTATCCTGTCAAAAATGTACTTAGGAAACCGGAAATGTCGGGTAGAATGGCTAAATGGTCAGTAAAGTTAAGTGCCTATGATTTAGTATATGAACCTAGGAATGCCATAAAGTCTCAGGCTTTAGCTGACTTTGTGGCTGATTTCAGTAGTGACATTCAGGATGAGGTAGACCTAGAAGTTCAACAGCTAGGAGAATCCTCAGGATCCTGGACATTGTATACTGATGGTGCATCTAATATAAGAGGAGTAGGATTAGGAATACTACTAAAATCGCCACAGGGGGACATATTACCCCAGGCTATTAGGTGTGAATTTCCTGCTACCAATAATGAAGCAGAATATGAGGCTTTAATCGCAGGATTAGAATTGGCTAAGAGCATGAATATAAAAAACATACAAGTATATGTTGATTCTTTGTTAATTACTAACCATTTTAATGGATCCTATGCAGTTAAGGGTGAGAAGTTAATAGAATATCTTGATATTCTCAAAAAATTAGCAGGATATTTCGATGTTTTTACACTTGAACAGGTACCAAGGGAGGATAATGCTGAAGCGGATGCCTTAGCAAATTTGGGATCATCAATCAGGATACCTGAAGGGACCCAAATACCAATATTACACGTCTTATATCCTGCAACGAATCCTCAAGATAAAGAAGTAGCGGGTATTCAGGATCTTGAAGTGGAATATCCTGAACAGGATCCTAAATCTTGGACAGCTCCAATTATGAGATATCTCAAAGAAGGACACATCCCCGGAAATGAAAATCCTAAGGCATTTAGGATGAAGGTATCACGATTCACTATTATAAACAATGTTTTATACAAGAAATCTCTTGCAGGACCGTATTTGAGGTGCTTGGAGGATCCTGAAGCCAAAGAAGTACTTCAGGATATACATGAAGGGGATTGTGGTAATCACACCGGGGGCAGATCATTATTCTTGAAAGTATTAAGGACAGGATATTATTGGCCAACGATGAGGAAAGATGCTGCAGAATATGCTCGAAGATGTGATGCATGTCAAAGACATAGTAACATACTACATCAACCAGCTGAACCATTATATCCTGTAGTTTCCCCTTGGCCATTCATGAAGTGGGGGATGGATATAGTAGGGAAGTTACCAAAAGCTCCGGGAGGAAAAGTTTTTATGTTAGCTATGACAGATTATTTCTCCAAGTGGGTTGAGGCTGAAGCATTTGTCCAAGTAAGAGACCAAGAAGTAGTATCCTTCATAAAAAGGAATATCCTGACTAGGTTTGGAGTACCAGCTGAGATCATTTGTGATAATGGGTCCCAGTTTATAAGCAAGAGGACTACTGACTTTTGCAAAAGTTGGGGAATTAAAATGATCACATCTACTCCAGTACATCCTCAAGCGAATGGACAAGCTGAATCTTCAAACAAGATAATAGTCAATAACTTAAAGAAGAGACTTGAGGCTAAAAAAGGAAGATGGGCGGAAGAGTTACCCTTTGTTTTGTGGGCTGATAGGACAACGGTAAAGAATGCAACCGGCCAAACCCCGTTTTCCTTGGTATTTGGAGCGGAGGCGATGATTCCAACAGAAATGACGATACCTGCCGCAAGATCCATGTTGCAGGATCCTGAACAGAATCCTGAAATCTTGTGTCAGGATTTGGATACTATAGACGAAAAAAGAGATGCAGCAAGGCTAAGGATAGCAGCATATCAACAAAGAATATCCAGAGCATATAATAAAAACATAAGGACTAGAAGATTTCGAGTTGGTGATTGGGTGCTAAGAAAGGCTTTTCAAAATACCACTAATCCTGCCGATGGCAAGCTAGCTCCGAAATGGGAAGGACCTTATGAAGTTGAGTCAGAAGCAGGGAAAGGAGCATATCGACTCAGGAATATGGAAGGGGATATGCTACCAAGATCCTGGAATGCAATACATTTGAAGCTCTATTTCAAGTAAGAGTAGAATTTATTTTCTATCTCGGAATGGTATGTATTCTATTCTTAAATATATTTTGTTTATTGTCTTGAACCCAATACTGACTTAAGCATCGGAGGGGTGTTAGCCAAGCTAACACCCACCTTAGTTTACAATTGTTTTGCAGAATATCTTTCAGGATATAGCTCCAGGATATATACTCAGGATAAGTCGAAAGATTAGAGGATTGGCCCCCTCTCTCACGTTTAAGGGATCCTGGTCCCTTCAAAGGTTTAAAGGTATTCACATTTCTTTCGAATTGGGTTTAAACACCTCGCCTGGAGCGCAAGTTATCTAGGTATAGTTCAAGGTAGCGGGACCAGTTCATGTAAAAGTGGCTGACAATTTCGTTACTGTTGGCTATATCCTGGATTCTAAAGGTATATGAGGATTGATCACCCTCTCTCACGAAAGAGTATTTTCATACTCTCAAAGGTTTAAAGGTTTTCACCTTTCTAAGGATTGGAGTTTATACACTCTCGCCTGTAGCGCATGAAATTTAGGGTTTATCCCCAGATATCAGGGTTTATCCCCAGGGTATTAAGGGTTTATCCCAAGTATGCTAAAGATTCATTTCAGGATATCAGGGATTTTGCCCCAGGGTATGCGGAATTTACTTAAAGACAAGGTATGAATGCATTTGTGTTTCTGTGTCGAACACAGGGGACATACATTATACTGTTCAAGGAATGGATCCAAGTTCACAAGTATGCGCTGGGGACAAAACTTATAATGAAGGATTAGAATTGGTTCTGTAAGAATCTCTGGTATGATCTCTCCTTTTTATTTGGACAATTTGTAGATTATATTTTTATCCTTATCAAGATATCTTTCAGGATACCTTTTAGGATACATCTGTAATATATATTCCTAAAAGTGTACAAGGCAAACAATTTTTACAACTACAATTTTTATTGCAATGACAACAATAATAAGGTCAAAAGAGAAGTTATATTATTAACATACCAAAAGATGTGCTCTTAGTTTCACCTCAAAACAAGGCCCATCCACTAAGAGCACTAATAGTTCATAACCATATTTACCCAACAGTTGAAGGCTTCATCTCAAACCGAGACCCATCCACCTTCAACTGTTGTATTGTTCAAAAAGCATGCAGGAAATGTAAATTGTTCAGGTACGGGAAAGTAAAGTGCAGAAAAGTAAATTGTTTGTGGAACTACAAACCAACATTCAAATTCAAAAAGGTGGGCTCTGGCCTTGGCACGTATATCCGTCATCGCCCACCTAAATTCCCTCACACAGCGGCATCTCCTCCAACCTTCTCAGACTTCTCCGCTCCAGCATCCTGACCAGCATCCTGACCTATGTCCATCCCAGCATCAGCTCCAGCATCCTTCTTCTCTCCAGCTTGGACCACCACCTCTGCTGACTTGGAAGACTCACCGGCTTCAGCAGGAAATGGCACAGCTTTGCCTCCGAGCTCCTTTAACTTGGCCACCCAGGATTCAACTGGCCAAGATGGACAAACAAGGCCCGTCTCCTTGGCCTCGTAGGCCATCTTGATGTGTGCTTGTAGCAGGGAGACGATAGCAGAAGCCTTGATTCCTTCTCGGAAGTTGATTAAGTCCTGATCATGATCCATTTGAACGGTGGCAAGTTTGACCTCAGCGTCTTGGGTGACCTTCTTCAGCAAGCTTTCGTAGTGCCGGCTCTTCGCTTCAGCAATGGCACCTTGGTCAGCAACGGTGCTCTCGAGCTGTTTGATCCTGGCTTCATGAAGTGCCACAGTACCACAAGCGTCATTATACAAGTGGAGCAAATGCTGGAGGCCTTGCACATCAATTACAGGTATAGAGTTAGAATGTATGTTGACCAAGATATCCTACCAGGATATCCTGTTAGGATATACGTGCAGGATATATGTGCAGGATATACATGAAGGATATGCGTCAGGATATTACCTTGTTGAGGAAGGATGTCATTGGCTCTAAGGAGTCAGAGAAGCTGAGTTCATCATAGGAGAACCCTTCTGAGCCTGGAGCACTGACCTCAAGACCCTTTCTCTTTTTCGCTGCGGAAGCACGGGTTCTTGGATTGGCCTTGGGAGCCGGGAGTGGCTTGGAGCTAGTAGCAGCAGGAGTCTCCTTCTTGACTATGGCTGGAGTTGGATAGTTTTCGAGTTCATCAAGGTCTAGATAGACTGGGACTTTGCTGGAATCTGCACACAGGGAGTAAATTCTAAATCCCTCCTATGAATAACAGATAAAAAACATATGTGTGCAGAATATCTTGCAGGATCCTTACCAGACATGTTGGCACTTGAAAGAGGGCTTGGAGTTGGTGGAGAAGGATTGAAACTTCTCTCTGCCTCTGGAAGAAGTCTGATGGCGTCTATTCTTTCTTGAGAATTAGCAAGAGGAGGTGCAATCTTCCTGAAATCAGCTGCACAAAAATGAAAATTTGTTAGTTCAGAATATGAGACAGGATAAGAGACAGGATCATTCTTAAACCCTAAGTCCTACCCTTTCTTAACCATCTCATCGGATAATCCGTTCCACCGGGGATTGAATCCCTTTTTACGAAGAAAAACTTGGATTGCCAACCATCCTCGTTTTTGGTGGCACGAAGTATCAATGGATCACCGGAAGTAGAATAAAATAGGAATCTAGATGAGCCATGGCATCTAAGCTTGTAGGCTAAAGGGAGATCATGGACGGAAAGGTCAGGTATATGGTTTCTCTTGATTTGGTCAAGAACAGACAAAACACGCCAAAGCATTGGCATGGTTTGACTGAAAGAAATTTTAGTGATGTTAAAAAACTCGGTAATGAAGTCCGGAAAAGGGAATCGTAGCCCTAAGGTAAAGGGGAAAGCATTGAAACAAATCCACTCGTTGGAAACCATATCTGACCGGATTTCTCTGTCAAAGGGTCGGAATATAGTTCCATCCGGAAAGATACCGGAGGATTTCAAAGCCGATAGATGAGCACTATCAAAGGTGCATGTTTCATTCTCCGGTTCTTGGAGAAGATTCTGTTGGATGAATGTGGGAGTAAGATAAAAGATGGTTATGAAGATGAGAGAGAGAATATTACCTTTTTCTTGTCGATTGTGGGTAAAAAAGGAGATGAGGATGAGAAGATATAGGGTATGATGAGTAAATATAGGCCGGGTGGTTGAAAGCTGTCACATCAATAGTCTTATCTCTTAATTGCCTCGGCCACTGTGAAAAAATGTAACCGTTAGGATATCAAACGGTAACATTTTTGGGGACAATTGTTATGGGTGAAATTCTGAGCCCATATCCTGGAAAATATCTTGGTTTATATCTTGGTTATGTAGTATCTGTTTACATCCGGGATGCTGGTTCAGGATATTGGTAATATCCTGAAAGGTATCCTCGGGATTACTAATGGATTATGTGCAGGTACGTGGGTTAGAAGCTAACAACGTTCACAAGACTTATTCCGCTGAAGACTCGGTCCAAGTCGTTCAAATGAAGACGTTGAAGCCGTATTACTCGGTCCATAACGTTCTTAATGGAATATTCGGAGTAGCCCATATTTGTAGGGATTATTGTTTGTAATTCATTACTATAAATAGGTGGGTATATCAGATCAACTAGGACATCACAATCACACTCGCTACACTCTAACACTTGCTCTCTAGAAATTTTCACAAAATCATTGTAACACTTAGCGATCTGGTCTATATCCTGCACTGTATCCTGAAGTTTAAAGCAATAAGAAGAACAAGGCAGCTGCGATTGTCAGCTCCCGAGGTTTTATGCCGGCGATCTAGATTGATCAAGGGCTTTCCTCGTACATCTCGTGTCATTTCCTTTACTTTTTGTTTATTGTTTGCTCATTGTTTGATCGCAGATACAGCTCAATATCCTGAGCCGTATCCTGAATACTGATTTTCTAAATAACTCAGCAAGCTTATTTTCTATACACTTTCTAGCACACTACCTCACATTACTAATTTGATCACTAAATTGCTTCGGTAATTTTTGACCAAAACAAAGATTAATCCACCTCACTTTCTATATTCAAATGTCTAAAGGGCAATTTCGTCATTTGATAAACCTATTAATATCAAATCACTTTTTTTGTACTTTACCTACCTTTTCCACTCCCCATGTCATCTTGATTCCCGCCCCACCAACTTCACCTTTCTCTCTCGATTCCCACCCCACCTTACTTTCTATATTTCAAGAGATCTTCATCTTCCCTCCATTAATCATTCTCATCTCTTTCTCTCTCACACACAAACTCAAACTCAAACACAATTCTAGTTTTTTATCGGTGTTTCATGGGTGACCCACATGACTTTGTGGATGATCTTAGTGCGTACTCTCCTAGACGTGTATTCCGTAACAACTTCATCGGTGATCGAAGCCACCAAATCTGAAGATCGAAGCCACCATTGAAGATCGAAGCCCCTGATGTGGGGTAAAATACACATATTTGTCCCGTGTAAAGTGTATAATATTTGTATAGGTTTTATTTATTTTTTATTTAGTTTTAGTATTATATTATATTATTTTGTGTTGGTACAGGTCCCGGTGCGAAAAGGAATGAAAACGAGCTTAAACGATCAATGTACGAAGAATTGGAAAATATTAAATAATGCATGAAAGTCAAGGGACTAGAATGAACTAATGTTGAAAAGTTCATATTAATTTATACACACTAAATGAGAAAAAAATGAAAAGATTCGTATGAGTGTGTTGACCGAATTGAAAGGTGTTGACCAAAAATTCACATTCATGTTATTTCTTTGTGAAGTGGGCCTGCTGGATTGCGATTGTAAAAGGGGCCCTTGTCATGAAAAGTCTAGATATGAAAGTGTATTTGGGTTCTAAGAATTATCGTAAGATCCATATTATATTAGGGGAGGCTGCCAAGAGAGAGACGGACGAAAAAGAAAATAGACATCAGACGGCAGAGGGCGGATACGACTGTTCAGAGCCGCAATCAGAAGCACGAGCAGAAACATTCAGGGACGAAATTTCGAATATTTTTTTGGCAAGGTTCAAGGCTAGAGAATCATTGGGATTGAAAGAGGGAAGCTTGGAAGTCAAAGAATTTACGGGTTCTTTTATTTTCTAGTTTCTTTTATTCTTTGTCATGAATTCTTGTTTGAACTTAGTTGACTTGTTTTCGTTATTTGACATGCTTGGCTAATTTCATAAACCACCTAGATTTGATGAATGGATTAATATAAAGTTTTTACCGGTTTTGTTATTTGCATGATTGTTATGGGTGATTGTGTTTAGTAAGCGGTTTGATTTAATGGTTTGATGTGTATGCGTACTTTGAATTTGTTTATTGTTATTATTTGCTTCGTATGATTCTTAGTGACGATCTATATCACAACATAGAGTCATATTAGGGTTTAGGGTTTCGGTGAGTGTCTATATCACGTTAGAAAACCTTCACTCTTTAGGGAGAATCGGCCGATAACCTCTAGAAGTAAGTGGTAATAATTTGCTAAGTCTTAGTGCTCTACTAGTCCTAATACCTGGGAAGTGAGGGGCTATTGGTAGGTCTTACCCGGCGAATTGCTTTAGATAGGCCTTGGAAAAGGTTATGTCTTGGTTTACCTGTCGGTCTTATTAGTCTATCAAGTCAAATTTATTACTTTAAACTACCCTAGATCTAGGATTGGGAAAGAATAGGTCAATATTAGGGTACTTACACAATAATTAGACAACTGGGAAGAAGTCTAATAACCGGTAGGATTAACGGCCTAGGTAGTGCCACAGGTTTCTCCTTGAGAAGGGTCGAGGGGCCTCGTTGGTTCTTAATAGGTTTAGTATCATAAGATCCCGGTTCCATAACTCATGTATTTAACTTAATCGGTAATTTCTTAAAAACAATCCAGGATTCTTGTCTAGGTGGTCTCGTTCTCATATAAGAAAAGTCCACAGTCTTCATTCGTCTTTAGTCTAGTTTTAGTCTAATTAGTTAGTTAAATAGATTTCCTTAGATTTTTCGTAACCCCCCCCCCCCCCAACCAATTAAACAGTTAGAGTCTGTGTCAGTCTAGGTCTAGATAGAGTCTAATTAGCGTAATTAGAGAGTCTCGTGGGTTCGATACTCGGACTTACTTAAGCTATACTGCATTGACCGGTACACTTGTCGGTAGTGTGGTCTAGGTTTTAGAGAGTCTGTTTTTATAAATTTAAAACTTAGAGTGTCTAATTTAGGGTTAGAATTAGTTAGTTTAATTAGACCACTTTTAGCACATCAAGTTTTTGGCGTCGTTGCCGGGGACTCTTTGGCAATTGCGTTGATTACTTTATTTGGACTTAATTGACATAATCTGTGCTACTTGTATTTTGTTTTGTGTTTTCGTGGTGAGTCTTGTGAGTCTATTTGTGTTCTGTATATTGAGTCGTAGGAGTCTAATTTCCCGTGTCTTCTATTAAGTTTTAAATATGTGTGAAATTTGTGGAGGGCCCCATTTTACAGTTAAATGCCCACAATATGAGGGGTCCTCTGTAGATTATTGTACTAACCCCTTTGTGCAGCCACATCAATATTCTTCGCAGGGGTATTCCACAAATACTAGCGAGAGGTTTCCCCATTTTTTCAAGCTCGTGGAAGTAATTATGATTTGCGTGCAGACGATAAAAGAATTTCAGGAGTGCGGGGATCCAAGGTTTCCGAAAATGATCGGCATACTTGAGCGAATGATCGGGCAAATAGGCCCAATGATAGAGTATGACCTCAGTCGGCAAAGGGATCCAAGGTGTGAAGAATGTTGTGGACCGCACTGGTATGAAGAATGTGCGATTACTGCTCGGTTGAACAGGGGTTGGGGAAACCGAGAGCAGAAGAAACAAATACAGTGGGGCTATGATGATGATGAGTGGATTACAGTTCGAAGCATGAATTACAAGGCGATAGTGATCCCCGAGCTTACTGATGGGGAGACGATATTGGGAAATGTGGAGAGTAAAGAAGAAAAAGTGGAGATAGAAAGAAAAGGAGAAGAGGAGGAAGAAGTTGAGCAACCATCTAGTGAAGATCAGATGTCCTGGGAAAATGAATTTAAGGAAGAATTAGATGGGTTGTCGGTAGATGAAGAGGTAAAGGAGTTTGATCCGGAGGGAGACCTTGCTTACTTAGAAGCTTTACTTGAAGGAAGCCCAATGATGGACATCAAACAAGAAGAAGAAGTGGTGGAAGAGGAAGAACACCATAGCTGGCTTGTGGTATTAGTGATAAATGAAACTAAAAAATCAAAACCACGGGAGAAGGCAAAGAAAAGAAAAGATGGAAAACGAAAGAGGATTCAAGGCTGGTACAAGAAGGAGTCGTTGGCGCACGATCAGTCTTCTCGCTACATGCCGCACATCCGATTTCTTCCAGGTAAGTATAAATTTTGGTGGTCTGACTCGTTTAAGAATTTTAAAATATTTTATTATTCCACCATTAAAGTTTTAAATATTTTTGAGGATCGGGTGGAATTAAACGGGTTAGATAGGGTCCAGATGAAAGAAAATCCTCCTAATTAAATTCAAGTGTGGGGAGGTTTTGTAGAGTTTGTATTTTTGAGTCTTTTATTTTGTATATTGAGTCTTAGTTAGTAGTTTTTGAGTCGTTTTTTTTAGAGTCGGTACTGCTTTGGTTTTTGCTTGTTTTTGTTTATGCAGGTTTGAATATGTACCACCCGTACTCAATCTCCATTCGGGTGATTTTGGAGCTGCTTATCAAATTTCAGGCATTTTACCAAGTGTACTAGTTAGAGTCTAAGCCGATCGCAAACGAAATGCTATACGATCGTTCGTTGGATTCAAGACTCGTACGGCTGGCACTGACTTTTGTCCTAACCAGCTAAGTCTTTTCCAACTCTCTCTGTATTTTATTTCTTTCGTATTTATTGTTAGTTTCCATCTTTGCATTAGGGACAATGCAATCTCTAAGTGTGGGGATGTGATACTTGTAAATATTTGAGTCATAAATATGAAAAACACAAAAAAATTAAAAAAAAAATTAAAAAAATCCAAAAAAATTGAAAAAAAAAATCAGAAAAATGTTCTTTGAAATAAGAAGTTTGCATATTTATACGGAAAATGATAGAAAAGATGAATTTTTGCTTGGATTCAAATAATAATAATATGAGATTATAATAAACCGAGTTTGCGTCTAGTTTGGGATATGTGGATAGGCCCGGGTTTGGTTTAAGTTCCTTTGATCTAATATACCTTAATTGTCGGTCTGCTAGTGGGTTCTCGCCTGAGAGATATGGGAAATCAAAACTGCCAATAATAGTATAAGGGGCACCGTTATAAGTTAAAACTGTTAGAGTTTGTGATCTTGCGAAAAAAAAAAGAATAAAAAGTGAGCTAGTAACTAAATGAAAGTAACACAGGTCTATGTAATCCGAGTTGGGGATAGCGACTCTACAGCCGGAATGCCTCTGGGATGTGTGAAATCGACTTGCCGAATAAAAGTACCAAAACCTAAGTAATCTGTGGTTGGGGATCGCGACTCTACAGCCGGAATACCTCTTGGTTAGGGAAAGCATCGTCTAGACTCACGAAAGAAAGAAAAATGAAAAAGCAAAGCAAAAATAAAGAAAAAAAATAGAGAAAAGAAAAAAAAATTTGATTATAAACTCTCTTGGTTTTGATATAAGACGGTTGGGAATTGGTCAAATGATCGTTCCTTTAGTCCTATAAGCTTGAGGTGGGAGTAGGTGGACCGTAAATTCTGGTGTGAGGCCCTAGGTAGATTGACCGCACTTAAACTAAATTCACATGATAAGCGCTTACGACCGGATTTGGGTTTAAAGGGACAATTATATTCGCAATCGCGGCTAACGCAAGTCTTGGTTTTAATTAAATATACCTATATTTTTTGCCCGAGTGATTATTTGTTTCTGATTCCGTTGCATAATTCTTTTTCGAGAACGAAAAAAGAGTAAGTATGGGGATATTTGATGTGGGGTAAAATACACATATTTGTCCCGTGTAAAGTGTATAATATTTGTATAGGTTTTATTTATTTTTTATTTAGTTTTAGTATTATATTATATTATTTTGTGTTGGTACAGGTCCCGGTGCGAAAAGGAATGAAAACGAGCTTAAACGATCAATGTACGAAGAATCGGAAAATATTAAATAATGCATGAAAGTCAAGGGACTAGAATGAACTAATGTTGAAAAGTTCATATTAATTTATACACACTAAATGAGAAAAAAATGAAAAGATTCGTATGAGTGTGTTGACCGAATTGAAAGGTGTTGACCAAAAATTCACATTCATATTATTTCTTTGTGAAGTGGGCCTGCTGGATTGCGATTGTAAAAGGGGCCCTTGTCATGAAAAGTCTAGATATGAAAGTGTATTTGGGTTCTAAGAATTATCGTAAGATCCATATTATATTAGGGGAGGCTGCCAAGAGAGAGACGGACGAAAAAGAAAATAGACATCAGACGGCAGAGGGCGGATACGACTGTTCAGAGCCGCAATCAGAAGCACGAGCAGAAACATTCAGGGACGAAATTTCGAATATTTTTTTGGCAAGGTTCAAGGCTAGAGAATCATTGGGATTGAAAGAGGGAAGCTTGGAAGTCAAAGAATTTACGGGTTCTTTTATTTTCTAGTTTCTTTTATTCTTTGTCATGAATTCTTGTTTGAACTTAGTTGACTTGTTTTCGTTATTTGACATGCTTGGCTAATTTCATAAACCACCTAGATTTGATGAATGGATTAATATAAAGTTTTTACCGGTTTTGTTATTTGCATGATTGTTATGGGTGATTGTGTTTAGTAAGCGGTTTGATTTAATGGTTTGATGTGTATGCGTACTTTGAATTTGTTTATTGTTATTATTTGCTTCGTATGATTCTTAGTGACGGTCTATATCACAACATAGAGTCATATTAGGGTTTAGGGTTTCGGTGAGTGTCTATATCACGTTAGAAAACCTTCACTCTTTAGGGAGAATCGGCCGATAACCTCTAGAAGTAAGTGGTAATAATTTGCTAAGTCTTAGTGCTCTACTAGTCCTAATACCTGGGAAGTGAGGGGCTATTGGTAGGTCTTACCCGGCGAATTGCTTTAGATAGGCCTTGGAAAAGGTTATGTCTTGGTTTACCTGTCGGTCTTATTAGTCTATCAAGTCAAATTTATTACTTTAAACTACCCTAGATCTAGGATTGGGAAAGAATAGGTCAATATTAGGGTACTTACACAATAATTAGACAACTGGGAAGAAGTCTAATAACCGGTAGGATTAACGGCCTAGGTAGTGCCACAGGTTTCTCCTTGAGAAGGGTCGAGGGGCCTCGTTGGTTCTTAATAGGTTTAGTATCATAAGATCCCGGTTCCATAACTCATGTATTTAACTTAATCGGTAATTTCTTAAAAACAATCCAGGATTCTTGTCTAGGTGGTCTCGTTCTCATATAAGAAAAGTCCGCAGTCTTCATTCGTCTTTAGTCTAGTTTTAGTCTAATTAGTTAGTTAAATAGATTTCCTTAGATTTTTCGTAACCCCCCCCCCCCCCCAACCAATTAAACAGTTAGAGTCTGTGTCAGTCTAGGTCTAGATAGAGTCTAAATAGCGTAATTAGAGAGTCTCGTGGGTTCGATACTCGGACTTACTTAAGCTATACTGCATTGACCGGTACACTTGTCGGTGGTGTGGTCTAGGTTTTAGAGAGTCTGTTTTTATAAATTTAAAACTTAGAGTGTCTAATTTAGGGTTAGAATTAGTTAGTTTAATTAGACCACTTTTAGCACATCAGCCCCCATCAAAGCTCTCAAAGAAAAGGAAGCTCGGTGTCATTTTAATCACATCTTTGTTTCTGTTTTTTAGAGAGAGAAAGCTAATGTTTTGGAAGGAGAAACAACATTTTTCATCTTGTTCACCTAGACACCAAGAACACACACACAAGTGCGTGAGAGAGAAACAGGTTTAAAGATCTTACTTTTGTTATTTATGTAATTTGTTTAGATTTATACTTTGTATAACGTTTGGTAGATTTAAAATCAGAGCTAGTTTGTTTATTTTATTTTTTAAATCAAGATCTAGAAGAAATTTTTGTATGTTGTATTTCTCTCTTCAAAGTGTATTGATATTTTTTATGAAGATTAATGTTAAATTTCTAAATTGTTTGTCCAGCGATTTTGAGTTAATGATTGCTTTTAGTTGGATTTTTTTTTGTGTGTGTGTGGGGGGGGGGGGGTGTGGGTGAGCTGGGTTTTTTAGGGTTTATAAATTGGATTTGGTTTAATTTGTTTTCTGGTTTTGTTTAAATTCAGCATCGCCTTTGATGGTAGATAATTAGTTTGAAAATCCATAATTTTTACGATGTATGTTTCAAATTTCTTTGTTGTTTAGTTGTTTTTTGAATAAATTCACTCCGATATTACATTTTCATTACCTTTAGAAAGTCCATAATTTAATCGGATATCGGGTTTGTTTTACAAATAGAAATTCGTGTTTTTTACGGGCATAATTTGCTACATATGTTACATTTCTATCAGCTACATTTATGTGAAGAGTATATTGATAGTTTTTACGAAGATTAATGTTGACTTTCTAAATTGTTTGTACAGAGTATATTGATATTTTTACGAAGATTAATGCTAAAATTTCTAAACTATTTGTCATATATGTTGTAACACGTGTTACACTGAGGGTTACATATGTTGCATACAGGGTGTTACATGTGTTACACCCAGTGGGCTAGACATGTATACACATGTTACATGTTGATGTTACCTGCGTCTAACACAGGGTGTTACATGTGTTACATATGTTGCATACAGGGTGTTACATGTGTTACATATATAGCCTCTTGTCTAACACATGAGTATACACTTGTTAATGTAATTAGGTTTTGTGGTTTTTTATTTACCAATTCAATATCTAACATATACAAGAAACATGTTTGTTAGCACATATGTTCTTTTTATTAAGTTTCATGAGAATGACAAGTGTTTATATGCAAATATAATATAACATGATGTAATATGACGTGTGCCTATTTATCCCTTTAATTTGTTACACTAGTCTCATATACTGCTAGTTACATATATTACTTATTTATCAATTGATGTGACGTTTTGGATGATGTAATGTTGTTACATATGTAATTTTACTAAGTTTAAACTAACACTGACGGAGCTGCACATATGTAACATATGTTTGTAACATATGTTACGCTAGAGGATAACATATGTATAGCCACATTACGCATGTTACATATGGGTTTTACATGTGTTACACAAGTGGTTTTGACATGGTTTTTACACGTGTTTTTACATGTTTTTGTTAGTTTGGTTGCTTGTTTGGGGCTTTTGATCTGAATACTAACTGTTTTTTTGTGTTACACTAGGCGGTAATACATGTATAGGCATGTTACATGTTTTACAACAAAAAGTTTACACATGTGTAACATGTAACAATAAAGATATCTTTTTTCATTGTTACTTGAAAATATATCTTTTTTCATTGTTACTTGACAAGATATCTTGTTTTAAAGTAACAGTAAATATATCTTTTTTCATTGTTACTTGAAAAGAATAGGTAGTTGTAACATGTGTTACACATTTTAAAATTGTCTATCTTTTTCAAATAACAACAGGCATTGTGACTTGTATCTGGATAATGTAAAGGGTTCGAATAAGACTATGCATTTTATTTGGAGTTCTGACACTTGTTACATGTGTTACCCCTGACATGTAACATGATTTTGTGCTAACCGCCTACCCTCTTTTTTCCCAGGTACAACATGATTGGTGAAGCTCAGTATGTTCTTCGTTACTTAGTTTAACGTATGTACGTTTCATGTGAAACATAAACAATATCCCGCTCATGTTTCAACATGTATTTTGGTTGTAATTTGACAATGGCATGGTTGCCCTTAACTTGTTTTACTAGATGTGTATATTCTTGTGTATGGTACCACTTTTATATGTTACCTTTACCACTTTTTATGTTTAACGACCTATTTTTGTTTTTTAAAAGGGTGCACCTCTGTAACCAATTCGGTAACCAATCAAACCATCATGCGATTACTTTTATGTGATTACTTCAATTATATTAGATGAAAATGATTCCCATGTGTTGCATTTACTTTTGTAACGTGTGTTACAAATCACATGTACTAGCATGTTTGGATGTATACATGTTACATATACTAAGTGTTTTATAGGGGAAAGATGTATAGAAAACCCACTTTAATTTAGAAAACCCGGGAAACTCAAAGCTCCCGATGTTTTTTTTTTTTTTTTTGAAAAAATTTATACATGTTATATACATGTTTTTAAAGGTTTTGGGCAAAAAAAAAATCAAAAAAGCGCCGAGTAGATATTTTTAAAAAAATAAACAAGTTTTGGTGTAACACGTGTTACATTCATCTGACATATTTGTAACACGTGTTACACCAAAACTTGTTTATTTTTTTTTTAAATATCTACTCGGCGCTTTTTTGATTTTTTTTTTTTTGCCCAAAACCCTTAAAAACATGTATATAACATGTGTATATTTTTATTTTTTTTTTAAATTCGGGAGATTAGAGTTTCCCAAGTTTTCTAAATAAAAGTGGGTTTTCTATACATATTTACATGTGTTTTATATATACCAAGTGTGTTTCATACACACATGTAACATGCGTATGCCTTTGTGGTGCATATACTCATGTTACATGTATACGTATGTTATTCACTACATCGTATGTAACACATGTTACTCATGTTACATGTATATGTATGTTATTCACTATATATGTGCCTTGTTTTTATTCACTACATCGTATGTAACACATGTTACTTACATGTTCCACCATGTACTGCATTTACTTACGTAAGATGTGTAACACATGTTACAATTGCTTATTGTTTCCAAGTAACATTAAAGGTATGTACCTTGTTTTCTACTTCATCCTGTGTAACACATGTTACACTTGTTAATTAGTATCAAAGGTTACAATTGAAACAATATGTTGACCACCCAATGCTCGTCTACTACTTTTCTTACAATTGGTAATGAATAAAACATGTTAACTAATAACACATGTAACTGATAACTGGTAACCAAATACATTTCCCACCATAACTATTTAACATCCAGACACCAACATATTACAGAGAAGACCAGAATGGTCATATTGTATTTTGGGTTATGGCCATAATTTAAAATAAACAAAATTCGTCGTGACTACGATAGTTACAAAAACCACCACGCATATATCACTAGCCAGTTGACTTGTTATAAACAAAAGTTGTGGTACCCAAGATAACTACAAAAACCACCATAGATGTTCCCACAAAAACTGTAGAAAAGACAACACTACCACACTCAGCGCCCTCCCATAAATGAGGCAGCTTCTATCTTGCCTTTCAAAGTGTTAGTGGGCGAACTTCGTCCGCAACTTTCTCACCTCCTTCATTTTCCTGCTCCCATTTGTTAAAGGGCGACAACAGGATATGAGTGTCGTTCAAAGTGTTAGAGGGCGACAACAGAATATGAGTGGCATACTTCGTCCGCAACTTTCCTACGCACGACCTCCCCTTCAGCTTCTTCTCTTTCTTCATCCCATTCATCGTCCGTTTCTTCGTCTACTTTCTTTCGCTTTTTCGGTATCTTACCAGTTTGCGATCTTGTTACTCTCTTTGTTGCTGCAAATAAAACAGGTTTAACACATGTTACTTAATTTCATTAAAATAAAACAGGTTACCTAATATGTTTTTGATAAAATAAAGTCAGGTTTAACATATGTTACCTATTTTTATAAAAATAAGACAAGTTTAACACTTGTTACATAACTTGGAAAAAATATGAGAGCTTAACACATGTTAACTAATCTGATAAAAATAATACAGGTTTAACACATGTTACATAATTTGATAAAAATAAGACAGGTGTAACACATGTTACACTAACATGTTTACCTAATAGGAGAGGTTTAACACATGGTAATAAGACAGGTTTAACACACGTTTACATCATTTGATAAAAATGAGACAGGTTTAACACATGTTACACTAATATGTTTACCTAATCAGGGAGGTTTAACACATGGTACCCTAATAAGAAGGTTTAACATATGTTACGCTAATATGTTTATATGCTTTTTAGTCCGTTGACTTGTACCCTAATATCAGACAGGTTTAACACATGTTACGCTAATATATTTATATGCTTTTGAGCCCTTAGACTTGTACCCTAATATCAGAGGTTTACCTAATTTGTTTTTGACAGAAAACAAGGCAGGTCTAACACATGTTACCTAATATGTTTTTGATAAAAAATATAAGATATGTTTAACACATGTTTTTGACAGTAAACAAGACGGGTTTAACACATGTTACAAATCAATAGTTTTAACGTGCAGTTGGCAAGTTGGCAATCCAAAAAAAATAATAATAAATAACCCGAGACTGTTTCTACTCAAAATAACTAACACTTCCTAGTCGCATTCAAAACAAAAAATCACCATCGATCGAACCAAAAACACCTACCGATTGGAAAAAAAAAACATAAAAACCAACATTAACACTTTCTAGTCTCATTCAAAACAAAAATCACCACCGATCAAATCACACACCGATCGGACCAAAACACCTACCGATCGGAAAAAACAGAAAACCCAACATTTATCCGATCAAAACACCTACCGATCGGAGAAAAGAAAAAATCATCACCGATCAAAACACCTACTGATAAAAAAATCGAACCAAACTTACTTGCTTCTGCACTTAGTTCTTGCTTTCTTCCATTTCCGGCAACTTTTACCGGTCAGATCATCTTCTCCGGTGCCCCTTTTCTTCTCCGGTCAGATCATCTTCTCCGGTCAGATCATCTTCTCCGGTCAAAACACCTTTTTCCGGTGCCCCTTTTCTTCTCCGGTGGGTTTTGGGAAGATCGATTGTTTGAGAGAGAAAGAGATGAATTTGGGTTGAGTATTTTGAAATGTTTGAAATGAGGTTGGGGTATTTGATTAGTTCTTATAGATATTCGTGCACCTCCTTTAATGCATGTCAAATCACATAATATTATAATATATATAATGTACTACAATTATGGTTGATTTTACCCATATGCCCTTGAAGTACCTTTACTGACTTTATCACTCTATTTAATTTAATTCAAAAAGGCTTCAAATTTTATGAGTCATTGGATGATCTTGATCAATGGTCATAGATTGGGTTTCCTAGGTTTTCTTAGTACAAATAAGTTTTCTATACATCCATGCCCATATATATATATATATATATATAGGTTTAGGTTCTTTTGTGAACCCTTCATAAGTAATGAACAAAACGAACAAATCCTGGCCATAGATCTTCTTAAATCTAACATAAGGGTAGGATCGTCTTTTAACATCTATAATTTTATATATAATTTTCTTTTTTAAATTTTTCATGGCAGTTATTGATAAAACCACCCACGCTTCATCATGATGGCCAATTTCAAATTTGTATCGTTCATAATCTGCGCCAAATCTTCCTGTTCGTTCTTCATCACCATCATTCAATTCATATTCGTTCTTCTGATTATCAACAGGCAATTCAGCAATCATGACACATTCGACCGATCAGAATATTATTTCTGCGAATTTGCTAATTCATGAGACCGCTCAACGACCGGGAGAACAACATCATGGTATATTCTTAAAAAATCTGCGTATACAAGTTTGATTCAAGTGTCGGATAAATAGACTACATAGCTATGTATTGTTTGGTTTAGTTTCTATAAACCCTAAGATTTATAGTTTACGACAGATACGAACGATCAGCTTGATGTTCCAGCCAATTTGTTAGTTCCTCGGAGTAATGATCAAGCAGTAGATCGTCATCAAGGTATAATATTAAAACAATTGTTTATACAATTCTGTATCCAATGTCGATGTAATTTTAATAGATGACTGAAAGACCGTGTCGTCCCGATCAGTCAAAAACCCAATTAAACCTAGGTAGCTAGGGTAAGTCGGGTATCGAATCCACGAAGAGCATGTGGTCAGTATCGAATGACCTGTTTGACTAGTTAGACTATTTACAAAAATGTACAAATTGATTATGAAGCTTGCTTATTTTTATTTGTTTGTTAGGTTTTGAAAAGGAGTCGGACTAAGCCGACAAATTGATATTATTTAAAACTACTGTTGATTAACTAAGATTGCAAACTAAATTACTAAATGATTGAAACAAGAAACTAGAAACAAGTTCAACACCCGGTTTCGGTAATTGCCAACCTAGGGTTTCTACAAATTTTAGATTCAACTCAATTGCATACGATTAGCGGATTTAGTGTACCGTGACTTAGGTGCCAATAACTATCAACATTTCGAAAAACGGACAAGAATGCACTTTGTAATCAACACAAGTAAAACCTAACCACGACAATGCATAACTACACATAACCATTTCGTAAAGTCATAACTTTTAACATCGTTCGACAATTTACGAATACGAAACAAATGTAAACTATTGTCAATGGTTTCAAAAATCAAACACAATTTGTCACAAAGTTGAAGCAAGAAACAATTCGAAACCCTAAATTAAACAACTACCTATACCGGGTGAAACCGAGGAGACTAGCCGTTCATAGTCGAAGAAGCACGATCACCGGCTAACGAACACGAACACGGAACTATAATCTTCAAGTCTTGAGGAGAGGTGGAAGTTAGGGTTTGAAGATGAAGGTGGAAGAGGATGATGGTGATGATGGAATGATGGAGATGGTGATTTGATTAGGGTTACGATGAAGATGGTGTTAGTGGTTGTGTTAGGATTGATTAGGGATGAATTTGGATGATCAAGAATGGTTCCAAGGAGGTGTTTTTACCTCCCAAGGTTCGTAACCCCCGAAAAATGGTCAAACAAAACGTTATAACTCGTCAAAGATCAACAAGAAACAAGATTTCGCGACTCAGCAAATGGAGGCCCGTCGCCGACGGCCATAGAGGCGTCCCCGACGGCCTCTGGTTTTGCCAGTTTTGTCTGAAACTGTTTTCTTCATAACTTCTTCGTTATAGCTCCGTTTTACTCACCGTTTTCGCCCACGTTCTCGTAATTCAGCCCTCTATCATGCCATCTTCCAATATATTCATTTTAAATCCATTAACATTCCACAAAACACATCCAATCTTCGTGATTAACCCGGTTTTGTTCATTTCACATCCCCGTTGCTCCGTTTAGCTCCCGATTAGCTCCTTAAACTCTTTTAGACCTATAAAACACAAATCCCATTAAAAGTAGGCTATTCAAGATTAAAAGCTATGTAAAAACATCAACTTAAGCACAAACGATCACCAGTTTTCGACCACGTATCACATCCCCACACTTGTCTTTTGCTTGCCCTCAAGCAAATCTGTTTTTCACTTTCACGTGAGTCGAACGAGAAACACACATCCCATCCCCGAGACTAAAGTTAAGGTCTAAAGTCATACCCGGATTAAACTTTTTACAATTTACGAAATATCTAACGGTAAAGTGAATAATCACATATAAAATGGTTATCAAAGATTAACCCGCCATTGAAACTAATAAATCATGCACACCCCTCACAATGTTCTCTCCACTCGGTTTAAAATTTGGCTAATAGATAATGAATTAGCACTTTTCAAGTAATCACTCAAAACTGAGTAGAACACGTACCCGCATAGGCTTGCAACTCAATCGTTCTCCACCACCGAACACGAATACTAAGTACAAGTCATAAGGTCTTTGGAGGGTTGTAATGGGGTTAGGCGAAGGGTAAGAAATAGGATATTTAAAGTGGCTAAGGTGATGAAAATTTGATTTTTATTACAAAACAACTATTCTAAACATAACTAACTATAAACATCAAACTACAAGGCAACAACTTTAGCCTTTTATTCAACAACTACTAACTCATATTTTTGTACTTTTTTTTTCAATGATTTTCTATTCTTTTTCGCAACATTTTCTGAATTTTCGTTTTTTTTTTTTCACAAATATAAATCACAACTATACAAACACATAATCCTATAATCGAATTTTCATCACACGGGTTTAAAAGAAAAAAAAAAGTTTAACGGTTGTGGGTTAAATGGGTTGTCAAACGAAAGGTTTAGGCTCAAAGTGGGCGACCAGGGGATTTATTTGGGTAAGGATAGAAAAATGGTTTTAAAGGAAAAGGTTCACCTAATGCCTTAATCATTCTCGTGCTTGTATTCGGTCTATGGTCTCAAACGTATCAAAAGTCGCAAGTTCTACAATACGTGACTAATGGTCCACTCAAACAAAGAAACATAAATATGTTATTCTATTATGTAAAAGTGGCTCAAAACCTCACATATATAAAGGGTATGGTATGTGACATGCATAATGCGCTAGTTTCTTAGGCGGATTATTCCCAAATAACTACCCGCTAAATACCCGTCATGCTATTAATTTGAACTTGACCATGACAAAATACCAAATGGGTTGTGACATCCCTCGTTGACTTAGTTACTTGTGCTTTTAAGATCGCTTTTGAAACAAGACATTTTTTAAAAATTTTTGAAATTTTTCCCCCATCCCCACACTTGAGGTAAATATTGTCCTCAATGTGTATTAAATGAACGGGTCAAAAATCGAAAAACTTTTACTACTCCCCCATCCCCACACTTGAGGTAAACATTGTCCTCAATGTGTAAGAACTAGAGTTTTAAAACGCACAAGGGATGTGACACGGCTAACCTCCCCAAAATTTCAACCTGGAAAATAAACTACAATTTACAATCCACTTATTTGCTAACTAAAAATCAAAAGTAAAAGAAACGTATGGACCTGATTTTTGAGCTAGTTCCTCGTGTGCTCTTCATCTTTTCAAGAAAGCGGTCGTCTCACGAACATAATGTAACTACAAATCTTAACCCTTGTGTAGAAGCATGATTCTCACAACCATCAAAATTCATTAGTGACCTAGTTCTACCACTTTTATGAAAAGAAACATTACTAAGCCATACATTATTTCACTTTGATTTATGTGGAAAATTAATTTACAATAACAACAAACCTAACTCACTTTCGTAGGAATCACGGTTGCATTTAGCTTATGCAACAAGCCCTTTTAAACCTCCCGATAGCTCGGGAGGACGAGAGGTCTCGTGAGGGTTATATAGGGAACACACCCACAACGTTCATTTAACTACTAAAATAAAATAAAACAAATAATAATACAAACTCTACAACAATCATACCTGATTTACCTCTCATGGTGGTCGAAGTGCACATTTGCCTACCGAGTTTCCAACATACGCTCGGTAATTAGCATGCCGAATCCATACTCTTTTTATTAAATTCGGCATACGCAATGTACAACTTCGGGGTCGTTTCTTAACAACATGGCCAATGTCTTGCAACGCCACCCTTCGAATCCTTATGCCCGAACCCGCATCCCCAACTTTGTTGGTTGGAGTGATAAGTTTTTGAGAAGGATGAATATGAATGTGAGCTTCTTTCAAATCCGATTCGTCTTGCGGTGTCATGTCTTCCGCTCGGTTCAAACATTCAACTTCTTGCTCCGAAAGATCTCTAACCTCTTCCACCACATCACCATCCACCATTGTACCACTAGCCAACACCTCTTGGTCTCGTCTAAGTTGAGCCAATTCTTCAACGAGTTGACCCACTTTCTTTGCCAAGGCTTCATTAACTTTATCTTTCGCCTCAAGTTCCTTCTTCAGTTCCATCTTAATCTCTTGATTTGAAGTAATGATAGCATTCATGATTGTATCGAGCTTGGAACTTATTGAATCTTGAGGTTCTTCGGATGCCGGTTGAGGGTATTCATTATAATAATCATCATACTCCTCCCGGTAACTTGAGAAATGTGGCAATTCGGGTTCATAATTGTTGTAATCCCGCTCTTGCTCATAGTGGCAATTCATCTCTAAATGGTAGTATTCTTGATATGAAGGTGGCTTATAACCGGACTTTATTTTTCCTTTCCAAAACACTCGATCTTTCCAAAACACTGGACAATCTTCATGTATGTGAACTTTTCCACAACAAGGGCATGACTTTTCTTGCTCTGGTGGTGGAGGTGGTCTAGTGTATGGATAAGGTGAGGATGGACCATTGAAATCTTCATAATCCGCCCTCCTATAATCAAATAATCCGCTGAGGTAGTCTTCCCGTTCCTTGTTGGCTTGAACTTTTTCGTAGAAAACAGAGCAATCCTCTAAATAGTGCTCTCCGCTTCCGCAACACTCACACGGATCATCATCTACCCAATTCATATTGAAAGATGGTACCTGCAAAACATGTACCTGCACAAACAAGCTCGACCACCCAAAGTAAAATCATAAAAATACAAGAAAGAAAAACTAAACTAAAATCAAACAAGTAATGAAATACTAAGCGCACTAGCTCCCCGGCAACGGCGCCATTTTGAAAGACCGTATCGTCCCGATCAGTCAAAAACCCAATTAAACCTAGGTAGCTAGGGTAAGTCGGGTATCGAATCCACAAAGAGCATGTGGTCAGTATCGCATGACCTGTTCGACTAGTTAGACTATTTACAAAAATGTACAAATTGATTATGAAGCTTGCTTATTTTTATTTGTTTGTTAGGTTTTGAAAAAGAGTCGGACTAAGCCGACAAATTGATATTATTTAAAACTACTGTTGATTAACTAAGATAGCAAACTAAATTACTAAATGATTGAAACAAGAAACTAGAAACAAGTTCCACACCCGGTTTCGGTAATTGCCAACCTAGGGTTTCTACAAATTTTAGATTCAACTCAATTGCATACGATTAGCGGATTTAGTGTACCGTGACTTAGGTGCCAATAACTATCAACGTTTCGAAAAACGGACAAGAATGCACTTTGTAATCAACACAAGTAAAACCTAACCACGACAATGCATAACTACACATAACCATTTCGTAAAGTCATAACTTTTAACATCGTTCAACAATTTACGAATACGAAACAAATGTAAACTATTGTCAATGGTTTCAAAAATCAAACACAATTTGTCACAAAGTTGAAGCAAGAAACAATTCGAAACCCTAAATTAAACAACTACCTATACCGGGTGAAACCGAGGAGACTAGCTGTTCATAGTCGAAGAAGCACGATCACCGGCCAACGAACACGAACACGGAACCATAATCTTCAAGTCTTGAGGAGAGGTGGAAGTTAGGGTTTGAAGATGAAGGTGGAAGAGGATGATGGTGATGATGGAATGATGGAGATGGTGATTTGATTAGGGTTACGATGAAGATGGTGTTAGTGGTTGTGTTAGGATTGATTAGGGATGAATTTGGATGATCAAGAATGGTTCCAAGGAGGTGTTTTTACCTCCCAAGGTTCGTAACCCCCGAAAAATGGTCAAACAAAACGTTATAACTCGTCAAAGATCAACAAGAAACAAGATTTCGCGACTCAGCAAACGGAGGCCCGTCGCCGACGGCCATAGGGGCGTCCCCGACGGCCTCTGGTTTTGCCAGTTTTGTCTGAAACTGTTTTCTTCATAACTTCTTCGTTATAGCTCCGTTTTACTCACCGTTTTCGCCCACGTTCTCGTAATTCAGCCCTCTATCATGCCATCTTCCAATATATTCATTTTAAATCCATTAACATACCACAAAACACATCCAATCTTCATGATTAACCCGGTTTTGTTCATTTCACATCCCCGGTGCTCCGTTTAGCTCCCGATTAGCTCCTTAAACTCTTTTAGACCTATAAAACACAAATCCCATTAAAAGTAGGCTATTTAAGATTAAAAGCTATGTAAAAACATCAACTTAAGCACAAACGATCACCAGTTTTCAACCACATATCAATGACTGTATAGTCTATTGATTCGTTTAACTAACATTTAAGATTTATAATTTACGATAGAGGGTACCCGTATGTTAGAGACAATCGATCAGCCCAACGTTGCCGCCAAGTTGTTAATACCTCAGAGCGCTGAACCAGAAGCAGATCATCTTCAAGGTATAAGTTTTAAACATTTGTTTATACAAGTTAGTATTTGTGTGTCGCTGAATTGAAGTTACGTATTTGTAGTATTCATATTTTTTTTGTGTATTTTTTTACAATACTTATGAATTTAAACTTTCGACTGAGGGTACTGTTATTACAGATGCGAACGAGCAGCCCGACGGACCAGCTGATTTGGTAACTGAAGGGGTAAGGTCCCAAAAACCTCATAAAAAGGATTTGAGACCATACCACAAACCAACCTTTTTAGCCTTTCGACCTTGCGCGGCCGCGCATTGGTCTTGCAAAGAAGAAGAAATCAGCGATTCATAATCGCGCGCCCAAAGGAAAACATAAATCCTTGCGCCTTCTCCCATTTAACAAAGGATTTAAATCCTTTGTTCAATACCTCCGCCTAAATATCCAGACTTGGATATTATCTTACCCAGACTTGGGATTTATTTGTCTGTGTCCACACAGCAAGGTGTCACACCAGATTACAGCAATAATCTTCTAGAAAGAAATACAATCGTGCACCACCCAGACGGTTATAACCGTCTGGACACGTGTCATCACCACAAGCAACCCTAGAATCACAACGAAGGCATGCAATTGAAGAGTAATCTCCACTTGATCGCTTTCCACGTGGCAATCCCCCAGCCATAGATCAAACCACGATCCGTGTGCATTCACATCGGATCGAGACAACTTAACGAAGGATCAAAAAACTTAACGGAAGAAAATATAACCGCTACGGTGTTAGCATTTTCCGTCATCTTTTCAATAACAGGTTTTCCCTCCCAAACTCCCGGTTATAAATAAGAGAACTGTTCAGGTATAAACTCAGATCACACTCACTTCTCAAATACTTTCTTCTCCATTACCAATACTTATTCTCACACCGGAGTCGGGTCAAGGAGAGAACCCTTTTCTCCCCTTGGCGAGGCTAACGGTGTTCTTTTTTGCAGAATCACCGGTGAAGAAATCCCGTTGCAACTGAATCAACCGAGGGAGAGCTAACCCTTTTATGCGGATTCAAACCCCCTAACTATCTCGGTTCTGACCATTTAGTTAGTGTTTCTTCATTGGCGCCCACTGACGGGTGGTCCATTGGACAACCCTTAATCATGTTAAAAGACGAAATAATCATTCACTTAATCGAGTAATTATCTTGAATTAGATAACTACTGTTGCCTATGTTTCAAGTGCGGTTTGGGAGCTTTAAGATGGATTAAATGCAGCTTTAGAGGGTTTTGGAGATGAGCGGGTCGAGCGTGGAACAAGAGACGAAACAAAGAAGAAATATCAACTTACCACCGTAAATTACGGTCCTACCGTAATTTACGGTGGACTTGGAATTCGCTTGTTGGCTACCGTAAATCAGACAATACATACCGTAACACATTTAAGTCCACCGTAAATTACGGCTACGGTGGAGCCGTAATTTACGGTGGTGGCAGCGATCCAAACCGTAACTGCCTCTTTAAATCAGTTTTTATGATGTCTTTTCAAGTGTTCTCATGATTGGACGGTTATTGGAGACACTAGGGGCGATTTTGCTTGTTCTTGCTTGGTTGGAGACAATTTCTATCATTCGGTTTATGTATTTGATTCGTATGAACATTGGATCGATTGTGATGATGATTCACCAAGCTATGTCCGGCTAAACTTTTCGGTGATCATCTTAGGTGAAGGTTTCTCTTGAACTTTTGTGTGTTTATTTCCGAATTTCTAGAATGATAACTTGCGTTGCTTGAATATCATGGTGTATGTTTAATTGCTTGTAACTTGTTAATTGATATTGCAATTTCTAGTCTCAATCGTACGTTCTTGATGCCGTTGGCAATCGAGATATCACGGGAAGGGTTAGGGTTGGTTATTGATTAATTGGTCATCGGGAAACAACCTCGCATTTATATAATCCGAGTACTTTGTTCCCTTTTATCACTTCAATTATCTATACACGAGTTATGTCTATGTAACTCTTTCTAGTTGGAATTATACACAATTGTTTAAAGAAACTGAAAACCTAAGATGGTCATTGTTCTCTCCTAATTTGTTTTACAACCAACATTTGATTTGCAATTAGTTTTAATTTAGTTTTCTAAAACAACAATCCAAATTCATTGATCTTAATTTTCTGCAAATTAGGTTAATTGTAGTTTAATCGCAAAGCTATAAAATCAACACACTTTCCACATACTCCCTGAGTTCGATACCCACTTACCGCTATCTATATAGTTGTTTTTGGGATTAAATTTGCGTGACCCACGACAATCACGTCAAATTTTGGCGCCGTTGCCGGGGAGTAGTGCGCAACGTGTGTCAGTTTGTTAGTTTTGTTTTGTTATTTTCGGGTTTACACTGGTGTGTTTAGTGTGCAGGTTCTACAGGTGCATGCATACTAGAGGCTCTCACAAAGCGTCACCATTGTCATTTGATCCGGAAATTGAAAGAACGCTAAGGCAGAACCGAGTTTTACTACGCGAAAACAGAATCATTGGTTCACCTACTTCACCCATTACACCAAGAAACATCATGGACGAACCACAAATACCACCTACAACGGGTCAAACGACCTCATCATTCATTCCTACATCCACACAACCTTCACCAAATACCACCATGCCTATTTCCACTACCGAATTTACTTCACTACATGAAGTTACATCAACCAACACCACATCACCTATTACTACCCAAGTCGAACCTACTCTCACCTATAGCCCTTCCGCAACAATTCCACCATTATCACACTTCTTTCCTCCATCTACAGGTCAATCATCTTCTCATTATTCAATACCACCAAATACAACCATTGTCCATACTACCTCTACGTTTAGGCCATCAAACCAGTCGGGTTTTCAATACTCGACCATTCCATTTGGGCAAACTTCGGGTATAGGGGGAGATGGATATGAGGAAGGATACGAAGATTTTGAGGGCTATGATGAAGATGGGTACGCTTATGAAGGTTATGGTGATCAAGGAGAGTTCGGGTATGTGCAAAGTCAATCTCAAGGAATGTCAAATGTTGGTGGGATGTCGCAACAACAACTCATACCGCAACATATTCGGCCAAGACCACAAGGGCCACCAATGCAACGCCCTATCCCATTGCAACAAGTTCGGCCACAACATGTACAGCCAAATGTTCAACAATTCCAAAGGCCAATTCAACGCCCACCAATGCCCCAACAACAATTTCAACAACCAATTGCACCACAAGGGCCTATACCAAGACCAATGGGTCCTATTCGGCCAAGGGGTAGGTTTGGTGTACCAAGGAGACACCTTAGAGAAAATGTGAGGGGCATCGAAGCACATTTTCGGCCGGTAATCACTCAAAACCCTTCACCGGTAGTTATTCCTCACAATGATCAAGGGAGAACATTTGAAGTGAGGACCAACTCTTTGCAAAGTTTACCAAAATACAAGGGGTTGGCAACGGAGGAGCCTTACTTTCATTTAGAGGCTTATGACTCAATTTGCAACACTCTTGGGAGTCAAGGGTTCTCGGCTGATGACATCAAATTGGTATTATTCCAATTTTCTTTGGAAGATAAGGCGAAGAAATGGTTCTACACGTTACCTTCGGCATCCATATATACATGGGGGGAGATGCAACAAACTTTCTTGGATGAGTTTTACACCGCCCAAAAGACCAACGATGCAAGAAAGGGGTTGAGAAGCTTCCAACAACAACATGGTGAGATGTTTCATGAGGCATTCGAGCGTTTCAATATGATGATTAAAAATTGCCCTCACCATGGAATTGAGTTGTGGGAGTTGATGAATGCTTTTCACGAGGGGTTGAGTGCTGAAGATGCTCGTGATCTCATGTCTATTACCGGTGGGACTTTCGGTACAAACTACGAAAATGATGATTGGGAGTTTTTGGAGAACATGGCCACTACATCAAAAAGAAAAGCTCAAGCATCGAGGAGAGCCCGACCGGCCATTGCCCGATCACAAGTGCACGCCATAGATGATGGTAATGTTCAAACTACTAACCAAATTTATGATGTTTGTGCTTTGTGTAATGAAATAGGTCACGCGGCTGAAAATTGCCAAGGGATGGTGGAAGGGCAATATGAAGAGGTGCATGCTATTCAAGGTCAAGGTCAAGGAGGGGGTGGTAGAAACTACAACAATATGAATTCTAACACTTACCACCCCGGGTTGAGGAATCATCCGAATTTTCGTTATGGGAACCCTTCGAATCAATCAAACCCGAATTTTCAAGGTAGCCAAGGAAACTATGGTTCGCGCCAACCTTATAACAATCAAGGTGGATATAGAAGTGGGAACAACCAAGGGTACCAAAGGCAAACGGGTCAAGAACAAGGGGGTTCTTCGGGTGGAAACGAGATGATGGAGATGCTAAAGAGCATGCAAACGAAGATGCCAAACCGACACGAGAAGCTCAAAGGCGGTTGAATCCGAACCTACGGGAGGTAGTCAAAAAGGAGGTAATTAAATGGTTGGATGCGGGAATTATCTATCCGATTTCGGATAGTGCTTGGGTGAGTCCCACTCAAGTGGTGCCTAAGAAGGCCGGCATTCAAGTAGTCAAGGATGAAAGTGGTGAACAAATTGCCACCCGACCGGTTACCGGGTGGCGTGTGTGTATTGACTACCGAAAATTCAATGCCGCCACTTCTAAGGACCATTTCCCGCTACCTTTCATTGACCAAATTATTGAAAAATTATCGGGTCAAAAATATTACTGTTTTTTGGATGGGTATTCGGGTTACAATCAAATAGCAATACACCCGGATGACCAACACAAGACCACCTTCACTTGTCCATATGGCACCTTTGCCTTTCGGCGAATGCCATTTGGCTTGTGCAATGCTCCGGCAACTTTCCAACGATGTATGATGAGTATCTTCTCGGACATGGTTGGAGAGTCGCTCGAAGTATTTATGGATGACTTCTCCATTTTTGGCACTACTTTTGATGCTTGTCTCAACGAATTACAAAAGGTTTTAAAAAGGTGCGTTGAGAAAAATCTAGTGCTAAGTTGGGAGAAAAGTCATTTCATGGTGCAAGAGGGCATTGTGTTGGGTTATGTAATTTCTGAAAGGGGGATGGAGGTGGATAAGGCGAAAATAAGGGTAATAGCATCTTTGCCACCTCCTAAAAATGTTAAGGGTGTAAGGTCATTCTTGGGACATGCGGGTTTCTATAGACGTTTCATAAAGGGTTTTAGTGTTATCACCAAACCCTTATGCAACTTGTTATTAAAAGATGTCCCATTTGATTTTACTAATGAGTGTATGCAAGCTTTCACTGTTTTGAAGGAACATTTGGTCAAAGCTCCTATCTTGCAACCACCGGATTGGTCAAAGCCGTTCGAGATAATGTGTGATGCAAGCGACACCACTATTGGTGCAGTTTTGGGTCAACGGGTTGATAGAAAGCCGGTGGTGATTTACTATGCAAGCAAAACTTTATCCGAAGCGCAACTTAATTACACCACAACCGAAAAGGAGTTACTAGCGGTGGTGTATGCTTTGGATAAGTTTCGTGCTTATATTTGGGGGAGCAAGGTGGTGGTTTACTCGGATCATAGTGCGGTCCGATACTTGATGGAGAAGAAAGACGCGAAGCCTCGGTTGATTCGGTGGGTATTATTGTTACAAGAATTTGATCTAGAAATCCGAGATAAAAAGGGAAGTGAGAACGTAGTGGCGGATCACTTATCTCGGATTCCGGTGGAAGGGATTGATGATGTAAGTGAAATCAATGAAAGTTTTCCCGACGAGCAATTACTAGCCATTTCCACCTTTGTTGCACCGTGGTATGCTCACTATGTCAACTACTTAGCCACGGGTGCCATCCCAAGTCATTGGACCAAGAAGCGTCGACAACAATTTATGGTCCAAGTGAAGCAATACATTTGGGATGAACCGGATCTTTTCAAGATTAGACCGGATCAAGTTATACGAAGGTGTGTGCCCGAGACAGAAGTGTTGGAAATTTTGACCCATGCTCATTCATCCGCATGTGGGGGTCACTTTAGTGGGCACAAAACAGGCTATCGGGTGCTTTCATGTGGGTTTTATTGGCCCACAATTTTCAAGGATGCTTGTGAATTTGCTAGAAACTGCATAAATTGTCAAAAGATGGGAAGTACATCGAAGAGGGATGAGATGCCATTACAACCAATCTTGGTTGTAGAGATATTTGATGTATGGGGTATAGACTTTATGGGTCCTTTTCCGAATTCGAATGGCTTTCTATACATTTTGGTAGCGGTGGATTATGTCTCGAAGTGGATTGAAGCTATTGCAACACGAACAAACGACCATTCGGTTGTTTGTAAATTTGTTCAATCCAACATCTTTTCTCGTTTCGGCATCCCACGGGTCATTATAAGCGATGGTGGTTCGCATTTCAAGAACTTCAACTTTGGGAAATTATTGAAGAGGTATAGCGTGAATCACCGAATTGCCACACCTTACCATCCGCAAACGAGTGGACAAGTCGAAGTGTCCAACCGTCAAATCAAGGAAATTCTCATGAAGACGGTACGAACGGATAGGAAGGATTGGTCGAGTAAGTTAGATGATGCGTTGTGGGCATACCGAACGGCCTACAAAACTCCTATTGGCACAACACCTTACCGGATGGTGTATGGAAAAGGTTGTCACTTGCCAATGGAGTTAGCGCATCGGGCGCATTGGGCAATTAAGACGGTCAACGCGGATTATGACGAGGCGGGGAAGTTGAGAAAGTTACAATTAAGCGAGATAGAAGAAATCCGAGACGAGGCATACGAATGTGCATCGGCGTACAAAGATAAACTCAAGAAGGTGCATGATGCAAAATTGCGAAAGAAAACGTTCGAAGTGGGTCAAAAAGTTTGGTTGTATAACTCAAGGTTAAAGATGTTCGCGGGCAAGCTCAAAAGTAAATGGATGGGTCCGTATGTCATTCGGAGAGTTGGTAGATTTGGTGACGTAGACATCCAAGACGAGCAAACATTGAAACAACAAACGGTGAACGGTCACCGGTTAAAGCCGTACTTGGACGGGAACGACATAAACACTTTGGAGCTTGACAAAGCGGGCTACATCTTACGCCCGGTCGATGAGGAACAACCATGAGAGGCCCAGGTTTGGTAGTGTACATAGTAGTGTTTTGTTTTGTTTGTTTTGTATAATTTGCACAATTGCCGTATTTTCTCGAAATCCGTGTTTGAAACAAGTGTGGGGATGTTCGGGTCACGAATTATTCTAACATTGTGTTGAGGACAACACGGGATTTTTGAGGGGGTATGGTAATTTTTAACATGTTTTAAAAAAAAAATTAAAAAAAAACATAAAAAAAAAATCGAAAAATTTGAAAAAAAAGTATAAAAAAATGACATGTAAAGTATAATTTTCCTTAAGTTAGAATTGCCCAGTTCGTACCGTAAATTACGGTTTTACCGTAATTTACGGTGGTGATGAAACATGTTTGATCTTTACGGTGATTTGAGACTGATTTACGATGAGAAGTAATGTTCAGCATGTACCGTAATTTACGGTTATACCGTAAATTATGGTGAGCAATGAAAATTTTTGGGTTTTACGGTGTAATGCTCCTGATTTACGGTAGGAATTGGTGATCAGGTCTCACCGTAAATTACGGTTTGACCGTAATTTATAGTACGCAATAATTGTCAACATGTTGGTCCGGTTTTGTGTATATATAAAAAAAACAAATAATAACAACATTACGTGACATAACCCTATCCACACAAGTCTTCTTCATCTATCACTATCCTTCTTCTTCACAAGAACCCACAAAACCCCATAGCTTCTTCAATCTTCAATCCCTCATATCTCAACCAATTTTTGCTCAAATCAAGTGAAATCAGAGTCCTTCTTGACTAATTTTCAACGTAGTATCTGATTTTGCTAAGAAACTTAAGAGAAACCGCAGTTTTTGGGTCCGAATTTCGAACCCTAATTCGAAAAATTTGGGGGTTTTTGGAGCTTTTGTTTCACAAGCACTTTAGCATCTTCAAGCAAAGGTATGCAAGCTTATTTGTTGTATTTTGATGCTACATTGTGAAAAGTAAGGTTATTTAGGTTATTTGGCCATACCCACTTGCTTGTTCTTAGATATGATTATGAAATGGGTTGTTTGAACATGATAATGGTTGTAGATGTAAGATTTGTGGTTAAAGTAGTGAACTTTTGGGGATCTCTACATTGTAGAGACACCATGCCCAATTTTTGAAAATTCTTGATATACTTTTGGTTCACTAGCATTTACAACCATGATAACAAGCAAGTGTGGGGATGTTTTGAAAAGAGGGTTTAATTTTGTTTCTTTGGTTGTGTTGTTTGCTCTAATGTGTGTAGGAATGGCACGAACTAAAGAAAAGACGGGAGCTGGTTCGTCTTCGTCTTCAAAAGGAAAGGGTAAACAGCCGGAACAACAACCAAAGAAGAGACAATATTTGGGTAGAGTGGATGAAAGCGAAAGTGAAAGCGAAGAAGAGATGGAATTGGACCCAGCGGAGAAACCGAAATGGAATTCGGGACAGTTAAATGATCAACCAGAGGCATGGCAGCCAACGTTATATAATGATTGCATGAATAAGTTGAAGAATAAGGCAGCGGCCTTCATATGTGAAAGGGATGTTCGAGAAGCTGAGTTTGGGCAGTTTGGGGTGTTTGATAAGTTCCGGGCTCTAGGTTGGGAGTCGGCACTTACTTGTTTTGACAAAGATAAAAACAATTTGTTTATCACTGAAATCCAAGAGTGGATGGCAACGCTTAAGGTCAACACGTATGATAGGCCATCGAATATGAAGCTGACGGGTGTTGTGAATGGAGTTCCCGTGGAAATGTCTTATGATACCTTGAAGAAGCTCGGAAAATATGACAGTTTGCCAGCTCGCGATTATATGACACCGACTTTGGATGATCTTCTTGTGAAGCCGGAGAAACATCAGCGATGGAATGACATGTTGGCAGCATTGTTCTTGCCCGGTAGATACAGTGGTATTCTATACCGGAAGAATTTGAAAATTGAAGCTAAATTGTTGCATACAATCTGTCTTCTCAATGTTATTCCAAGGAGGGGAGATAAAGAACAGGTGAGGTTTCCTGAAGTGCCTGTTCTTTATTCGTTGATGCACGGGGGTCTGCGTTTTCCTATACGTTATCTTATTATGAACCACTTATGGATCTGTCGGAACAAGTATGGAAGAGACATCGTCCCGTACTGTCGAATGATTACGGGGTTGATGAAGCAACAGAAGGCGATTACTTCCGAAGATCGAGGAGCAACCAAAAGGCACCAGCCTTTTACGTTGGATAAGTTGGGGAATGTTTGGACGTATACTCAGTCGGAGCGGTATCACAAGTTGAAGTCGGAAGGGCAACGGTGGAGGGCACTAAAGTTGGGTGCACGAGATTTGTTACCGGGAGAGCCGGATGAGCCAGAGAGCGATGAAGAAATAGTTCCGAGTGGAGATGAAGACTATGCGGACGCGCCGCATGGTCTTGAAAATGTTGGTCAAGGTGGTTTTGGTGGTGGTCATGGTGGGGTGTTTTATGATTATACGCAGCAATCGTATGTACCAGGTTGGGCCTATGAAGGCACCATGCAAGAGGTGATTGCTAATCAACGTCCTCCGGCATCCGTGTTTGATACGTGGTCGGGGTCGGAGAGGACGTTGTTTGATCAAAACACAAGAAATAGTGCGAGTATAGAGCGGGCTTTGAAACATAGCTTGGATCGTCATGAGTTATGGAATCGCACACATGCGTATTCCCGGGAAGTGGAAATAAATAACAATTATTTTGATGATCAAGAAAGGCGATTGCATGCGGATTATCATGCCGGGCGGCCGGTGGTTGTGGATCCACAACATGTGGATTATGCTTCGCTACCACCATATGATGGTAGTATGTCGTATCCAACCCCGCCGATCCACCACTCGCAATGGATTGACCCGAGGCAACGAGAGGGAGCGCAACAACAAGAAGGAGGAAGTAGTAGCGGTTCGTTCGCGTTCGGTGAATGGAATGACGTGATGTCTTCCGTTTTTGGACCTCCGGGACCGCGCTATTATTAGTAAGGTTGTGTTTCTCCTTTTGTATATTTTTGTGCATATTTGATAGTTTGTTTGTTTAAGGATTGGGAGGTTGGGTGGTGTTTTGATATGTTTGTGTTTGGGTTTGTGTTTGTTAGTGGTGTCTATGTTAAAAACATGAAAAACATAAAAAAAAAATTATAAAATGAAAAGTACAAAAAGAAATTTGGGGTTTGAGTAAAGAAGCGTTTTTGTTGATGTTGAAAAGGTTTTTAGTGATCAAAACCTCTCAAAACCATACATTGGGGTCAATGTATCCCAAGTGTGGGGATGGGGGGAAATTTTAAAGATTTTGAAAAATTTTGAGCCAAGTGAAACAATGTGAAAATTTAAACACCCTAGATTAACCCCAAGTTGGTGCACCGGCAACCCTTGATACCTTTTTCATTCTTGGTGAGAGTTGTAGCCACACTTGTATATAAATGATGCTTATCTTTGATGAGAGTGGCTACGGGTGGGGGTGCATTAGAACTTGTGCTTGAATGCGATTTGAGTCCTTAGTTAGACATGAATGCAAAAAGGATAAGGGCATTTAGGTAGCCTCGTTGTTGGTGTGAGTGAGTGTGGGATTTGGGGGGTTGGACCTCATAAGTTATATATATGAGCATGGTAGTGAGAGGGGCGGGGGTTTGGACATTTAGTTGCCCATTTTGTGCCTTAAAAGCCTATCAATTGTTACCCCTAGCTACTTACTTAAAAATTTACCCAAATTTGACCCGGTCTTATAGTGTTGGTGATAGTATTAGTAGTTTTAGTAGTTTGAAGTAGATATGTTTGATGCGTTATTGTATTTTTGGTTGCTTGAAAAAAAAATCAGAAAAAATTAGAAAAAAAAAAGAGAAAAAGCAATGAAAAATGAAAAAAAGAAGTGATGTTAGTTATCTTGTGTATAGTAGTTAAGTTTGATAGTTGTTTGTTTGTTTATTTGTGTAATAAAAGACCGGGTCAAGTTTTCGCTACTTCATAAATATTCCATTTCCTACCCATACGCCTAGCCACGTTACAACCTTGAAAGTCCCTTTGATTTGCATTTATGTTTGACACATTTTAGGAGAATGATTGATTTAGGTACAAGCTTATGATTGTGCAACCACCCGTTTGCCTAGTGTGTGTCTAGCTTATCTTTGCTAGTTTTCACTTGTAGCCGAGAGGAGAGATTTAGAGAGGGGTGCATTGGTTGGGTGTTAAAAAGGGGTTAGTAAAAAGATTGCTTGTTTTTGCTTGGTTTAATTTGATCACTTATTTTGAAACTGATTTGATGAGTGCTTGGGACAAGCAACGGTTAAGTGTGGGGATGTGACGGGTGGTCCATTGGACAACCCTTAATCATGTTAAAAGACGAAATAATCATTCACTTAATCGAGTAATTATCTTGAATTAGATAACTACTGTTGCCTATGTTTCAGGTGCGGTTTGGGAGCTTTAAGATGGATTAAATGCAGCTTTAGAGGGTTTTGGAGATGAGCGGGTCGAGCGTGGAACAAGAGACGAAACAAAGAAGAAATATCAACTTACCACCGTAAATTACAGTCCTACCGTAATTTACAGTGGACCTGGAATTCGCTTGTTGGCTACCGTAAATCAGACAATACATACCGTAACACATTTAAGTCCACCGTAAATTACGGTGGAGCCGTAATTTACGGTGGTGGCAGCGATCCAAACCGTAACTGCCTCTTTAAATCAGTTTTTATGATGTCTTTTCAAGTGTTCTCATGATTGGACGGTTATTGGAGACACTAGGGGCGATTTTGCTTGTTCTTGCTTGGTTGGAGACAATTTCTATCATTCGGTTTATGTATTTGATTCGTATGAACATTGGATCGATTGTGATGATGATTCACCAAGCTATGTCCGGCTAAACTTTTCGGTGATCATCTTAGGTGAAGGTTTCTCTTGAACTTTTGTGTGTTTATTTCCGAATTTCTAGAATGATAACTTGCGTTGCTTGAATATCATGGTGTATGTTTAATTGCTTGTAACTTGTTAATTGATATTGCAATTTCTAGTCTCAATCGTACGTTCTTGGTGCCGTTGGCAATCAAGATATCACGGGAAGGGTTAGGGTTGGTTATTGATTAATTGGTCATCGGGAAACAACCTCGCATTTATATAATCCGAGTACTTTGTTCCCTTTTATCACTTCAATTATCTATACACGAGTTATGTCTATGTAACTCTTTCTAGTTGGAATTACACACAATTGTTTAAAGAAACTGAAAACCTAAGATGGTCATTGTTCTCTCCTAATTTGTTTTACAACCAACATTTGATTTGCAATTAGTTTTAATTTAGTTTTCTAAAACAACAATCCAAATTCATTGATCTTAATTTTCTGCAAATTAGGTTAATTGTAGTTTAATCGCAAAGCTATAAAATCAACACACTTTCCACATACTCCCTGAGTTCGATACCCACTTACCGCTATCTATATAGTTGTTTTTGGGATTAAATTTGCGTGACCCACGACAATCACGTCAAATTTGAAATTTGAAAGCTTGATATTGTACCATAGTTGTTTTTTTTTTGTAAATCCGAGCGAAAATTGTTAAAATTTGAAAGCTTGATATTGTACCATTTGGCACACCGATACCCATTCCTAGTCTTTTCTTGGTGAGGATTTGAGCCACACATGATTGTTATTGATATTTCATTGTTTGAGTGGCGGTGTGTATTGTGTGTTAATAGAACTTGTGTGTGAATACTTGTTAAATCCTAGAATTAGCATGCTTTTGAAAATGATAGGGGGACTTTTAGGAAGCCTCGTCGAGATGTGTGAGAGTGCGGGATTGGTGGGTTGGACCTCATACGTTACATATATGAGCTTGGTATTGTGAGGGGTGGGGGTTTGGTCCTTAGAAAGCCATGTTGAGCCTTAGACCATTCGATTGTGACCCGAGCCTACTTCCTACAAAATTTTACCTTTTGAGATGACCCGGTTTAGGAGATTTAGTATGTAGTATTGATGTTCTTGTATATATTGTTGAGTTTGATGTGTTATGAAAAAAAAGAAAAAAGAAAAGAAAAAAAAATCGAAAAATTTGAAAAAAAAGTATAAAAAAATGACATGTAAAGTATAATTTTCCTTAAGTTAGAATTGCCCAGTTCGTACCGTAAATTACGGTTTTACCGTAATTTACGGTGGTGATGAAACATGTTTGATCTTTACGGTGATTTGAGACTGATTTACGATGGGAATTGGTGATCAGGTCTCACCGTAAATTACGGTTACTCGATTAAGTGAATGATTATTTCGTCTTTTAACATGATTAAGGGTTGTCCAATGGACCACCCGTCACCCACCGTTTTCTCAGTTTTTCTAGTTTCTACCTCGTTTCGATTCAGTTCATTCCGTTTTCTGTTTTTTGCACATGGCAGAAAATTCGTCATCTCACCGACAACCTGGTCCTCGACCAAACGTCGGAAACAATTTACCAGTAGAAGGGATCGTAGAAGAGGCCTCGGACGATAATGAGGTTCAATCCAATCGAGCAAATGATCCTGTTACTCCAGGAATGTTACCAGCAAACCCGGCACAATCAATCTTACCACCAGGAGAAACTCCGATATCATGGTATGTCCGGTCCCAAGGGGCATTGAACGCAGTATACACACAATTGTGTGCTCAAACTGCTCCTGTAACCCAATCACGGAGGCCGGGATCTAGAGGTCATGCTTCTCAGCGAGAAGAGTCAACTTATGACGATACAGGCAGTTACCAGAGACAACACCATGGTGAACCACACCCTCGTCGAAGACAATCGGTTCATGATAGGTTGGATTCCCAACGGGACGCTCACACTGATGAATCCGATCAAACATATCGTTTGAGTGCAAACACCAGCGTATTCAACAGACTGCAGCCAAACTATAACAAATGCAGGCCTCGGGCGATCTATAATCCTGAAGCAGAGCATAACTATGACTTAGTTTATCGCCCTGATGAAGCGGCAGAAAACTCGAAGTTCATACTGGAGATAGCTCTGGCTCCATTGGAGAGGGCCAAATTACCATCTAACGTTGGGAAATTCAATGGGTTAACTGACCCCGATGATCATCTAAGAGTATTCACCAGCGCAGGGTTGGTTGGCGGTTGGACTCTTCCGCTATGGTGTCATTTGTTTGTACAAACACTAACCGGCCCAGCGCGAATCTGGTTTGATAACCTACCAACAGGACAGATCGAGTCGTGGAAGGATCTGCGGAGAAAGTTTTTAACACACTTCAGCCAACAAAGGCGGTCAAAACGTGATACATCCGACGTCATGAACATCTGGCGCCGCGATGATGAGAATCTGGAAGATTTTATTACCAGATACAATAAAGAAGTGTTAGAGATTGGAGGTGTTAATGAACAGCTAATCCGTGCTCAGTTCAAGTACGCGGTTAGATGTGACGACATGGTCAAGGTATTATCGGGAACAGAAGGCCTTCCCACGAGTTGGGAAAAGATAATGGCGGCGGCCAAGGTTTATGCGCAGACCGAGAAAAACCTTACTACAAACAGGCCACCACCACCACACAACAGGCCCGCAGATTTAAGCGCAACTGGTGAAAGAAGGTACAAAAAATCATGGCGCGAGGCATCAGGAAGTCGTTCCTCTGAAGATGCCCGCACAACAATCAACAAGCTCTCTGCGCAAAGAGAGAACAAGCACGAAAATAGGGAGAGGCAGTGGACTCCCCTAACAAAAACCCCGGCGGAGGTTCTAAGTACTGAGGACCACCAATTCAAACCTCCGATTCCGATGAAGAGTAAACGTGGTCAAGACCCGACGCAATACTGCGAATATCATAAGGATAATGGGCACACCACGAACAACTGCATATCTCTGCGCACAGAAATAGAGAAGGCTCTCAAAAATGGAGAACTTACGCATTTGCTCCAGAATATGCGCAAGGAGATTAAGCAGATTACCCGGGGAGAAGAAAGCTCAAGCAAACGAGATAAAACTTAAAGGACTCTATAAGTCTTCCGCAGAAAAGATACGACTTATCAAGAGCGGCGGAACTATCAGGGAGTAAGTTAAGTTCCATTTAATTATCCGAAAAACTTTGTAATGCCTTTGAGCACTATCCATGAATAAAATTACAAAGTTTCTATTATTTTTGTGTTTACAAAGTGCATGCAATTTCTTTTTAGTAAGTGCAAAAACATTATGGTAGTATAACACAAAGCTCCATGCGCGGTCAGTGATCACGTCACAAACAGCCATAAACTCACACATGAGCTTCATACCAACTTTATTCGCCTTACTCAAAGCAAAAGTAATTGTACTCATGCAAAATATTGTAAAGACAGGTAACAAAACAAATAGAAACATACTATTTTGGCGTACAAATACGTCCTAAAGGGTTTAGACACAGCAGTGTTTAAAATCCTTGCGCAACAGCGCACCGTCAGAACAAGGATCAACATCCTACATAAAAAAAAATTGTTCAATACAATTTCATCCTACTCTAAATCTTCACCCCCATCCGGGAAGATTTCTTTAAGTTGCGCAACGTGATCATCCGATTGCAGCGCCACATTTATCAACTCCATCACTGGAAGTTGCAAGTTATTAAACTCTGTCTTCACAGAAGCAAGCGCGCTGGCAGTATTAACGCCAAAGGTAGCAGACTTGCTATCATCCCAGGTAACCTTTAAAGCGCTATTCACGTGTTGGGAACATTCCGCATAACCTTGCGCGTAACCATCTCGTCGCGCAGCGACCATCAAATTAGCAACAGTTTTATCCAGTTCTTCAGAGTTTAATACAGATTCAGCAACCTATGAAATCAAGTAAAGATAAGCATCAAAACAAGGAAAGCGCATACATGGACAAAAAAGAAGAAAGGAACTTACACAAGCAATCCCGCGATCTTTTAACCAGGCCATATCATTCTTCAAAGGTTCGAGCTCGCTTTCTGCTGAAACCCGCGCCATTTCTGAATTCTCCAGTTTCTCTTCAACCTCAGTCAAATGGCGGGAGGTTTCAGTATTCTCAGAACGCGCAAGCTCCAGATCCTTCTTCAATTGTTCCTGGTCAGAAACCAAAGCGGTAAGTTCCTCTAATTCTTTATCTCTAACGGCAAGAGTGGCTAAAGCTTGTACCTCCCGTTGCTCACTACGTTCCCTATGAGAACGCGCTTCCTCCAACATAGCTTCCATGTCAGCTTTTTCTTTCTTCAATCTTTCTACCTCCGCATCTTGATTCTTCAGATTTTCAACCTCAGCCTTGAGGTTATTTATGATATTACGGAGGTTTGCCTTCTCGGCATTATCTTTCTCACAAATTCTCCTCCAATTTTTGCGCTCCTCAGATAAAAGCGCAGCTTCAGCTTCAGCTTCAGCCTTTCTTTTCCAACCAGAAACTGACCATTCCTCAGTCTTGCGCTCAGCTTCAAATTTAGCTTGTTCAGCTTCTAATTTAGCCTTCAGCTGAGCCACATGTTTTTCATCTTTAGCAAACTTCCTTTGTGATGCTACAAAAGATGTTCGCTCTTTATGCATGCTATACCACTCACGCACTATACGGTGAGTAGTAGAAACATGAGAAGCAGTTTCTGCAAGATAAGACTGATAGGTCTGTTCATAAGGCTGATTTTCCTGAAATTTAATCTCGCCAGGCGGAAGTATCCCCTGCAACCAATCTTGGCATACACGCCAATCCGAGAAGGTATCTCCTTTCTTCACATTCCAAACAGGAACATGAGGATCAGCAGCATCTTTCTCCGCATACGTCCGGTAATAATACTCTCCCAGGGTTTCTTCTGGACGAATTGGAGATTGCTTCTCAACACCAGCAGATGAACCTGCCTCCTCAGTAGCGGCCTTATCAGTATGCTCAGGTATAGTTTCAGAAGGTCTAGGGGGAGAAGATTGAATTTTTTCAGCAGTTTCCTTTTCCGGTGTCGGTGGATTATCAGCATCATTTACCACACCCGGCTCAACAATCTGTTCAGTCTCTGTATTAGCACCAACAGGCTCCTCAGCCTCAATAGTTTTCTCAACACCTTCCCCAGCTATCTCTGAAGACTATAACGGGTCTGTAACGGCAGCGCGCGGCGGGGAAGGGGGAAGTTCTTTATCAACCACAGTTGGTACGTCTACAGGAACAGGAGAAACAGGAATTTCTGGACAAACAAAAGTCTGTAAAAATCCGATCCGCTCAAAGAAAACAAAGAAAAGCAATACTTACCAGGAATGGATTCTGAAACAAAAGCATCTAGGTTTCCTTTTCTGGTAATTTTCTTCCTCTGCACTTTCTTGGGAGGTTGACCCCCCGCATCAGCATCAGCTTGCTTTCTCTTACCAGCCTTCCTATAAATCAAATGTTCGGGACTGGAATCCAGATCAATAGGCTCATTCGGGTTAGAAGGAGGAATATCAGCAGAATCCTTTGGTTCAGACTTTGGTTCCCGCATAGTCACTACAGGAATAAGACCCTCCAAAGAGTCAGAAACCACCACATAATCACACCTGGAGTCAGAAGTACGGCGCGTACCTTTCTTCTCTCCAACATTTTTCGCTTTCAAAGGTTGAGTCTTAACAGTTTCACTTCTCTTCGGCACGGAAGTGGACGTAGTTGCGCGTTTTTTCTTCTCACGTCCCACGCCCAAATTTAACAAATCACCTACGAAAGCGCAAGACAAAAAATTACTCAAAGCAAAAAAATAAAGGGAAAGCAGATGTAAACTCACCAGCACCAGCTGCCGGTTGAGCAGATAGGTCCGCATCTCGCGGAAGAACAAAATTTTTCACAATTCGATGATACCAAAGCTCTTCTTCGGGTTTCTTCTTGATAGTACCCATTCTCCCGCCTTCCCTCTTGAAGGCAACAACATATAGAGAAACAACTACATTTGAAGAAAGAGCAAATAAAAAAAAAAGAAGAACAGTGAACAAGCCCCAAGCTTACTGTGACCATCCTCGGTGTACACGGGTTTATCATCACGTTCCATCTTCCAGTTCAAACTCATGCCGGCTCCGACTAGGGCTTTCTCCGGCAAAGCAATATTGGGCACATCCTTCAAATCCTGGTACCAATTTTCATCAACCGGAGTCTGAAAGGTTTCGATCGGAATATCTTCTTTCCCTCTAAGAACCATCCTCACAGGAATTACTCCAGCTTTGATAAAAAAGAATTTTTGCTTCCAATCATGAAAAGATTTTGGGGGTTGATGTAAAATCTTCTTTGCAGAAGCCCTCTGAACAAATGAATAAAACCCCTGGATACAGTGCATTTGATAAAAAAACCCTAAATCGGGGAACGGTTGGCTCCACATGCATAGTCCGACATACGAATTCAAAATGTCGAACCCTAACCATACCAATAGGGTGAAGTTGGGAGATGTGTAGATTGTAGAATCCAAGAATTTCAAGAAAAAATCTGGTGACAGGCAAGCAAAAGTTACCGTCACAGAAGAAATCCCAAAAGAGGGTAATGTACCCGGCCGGAGCATTTGCTGCTGTTTGTCCTTCTCCAGGATATAAAGCACCCCAGTTCTCCGGAAACTTAAGATTCTGAATCAAACCTTCAAAAGACGCCCTGGGCCACTTCAATGGTGGAAGTTCAGTCGACATATCTTCAACAAGTTCCTCTTGACGTTCTCCGGTTGACATAAGCGAGAGAATGATGGGAAGTTTTCTCAAGAACAAGGAATAGGGAAAAGTTTTCAAACAAAACAATGATTACACAGAGGAGGTTACCCAAACGATTATATACCCATCGCAATAAATAGCATCGGTAACCGTCACAGCACTGTTCCGGGTATCACGGTTCCCCAAGCAACAGAAAAAGCAGATGTCAAAACATACACGCGTTTACACGCGCGCGTGAAAGACACGGACAGTGAGAAACAACTGACAATGACAGGTTGTCAAAATCAATTTACTGTGCTAACTTCAAGTCAAAGATTTTCCATAAAAATCTTTACAAATTCAAATCTTCTCATAAAAGCTTTCTTACCTTTTCGCGCCCAAAAACCATAAGTCCAGTGCTCCACTTATTTGCATAAGTACAACACTAGACTGGGGGACTTGAAGGGGTAAGGTCCCAAAAACCTCATAAAAAGGATTTGAGACCATACCACAAACCAACCTTTTTAGCCTTTCGACCTTGCGCGGCCGCGCATTGGTCTTGCAAAGAAGAAGAAATCAGCGATTCATAATCGCGCGCCCAAAGGAAAACATAAATCCTTGCGCCTTCTCCCATTTAACAAAGGATTTAAATCCTTTGTTCAATACCTCCGCCTAAATATCCAGACTTGGATATTATCTTACCCAGACTTGGGATTTATTTGTCTGTGTCCACACAACAAGGTGTCACACCCGATTACAGCAATAATCTTCTAGAAAGAAATACAATCGTGCACCACCCAGACGGTTATAACCGTCTGGACACGTGTCATCACCACAAGCAACCCTGGAATCACAACGAAGGCATGCAATTGAAGAGTAATCTCCACTTGATCGCTTTCCACGTGGCAATCCCCCAGCCATAGATCAAACCACGATCCGTGTGCATTCACATCGGATCGAGACAACTTAACGAAGGATCAAAAAACTTAACGGAAGAAAATATAACCGCTACGGCGTTAGCATTTTCCGTCATCTTTTCAATAACAGGTTTTCCCTCCCAAACTCCCGGTTATAAATAAGAGAACTGTTCAGGTATAAACTCAGATCACACTCACTTCTCAAATACTTTCTTCTCCATTACCAATACTTATTCTCACACCGGAGTCGGGTCAAGGAGAGAACCCTTTTCTCCCCTTGGCGAGGCTAACGGTGTTCTTTTTTGCAGAATCACCGGAGAAGAAATCCCGTTGCAACTAAATCAACTGAGGGAGAGCTAACCCTTTTATGCGGATTCAAACCCCCTAACTATCTCGGTTCCGACCATTTAGTTAGTGTTTCTTCAGTAACTCATCCGAGCGACCAACGAGCAGTACAAGATCATGTGTTGGTAGCATCCATTGAGCAGCAAGGTATTATTCTAGGACAGGACAATTCATAAGAAATCAGTGGTGTATGCTACTTGTTTTTGCTGATGTTTATTCCTTGTTTGAAATTTTAGAGTCTATTGCTAGCAATGTATATCAAAGTCCTAATGGCACAAAGTATTGGACACCAAATGTACCTCCTGATTTAAAACCGTATGAAGGAGCCAGATTCCAAACTATTGATGAAGCAGTTGGTATGTATGAGCATTATGCAGATAGGGCTGGTTTTTCGACCCGTTTGGGTACGTCAAAGAAAGATAAAGCTAAAGGAGTATTCAAACTCCGGTACATTTTGTGTTCTAGAGCTAATAAGCCCAAAGACCAGGAAGCGGGTAATACTAGTTCACCGAAACGATGCCGTAGTATAAAAGCTACAGATTGTAAGGCATGTGTTAAAATTAGGCGAGTAAATAGATCTACGGATTATGTGGTTTACAAATTCGTTGAACAACACAACCATGGTCTAACAGCACCTGAGAACTTAGATTTATCACGCAAGAAACGGAAGCTAGACTTTGCGGCTAAACAGTTTATTGCTGATTGTCGCAATGCTAACATTGGCCCGACGAAAGCACACAATATATACGTTGTTTACAATTCAATACACATCGATTGCTAACCTTTTGATTTCTCCATGAACGGTACCCATATTGCCTTAACCTTCTTTTTGTTGGCTCTTTTTCCTCGTCTCCCTGTCCGTTTCAATGGTTGATTGTCCTCTTCGTTTGGTAACTCTGTGTTCTGTGAAGGACAGTCTTCCAGTTGTTCTATTGGCTTACCAACTGTTCATGTAATACACTAAACATTGTAAGTACACATACCATACCTCAGGTTTTAAAAATTGTACCTACCTAAAACATGTAACAATTTTGCAAAACCTTCTACTAACAATGTTACCTTCGTTGCTGGTCTTACCTTTCTTATTCATTGTTATCGAATTACCATCGTCAAAACTCTTGTTGAACTCTTCATCAATCGCTGCATTTGTACTTTTGCCCACTGTTTTCTTATGGCCTGCTTCATGTTACCAAAAAAAACAACATCATATGGTCAGAAATTAAGTGTAAGTCATACATCTTACACAAACAAAACATGTTAAATACTCTTACCCTCTTCTTTACGCCATTTCTCTTTTAGTCTACGAAAGTACTCAGCTCTCTCTAAAATAAACTGCTTTTTTTCTTCAATCCTCTCTGCTGTGAAACAAAAATAAGAGTTATACAACAAAATAAAACAGACAACTAGAAAATAAAAACCAAAACAAATTTTAGTGTAGTGTATCTTTTTAATACGTGTTTCAAAAGGATCATCAGACAACGCATGGGTAGCCTTTTCGTTGTCAATTTTCCGGAGGACACCTTTCTTCATCTTGTCAGCTGAACAAAACAAAAGCCAGTTAGTTGATGAAGATCGGGACGTACAAACGTTCCCCTTTTTACTACTAGCTAACCCAACAAACAACATATTAAAACTACAATGATCCCATCAACTTTACTTTCTTCATCATCAGAACATATAATTGGGTCTTCTGTTTTGTTTACAAATCTTGATTTCCATTTACCAGCTATACATTGGCTTTTCCGCCCTACATGTTTATATCAACAACATCTTTTAAAGCAAGACTTTCTCATTTAAAGATTTTTAGTTCATTAGTAACTGATAAATGCACTTACTAGTCCTCATTTTGATTTTTTAAATCACCTAAAAGAAACCATTGAAAACAATCAAAAAATGACAAAGTATTAGAACCAAAGTTGATTAAACATAAACTATTTTTGGAATAAGTATTAAATTCTATGATAACAAACAAAAAAACAGGTATCACAGAACCTACGTATATGTACACATCAGTCGAGTCAATATTTAAACACATGTGTATTGGTATAACAGTTTGAGTATCCCGTCACACCCACATATCCTATGTAATCCTTGAGTGTCAACAACTTGTATACACTTGTGTACTACCACAACTTACACATGTGTATTGGTATAGCAGTTTGAGGATCCCGTCACACCCACATATCCTATGTAATCCTTGAGTCTCAACAACTTGTATACACATGTGTACTACTATCACATACACATGTGTATAATTAAAATAGTTAAGCTAACAGGTGAAATCATTTAAAACACATAGTTTTCACAAAACTATGAATCTGAAGTAGAAGACTCGACTAAACTGACACAATTACATACCAATCAGTATGTTACACTATGTAAAGTGACAAAATACACAAATACTACTTTCTTTATAGATAACAAACCATCCCAATGTTCAAAATAGTGAACAGATTTCGAAATCCCCAATTAGGCAGAATAACAATAACTTATATGCACTTGCTATTCAACATATATGGATGGTATAGGATAAAGTTTTAACAGCTACACACCTAATCGGTTAAATTATCTCAGCAAATGATGTGATCTAAGTTATACATATTTTTATATAATATTTCCTACACTTTTGAATAGCTTGCGGGTTATATTTATTAAATTTTACGTGTTCTTGGTTCATATTTGGAGTTTAAATGTTTAAAGAGTAAACAAGTAAAAATGATCAAAATTAGAGATAAAATAAATATTAACAATCATTAACCATATATAAAGCTAAGTTGTATTAGTTTAAAGACATAGTTAGTTTATATGTAGTAAATAAATCAAATAGGATGGAAAACTAAAGATATGGTTTAAGTGGAATTGAAGAAAACTAAAGTTTATGTTTTGTCAATTTCGTGCAGGTCTCTAGAATTGGAATTAATATAACATGGATAGTGGCCTTTGGATTATTGTTGATCGCAAATAAAAAAAAAAAAAAAAGAAACACAATTAATATTAGAGGAGGATTTGGGCTGCATATTGGAGTTGGACATCAACAAGTTTGACGGCAACAAGCATAGTAGGTGGCGCAAGATTTGGTGGTCATGTTCTTTTTTTTTTACAAATAACTCACATGGGCTCCCATTGGCCGTAAAACATCAAAAGCCCATCACATGTGTTATGTGAATGATGATATGGCCATGTGAATGAATTAGTGAAAGAGGGGCCCAATTCGTGAATTTTGAAAGGGACAACAATTTGGATGGGGCATATAAATATACATCAGAGACACGAATTCATACATCACGGCCGCAAGGAACAGAAGAAAAAAAAAAGAAAGGAAAACCTACGGCAGAAGAGATAGGAGGGTGACGGCAGAATTAGAGTTCGATCAAGAAGAGAAAGAAAGAATTTGTTCGAGGGTTCAAGCTGAGATCAAGATTTAAGTTCGGGTTTGCAAATATTTAGCGTTCAGTTTTAATAACTTTGTGTTTTTTTTAAACTTGATACCATGACTTATTTGTTATTCAACTTGTTTCTTTTTCTTGACTATGATTCCTGGCTAGTTATTTTTCTACCCGGGTTTGTGATGATTATTTGTGTCAATTGGTAATTTGTCGGGTTTTGGTAATTTTGTGATGGATAAATATTAAAGTAAAAGACCTATCAATATTTGACTAGATGCGTGTGCATACTTTGTTCTAATTTATTTTCTTATAATTGTTCCTCATGCGTCTTTGTGAATGTCTTTCATGTATAGATGCATGTTAGGTTACCTACTCTGTGTTCGTAACTAGTTTATGGTTTATGGTGCACGTATCCCATAGGAAGTTTGTTTGATAATTTAAAGGAGTTTAGTGTTCTACCTATTCTTGAGACCGGAAGGAGATAGATAGTTAGGATTGTCTTTGGTGCTAGGTATTTAGGTGCAGTGAGACCGGGAGATCTGTCTAAGTGGCCTAGTATTATTTGTTTTCCTAAGTCTTGTCAAGTGTTTTTAGGTTACCCCGTGCACTCTAGGGTGTATTGTGATTAGTGAGACCGAGAGGAGATCTAGTCTTTGGATACTTTAGTATTGTTGGAGAGACCTGGAGGTGATCCAACTCATACCAGTGAGCTTTATTTAACCTTTAGGACCTTAAGAAAAGTTGATGAGACCGGGAGGAGATTCAACTTATCTTTAGTCTTAGAATGTCGTATTAATAGAACTTGGTTCCATCATAGTCACCATTGCCGAGAGAAAACCGATAGTCACGAATAGGATTCCAAACCTGGGTATTACTTTCTCATCCTTGATTTCACCTTAGTAGCCTTTAGCCTGCGTCTAGGTAGTCTAGTTCGTCTTAGTTAATTCCTTTAGATTAATTAGTTAAACCCCCAAAATCCAATCAAATCAAATAAACCATTTAAGTAATTAGTTGAGTCAGAGTCTAGTTAGCGTCGCTAGTGTCTCGTGGGTTCGATACTCGGACTTCATTAGGCTTTGCTACGTACGATAGGTACACTTGCCTGTCAGTGGTCTAGCAATTAGAGAGTCTTAGTTTATAATTTTAAAACTAGGGTGTCTAGATTAGGTTAGTTTTTATAGACCGTATTCAGCACATCAGCAAACTAAGCCCTAGCTTATGGATTAAAGGTATTTTGGGAACATTAGGGAGAATAACTCAAAATCACTCGGAACAAATATGTAATCGGCTTAAACATATGAACACATAACCCAAATAACACTATTACATTACAAAATCACGAGAGAAACACTTCGAGACGACTGATTACGCAGACCGAACTAAACCCTAGCTTTTGAGAATGCGAAATTTAGTGTGTATAAAGACGGAACACTCAAAATCCTTGAACGATTACTACAATTTGTAATGATACCTTGCTTTAATGATGCTTCTTTGAGTTTTTCCCTGTTGCAGAAATCGCCGATAAGGGTTAGAGGTTGAAGACGGATGTTTTTTGATCGATGAAAGAGGTTATTGAGTTGTAAGATGGTTTTGATAGGTTGAAGCTATACACAATCTAAAACTGAATAGCCGATTATTACGGGTTTCAAATTTCTCCATTCAATCATTACAAAGTTACGCGGCATTCAATGTGATTTCAGAGATTCAATTTTACATTTATGCCCTTAAACGGTTATGAAGTTGTAATTTCTTGTTTTTTATTAATTAAAAAACCATTTAAATACTATAATCAAGATCTCACCATCCAACGGCCAGGATCTGTTCGTTTTTGTTCACAATTTAAATAGGGTTCACTCTTGATCCCTACCCGGTTTAGGTTCTTTTGTGAACCCTTCATAAGTAATGAATAAAACGAACAAATCCTGGCCATAGATCTAACATAAGGGTAGGATCGTCTTTTAACATCTATAATTTTATATATAATTTTCTTTTTTAAGTTTTTCATGGCAGCTATTGATAAAACCACCCACGCTTTATCATGATGGCCAATTTGAGAACTGTTCAGGTATAAACTCAGATCACACTCACTTCTCAAATACTTTCTTCTCCATTACCAATACTTATTCTCACACCGGAGTCGGGTCAAGGAGAGAACCCTTTTCTCCCCTTGGCGAGGCTAACGGTGTTCTTTTTTACAGAATCACCGGAGAAGAAATCCCGTTGCAACTAAATCAACCGAGGGAGAGCTAACCCTTTTATGCGGATTCAAACCCCCTAACTATCTCGGTTCCGACCATTTAGTTAGTGTTTCTTCAGTAACTCATCCGAGCGACCAACGAGCAGTACAAGATCATGTGTTGGTAGCATCCATTGAGCAGCAAGGTATTATTCTAGGACAGGACAATTCATAAGAAATCAGTGGTGTATGCTACTTGTTTTTGCTGATGTTTATTCCTTGTTTGAAATTTTAGAGTCTATTGCTAGCAATGTATATCAAAGTCCTAATGGCACAAAGTATTGGACACCAAATGTACCTCCTGATTTAAAACCGTATAAAGGAGCCAGATTCCAAACTATTGATGAAGCAGTTGGTATGTATGAGCATTATGCAGATAGGGCTGGTTTTTCGACCCGTTTGGGTACGTCAAAGAAAGATAAAGCTAAAGGAGTATTCAAACTCCGGTACATTTTGTGTTCTAGAGCTAATAAGCCCAAAGACCAGGAAGCGGGTAATACTAGTTCACCGAAACGATGCCGTAGTATAAAAGCTACAGATTGTAAGGCATGTGTTAAAATTAGGCGAGTAAATAGATCTACGGATTATGTGGTTTACAAATTCGTTGAACAACACAACCATGGTCTAACAGCACCTGAGAACTTAGATTTATCACGCAAGAAACGGAAGCTAGACTTTGCGGCTAAACAGTTTATTGCTGATTGTCGCAATGCTAACATTGGCCCGACGAAAGCACACAATATATACGTTGTTTACAATTCAATACACATCGCTTGCTAACCTTTTGATTTCTCCATGAACGGTACCCGTATTGCCTTAACCTTCTTTTTGTTGGCTCTTTTTCCTCGTCTCCCTGTCCGTTTCAATGGTTGATTGTCCTCTTCGTTTGGTAACTCTGTGTTCTGTGAAGGACAGTCTTCCAGTTGTTCTATTGGCTTACCAACTGTTCATGTAATACACTAAACATTGTAAGTACACATACCATACCCGAGCGTTATAAGACATCGTTTCCGATTGAACGTCATGCCAATGAAGTATATACACGCACGTTATTTTGGGAAGTTCAAAAGGAGATTGACAAGTCTAACAGTTTGTGTTATGTTGCCGAAGGAGGAATGGTTGATGGAGTTAATACGTATCTTGTTGCTCATTAAGATCACAGAAAGAAATTGTGAATGAGTTTAAGGTTAGTTACACTTTTAGTGTCTACAGTTCTTACAATCTTCACAACTTTGTTTCTATTGAATAAATTTTAATTGTCTTTGTTAATATTGTAGGTAACTTTCAACAAAAGTGATTTTACAGTTTCATGTGTATGCATGGGTTTTACCCGGGTTGGGTATCTTTGCCGACACGTGTTTTGCGTATTCAGGCATCACAACATTTTTAAGATTCCAGCCAGATACATACATCCGAGATGGTGTAGAGATGCTATCCCAGCTAGTGTACACTTCCTGGAGAATAGGTTATGTGACGACCAAAGTAGGAGTGGTGTGTTGTGGCACGGGATTTGTGATAACGTGAACATGTGTAGAGATAGGGTGCGTGGCAATATTGATGAGTGATTAAATTATAGTCCAATTTGTTCCAACCCAGGGCCGGCCCTGAGAATTCATGTGCCCTGTTCGAGCTCGAGAAAACGTGCCCTCAGGCCTTAACGAGATATATAAATGTAAACTAGTTTTTTATATAACTATTAGCAAAATCATAGTATTTGTATAGTTTCGTTATTATTATTTTATATTTATATATAAAATTATGTAAAAATAGTTAATTGAGTAAACTGCCATTTTGGTCCCTGTGGTTTGGCCAGTTTTGCCACTTTAGTCCAAATCTCAAACTTATTACATCCAGGGCCCTGTGGTTTGCATTTTGTTGCCATTTTAGTCCAAATTTCAAAAACCCCCTATTTTGACTTTTGAAAGCTGCTTATTTTGTCCTTTAGTGCAGGGGTATTTTGGTCATTTTTTAAATTTCATTTTTTTTTTTTGCAATAAAACCTAGATCAGGAACATCATCAAAACTGGCAGACATCGTTCATCATCAAAACCAAGAAAATCATCAAAACCCAGAAAATCGTTCATCTTCAAACATAAATAATGTGATTTGTCTCTCTCCTATCTCTCTCTCTTTCATCCTCGACCCAGATGCAGAAATCATCAAATCATCTAACAAAAATACTAATCATCTAACAGAAATCTTTCATCCTCGAAAATCATTCATCTTCAAACATAAATATTAACCACCACCAATTGTCTGCAACACCCCCAATTGTCTGCAACACAAATCATCAAATCATCTAACAAAAATACAGAATCTCCAACTCCAATCTCACACTCAACTATACATTAACCCCATAATCCACCCTCCACTCTCTCGATTTCTACCTGCAACACAAGATCATCTTCATACACACAAATAAAACCCATAACACTCCTCCCCCACCCCCACCCCCACCCGTGTCTTAGATCGACCAAAGAGAGAGAATTCGAAGCGGAGAGGATGGTTCTGGTGGAGGTCCGAACAGCAACAGCGGAGAGGATGGTTCTGGTGGAGGTCCGAACAGCAACAGTGATGACGGGAGACGGCGCCGCCGCTCACGGCGGCGTTAGTGATGGTTCTGGTGGAGGTCCGAACAGCAACAACGACAGTGGGTTTGACGGTGAAGGTGATTTTGGACGATGATGATTGATGACTTAGGTTTGAACAGCAACATCTTTCTTCCCCAAATCTCAGATCCGTCATCGGAGTTCCTTTCTCTCTCCTCTCTCTCTCTCTCTCTGATCTCCTGAACAGATGTGATGGTGGTGGAGAACGGCGTGATGGAGAACGGACGTGATGGTGATTTTGGACGATGTGTTTGGTGATGGAGAATGGCGAAGCTGATGTTGGTTTTGTGATGGTGGTGAGAAGGGGGAGGAGGTGGCGGTGGTGGTGGTGCTAGAGAGAGAGAAGAAAGATAGAGAGAGGGAGGAGGTGGCGGTGGTGGTGGTGCTATAGAGAGAGAGTAGAGAGAGTGAATTGATCTGGGAAGATGATGATGATTTGGGGAAGATAAATGTGATGATGATGATTTATAAATGAAAAGCAAAATGACCAAAATGCCCCTGCACTAAAGGACAAAATAGACAACTTTTAACAGTAAAAAAGGGGGGGTTTTGGATTTTGGACCAAAATGGCAACAAAATGCAAACCACAGGGCCCTGGATGTAATAAGTTTGAGATTTGGACTAAAGTGCCAAAACTGGCCAAACCACAGGGACCAAAATGGCAGTTTACTCTAGTTAATTTAACATTACTTTAATTAGTATCCTAAAGGATTTGATCAGTGATGATTATTTATTTTATATCAAGTTATTAAATAAATTAATAAGCAAAACATAAACGGTTGATATACTTGTTGAAGTTTTACACCTCAAATTTTTTTAATTATGGTAAAAATCTCTAAGCAACCGTTCCCTGTGTTTAAGTTATATATATTATAGGCTTTAGCTTAAAATATAAAAAGGCCCAATATGATCCATATTAGATTGTAGGTTTTCCTTTTCTTCTTCATAAAAATATGCAGAGCCGCTTCTCTGCTTTTCTCCCGGAGCCGCCATTGACAGATTTTTCCAGCTTCATTTTTCTCTTCTCTCATCATCTTAACTAGGGTATGCTCTTTAAAAAAATATATAACATATATATCAGATTTTTATAGAAAAAAATTGTGCCCTTTGGAAGCTCGGGCCCTGGCCGGTGGTCCTCCCCACCCACCCCCAGGGCCGGCCCTGTTCCAACCAAGTTAAAAGAAAACTCGGTTTTGGTCCTAACCAAGTTCCAACAGAACGTGTATCTAACCGTACCCGAAAGAAAAACAAGGACCCAAAACCGGACCATACAAAACCGATACTAGTCCAATTTGTTGGTTTTAGGTTTCAATGGTTGTGTCTAAGTTTTAATCATAATTTTTTTAACGGGAGGATGCCCTGGAAATTCTTTATTAATAACATGAATTAGGGAATATAAAAATGTAAGCAATTAGCGAAATGAGTTAAGATCGCATACTGTGACAACCCTCACTAAACCAGGTATCCGTACGACTTAATTAATAATTAATTACTGCTTAATTACTGTGCTTATTTGAAATTACTGATAAACTGCTACTTGATTTCTGATACACGCATATACCTGCATCATACTTTACTTACCGTCACTACATTATTCACATGCTGAACCTTAGTGACAAACATGATGCACAAAAAGCACAGTAGCACTATAAACGGATAACCTATTGAGCATGCTGATAAAGCCAGCATCAGGCAGACACTGCCTCTAAGGCCTGTATGAGCCAGAAATATTTTACTACACTAGTGGTGAGTGTAGGGATATAAGGGTTGTAGAACTGCGTCTCTAGGAATAAGTTACAATGACTGGATGTGCCTAAAATGTACTCTAAGTACAAAATTCAGCACTTTAACTAATAATTCAGCTTTTAGCTAACTAATAAAGTGCCAAAACATGAGGAAAATATTCCCGACACTTTGGGAAATAAGTTGTGTCACTAAAAATGGTAATAACGACACTTTAAAGCTTTGTTAAGCACTTTAACGGATTACTATCCAACCGAACAACCGGACTTTACCCGGAACATGAAAATATTGTCATTTTCATTGTTTATCTTTTTCTGAGCCAGTTAGGGTCCCTGAATACCCTAACACCCATTGTAACGCATAACACACTACTAACCGGGTTAATCCCTAAACTTAACTAGATTAACCTAACTAACTCCCTAATGTTTGGTTGGAATCGAACTAGTACCCCCCCCCCCCTTACAAACCGTCCCCAAGAAGGGGGACACCCTTGTCCTATTTCTTGATTATTTATTTACTAGTGTCTAATATCTAGAATACATATAATCCAATGGTTAATTACCTTAAGCTTTGTCTATAAGTTCATCACTAAACACACTAACAAACTCAACTCACACACACACTCTCCCTCTCTCAAGACTCTCGGCCGAACAACCCCTTGACCATCCACCCATTTTCGATTTTTGATCATCACATTCCAAGTTCATAAAAGTGTTAAGGATCACCTACAAGGAAGCTTGGTGCAAACGGGAGGCGAAGGACCTCACTCTATTGCTTTTATCCTCTCATTTTGCGACTAGTTTCTTCCCTAGCCTCGAGCTAGTAGTAAGTTGCTTAAATCACCTTCCCGAACTATTTTAAAGTGGTTAAAATGATATGTAACGGTTAAAACGCGTAAACACGCAAAATGATACATAAAAGTCTACTAAAAATGCTTGTAATGATGGTTAAAAGCTCATATGTTGTGTAAATCTTGTAGTAATTGATTTGTGTGATTATTTGGACCCGATCTATGTTGTGGTAGCTCAGATCATCGTTTAACCCGGATTGGTCATGACCTTGGATCATGACATAAGGTTGTTTTGGAAGTAACAAGGGTTAAAGGATGAAACTCTACCACACACGAATCATGAACTTGTGTAAAAGCGATTTAGCTTGTGAAATAGTGTTTAAAACTAGTAGATCTACGGATCTACAAGCGGTATTTTCAAAGGACCACGTGTCAAAGAAATCATATATACTAAAGACGGATCTTACACTAACACGAATGATTTTTAGAACAGGCAAGTGTGTAAACACTTGTGTAACACTAAGTTTCGACAAAATAACTATTTTTGTAAAAGATGACAAGAAGTTGTAAAGATGGAATTTCTTTAAAAACAAGACTTTTACGAAATCGTAATGCTTTATATAAAGATCCACTAAAAGTAATGGCATTTACTTCATAATATTAGAAAACTACAAGTTCATGAGATTCTTGCAAATTACATGTTTATTAACTAGTTTGATACGTTGAACATTGTTTTGATTGAATAAGAAAATTGTTGATTTGATTTACAAAAGAAAATGATACGCTTAAAAGCGTGGCCACCTCCAGTTACAGAGGAAACTCTGGCGAAATTTTTCTAAAAACCTAACACTTAGAATTATTTTCACTATAAGTGTTAGAGATACTTTTCGACTTGTTTTCAAAATATAGATTTCGCCGCGACTTTATTTACAAAATATCGGAGGTGGGATTTCACAAATAAAATGTCACACCCTGGCTTTGCGGAAGCGTGGTAAATTTTGGTGTGACTTCTCAATACCATAGCTTAATCATAACAAGCTATATGAATTTAAAAAAAACCATGCAAGTCATCCATTAAGTTTTGAAAACATAATACAGTACCATTGTTTTAACCAACAACCATAACCTTGTTCAGTAGACATTACAACTTATAACATAACATAAACGTGGTTTAAGGACTGTGTCTTGTCCAGGAAAGAGACACATCCCCTAAACCCTGATGACTCCATGACAAGTGCAGCGGAAAACGTTCCATACCGTGCCAGATCCGTTTAATTTCCTGAAATACATGTGAGTTGAAAAATCAACAATAATGTTGAGCGAGTTCATGTGTAAGTGAGTATGTAAAAACACTTGTGAGTATAAAAATAGTTGTGGTATGTAGCAGTGTAAGAGGACTTGTGATCACCAATGGTTTGCAAGGCCACTGACATATGTGAAGTGCAAATAGGGAGACTCAAACCTAGCAGATTTCGCCACGGCAAAGTATGTGGACAAAGTCACCCCGAGGTCCGTTTCTAGTTTGGCCTGGGGCTGGGCTCGCTACACCCAGATAGATCTACCGCTCCTGTCCCTCGGTCCCTCCATGAGGACTAATGGCCCCATGTTGTCCTATCCACTCACATGATCGTATAACACCTCCTTACGCTAACCATACCGTTGTAAAGTACTCGTAAATCATAGTAACATGTATTTCACCCCCGCAGTTAAGTAAACTGAAAACAGTTAGAGAAAAGGGGGACATGAACTCACAGTGAATGCGCGTCTCTACCAAGTGTCTCCAATACAGTAAGCTGTGCAACGACCTACAAGTGCTAATTCTATTAGACGGACGGCCGTGCCTTAGCTTTACAGTTTATGTCTTTGGGAAATAGTTAGACAACTATTTCGTGTTTATGTTCTGTATACACTTGGTAGTTATACTTCTTCCCAAGGATGGGGGATACAATACATGTGCATAAGTTACGTTTTAACAGTCGTGTGGTAATGTAATTACCGGTGTAACTTATATGTTTGTGTGGAAGCGTTCGTAAAGTTTTGGAATCAATAACGCTTGTAAATATTATTTTTACTCTAAAATAATATTTATGTATTTTCACAAAATAATCATAAACAGTGTTGTGACAAATATATTTATCACGTTAATCCTTGTGAAAATCCCACCTCCGAATATTTAGTAAATAAAGTCATGGCGAAATTTTATGTTTCGAAAATATGTCCAAAGATAGTTCTAACACTTGTTGTGTAAAAATTCTAAGTGTTAGGTTTTTAGGAAAATTTCGCCAGAGTTTCCTCTGTAACTGGAGGTGGCCACGCTTTCAGGCGTATCATTTTCTTTTAACAAATCAATTCAACAATCTTCTTTATTCAATCAAACAATTTCCGACACATCAAACTAGTCGACAAGTATGTAAATTGCATAATCGTATGAACTTGTAATTTTTCCGCATCTATAATGTAAATCCCCTTTATATATGTAGATCTTTATATAAAGTAACTTTAATCTTGTAAAAACCTTGTGTTTAGAGAAATCCGTCTTTACAACTTCTAGAAACAAGTGACAAATCTACTTCCTTGTCAGATCTGTTTGTTTCACAAGTGTTTACACACTTGTGGTTTATAAAATCATGTTTATTAGTGTAAGATCTACTTTTTAAAATACATGATTTCTTTAAAGTGTGGTTCTTCAAAAATACCACTTGCAGATACGTAGATCCGCTAGTTTTAAACATCATTGTACAAGTTAAATTACTTTTACACAAGTAAAATATTTCTTCACAAGTTCATGTATCTTGTGTGGTAGAGTTTCGCCTTTTAACCCTTGTGGTAACCAAAAACGAGCTTATGTGAAGATCCATGATCTTACAAAGTCGGGTTAAACGGAGATCCGAGCTACCACATCATAGATCGGGTCTCAATAAACACAAATTTCAAGTCCTACGACTTTTACACAAGTTATATGTCTTTAACCACCATTTTAAGTATTTTTAGTAGACTTTTGATCATCATCTTTCATTTTAACGAGATTCAACCGACATAATTTCTTTTAACCACTTTAGATAAGCTTAAAAACAAGTTTTAAGTGATATACCTCTAGCTCAAGGCTAGGGAAGATCTTTGGCGAAAAAGAGGTGGATAAAAGCTAACGGGAGTGGTCCTTCGCGTTCCGAGTGCACCAAAGCTCCTAATACGCGACTTGTGAAGTGTGTATGATCTTGGAATGATGAGATCAAGAGCCGAAAATGGATGGTTGTAGTGGAGGGGGTTCGGCCGAGAGTAGGGAGAGCAAGAGAGAGATGAGTGAGTTGGTGATGTTTAGTGATAATTATCTCATGTGTTAGTGTGTTATTTATAGGCAATTTAGAGTGTTATTAACCAATGGGTAATGTGTCCCCAAGATATTAGACCATAATCCCCAAACAAATCAACCAAGTACTTGTGTGTTCCCTCCTAGTTACAAAGGGACCGAAATCGGCCATGGGGGGGTCCCTTGGTTCGATTTTAAGTAGTAATTAGGAGATATAGTTTAGTTAAATAGGTTAACTAAGTATTTAACTTAGTTAGTTGTATGTTATGTGTTATGACGGGTGTTAGGGTAATCAGAGACCCTAACTGGCTCAGAAAAATGTAAATAGTGAAAATAGTAATATTTTCATGTTCCGGGTAAAGTCCGGGTGTCCGGTTGGATAGAAATCCGTTAAAGCGTTACAAAAGCTTTAAAGTGTCGTTATTAACATTTTTAGTGACACAATTTGTTTTCCCGACACTTTAGAAAGTGTCTAGTGTTATTTTCTCATGTTCTGGCACTTTACTAGTCAGCTAGAAGCTGAATTAATTATTAAAGTGGTGTGTTTTGTACTTAAAGTACGTTTTTGGCACATCCGAATCAGTGTATCTTATTCCTAGAGACGCGGTACCACAACCCTTATATCCCTACACTCACTACCAGTGTAGCCAAAATATATGAGGCTCTTAACAGGCCTTAGAGGCAGTATCTGCCTGATGCTGGTTATATCAGCATGTTCACTGTGTATCCGTTTAGTGCTACTGTGCTTTTTGTGCATCATGTTTGTCACTAGGGTTCAGCATGTAAATAATGTAGTGACAGCAAATAAAGTATGATGCAAGTAAGTGCATGTATCAGTATGCAGGTAGCAGTTCATCAGCTAGTTCAAACAAGCACAGTAATTAAGCAGTAATTAATCATTAATTAAGTTGTACGGATACCTGGTTTAGTGCGGGTTGTCACATTCTCCCCCCGTTAAATAAATTTCGTCCCGAAATTTAAGTTCTGCTTGTAGATGCAGAGTTCTTAGGAAATAAGTGGGGGTATTTCTCTTTCATCCGGTCCTCACGTTCCCAGGTGAATTCAGGACCATGTCTGGCATTCCAACGAACTTTGACGAGTTTGACACTGCTCCGGCGGGTCTTGTTAACTTTCCAATCTGTGACCTCGACAGGTTCTTCAACGAAGTGGAGCGTGTCGTCAATATGAATCTCGTCGGCAGGAATGGCAACGTCAACTTGAGTTGGACTTTTCTTTAAATTGGATACATGAAATGTATCGTGAACACCATTCAGTTCAGCAGGTAGGTCCAACTTGTACGCTACAGTTCCAATTCTTTCCAGAATTCTGAAGGGACCAATGTAGCGCGGATTTAACTTCCCACGCTTACCAAAGCGTGCCACCCCTTTCCAGGGTGAAACTTTCAATAACACCATTTCTCCGACTTGGAAGTCCACATGCTTCCGGTTTGGATCCGCGTAGGCCTTTTGTCTGTGGCGAGCGGCTTCGATGCGTTTAAGTATTTGCGCGATCTTGTCTGTCGTCTCTTGGACGATCTCGGGGCCAGCAAGCTGCCTATCACCTGCGTCAGACCAACATAGTGGTGATCGGCACTTGCGTCCGTATAGGGCCTCAAATGGCGCGACACCAATACTGGTGTGGTAGCTGTTGTTGTATGAAAATTCTACCAGAGGTAAGTGTTTATCCCAGCTACCTCCCAAATCCATAACACATGCCCTCAGCATGTCTTCCAACGTTTGTATCGTTCGCTCGCTCTGGCCGTCAGTTTGCGGATGGAACGCAGTGCTCAGATTCAATTGTGAGCCAAAAGATTCTTGGAAGGATTGCCATATCCTTGACACAAACCTTCCGTCTCTATCAGAGATGATTGAGAGAGGTACTCCATGACGTGTTACGATCTCTCTCAAGTAAATTTCCGCAAGTTTGCTAGTACTGTCTTTCTCCTTGATTGGCAGAAAGTGTGCGGACTTTGTTAGGCGGTCAACAATCACCCAAATCATATCATGGCCTCTTGGCGTTCTTGGCAGTTTTGTAACAAAATCCATTGAGATTTGTTCCCACTTCCACTTGGGAATCTCAGGTTGTTGCAGAAGTCCCGAAGACTTCTGGTATTCCGCCTTGACCTTAGCGCACGTTAAACATTTGCTCACGTAAACAGCAACGTCGCCTTTCATCCTAGGCCACCAATAGTAATTTTTGAGATCCTGGTACATCTTATCCGATCCAGGGTGGATAGAGTACCGTGACTTGTGCGCTTCGTCGAAAATAACTTCCCTTAATCCACCAAACAGAGGAACCCAAATCCGTTTTTCAAAACATAACGTTCCTTCCTCGTTTGGTACCAAAAGCTTTTCCATTCCACGGAGATATTCTTCCTCAAGGTTTCCCTCCTTGAGAGCTTCCTTTTGTGCAGCACGAATTTGCGAGGAAAGATCGGTTCGTATGATCATTTCCAAAGCTCTAACCCTTATGGGCTTGATTCTTTCTTTACGACTTAGGGCATCGGCGACTACATTCGCCTTCCCTGGGTGATATTTTATCTCGCAGTCGTAATCGTTCAACAATTCAACCCATCGTCTTTGCCTCATATTCAACTCCTTCTGGTTGAATATATGCTGTAGGCTTTTGTGATCTGTGAAGATTGTGCACTTCGTACCATACAAGTAGTGTCTCCAGATCTTTAAAGCGAAAACTACTGCGCCAAGCTCTAAATCGTGTGTGGTATAGTTCTTTTCGTGCACTTTCAGTTGGCGTGATGCGTAAGCAATGACCTTTTGGCGTTGCATCAACACACAACCCAATCCTTGACGCGATGCGTCGCAGTATACCACAAAATCGTCGGTACCTTCTGGTAGAGCTAAGATTGGCGCGTTACAAAGCTTATCCTTCAATATCTGAAATGCTTCATCCTGTTTGATTCCCCAATCAAACGTCTTATCCTTCTGCGTCAGGAGCGTCAAAGGTTGAGCGATTTTCGAAAAATCCTCGATGAACCTTCTATAGTAGCCAGCCAAACCCAAGAATTGTCGAATCTCGGTTGGCGTTGTAGGCGTTTCCCAATTCTTGATTGCCTCGATCTTTGTGGGATCAACATGAATTCCATCCCCATTAACCACGTGTCCAAGAAACTGGACTTCGCGTAGCCAAAACTCGCACTTGGAGAATTTGGCGTACAGCTGTTCCTTCTTTAGCAGCTCCAATATGGTTCTAAGATGTTGTTCGTGTTCAGCCTTCGTCTTTGAGTAAATCAGGATGTCGTCGATGAATACAATCACGAACTTGTCTAAGTATGGCTTGCAAACTCTATTCATTAGATCCATGAATACCGCAGGTGCGTTTGTCAAACCAAACGGCATAACAAGGAACTCGTAGTGTCCATAACGAGTTCGGAAGGCTGTTTTCGGGATACTTTCCTCCTGTATCCTTAGTTGATGGTATCCAGATCGAAGATCGATCTTAGAGTAACAACTTGAATCTTGAAGTTGGTCGAACAGATCATCAATTCTCGGCAGTGGATACCTGTTCTTGATCGTCAGCTTGTTCAATTCTCTGTAGTCAATACACATGCGGAAACTTCCGTCCTTCTTCTTGACAAACAGGACCGGAGCTCCCCAAGGCGAGAAGCTTGGTCGGATAAAACCCTTGTCTAACAACTCTTGAAGTTGTGTCGACAATTCCTGCATCTCAGACGGAGCAAGTCTGTATGGTGCCTTAGCCACAGGCGCGGCGCCTGGAACTAAGTCAATGTGAAACTCCACTTGCCTCTGAGGTGGCAGTCCGGGTAAGTCTTCCGGGAAGACTTCTGGATACTCCCTTACGAAAGGGATGTCTTCGATCCTTGGTTCAGCAGCCGTCTTATCCACGATGTGTGCTAGAAAAGCAACACATCCTTTCTGTAAACACTTCCTTGCTTTCAAGCAGCTGATAAATCTTAGCGGTGTGTCACGCTTCTCTCCGTGAACCACAATTGTCTCACCATCATCAGCTGGGATACGAACAACTTTCTCGTGACATACTATCTCAGCCTTGTTTCCGGATAACCAATCCATTCCTACCACCACGTCGAAGCTTCCCAATTCGACTGGTAGTAGATCCAAAGTAAACTCACGTTCTCCCAATTCTATCACACAGCCTCTGATTACTTCGTCGGCTTCAACTAACTTTCCATTAGCTAATTCGATCGAGTAGGGAATGTCTAACTTATTAGCAGCTAACCCAAGCATATTCTTAAATTCTACTGATACGAAGCTATAATCGGCACCAGTATCAAATAAAACGGATGCATAGCGTTGATTGATAGGGAACGTACCAGTAACAACATTTGGGTCTTGGCGTGCTTCCCTAGCTTCGAGTTGGAATACTCTACCACGGGCCTGATTTAACGTTGGGCAGTTCTTCTTGAAATGCCCGATTTCCCCGCAGTTATAACATCCGAGTCCCTACCCGTTTCCACCAGCTTGATCATTCCCCGGATTACGATTCACTGCGCCCGCTTGGTTAGCGTTGTTGCCATGATTTCTGTTACCTCCAAAATTTCCTTGCGGGCGATTCCCATTTCCACCACGGTTATCATTCCTATTCATATATCCTCCCTGGCCTCCCCGGCCCGCACTAGCCCAACATGATTCCTTTGAGTGGCCCGGTTTTCCACAAGATTCACAAACTCTCACGTTACAATGGCCAGTATGGTGGCGTTGGCAGTTGTTGCATTTGGGCTGGGTGCCCTGGTACCCTTTTCCTTTCTTGGTACTGCCAGCTGATTTTCCTTTCTTTACTGCCATACTAACGCCTTGCTTGAAGTTTGAAAACTTCCTTTTGTTATCTCCTGAGGACTCAACGTGAGTCTCTGTCTTCTTCGCCTTGACTTCATCAAACTTGTTTAGACGAATCGCCTCCTCGGTGAGAGCCACGCTCAAATCGATGGCTTCTGTGATAGTCGCTGGTTTGGAGGAGGTTACCATGCTTATTATTTGGGGAGCCAAATCCCAAATGAAGCGCTCGATTCGCTTGTATTCAGGCGTAACCATGTAAGGAACCACTTGAGATAAGTCGTGAAACCTCTGGACATATTCCGCAATCTTTGGTCCATCCATCTTTAGGTGCCAAAATTCAGTCTCCAACCTTTGAATCTCTGCGCGTGAACAGTACTTTTTGCGCATCAGTTCTTTCAATTCGGCCCAAGTCAGGGCGTAGGCGGCAGCTTCGCCTAGTGTTTGTACTTGTAGGTTCCACCAGGATAGGGCTCCATCTAGAAACAGCCCTGAAATGTATGTGACTTGCTGATCCTCAGCACACTTGCTCATGCGTAAAACGGAATCGGTTTTCTCAGCCCAGCGGGTAAAGGCAACTGCACCTCATGTGCCATCGAAGTTAACTGGTTTGCAGTCTAAGAACTGCTTGTAGGTGCATCCTGCACGTATGTTAAAAAAACATGTGGTTGGCATTAGCATCATCGCTAAAATCTCCAACTAGTTCATGGTAGGTTCGAATGGCGTGGTATTACCGTGAGGTGGATTGTTATTGCCCTGGTTAACACTTCCGCTTGCTCCTGGCTGAGATGCTGCGTACTGTGCTATGGCAGCAGCAATAATCTGCTGGAGTTCTGCCTCATTAGTTGGCATGTTTGGTTCGCGTCTTGGCGGCATCTTCTAAAAGATGGTTTATGTTGGTCAGGCCATAGCGATAAGTACGTATATAGTAGTAGTAATAGCACGTAATATCTCATGTCATCAATACATCACATATATCAATCATCCACATCTCATACCATAACAATGCAAATAAGTAATCAAGCGAAACAGATATGATGAGAATACTGCGATTGTCATACATCAAGACCACAGAGTAAGTGTATCAGTACATCATAGTGTCATACAATCATCCATCAACTAGGGGCTACATCACCCCTGTCCAAAAATCGTAACAAATCAGTGTCAAATACAACATCAAGTACATGTCAACAAAAGTCAAAGTCATAAAGTGGTCTCCAAAATGCTGTGCAATCCAACAATCGCCGTCTTCTCATCCTCGTCTATCTAATCAGTAACTGGTGAGCTCTATGCAGATGGTGGTGGAGGAGGGGGAAAGTGAGTATAAAACAAGCGGCGTAACTGGAGCCAGTCCTCCTCCTGGGCTCGCTGAGTACGAATAATGGAAGCAACCTGCTGCTCCAGTGTAAAGAGACGAGCAGCAAAATCTGGAGGTAATGGTCGAAACGGCTGTAGAGGGGAGGGTGCCTGTCCTTGGCACTGACAAGGTAACAACCGAGCTCTCTCGAGCTCCTGTATACGCTGTGTGTGGGACTCATGCTGTGCGACAAAGGACATCAAGACGTCCTCAATAGTGTGTCCCCTGTGAAAAGCATGGTAGGGGTCAGTGGGTGGCATACCAGAGCCAGGTGCCCAAAGAAATGGCTCGCTAGTGGGGTCAAATGGTGCCACGTGAAATGGTGCAACAGCAGGTGGAACAAAAGGCGTCTGAGGCATGAAAGGGATAGGCATCGGCACATGCCCAACAGGGTGTGCTGAAGAACCCTCTCCAGGCCCTGCTGGAGGTATAAACATAGGAACCTGAAATGAAAAGTCAACATGGGGTGCAACAGGAATCTGTGGAGGAAAAGGTGGGACATCCTCATCAGCCGGTATCCAACCGTGCTGTGCGGACTCATCCGGTGGATCCATATGTGCCGCGAACAGTGCATGTCCGGGCTCTAGGGGAACGGGATCAAGTAAGGGATCAACAACAGGGTGAACGGGTGCAAAGTGCTCTATAGGGTGGTCAACAGGTACATCACCAACGGGTAAGGGAACAATGGGATCAACAGCAACATGATCGCCCTCAATCACAGGAACATCTACAGGGAGATCAGCAACAACAGGCTCAAAAGGGATATCAGCATGTACTAGGTCATGCTCTGGTATAGGGTCTAGAGCGGCTGCCTGCTCAGGAGCAACGGCAGGCTCGAAGTCATCAAAAGCCATCTCAAACTCAAAATCTGGGTCAATAGGATCAAATAGGTCAACAGCGTCTACTGGATCCTCCATAAACTGGTCCATCGGGACATACTCTATGTCATGATCAGGGTCGAATCCCGGGGGAAACATAGGGTCGGAATCCCCCTCGTCATCATGGTCAAAAGCGAAACTGGGGATAGGAGCGACAGAAGATGCCTGATCAGGCTCTGACTCATGAGAGAAGTGCTGTGCACTCTGGACATGTGAGGGTACAGAAGCCACTGACTCAAAGGAGTCCGCGACTGGGGAGTGAACAGGTGACTCCGCGACGGGAACGTCTGCGATCAACAAGGGATCGGCAGCAGGAAAGGCCTCGCCCTGAGCATCATCCTCGAAAGGCTCCTCATCAGACATATCGATATCATCCTCCTCATCGTCGATGGGTAAATCGTAAGCTGGGTATGCAGCAAGCGGTATAGGGGCAGGGATCAATGCAAGTGGTAGATCCCCTGCGATAGGACCATCTGCGAGCTCGCCAGCACCGTCAGGTAGTGCAAAAGGCTGGAAATCGTCCTCATCTGTGCTAGTGTAGTCGGACGTGTAAACCTCGTGCTCCGATGACTCAATGTCGTCTGAAACAATAGGCCTCGGGCCTGTGGTGCCTGAACCACCAGTGTCTGCAGAATCCATGTGTCTGTAACATATACACCAACATGCACAAATAGTCAATCATAAATCAAGTAATCACATAAGTCACCAAGTAAGGTATCACATAATCCTCCTAGTCTTACTAGCCAATTTCATCCAGTCTACCAGACTGCTCTATCCTTTACTTAAACCAAACCTCGATCCTCCAGACCGATCCTCAGCCCTCCAAGCTGAGCCTTTTCTTCCTAGCCTTGCTAGCCCACTACCTTGGTCACCTAGACCAAGCCTCGATCCTCCAGATCGATCCTATAACAAACCAACGTGCTCAACTACCTTGATCACCTCGGTCCTCCAGACCGATCCTCAGCCCTCCAAGCTGAGCCTATAAATAAATAAAACGTGCTCAACATTTGTTTGTAAAAAGTGTGGATCTGGACTTAAGTGGTATGCAGAAAAATGTTTTCGTGAGAGCCCTAGTGATCATAGTCTAGACTCGAGAAAGAATCCTAGTTCGCTATGATCAGAGCTCTGATACCAAGCTGTCACACCCTGGCTTTGCGGAAGCGTGGTAAATTTTGGTGTGACTTCTCAATACCATAGCTTAATCATAACAAGCTATATGAATTTAAAAAAAACCATGCAAGTCATCCATTAAGTTTTGAAAACATAATACAGTACCATTGTTTTAACCAACAACCATAACCTTGTTCAGTAGACATTACAACTTATAACATAACATAAACGTGGTTTAAGGACTGTGTCTTGTCCAGGAAAGAGACACATCCCCTAAACCCTGATGACTCCATGACAAGTGCAGCGGAAAACGTTCCATACCGTGCCAGATCCGTTTAATTTCCTGAAATACATGTGAGTTGAAAAATCAACAATAATGTTGAGCGAGTTCATGTGTAAGTGAGTATGTAAAAACACTTGTGAGTATAAAAATAGTTGTGGTATGTAGCAGTGTAAGAGGACTTGTGATCACCAATGGTTTGCAAGGCCACTGACATATGTGAAGTGCAAATAGGGAGACTCAAACCTAGCAGATTTCGCCACGGCAAAGTATGTGGACAAAGTCACCCCGAGGTCCGTTTCTAGTTTGGCCTGGGGCTGGGCTCGCTACACCCAGATAGATCTACCGCTCCTGTCCCTCGGTCCCTCCATGAGGACTAATGGCCCCATGTTGTCCTATCCACTCACATGATCGTATAACACCTCCTTACGCTAACCATACCGTTGTAAAGTACTCGTAAATCATAGTAACATGTATTTCACCCCCGCAGTTAAGTAAACTGAAAACAGTTAGAGAAAAGGGGGACATGAACTCACAGTGAATGCGCGTCTCTACCAAGTGTCTCCAATACAGTAAGCTGTGCAACGACCTACAAGTGCTAATTCTATTAGACGGACGGCCGTGCCTTAGCTTTACAGTTTATGTCTTTGGGAAATAGTTAGACAACTATTTCGTGTTTATGTTCTGTATACACTTGGTAGTTATACTTCTTCCCAAGGATGGGGGATACAATACATGTGCGTAAGTTACGTTTTAACAGTCGTGTGGTAATGTAATTACCGGTGTAACTTATATGTTTGTGTGGAAGCGTTCGTAAAGTTTTGGAATCAATAACGCTTGTAAATATTATTTTTACTCTAAAATAATATTTATGTATTTTCACAAAATAATCATAAACAGTGTTGTGACAAATATATTTATCACGTTAATCCTTGTGAAAATCCCACCTCCGAATATTTAGTAAATAAAGTCATGGCGAAATTTTATGTTTCGAAAATATGTCCAAAGATAGTTCTAACACTTGTTGTGTAAAAATTCTAAGTGTTAGGTTTTTAGGAAAATTTCGCCAGAGTTTCCTCTGTAACTGGAGGTGGCCACGCTTTCAGGCGTATCATTTTCTTTTAACAAATCAATTCAACAATCTTCTTTATTCAATCAAACAATTTCCGACACATCAAACTAGTCGACAAGTATGTAAATTGCATAATCGTATGAACTTGTAATTTTTCCGCATCTATAATGTAAATCCCCTTTATATATGTAGATCTTTATATAAAGTAACTTTAATCTTGTAAAAACCTTGTGTTTAGAGAAATCCGTCTTTACAACTTCTAGAAACAAGTGACAAATCTACTTCCTTGTCAGATCTGTTTGTTTCACAAGTGTTTACACACTTGTGGTTTATAAAATCATGTTTATTAGTGTAAGATCTACTTTTTAAAATACATGATTTCTTTAAAGTGTGGTTCTTCAAAAATACCACTTGCAGATACGTAGATCCGCTAGTTTTAAACATCATTGTACAAGTTAAATTACTTTTACACAAGTAAAATATTTCTTCACAAGTTCATGTATCTTGTGTGGTAGAGTTTCGCCTTTTAACCCTTGTGGTAACCAAAAACGAGCTTATGTGAAGATCCATGATCTTACAAAGTCGGGTTAAACGGAGATCCGAGCTACCACATCATAGATCGGGTCTCAATAAACACAAATTTCAAGTCCTACGACTTTTACACAAGTTATATGTCTTTAACCACCATTTTAAGTATTTTTAGTAGACTTTTGATCATCATCTTTCATTTTAACGAGATTCAACCGACATAATTTCTTTTAACCACTTTAGATAAGCTTAAAAACAAGTTTTAAGTGATATACCTCTAGCTCAAGGCTAGGGAAGATCTTTGGCGAAAAAGAGGTGGATAAAAGCTAACGGGAGTGGTCCTTCGCGTTCCGAGTGCACCAAAGCTCCTAATACGCGACTTGTGAAGTGTGTATGATCTTGGAATGATGAGATCAAGAGCCGAAAATGGATGGTTGTAGTGGAGGGGGTTCGGCCGAGAGTAGGGAGAGCAAGAGAGAGATGAGTGAGTTGGTGATGTTTAGTGATAATTATCTCATGTGTTAGTGTGTTATTTATAGGCAATTTAGAGTGTTATTAACCAATGGGTAATGTGTCCCCAAGATATTAGACCATAATCCCCAAACAAATCAACCAAGTACTTGTGTGTTCCCTCCTAGTTACAAAGGGACCGAAATCGGCCATGGGGGGGTCCCTTGGTTCGATTTTAAGTAGTAATTAGGAGATATAGTTTAGTTAAATAGGTTAACTAAGTATTTAACTTAGTTAGTTGTATGTTATGTGTTATGACGGGTGTTAGGGTAATCAGAGACCCTAACTGGCTCAGAAAAATGTAAATAGTGAAAATAGTAATATTTTCATGTTCCGGGTAAAGTCCGGGTGTCCGGTTGGATAGAAATCCGTTAAAGCGTTACAAAAGCTTTAAAGTGTCGTTATTAACATTTTTAGTGACACAATTTGTTTTCCCGACACTTTAGAAAGTGTCTAGTGTTATTTTCTCATGTTCTGGCACTTTACTAGTCAGCTAGAAGCTGGATTAATTATTAAAGTGCTGTGTTTTGTACTTAAAGTACGTTTTTGGCACATCCGAATCAGTGTATCTTATTCCTAGAGACGCGGTACCACAACCCTTATATCCCTACACTCACTACCAGTGTAGCCAAAATATATGAGGCTCTTAACAGGCCTTAGAGGCAGTATCTGCCTGATGCTGGTTATATCAGCATGTTCACTGTGTATCCGTTTAGTGCTACTGTGCTTTTTGTGCATCATGTTTGTCACTAGGGTTCAGCATGTAAATAATGTAGTGACAGCAAATAAAGTATGATGCAAGTAAGTGCATGTATCAGTATGCAGGTAGCAGTTCATCAGCTAGTTCAAACAAGCACAGTAATTAAGCAGTAATTAATCATTAATTAAGTTGTACGGATACCTGGTTTAGTGCGGGTTGTCACATAAAACTTGGTAAATATATATTTAGTATATATATTTTTCATAAAGTCACTTGATATGTGTTTATGATTATTTTGTGAAAATACTAGTATTATTTTTAGGGTAAAAATAATACTATCGAATGTTAATGGATCCAAAATAATACGAACGTCTCTACGATAACTATATAAGTTACACCGGTAATTATTATTACCACTCGATCATTAAAACGTAACTTACGCATTTTAAGAAAATATGACTTAACGCGTATTTTTGTCGAGGTATTATTTTGGGAAAACGTATGTAATAGAAAATATAATATTTTTGAGAAGAATATTTATATTTTGGAGTTAGAAATAAAATATATTTTAAGTGAGACTTAATAATATATTTCGAAATTATACGAACGCTCATGTATTAAATCCCCCATCCTTAGGAAGGAAAATGATTACCAAGTATACAGAATATAAACACGAAATAGTTGTCTAACTATTTCCCAAAAACTTAAACCATAAAGCTAAGGCACGGCCGTCCGTCTAATAGAGTTAGTACGTGTAGGTCGTCACACAGCTGCTTGATCAGGAAGACATACTTGGTAGAGACGCACCACTGTGAGTTCATGTCCCCCTTTTCTCTTAACTGTTTTCAGTTTTCTAAACTACGGGGGTGAAATACATGTTACTTTGATTACAAGTACTTTATACATGGTATGGTTAGCGTAAGGAGGTTTACTACTTAGATCATGTGAGTGGGTAGGAGCAACATGAGGCCATTAGTCCTCATGGTAGGACCGAGGGACAGGAGCGGTAGATCTATCTGGGTGTAGCGAGCCCAGCCCCAGGCCAAACTAGAAACGGACCTCGGGGTGACTTCGTGCCCAACGCATAAATCCGCTAGGTTTGAGTCTCCCTACTTGCACTTCACACATATCAATGGCCTTGCAAACCATTGGTGATCTCAATTCCCTTATTTGCTACATACCAGGATTATTTCTATACTTACAAAGGTTTATTTACTCACTTACACATGAACTCGCTCAACATTATTGTTGATTTTTCAACTTACATGTATTTCAGGGAATTAAAGGATCTGGCGCGGTATGACACGTTTTCCCGCTGCACTAGTTACGAGGTCATCCGGGTTTAGGGAATGTGACTCTTTCCTGGACAAGTCACAGTCCTTAAACTATGCTTATGTTATGTTGTGTTTGTTGAACAATGTTTATGTCGTTAGGCTGTGTTTTCGTTAAGACAATGTTATTGTATTTGGTTTTTAAAACTTAATCGAATGGATGATCTTGCATGGTTTTATTTCATATAGCTTTGTTATGGTTAAGCTATGGTATTAAGAAGTCACACCAAATTAACCACGCTTCCGCAAAGCCAGGGTGTGACACATACAAACCTTATTTAATCTAAAAGCAGTGAGAAAAAATCTTGAGCATGTCGTGGTTACGTGGCCCTTTGAGATTTTTTTTGGCTTTATGGGTCGTCGGTGTCTTATCTTTGCAACTTACGGTTCTGTGTATCGAATATGTTCCATGTATTACTTTCTTATTAATAGTTTATATAGTATATCATATATATTATACTAGGTTAGTAACCCGTGTATTACACGGGCTGAACAATAAAAACAATAAAATTCATAAAATTGTAACACGGTTTAAATGTTTAAAACTTGAATTTATTTTTTAAATATTTTTAATGTGTGTCAAATTTAACACACATCACTTAAAAGAAACAAATTACCATCCATCGACCCTATAAAATCTTTTGAAGAACCACTTTCACCAACGCGATGAAGGTTTGAATGTTTAAAACTTTTTTTTTATATATTTTTGAGTAAATTACAAGTTTTGTCCTTTATGTATGTCCCAAATTGCAGGCGCTGTCCTTTGTCTTTAAAATTGATGAGTTTTGTCCTTAATGTTTGCAAATCTTGCACGTTATGTCCTTTAGGCCAAACCCAGTTAGATTTTTTGGTTAAAACTGATCATGTGCAAGGCACACATGAGGGTACATTTGTCATTTCACCTTTTCAGGGGGTATTTTGTAAAAAAAAACTTATGTTTAGGGACTTGTTTATATAATAACTTAAAAAATCAAAGAAATATAACATCTCTCTCATACTGAAAGCCCCCTTTCTCTCTTCTCTCTCTCTAACATAATCTGAAGCGGTAGTGAAGGGTGGTTGTGGTGGTGGGTTAGGGGCGGCGGTGGGTGAATTGGTGGTTTGGTTTCGACGGCGCTGGTAGTGGGTGAAGGTGAAGAGGTGGATGTAGTGGTGGGTTAGGTGCGGCGGCGTTGGGTGGTGGGTGGAACCGGACGTTGATGGAGAAGGGGGTAACTGGTAGAAAACCGAGTCCCCTTTCAAAGGGGGTAACTGCAAGAAGAAGTGACACTGATCTTTATTCAGCAGAATTAGGTAAAGATTTGTATCCTCCTATGTTTATTGATAGATATGATGAAGTCAGAAGCCGAAGGGGTTAAAAGAAACAACTTGTTTTATGGTTAGAGTTCAACAACTTGTTGTGTCACTTGTTTGGGATCTTAGTTTCACATGAAAGTCAGTTGAGATATGGTTTGTTGAGATATTGTTTTTATTTTATTCTTGATCTTTAAAGAAACCTGTTAGTGCATTTCTTATCTTATGAAGTATTATCACAATATATTATGATGGTGAATTGGCAAACTGGTAAGTGTAGCTGAAGTATTATCACAACTGAATGTATGACTATGGCAATGGGTCGGGTATAACTAACTCGATACCCATTTCGAATGATTGAGGATTTGATGATGAATGTAGCACCACCACCATCTGTTAGATCTTCTAATTTTTTGGGGTTTTTGATATTTTTGGTTTTGGGGATTTTTAGGGGTTTTAGATTTGGTATTTAGGTTTTTGATTTTTGGGGATTTTTGATGCAAGTAGCAGTGAATGTGGAGGTGGAGGTGGCGGTGGAGGGTGGTGGTGATGGAGGTTATATATATATAGTTAAAATAATAATGAGTTGCAGGTCTTGAAATCGAAAAAGTTGATGGAGAAGGAGGGATGGTGGTGATGAAGGTTGGTGGTGGGGAGTTTTAGAGAGAGGTAAGTTAAGAGAGAGAGAGATGAGTTTAGAGAGAGAATGAGATCAGTTTTTTATATTTTTTATTTATACGTTTTTTTTTTTTACAAAATAGTCCTTGAATATTAATTATTTACAAAATACCCCCTGAAAAGGTGAAATGACAAATGTACCCTCACATGCCTTGCACATGATCAGTTTTAACTAAAAAATCTAACTGGGTTTGGCCTAAAGGACATAACGTGCAAGATTTGCAAACATTAAGGACAAAACTCATCAATTTTAAAGACAAAGGACAACGCCTGCAATTTGGGACATACATAAAGGACAAAACTTGTAATTTACTCTATATTTTTTAATGTGTGTCAAATTTTAAACACATCACTCAAAGAAACAAATCACCATTCATCTACCCTACAAATTCTTTAGAAGAACAACTTTCACCAACCAACACTACAAATTCTTTAGAAGAACAACTTTCACCAACCAACACGATGAACGATGGTTTAATGCTAGAACAATAATAATTGTGTAACAATAAAAGAGTGCATTTCACTAAGAAATAGATAACAAAGTATTTTGAAAGAAACAAAACAAAACATAAATTCTTCTTAAAACTAAATACTTCACGCCATAATAGTTTCGGTGTAAACTCCTCCCTTGAAGCAACTGAAAACTCATAAGAATAAAATTGTTGGAACTTTTTCGGGTTAAATAAATGTAATGTTATATACTTAGTAATAAGGATTTAAGAATTTTATAACAATATTTTAAGTTAGTATATAACTTACAAGAGACAGCATTAGAACATAATTAATATTTATGAAACTACATTACAAAATTCTAAAAGTATGTTGCAAACCTAATCAAAATTTAAATTTCTACAATTATATGTTCATGAGCAGGAGAACCGATTGTATCACCATTTTAAATTTCTACAATTATATCTTCATGAGCAGGAACATCGTTTGTTTTACCATAGGCAATCACTCTATTTATACATACATGGTAATTAAACGCACAATGCTAATAGCAAGATAAATACGACTACCCTATATTTCCTTTTGAATTTATTTAGTTGTTTGAAAAAAAAAATTCACGTAAGAACTAACAGCATTAGGTTATTAATAAATCAACCATATCATCAAGTTTCAAACTCAGCCTCTTAACAATGAAAAAAGGGCACAGGTATGGTTCGATCTAAATTAACCATATTCCTCAAACAATTTAATGATTATACATCACATATTTAACGTCATATGCGGATTGGAAAAGTATTGAAAAGCGAATGATATTAGGGATTCATTTTGACCTTTTAGGTTTACAATTGAATAGGGAAAAAAGAACGGCAATAGCGGAAGTTGCAACTTAATTTGTTTTTAGTTAATATATTAGTTATAATTATATATATTTTTAATAAATCCCAAAATTACAGAAACCTTTCCCTCCAAAATGAGGATTGTTAAGGATGCCATGTGGCAACCCAAAATCCTTATTTATTAGATAGTATAGATATTAAATAAAAGTTAGTTTATGATAATGTATTTTACACGTTTGACTTGTCTCCTTTTTATCTAACTTTGTTTGACATGCTGGACCCTTTCCCTTCTAAAAAAAACTGTAAAAATACATAAAGATATACAAATTGTTATAATCTAATACGATAAGATATTTAAATTTTACACAAATATAAATATCACCGAACAAAGTTCTAAATACGTAAAAAACTGTAGTTGTTTGCATCTTCTTTTGTTGTTAAATGGCTTTCTAGATCATTCCAACGGGTTAAATCATTGAACGAGACCAGTCTAGTTTACAAAACAATATAAAAATACCCGAAATAAGTTGTTCTTAATAACTGGAAGATTATATTTGCTAAACATGCTAATTAGAGGAGTTTACCACAAGTGATATCCATACGTAGGGCTAATAGTGTCCAATAGTCTATAATTGGAGGTTCTTAAAGTAAATAACTCCTACAAGTAAGGAAGACAGTTATTGACCAAATCATTTCCCTCGTTTTTAAGTGTTCCAACTTCTGCATTTTACGAAAATAACCTCCTCGTAACCCGCCGCCACCCAGGGTTAATTATGTAATTTTACACACTTAATTGTAATTACTTTCACATGGATTGAAAATACAGTGTTTTTTGTTATGGATTATTCAGGATCATTTCCGAAAATGTTCGAAAATCTTTAGACACTGAACAGAAAATACGGGCCCCTTAAATATAAATTATTAAAAATATATATATATATAAAAATTTAAATATATGAAAATGAATTAATGTCATTTGAATTAACACTAATCATTTAATGTAACTTGACAAAACTAGGCAATAGATAAGAAACAAAAAGAAAAACAAAACTGAGGACGCCAGGATTAGAATCCGTGTCTTCTTATTATTAAAGTGACTTTCAAACCACAAAACCAAGTGCTTTAAGATGGTATTATTCTGATTTATTACGTATATATTCTAACTTTATAGTGTAAAACTAGCACAAAAAACAAAAAAATTGGGCCCCGATGGGTTTGGGCCCTGAGTCGTCGCCCATCTCGCACCCTTCGGGCCGGCTCTGGTTTTATCAACCCTTAATTTTTAAACTAAGAAAAAATAATTCAAGTTAAGTTAGGCTGGAGGGTGTGGGGGCGCCACCCTCGCCAGCTGGACACCTATAGCGCCCCCCCCCCCCCCTTCCCCATCGTCCACACCCCCGGCGCTATGCCGGGGCGCCATTGAAGCTCCGCCACCATGGTAACGAGCTCGAAGGGGCTCTATAGGTGGGACCCATTTGTTTTGCACCAATGAAATCTTTTTTTTTTTTTTTTTATTTTCTTTAATATGGGGCTTCATCCACACCATGCAAATTAAAGGGGGCTCCATGGCTGAGTTGGATCCTAGGTGGCGCTGACGTGGATCCTAGTTGGCATGATAAAGCCCAAGGGGGCTCCAACCACACCCCATAGCCTTATAGTTCATTTTCAAGACTCAAGAAATATAATAAAGTATATATGTGCTTATATAAACATGACTGAATTATATCTTTAAGAATAACGCTAATTATAATTGAAGTTATACACTTAATGTTAGTGATAGTATTGTGGATCAACACAGCTTTACGAGATCTGCAACACAAAGTGCTAATCAGCCTTTTGTTGGTAAGCATGAAACAAAAGGTCGATGACACTTGTTGATAACTTTCACTATCTTGTGTTAGAGAGGCGTCTCTGAATACTCATTTACCTTATTCGAGCTCGAAAAAATGTGTCATACCGTAATTTTTTTTAAATAATCAAATGGGTATTAGACTCGCTAAATCAAATGGGTATTGGGTAACTTCTAAACCGTAAAAATTGTTTTGTAAAAGGGCTTATATTAGAGTTGGTATGAATATACTATTTAAAAAAATAACATATAATATATCGGAATTTAAAAAAAAAAAAACACGTGTTTCTCGAAATCACGACCCTATGCGGTGGTCCTCCCAGCACACCCTCACCACCGCCCATGCTGTGTCGTGTTAGATCAACCAGTAGTTATTGAAATAATTTAAACTTTCTATGCTTTAATTTTTAATACAACAATTCTAATGCATTTTGATTGGTCATGATACTAATACGTTGTATGGATAACACGATAAAATGTATATTATAGAGGTAACATCTCACAATAAATAGTGTTTTAGAATTATTATACTTCGCATAAAAAAACCACGTGACATAAACCTCCTTCTCTTTCCTTAGCTATCAAATAACTGAGTTTGATGTTAAGGTTAACATCACATGTAACATTAACTTTTCATTATGAAAATACTTGCTACGAAATGATGGAAAATACTTTAATTCCACTTAATCTCAAATTATTAAATATAAGCAAATTAGCAAAAAAAAAAATAAAAGAATAAAGTAGATTTTATGTCTTTATATTTTTAGTGGTTAGAATAAAGTAGACTAAAGTTCTGACCCATATAATTCTTGCATAACTTCATAAGAATCGTGTGGCTAGGGTTTAACATGGGACACCGGGTGCGGATTGGACCAATAGCAGCGACATATTGGATGTCGCCGCTATTGGTGTCGCCGTTATTAATCGTTATTCTTGTAGTGTAATGAGATTTTGATAATTTTAACATATCTAATGAGATTTTTATATTATATAAATCATGTAAGTTTTATATAAAAATAATAAATATGATGAGATTACATGAAATTCAAACAAAAAACAACACATGATGAGATTACATTAAATTCAAACAAAAAACAACACATGACCTGATTATGTGGTTTTTCTTTTGAGAAAAGCAAAAATTAACACATTCACGCATAAAATGGGAAATCATGCAAGTCTTTTATTAGTCTGGAGTACTAATTAAGTAGACAAACCAAATGAAAACATAAAATCATCTTTTTCTCTAGTGTTTATTGGGAGGGAAAAATTGTGTAATTAGACCACATCCATAATATTTTTTACTACCTTTTTTTTTCTTGTTGACCCATTATTTCTTTACATATGTCTTATTTTTATATAATAACTGTCTATACAAAGATTTAGAAGTTAAAACTAATTATTTATAATTATAAAAAGGTTATTTACATAACTTTCTTAAAACTTCCCATACAAATAAAAAATTTAAAATTATCCATACTTTCTAACAATTTCATCTTAGTGTAACTTTTTATTAAATCTCATAAGCATCATTATTGGTTTATAACTCTATATACGGTAGTTATACCAATATGTCATTTATCATAGCATAAGGTTATCAAATGTAAATTAACCCCAAATTTCTCCTAATGACTAGGAGACCAGTTTAACCCCTATATTGACCGAATCACCCACGTTTCTAACCGTTAACAACCCCCCCCCCCCCCCCCCCCCCCCCCCCCCTAAACTCTGTATATAAGCTAAGGTCCACTGTTCTTCCACAACACAGCTCTTTCATTCATTCCATTGTCAATGGCTGCTCCAACTTTCTCACCGTTTAATGACCATTTTACCCTTTACGATACTTGCATTATTAACAATGCAAGCTTCAACAATGGTTTCAACAACAATAATGTCCACTTTCATTATCCTGTCACTTACCCTACTTTGTCATCTTCTTATAATCCACTAGCTACCCAACAACAACTCGTACCGGCCCCGTTACCTGACCTTACTCAATCGTTCGGCTTCGGTCATGAATACTATTCGAATTTGATCGGTCCGGATCTGTGTGATGATGGAGGGTTCTTTTTTATGGATCCGGTTGAGCCAATGCAGTTATGCAGCCAGGTATATATAGCCGATAACCTATTCATATATGTTTTCTTTGTGTTTAACAATAATTTTGTTATATTTAATGTTGTGAATTACTTTTTTTTAATCACTTCCGTCCCTAACACTAGCTTTGTTAAATTTAACGTTGTGAATTACTTTTTTTAATCATTTTCGTCTCTAACACTAGCATCGTTAGATTTTTTAGCTAGTTTTTTACATGATCAAAATTTTTTAGTCATTCTCGTGTCCTAAAGGGTAGGTTTTTTAGATTTTTTGAGGGTTTTTTTTTTTTTTTTTTGGAATGAACAATTGGTTTTAATAAATTGAAAAAAAAAAATATGTATAAACCCTAATAACCCTTTGACACTATGTTGTTAGATTTTCTCAGTTGGTTTTTTAAATAAAAAAAAAAACCCTTGTTTGTGAAAAAAAAGGTTTTCTAAATAACCAAAATACCCTTGTTTGTTAAAAATAATTAATAATACATAAACCATGATAACTCTTCTGTCTATTAGATTTTTTTCATTTACTTTCTTAAAAATGATTATAATATCATGTTAAATTGTTTAAAAAATATATATGTATAAACCTTAATAATCATTCTCGTTCCTAACAATGGCTTGGTTGATTTTTTAGTTACTTTTTCTAAAAAGATCAAAATAAAAAATACCCTTGTTTGTTAAAAATAAAATAAAAAAATATATAAACTCTAGTTATTATGTATTAAAATTTGTGATCATGCATGCAGCCGGATTATTATCCATATCCATCATATCCAATCGTTCAAGATCATGTAACCCCCATGGAGGAGATGCAACAAGAACTACTACCGCCATTGCCCGAAATCTACGATAGCGGTGGTTCTTCTACTGCAGTGCCAAGCCCAGTTAGGGGTAATCTCTACAGCGGGCTAGGGTTTAACGCTACTCAAGGAGAGGAAAGGAGTGTGCAAATGAAGGAGAATAGCGATGGTCAGGGGAGAGTATCTGCGCAAAGTATGGCGGCGAGGGTGAGGCGAAGGAAGATAAGCGAAAAGACATCCGAGCTCGGGAAACTGGTTCCCGGTGGTCATCGGATGACGACCGCCGAGATGTTTCAGGCGGCTTTTAAGTACATTAAGTTCTTGCAAGCTCAAGTTGGTGTTCTTGAGCAAATGCCCTCATCTCCGGTATTTCACTAGTTAACTACTTAATTTTTAGTGATTTTTTCTTGTTTTAGCCAGTTAACAAGAGTTAAGGGGCCAAAATGGTAATTCATAAAACAATATGGTATTAACAAGAGTTAAGGGGCCAAAATGGTAATTCATAAAACAATAAGGTATAAATGAAATTTATAAATTTGTGCATGATGTTTTTTGCATGCATTAATTTCACCGCTAAACTTTTAGTTTTTTTTTGGCTCCTAAAAGAAAGTAGGGGATCAAAAGTGTTATTTAGAAAACTATAAGGTTAAAAATGAAATTTATGAATTTTCGGTTGATGTTATTTGCATGTAGGGGCTCGGTTCGGAACTCCAAGCTTTGCTGACGTGTCCTACGGTACAAGAGAAGTTATACGCTGCGGGGAAGTGCATCGTATCGCAGACACTTGGCGAAACCTTAGCCGATGATCATCAAAGAACGAAGAGTTAATCGACGTTTTGACTATGATTTAGGAGTACGATTAGTGAGTTTTAACGATTTAGGAGGATGATTAGTAAGTGTGAGTTAGTTGGTAAAAAGAAATAACCTTAACTTAGTTTTGGTTTTGATAGATTTAGAACTAGCATTAACTTTGTCATTGTATTTATCACTTTGACTTTGAATGAAATTAATTTAAAGGGTTTTGATTCTAACCGTAGAACTCGATCTCTTATTAGACCATGTGTAGTGGAAGACACAATGCTCCTACTTTTCGGTGTTTTACCTCATGTGATAGTCTGTCAGCATTAGGGCATTATGAGGCGTTTTTCATAAACGGGTGTAGTGGGGGTAATGCCCAATAATACCCCTACAATTAATCTTTTTATTAATTTTTTATATTAAAACAAATATTAAATGGTCCTCACTTCTCATTGGTCAAGTTTACAAGTTTGCCGTAAGCCAAGGCGTTTTATAAACCACACCAAAAGCCAAAAAAAAACCCAAAATAACGCCCACCGTAGTGGTTCCCGGCGTTTTCGAGGAAATTCACATTCAAATACTGCCCCGCTACTGGTCTTAGACTGGTTCAGTCTTTATTCTCAATTATACACTATTTAAATTCTAGAGTAGCATTATTTATGTATTACTAATGACGTGAGTCGATGTTTCTATTTAGATTAATAATGTAATTTAGCTTATTTATTTTGCAAACTTTGTATAATACTTAAATAATAATCTTAAATTTTCTAAGACGCAAGTGCTTGAATACGATTTATACGACTTGAACCATTTCATTTCTTTCACTATTAGTTAACTTGTACTCATTTAATTGATTTATTAATATTAATAAAGTACACTTAAAATGAATTTGGTTTTTTTGGTTTCTAACTTTAAAACCTAAAATTACAAGGAAAAGCAAAAAAACCTTTAATACACGATAAACGTAAATATTAACTTATTAAGTATTAGATATTTAGGATGTAATAATCAACTTTTCTAGTAAGGGTTAACTATTAAGAGCATTAAGTAATAGATATTTAGATGTAATAATTAACTTTTCTACTAAGAGTATAAGTGAGTCGAGCATGAGCTCGTTTGGGATTGCTTTGGGCTCATTTAATTCAGAAGAGTACAAGCTTGGCTCGTCTCGAGCTCTATCTTTAAGACTCGGTCTCGGTTTGTGAATAGTTTTTTGAGTTTGAGTTTGTTTATTTATTATTTTTTTAATTATTAGTTATTAATCAAATTAATACATATTTAAATATACTTAATTAATAATTATTTTTTATATACTTACAAAATTTATTTATAATTTCAATATACAACATAATTATCTTATTTAGTTACTTTTTATAATTTATATATATAATAAAGTGTTATATAAACATATGTTTAAAAAATAAATGAAACTTATACGCATAACAGGCTTGTGAGCCTACTTATGGAGTTATGGGCCTTATGGCTCACTTATTAAGCCGGCATAATTTTAGTATCGAGACCGAGCTCAATCTCATTTAGGTGGACTTGAATCAAACTTTTAACCAATCAATCTCATTTAGGTGCAACTTGAATCAAGCTTTTAACGAATAAATCTCAAACAACTCATGACAAGTTTGACTCGTTTAATTCCCGTTATTCTTTTTTTTAAACGGCACGACGTGCCAATCACCGTGACACCGGGCGCTGTGGCCAAGGCTCAAGGTCGATTACTCAATCGCCGCCAGCCCCTTGGCTCTCCCACATGCATGAAAACCGACTTCCATCTGCCTAAAGGCACAATAGTGGAATAATCAATAGAAAGCGACCCACATGTATTCGCTTTCACCAGGAACACCAATTTTTATACGGGCATCTTCATTCTCACACTTGACCCATCCGCACACGCAACATTGGGAGCTAGGGTTTGCAGAGCTCGAACCGATCGAAGAAGATGGAAGAGGTTACAGAGGGATTAAACAACATAAACATCTCCAACGATTCTTACCGGAAAAACCGAATTCAAGTTTCCAACACCAAAAAGCCTCTTTTCTTTTACGTCAATCTCGCAAAGGTAAATTCATCCAAAACAATCAACAATTTCGCCCTCTAAATTCAATTTTCTCCGAATTAGAATACTAAATTAGATTAATTCCATTGTATGATCAATTTTCCTGTTTGTTTATCGTCTTAATTGTGATATTCTGTACAGTTTTTATGCTTTTTATATATTTTTTTATAATTTGCAGAGGTATATGCAGCAGCACAATGAAGTTGAGCTTTCAGCTCTTGGAATGGGTATTGTTTAACATATCTTCATACATTACACCTTTTTCGCTTTTACTTTCGATAATTATATGTTTATACTAGCTTAAAATTGGTGTATTATACTGGTTGAACAGAGGAAATATCAAATAGTTAGTAATGAAAATTTAAGAATTGTTAAATGATACTTTGGGATAAGATTTATTTACAAAATAAGAGATAGAAGACGAGAAAAAGAATTTGGAGTTCACAGAATTGTGACATGTGACGTAACCAGTTATTTATTTATTAGGTATAGATGTAGTGTTGCAAGCAAAATTTTAGGGGAAATTGCGAATATAGATATTTTTATCTACAAATTTATCAAACTAAGCATTGATTTTCAGTCTGCCTGCGCTAATAGACATGTCCAAATAGGGCCAATTAGGAGATGACAAATAGAGACCGTTGGGTAAGACAGTTAGGATTGAGCTGGTACAAAACCTCATGATTAACTGGTTAAGTGCAAAGTGGGTCCACGTGGGAGCTAACCGCTTTTAGCCACCGGCGGCTAGGATCTAGGCCCCACTTATGCACCTGTATTGATTTGATTGGTTGTTTACGTAGACTCTATTGCTTGGTTTTAAAAAGCGAGAGGCGCACAAAAGTGACGAGGTTTGAAACCGAGGCGCAAAGCCTAAAAGCGGCGGGCTTTTCGTACCCGAGGCGCAACTTATTTATATATATATATATATATATATTTTTATATATCCCATAGGTTTTCAGCTTTCCCTACCCAAAATATAGCTATAAGTAAGGTTTTTGTATGATTTTAGCTGCATGTACAAGCCGAAAAACCCAAGGTACAAGAGGCGCGCGCCTCAGGCCAAAAAAGCCCAGAAAAATCCCAAAAAGCGCGGCTTTTTGGGGCTTCTTGTAATTACTCTTAGGCGCTGAGCGAAAAAGCCTCAGGGTGTGCGCCTTGTTGCCCCTTGCGCGGCGCGCTTTTTAAAACCAAGCTCTATTGTAGTTTTCAAGGTTTTTTGTGCCAGCTAAATTCTAGTCAACTTAGCCAGCGGGCTTATCTGGCGTTACGTGATTGGTTGGTTTTGGATACGTCTATTATTGTGTAGGCTAAAAGTCAATGCTTATTTTGGCAAAAGAGATGAGTCAAAATGTCTATTTTTCGTTTTTCATGGCTCTTTAGATTATGGATGTAATGGAAGATTATGAAAGCAAATTAGAATCTTTAGTATACAGATATGCTATACGATCCTCTGTTGCAAAGATTGTTAGCATATAATATAGTTGTGTTTGCTCATATGAAATTGCTCTCTGTTGCAGCAATTGCAACTGTTGTCACTGTGGCTGAAATCCTGAAGAGCAACGGCTTTGCTGTTGAAAAGAGTGAGTTATGCTTGTTAAATCAACTACTGAAATGTGTGACTTTGGGTTGTTATCTGAATACTCTTGATATCTTAATGTGTGCAGAAATAATGACATCAACTGTTGAAATGAATGGTGAATCTAGGGGCAGACCGGTCCAAAAGGCCAAGGCAAGTATCAATTGCTTGTCATTATAAATGTGATTTCAAAACCGTCTGAAAATACACATAATACGTGAATGGGTTTAATTTTGGTTTCTTATTATCTTAAAATGGTCACATGAAACAAAATATCTGAGGTGGGTGTTTGGCGTTGTGTATTGGATGTGTTATGTGTTTTCAAGTTGCTAGTAACTAGTTGACTGTTTGGGATATTGAAAGCAATCATGATTCTAGTTATAGAGTTATTTAGAAGTTACATAATCAGTTTAGGAGTAGCCTACGTTGTCAAAGACGCAAGGCGCAGGCGAGGCGCGTCGGCCTCGCCCGGAGCCTAGGCGCAAAAAAAGCGTGGGCTTTTTTAAGAAAAGTGCACATAGAGACAAGGTTTAAAAAAACGGAAACGAGTATCGAGGCGTTTTCCCTTCGCCTCGCGAGGCGTAAGTATTGAGGCGGAACGAGGCGTAAGGCTGAGGCGGTATTAATAAATAAATATTAAAATTATATATATCATAAAATAATAAATACTTAACATCAAAAAATGACTTTTCTCATCAAATCAGCGGTTAAAAACATAAAAAAAGATTCAAATTCCATCAAATACTTAACATAAAAAAACACAAATAGTTTCTAATTAACTCAAATAGCATAACAAACATTATTATCAAGCTACAGCCATAAGTCATAAGTCATAACAAGATCAATTGAAAGCAAGTATCTTGAACAATAAAAACGAATTGAAAGATGCAGCCATAGCAAGAATCAATAAAAAGCAGCCTCGCCTGGGGCCTAGGCGCAAGGCGCAAAAAAAGCGAGGGCCCCAGAAAAAAAAAGCGCACATTAGTGAAAAAAAAAATGTATTATGTATTGAAAAAGATGATAAATATATCTTGTAGGTGTATAAAATAAATATTACTCTCTAGATACATCTATAGAACTAATATAATTAGATATTAAAATTAAAATTATGTAGCTAGTTTCAAAAAATATTTAAACTTTTTAAGATAATCTTTGTAAAAGAAAACCTATCATATACAGACGTCGTGTACCTGCTATAATAGTTTAAAATATTTTGAAATAAAAATGAATTTTGTTTGTATTTGGTATCACTGTTGTGCACAGTCCCTTTCTGCAAAAGGGTAGCTTTTTCTGCAACAAAACACTGTTAAGCTTAGTTTTTAAGCAATCTGCTTTTCTCTTCAAAACACATACTCCTCCTTTCTGTAAATCAGATTGTTTTCATTATTTTTCTTCTCATCTTCATCAAATTTCTGCTCTCCGATGATCCATTCACAACCACTGTCCAGACGAAAAATGGCACTAGTTTGCAAAAGTTCGCCTGAAACTGGGCAGGAATCCGGCCGGAATAGTCACCGGAAAGTCGTTTTTTGGCCGGAAGCTTACCAGAAGCGCCTAAAAAAATATACTTACGCCTCGCCATTTTCGTACCGCCTCAGATCTGAAACTTACGCCTCACTCAACTGAGGCGTCCGTATAATTTCTGAACCTGAGGCGCCGCCTCATATGCGTTTTTCCTCCGTTTCGAACTGAGGCGCGCCTCAGTACGACCGCCTCGGCCGTTTTTTTAAACCATGCATAGAGAAAAAAATATAAAAAATATGTTATGCTTTGAAAATAAATAAGATTCCACATATAAAATTAAAAAAAAAAACTATTATATATGCCATTTAAGATCATGGAGCTAATAGTTAGTAGCAAAAGTTTAGGACTTATATGTTGTAAGTTTTGGGCATGGTTGTAAAAGTCCCACCTAGGCTCCGAGTACTCCCCGAGTACTCGCTACAAGGTAGGCTGCCGAGGCACGAGTACTGTTCTCCCAGGCCAATTACTCCCCGAGTAATCTCCGCCTAAGCCGAGTACTTCCCGAGTACTCCCGACTCCGACTAGGGAGCGCCTAGCGACTTTTGCAACCATGGTTTTGGGTGTGTGAATAGAAGTCTCAAAAGGTGGTAAATACTTTGTCCCACATTGGTGTGGGGACAAAGTGAGTGGTTGTTTATAAGGTAAAACCTTTACTACTCTATTGTAGCTTTATGACATGTTTTACCACAAGTCCTACCCGGGCGCAGGGGAGAGGTGCAAAAATGAGTTTCTGAGCTGGAATTTGGTTGAACTCATGCGTGCCCGCGCCTGCGGACACGAATGCAGCTCCGAAAAACCCGGGCCCGCGTGAGGCAGTTTTTTATACGCACTCAGTTTCGGTTTTTTTTCCCTGCTTGTGCGCTGCGCCTCACACCGTTTTTGCGCGCCTCTGCTGCGCCTCAGGCCGTTTTTTTTCAAAAAAACCCATTTTTGCGCCTAGGCTGCCACCAGGCGCTGTAGGTGCGCCCAGGCGCCTAGGCGCGCGCTTTTTGCGCTTTTGACAACATAGGGAGTAGCTACAATGAAACTGATTCTTATCATCTGATTGTTTAGTCAGTGTTTGTTTTACATGTAAAACCATAAATAATAAGAATTTGCCAAATACTTATACAAATGATTACCCGATTAAACAACTTTAAACAACTGAAGCACCATCAAAACATAGATCTCATGCAGCCCGTTTTGGTGCTTTCCAAACGGCAATGCCAAACACCCCTTCAAAACATATTGGGTCATATGAGGTTGAAAGTCACTTAAAATGTATTTTTTAAATCATACAACCTAAATTGATTCGCTTAAAAGATGCAATATTATTGTTGTAAGGGCACGTTCAATATGGAACCAACTTTAAGTAGAAAACCAGGAGAATTGCATAAGCACTTGTACGTAGTGCTGGTCAAATATGGTTCTAGATTAGTAGATAGAACGATAGTTCATTATGCTGTCACATAACGGTCTTAAGTATCATAGTTAAAGCGATATTTACAAATATGTATGCACTTAAAATTGGTTCTGATTGGACTGACCATCTATTATTGTGAATGTATATTTTTTGTAGTAATATTTCAACTGTTTTGAGACACGAAGAAGAAAGTGCTTATGGTCGACTCAATCTGACCCTTTATGACCCAATCTAAAACATTACTTTCTCTCACCCTAACGTGCCTATGTTGCAACCTTTATCATTAGTAATTTTACTTTTCGTATTTGTTTATTTACTCAGATCGAAATTGTGCTGGGAAAGACTGAAAATTTCGACGAGTTAATGGCTGCTGCACAAGAGGAGAGGGAATTGGGATATGCCGAGGAGCAAAGCTGAACATAGAGTCTAGTTGTTTATGTTATTATTTGGTTTGTTTGGTTGCATTGAGATTGTTTTTTATTTGTTTAATTGTTTTAAGACCGATTTTGGTTAACAAAACTTTTGATTTTGGGAAAGTGAAGTCAAAAAATAGAAGTGCTATTAGAAAAATAAGCTTAGGGTTGAGACTTTGGAGCCTGTAATAATATGAGCTAAGCCGAGCCTTCTTGACTATATTTCAAACTGAGTTTGTATTTGGCTCATCTCTAACTCTAGCCATCTCGTGGCTTGTCGAGTTGAATGTTTTATTGTCATAAAAAGTACTACATAATTAATAAGTTTACACCTGCAGAAGACTATGAATCAGAATCGTAATGTAAATCCATGTTTCCATTAGCTCGCACAACAATCAAATGATGAGAAGAAGCGGTTTTTCTCGGAACCCAATTGTCGAACACTTTTCGAACATCATCGAAAGAAGCAAACTTTCGTGATCAGCATGACGAATTAGGGTGATTGTTGGTGGATATATCAGGGGATCGTTCTGCAGGTTTGATCAGTTGTTCTGTATAACACACGGATCAATCACGAATTCACGATTATCTCTATTGGTTTGTGATGATCTGAACGTGTGAGACTAGGGTTTTCATTGTGGTTGCAGGTGATAAGTCAGAGCCAATTAGGTCCAAACTGATTCATTGTGACCTGTTTAGTTTTTACCTTTGGCCCATTCTAACCCATTGGGTTTAAACTTTAAAATTAAATTTACCCATCCTGACCCACTTTACTATAAAACTTAACCCAAATTAACCCATTACTTTCTTTTTAACACCCAAATCCGCCCAAGTTATTAGAGTTGGGTCAGAATTGCCAGGTCTACTTGTCAATAGTGTCCGCTTTAGGGCATTCAACGATGACAAGAGGATTAGTTAAATTTGAAAACGTGTTTGATATCAATACCCAGTCACCAAACCTCATACCTACCATTCCATTAGCACCAATTAATTATAGCATAAGCAGTTGCTAGAAACGCTCTACCTAGTATGGTCGTGGGTTTTACGTCCTTGATACTGGTTACATAATCCACCACCAAAAAGTCAACTGGGTAATAACAATCCTCCACTTTCACAATCACATCTTCCCCCCCCCCCCCCCCCCCCCCCCGATGTGTGGGAGTCTGGTTAGCCAACACCACGATTATGTTGAATTTTTTTAAAGTAACAAAATCATATTAGCTATACAGACTCCCTGTTAAGATACTAACACATGCTCAAACATCTAAAAGCGCCCTTTCAATTTTGAATTCCTCAATTTGGACGAAAAGTAGGGGTCCTTTTGGATCTTGGAGTTTTGGGGGAAGGGTGCCCGATAAAACGACACTCATATGCGCAATTAAATCAAACTATTTTGGCAGCTTGTTATGCCGTTTATGGGTACTCAACTCCTTTATATATTCAACATGAGAAGGAACTTCCTTAATAGCATCAAGTAACAGTAAGTTGATTTTAGCTTGTATAAATTTTTTCCACCTCTTGTCCTTTGGTGGGTCTCGGTTTTTTTTTTTTTTTTACAAAACTGGTGCTTTAATTGGTTCTACCAAAACCAAAGGATATGAGATGATATTAGCCTCCACACCCTTATCCTTGATCTTAGCAGACATTTCATTTAAACAATTTTCACAAAAAAATTTATTCAAAATTTATATTTCATGATTATGTTGTGAAAGTGTTTCCTGCTCACACTCACTCTCAGACTCATTATCAACATCCTCCACCACATAATCAATGAATTGTGGTGGTGGAGTATTTTCAATTCTAAAAACTTTGTCAATAGGAATCATCGTTTGTCTTGCCAAAGCCTCATGAGATTTGGTCGTGTACACTGATGTTGTGGGTTCACCGTGATGTCACTTGGAATCATCGTTCGTAACATGTAACACCCCAACCGATGGCGGAAACATCGGGGCATCACTTTGGTAGATTGTCCAAAAGCACATGGAAACTAGAATTCAAATATTATTAACTTTTAAAATTATCCATCACATTGAAATAAAACAAATAGTTCAAACTAAACAAATAATCCATATTAAAATTCATCTGAGTTCAATAGCATCCTAAGTGATCAGCAATCTTGTAAAGCACCCCTAAGCATTATTACCTGTCACATGCGAAAAATAAAGGTCAACTATGAAAAGCTAGTGAGCACATAGGCTAAATACATATAGTAGGTAAGAAAATAACAATTCGTATGGCATAGTAAGTATGATAAAGCAATTGTATAACTTAAGCAAGACAAATAAGTGGTACATTCAAACCTTGGTTGACTAGGTATTAGTGTCGGTTTCTATCATTCCCAAAAGGAACTCCCCCCTAAAAAGGCCAAGGAGTGGGAATGGGGTGTTAGGCCAATAGATATGTCATATACTCTCGTTCGGCTTGTACGGAGTTAATGAATGTACGTAGTATTTAAAATATTTGGCAAGTAAGTACAACAATAGAAAATAGATAACAAACAACCATGTAACTGAATTGTATAAGTATTGTAATGAAAAAACATGGTGTGTTTTGGTATATGGCACATGCAACACCACAAAAGTGTAAAAATAGTAAAAGGGGAAACTATGTACTCACAGGCTGCGTTGCTAAATTCCACACAATAAGTTGCTAAGATTGATGAGAGGTCGTCCTACACGAAAGCTTCAAAATGTATAACGTGTATAAGGACTAGGATCAACGACTGATAAGCTTTGCTAATAGTGTTGGTAATTTTACACGTGTTTTGAGTGTTATCTTAGGGTTTACATGATAGGTTCTGTAACTAATGACTAATTAATGCTAACAATGGTAATTCAGGGGGACATTAATTATATGTTAAATAAAGCTGTTTTGAATCAAGCTAATGTATAACTAAAACAAATCAAGAAGTTACTTTCGGATCAGTTTTAAAGGCTATGTTTTTGGATTTTATTGACTAACCAAACAGTAAAATAAATTATGAAACTTTTATGACATTTTACTATATGTTTTATTTCTTTAAAAATATTTTTTTTTATATTTTTATAGAGAGTATAAAATTATGAAAAATTGTGGAACACTGAAAGGTAGTAATAGCGAATTTTCAACAAAAATTATTAAAAATTCTACGTTTATTCAAATAATGTCATTCCAGTTCGAAAATATTTGTAACTCTTAGTACTACGTTTTGTGTAAAATTTATGTGATTTAGATCTGTATTGAGTGAGCTATGACCCTCATAGTAGACCCCAAAAGTTTCTGTTCCGAGAATAGTTTTAATACTTGTTTTAGTAAATTGTTTTAGTAAGCGGGCGCAGCTTGTTGCCCGCTTACCGGCTATCTTGGTGTAATTTGTTTCATATGATATAAAATTATGTGTATTTATCCTAAAACTTATCTAAAAATTATGAAACTTACTTTTCTAAAACAAGGACTCTTTGAACTATAATTTACACTCAAGAATAGACCAGATTTGTTTATTTTGACAATCCTAAACTTATCTAAAAATTATGGAACTTACATTTCTGAAACAAGGACTCTTTGAACAATAATTTACACTCAAGAATAGACCAAATTTGTTTACTTGTCATCAAGTTATGACTTATTGAAAATCGGGTTCACAATCTGTTTAGAAACTGTAGTCATCAACTTGTGTGTTAAACGGGTTTTGTGTGTTGTTTAAGCATGTATTTAGTTTATAAACGACCAAAACTCTAATAATCAATGTTATAACATGTTAATATAATGAAGATTACTAACTTTAGTGTTTAGTTTGTGAAGAGGTATGGTCCCAATCCCTTGCCAACATGGCAATGACCACACCACCTTTCCATCCTACCTGGCGCTGACATCAACGAGACCATCCAGAAGCTTCTAGAAGCTTCTGGAAAATATCAAGGTGACGCCAAAGATGCTCCATCCGACATAAAGGACAACACGTGTCACCAGTCATCAGGCGCCAAGTAAGCCTGCAACGAATCAAGGAGCAGTCCGACAGCACCAGTACGATGTCTCCAAAATAAGCAAATGTACGCGCGCCACGTGTACCACTACACTGACCGCAGCAAAGGAGACCAAGAGGATATTCCCCTTGGTTGGACAGCTGGCGCGCAACCACAGCTGGCACAGCTGCTCCTCCCTCCTTCACCCTCCGGCTATAAATAGGACCCTTCATCATCCAGGTTGAATCATCTTGCTCTCCATACCCTCACACTTAACACACACTGATTATCCTCCCTCAGAACAGTACTTATTCTCACGCCGGAGCCTAGTTAAGAGGGAAACCCCCATATTCCCCTTTTAACGAGACTAACGGTGTTGCTGTTTTGCAGGACCCAGGTCATTCTTACGAGTAAGAAAGGAGATTGAACCCACCGAAGGAAGAACCCCACTGACTAACCTTGGCTTTTAACCACGTGGTCGTGGGTTCGAGTCCCACGGATGGCGTTAGCCTGTGTTTCATCATTGGCGCCATCCGCTTTTAGCAAAAACCACTCTCATCTCTTTTCTTTTTCGAAAACCACTCGTCAAAATGGCTGAACAAAACCCTTCCCACCCGGTAGATGGAGACGTTTCTTCTTTTGAACTCGTTTCGGACAATGTACACGTCCAAAGGGTTCAGAGGAACGAAGTTATCCAAGAAGGGCCGATGAACAACGATTTTCCTAGTATCTTTGGAAGTGCATCCAGGGTTGTTAGCCAAAACACAACTGGTGCTACTTTCCAAACCCCACCTAGGATCATCACCCAAACCACAAACGGAGCCACTTTCCAACCTCCGACGGGGGTAGTCCAACAAACACCTCCAGCAGTGCAAACACAGAGCCATGGAGCTGGCCCCTCAGTTCCATCGGACCAAGCACAACTGAACTTCTCTGCACTATTAGGGCTACCCGAAGGAAAAACTCTGGCTTCCTGGTATGCCGAACAAGTGGCGTCTATCACCCTTGTTTACACACAGCTCAGTGCGCAGCAAGCTCTGCTTCATGCACAAGCCAATCAGTCCGCATTTGTCACTCCACTGCAAAGGCCTTTGAGCGCTCCCATGCCTCAACAGACCAATGCATTCAATTTACGCCCTGAATCAGTACCTCCACCACACATCAGAAGGCCAAGCGCGCACGACACGCGCGATACTTACGGTGAAACAGAAAGCAATTATGTGCAGTACTCTCACCAACCAAGAAAGCCAATACAAAGTCGTCTAGGTCCGCACAACATAAACGACGAGCTCGGTAACTATGAAGACGAAGAAGACGAGACGTACAAAGAAAGTACAGTGTTCAGTAGGTTGCCACCAGAGCACGAAGCATACAAACCTCGCAAGCGCGCAGGTTACAACCCAAAAGCAGAACATGATTACACGTTGAGCTACCGTCCAGATGACATGGCTGAGAATTCAAAATTCATTAGAGAGATTGCCACGGCAGAGATTGATAAAACGAAATTGCCACACAACGTGGGCAAATACAACGGGCTGACAGACCCAGATGATCACCTGCAAGTTTTCAATGGTGCCGGGGCAACAGGTGGATGGAACTTACCGACTTGGTGCCATCTCTTCGCTCAAACCTTCGTCGGCGCAGCGCGCGTCTGGTTTGACAGTTTGCCAGCAGGAAAAATTAAGTCATGGGTCGATTTCCGAGAGAAGTTCCTTGCACACTTCTCTCAGCAACGAAGGCACACTAGAGACCCGGCCGATTGTTTAAACATATGGCCCAGAGACCATGAAAGCGTGGAAGATTTCATTACAAGATATAACAAAGAATGTTTGGAGATTGGCGATGTGGGTGAAAAGATGATGCGCGCACACTTCATGAGGGCAGTCAAGTGTGATGATCTAATCAAACGTGTAAAGGGAAGAGACGGAGGACCCAAAGATTGGGAAACCTTCATTGAAGCAGCCAAAACCATTGCGCAGTTTGACAGAAAATTGACCGGTGACGACCACCGTCAGCGCGGATACAGCCATAACGACCGGCATAACAAGAAAGGCATAAGCCAACCATGGAAAGCATCCGGTCACAGAGAAAGAAGCCCAGTAAGAGAGGATGCGCGCCACACGATCAATCAGATAGCTCACCGGATAGAGGTGAAAAGAGAAAACAGGGAGAAACAGTGGACACCACTAACAAAGACCCCTTCCGAGGTCTTGGCCACTGAAAATCACCGGTTCAAACCACCCCTACAAATGCGAAACAAGAGGGGTCAAGATCCTAATCTCTTCTGCGAGTTTCACAAAGACACGGGGCACCTAACTGACGACTGTTTCAGCTTAAAGCAAGAAATAGAAAGGTCCTTAAGAGATGGAAAACTCACTCATTTAGTAAAGGGCGGAAAGCGCGACTACCGCCAGATTCAACGAAGAGACGAAGGACCAGATAACAAAAAACTCCGGAAACTAGAAACCCATATGATTCAAGGAGGTCCGCGAAGACCAAAAAGAAACTACAACAAGGGCACACAAGATGATTCGTGGCGCGAAAAGCAGGTTGTTTTTCCGGTTGTAAGAGGAGGCCCAAGAGAAAGGAGACCCATAGTCATCTCAGGCGTCATAGGGCACTACCAAACGGATTACATTTTCATCGATCCAGGGAGCACCGCGGATATTATATATGAACAATGTTTTAATCAATTCGACCAGGAGGATAAGGCGCGCTTGGAACCAGCCGATTACCCACTCACTGGTTTCTGCAATGAAGCCGTCTTTCCCCTTGGACAGATATCGTTCCCGGTGTTACCCTCGGATGGAAGGAATTGAAGAACGGAAGATGTTACATTCATGGTGCTACCCGCGCACTCAAGGCACGACATACTCTTGGGAAGAGAATCCCAAGGAGACTTCAGTATGATTTGCTCCGGCCCACATTCAGCCGTGGGATTCCCAACAGAAACGGGGGTAGCAATAATATATGCAAGTAAAGAAGTATTAGCGACAGATGAGCTCAGACCTGCAAAAGCAAGTAAACCAACACCACGCGCGGAAGCAGAAAAATGGGTATTGAACAGCGCATACCCAGAACAGACAGTTACCTTAGGACCTGCAATGTCCGACCTAACGCGCGCGCTAAAGAAACTGTTGTGCCAGAACATGGACGTGTTCGCCTGGACACTAGCAGACATGGTTGGTGTTCCACGGCACATAGTTGAACATCGATTAAACGTCTCAGAAGAAGCAAAACCGGTGGTACATGCCAAGCGCAACTTAGGAGACATAAAGCACGACGCTATGAAAGAGCAGGTAATGGAGCTGTTAAATGCGGGAATCATCAGAGAAGTCAGATACCAAACGTGGGTAGCAAGCCCAGTGATGGTCCAAAAGAACAACGGTAGCTGGAGAATGTACGTCGATTACAAGGATCTGAACAAGGCATGTCCACGCGACTGCTACGCCTTACCAGACATCGACGAAAAGATCGATTCGCTAGCAACATTCGTATGGAAATGTTTCCTTGACTGTTACAAGGGGTACCACCAGGTACAGATGGCTGTGCAAGACGAAGACAAAACCGCGTTCCGCACACCGACATGGCTATACTGTTACACCAAGATGCCTGTCGGTTTGAAGAATGCGGGTGCGACTTATCAGAGGCTCATGAATGAAACCTTCCACGATGCTATAGGCAAGTACATCGAAGTGTATATGGACGATCTGGTCATTATGAGCAAACAAGAAGATACAATGCTGATGAACATCCAAAAAACGTTCGACACCTTGCGCAGAGTAAGTATCAAGCTAAACCCAGCGAAATGCTCTTTCGGCATGGAAGAGGGAAAGTTCCTGGGTTTCATTGTCACAAAAGATGGTTTCAAAGTAAATCCTGATAAAATCCAAGCAATTGAGCGCATGCCTTCACCTTCGACAATCAAGGAGATGCAAAAATTGGCAAGACGATTAGCAGCACTTAACCGTTTCCTGGCCAATCATGCAGCCAAATCTTTCCCGTTTATCAAAACTCTCCGAAATTGCATGAAAAAAGCCAATTTCAGTGGACTCCGGAAGCCGAGAGCGCATTCCGCGAGATGAAAGACTATCTCATCAAGTTGCCAACATTAACTGCACCAGTCAAGGGAGAGCCTCTGGTACTATACTTGTCAGCCTCCGACAGAGCAGTAGGAGCAGTGTTACTTGTTGATCGACAAGGTGTTCAAACACCAGTTTACTATGTGTCACAAACCTTGACCGATCCAGAAACCCGGTACGCCATCATCGAGAAACTGGCACTCGCATTGATCCATGCATCAAGACGGCTGCGCAGGTACTTTGCCAACCACGTCATCCACGTGCTAACAAACTACAATATTGGCAACATACTCGCAAGACCAGAGATCTCAGGAAGGCTAGCAAAATGGGCAATAGAGCTTGGGGGCCTTAATGTGGTCTACAGACCAAGACCGGCAATCAAGGGCCAAGTACTAGCCGACTTCATGACAGAGGTACCTGAAGACAAGGATCGGGAATGTAAAGCAATGGAAAAAAGCCGAAAGACAGCAAGTCGAAGAACCGTGGTTGTTATACACAGACGGTGCGTCTAACGAAGATGGCGCAGGCGCAGGGCTTCGGCTGGTGAGCCCTGACAAACATGAATTCACCTACGCCATACGCCTGGATTTCAAGAGCACGAATAATGAAGCTGAGTACGAAGCTTTCCTTGCTGGCTTAAGATTGGCGATCAAAATGGGAGTTAGACACATCGAAGCGCATGTAGACTCCATGTTAGTGGCCGGACAAATCAATGGGCAATACGAAGCCAAGGGAGATACAATGGCGCTCTACCTGAGTCAAGCAAAGATGTTGCTACAAACCTTCTATTCTTAAAAGGTGCACCACATTAATAGAAGCGAGAACAAACCAGCAGACGCGCTGAGTAAACTCGCCTCTACAAGTTTCCAACACCTGGCGAAAGATGTGCGCATAGAGCTTTTAAGCAACCCGTCCGTGCCACTGAGAGAAGTAAGCGTTGTTCAACTAGGAACAACGTCTTGGATGACCCCGCTAATCGCATACCTTCAATCTGGAATACTCCCAGAGAACAAAGCAGAGGCGAGGAAAATCCAATACAAAGTTGAACATTATCATATGGTCGATGGGATCTTATACCGAAAGTCATACCTTGGACCACTGTTAAGATGCGTCGACCCTGAAGACGCAAACTATTTAATCAGGGAAGTGCACGAAGGAATTTGTGGTATACATGCTGGACCAAGAATGGTGGTAGCGAAGGTCATGAACGTTGGGTATTATTGGCCCGGGATGCATTTAGACGCAGTAAAAGAATTGCGGAAATGCAGTGGGTGCCAAAGACACGCCTCCAAAACGATGCACCCCAAGAATGAATTGACACCGGTCACAACGGCGTGGCCTTTTCAACAATGGGGAATAGATATGGTCGGCCCTTTCCCCGAAGCTCCAGGCGCCGTCAAATTCATAATAGTCGCAGTCGACTATTTCACCAAATGGGTCGAGGCAAAGGCACTTGCATCAACCACAGCCACGGTCGTAAAAAAATTCATATGGGAACAAATCATATGCCGTTTCGGATTACCACTCAAGATCATCACTGACAACGGAACGAACTTTGCCGAAGAAAATCTTCAACAGTGGTTCAAAGAATTACACATTGAGCACACCTTCTCCTCGGTTGCGCACCCGCAGGGGAATGGTCAAGTTGAAGCCGTCAATAAGAGTATTGTCGACGGAATCAAGGCAAGGTTGGGAGAAAAAAAGAGAGGTTGGGTAGACGAACTGCCCAGCATCTTGTGGGCCCACAGAACGATGCCCAAGACAAGCAACGGAGAAACACCGTTTAGCTTAGTTTACGGGTCAGAGGCAGTAATACCAGCGGAGATAGGATTGCCGTCACCACGAATGCTCTCAATGAACCTGATCAACAACGAAGAAGAACGGAGGATCGACCTTGACCTCCTAGAAGAAATGAGAGAAATGGCGGCAATAAATGAAGCAAAGTACAAAACGAAGCTGGAAAAGTATTACAACTCCAAAGACCGAGTCTGCACCTTCAACCCGGGAGAATACGTCCTCAGAGACATTGAGGCCTCAAATGCCGAAAAACCCGGAAAATTAGCTCCCAAATGGGAAGGCCCGTATGTTATCGACACAGTACTCGGAAAGGGAGCCTACAAGCTGCGCACCATCGACAACAAGGAGGTTCCACGGACTTGGAACGCTCAACAGCTGAGAAAGTGTTACCTGTAAAAAGGCTATGTAATTGCAACGGCTGAATTGCCAACACATTTATAGTAATACAAGAAGTGTTTGGCTATCTTTTTATCATGCAAATTTCTTGTCACAACTGCATATATTACTTTGGGCATACACGAAAACATCAATGGCTCGACCATTAGGAAACGTTGTAGACCTCCAAGGCCTGTCACGAACAAAGTGCACAGCCGGGTCAAATACACAACTAAAGCCTAACAAACGCCAAATAAATACTCCGTGCCCACATAAACACGAAAGCATCGAATACAGGACAAACAAACATTGTAAGCACCCCCAAGGCTGAACACAGCTGGGTCCACACAATAACCTGCAAATTCGATCACTTCGTATTCACGAACAAACTTGCGCGCATAAACGACAGAATAAAACGTTGTAATAAACACAACACAACCTGTCAGCACCACCATTAATTCGTGATACCTGAATCAAAGTAATTATACATGCACATATTATGACGTTAACAAAATCCGCATAAAACGAAGGCAAGTATCAACATAACAACGTCAAGCATACCCAATTGTTCAGAAACATGAAAGGTAAGTAAAAGTTAAAAATTGTTCACAAGATTGTCAAATGATTACAAGGCCGCCCAAGGCCATACGCGGCACGCAGGCCGGAATCCTTCATTGGGGATGACTGGTCCCAGCACCTTCATCACCAAGAGCTTTCTTTAACAAAGCAACACCATCTGGCTTCTGAGATAGTTTTCGAGCAGCCTTCACAACGGCAAACTCCAAAGATGAGAACTCCTTACGCTTGGCGGCATACTTACCATCACAATCCTCTTTGTAAAATTCGAAGTGATAGTATTTTTCACCACTCGCTGCCGCAGCTCTCCCCTCAGCATAACCATATTTCCGACCACTATTGTACCCCGCTTGGCCTAATTCAAACATGTAAGTAGCAAGCTCACGAGAGCTCACAATACGATCCGCAAGCTGCAAAATACAACAAGGTAAGAAAGAAGTACAGTAAGCCAAAAGACAAAATAAGGCCTGGAAGATACCAAAGGCACCGCACGCGAGAGAAGGCACTGGCAATCAGAAGAAACTTCTTCAAGCAGAAGTTCAGAAGCTTTGCACTCAGCAGTTTTCTCCTTGAGAACACGCTCAGCAGCTTCACATTCAGAAACCTTCTACCTTGCAAGACTATCCAGTTTCGCAATACGATCAACATACTCTTTTTCTTTCTTCTCAAACGCGACACGCGCCTGCTGAGCTTCATCAGCAATCTCCGCCTTCTCACCAGACAAACGTACAATAGCGTCACGTTGAGATTTCAGCTCCGCATTAGTACGCTCGCACGCAGCCTCCCAATTTTTCTGCTTATCAGCATTAACTTGCTTTTCTTGAGCAAGTTTCTCTTCTACATCAGCTAACCTCCACACCAACCCTTTCTTCTCAGCATTAAATTTTTCTCTCTCTTCAGCAAATGCTCTCTTCTCATCTTCAAATTCAGCTGTCTCCTCCCCCATCAATCTCCATTCGCGCACAATCTCTTGAGAAGTGGCGAAGTAGTTGACCCCAGCGCGCACATGATCATCTAACAACTCAAACCGACCACGTTTCTTTTGAAACATTCTCTCAGCTGGGGGGAGAGAGAGAGAGAAGAACTCATGACAGTTATCCACGTCATTCATCCTGGAACCTTGAGTTAAATGCCAGCGAGGGGCATGAGGAAGATCATCACAAGCAGGATTCTGTGTATCAAAAGAATCAGCATGCACTTTCTCAAACTGAGGGCTGCGGACAGCACCTGAAGTAGCTCCACCACCACCACCAGGAGGGCGTTTAGTATAAATGGTTTGACGTGGAGCAGTCTGACTAGACTCCACTGTAACATCAACGCCCTTACCTTTACCATCACCACCAGCGGTATCACCACCACCTTCAGCCACCTGCTCGGTAACCACCTCATCTTCTTTTTTCTCCCCAGGATCCTCACGAGGAGGAGACAAGTCAATATTTCTTGACGGCGGAGAGGTAGGAGGAGTAATTTCTGAAATACCAACCACGCGCGGTGGTTTCCCTGACTTGACATCTGAGACAAGAAAAACAAAATCAGAAACTAGCATAAAATCCGGATGACAAAACCCACAATCACAAATGCCTCACCCGTAGGAGCAGAAGCAGCATATATTTCCTCCAAGAGGTTCCCACGACCTCCACTAAATACACCCATATCAATTTCAGACTCAGATGGTGCTGGAGGGGCTTCCTTCTGCAGTTTAATCTTTTTAGAAGCAAGTAGAGCAGCAGCCTGCTCATCAAGCTTCCGCTTTTTGTCATCAAAAGCTTTTTTATGCATCAGTTCCGTCAAGGTAGCGTGATCGTCCGGATCAGACTCATGAGGTTTCTCTCCGGTGCCTAAACCGGACAACGTATCAGAAACGGAACGTAATCAAGGACACGAAGAGTATAAGGTCGCTTACGAGGAGTTTCAGTGGCAGTTTCCTCAGCTTTTTTCCCCTTCCCCTCAGGCTTGTCGGCTTTTGTTTTTCTCCTCATCTCCAATTGCTCAGTAGTCTCAACTGGAACATCTACATCATCATCAACAGGCTCGTTCACCGGTTCATGCACCACCCCCTGCGCCGGACCTGCACGCGGGGAACGAGAAGTTAGGTCTTCGAAAGATCTTCCAGACCCATCACTCGAGAGTACAATAACTTCCTCTCGAATAGAATCAAAAGCATCATCCTCATCCTCACTATCTTCACCTAAGCCAGTGTTGGCATAAGCAGTAAAACTCTCATTGGTCGGATTCAAGAAACGGCCACGAATCTGATCCAACCACGGTCGCTTCTCAGGCTTTTGAATCGCCTCCACCATGGCACCACCGGCCTTCAAATCCAAAACGTTCAACAACGTGTAACCCACTGCAAAAACACGAAGATGGAGAACAATGACAAAAGCAACACAACAAATACATACAAAAGAAAGGCAAAAGGTTTTGGAAAAACACATACACTTGCCATCATAACCATAAACTGGGACCCCCAACGGATGCTTAGGAATCCACTTCATACTCATACCAGCGCCCACCAACGCCATCTCCTCAAGCTGAATAATCGGAGTGGCTTTCCGAGTCAACTTCTTATACCAGTCTTGTTCAGAAAAATTTGCAACCACATCAACCTTGGGGATCCCCTCGCTCCCTGCCCGGTAATGCATATCTACTGGGATGACCCCTCAGCGAATATAGAAAAATTTTGACTTCCAGTCATGAAGACTCTTCAAAGGCACAGAACAAACGGGAGCAACGCCGGTCCGAGCATTAAACGAATAAAACCCACTCGTATATGAAACGGCATAAAAGACGTTGAACTTTTCAAACGTCGGATCCAAACGGTTAGCCATGCAAACATACTCAAAATGGGTAATACGGGGAAGCCCAATCGCATTGATCTGGGAAATATGAAGCCCATAGTTCCTCAGTACTTCACCGGTAAACCTGGTCATGGGGAGTCTGAAGTTGCCCTCCCGGAAGAAAGCAGCATATAAAGTAATATAACCTGGAGGGGCATCCATGGCAGTAGATCCTGGAGTCGGGAACTGAGCACCCCATTCCGGCAAGAAACCCATCTCCCTCACAAGATTGTGGAACTCCTCCTCCTTCCACCCTATGACCGCCTGGTCAGGACCCGGAGGAGCTTTCCCTTTGTTCCTCTTCTTCTTTGATGATGGATTTGCTCCAGACATAGTCAAAAATAATATTACAGAACTTTAGAAGAGGAATGAAGAACATGAAGAAATAAGGAGAGAAATCAGGAATTCAAATTTTGAAAAGTGAAGTTTAGAACGAACTGCTTTGTATTTATACCCATCGCATTTAATGCGATGGGTAACAAACCGTCAGAATCCAGGAGATTAATCAATGGAGGAGAGACACGTCAGAAGAGAGAGAAGACGCCACCTCTTTTTTCGGGAGCAGGTGAGCAAACGCCTGACACATCGCCGAAAAAGTAACTGACAGTGACTGAAAAGGCGTCTGTTCACCTCCGACAAGACAGAGGGACACGCAACAGTCACATCAGTCACCCCTCCCCAAGACAAACAAAACTTCCTCCTGAAGACAACAGCAAAGTGCCATTGTGCCACGCGCCACGCGTCCATTTGGCTCAACTTTTACAAGTAGTCAAAACCCGTGCGCCAAGCGCCACGCGTTCATTTGGCTCAACTTTTACAAGTAGTCAAACCCGTGCGCCATGCGCCACGCATCCATTTGGCTCAACTTTCACAAATAGCCAAAACCCGTGCGCCATGCGCCACGCGTCCATTTGGCTCAACTTTACAAGTAGTCAAAACCCGTGCGCCATGCGCCACGCGTCCATTTGGCTCAACTTTTACAAGTAGTCAAACCCCGTGCGCCATGCGCCACGCGTCCTTTTGACTCAACTTTTACAAGTTGCCAAAACCCACGCACCATGCGTCCATTTAGCTTAACTTTTATGAATTGCCCAAATCACTACCTTCATAAGTCCAGAATCCCTCCTAGACGATCAACTCAACTAGAAGGCACATTGGACTTGGGGGACTTGAAGAGGTATGGTCCCAATCCCTTGCCAACATGGCAAGGACCACACCACCTTTCCATCCTACCTGGCGCTGACATCAACGAGACCATCCAGAAGCTTCTAGAAGCTTCTGGAAAATATCAAGGTGACGCCAAAGATGCTCCATCCGACATAAAGGACAACACGTGTCACCAGTCATCAGGCGCCAAGTAAGCCTGCAACGAATCAAGGAGCAGTCCGACAGCACCAGTACGATGTCTCCAAAATAGGCAAATGTACGCGCGCCACGTGTACCACTACACTGACCGCAGCAGAGGAGACCAAGAGGATATTCCCCTTGGTCGGACAGCTGGCGCGCAACCACAGCTGGCACAGCTGCTCCTCCCTCCTTCACCCTCCAGCTATAAATAGGACCCTTCATCATCCAGGTTGAATCATCTTGCTCTCCATACCCTCACACTTAACACACACTGATTATCCTCCCTCAGAACAGTACTTATTCTCACGCCGGAGCCTGGTTAAGAGGGAAACCCCCATATTCCCCTCTTAACGAGACTAACGGTGTTGCTGTTTTGCAGGACCCAGGTCATTCTTACGAGTAAGAAAGGAGATTGAACCCACCGAAGGAAGAACCCCACTGACTAAACTTGGCGTTAGCCTGTGTTTCATCAATTTGTGTATCTTGATCAGAAAACAAGCTGCGGATTTGAGAAGGAGTCTTGGGTGCTTCCCAATTCATGATCATTTCTATCTTAGCTGGATCTACTTGGATTCCTCGTTCACTAATCACGTTTCCTAAGAATTGGAATTCTCTAAGCCAAAACTCGCACTTAGAGAATTTCACATAAAGTTTCTCTTACTTTAGCATTTCAAGAATACATCTAAGATGGTTCTCGTGATCATTCTTATTACGGGAATAAATAATCACACTGAGAGCGTAGCGTTGTTATTTTGACGCCTTAGGTGATATCGGCCTCTCACACAACTTTGGATACTTTCGATAGATTATTTTGATGATCAAAACAGTAGGTTTATATTAGTTTATGATCTGGTTTTAAAGATTTAAATGTATACACAAGATTAGGATTAGGTTACCTTAGATTATGAAGGTTGTTCTTGAAGAACCGAGTGTAGAAACTTGAAGATGATGATGGTCGTGATCTTTGGAGGGAAAAACAGAGATGTTGCAGCCGTGATTTGTGAGGAGGGAGTTTTTTTTTTTATGAGTTATGAGAAGAATGAAGGAGAGACAAAATATTTTTATAAAAAAAGGAAGTGGAGTTGTAATTTGATTGTTATTCAAAGTATATTATATTATATTATATTATATTATATTATATTATATTATATTATATTATATTATATTATATTATATTATATTATATTATATTATATTATATAACTATTAATAATTTGTAACATAGGTAGGCTTAATGTCATTATACATCATGCTTGAATGGTGTTTTATACAATTTAGACAAAAAGTATAACTATTAATTTGTAACATAAGTAGGCTTAATGTGATTGTACTTCATGCTTTAATGGTGTTTTGTACACTTTAGACTAAAATGCAAAGTGAAAACATTATAAATTTATATATATGTCGAGACGTAGAACAACTTGAATTTATACCAAAACGTACATAAAAATATGCACGTAAAAATAGTTTCTTTAAACGAAAATGTATTATATTTGACCTGACTCGTCTATAAATAAAGTTTACGTCGGAATGTAGAACAAATCATATTTATACCTACCCGTATATAAAATATGCACGTAAAAAATAATTTTTAAGTAAAGAAAGTATAGGGGTAAATCGAAACAAAATATTAGTAAAAAAATTTAATAAGTTAAAAACGTTTGTAAAACCGTGTCAAGTTTTACGCCCCCGCCGCAACACGGGGGTACTTAATACTAGTTTATCACCAATTTAAATGGTTTATAAGATAAGCATTTCCATAACTATTTTGAATAATTTAAGGCAATTTAGGGCTAGAGATCGATTGTATAGAGAAAATTTAGTATTAGGTTTAGTTATTATTTATTAATTGAAGATATTTACCAATTTAGACGTGGTTTTGAGATAATTATGAAATTTTCAATGAAAGAAAAAGTTTAATTATTATTTATCTGCAAAATTTCAAAAATATCAGTAATAATATTATAAATTTTATGTATAATTATTACTTAATCTTAATTTATTTGATTGGGCTTTAAAACTAAAAAAAAAAAAAAAACCGGATGTTACATAATATCAATGGAATGTGTAGCAGACATCAATGTATATGGTTGTGTATGTTGATGTACGCGTCTACCATGTCCAGACATAGATGCCATCTCCAAAAGGATTTTATGCATATAAGACTGGAGGGTATGGAGAGCCTCATCCCCAAGGGATGGGCCGTCACGTCACCGCCACGTAAGTAGGACTTGAAGGGGATGGACCTAGAGGGGTGGGGGATGAACCCCATATATATATATATATATGTATGTATAGGTATATGTGAGAGAAGGAGGCACGGCGAGTCCGGTTTGTGGGAGACGGATGGGACGAGCCGACCCTATGGGGGGCGGTGTGGGGGACCGGAGCCGGGCCTAAGCCGGCCCCATACCCTTTCGTCTAAAGGACAAAGGGAAAGGTCATGGCAAAAATCTGAACAAAACATTATAAGTTACGGACTGTACAACACCAAAGGCATACAGGTTTGTACTGATTCAGATGTTCTAGGGTTTGTTCAAAAGTAATTGTGTATTGTTCGTACTCTATAAGTAGGTGTGGGTTGTACCCATTTGAATTTTGGCTTAAAACTTACGCAATTTAATTCATTTTTTCTTCAAAATTTGGATTTGAAATGGAATGAATTAGGGGCTGTTTGGCAACATCTGAACCAATAAGTGCTGAATGAATAAGAGGTCTGAATGGGTAAGAGCGTCTGAACCAGTAAGTGCTGAACCAATAAAACGCTGTTTGGTTGCACATCTGAATAATGTATAAAATGACATTTTTACCCCCTACTTTACCCAACCACCATCAGATCCTTCCCTACACTCCTCCACACCCAATCATACTTTCTTCTTCTTCTTCGATCCATCACACTTTTCCCTTTTCCCTTTTCAGGCTTTCCTAAACCCAATTCCACACTTTCACCCAATTCACACACACATAAAACACAGAGGGAGAGGACGGGAATGACCTGAAAACGAGCAGAGGGAGAGGACGGGAACGAGAAGAGAGAGAGAGAAGAGTCGGAGGGAAAGAGAGATCGGAGAAGGTGAAGACTCCAGCGGAAGGGTGGAAGAGAGGGAGGATGAGGGTTGTTCGGTGGTGAGGAGAGGGAGGAGGAGGGTGGCGACCGGCGGGAGGTGGTGAGGAGACGGAGGAGGAGGGCGGCGGGAGGCGTTCGGTGGTGAGGAGAGGGGTGGGGGCGGAGGTCTGATGAGAGGTTAGGGTTTCTTGGCTGATGAGAGGTGAAAGGGGGTAACAATTGTCTTTTTTTTCATTCAGCATGTTCTAATATCTGAATGATTCAGCACTGAATCATTAAGAGGTTTGCCATTAAGAGGCACAACCAAACAGGTCCACCTCTGTCCGAATAAGAGGTCCACCTCTTAATGATTCATTAAGAGGGTTGCCAAACAGCCCCTTAGTTGTTTGTTTGTTAAGGATTGATCGGGTGTGGGGGTCATGGATTGGAACATTATTTCCACATAGGACCATTAATTAAATGGTATACCACCCCCCTCCTTGATTGATGGTGGTTCCCATGGATTAAACCACGATTGCCACGACCCTCCCATTTGAAAATTTTAAGACAAAAATAAATTAAAAAAATAAAGGGGATAGTGGTTTGGGTCATGACCACACCCTTAGGGTAGTGGTTTTAAATGGTAAATTAAAGATGGATGACGTGGTGCCTATGTGGAGGATCATGGTGGTCATGAGGGTCATGACCACACCCTATAGCCTTAGTGATTAGGGAGATTTAAAGTAGTTTTTCAAATCATATGGAGGTGTTCTGGATTGGATCAAAGGGTATTTGAGCGAGTTTTTGAACTGATATGGGCGTATCTGTTCTTCGTTGCCCACGTATTTATTTTTCCGATATATTTATTTATTTATTTTGAAACTACTAAAAGAGGATTCCATTTTGATTATCTAATTATCTAATTATCTAAACAACCAAACGACGAAAATGGTGCTTCAATTCGGATGTTTAAAATTCCAATTAACAAAAATCAAGCCGTTTAAAGCACCATTTTGAGGTAAGTTTTACAAAAATCGACTCGTATCCTCGTTCTGATCAAAATCCCTAAAACATCGGTTTGTAATTCGGAAAAAAACTTAACTCCGTTAAGCTATTTTTAGCAGCGGACTATTATCTGCCAAAAGTGGACCAGTTCGGATTATTATCGGCAAATAACTGAGTTGGGATTATTATCGGCCAAATTGAGAAAGTTAAGATTATTTAAATCCAATTTGCCTATTTTTATTTTTTCCTAATACGACAATAGATTCTATTATACATATTATTATTTACATTTAATTGTACCGCTATTGTACCAAAAAGACTCGAAACCGACCAAATAATATTTGTATCGGTACCGGTATTTATTTATATTGTTTTTACTTTCGATAAACTGACATCGTATCGCTTCTATATCGTACCAAACAACATCGGTGCATGTACTCATTTGCATGGTTTATGTTTGGTAATGAATTTTGTGCAGCAACCCTAGTCAACTGAAACCGAACAAACAACATCGATATTGGTATCGGTAAGCGCTTTTACTTTTGATAAAATGACGTATGCTACGAACAACATTGTTACATATACCTGTATTTATTTTTATGATTTCCAGTTTCAATAATTTTCATTTTTACAACCCTGTCTACGATGATAAACGAATATCATTCCCGATACCATGACGATCTGAATTGATCCATGCCATTTGGACAACATCTTTGTCGGAATCGGTGTTCGTTTTTTCGTTTCAGTTGATGTAAAACATGTGTTGATTTCTATACCGAGTGCATGTATCATACCAGTACTATAATGAACTAACCGATACCGACTCGCGATAACGTACCGCCGCAACGTGCAGGAAACAATGGGGTCATAATCCAGAGTTATTTAGGGTTTCGTCTTGGAGATCGATTAAATCCAAAGTTATTTAGGGTTTCTTCTTTGAGATTGACGTGTGCGCGAGTGTGTATGGATTTTTGTTATATTTTTAAATACTTTTTACTCTTCTATCAAGTTTTAAATTATAAAACACGATATAAACTATCACTCTCTACAACACGTTAGGGCAAGTGCACTCATCGTTGACGTATTGTAGTGATGGTAAGATACCGAGGTCGTCCAAGGATACAAGTGCTTTTAATACCGGTTATCGTCAACATCTAATCGACCCAAATTTTGAGAAAAGCTTTTAGACAAATAAAGAAAGAAACTAAAATAATAAAAGAAACAAATAAACAATAAAGAATCACTTGGTCCCAACTCATCTTTTAAGTATCCTTTGATGATTTTCGCACTTTGGGTTTTTTAAGAGATTATCTTAGTTATAGTGGCATGTCCCTCTTTTGGAGGCAACGCTACCCTCAGCCATATTGGTCTGAGTCAGCAGGGATACAATCCCGCAAAGCCGGGTTATTGAAAGATAATTAAGTAAGTTATTAATGCAAATGTGGCATGTCAGAGGCAATGCTACCCTCGTCCAAATTGGTCTGAGTCAGCAGGGATACAGTCCCGCGAGGCCGGTTTAAAGTTTTAATAGTAGTTTATTTATAAGAAATTCAAGCTGTTCTTACATCCCCCTATTTGATGATATCTGCCTCAAAGGAAGTCCTAATAAGTTTGAATTAAGTTCTCGCAGGATCTATACACTGAACGAGGCAAGATCTTTACCCAAACCACTAGGGCTGTAAACGAACCAAACGAACACGAACAAGACCTTATTCGTGTTCGTTTGTTTAAAAATATATGTGTTCGCGAACCGTTCACGAACACTTATCGAACAAGATTTTATGTTTGTGTTCGTTTGTTAAGGAAATGAACTTGTTCGTGTTCGTTTGTGTTTGTTTGTTAATTTTAGGCAACAAATGTTGACGAACACAAATGAGCACAAACTAATGTTCATGAACACAAATGGAAATAAACGAACACAAACAATCGTTTATGAACAGAATATATAATATACTGACACTTATTAAATATTTAATTTGTCAGAATTTTGATATATTTAAATAAATATAAAAACTAAAAACACTAATGAACTATCGAACACAAGCGAACACGTTACCGAACATTCACGAACATAAACGAACGAACGCGGCATCTGTTCATCTTTGTTCATTTAACTAAACGAACGAAATTTTTTGTTCGTGTTCGTTTGTTTAATAAACGAACGAACACAAACGAACTTCCCGCCGAACGGTTCACGAACTGTTCGCCGAACGTTTGGTTTGTTTACAGCCCTACAAACCACCCTTGTAACCCCCTTCCAGGCAGTTAACGTGCTTTATATAGACCGTAAAGACACGAATGAGTGAATCATTGAAACCTGAAGAGATGATAGAATAAAATTCACTTTCAATATAAAAAACTAGTTATTAAAGTCATTAATACATACCCAATTAAAAAGTGACCAAAGGTTGGAAATCAAATGTAATATGTAACACCTCGTAAAAATCGTGTCCAACGATGTGTTGACACGTGTAATAAACCCTAATAAAGTCAAACATTGAATATGAGGGACTAATTTTGTGAAAAATCAAAAGCTTTGATTTTGGAAGGACTAAAGGTGTCAACATGCTTATACTAAGCCTCTGAATGACCTTACACGGTAATCACATTTACAATTGAGCCACTTATTGGTCAAGAGGAGCCGTTTGCGTAATTATGTGAAAGTTTGCGCGTCGAAGGGTTAAAAGCGTCAACATGTTAATTGTTACCTCTGAGTGACCTTTTAACAAATCGAGAGCTTCATGATGTTCGATCATACTCTCGGGAATGCCTAATATTGGCCATTCAAGACTTTTATGCCAATAAGTAATGTTACGCGCAAGTTTGCAAGTTAAAGAGGTTAAAAGCGTCAACATGTTTAATTATACCTCTAAATTACCTTTTAACGAACCCGAAGCATTATGATGTGCAATCATACTCTCTAGAAAGCTTAATATAAGCTACATAGGGCTTTGATGCTATTAAACGATAAAACACGCGAGTTGCGCGTTAAAAGGGGCCAAAAGTGTCAACGTCTAAAACTACACCTTTGAGTGACCATTTAAGCAAACTGGAGCGTCGTAATGTTCGGTCATACGCTCGGGAATGCCTAATATGGGCCATGGAAGGCTTTGATATCGTTAAATGATATTACGCACAACTTTGTGCTTTAAAAGGACTAAAAGCGTCAATATACTAAACTACGCTTTCCATTGACCTTTTAAATTAACCGGGAACTCTGTAATACTCGGTCGTACTCCCGGGTGTGCCTATTATGGGTCACTAAAGGTCTTCATGACTTCTAATAACATTTCATTTGAGTTTATAACCTTTTGTGCCAAAAATGTAAAGTTTGAAAGTATAAAAAGGCACATAAAAGACATCAGGGACCAAAACAGTCAACTGCCAAACTTGTTGCCGGACTGGGCTTGCTCGCGGGCCGTGTAGATTTAGGCTGTGGCGGTCGTGGGCCGCCAGAGACCTTCGCTGCAGATTATATATATATATATATTATTTTTCTTGCTTGTTCACCACTCCAATCCATTCTAGACCAATCAAATCGATTTTCTTGGGCAAGAAGCTGGTTATAACAGCTGTTATAACACCTGTAATGATCCTACAATGTCCCTCAACACTTGTCAAGATCCAAATCAATTCCAAACACTATATATAGGTGTGTTCTTCATTCATGTTCTTTGCACCTTTCCTAATTCTTTCTCTACAACTCTTCTTGGGAGCTCCTGAGCTATTGGAAGCATACCATTGAGTATTCTTCAGTTCATAGGACCATTTGTAAGTGTCCTTTCGTTTCTATTTCATTTTATTTGGCTTTTAAAGCCGAAAAGTCAAGCGTTTACGATAAACGCTTTGACTTTTAGTTAGACCGTAAACGGTCAAGCCATTGTTCTCAACGAACATGGCTACGTGATCGTAATTAGGTAGGTGTTGAACCCTCAAAAGGGCACCTCCTAATTATCATGTTTACTTAGTTAATTGTCGGGTCAAAGTAACTAGTCAAAAAGTCAAACTAGTCAGATTTTCATAAAATAATTAAAACTGATAATGTAGAAGTTATGAACCATGTTTTATCACTTAAATAACTTGGTAAATATTATTAGAACATGTCTAAGCATGTTCAACCCGACAATTCTGAGTTTAGGGTTGGTTCGCAACCGAAAGTCGCAAAAGCTTGACTTTTGCTTTGACTTTCAGTTCTGACCCGATTAAGCTTAAATCTTTTATGTTTTAAGCTTCCATTAGGACCATATTATATTGTAGTATAATCCTCTAATGTTATATTACCTGGTCATTAATATTCTGAATTATATGCTAGTTTCTGTTATTATGCTTATAATTGACCGTTATGCCCTTATAGTAAAAAATTGAGATTTCTGAATATATGATCATACAAATAGGTTAAGTACTGATATATAAACATGTCAAAAATTGTTTTGACATAATTTTCTGGTCTCAAATTAAAGATATGCAAGATATCGTAAAATTTAACTTTTTATTAATTAAACTACACTTTTGCGCATAAATCATGTTTAGACCCAAATTTTGGCACCAAACTCATCACCTACTGTTATGATATTATTTTTAGGGATTTTTGGAATATTGGGTCAGATTATAAATTGACCATATCATTGAGTTCTTGTGTAATTTCCTTAATTGACGATAATGCCCTTTTTGCTAATAAAATGTGATTTACACATAATTAACATGCCAAACCTTTTTCTACTGATTTTTTATGAAAAATAAAATATTTTAAACATTCAAGGCTAATTAAAATCTCAGAATCACATAAACATCTCAAATATCGTCAATTATCGATTTTTACGCTAATTAGGTGCATAGTATGGTTTAAAACCATAATTAGCATCCAAGACTTATTACCTACTGAATTTATAAATTATTTTTAATATTTTTACAGTAGGTATAAGTCATGAACTCAGACTTCCAATTATGTCCTTAAAATCATATGTGAAATGACCAAAATACCCTTTCAGGGCATAGTTTGGCCATAAATGGTAAACCACACATATGAATGATATCCTACTGTTTTAATATCATAAAATAAATATTTTTACTGAATGTTTTAGACCAGAATATCAGTTTACTTTAAAACCTCTTTTATAAATATTAAAATGACCAAAATGCCCTTACGGGACTTAATTTGGTTTTAAATACTTTTGGGAATATATGTTAACATCCTACTAATGTATTAACATATTTTAAGCATAATAACATATGGGACTTGTATATGGTTCATTTGGTTGCTCGTTATGCATTTACGCGTTCGGTTCGGTTTATGTAACTAGTTTACATGAATTAGCAGAAATGGGTTTAACCTTATCATTAAATCTTCAAAATCCAGAATGTGTTTAGTTTACCCATATTATACAAGTATCCAAACTTGTCGGGTCTAAATCACATTCCATTCCGATCTCCACTTAATCTAGCGTTTCGAAGCGTAAAGTATCTTTCAAACTAACCGGTTTAAGTCTTTGACTTAAGTAAAGACCCGTTAGTATCCTAATAGGTTATTAAACCTTCTATACAGATTAAGTAGCTTCAGTAGAAGGTATTTGCTTAAGGTTTTAGGAATTATACGGCTGAGTAGCATCTTTTGCAGATCTAGAATTAGGAATTATACAGATTAAGTGAGCCAAGCTGTAACACCTCAAAAATTCACGTCCTATAATGTGTTGACACGTGTCATATGTTTGAACGTGTGAAAGAATGTTATAAAAGGACTAAAGTTGACAAACATGGAAAGTATGTGAATATACGGGTTCTAAATGTCAACAGTGAATAAATATACTTCATAATAACCCTACACGATGTTTATAACATCAAACGAATAAGTCATGGATCATACGAAGCTAAAAGTGAGAGATTACAAACTACGGGTGTTAAATGTGTCAACATGTTTAAGTTATACCTCTGAGTGACCTTTTGACAAACCCGAAGCTTTGTAACTGTTAATTTTGCTCACTAGAAAGCGCGATATAAATTTCATAAAGTTTCGTAATCGTATGAGAAAGTTATGATCAAATTCGTGTGCGAGGGGTTAAAGCGTTAACATTGAAAGTTAAGACTTTTCGGGTTAACCGGAAGTGTCCAGGGACTTGGAAAAATGGATATAAGTCCTAAAGCCCTTGTGGGTAAATATGAAGGGGTCAAAATGTAAAGAATAAACTTAGTTGACCTTTCGTGAAGCCAAGGGACAAGTTGCAAAAACAAAAAAATGAAAAATCTGATTTTAAGGCCCATGCGGCCCGCGTAAAGATCGGTTAAAACTCATGCGGGCCGCGTCAGACGCCCAGATACAGAAACTCAAGACAGCAGCCTGTATTCGCGTATAATCAACTTTTAACCGATTTTTCACATCTTGTGCGACCCCTAGACACCCCCTAAGCACTAGGAACATGTGTTAATCAGTTGTGGAGAGTTGTAGACCCAAGTGTCAACAATCTATGGTGAGGAATTCACTATAAAAGGGCCTTGAACATGCAACAAGTCTTCACACCTTCATTCAAGCTATCTGATCATTCCTGGAGCTCAAGTCTGCTTCCAAGTGATCACTAATCAAGCTTAGGACTTCAGTAAGTTGCTAATCCTTTCTAAATTAAGTTTTAGCTTAGTTTTAGCTTAAAAGTCAAACTGTCGTAATTAACGGTTGACTTTAAGATTAATCACTAATGGTCCAGTGATTAGTCGAATCAAAAGTACCTTTAAGTAGGTAATTATGTGGGTAATAAAACCTTAAAAGGGTTTCCCCTGATTCCCACTCTAACTAGGTCAAATGTCGGGTCAAACTTACTAATAAAAAGTCAACAGAATGTTTAATTTACAATTTATGCATGATTAGCAATGTAGAACACATACAACCTGTTTGATCATTAATATAACTTGGTAATTAGTGTAAGGACATGTCTAAACATGTTCAACCCGACAATTTCTTGTTTAGACCCGGTTCGGAACCGAAAGTCGCATAGTTTGACTTATACTTTGACTTTCAGTTCTTACCCGTTATGGTATGTTTTAGAAATTCCTAAGAGCTTTATTTGGACCAGGTTACATGCTAGTATAACCCTCTATGATTATACACCTCGGATCATTAGTCATCCAATTAATATGCATGATTCCGTTAATTGCTCATATGTTGACCATTATGCCCTTTTCACCTTAACACGTGATTTTTGGAAATGTAAAAGATTAAGAGTTATGCTCGTTAGCGTAAAATTAAAGCTTTATGTTAATTAAACGGCGTATTTAGCGCATAGCCTACTTAAACATACTTTTTGATATCAAACTCTTTACCCACCGATGTAATATATTATTTTAGGATTTTTAAAGATTTTTAATTAACTTTAGGCTGAGCATAACTTATAGTCATAGGCTTAATCCGGTAATTGTCGGTTTTGCCCTTTCGGGCTATAAAATGAGTTTTACATATCTAAACGACTCCAAACATTTTGCTACTGATCACATATGATAAATAAATTATTTTAAGCCTTCTGGAAATATAAAAATATCAGATTTATGTATCAAACCCGGAAATGGCCTCAAATCGCCTTTTTTAAGCGTTTTAACGCATAGTATGTGCTATAACTATTTTAAACATACAAGGGTTGATACCTACTGATATTTGAGGCAAATTATAATGTTCTAACAGTAAGCAAAGGCTGTTAAACTCAGACTTCAGTTTTGAGCTTTTCGGCTTATGTGAAATTACCAAAATACCCCCTATGAGGCATAGTTTGGTTATAATGGATAAATTTCACATATATACCTTACCCTACTGTTATAACTCATTAATTTGAGTATGTTTGCTGATTACATCAGACCTGTAACTCAGTTAAACACTTAAAACTCTTTTATAACCTTGTAAATGACCAAACTACCCCTACGGGGCATAGTTTGTGTTTAAACTCATTTCGGGCATAATAAATTATATCTTTCTGATGTCACAACATATATGAAGCATATTAACTTAGGAAACCTGTAAATAGCTCTCATGAATACTCGTTACGCTTTTTACGCGTTCGGTTCGGTTTATGTAACTAGTTTACATAAACTAGCCTAAACGGGTCAAACCTTATCGGTTTTATCTCAAAATCCAGAATGTGTAAGAAATTCCCATATTAAACAAGTCTCTGAACTTGTCGGGTCTAAATCACATTCTATCCGGTCTTCGCTTAATTATGCGTACGAACCGTATCTTTGAAACTAGCTGGTCTAAGCTTAAGCTTAATTAAAGACCCGTTAGGATTCTAATAGGTTATTATAAACCTTCGTTCCAGATTAGGAGGACCAGTAAAAGCTACTTGCAATTTGCTTATTGTGATATATAATTTGCTCAGGTAAATACTTTTAACTTATTTTCCCTATACGGGCTTGGGTTACGGTATATAGCATACCGCTTGATCGGGCATCAAATCCTCCACCGTTGAGTGGGTAATTGAATAATTTGATCGGCTCGTTTAAACAATCTTGTTACTTAAAGCCTTTGGGGGGTTAATGACTATGTCCCGGATATCCTTGGCATCATTTTACGAAATGGCCACGACTTAAGCGCGGGGTCTAGGCGTACACCCGTCAGTGCACAAAAGTATATTGTGGTGTGTCTATTGATCTTTAACCCGGACAATATCCGGGCTACTGAACGCACAAGGAACATGTAATTCGTTCACAAGAATATATATTTAAATAATTCTCCCAAGTTAAATAAAATGTTTATGCCACGTGCATCCAAACCAATTTTCAATCATTTTCCAAAATGAGTCAGTTGAATGTATTTACCAGTGTAAACTGACGTATTTTCCCAAAAAGATTAAATGCAGGTACTAAGCGTAATTGGCTGGGATTTCTCCTTAGCATCATTAGAAGTCTCGCAAGCTTAAGATGCCTGAAGTCTGTTGAACTATTGTTTCATATTTTATTTCCGATCCATCTGTGGATAAACATCTGAATATTGTGACATTTGATATTACAATATTAAATTCGGTTGTATTATATAATTTAATTTGCTTCCGCTGTGCATATTTATACATTGTGTTGTTTGACTATTATGTTGCCAACCACGTCACGATACTCCCCACCGGGCCCACCGGTGACACGTGGAAATCGGGGTGCGACAGGTTGTTATCAGAGCCAACACTGAGTGAATTAAACACTAGCCTTTTGTGTTTAATCTCAGTTATACAATTGCACACTTCTAAACTTTCGAGTCTAGACATATAACTTAGGACAAAATTCCACTTTGTTTGTGTTGTCCTTTATTTTGCATATATTTTCGTGTTGTTATCTCATGCTATATTGACAGGATTAACAAAATGCCGCTAAGATTCTTCAGGAGAAGGGGACGTGGAAAGGGGCCAATCACCGCCCCCAATGACAACGAAGCAGGACCTTCGAATGTGCGGGCTCCATCCACCACGGAGAGTGATGATCCCCGGCAAAACCGGAGAAATCTCTTCGAGCCGGCTAGACGGTCGGTCTCACACAGCTCAACGCCTCCAGTGCATAACTCATATGGGGCATACTCGGAAAATGAGCCCAACAACCCTCAACCTTCATAGATACCCTTACAGCGATCCTTATTGCACAACTCTTTTGGTGACCCTACACCAGTTTTTCGGGGCCGGTTTAACCTGGCCAATTATATACAAGAACCAGTGGGTTTTAACCCATTGGGCCCGGAGGACCACTTCTCGGGGGACAACGCGGAGGATATGGACGAGGACACGGATCCCGTCGAACCCGCCAGTGGTACACCGAACCACCCGATCGAGATTTCAGATGGATCTTCATTCCACGGATCACCCTATGTTGGTCCAGATAGCTTTCAGACGATGTTCACCAGGCACGAATGGTACTATACACCTCCTCACCATTCGTCGCCTCAGCAGCAGCAACAACAACAACAGGATCCCTCTGTGGATTCAAGATTTGTGGCAGTCACGCCACCACCTCCACCGCCGCCAGTGCAGCCGGCACCTCCGCAACCACCAAGGCGTAGGAGAACCGGTGCACGCATGTCTGGACGAGCAAGAGATTTTCATTTCAGCTCCCCTCGTCAATCCAGTGGCAGTCACTATCCGCCACACCAGGAGGACCCACAAATGGGTGGACCTTCTAACCCAGCTGTACCGCAGCCACCGCCGATGGGTTTTGATAACCCAATTCCAGCATATACGGGTTCTATGGCATACAATCCGTTTGAGCCGCCGGTTCACAACAACTACGGTTACGCTGAGGCCGACCCTTACATGGTAGCGGCAAATTACAACGCCCTGAACCCGGAAGGACCGTACGGAGCTCCATGGGGAGTAGGTTACCCAACACACGGGTACCAGATACCTCCAAGACCTATTATACGGACGCAATCGCAGCCGCCATGGTTTTCTCCCCCAGAAAGGGAGGAAATTCTACAGAGGCTGGACCATGTAGAGCGAGAATATCACAGGGAACGAAGGGAGCGACAAACCTTGTTCCAAGGATTGGCAAGCTTAATCAAGGGGAATGGCAAGAAGGACCACTAAATCCTTCAAATTGTTTGTTGTAACTTCCTTGTAACAATTAAACCCCTGCGTGGGCATATCTTGTTGTATAAACCCCTGCGTGGGTATGTATGTTGTCTATTTTGACCCCTGCGTGGGTCTATCTTTCTGTAAACCCCTACGAGGGTGTGTTATTGTTTAAGTCCCCGCGTGGACTATTATGTTTGTTATTAAGCCCCTGCGTGGGTAAGTACTTGTTTAAACCCCTGCGTGGGTAAGTTTGTTTGCTGAAAAGTCCCGTTTAGGGCAATATGTAATCTTTTGATAATAAATGGAATGTTATGTTTATAAATTTCATCTTGCTATTATATGCATAAATGTTATATATGAAATAAATAAATAAATTAAAATTCATTCCTTTTAAAGATAATCTGCCTACTTAATTATTGAATAAGAATCTTAAGAGTGAAACCTAGTCTGAGTGTCCTTATAAAGACCCGACCATGATGGTAAGACCTATTTAAAAGATTCAAATCCCAGTTAACATCTGAAAACATGTTAACACTCCTGGCAGATGTGATTCATTTAAAATCACACGCATTATTATTATGTAAGGATCTTTCTAAAGATTCCAAACCCAACTTAGTGATCTCTGAATCATGGGTTAAATCATCAATTAAGATGATCACATTTTTACCATACGTGGTAATATAATGCCTACGGGCCCAGCTCATTTCCATATGAGCCAAAAGACAGTGATAGCTATGACTCCCTGTCTGGTAAAGGTAATGAACTATGTTCAAACCTTAAAAGCATTGATTCTCTGAAATCATAGCTTATAATTTAAATTGTCTATGTGACTAAGCCTTATGTGCTAAATATATATTGTTATAATTAGGATAAAATTTTAATTGAAATCCTAATTTAATACGATTAATAAATTAACCAAATATGGTCTCTGTTTACCATGGTTAATGAGTTACCCTAAGGGGTAATTCCATAATAAACTCCCAAATAAAATATTGTCCTTGTTTTCTGCAACAGTTCAATTAAAATGGCTGACTCAGACGAGATAAACAGTCATCCAGTGGAGAACATTGATAACACCCGGGTTAATTTAACGGGTGCGGAATTGAAAGCGTTGGTCGACGACGCAGTTACTAAGGCATTGGAACGGCAGTACGAAGAGTATAGCGGGACTCGTAGTAGGACCCTATCTACGCAGCCTTCAAAGCCACCGTCCAAGAAAGACGACCCGAAGAGGATGATGATCGACACTCCTCAAACCACCACAGTAATCCATCACAACACATTGTATTGAACCAAGGACCCCGTGAGAAGGGTTGCTCGTATAAATACTTTGTTTCATGTAAGCCCCGGGACTTCACTGGGGAGAAAGGAGCCATTGACTGTATGACGTGGCTGGATAAGATGGATACGGTTGTAGATATCAGCGGATGCGCTGAAAGAGACGTGGTCAAGTTTGTGTCGCAGTCTTTTAAGGGTGAAGCTTTAGCATGGTGGAGATCTCTGATTCAAGCCACCGGAAAAATCCCATTGTACAACATGTCGTGGGATCAATTTGTTGCCCTTATCAGGGAAAATTACTGCCCTCAACATGAGGTGGAGAAGATAGAGTCTGATTTTCTATCATTGGTGATGACAAACCTTGACTGTCAAGCTTACCTAACGAGCTTCAACACGATGTCCCGGTTGGTTACATATCTGGTAACCCCGGAACCAAAAAGGATAGCTCGTTTTATCGGTGGTTTAGCCCCCGAGATCAAGGCAAGCGTTAAGGCTTCTCGGCCAGCTACTTTTAGATCCGTAGCTGACATTTCCTTATCCCTCACTTTGGATGCGGTCAGGCAGAGATCGCTGAGGAATAAGGAAGCTGAGAAGAGAAAGCGTGAAGATGATAGTTCACGAAGGTCGAACAAGAAGCACCGTGGGAACGGTGACAACAAGAAAGGACCTGAGTCAAGGAAAGATGGGCATAATTCTGGTGAGAAGCCCAAATGCAAAATTTGCAAGAAGCAGCACTTTGGAAAGTGCAGACTTGAGTCGAACTCACAGACTCAGTCAAAAACCGATGCTTGTGGTATTTGCAAGTCCACGGATCACAAAACCTTGGATTGCAAGAAGATGAAAGACGCAACGTGCTACCGTTGCAATGAAAAGGGGCACATTAAGACCAACTGCCCTAAATACAACAAGAAGCCTAAAGAGGCCAAGAAGACTAATGCTAGAGTCTTCAGAATGGACGCAAAGGAAGCGGTTCTAGACGACAATGTTATTACAGGTACCTTCCTTGTAAATGACGTCTATGCTAGAGTACTTTTTTATTCAGGCGCAGATAAGTCTTTCGTAGATAACAAGTTTTGTAAATTGTTGAATTTACCTGTCAAAACCTTAAGCGTAAACTATGAGGTAGAGATAGCAGATGGTACCATAGAAACCGTCTCAACTGTGTTAGATGGATGTGTTATATCTATTAAGAACCATTCTTTTCCACTGTCTCTACTTCCCTTTAAGTTGGCCGGTTTTGACATAGTTCTGGGTATGGATTGGTTATCTCATAACCAGGCCCAAATTGTCTGTAACATGAAACAAGTAGTGATAAAGACTCCGTCTGGAGAATCACTTACCATTCGGGGAGATACCCAGTATGGGCTACCTGAGCAAGTGACTATGCTCAAGGCTTCAAAATGTTTAAAGAGGGGTTGTGTCATCTACATGGCACAAGTGATTATTGATGAGCCCAAACTGAAGATAGAAGACATCCCTGTCATCTCTGAATTCCCAGAAGTTTTTCCGGAAGAACTACCTGGTTTGCCACCAGATAGGCAAGTGGAATTCAGGATTGATATCATCCCCGGAGCAGCACCAGTTGCTAGAGCACCTTATAGGTTGGCGCCCACAGAGATGAAAGAATTGAGGACACAGCTAGATGAATTACTAGCCAAGGGTTTCATTAAACCTAGTTCGTCTCCTTGGGGAGCGCCAGTCCTATTTGTCAAGAAGAAGGATGGATCGATGCGTCTGTGCATCGACTATCGTGAACTTAATAAGGTCACGATAAAGAATAGATATCCTTTGCCTAGGATCGACGATTTGTTCGATCAGTTACAAGGGGCCAGTTATTTCTCGAAGATTGATTTGAGGTCAGGCTACCATCAACTGAAGGTTAGAGATGAAGACGTGCATAAAACTGCATTTAGGACTCGTTATGGTCATTACGAGTTCCTAGTGATGCCTTTTGGGCTCACTAATGCACCGGCCGCGTTCATGGATCTCATGAATCGCGTTTGCAAGCCGCACTTAGATAAATTCGTCATCGTCTTCATTGACGACATTCTCATTTACTCTAAGAGCCAAGCTGATCATGAGAAACATCTTCGATGTATTCTCAAACTTTTACATCAAGAGAAACTCTATGCCAAATTCTCTAAGTGTGAATTTTGGCTACGAGAAGTCCAATTTCTTGGACATGTGGTCAGTGAGCGTGGTATCCAGGTGGATCCCGCTAAAGTTGAAGCTGTTATGAATTGGCAAGAGCCAAAGACGCCTACGGAGATTCGTAGCTTCCTGGGATTGGCAGGATATTACAGGCGTTTCATTGAAAATTTTTCAAGGATTGCTGCACCCCTAACTTCCTTGACTAAGAAGAAAGTAAAGTTCGTTTGGGGCCCTAAGCAGCAAGAGTCCTTTGATATTTTGAAACAGAAGTTGAGCAACGCTCCTGTGCTGACATTACCTGAAGGCACTGAAGAATTCGTAGTTTACTGCGATGCTTCACACACCGGCATGGGGTGTGTGCTTATGCAGAAAGGCAAGGTTATTGCCTATGCATCACGACAGTTAAAGGTGCATGAAAAGAATTACACCACCCACGACTTGGAATTGGGTGCCGTTGTATTCGCACTAAAACTGTGGAGGCATTACCTATATGGAATCAAGTGTGTGATCTATTCCGATCACAAGAGCCTTCAACATCTGTTTAATCAGAAGGAATTAAACATGAGGCAACGCCGTTGGATGGAGACCTTGAATGATTATGATTGTGAAATCAAGTATCATCCCGGCAAAGCGAATGTAGTCGCTGACGCCTTGAGCAGAAAGGAAAGGGTGAAACCCATCCGAATCAATGCCAAGCGCATGGAAATAAAGAACAATTTGATTGAAAGGTTGTTAGCTGCACAAAAGGAAGCTGTGTTGGAAGCTAACTATCCTAACGAGAAACTAGGAGTAACTGAGGAGCAGTTAACTCTTAGCAAGGACGGAATTCTAAGATTAAATGGACGAATATGGGTTCCAATTTATGGAGGACTTCGAGATGTCATCCTCCAGGAAGCCCATAGTTCCAAATACTCCGTTCATCCTGGAGCTGATAAGATGTACCAGGATCTAAGGGCAAATTATTGGTGGATAGGCTTGAAAAAGTCTGTAGCCGCCCATGTAGCAAAATGCTTGACATGTACGCAAGTCAAAGCCGAGCATCAGAAACCGTCAGGTTTGCTACAACAGCCTGAACTTCCTACGTGGAAGTGAGAAATGGTAACTATGGATTTTATCACCAAGTTACCTAAAACAAGGAAATGAAATGATACAATATGGGTCATAGTTGACAGACTGACTAAGTCAGCACATTTCTTACCCATCAAGGAGACTTATAGCTCCGACATGTTAGCCCAGTTATACGTTGATAAGATTGTAGCCTTACATGGAATACCTGTGTCTATTATCTCTGACAGAGATACTAAATACACGTCACATTTTTGGAAGAGTTTCCAACAATCTTTGGGCACACGTTTAAATTTTAGTACGGCTTATCATCTTCAGACTGACGGTCAGAGCGAGCGTACTATTCAAACGTTGGAAGACATGCTACGTGCATGTGCGATCGATTTGGGTGGTAGTTGGGATGAGAACCTACCGTTAATCGAATTCTCCTACAACAATAGCTACCATACCAGCATTAAGGCTGCGCCCTTCGAGGCATTATACGGTAGAAAGTGTAGATCGCCCGTTTGTTGGGCGAAAGTTGGAGATGTCCAATTATCAGGACCAGAGATAGTCTTTGAAACGACGGACAAAATTGTCCAGATTCGTGACCGTCTCAAAGCTGCCCGAGATAGGCAGAAGAGCTACGCAGATCCGAAGCGTAAAGCTTTTCACTTCGAAGTAGGTGACAAAGTGTTGCTAAAAGTATCACCCTGGAAGGGGGTGATGCGATTTGGTAAGAAAGGCAAGCTAAGCCCGAGATACATAGGACCTTTCGAGGTTATCGAACGTGTCGGGTCAGTTGCCTATAAGCTAAACTTACCTGAAGAGCTCAGTGGAATTCACAATGTGTTCCACATCTGCAACCTGAAAAAGTGTTTCGCTGACGAATCACTGGTTATACCACACACAGATGTGCATATAGACGAGAGCTTGAAATTTGTGGAAAAACCTTTGTCGATTGAAGATCGACAGGTAAAGAAGCTTCGAAGGAAGCATGTACCTATTGTAAAGGTCAAATGGGATGCCCGTAGAGGTCCCGAATACACGTGGGAGGTTGAATCCACGATGAAAGAAAAGTACCCTTATTTATTTCAGTAAATCTCGGGTCGAGATTTATTTTAAGGGGGTGAGGATGTAACACCTCGAAAATTCACGTCCTATAATGTGTTGACACGTGTCATATGTTTGAACGTGTGAAAGAATGTTATAAAAGGACTAAAGTTGACAAACATGGAAAGTATGTGAATATACGGGTTCTAAATGTCAACAGTGAATAAATATACTTCATAATAACCCTACACGATGTTTATAACATCAAACGAATAAGTCATGGATCATACGAAGCTAAAAGTGAGAGATTACAAACTACGGGGGTTAAATGTGTCAACATGTTTAAGTTATACCTCTGAGTGAGCTTTTGACAAACCCGAAGCTTTGTAACTGTTAATTTTGCTCACTAGAAAGCACGATATAAATTTCATAAAGTTTCGTAATCGTATGAGAAAGTTATGATCAAATTCGTGTGCGAGGGGTTAAAGCGTTAACATTGAAAGTTAAGACTTTTCGAGTTAACCGGAAGTGTCCAGGGACTTGGCAAAATGGATATAAGTCCTAAAATATGAAGGGGTCAAAATGCAAAGAATAAACTTAGTTGACCTTTCGTGAAGCCAAGGGACAAGTTGCAAAAACAAAAAAATGAAAAATCTGATTTTAAGGCCCATGCGGCCCGCGTAAAGATCGGTTAAAACTCATGCGGGCCGCGTCAGACGCCCAGATACAGAAACTCAAGACAGCAGCCTGTATTCGCGTATAATCAACTTTTAACCGATTTTTCACATCTTGTGCGACCCCTAGACACCCCCTAAGCACTAGGAACATGTGTTAATCAGTTGTGGAGAGTTGTAGACCCAAGTGTCAACAATCTATGGTGAGGAATTCACTATAAAAGGGCCTTGAACTTGCAACAAGTCTTCACACCTTCATTCAAGCTATCTGATCATTCCTGGAGCTCAAGTCTGCTTCTAAGTGATCACTAATCAAGCTTAGGACTTCAGTAAGTTGCTAATCCTTTCTAAATTAAGTTTTAGCTTAGTTTTAGCTTAAAAGTCAAACCGTCGTAATTAACGGTTGACTTTAAGATTAATCACTAATGGTCCAGTGATTAGTCGAATCAAAAGTACCTTTAAGTAGGTAATTATGTGGGTAATAAAACCTTAAAAGGGTTCCCCCTGATTCCCACTCTAACTAGGTCAAATGTCGGGTCAAACTTACTAATAAAAAGTCAACAGAATGTTTAATTTACAATTTATGCATGATTAGCAATGTAGAACACATACAACCTGTTTGATCATTAATATAACTTGGTAATTAGTGTAAGGACATGTCTAAACATGTTCAACCCGACAATTTCTTGTTTAGACCCGGTTCGGAACCGAAAGTCGCATAGTTTGACTTGTACTTTGACTTTCAGTTCTGACCCGTTATGGTATGTTTTAGAAATACCTAAGAGCTTTATTTGGACCAGGTTACATGCTAGTATAACCCTCTATGATTATACACCTCGGATCATTAGTTATCCAATTAATATGCATGATTCCGTTAATTGCTCATATGTTGACCATTATGCCCTTTTCACCTTAACACGTGATTTTTGGAAATGTAAAAGAGTAGAAACCTTAATTACTGATATATAAACTTGTATGCAAAATTTGACATCAGTTTGAGGTGTAGATTAAGAGTTATGCTCGTTAGCGTAAAATTAAAGCTTTATGTTAATTAAACGGCGTATTTAGCGCATAGCCTACTTAAACATACTTTTTGATATCAAAATCTTTACCCACCGATGTAATATATTATTTTGGGATTTTTAAAGATTTTTAATTAACTTTAGGCTGAGCATAACTTATAGTCATAGGCTTAATCCGGTAATTGTCGGTTTTGCCCTTACGGGCTATAAAATGAGTTTTACATATCTAAACGACTCCAAACCTTTTGCTACTGATCACATATGATAAATAAATTATTTTAAGCCTTCTGGAAATATAAAAATATCAGATTTATGTATCAAACCCGGAAATGGCCTCTAATCGCCTTTTTTAAGCGTTTTAACGCATAGTATGTGCTATAACTATTTTAAACATACAAGGGTTGATACCTACTAATATTTGAGGCAAATTATAATGTTCTAACAGTAAGCAAAGGCTGTTAAACTCAGACTTCAGTTTTGAGCTTTTCGGCTTATGTGAAATTACCAAAATACCCCTACGAGGCATAGTTTGGTTATAATGGATAAATTTCACATATATACCTTACCCTACTGTTATAACTCATTAATTTGAGTATGTTTGCTGATTACATCAGACCTGTAACTCAGTTAAACACTTAAAACTCTTTTATAACCTTGTAAATGACCAAACTACCCCTACGGGGCATAGTTTGTGTTTAAACTCGTTTCGGGCATAATAAATGATATCTTTCTGATGTCACAACATATATGAAGCATATTAACTTAGGAAACCTGTAAATAGCTCTCATGAATACTCGTTACGCTTTTTACGCGTTCGGTTCGGTTTATGTAACTAGTTTACATAAACTAGCCTAAACGGGTCAAACCTTATCGGTTTTATCTCAAAATCCAGAATGTGTAAGAAATTCCCATATTAAACAAGTCTCTGAACTTGTCGGGTCTAAATCACATTCTATCCGGTCTTCGCTTAATTGTGCGTACGAACCGTATCTTTGAAACTAGCCGGTCTAAGCTTAAGCTTAATTAAAGACCCGTTAGGATTCTAATAGGTTATTATAAACCTTCGTTCCAGATTAGGAGGACCAGTAAAAGCTACTTGCAATTTGCTTATTGTGATATATAATTTGCTCAGGTAAATACTTTTAACTTATTTTCCCTATACGGGCTTGGGTTACGGTATATAGCATACCGCTTGATCGGGCATCAAATCCTCCACCGTTGAGTGGGTAATTGAATAATTTGATCGGCTCGTTTAAACAGTCTTGTTACTTAAAGCCTTTGGGGGGTTAATGACCATGTCCCGGATATCCTTGGCATCATTTTACGAAATGGCCACGACTTAAGCGCGGGGTGTAGGCGTACACCCGTCAGTGCACAAAAGTATATTGTGGTGTGTCTATTGATCTTTAACCCGGACAAGATCCGGGCTACTGAACGCACAAGGAACATGTAATTCGTTCACAAGATTATATATTTAAATAATTCTCCCAAGTTAAATAAAATGTTTATGCCACGTGCATCCAAACCAATTTTCAATCATTTTCCAAAATGAGTCAGTTGAATGTATTTACTAGTGTAAACTGACGTATTTTCCCAAAAAGATTAAATGCAGGTACTAAGCGTAATTGGCTGGGATTTCTCCTTAGCATCATTAGAAGTCTCGCAAGCTTAAGATGCCTGAAGTCTGTTGAACTATTGTTTCATATTTTATTTCCGATCCGTCTGTGGATAAACATCCGAATATTGTGACATTTGATATTACAATATTAAATTCGGTTGTATTATATATTTTAATTTGCATCCGCTGTGCATATTTATACATTGTGTTGTTTGACTATTATGTTACCAACCACGTCACAATACTCCCCACCGGGCCCACCGGTGACACGTGGAAATCGGGGTGTGACACAAGCACCTCTATTTATAGTTGGAAATAGTGGGTTCACACGGCCCCGTGCCTGGTAGGCACGACCCCGTTTCCTTCTCCTTCTCTGTCTTTATTTAATGCACTTGTCAGCCCATTTATACACACGGCCCCGTGGCCCTTGTACTTGCTGTACGAACCCAGATTTGCAAATCTGAGAGTTGACCACGACCCGTGTCTAGGTGACACGGCCCCGTATCCCTTGTCGGTTTCTGTTTGTCATTTTTTCAGAGAATCTTGAGTGGGGCACGACCCCTTGCCTGGTAGGCACGAACCCATGTTAGGCTTCTAGATTGTTGATTTTGTTCTTGGGGTGAAGCTTGGAGGGTCGGTATAGTGTATCAACTTCGCTCCTTCGTATTTATGTTGGTTTTTGTTGTTAATTTGTTCCTTTTGTTCGTTTAAGCTCCTAATCATGAAAATCAAAAGTAAACAAAGAAACACACTTTTTCCAACACTAGTACTGAAAATGGTTGTTTTTATACCGTATTTGATACAATTTATATGTTGCATTTGGCGCATATCAGAGATTGATTAAAAAAATGGCTAATGTCACACGACGATGATGATGATGATATGCAAACAGATACTACATCAGGATCCGAAAACCTAATTGAGTTGATTATAACAAAATATTGGCTGAACCTGAAGGTTGAATGGGTGAACCGGGTTCTTAAGTACATCTCGAACACCAACCTTGAAGATAGCAGCTAAGGCAGACTTTTGCTTGGAGATGTTTTTGAGTTGTGATATGAATCATTGCAATGTTGGGATGCTTCCCGAAAACGTGAATCAATTGTCGTATGAAGTACTTCCTGGACCGTCAACGTTACAGGTATTTATTTAGATCTTTTTTTTATCGTTTGGGCTTCATTAATTTTCCTTTGATAGATATGTGAAATAGTGTTAAAAAAGAGTTTGAAACACCAATATTGCTCATTCTGCTTGGCTTGTAGTTTCAATAATTCAAGTTGAGTGACCCTTTTCATAGCAACGGGAATTCCAAAGATATGCCTTGAAGGACCCAATGTGTTTTGGTCAACTCAACCTAGAAAGACCTTCACATTTTATCGCTCCCCAATTCACAAATCCTAACGAAACCCATTTGTAGATTTTTAGAGTAGTTTTTCAAATCATTTGCAGGTGTTTTGGATCAGATCAGAAGGTATTTTGGTGAGTTTTTTAAAACTAATATGGGCGTATTTATTCTTCATTCCCGACGACTTTTTTTCCGATGTATTTACCAAAGGTGACTTTGGGGTTGGTGGCTTTGTCACGGTGTTTTGAAACACGCTCTGTCGTGTTTATTTTCTATCGATTTTTATATTGGCGTATTTAAAAGTCAGAAAGAGAGTAGAAAGAGAACAACTTTACGATGTGTTCCCGAGTTTCATTAAAGGAGAGAAAATAAAGAATTGAAAGATAACAATTTTTAGTTGAGTTCCAGAGTTTTATTAAAGGAGAGAAAATAAGAAAATGAAGAGAAAAGAAAGGGAGGAAATCCTTCCATTTCTCTCCTTAAGTTAACTCGGAAACACAACGATAGATTCACTGTTTGGAGATTATTTTTATCCACAGTTGTAACCATCTTCAAACCATCGTACACTAGTTGATCCGCCACCACCTTGCAACATCCACTCTTCTGTTCACCACCGCAAACACCACACATAACCACCACCTTTCACTTCAACGCCGCCAACAACCCCGTCCCACCACCCATGAACAACCACCACACCACAACACCATCATTCAACACCTAACCCCCGCCACTCTTTTAACCAAACCACCTTCCACGTCCACCCATCACTTTGTTGTTCTCATTTTAAGAGGGAGATAGAGAGAAAGTGAGAGAGAGAAAGTGGGGTGCTTCAAAATGAAGCAACCTAACACAAAGTCACACCATATATACCATGGAAGTGTACAACACAACAAAACAAACTAACAACCAAATATAATACAAACAACCTAAGGTACAAATCAACAATGTACAAGCATGTTGCTAATTATACATATGTACAATTACCAACTTGGGTAATGTCTCTTTTGTATAAACTTCACGTCTGCTAGAAATTTTATTTAAGAAAACAACTTGGTTATGTCTCTTTTTGTTTAAACATCGTGTGTGTTAGAAAATTTATTAAATTTAACTTCGCGTCCGCTAGAAAGTTTATTTATCATGTCTCTTTTGTTTAAACATCGCGTTTGTTAGAAAAATTGTTTATGAAAACAACTTGGGTTAAGTCTCTTTGGTTTAAACATCACATCGTTTAGAAAACTTATTTAAGAAAAACATATGCCTCTTTTGATTAAACCTCACGTTTTTTAGAAAATTTATTTACCAGGTTTGTATTGTTTAAACTTGAATTGTTCCTTTATTAAATTAATTAATTTAAACCATATTCCTAAAATATTATAAACCGCCACCACTCTAAATCGTTATTTTATTAATTTTCCATTAAATGACATCAGTTGATTTTTTAAATATATATGTTCTTACTACTATATTGACCCGTCGCGCGTTGCGGCAACGTCGAAACTTAAGATAACTCAAATTTATACTTTCAATTATATTGTAAAACTACATAACTTATTGTTAGAACACGCTTACACATACGCTAGACAAACATCAAATATACCTGTAATGCATAGAAACTCATAAAAAATAAACTCATATCTTTTAGTCATGTAACAATTGATTTTTGAGTAATTGCTGTGATTTGAAATTTGATCACAAGACTGTCCGAAAAGGCAAAAATAGACATAATTCATGAATGGGCTTAGTTTTGGGCTTTTTTTAAATCTTAAACTGGTCACATGGAAACAAAATATTGAAGGGGGGTGTTTGGGATGTGGTTATTACGTTTTGAAGTCATAGGTAATCGGTTGACTGATTAGATACAGGGATGAGCACAATATCAACCGGTATCAAAAATCTTGGTTATGTCTCTTTTTCTTTAAACATCGCGTGCGTTAGAAAAATTATTTAATAAAACAATTTGGGTTATGTCTCTTTTTGTTTAAACTTAACGTCCGCAAGAAACTTTATTTATCATGTCTCTTTTGTTTAAACCTTGTAACGCCCCAAAACTCACGTATTAGGGTCTAACAAACATTGTGTATGTTTATTTAAGAAAACAATTTGGGTTATGTCTCTTTTGTTTAAACATTGCGTCCTTTAGAAAATTTATTTAAGAATAACATGTGCCTCTTTTGATTAAACTCACGTCCATTAGAAAATTTATTTATCATGTCTATGTTGTTTAAACTTGAATCATTCTTTTATTAAATTAATTAATTTTAACCAAATTCCTAAAATTGTGAAAGCAAATTGGAATCTATAGTTTGCTGACTTGCTCTATGATCTTCTGTTGCAAAGATGTTTCACTTATGATAGTGTTGTGTTTGCTCAGATGAAATTGATTTCTATATTGTAGCTACAACACTGATTCTTATAATCTTAAATATTATGATCAGGGTTCATTTTACAATTGACATGCAAATCTATAAATAATCAGACTATGCCAGATACTCATACACTCATATTGTTGCAGCCCATATTGTTGTATTCCAAATGCAATGCCAAACACCCTTAATAAACAAATGGATTGTATGAGGTTGAAAGTCACCTAAAGTGTATTTTTTTTTTAAATTATACAACCTAATCGATATACATTTACAAGATACAAGATTATGATTGTGAGGCTGCGCTCATCACGGAACCAACTTTAAGTAGAGAACCAGGAAAACTGCATAAGCACTTGTATGTAGTCTTAACGATATATTATTTGATCTGTTTGGTTACATTGAGATTGTTTATATTCATTTAATTCTTTTAAGACCGATTTTGGTTAACAAAACTTCAGATTTTGGAAAAGTAAAGTCTAAAAAAAGAAGTGCTGTTAGAAAAACAAGTTTTGGTACTTGGGACTTTGGAGCCTGTAATAATACGAGTCGGGCCTTCTTGACATGTTCAACTGAGTTTGTATTTGGCTCATCTCAAACTTGAGCCAGCTCGTGGCTTGTCGAGTTGACGAGTTGAATACTTTTATTGTTACATAAAGCATTACATAAATAATAAGTTTAATATCAGTATTAAGTTATACAAGTTTCATATAAAACACTACTAAATAACCAATGCTTAACATGCAAGTTAGTTGACAGTTGAGCCAAACCAGCCTTAGTTTTTATATGAACAAGCTATATTAAGCTTGACCTTGGTTATGCTAGAACATTTATATGAGCTTGAGCCAATCTAATAAATAACACTTAGCTGTCAAGAGCCAAAATTTATCTCAATATATTTCCTTTAAAACTATTAACGTGTCCAGGCTCGGAAGCGTAGCTTAGGGAGTGGCAGGCTTGTCAAAATGTTCTTGATTTGATTACCCTTTCTAGTAACAAGGATTCTTGGTTGTGGAAAGGAGATGAGGTCGGAGGGTTTTCGGTAAAGTCAGTCAAAAAATGCATTAATTGATGGTAGAGGGATGAACAATCCACCGAAATTCGAATGGTGTAAATGGGTTCCTCTTGAATGCAGCATAATGGCTTGGAGACAGTGGCGGATCTAAAAACATTTTTCACTGGGTTTCTTTTGGTAGATTATCACTATTTTTTTCCAAATCATACGAGTTTCTCACTAATTTTTCGGATTTTTTCTAAACCGAATGGGTTCCTGTGAACCCACAAAAGTGGCCTAGATCCGCCCCTGCTTGGAGTTGGAGATGCAATCTTGACAGGTTAGCTACGAGAGTTAATTTAAGAAGAATGGGCGTGGACATATCATCTATTTTGTGTCCGTTCTATGAAGAATATGAGGAAACGGTGGATCATCTCTTTACATCTTGCTCGGTTGCCAATAGGGTTTGGTTGGGTTTTGGTGTGTGGTGCAAAATTCCTCCTATATACTCTTTCGGTTTCAAAGACATAATGGAAATACACAATTTAGCCCAGTTGAGTAAGAAAGAGAAGAAAATAATTCAAGGCCTTCTGATGATTTCTTGTTGGTGTATTTGGAAAGGTAGAAATGAGTTGGTCTTCAAGGAGTTAAATCGAAGTGTGCAAGATATTTTAGGAGAAATTAAATCGAGGGGTTTTGGGTAGGTTAAAAATAGATCTTCTTGTAAATACATTAGATGGGAGGAATGGTGTAAATATCCTTTGTATATGTTGTAATTTGTTGCCCTTTGCCAGGTTGGGTCGGGGGTCTGTTTGTGTTTGGTCTTCTGCTCTTTTGGGTCGGAGGTGTGTTTTAATGAAGTTTTCTTTTCCAAAAAAAAAAAATTTATTTATCTGTGACAGATATATATACAAAATTGTATCTTTTTATTAAACATTTCTGTACAAGAGCTCTAGCCTTTAATCATGTTTTTTTCTGTAAAACTCTATGATTCTAATATAGTTTTTATGTTCAGATTAGGGCTGTAATCGAACCGAACGTTTAGCGAATAATTCGTGAACCGTTCGGCGGGAAGTTCGTTTATGTTTGTTCTAAATGAACGAACATGAATATGAAATTTTATTCGATATGTTAAATGAACGAACATGAACATAGGACCCGTTTGTTTAATTGTGTTCGTGAACGTTCGGTAACATGTTCATGAACATTCGTTCATCTTTGTTCGTAAACATTCGTTCATGAGATTTTTCTACTTTTATTTATTTTATCTAAACTTTTTATATTCTTTAACTTTTATTTATTTTATTATCCTAAAAGTTAAAATAGGAAACTATATTCCCACTGCGTTTATGCACTGTTCCTCTTTCCTTGCTCAATATTCACATTGACGAACACTATCGACCTTTGTTCCATGATTATGGCTTCAAGTTTCAGCTGCTCCCTCCGCCATCCAACTCTATCCCCAGTCACTTTAGCCGATTTGATTTATGTTCGTTTGTGTTCGTGAACACGTTCATTTCCTTAACAAACGAACACGAACATAAAATCTCGTTCAGTAAGTGTTCATGAACCGTTCGTAAACGCATTTATTTCCTTAACGAACAAACACGGACAAGACATGATTCGTGTTCGTTCGGTTCGTTTACAACCCTAGTTCAGATAGAGTTTTGAACCTGGAGATATCCTTATAAGCGGTCTTTCTATGTCATGGAATAGAAATTTTTACTTAAGGTTGATGATGATTTACTATTATCGTCTTTTTCTACCGTGTAATTTAGAAAATCAAGCACATGTGATGAATAAAGCTATGATTTTCTAGAATGTTTAGACACCTGTCTTGGTGAAATCATATCACTTACTATTATTATATTGAGATTTAACTCATTTGTTTATGTTTTCTTTGAATAAAACACATAGATATTAACGCTTTGAGTTATTTATTAGTTTGTACGATTTTCATAATATTCGTTTGGTGAAAGTATCTGTCACACGTTTATATTCTTTTTATCAGTTAATAAAAAAATAGGGGTTGTTCAAATAGCGGTATGATTCGGTTTTTATCTTTAATCATATCCGTAACCACCCGCTAGCTTTAAGTGAAGGGTACATAAATTGCATGGGGGCAAAATAAAGCGCTACTTTTTTTTTTATTTTTTTTTTATTTATTTTTTTTTTTTTTGTATTTATGTCTTTTTTGTGTTTCTTTTATACGTTTACCACTGAACTTTCGACATTAACACTTATAACCTCTTAATTTCTAAATAATTTGTAATCGAGTTTTACGTGTTTCTATTTATGTATGTGTCAGTATAAATTAAGTTGATTTACGTTTCGACATAATTTTTTTTCGAAAATGAGTTGGGTTTTATTTTTTGTGTTCTTATGCTTGTTATTGTGTATGTTTTTTAGTTGGTCTAGGTTTTGATGTAATATTTTTTTCGAAAATGAGTTGGGTCAAATATAATATTTTTTGTGCTTATTTTTATGTACGTTTTCAGGTGATCTACGTTTGACGTAAATTTTGTTAGGAAACGAGTTGGGTCAATATAATACGTTTTTGTGCTTATTTTTATATACGTTTTCAGTTGGTCTACGTTTTGACGTAAATTTTGTTAGGAAACGACTTGGGTCAAGTATAATACGTTTTCATTAGACAATATAAGTTAGAGTCACTTTACGTTTCAACATCACCGCAACGCACCATACTATTCTTTAACTTAAAATACAATATTTTCTTATATGCTTATTTTTATGCACGTGACGGTATAAATTTAAGTTGGTTTACATTTAGATGTAAATTTTCATTAAAGTTATATTTAAGATGGCGTTTATGTTTCCATTTACAAGTAACTTAAAATCAACCCCCACCGTGTCCAATTTAAATTTATTTTTATGGTTTTCGGTGGATGCAAAACATGTGTAGATATTCTTTTGGGTGTATTCTGTCGGTTGCTATACTGAACCAAAATGGATATCGGCCGAAACCCGTAACGTAGCGCAGGTAATACTAATTATATACATTTTTTTTTAATTTTCAATAAAAAGTTATATATATGTTTTAATTAAAAAAACATCTAATGATAAATAGAGCTATAGAAGAGAACAGATGGGGAGTAATATATTGTTGATATTATGCATATAGCAATAGATTTGTTTTTCCATTTTTTCATAACAAATTATCCTTCTATTAAATTTTGAAGCTTTTGAACAATAATTAGGGGTGTTTTAGGAATTTCAAAAAAATGCCACGTTGTTGCCTCTTGATACCTCCACCGCTTCATCTTTGCTTTATCTGCAACACATTAGGGTTCACTATCATGAAAATCCATCTGAAACAACACCTCAATATCTCCGACGATTGATTGAATTACCAGATGTTTCTGAGACGATTTGGTACTCTCTCAACACAGCCGCTAACTCGGCGACTCTAGCGACGGTGGTGACTCATGGTGATTTAACCGAAGATGACCTAGGGCTCCGCCGTGAACCCTATTGGTGAAGCCGGTTTGGTCAATCGGCCGAGATGCGTTGGCGGTGATACAATCGTTAACGACGGCATTGGTGATGAGAAGTTTGAGGCGAACAAGGTAACTTTACGACAGATTTTTATAATGATTTATGTTTTGGTAACATGCAGTGACATCTAAATGCTATTTGAGCAGGTGATTTTGATATATTGTTAGATCGTAATTAAACTATTGTTGTTGGTTCAGATTAATTTCCTATAGCAGAAGGCAGAGGAGGGTCCGATGATTCAGATTCTCTCGCCTGAGCTCTTCGTTTTCTAGAAATATACCACCCGACCTCCGAATCAATAGCTGTGGGTTTGTATTCTATTCATGGTTCTACCAGTTTATCTTTCGTATCCAGATGTTTGTGTCTTCATCAATTTGTTTTCCCGTTTGGTAACCCTAATTGTTCTTAAAATTAGGGCATAATTGATATCGGGCATAATTTGATTTGGAGACTGATCCTTACTAGAAAACTATGAACTTGCAGAACATGGAGGACGTTTTTAGGTTTCTTCAAGAGAACGTGAGAAGTAATTGTTAGGTTTGATAAATACAGGTACTTCTTCAAAAAAGAATTCTATTGAAAGTATATGGTGGCAGTATCTTTATTTGTTGTTAATGTTTTGCAGATTGGAAGTGGATCAATCGACCGGTGGTAATCAAGAGTTGTTTCGCTTGGTTTTAAATTGCGTGATGCGCTCCGATATGTTTGGTCTAAAAATCTGATGCGTGATGCTAAAAAAATATTTATACATAAAAACTTATGAAAATATACTTGAAGTTAAACAAATGACGCAATAAGAAGATAAGAGTTGTGCTTTTTGGTTCAAATCAAGTGAAAAAACCAAACCCAGTTTATAAAATCTGGAAAAAAAAACATAAGAAACAATGTTGCGTGCATCAGAGCGCATTATGCGATGAGCGCATCATGCGAAATGCGCGCAATATACTCGCATCACGTAAACGCAACGCATCAGTTGTGGCGATGCGCTCTTATCAGCGCATCGGGCGCATCACGCATTATGCGCATAATGCGTGCATTTTAAAACCAAAGTTCCGCGCGTCTTCCAGGTGTTTCTTACATGCACCCGTATCTAGGGTCATCTTTTTGCATCAATTTAAACGTGTTATTTAATTATTTTAATAATAATAATCATAGTACTAATAATAATAATTTACTCATGATTTATGTTACTGACGCATAACTCAAGCATTTGGTTTCTTTGATCTGGTGGTAGCGGATTATTCTGTTCGTGTCTTCCTGTTTGCTTAAATATTTTTTATATATTTTAGGGATGAGTGGAGGTTTGCACCATAGCTTATGAAGAAGTAAGTACCACAAGTAGTCATGATCAAGCACAAAGAAACAAACAAATCACGGTAAATACCTTAGATGTTTATCCATAAAATCTCCCAGTTTTTCAATGCATATAATAGAGGCAGTGATTTCCGCAAACCCATTTGATCCGTGTAGATGAATGGGTTACGTGGACCATTTTGAAGATGAAGTGTAAGTGTCTTTGGATTAGAGTTGATATCTTTGACACAATTAAAGTGTCATGCTCGGGTTCATCAGTTTAACCCGTGAACTCGAGCGTGATTCATTAAACCAACCCCCGTAACCGATCTGACCCGTGTAGATGAATGGGTTTCGGGGATCATGTTAAAGATGAAAAATTTTAAGTGTCTTCAATTAGAGTAGATGTCTTTAAGGGTCATGCTCGGATTCATCAATTCAACCGGCGAACTTAAGCAGACTCATTTAGAAGAAACATTTTCATCATTTATAAGCTATACACTTAAACTAATTTCCACGTCAGCATTTATATTTCTTGGATAAAAAAGGCATGCTTAGCAGAATAGTTTTTTCATCCATTTACATGTATCTTAAAAAAATATTCTCCTGAGAATCATACATTTGTAAATAAAGTTATTTTGTTAGGTCAAGAAGCATTTGGTGGCAAGTATGTGTATGGCTATAACTACCTATCCCGGCTTAGTTCGAGACTAAATGGGCTACTACAACACATAGAACAACGTCTGAGCAAGGCCAGGAAGAAAGCAACTGGAGCCGAAATGTGCACACTGTGGAAGATATGGAACAGCCGCATTGAAAAGATATTCGAAAGAGGCGCAAACTCTCTAACAATAATGAACAGCCACAATGAAAAGATATTCCAAGGAGGCGCAAACTCTCTAACAAATTGACGGAGGCCATAAAAGACACATCTATCTGGCGTGGCATCATCGAGGATGGCAGGTGCATTGTTCTCCGTTTGCAACCGATGGTGCAGCTATGGCAGCTTAATAGCTTGGTCTGAGCCTCACCAAGCTGGTTTCGAGGTGATTAACCTATATCGTAGTCGATTAACATGAACGAAAAGGTTCGTGAGCAGAAGCAACTAGCAAATATGCAGGTGTTATGGGTCGCTTTAATTATCACTTCTTACCAAGGATAGCTACTTATGCTGTCAAAAGCCCAGCATACCATATGCGCTGCGCTCTGAAAGGTGCGGTTTAAGGCTCTTAGGTGCATGTTCAGAGCATTTTCCGGCTAAATTTTGTTAAACCATTTTATTTGAAAGTATACAATGTAAATAAAATGTTTTGTGTTATGCTAACTTGACTACACTTAGAATTGGTCTTCAGTACCCCAAGTCAGGCACAGGTACAATTCAAGCTTTTTTTAGTTGTTTTATACCTGATTTCAGCTGGTTTAGATTGTTTTAGTACCTTTTTGTGTTTATATAGGCTGGTCTTTGGCTGGTTGAGACAAGCTTTTTTATATACACTCTAGGTGGTTTGGCTGAGCCTCGCGTGCATGTTATCACACCAAGAATGATTCAATTTAGCGCTTCGCAACGCGCACGGTGTATAAAACTAGTTTAGATAAATAGAAGAGAACAGATGGGGAATAATATTCTTTTTTTGTGTATTGTTGATGTTATGCATATAGCAATAGATTTTTTTTTTCATTTTACTTTTTTGGTAATTAGATAAGGTCTTAAATGTTAGGAGAGATGTAAATATTCATGAATAATTTGTCTTTAGTGGAGAGTTCAAATAAGAAGAATTTTTTTGTAAGAATAAAAAAGAAGAAATTTCAACCAATAAGAATGCTTCATTTTACTTCATTTAATTTTTGTATTTAATATTAGTGCAAGGGTATATTGGTAAACTTATATGGATTATTAATTGGTAGTCTTCCTTTTTAATAGCTAACTACATTAAATTTGTAACTTATTTAAAAAAAACACATTTTTCAAAAAAAAGAAAAATAAATAATTTAAAGTGTAGCATAAATTACGAGGTGTGTAGGATGAATTACGAGCTATGTAGGATTAATTTTAGGGGAAATGGACTGTATCACCCTCAACTATGCAAAATTGGCCAATATCACGCTCAACTTTCAAGTTGGCTCCCACCACCCCCTACTCGACAAGTTGGTGTCACTGTCACCCCTTCGTTAAAAAAATACTAACTGAGTTAGTTTTTTAAGCCTATGTGGCAATCAGATGCTGACTTGGAAGCATACGTGGACAGGGCCTCAATAAATACCCCATTTCCCTCTCTAATCAGTTGCATTTCATCAAAACCCAGTTCACTTCGATGTTGGCGATCAAACCCTAGTTCCTTGATCATCGATGATTGCAGGCAAAATTCAGACTCCCAAGAGGTAAGGTTTATGTTAGGGTTGATTGCATTGTGATTTTACACACTGATTTAAGTTATGGAGCGTATAGATGTTATGCTTTGGTATGGTGGTTGTCTTGATTTCTCTTTTGATCAACCTCAGTATATTGATGGTTATTCTAAGTTAATCCAAATAGATTTTGATCATATCGCATACTTTGAACTAGTTGATTATACACTTGAAACCAACGAGTATGAAAGTAGGGATTTTTATATGTATGGGATGGATGCGGATAATGGTGATTTTAAACTGTTTCGTGATGATAAAGATGTGTTGGAACTTGCAATGAAGGCTAAAACTTGGAGTGAACCGTTCATTGAAGTCTTTGTTCAGCATAGCCCAATTATGTCTGAACATAAGACCCACCACTGTTCCCAACCCAGTAAACCACAGGCCCAGTCCAGTTGCCAGTCCAGTACACAGCCCATTAAACCTAAGTCTAGTTCCTAGCCCATTAAACGACAAGCCCAACCCAAAAAACTAGTACCCAAGCCCAGAAAAAAAGTAGTACACGTGAAAGTGGGTAGGGCATCTGGTAAATGTTTTACAACTCCTGAAGTCCCTAGATTTGGAAGTACATCAGGTGTAGAACCAATTGTTAAACAGGTTGTTGAAGAACCAGTACACGAGGCTTCATGGGCATTTGATATAGATAAGGAAACAAATCTTAAATAGGTTGTGAAAGAATTAGTAAAAGAGGTTGTACAGGAAGAAGTCATTGGTCAAGATAGTAATAAAGAAGCTAATTTAGAACAGGACAGTGAAGACAGTGATTACAATGAAGAGTCCAGTTGTGATGATGATGAGGATTGTTATTCTGATGAGGATGAGGTTTTGGAAGAATTGGTTGGTTTAGATTCAAACAGAGAAGATTTTGAATGGAAACAATCACAAGATGCAATTAAACAAGCTACCAATGATGAAGAAGCAGCCACAAAGAAGATACTTGAAGAGTGTATGAAACATAATGAAAAAGAAGGTAATTTGCATGAATCTAATGATGCAGGTTGTGCACATGTAGAGGGATACAGTAGTTATGAAGAATCAGATGGTGATATTGCCATACCAGGTGATAGTGAAGAAGATGATGTTCGAGGTAAAAAGTTTAGGGAAACTGCTCCTAGTGTAAGTGCACAAACTAACTGGAAGAAGTTTGTTTGGAAAGTTGGGACAAGGTTTGCTTCAAGGGATTCCTTTAAGGAGGCAGTTAGAAGATATGTTGTGTCTAATGGCAGGAATCTTTTCGCAGGAATCTTTTCATAGCAAAGAGTGATAGCAAACAAGAAGGTCGTGTAGTAGTCAAGTGTGTAGCAGGGTGTCCTTTCTATCTATTTTGTTCAATGCACACAGGGAAAGAGTGTTACATGATTAAAAGTGTGAAAAACCATCACACTTGCCAAAAAAACATGATAAAGAACAGGCAACTAACTGCTAAGTTTATAGGTGATGAGTTCCTACCTTTATTTAAGGCCAAACCACACTGGTCTGCTAAGGAAATCATAAATGCTGTCAGACAAAAGTACAAGGTGATTATAAGTAAGTGGTTGGCTTATAAGGCTAAGAAAAGTGCACATAAGAAGCTTCATGGATCAATGAGAGATCATTACAGTAAGATTGGTTCATATCTGAATGCATTAAGAAAAGCAAATCCATCATCAACTTTCAAGTTGGAAACTGCTCCACCAGGTTTCATTAATCTAGATCCAGAGGCCACATGTGAAGCATTCTTCAGACTGTTTGTATGTTTTGATGGTCTTAAAAATGGTTTCTAGCTGGATGCAGGAAGGTGTTGTGCTTAGATGGGTGTTTTCTAAATACCTTCCTTGGAGGAATGTTGTTAACTGCTGTTGGGAGGGATGCTAATGACCAGATGTATCCTGTGGCTTGGGCAGTTGTTGAAGGAGAAAACAATGACAGTTGGGAATGGTTCATGCATGAGCTAGTGCTATGTTTGGAAGTAAATGATGTTGGGCTTTCATGGACATTGATTTCTGACCAGCAAAAGGTTGTTACTCAATTCTGTCTTCCTAAATCAGTTGTTTAGTTATTCATTACTTATGTTTAAATGCTTTGGCAGGGTCTGTTAAATGTTGTTTCAATGATGTGGCCATATGCAGAGCATAGAAACTGTGCAAGGCACATCTATGCCAATTGGCACAAATCATTCAAAGATGAGGAGCTGAAAGAGTTGTTTTGGAAATCAGCTAGGGCTTACTCTGAAAGTGACTATCTACAAGCAATTGAAGACATGAAAGCAATCAATCCTGATGCAGTAGAGGCCTTACTGAAGCAGAATCCCAAGTGGTTTAACAGGTGCTATTTGAACACCCACACCAAGTGTGATGTAATAGTAAACAACATGGCAGAAACCTTTAATGGTTTTATCATTAATGCAAGGTCAAAACACATAATTCATATGTTAGAGGATATAAGGATTCAGGTCATGAGTAGGTTAGTGACGAAAAGGACAGAAATGGCTGCCAGAGATGTCATCATATGCCCTAAAATCCAGGACAAACTTGATTTTTCAAAAGCTGCTTCTTATAGATGTTAGGTGTATCCCTCATCATATCAAGTTTTTCAAGTAAGGGATTTTGATGATGTCTCTGTGGATCTAGAAAAGAGAAGCTGCACATGTAGAAAATGGGATTTAAGGGGATATCCTTGTAAACGTGTATGTGCTGTTGCTGGTTTTTTACATAAGAATGCTGAAGACTATGTTGATGTGTGTTATCACAAAGATACATACATGAAGGCTTATAAGTTCTCAATACCTCCATTGCCTAGTGAAAGGTATTGGACCAAGATCAATCAGCCAATGGATCCACCACCAATCAAATCTGCTCCTGGTAGGCCCAAGAAGAATAGGAAGATGGATCCTCATGAAGATCCAAAAAGGCCTGGGAAACTCACAAAGCATGGGGTTATAATGAAATGTAGTAACTGTGGGGCTACAGGTCACAACAAAAGAAAGTGCACTGAGAAGGGGAAAACAACTGAAGGTAAATGTTATTAAGTTTAAGTTTATTCTTTAGTTAATTACATGGCTTAAAGTTTGTGTATCAGGTGGTTCTGCTCCAAAGAGGCAGAAGAAGTCAACTAAGAAGGCAACAAAGCAGTTCACTCAAGAGGCAACCCAGCAGTCCACTTAAGAGGCAACTCAGAAATCTACTCAAAAGGGAACCAACAAGTCAAGTCAAAAGGGAAAGAGAAAGACCAATCAAGGCTGAAGTTATATGTGATCTTTCGTATTTGTGGCACTGTTATATATGACTTATTTAAGTAGGCAATGTTATGTATGACTCTAATATTTTGTCAAAAAACACCTTCTAGTAATATGGGACTAGTTAAGTAGTCAATGTATGACTTTTCAGTGTTGTTTGACTTTTTCTGTGTTGTTTGACTTTTGTGGTTGATTGAGTCACACATTGGTGTACATATTCCATTATGGTCATTGTGTACACTTTAATAGGTTGACTCAAAAAATTGATGACCATGTTTTCTGTTTGGTATGCTTTGGTTTGGTGATTCTGCTGTTTGGTTTGGTGATTCTGCTGGTTGGTTTGGTGATTCTGCTGTTTTTGCAAGTGCTTCTGCACTTTGGTTTGCTGTTTCTGCAAGTGCACTTGCACTTTGGTTCAAAATTTGGCCAATTCTGCACCTAGTGACAGTTTGACTGCAAATTGGTCAAACTTTGGCCAATTTTGCACCTAGTTATGCAGATTGAGTCACTTGCAAGTGCAGTTGCACTTTGGTTCATATTTTGGCCAATTATGCACCTACTTACAGTTTGACTGTAGTTTGGTCAAACTTTGGGCAATTCTGCACCTACTTACAGTTTGACTGTAGTTTGGTCAAACTTTGGCCACTTTTGCTTTACATAGTTTGTCAATTTTGGTTCAAACATTGGCCATTTTGGCTTCATATGCAGTTTGAATCACTTGCAAGTATGGTCAACATGTACATTAACTTAGATGTCCAGTAGAGTCAAAGTAACAAAACACTTCATTTCATAACAAGTGGGCACAAATGGTTACAAACACTAAATACCACAACAGTTCATTATCAATACATACTAATTCCACAAATACAACAATATGGCAATTGCAATTACAAAGGTTAGCACATATGGTTTCTTCGACTTCGTCTTTGTGTCAAATCTCATTGCTTTCAAGTTCTTGTTCTCTTCTATTAACAACATATTGTGTAATTGAAGGTTATTTATCTTCATGTCTTTAAACCTCACTTGAGTTGAGATGCCGTATGAACGTTCAACGAACATCTTATCAACATCTTCTTTCCAGAGGAAGAATTTGCAATCCCCTCTCTACAAAACACAACAACTATAAGGAAATTGCAATGGAATATCTACATAACACCAAATTGATATGCAAATTCAACTTACAGGCCAGTGAGAACAGCCGTAAAATTCTTCACCATGTCTTTCACTTTTAAGACCAGCTACTCGAAGAACAGCAACAATGTCGTGATGACAGTACACATTTCCATCCAAATCGACCTTGAAGACTTTAGGTTTTCGAATTAGAGCAGAGGTAGAAGACGACGACATGTTGACTGAATGTTTCAATGGGCAATTAGGGCAAGAACGGCTATGGGGAGGAGGTATTAGGGCAAGAACGGCGATGACCCTCTACCTGCAATTGATCTTCGTCTGCAATTGATGGGGAGAAGATGACTTTGATTGGGAATTAGGGTTAAATGGTTAAATTGATGTTAAACAGATGATATATCAAGTTCCTGTCCACGTATGCTTCCAAGTCAGCATCTGATTGCCACATAGGCTTAAAAAAACTAACTCAGTTAGTATTTTTTTAACGAAGGGGTGACAGTGACACCAACTTGTCGAGTAGGGGGTGGTGGGAGCCAACTTGAAAGTTGAGCGTGATATTGGCCAATTTTGCACAGTTAAGGGTGATACAGTCCATTTCCCCTAAATTTCAATATGTGTAGGATAAATTTCAAAATGTGTAGGATAAATTTTGATGTGTGTAAGCAAAAATTTAAGTGTGGAGGATGATAATGTTTATGACTAATTAATTAGTCAAAGATAATAATAAATGAGTTGAGAGAAAAACTATTTAATGTTTTACATTTGTACCATTTGTTCTTTTTCTTCTTAATTTAATTTTCTTCTCAAATGAACCTTCCCTTTGTCTTTATTTTGCTTTAAATTGCAATTGCGATTCTTATCAAACGGAAACTAGTTATTAATTAAATACTTCAATCAGTTGTTCAAATTTGGATCCTACGGTGGGCATTTGTCCACCCTACCTATAAGGCTATAAGCTGTCTCCGCCATAGCTTTGGTTATAGAATTTTCTTAATTGTAATCAAAACCGGACTTCGGTTTAGCTTATCGGTTATAAGACTGCTATGGTTTCGTTTTAGACTACTATGGTTTCGTTTTAGTCAATTAACCGATCTAAGTTTGAACAAAAAATTAAACTAAATAAACATATTAGACAATTATTGTCTCAGTTACAATCGTTTTATAAGTAAAAACAAAAAAATACACATGCATAAAATGAGACAAATTTTATACAATATTTTTAAACATTTCAAAACTAATTATATAATATAAAAAGCTTTTGTATATGTTTTTATTTTATGTATATAGAGTTTGATTCTTTGAACATATATATTTTATACATAGATGTATTTTAAAAGCATGTCTTAAATGATTTAATAGATAAAAATGAAGGCTCCAGTGTGAATCCAGTAAGTTAATTTAACAACTCTTTGAAAACATTTGATCTGTCTCCCCGCCAGAAGGCGGTGATTGAGTGCTTGAAAGGCCCCCATGCGCAAGACTTTTTGACTGTTATCCCGATCGAGGGGCTGGGGCAATGCATGTCGGCTGTTGAATATAGGGCTATCCTCAAATACCGGCTGATGATCCCTATGTATACAGAAGACGAAACCTGCCCAATCTGCCGTAAAGCCTGCATGGATAAATACGGGGAACATGCTGTTCATTGTAAGGAGCTCCCTGGTTTCAAATATCGGCATGACTGGGTGAGGGATGTTTTGGGGGACATCCTGAGGAGAGCGGGGATTTCTGCGAAGAAGGAGGCCCCTGTGAATTTCCTTACAGACCCCATGGAAGGGAGATCTACAGTGAGACCAGCGGATCTGCTCGTCTTTGGCTGGGCGGGAGGGAAACATGCTTGTGTGGATCTCACAGGAGTCTCCCCCTTAGCTGGTTTAAGGGAAAGCGGGTTTGTAGCAGGACAAGCTATAAGGAAAGCAGAATCTAAAAAGGTGGATAAACACGCTAAAGCATGTGCTGATAACCAACATGCATTTGTCCCCTTCGCCTTCGACACCTTTGGCTCCCTAGCTCCAGAAGCTATCCGTTTGTTGACTAGGGTCCAAAAGGTTGTCCATAACAGTTGCTCATCAACAGGGGGGCAGGGGTTTGTCTTTAATAGGCTAGGGTTTGCTATTCAGAAAGGGGTAGCGGCGCAGCTTGTTGCTCGCTTACCTGCGATATTGATGTAAAGTGCACTTATTATTAATAATAATTTATAGTTTTTTTGAAAACATATTTACTCAATACTCACCGACATATAATACGATTCATATTTAAGTCACATGTTATTATTTTCAAGTCTCTTTCTCTAATAAACAACAACCGGTATCTCTCACTCGATATATGACCAAAGTCTCAGGACCACCACCTTTCACCATTACATCTAATTTAATAAAAAAAGAAATAACAAATTTTATCGATAAATCATGACTTTCTCAAGATATTTTTAAAACTACTATACTTTTTACAACTAATAATATATATAGTAATATATATTTTTTCACTATAAATACATGAACAGGTACGTCCCGTTTGCGGTATGCGCATATAATGTATATGTGTGGGCGCTCGAGGGGCAAAAGTGAAAGTGCACTAATTTTAACGTTATTTTACTAGTTTCGTGAAAATAATGTTAAAAGAGAGGATGGTTAATCATGCATCATGTGGTGACGTTGATAGTCGAAAGACAAAGGTGTACATGCACACTAATTGGCCTTAGTATTAGTCGCCGAGTGTTATGTGCCTTATCTCCAAGGTTTGATGCAAAACTACCATTGAGTCGGGGGTCTCACTGAAAGCAGCCTCTCTTACCTCTACGGGGTAGAGGTAAGGCTGTCTACATTTTAACCTTCTCAGACCCTACCTTAGCTTTGCTATTAATAGAATTTACTGAGTATGATGATAATAAATACAGAAACAGAGTGTGTGACTCGTATTCTATCTTGCTAAAAGCCGAGAAGTCATCCATTTTATTTCGTTCTATTTAAATTAATTTACTTAAATTATTGCAATTCATGTGATTCACGATCTTTTAGACGCATATGGTTAAAAGCCGCGTCACGTTTCATTATTGAAATAATTTTTATAGAAGATGCCATTCTTGGTCGGTTTGGGCCCCCTCCATAGGTCTGTCACACATTTCTCCGATTATAAGTTATAAAAAAATACATTAAAAATGGAAAAAGCTAAAACAAATGTAAACAATATTATCAAATGAAGCTACAAAAACTAAAAAGTAATTTAGAGTGAGGAATTACTAATCGAACAAACTTAGCAAGATTGATAGGGTGCTGGTTTGCAAAAAAAAATTTTGATAAATGGCCTGACGCTTGAGAGCGCTTCCGAGATTACTTTCGAACCATAGCCCGGTCATTCTTGTGCCTATTCGCGAGAGTTTTGGTGTTAAACCGTTCAGATTTTTCAACTCATGGCTTGAGAGGGGTGGTCTAGATGAGGTGGTGGAAAATGCGGTCAATTCATTTGATGCTCAGGTAGTTCGTCCGGATGTCAGATTGACTCTGAAACTTAGACACATTAGAGATAGGATTAAAGAGTGGAGAAAAGATTCGATGGTTAAAGAGAAAGAAGATATGATTAGAGATAAGGAAGAGTTGGAAGCTTTGGATAAATTGTGCGAGGTCCGGGATTTAAGTGAAGAGGAACAATGGATTAAGGAGGAATGTGCTAATAATATTCGGGAACGTGAGCGGTTGGCTCAAATGGAAATAAAGCAAAAGTCACGTTGTAAGTGGGCGGTCGATGGTGACGAAAACTCCGGTTTTTTTCACAGGTTATTTAATAACAGGAAAAGAAAAAATGGAATTCCAGGGCTTATGATCGGAGGTACGTGGGTATCCAAACCGAAGCTGGTTAAAAAAGAGGTTTTGAGGTTTTTTCAGGAGTCATTTTACGGAGGTAGTAATGGACAGACATGGTTTGGTTTGTTATAACATTAAAAGGCTTACGGATGAGGAGGCTATGGGTATTTCGGGTAGCTTTACTAGTACCGAGATAAAGAAGGCGGTTTTCGAATGTGGTTCGGATAAAGCGCCAGGTCCGGATGGGTTTAACTTTAAATTTTTAAAGCACTTCTGGAAATTCTTTGAAGAAGACTTTAGAGATATTATGTCTGCTTTTTTTGAGTCGGGGACTATCGACAGGTGCTGTAGCTCTTCTTATATCTCTCTCATGCCCAAAATTATTGATCCGATTAGTTTAAAAGATTATAGGTCGATTAATTTAATCGGTTTGGTAAGTAAAGTGATCTCTAAGATTTTAGCTAATCGGCGAAAGAGGGTTATTGGGAGTTTTATCTCCGAATCTCAGTCGGCTTTTCTTAGGGATAGATGCATTCTGGACAGCCCCTTGATTCTGAGCGAGGTGTGGTCTTGGCTTAAAAAAGCGGGTAGGAAAGCTTTTATCTTTAAAATTTACTTTGAGAAGGCGTTTGATAATATCAATTGGAGCTTCTTGTTAGATGTTATGAGGCAAATGGGATTCCCCTCTTTATGGTGCAATTGGATTAAAGGGGTTCTTTGCTCAGCTCGTTCTTCTGTCTTGGTTAACGGTTCCCCTACGTTTGAGTTCCAATGCCAAAAAGGTATTAGGCAAGGTGATCCTTTATCTCCTTTCCTTTTTCTTATTGTCATGGAAGCTCTTTCTTGTCTGGTCTCTAAAGCTAGCAGTTTGGGTTGTTTTAAGGGGGTTGTTTTGCCAAACGGGGGCCCTTTGATATCTCATCTTTTTTATGCGGATGATGCGTTGATTATGGGGGAGTGGGAGGAGGAGAATTTTAAAGTTGTGGCTAGAATTCTCAGGATATTCTATGCATGTTCGGGTCTTAAAATTAATTTTTACAAGTTGAATCTGTTTGGTGTGGGCACTGGAGACGAGGAGTTGGATCAAATGGCTTCGATTGTGGGATGCAAAAAAGGTGTTACTCCGTTTACGTACCTGGGAATTCCTTTGGGAACTAATATGAATAGGGTGAAGAACTGGGATCCTATAGTTAGAATATTCAAAAAACAATTGGCTTCTTGGAAAGCTCATTCTCTTTCTATCGGGGGTCGGGTTGTGTTAATTAAAGCGGTGTTAGAGAGTCTCCTCATTTACTATTTTTCGATATTTAAGGCGCCGGTAAAAGTTGTAGAAAAGCTAGAGTCTCTTATGAAAAACTTTCTTTGGGGAGGTTCGGTAGAGGTTAGGAAAACACATTGGGTTGCTTGGGATAAGGTTTCGTGTCACAAGAAAGACGGTGGTCTGGGATCGTGTAAGCTTAAAATCGTCAACGAGGCGCTTTTGGCTAAATGGATTTGGAGGTTTAAAGTGGAAGAAAACAGTCTTTGGAAAAGAGTTATCTTGGCGTGTCATGGTGGGAAAAGGAAGTGGTCCTCTCTACCGGCTAACCCGTCGGTTACTGGGGTATGGTTAAATATTATGAAATTGGAGAACAAACTAGTGTTGAAAGGTAAAAGTATTCACAACTTAATTAAAGGGGTGTTGGGGAATGGAAACAACATTAGATTCTGGATCGATGTTTGGCTTGGTGACACGACCCTTATGTATAAATGGCCCAGTCTTTTTGCTCTCGAAAAGGATAAAGCTTGTTGGGTGAGCGATCGATTAGAAGGTGCAGGGGAGGAAATCAATTTTCAACTCTGTTGGAAGAGAGATCCGATTTCTGGCAGTGAAATTCAGGAGCTGGAGGAGCTTATGCGCTCATTCGGAGGAGTCAGGATTTCGGGCGATAAGGATAAATGGTTGTGGTCTTCGGAAGATTCAGGGGTGTTCTTGACAAGCTCTTACAAGCCTTTTGCGGCGGAGGAACGGGCTGAAGTTGGTCCGTTTTCTATCAAGGGATGCAGTTGGGTGCCGGCCAAAGGTAGGATTTTTATGTGGAGGTCTTCTTTGGATCGGATTCCGACTCAGCTTGCTCTAGATAGAAGGAACATTACGGTTGACTCGACATCGTGTGCGCTTTGTGGGTGAAGGGGTATGGTCCCAAATCTCGCGTCAGCACGACCGCGAATGACCATTACCCTCATTAAAAAACTCCAACAGCAATAAACTCTCCTGTGTCCGCATGGACACATGCGAACACTGCGGTCCAATCTGTCCAGTGATGAGAAGAATTACCTTAAGGACGGAAACTAATGTAACACATAGCGATGCGGCCCCGCACCGCATCCTATGAACATTTTCGTCACGACAAGGGATCTGGACAACAGGAACAGTCACTCAGCAGGCAATGCGGCTTAACACCGCATCCCGCGTGAATCATGGATGGAACAACCAACGCGGGAACAACATCAAGGACCGCAAGCAGCGATGCGGCTTGGCACCGCATCCTGCCTACAAGGCAAGTGGGTCTGACACCACAGTGCAAGTGGCACTGGGAACAGTCGCCTACTGACCCACGTGTATACAACAGTCTGACACCACAGCAGGACGTGGCATCACCACAATATCCGACAGGTCTGACACACCTGCAAATAGCTGTGCGATGTCAGGCTAGCTACTCAACTACCCTCCTCCACTCCTCGACTATAAATACTGACCCCAAACCAGGTTTGAGGTATCACTTCTCAACTCTCTCAATACTACTACTATCACACTTTGCTTCCCAAGCAAACTACTGATTCTCACACCGGAGAGTGGTAACAAGGAGCACCCCCCACCCCATCCTCCTTGTTGCGAGTCACGGTTTGTTTCCTTGTGCAGGAAACCCACCACCAGACGATCCAGCCAGCGATCCTCGGAAAGAAGGGATTAACCCTCTTGACGAGACCAGTGAGTTAACCTACCCGGTTAACCATTGTTTCATCAGTGGGGTTGGTGTTGAATTTGTGGATCATATCTTCACTGCTTGTGAGATTTCGTTGAAGGTGTGGGATCGGTTCAGCAGATGGGCCAATATTCCTCCGATTTTTGTCTTCTCGTTCTCGGACGTCATCAATATTCACAAAGGTTTTAATGGGGATAACAAACGGAAGGATATTATTCGTGGGCTGGTTATGGTGATGTGTTGGGCGATATGGAAAGCTAGGAATGATATTATGTTTGACAATGGTAGAGGTAATAGTGAAGACATTTTTGGAGTAGGTATCTGGGATTTTTTTAGCTTAAAAATAGGTCTAAGTATAAGGATATAGTGTGGAGAGAATGGTGTAAGGCCATGTGTAGTCTTAAAGCCCCTTTGTGGGCGTTATACGACACGTGTCGTGCCACGTCACACAGGGGCTTTATAGGGCGTTATGTCACTAGAGCCCGTAGTCATAAAGCCCCTACCTCATCATTAATCAATTAATTAATTTTCATTTTTTTAATTAATTTCTAACTTTATAAAATTAAAAACCATTTCATTAAATAAAAATAACATTACAATACAATAAAAAAAAAGCGTTAAAATAAAATAAATAAAAAAACTTTACATTAATTAACTCAAATTATAATAACCGGGCTTCTTGGCTCAATAAAACCACAAAACCTTTTGAGCCCAGCCCAAAGCCCATAAAAAACAAAACCCTAAAAGCAAAAAACCTATTTTTTTACAGTCGTTTCCATTTCCAGAGGTTCTTCCTTCTTCCTTCTTCTATACCTGCAACAGAGCAAATTCTTCCTTCTTCTATACCTGCAACAGAGCAAAACATATGTATGTATATATGTTTGTGAGTGAGGGGAAAACCGGCAAATAAAAAAAACAAATAAAAATTCAAACACCCCATAGCGCCGCTATGGAGGTCGCGTCCCGCCCCTTTTTCTCCTTCATACCGCCCCGCGTGTTGGTGTTTGGCAGCGCCATTGGGCGCTATGCCCACTCAAAATGCCCCACTACAGGGGACTAAGTATCCGTTGTATATGGTGTAGTTTGGTTGGTGGTGCGGTCCTGGGTTTTTTGTCAGGCCTACCGTTTCTTTAATAAAATTCTCTTTTCAAAAAAAAAAAAGGAATTACTAATCAAGATTTAATTATATGGTCAACCAGCTAGATTATATGTGGGGGATGAGTATATTTGGTCTACTACTGGCGTTCAGCATGGGGACCCCTTGGGGCCCCTCCTTTTTGCCCTTGTTCTCCACCCCCTTGTTCACCGAATAAGGGATCACTGCAAACTTTTATTTCACGCCTGGTACCTAGATGACGGAACGCTTATTGGAGATGCCACCCAAGTGGCTAATGCTTTAGACATCATCAGAGCGGATGATCCTTCCTTAGGGCTTCAACTTAATATAAAGAAGACTGAAGTTTTCTGGCCAACGTGCAATGGTGTCAAGGTTCAGAAAGGCTTATTCCCTCGTGGGATTGGGAGACCGGTGCTGGGTGTGGAACTCCTTGGGGGTGCCGTTAGTCGTGATGCAGAGTTTATTAGTAGTATGGCTCTTAAAAGAGCGAACTGTGCAGTCGAGCTGATGAGGTGCCTTAAACGCCTACGGGACCCTCAGAGCGAGCTCCTCTTACTTCGTTCTTGTATGGGTGTTGCTAAATTACTGTTTGGTCTTCGAACGTGTCAACCTTCTTTGGTCGGGGGAGCTGTCTCTGTTTTTGATGAAGGCCTCCGGGGAGCATTAGAGGATATTGTTGTTTGTGGGGGTGCCTTTTTTGGAGATCTCTAGTGGAGGTTGGCTTCTCTCCTGACCCGGTTCGGAGGCTTAGGGATTTGTACGGCCGAGGATGCCTCTTCATATGCTTTCGTTGCTTCAAGGGCCCAATCATGGGGTTTACAAGACCACATACTCCGAGAATGTTGTGGGGATGTTTTAGACTCCGATTACAGGAGTGCGTTGGACCGTTTGCATAGTTCTCTTCCCGACCTTGATATTGGCGGTTTCTACATTAAAGACACCGCCCCTCCTAAATCCCAGAAAATTCTGGCGAATGCCTTATATGGCGAAATTGTCAAGATGTCACACCCCGATTTCCACGTGTCACCGGTGGGTCCGGTGGGGAGTATCGTGACGTAGTTGAGATCATCATAGTCAAACAACACAATATATAAATGCACAGCGGAAGCAAAAGATAAATATATTACATTCCGAATATAAGTAATGTCAAAGTATTACACCGGAAGGTAAAGGATCCACAGGCGGATCAATAAAAGAAAACTGTTCAACAGACTTTAGGCATCTAGAACTTGCAAGATTCCCTAATGACGCCCTGAGCTCCCAGCCAATTACGCATAGTACCTGTCACTTAACCTTTTGGAAAATACGTCAGTTTACACTGGTAAATACAATTAACTGACTCATTTTGAAAAGAGTTTAAGAAAATTGATTTGAATGCACGTGGCACATAATATCTTTTATAATTTGATTAAAATGCACGAGGCAAAATTAATCTTTTATACTTGGGACAATTTTATTAATAAAGATCTTGTATCCGATTTACATGGTTGTCCAACATTTAGGGCCGGTGATTATACAATACAAGCCGGACAAGATTAATCGACACACCACAAATATAATCTCACAAGAAGATACCCTTACGAGTGAGTATACATTTTACATATGCAACAGGAGGTGTTTTGCCTACACCTTGTGCTTACGTCGTGGCCATTCACTTTTTAAAATGAGCCAAGGATATCCAGGACACGGTCATTAACCCCCAATGTTATTTGTTATCAATCAATACAGATTAAAACGGGATTATGCAATTTAATCATCTCCGATTAAAAGGTTTCTACACCCGACCAAGCGGTATTTTTATAATACCGTATCCCAAGCCCGTATAAGGGAAAATAAGTTAAGAGTATTTACCTGAGCTAGCAATGCAATTTATACTCAGCCGTATATTCTAATCAGCAAGCACAAGTACTTCTACTGGGGCTCTCAATCTGGAACGAAGGTTTTATTAACCTATTAAATTCCTAACGGGTGTTATTTAAGTCGTAACTTAGACCGGTTAGTTTTAAAGAAAGGTTTACGGTTCAAAACGCGTGATTAAGCGAAGACCGGAATAGGATGTGATTTAGACCCGAAAAGTTTGGAGACTTGTATAATATGGGTAAACTAAATACATTCTCGATTTTGAGATAAAAACGATAACGTTTGACCCGTTTCGGCTAATTTATGCAAACTAGTTACATAAACCGAACCGAACGCGAATAGCGCATGACGGGTAATCATGAGAGTCATATACAGGTTTCCTAAGTTAATTATGCCTCAAATATGTTGTGACATCAGTAAGATGTCTTTCATTATGCCCAAAACGTATTTAAACACAAACTAGGCCTCGTAGGGGTAGTTTGGTCATTTAAGAGGTTATAAAAGAGTTTAAGTATTTACCTGAGTTACAGGTCTGGTATAATCAGCAAAAATACTTATTTTGATAAGTTATAACAGTAGGATAAAGTATATATGTGAAATTTATCAATTATAACCAAATTATGCACCGAAGGGGCACTTTGGTAATTTCACATAAGCCGTAAAGCTCAAAACTGAAGTCTGAGTTAAATAACTTTTACTTACTGTTAAAATATTATAATTTGCCAAAAATATCAGTAGGTATCAACCCGTGTATGTTTAAAATAGTTTAAGTACATACTATGCGTTAAAACGCTTATAAAGGCGATTAAAGGCCATTTCCGGGTTCGATACTTAAATCTGATATTTTTATATTTCCAGGAGGCTTAAAATAATTTATTTATCATATGTGATCAGTAGCAAAAGGTTTGGAGTCGTTTAGATATGTAAAACTCATTTTATGGCCCGTAAGGGCAAAACCGACAATTACCGGATTAAGCCTACGACTATGAGTTATGCTCAGCCTAAAATTAATTAAAAATCTTTAAAAATCCCAAAATAATATATTACATCAGTGGGTAAAGGATTTGATATCAAAAAGTATGTTTAAGTAGGTTATACGCTAAATACGCCGTTTAATTAACATAAAGCCTTAATTTTTACGCTAACGAGCATAACTCTTAATCTACACCTCAAACTGATGTCAAACTTTGCATATGAGTTTATATAACACTAATTAAAGTTTCTACTCTTTTACATTTCCAAAAATCACGTTTTAAGGTAATAAGGGCACGATGGTCAACATATGAGCAATTAACAGAAACGCGTAAACGAATGGGTCAATCAATGAACCAACCACGGAGGGTTATGCTAACATGTAGCCTGGTCCTAAGGAAGCTCTAAGGAATTTCCAAATCATACTAAAGCGGGTCAGAACTGAAGTCAAAGCAAAAGTCAAAGCTTTGCGACTTTCGGTTCCGAATCGGTTCAAAACAGAAAGTTGTCGAATCAAACAAGCTTAGACAAGTTCTTATGCTTATTATCAAGTTATATGAATGATAAAATAGGTTACACGCCTTTTACATCGTTAACTATGCGTTAAACGAAAGATTACATTTCTGTTGACTTTTTCTAATCATCTTTGACTCGACAAATGACCTAGTTAGGATGGGAATCAGTGGATGCCCTTTTAAGGGTTTAAAGCCCACATAATTACCAACTTATAACTACCTTTGATTTGACTAATCTCTGGACCATTAGTGATTAATCTTAAAGTCAACCGTTAATTACGACGGTTTGACTTTTAAGCTATAACTAAGCAAAAACTTAATTAAGAAAGGTTTAGTAAACTTACTGAAGTCCTATGCTTGATTAGGAAGGTCTTGTGTCTGCTCTTAAGCTCCCAAAGGCTCCAGAATTGCACAAGAGATGAATGATCAAATGGTTGCAACTCATGGCCTTATATAGTGAGTTTAATCACCATAAGAAGTTGACACACAAGTCTACAAGTGCCCACAACTTATTAACAAGTGTCCCTAAGTGTTTAGGGATTGTTTAGGGGCCAAGGGAGATGTGGAAAAACGTTTAAATGTCGAAAAATTGAGCTGAAACAGGAAACAGCCGGTTTCTGGTCGCTGGCACACCCCTTGCGCACCGTAAGGGTAGATCCTTGCGGTGCGCAAGGCTTCCTCAGGAGCCAAAAGTTGGCCTTTCATGCATTCGAAGGGGAAACCAACTTATTTCTTGCAATTTGACCCCTTCTTATTTACCCACAAGGGCTTTAGGACTTATACCCACTTTGCCAAGTCCCTGGACACTTCCGGTTAACCCGAAAGGTCATAACTTTCAACGTAGGCGCTTTAACCCATTGTAAACGAATTTGATCACAACTTGCTCATACAATAACGAAACTTTATGAAATTTATATCGTGCATTCTAGTGAGCATAATTAACCGTTACAAAGCTTCGGTTTTGTCAAAAGGTCACTCAGAGGTATAACTTAAACATGTTGACACATTTAACCCCTGTAGTTTGAAATCTCTCACTTTTAGCTTCGTATGATCCATGATTTATTCGTTTGAAGGTATGAGCATCATTTAGGGTTAATGTACAATATATTTATTCGCCGTTGGCATTTAGAACTCGTATATTCACATACTTTCCATGATTGTCAACTTTAGTCCTTCTAGAGTATTATTTCACACGTTCAAGCTTATGACACGTGTCAATACATTATAGGACGTGAATTTTCGAGGTGTTACACAAGAGGTTTGAAGAGAAGTTTGTTGTATCCCCTCGGCAAAGAGCTGTGTTTGAATGTCTATGTGCCCCACATGCTCAGGATTTTTTGTCTGTCGCACCTATTGAAGGCTTGGGGCAACACATGTCGGCTGTGGAATACCGTGCTATCCTTAGATACCGACTGATGATTCCTTTGTTCCCAGTTGACGAGCCATGTCCGGTATGCCGCAAAGCGTGTTTGGACTCTTTCGACGAGCACGCGATCCACTGTAAAGAGCTACCAGGGTTTAAATATCGGCATGATTGGGTGAGAGATGTGTTATGTGATGTTCTTAAGCGGGCCGGGATCTCTGCCAAAAAGGAGGCTCCAGTAAATTTCCTGACTGACCCCTTAGAGGGGAGGTCCACTTTACGTCCGGCGGACATCCTTGTGTTTGGATGGGAAGGGGGGAAACACGCTTGTGTAGATCTAACTGGAGTCTCCCCCCTTGTCGGGCTCAAGGACAAGGGCTTTGCCGTAGGGCAAGCGGTACTCAAGGCAGAGGCGAGCAAAGTGGCAAAACATGAGAAAGCATGCCTAGAGAATCAACATGTGTTTGTCCCGTTTGCGTTTGATACCTTTGGTGGTCTCGCTCCTGACGCTGTGCGACTTTTGAATCGGGTTCAAAAAGTCGTTAATAGTAATTCTTCGTCGCTAAAGGTTTCAAACTATGTATTTAGTAGAATTGGGTTTTCTATTCAAAGGGGGTGGCGGCGCAACTTGTTGCCCGACTACCTGCCATTGCTTTGTAATTGCCCTTTTCGTGTGGAATGATATTGCAGTTTAGATTCGAAAAAAAAAATTATCAAATGAAGCTACAAAAACTAAAAAGTAATTTAGAGTGAGGAATTTTTACATCACTAATCAAGATTTAATAATTAAAGTCAGTTAAACTCATTGTGTTTTTGTAAAGTCATCTTCTTTTATAAATGTCCAAACACTTTTGAAAGAGATACAAATGTAATATATATGAGTGGTAGTTACTATTTAGTGATAAATTTTTTTAACTGTTTATTCTAAAGTTATAGAAAGTGTTTAATATTACCAACGAAAACATTTTGTGGCAAATAAGTCGGATCCCAAAAATAACAAAAAATTAGCGTTTTAAATATTCTTCTTTGATCAACAACTTATTGATCAAAATAAAAAATAACATAAAAATAAAAATTATTTAATTATCCATTTCTTCTTTGATCAACAAGTCAACAACTTATTCATCAAAATAAAAAATAACATAAAAATAAAAATTATTTAATTATCCATGGATGATGTAGTCGTTGATCATTTGTCGTTGAAATTTTATCGTCGTTCCAATGGCTAAAGTTAATAAGTGACATGTCGATGATAAATCTATAAGTAAATTCCATATCGGTGATTCATTCATAAAGTCTTTACCCCATGCTTTGCTTCACCACGTACAGACACACGAATTCACTAGGAGATTCTTTTTTTTTTTTAACGGCTGAAATCACACCAAATCTGCTCTTTGTAGGATTTGAACCCACAACCACTTTGTTGGAGAACAAACCAATTTACCACCAAGCTATCCCCTTACGGAGTCGTTAGGAGATTATTGGTAATTCAAAACAAAAAAAAAAAGGAAAACTTTTAATAGTCATATACTGTGTAAACTGTAAGGGGGCCATGGTCATTTGACGTATAAAATGGGCAGCTTGGTCATTTATTGTATAAAATGGGGCATTTAGGGTGTGCATTTAAGTCCTCTACAAGAAATCTGTTCTAGAACAACTTTAAAAAACACAATATAAGTTTCAATTTTGATTATTTTCGGACCTTTCTTTAAAATCTAGAAATACTTTAAGAAACATTATATAAGTTTCAATTTTGATTTTTTTCAGACCTTCCTTTCTTTAAAATCTAGAACAACTTTAAAAAACATAACATAAGTTTCAATTTTGATTTTAAATATTGGTCATTCGGATCATAATTTTTTTTTTTTTTTTGCTATCAAATTCACCAATAGATTATTGTGTTTAGTTTTATTTATTTAATTAGTTGCTTGCGTTAATAATTTGTTTACTTGTTTGATATTTATCTATCAGGAGGCAGGAGCTATGAAATATTCTTTCAAAGTATAGTATCAAAATCCATATTGGTTAATTTGGATAATCTTTCTTGCGATTCTGAAGCGTGTGGAGTCATAGTTGGAACATGATTCGTCTCGTATGAATATAAATGGGAGGCTATACCACCTTCTCAATGACTCATGGTTGTTGACGTGGATTGAACCACGATTACGGGCCACCTTTTTCCATTTTCATAGATTTTGACACTTTAAAAAATAAATTAATAATAATAAAGGGATATTGGTTTGGGTCATGACCACATCCTGAGAGTAGTGGTTTTGGATGGTAGATTCGAGGCGGGTGACATAACGCCTATGTGGAGGATCATGATCGTCATGACCACGCCCTTTAGCCTAAGGCTATGGGGTATGAGGGTGGTGGATTGGATCATGTATTGTCACGCGGGACATGGTTCTCGTGATACACCACCCTCTTCCCAAACCATAGTGGTTCACATGGTTTAATCCATTGCAACATGACACACTTTCAATTAATATGGAGATTTTGATTGGTGAGGGAAGATAGTGGATGATCGTAGAGGTCATGATCCACACCACATAGGGTGATAGATTAGAATGGTCGATGAGGGTAGGATGACATATCACTGACGTGGAGGGTGATAGTGATCATTTGGGTCATGATCACAAAACATTCTCTAAAATCAAAGTTTTAGATTGCTACCCAGATCAAAGAGTTGAACGATTATGTTTCTAATGAACTATGTTTTAAGTTCTAATAAATCATTTTATGTTATTTCATCATATTTTTATCCGAACCATATTATGCCCTGTTGCTACAACAAATACAAGACCAAGGCCTGTAGCGATATCTCCGGGTAAAAGGTTTCAAGGGTTTCGATTAGCCTAACGCAGGTCGTGGGGTCCTCCCACGTTTGTAGCACCTGGGGTTGGATCACTTGTTTATTGATCGCTTTTGATTCCAGCTTGAAGGGAATTCAAGCTGGAATGAAGTTGTTAGCGAAACATTGCTGTTTGAAGTGAAGAAGAGAAGCAAGTATGAAACTTGTTCTCAAGAGAGGAGAGAAGATCAGAGAGTATGTGTTAGCCCAACTGATCTGGTGTCCTTGATATGGTTGTTGGAGCTGGTACTTATAGATAAGATGTATTCTATAAGAGGAAGCTCGTGACCATGGATCCAAGGCTACAGTGGAGGAATTACCCGTTTGGGGGTTGGAGGCTTTAGACCTGCGGATAAAAGGTTGTTCTCTGTGAACATGTTCTGTCTGTGCAGAAATGGTTCACACGTTAAGTGTTGATGTGACCGGACATTGTGCTTGTCTTTTTTACTGTTCACCTGAGTTCGCGCGTATTGAACCTCTCAACCTTTTAACCTTTTAAGCTGTTATGTATATTAGTCATTTTATTGAGATTTGGGCTACCCCCGTCATCAGCCCCCCAAGTAAGAGGTGTTTGGGATGTAAGCTCAAATGCTTCTGACTTTTACACATTATTTTTTATTGCTTAAAGGCTTCAAGGCTTTAAGGCATTTGAGTTTTGAGATTTGAATTTCGGAATGATAGTAGATGTGATAGGCTTCAAGGTTTTAAGGCTTTAAGGCTTGAAGGCTTAAAGGCTTCAACTTGTCTCACTCAAGAGGAAGTTGAGGCTTTTTGTAAAGAATGGGGGATCGATCTAAAGTTTAATCCGGTGGCTCTGGGTTTTGGCAAATCGATCGATTAGTGTCCCGTTGGTTCGATTGCTCTTTATTGCTGAGTTTTCCAACTTGCGTCATCCGTTTTCGGTCTTTGTTATGAATGTTTTAGAGTATTATCATGTGTCGTTTGGTCAGTTACACCCTTAAGGTCTTGTTGGGACTTTACACTTTGAGGTTTTGTGATAGGGTATGGCCCATCGTTGATGTTTCTTCCGGTTGACCAAGAATGACGATCCACGTTTGAGACATCCCCAGTTGATGTTTATTTGATTTCCTCCATGGTTACTACCTTTGGTTCTTGGAAATACCGATTTTTCTGGATTTCTGAGTCCATTGTTCCCTTAAAGCTTGTTTGGAGGCACCCTGATGCTGTGTTAAACAAGCTTGAGCCATTTGAGTCTGAACTAGATAGTTGGTTGTTAAAAGCCATTTAGGAAATATCCTTCAAGGCTTCGTCCCTTTCCTGAACACCTTTTAGTGTTGATGGGTGTGAGCACCTTGTGGGACAAGCTAGATCGTGATCCTGTGCTCATGAGGGATGATCCGGGTATGATGTTTTGTTTTATCAAGAGTGATGGTACCTCTGATGTTGTGTTTGGGGATCCTGAGGCCACGCCCGGTGAATATATTGTTGCCAGGAACACTGAACATAGGTTCGAGGGTTCAGGCCACGTGAACGTCCCAAACGCCATGGGTTTTACCAAGGTTGCTGCTTACAAAGTCTCTACTTGCCGTTCAAACCTTCGTTTGATAAAGGTTGCCGACCATCCATCGGCTTCTGAGCCAGTGGAACTGAGCGATGACATAGAGGCTTTAGATGATTTAGAAGTTGGGTTGAGGAAAATTTATGAAAGATAAAGAGTTACCATTGGTGATTGGTAAGGGGAGCAAGGCGGCGGGTAAAAAGGTTGTGAGCTTGAAGGGTTTCAGGAAGGGTGGTGAAGGTTCCACCAATGTTGATCCAGAAGACGTTTATGTGCCGGATTGGAAGGTCACAGTTGGTGACAGCTTCAAGTCTTCATCCGTTTGTGAGGATGTTCTTACCCATTTTGCTCCTCCTACTGTTCGAGGTTCTTGCTCATCTATGGACGATGAACTAATGATTTCGAAAATGATGATGGGTGCTTGCAACCTTGCTGCCTTGCTTCTAGAGGGTGTATCTTGATTTTTCAAAAGGATGCAAGAATATGAAAGTCTTTTCGAAGAAGAGGGATAAGATGAAAGCTTCAATGTTTGCTTTGAAAGAAACTGAGGGCTACACTGAGAAGGAGAAATGTAACACCTCGAAAATTCACGTCCTATAATGTGTTGACACGTGTCATAGGTTTGAACGTGTGAAAGAATGTTATAGGAGGATTAAAGTTGACAATTATGGAAAGTATGTGAATATACGGATTCTAAATGTCAACAGTGAATAAATATATTGTACATTAACCCTACATGATGCTCATACCTTCAAACGAAGAAATCATGGATCATACGAAGCTAAATATGAAAGAAAGTGAGAGATTACAACGATATAAATTTCATAAAGTTTCGTTATCGTATGAGAAAGTTATGATCAAATTCGTATGCGAGGGGTTAAAAGCGTCAACGTTGAAGTTTAGGACTTTTCGGGTAACAATAACGTTAACCGAGGACTAAACAAAATGGGTATATGTCTTAAAGCCCATATAAGTCAATTTGGAGGGTTCAAAGTGCAAGAAATAAAATCGAAGCAAAGTTTCCAAGAGCCAAGGACCAACACATAAAAAATCAAAAATTCAGATTTGTTCAGAAAGGGCGTCGCGCCACGCGAAGCCCCGGGGGGGGGGGGGGGGGTCTACGCGTGCCGCGAGGGCCTGTCTGGTCCGAAAACTTTGGGTTCTTGTCTTCCATTTGCATTCTAACCGACTTATAATCGATTTTTCACATCTTGGACGACCCCTAGGCAACCCCTAGACACTTAGGGACATCTGGAAGTGATCCAAGGCCATGGTTAGACTTGTGTGTCAATGATCCATGAGATCTTGAGCACTATATAAATGGCCAAGGTTGCAACCATTTCTTCACACCTTTCTCTTGCATTCCTGATCATTTCTGGAGCTCCAAAGCAGGCTCAAGTGATCACAAATCGTGCATAGGACTTCAGTAAGTTTGCTTAACCTTTCTTAGTTAAGTTTTTGCTTAGTTTTAGCTTAAAAGTTAAACCGTCGTAATTAACGGTTGACTTAGCGATTAATCACTAATGGTCCAGTGATTAGTCGAATTGAAAGTAGTTATAAGTTGGCAATTATGTGGGCAATAAACCCTTAAAAGGGCACCCTCTGATTCCCACTCTAACTAGGTCAAATGTCGGGTCAAACTTGTTATTAAAAAGTCAACAGAATGCTAAATTTCTAATTTATGCATAATTAGCAATGTAGAACCCATACAACCTGTTTGATCATTAATATAACTCGGTAATTAATGTAAGAACATGTCTAAACATGTTCAACCCGACAATTTTCTGTTTAGACCCGGTTCGGAACCGAAAGTCGCAAAGCTTTGACTTTTGCTTTGACTTCAGTTCTGACCCGTTTTGGTATGTTTTAGAAATGCCTTAGAGCTTTATTTGGACCAGGTTACATGCTAGTATAACCCTCTGTGATTATACACCTCGGATCATTAGTTATCCAATTAATATGCATGATTCCGTTAATCGCTCATATGTTGACTCACCATAAAACGTGATTTTTGGAAATGCAAAAGAGTAGAAACCTTAGTTACTGATTTATAAACTTGCACCCAAAATTTCCCATCAGTTTGAGGTGTAGATTGAGAGTTATGCTCATTAGCGTAATTAGAAAGCTTATTAGCGATTAAACGACATAATTAGCGTATAGCCTATTTAAACCTACTTTTTGATATCAAACTTATTACCCACTGATGTAATATATCATTTTGGGATTTTTGAAGATTTTTAATTAATTTTAGGCTGAGCATAACTTAGGGTCATAGGCTTAATCCGGTAATTGTCGGTTTTGCCCTTTCGGGCTATAAAATGAGTTTTACATATCTTTTTGACCCCAAACCTTTTGCCACTGATATTAATTGATAAATAAATTATTTTAAGCCTTCTGGAATAATAAAAATATCAGCTTTCTATATAGAACCCGGAAACGGCTTCTAATCGCCTAAGTAAGCGTTTTTAACGCATAGTATGTACTAGAACTATTTTAAACATACAAGGGTTGATACCTACTGATATTTTAGGTAAATTATAATATTTTAACAGTAAGAAAAAGTTTTTAAACTCAGACTTCAGTTTTGAGCTTTTCGGCTTATGTGAAATTACCAAAATGCCCCTACGGTGCATAAATTGGTTATAATTGATAGATTTCACATATATGCTTTACCCTACTGTTATAACTTGTTAAATTGAGTATTTTTTCTGATTACATCAGACCTGTAACTCAGGTTAATACTTAAACTCTTTTATAACCTTATAAATGACCAAACTACCCCTACGGGGCATAGTTTGTGTTTAAATTCATTTCGGGCATAATAAAAGATATCTTATTGATGTTACAACATATTTGAGGCATATTAGCTTAGGAAACCTGTATATGGCTCTTACGTTCACCCGTTACGCTTATTACGCGTTCGGTTCGGTTTATGTAACTAGTTTGCATAAATTAGCCGAAACGGGTCAAACCTTATCGGTTTTATCTCAAAATCCAGAATGTGTATGAAATACCCATATTTAAGCAAGTCTTAAAACTTGTCGGGTCTAAATCACATTCAATTCCGGTCTTCGCTTAATCGTGCGTACGAACCGTATCTTTGAAACTAACCGGTCTAAGCTTAAGCTTAATTAAAGACCCGTTAGGATTCTAATAGGTTATTATAAACCTTCGTTCCAGAATAGGAGGACCAGTAAAAGCTACTTGCATTTGCTTATTGTGATTATTACTTTGCTCAGGTAAATACTTTTAACTTATTTTCCCTATACGGGCTTGGGTTACGATATATAAAATACCGCTTGGTCGGGCATTAAATCTTCCATCATATGGTGGTTAATTGAATAATTTAATCGGCCCGTTTAAATATGTTTTGTTTGCTTAAAGCCTTTGGGGGGTTAATGACCATGTCCCGGATATCCTTGGCATCATTTTACGAAATGGCCACGACCTAAGCGCGGAGTGTAGGCGTACACTCGTCAGTGCATAAATAGTTGATGTGGTGTGTCTATTGATCTTTAACCCGACACGCTCCGGACTACTGAACGCATAAGGAACATGTAATTCTTTTACAAGATTATATATTTAAATAATTATCCCAAGTTATAAAATGTTTATGCCACGTGCATCCAAATCAATTTTTAATCATTTTTAAAATGAGTCAGTTGATTTTATTTGCCAGTGTAAACTGACGTATTTTCCCAAAAAGATTAAATGCAGGTACTAAGCGTAATAGGCTGGATTTCTCCTTAGCATCAATAGAAGTCTCGCAAGCTTAAGATGCCTAAAGTCTGTTGAACTATTGTTTCCATTTTAATTTCGATCCGTCTGTGGATAAACAATCGACTGTTGTGATACTTGATATTACAATATTATATTTGGTTGAAATATAACTTTCATTTGTTTCCGCTGTGCATATTTATATATTGTGTTGTTTGACTATTATGTTGCCAACCAGGTCATGATAATCCCCCACCGGGCCCACCGGTGACACGTGGAAATCGGGGTGTGACAGGTTGGTATCAGAGCCAACATTGAGTGAATTAAACACTAGTCTTTTGTGTTTAATCTCAATGACACAATTGCACATTTCTAAACTTTCGAGTCTAGACATATAACATAGGACAAATTCTATTTTGTTTTGTGTTGTCCTTTATTTTATATATATTCTTGTTGTTATCTCATGTTATATTGACAAGATTAAATATGCAGCCAAGATTCTTCCGACGTAGAGGATGAGGCAAGGGGCCAATCACCACCCCCAATGACAACGAGGTTGGGCCTTCGCATATGCGAGCTCCTTCGACCACCGTGAGTGTCGATCCTCGCGAGAACAGGAGAAACCTTTTCGAGCCTGCTAGACGATCAGTTTCGCACAGTTCGACACCTCCTTTTCATAACTCTTATGGGCCACAATCGGAAAATGAGCCCGATAACCCTCAACCTTCTTACATACCTTTACAGCGATCCTTATCGCACAATTCTTTTAGAGACCCCACACCTGTCTTCAGGGGCCGGTTTAACCCGGCCAACTACATACAAGAACCGGTGGGTTTTAACCCATTGGGTCCAGAGGATCATTTCTCTGGCGATCACGCGGAGGATATGGACAAGGACACGGATCCCGTCGAACCTGCAAGCGGTATTCCGAACCATCCCATCGAGATCTCCGATGGATCTTCTTTTCACGGATCACCCTACGGTGGTCCAAACAGCTTTCAGGCAAGGTTTAATCAGCACGAGTGGTAATTCACACCTTCTCGTCATTCGTCACCTCACCAGCACCAGCAGCAGCAGGATCCCTCTGTGGATTCACGATTTGTGGCAGTCACGCCACCGCCTCCGCCACCACCAGTTAATCAGGCACCTCCACAACCGCCGAGGCGCAGGAGGACAGGCGCGCGAATGTCCGCGCGGGGAGGAGATTTCCACTTCAGCTCTCCTCGACAATCAAGTGGCAGTCATTACTCGCCACTTCAGGAAGACCCACAGATGGGTGGGCCTTCACACCCAGTTGCACCGCAGCCACCACCGATGGGTTTTGATAACCCGATTCCGGCATACACGGGTTCCATGGCGTATAACCCGTTTGAGCAGCCGGTGCACACCAACTACAACTACGCCGAAGCCGACCCATACTTGGTAGCGGCCAACTATAACACCCATCATCCGGAAGGGCCGTATGGAGATCCTTGGGGAGTAGGGTACCCAACTCATGGGTACGAAATACCTGCAAGACCTATAATCTGGCAACAATCGCAACCGCCACGGTTTTCCCCACCTGAAAGGGAAGAAATTCTTCAGAGGTTGGACCAAGTGGAGCGAGACTTTCACAGGGACCGAAGAGAGCGACACAGTTTCTTCCAAGGATTGACAAGCCTAATAAAAGGGAAGAGCAAGAAGGACCATTGAATCCTTCCACTATTGTCGTAATTTCCTTGTATCAGTTGAGCCCCTGCGTGGGCCTGTCTTGCTGTATAAACCCCTACGTGGGTATGTTTGTTTGTTTGTTTTGACCCCTGCGTGGGTCTATCTTTCTGTTAACCCCTGCGAGGGTATGTTGTTGTTTAAGTCCCTGAGTGGACTATTATGTTGTTAAGCCCCTGCGTGGGTAAGTTTTTGCTTAAACCCCTGCGTGGGTGATTTATCTATTTAAGAGTCCCAGGGCGATATGTAATCTTTTAATGAATTAATGGAATGTAAGTTTATAAATTTCATTTGTGCTATTATATGCATAAATAAAATATATATGAAATAAATAAATTAAGATCATTCCTTTTAAAAATAATCTGCCTACTTTAAATATTAACTAAGGATCTTGGAGGTATAACCTAGCCGGCATGTCATTTTAAGACCTGGCCAAGATGGTGAAACCTGTTAAAAAGATTCAAATCCCAGTTAACATCTGAAAACATGTTAACGCTCCTGGCAGATGTGATTCGTTAAAATCACACACGTCATTCTTATATAAGGATTCTTCAAAAGATTCCTAACCCAACTTAATGATCTCTGAATCATGGGTTAAATCATCAATTAAGATGATCATATTTTGACCATACGTGGTAATATGGTGCCTACGGGCCCTGCTCATTTCCATATGAGCCAAAAGACAATGGTAGCTATGACTCCCTGTCAGAAAAAGGTAATGAACTATGTTCAAACCTTCATGCCTTGATTCTCTGAAATTATGGCTTATAATTTAAAGTGTCCTTGTGACTAGGCCTTTTGTGCCACTAATAAAACTGTTATTGTTCTTATGATTAGGATAGATTATAATAAAGTCCTATATAAATATGATTAATAAATTAACCAATATGGTCTCTGTTTACCATGGTTAATGAATTACCCTAAGGGGCAATTCCATAATAAACTCCCAAATAAACTATTGTCCTTGTTTTATGTAACAGTTCATTTAAAATGGCTGACTTGGACGAAATTAATAGTCACCCAGTGGAGAATAATGATAACGCCCGAATTAATTTAACGGGTGCTGAACTGAAAGCGTTAGTAGACGACGCAGTTACAAAGGCCTTAGAGCGGCAGTGTGAAGAGTATAGTGGGACTCGAAGTAGGACCCTATCTACACCGCATTCAAAGCCACCTTCCAAGAAGGAAGAACCCAAGAAAGATGATGATCGACTCTCCTCAAACCACCACAGTGCTCCATCTCAACAGATTGTACTAAATCAAGAACCCCGTAACAAGGGTTGCTCCTATAAATACTTTGTTTCATGTAAACCCAGGGATTTCACTGGGGAAAAAGGAGCCATTGACTGCATGACGTGGTTAGATGAGATGGACATGGTAGTGGATATCAGCGGGTGCGCTGAGAGGGATATAGTCAAGTTTGTGTCACAATCGTTTAAAGGCGAAGCCTTAGCCTGGTGGAGATCACTGATTCAAGCCACTGGGAAGATCCCATTGTACAACATGTCATGGGAACAATTTGTTGCCCTCATCAGAGAAAATTACTGCCCTCAACACGAGGTTGAAAAGATTGAGTCTGATTTCCTATCGTTGGTTATGCAGAACCTTGACTGCCAAGCTTACCTCACGAGCTTCAACACAATGTCTCGATTGGTTCCGTACCTGGTGACCCCGGAACCAAAACGAATAGCTCGTTTCATCGGGGGTTTAGCCCCAGAAAAAAAAGGCAAGTGTGAAGGCCTCTCGGCCAGCTACTTTCAGATCTGTAGCTGACATATCCTTGTCACTCACTCTGGACGTGGTCAGACAAAGATCGCTGAGGAATAAGGATGCTGAGAAAAGAAAACGTCAAGATGACAATTCACGTAGGTCAAACAAGAAGCAGCGAGGAAGCAATGACCACAGGAAAGGGTCTGAAGCAAAGAAGGATGGGCATCAGTCGGGTGAAAAGCCCAAGTGCAAGATCTGCAAGAAACAGCACTTCGGGAAGTGCAGGTTGGAATCAAACTCGCAGACTCAGTCGAGAACTTTTGCTTGTGGTATATGCAAGTCCAAGGAACACAAGACCTTGGATTGCAAAAAGTTGAAGGATGCAACGTGTTACAGTTGCAATGAGAAGGGGCATATCAAGACCAATTGCCCAAAATACGCAAAGAAGACTGATGAAGGAAAGAAGACCAATGCTAGGGTCTTCAGAATGGATGCAAAGGAAGCAGTACAGGATGACAATGTGATAACAGGTACATTCCTCATAAATGATGTCTATGCAAGAGTACTTTTTGATTCAGGCGCAGATAAATCATTTGTAGATAATAAGTTTTGCAATTTGCTGAATTTACCTGTTAAAACCTTAAGTGTGAAATATGAAGTGGAGTTAGCTGATGGCACCATAGAAACCGCCTCAACCATATTAGATGGATGTTTCATATCCATTAAGAACCACTCTTTTCCTTTGTCCCTACTTCCTTTGAAGTTAGCCGGTTTTGACATCGTTTTAGGCATGGACTGGTTATCTCATAACCAGGCCCAGATTGTTTGCGATAAGAAGCAAGTGGTGATCAAGACTCCATCTGGTGAACCACTTACCATTAAGGGAGATACCCGGTATGGACTGCCTGAGCAAGTGACTATGCTCAAGGCGTCTAGATGTTTGAAGAAGGGTTGTGTCATCTACATGGCACAGGTTACTATTGATGAGCCGAAACCTAAAATAGAAGACATCCCCGTCATTTCTGAATACCCTGAAGTTTTTCCTGAAGAACTACCTGGCTTACCACCAGATAGCCAAGTGGAATTCAGAATTGACATCATCCCCGGAGCAGCACCTGTTGCTAGAGCTCCCTACAGGCTGGCACCAACGGAGATGAAGGAATTGAGAACGCAACTAGATGAATTCCTAGCTAAAGGTTTCATTAAACCTAGTTCGTCTCCTTGGGGAGCGCCAGTCCTGTTTGTCAAGAAAAAGGATGGATCGATGCGTCTGTGCATCGATCACCGTGAGCTTAATAAGGTCACCATAAAGAATAGGTATCCTTTGCCCAGGATCGACGATTTGTTCGATCAATTACAAGGGGCAAGTTATTTCTCGAAGATTGACTTGAGGTCAGGCTACCACCAACTGAAGGTTAGAGATGAAGACGTACACAAAACTGCATTTAGGACTCGTTATGGTCATTACGAGTTCCTAGTGATACCTTTTGGGCTCACTAATGCACCTGCCGCGTTCATGGATCTCATGAATCGCGTTTGCAAGCCTTAATTAGATAAATTCATCATCGTTTTCATCGACGACATTCTCATCTACTCGAAGAACCAAGCTGATCATGAGAAGCATCTTCGCTGTATTCTTAAACTTCTACATCATGAGAAACTCTACGCCAAATTTTCAAAGTGTGAATTTTGGCTTCGAGAAGTCCAATTTCTTGGACATGTGGTTAGTGAGCGTGGCATCCAAGTGGACCCCGCTAAGGTTGAAGCAGTTATGAACTGGCAAGAGCCGAAGACGCCCACAGAAATTCATAGTTTCTTGGGATTGGCAGGATACTACAGGCGTTTTATCGAAAACTTCTCAAGGATTGCTGCACCCCTGACTTCGCTGACACGCAAGAATATTAAGTTTGATTGGGGCCCTAAGCAGCAAGAATCTTTCGATATCTTGAAGCAGAAGTTGAGCAATGCTCCTGTACTGACATTGCCTGAAGGTACCGAAGAATTCGTAGTTTACTGCGATGCATCACACACTGGCATGGGGTGTGTGCTTATGCAGAAAGGCAAGGTTATTGCCTATGCTTCAAGATAGTTAAAGGTGCATGAAAAGAATTACACCACCCATGACTTGGAGTTAGGTGCCGTTGTATTTGCACTGAAGCTCTAGAGGCACTATTTATATGGTATCAAGTGTGTGATCTATTCGGATCACAAGAGCCTCCAGCACCTGTTTAATCAGAAGGATTTAAACATGAGGCAACGCCGATGGATGGAGACTTTAAATGACTATGATTGTGAAATCAGATACCATCCCGGCAAGGCAAATGTAGTCGCCGATGCATTGAGTCGAAAGGAAAGGGTGAAACCCATCCGAATCAATGCCAAGAGCATTGAAATAAAGAACAGTTTGAACGAAAGGTTGTTAGCTGCACAGAAGGAAGCTGTGTTGGAAGCTAACTATCCTAATGAAAAGTTAGGGGTAACTGAGGAGCAGTTATCTCTTAGCAAGGACGGAATTCTGAGATTGAATGGAGGAATATGGGTTCCAATTTATGGAGGACTTCGAGATGTCATCCTCCTGGAAGCCCACATTTCTAAATATTCCGTTCATCCTGGAGCTAATAAGATGTACCAGGATCTAAGGGCAAATTATTGGTGGATAGGCTTGAAGAAGTCTGTAGCCACCTATGTAGCTAAATGCTTGACATGTGCGCAAGTCAAAGCCGAGCATCAGAAACCGTTAGGTTTGCTACAACAGCCTGAACTTCCCACTTGGAAGTGGGAAATGGTAACTATGGATTTTATCACCAAGTTACCTAAGACAAGGAAAGGAAATGATACCATATGGGTGATCGTTGACAGACTGACTAAGTCAGCACATTTCCTACCCATTAAGGAGACCTATAGCTCCGACATATTTGCCCAATTATACGTTGATAAGATTATAGCTCTACATGGCGTGCCAGTGTCTATTATCTCTGACAGAGATACTAGATACACGTCACATTTTTGGAAAAGTTTCCAACAATCTTTGGGCACGCTTTTGAATTTTTGTACGGCTTACCATCCTCAGACGGACGGCCAGAGTGAACGTACTATTCAAACGTTGGAAGACATGCTTCGTGCATGTGTGATTGACTTGGGTGGTAGTTGGGATAACCACCTACCGTTAATCGAATTCTCCTACAACAATAGCTACCATACCAGCATTAAGGTTGCGCCTTTTGAGGCACTATACGGTAGAAAGTGTAGAACGCCCGTCTGTTAGGCGGAAGTTGGAGATGTCCAATTATCAGGACCGGAGATAGTCTTTGAAACAACGGACAAGATTGTCCAGATTCGTGACCGTCTCAAAGCTGCCCGAGATAGGCAGAAGAGTTACGTAGATCCAAAGCGTAAACCGATGAAATTTGAAGTTGGTGACAAAGTGTTGCTTAAAGTATCACCCTGGAAGGGAGTGATGCGATTTGGTAAGAAAGGCAAGCTCAGCCCGAGATACATAGGACCGTTCGAAGTCATCGAACGTGTCGGATCAGTTGCCTATAAGTTAAACTTACCTGAAGAGCTCAGTGGTATTCACAATGTTTTCCACATCTGCAATCTGAAGAAGTATTTCGCTGATGAATCACTGGTAATACCACATACAGATGTGCATATAGAAGAGAGCTTAAAGTTTGTTGAAAAACCTGTGGCGATCGAGGATCGACAGGTTAAGAAGCTTCAAAGGAAGCATGTACCTATTGTAAAGGTCAGAGGGGATGCCCGTAGAGGTCCCGAATACACGTGGGAGGTTGAATCCATAATGAAAGAAAAGTACCCTCATTTGTTTCAATAAATCTCGAGGTCGAGATTTCTTTTAAGGGGGTGAGGATGTAACACCTCGAAAATTCACGTCCTATAATGTGTTGACACGTGTCATAGGTTTTAACGTGTAAAAGAATGTTATAGGAGGATTAAAGTTGACAATCATGGAAAGTATGTGAATATACGGATTCTAAATGTCAACAGTGAATAAATATATTGTACATTAACCCTACATGATGCTCATACCTTCAAACGAATAAATCATGGATCATACGAAGCTAAATATGAAAGAAAGCGAGAGATTACAAACTACAGGGGTTAAATGTGTCAACATGTTTAAGTTATACCTCTGAGTGACCTTTTAGCAAACCCAAAGCTTTGTAACGGTTAATTATGCTCACTAGAATGCGCAATATAAATTTCATAAAATTTCGTTATCGTATGAGAAAGTTATGATCAAATTCGTATGCGAGGGGTTAAAAGCGTCAACGTTGAAGTTTAGGACTTTTCGGGTAACAATAAAGTTAACCGAGGACTAAACAAAATGGGTATATGTCTTTAAGCCCTTATAAGTCAATTTGGAGGGTTCAAAGTGCAAGAAATAAAATCGAAGCAAAGTTTCCAAGAGCCAAGGACCAACACATAAAAAATCAAAAATTCAGATTTGTTCAGAAAGGGCGTCGCGCCACGCGAAGCCCCGGGGGGGGGGGGGGGGGGGGGTCTACGCGTGCCGCGAGGGCCTGTCTGGTCCGAAAACTTTGGGTTCTTGTCTTCCATTTGCATTCTAACCGACTTATAATCGATTTTTCACATCTTGGACGACCCCTAGGCAACCCCTAGACACTTAGGGACATCTGGAAGTGATCCAAGGCCATGGTTAGACTTGTGTGTCAATGATCCATGAGTTCTTGAGCACTATATAAAGGGCCAAGGTTGCAACCATTTCTTCACACCTTTCTCTTGCATTCCTGATCATTTCTGGAGCTCCAAAGCAGGCTCAAGTGATCACAAATCGTGCATAGGACTTCAGTAAGTTTGCTTAACCTTTCTTAGTTAAGTTTTTGCTTAGTTTTAGCTTAAAAGTCAAACCGTCGTAATTAACAGTTGACTTAGCGATTAATCACTAATGGTCCAGTGATTAGTCGAATTGAAAGTAGTTATAAGTTGGCAATTATGTGGGCAATAAACCCTTAAAAGGGCACCCTCTGATTCCCACTCTAACTAGGTCAAATGTCGGGTCAAACTTGTTATTAAAAAGTCAACAGAATGCTAAATTTCTAATTTATGCATAATTAGCAATGTAGAACCCATACAACCTGTTTGATCATTAATATAACTCGGTAATTAATGTAAGAACATGTCTAAACATGTTCAACCCGACAATTTTCTGTTTAGACCCGGTTCGGAACCGAAAGTCGCAAAGCTTTGACTTTTGCTTTGACTTCAGTTCTGACCCGTTTTGGTATGTTTTAGAAATGCCTTAGAGCTTTATTTGGACCAGGTTACATGCTAGTATAACCCTCTGTGATTATACACCTCGGATCATTAGTTATCCAATTAATATGCATGATTCCGTTAATCGCTCATATGTTGACTCACCATAAAACGTGATTTTTGGAAATGTAAAAGAGTAGAAACCTTAGTTACTGATTTATAAACTTGCACCCAAAATTTGACATCAGTTTGAGGTGTAGATTGAGAGTTATGCTCATTAGCGTAATTAGAAAGCTTATTAGCGATTAAACGACATAATTAGCGTATAGCCTATTTAAACCTACTTTTTGATATCAAACTTATTACCCACTGATGTAATATATCATTTTGGGATTTTTGAAGATTTTTAATTAATTTTAGGCTGAGCATAACTTAGGGTCATAGGCTTAATCCGGTAATTGTCGGTTTTGCCCTTTCGGGCTATAAAATGAGTTTTACATATCTTTTTAACCCCAAACCTTTTGCTACTGATCTTAATTGATAAATAAATTATTTTAAGCCTTCTGGAATAATAAAAATATCAGCTTTCTATATAGAACCTGGAAACGGCTTCTAATCGCCTAAGTAAGCGTTTCTAACGCATAGTATGTACTAGAACTATTTTAAACATACAAGGGTTGATACCTACTGATATTTTAGGTAAATTATAATATTTTAACAGTAAGCAAAAGTTGTTAAACTCAGACTTCAGTTTTGAGCTTTTCGGCTTATGTGAAATTACCAAAATGTCCCTACGGTGCATAAATTGGTTATAATTGATAGATTTCACATATATGCTTTACCCTACTGTTATAACTTATTAAATTGAGTATTTTTGCTGATTACATCAGACCTGTAACTCAGGTTAACACTTAAACTCTTTTATAACCTTATAAATGACCAAACTACCCCTACGGGGCATAGTTTGTGTTTAAATTCGTTTCGGGCATAATAAAAGATATCTTATTGATGTCACAACATATTTGAGGCATATTAACTTAGGAAACCTGTATATGGCTCTTACGTTCACCCGTTACGCTTATTACGCGTTCGATTCGGTTTATGTAACTAGTTTGCATAAATTAGCCGAAACGGGTCAAACCTTATCGATTTTATCTCAAAATCCAGAATGTGTATGAAATACCCATATTTAAGCAAGTCTTAAAACTTGTCGGGTCTAAATCACATTCTATTCCGGTCTTCGCTTAATCGTGCGTACGAACCGTATCTTTGAAACTAACCGGTCTAAGCTTAAGCTTAATTAAAGACCCGTTAGGATTCTAATAGGTTATTATAAACCTTCGTTCCAGAATAGGAGGACCAGTTAGATCTACCGCTAATGACCCTCGGTCCTACCATGAGGATTAATGGCCTCAGTTACACGCCTACCCACTCACATGATCTAAGTACTAAACCCTCCTTAAGCTAACCATACCATGTATAAAAGTATCTGTAATTATTGTAACATGTATTCCACCCCCGAAGTATAAAAACTGAAAACAGTTAAGAGAAAAGGGGGACATGAACTCACTGAAGTGCGTATCCAGAAACGTCAATCTCCAACTCTATCTGCTGCGTGACGACCTACACGTACTAATTCCTATTAGACGGATGGCCGTGCGTTGGTTTAGGGTTTTACGTTTTGTTGGAGAAATAGTTAGGTAACTATTCCGTATTCACACTTCTTATTTATTTTATAAGTGTATTCCTTCCCAAGGATGGGGGTTTTAATACATGTTTGCTTTATAAATCCGAAAATATATTTTTAAGTCTCACTTGAAAATATATTTTAAATCACTTGTCTAAAATATTTTAATTCCCAAAATATACATATTTTCCCCCAAAAATATTATATTTTACTTCATATATCTTCCAAAATAATACTTATCAAAATATACGCGTAAGAGTATTTTCCGAAATATACATAAGTTACGTTTTAAAGTTCGCGTGGTAATAAAAATACCGGCGTAACTTAAATATTTATTTGTGATAGCGTTGGTATTATTTTGGAGTCGAAACTTTGTAATATTTTCAAGTTATATTATTTTTATCCTAAAAATAATACATCTAGTTCACAAAATAATCACATAATCACACAAGCGTTTTATTATGAAATATATATTCTAAATATATATTTAACAAGTTTTATTTACAAAAATCCACCTCCGACACTTGGTAATTTTTGTAATAAAAATCATGGCGAAGTTTATTTTGAAAACCAAGTTAAAAATATATTTTGTAAACATTTGTTTAGAAAAATATTTCTAAGGGGCTGTTTGGTAGCATCTGAATGACATTAAGAGGCTACCTCTTAATGAAATCATTTAAGAGTTTAACAAAGATAATGTAGAAGAATGTGACATGTGATGGTTTACCATTCAGATGTTACCTCTTATCCAGTCAGACATAAGGTTACCTCTTATTCATTCAGACATAAGGGCCACAAATGATTTCATTAAGAGGCAGCCTCTGAATGGATTAAGAAGCTACCAAACAGGGCCTAAGTGTTATATTTCTAGAAAAATTTTGCCAGAGTTTCCTTTGTAACTGGAGGTGTCCACGCTTACTAGCGTATCGTTTTCTTTAACATATAATACGTTAGATCGCTTTCAAATAACCAACCCGACATTTAGGCATGCAAAATACTACTTATATCGTTTTAGTTTTTAATATACAAAACTAGGCTGTTTTCGGGCATTTTAATAAAATAGTTATCGTATTCCAAAAATTCCCAAATTTTTACATAATGTCTTATATGATCCAAATATTTTTTTGTAAAAATATCGAGGTCCAAATCATCACCAATATTTTATAGAAAATCATTTTCCGGACTGAAATCAGATTTATCTTTTTCTGACTGCAGTCCACGGAATAATTTATTTAAAATTCATTGAGAGTCCGATTTATGAAATTCCAGTGAGAGAATTACAAATACATCGGTGGTCATCTACAGTACAAATTTCATGATCTACGTCTACACAGAATTCAAGTTATGACTGAAAACAGGACGCATATGTTTAGCAGCAAAAATGCAGCTTTAGCTGCTGTTACAAAACGACACTTTAAAAATAGTAAACGAAGTCCAAAAATTATGCTTCTAGTGCCATTAGAACCGTATTTCATAATAACACGTTATAGACTTAAGAAAATTAAGTTTTTGTTAAGTTACGATGTGGTTACAGCCAGTTGAAGGTGGCTGCAAATGCTAATCAGCAAGCTGTTTATAGGTTAAATGTTACTAAAATGTATACCTACGATTACCATTCCTTCTGATAACGATTTTATATCATAATGTGAGTCTTTTACAGCAGGTTATCACTTATATATCTCAGGTTTATCATGTATTATTATTTTTCATCATGACTTTTATGTAAAGTTCTTATGTTCATGATCTTGTTTATGTTCATTAGAGTTCTTAACATTTCATCATTCTTTCAACTATTAACCACCAAAAATATGAACAAGATGAAGATCTAAGGCACTTACTACTAGCACAAGGCTAGGGGAATTTCAAAGCGTAAAAGTGGTGGATAAAAGAAAACGAGAGTGGTCCTTGAGCTTCCGAGTACACCAAGCTTACTTGTCCGGTCTCTAGCACCCTTGGATATGTATGGATTGCTTGAAAGGGACTTGAAGGTGGTGGTATGGTGGTGTGATGGTGGCTGCCGAACCAAAGTGAAGAGAGGGAGAGTGTGAAGGTGAAATGTTGGTGGTGATGAGAGAAGGTGGTTAACTAGTGGTTTAAATAGAGATTTTTCATCAAGCTTTTGTCCATTAGTTCTAGTGTCACCCTAAGTACATGCATATCGATTAAACAAATCAAATAATCATGGGTGGGTCTCCACCCTCATGTAACCGTAATGGGGGGGGGGGGGGGGGTAGGGGGTTGGGTTGTAATGAAACTTGTTACCATTTAGTTAGGATTAGAATGTTTAGTTAGAGTATTAAAGTGTGTTTTATAATATAAGGTGTGTTAGGGTGTTCGGGGACCCTAACTAGCTCAGAAAAGTAGAAACAATGTTTTTGGCAATATTTTTATGTTCCGGGTAAAGTCCGGTTGTTCGGTTGGATATTGATCCGTTAAAGTGCTAAATAAGTATTTAAAGTGTCTTTTATATTGTTTTTAGTAACACATTAAATTACCAACACTTTGGAAAGCCTCTAGGATTATTTTGCCAAGTTTTTTGCACTTTACTAGCATTGTTAAATGCTGAATTTTTGGTTAACTAGTGCAGAATTCTGCACTTTAAGTATGTTTTAGGCACTTCCGGGCATTATAACTATCACCTAGTGACGCAGTTTTACGGTTCTCACCTCCCTACACTCCTTACCTGTGTAGAAATTTATTCCCGGCTCATACTGGCCTCAATATAGTATCTGTCTAGGTGCTGGCAATGTCAGCATGTTTACTGGGTTATCCGTTCACTGAGCTAACTGTGTGTTGTGCATCAGGTTTGTCACTAATGTTTGTGTGTAACGAATGGAGTGACAGTAATAAAATGTGATGCATGAGTATGTATGTATCAGAAATCAAGAAACAGTTTAACCACAATTGTAATTGTAAGCATGCACAGTAATTAAGCATTAATTAAATATTAATTAATTCATACGGATACCTGGATTTGTGAGGGTTGTCACATTATGCCCCATAGGTGCACCGGTTGTAACGAGTCGGGAGGTAAATAAGGAAAAGCGGTTGGACTTGGCCTCCCAAAAGCTCAAGGGCTTGAGTGGTTGGTCTGTCACACTAGGACCAGTTTTAAGGTAAGATGTGGCTGAACGTGAGCTGCTATAAGGAAGAGATGGAGGGAAAGGTGATAATGAGGGTTCAGACTCCTCATATTTTAGTCTTATTCTCATCTCTTTTTCCCTTGCTAGGCTCACATGTTAGTTGAGAAAATATCTCAGTTGTAAGAAATTTCTAGCTACTCCTTCGTGTGTTAGGTCTACGTGTTTCGATGTACGCATTGCATCAATTTAAAGGGATGCGACCCCAGATCGAGATGGGGTTGGTGTTTGAAAAGAAATGAACTCCGGGAACATAGTTCTCGGTGGAGTACTTCCGGGAGTAGAAAGAGGTGTAGATCTGACCGGTGAGATCCGACCAGAATTTAGTGTTAAATCGGTGTTGTTAGGCACCTGATTTACCTGACCGAGAGACTCACTTTCAGACATGATGTAAAGAGAAAATGGAGCTACACAACTGGTCTTTAAGATAAAGTAAGCGGCGTAGCCCCACGGTGGGCGCCAACTTGTTGCTACAACAAATACAAGACCAAGGCCTGTAGCGATATCTCCGGGTAAAAGGGTTCAAGGGTTTCGATTGGCCTAACGCAGGTCGTGGGGTCCTTCCACGTTTGTAGCACGTTGGGTTGGATCACTTGTTTATTGATCGCTTTTGATTCCAGCTTGAAGGGAATTCAAGCCGGAATGAAGTTGTTAGCGAAACAATGCTGTTTGAAGTGAAGAAGAGAAGCAAGTATGAAACTTGTTCTCAAGAGAGGAGAGAAGATCAGAGAGTATGTGTTAGCCCAACTGATCTGGTGTCCTTGATATGGTTGTTGGAGCTGATACTTATAGATAAGATGTATTCTATAAGAGGAAGCTCGTGACCATAGATCCAAGGCTACAGTGGAGGAATTACCCGTTTGGGGGTTGAAGGCTTTAGACCTGCAGATAAAAGGTTGTTCTCTGTGCACATGTTCTGTCTGTGCAGAAATGGTTCACACGTTAAGTGTTGATGTGACCGGACACTTTGCTTGTCCTTTTTACTGTTCACCTGAGTTCGCGCGTATAGAACCTCTCAACCTTTTAACCTTTTAAGCTGTTATGTATATTAGTCATTTTATTGAGATTTGGGCTACCCCATCATCATGCCCCTTTAGCGAATAATTATGTATTTGTCAATGATACCTAAACCGAGGGAGACTACTTAACGGCCCCTACCTACACCAAGGGATTACCAATCAGATTGTCAATTGCAACAAGTTTTTAGAGTAGTTGTCATATATATATATATATATATATATTGGGTCAAGTTATTCTACAAAGGCTTCTAATTGTAAGAAGTGTAAGAAGGATTTATAGAGTGACAAGTGTCCAATAACCTAAAACTAAACCCACTACATCACCACCAAAAACCTAAACACCTAACCCCACCCCACCACCACCCAAAAACCTAACCCCCCCCCCCCCCCCCCGCGCAAAAAAAACAAAAAAAAAACTATACCTCACCAAAAAAACCCCCAAAAAACCTAACCCCCCCCCCCACCCCCCAAAAACCTAAAAAAACCTAACCCCCCCCCCCCCCAAAAAAAAAAAAACCTAAAAAAAATTATAAAAAAAACTAAACACCCACCCACCCCCACCCCCACCACCACCTAAACCCCCCACCCCCTCGGCAAAAAAAAAAAAAAAAAAATTTTTTTTTTTTGGGGTGGGTGATGTGGGGGTGGGGGGTGGCGGTGGTGGTGGCGGTGGCGGTTTTTGGTGGTGGTGGATGTTTAAGTTTTTTTTTTTTTTTTTTAGTGGTTTTTTTTGTGTAGTGGGTTTTTTTAGGTTATTGGACACTTGTCACTCTATAAATCCTTCTTACACTTCTTACAATTAGGATCCTTTGTATTTGATCCTAATCCTATATATATTAATATAAATAAATTCATAAATATATCATGATCGGCTATTTAGAACTCGTTAGTATTGTTATATTATACATTATCAAATAGAACACCGTTAAAGAAGTGTCTATTGTAGAGTCGTAGAGATTAGCTGATTTATGTGACCGACTATTTCAAAAGTTGTTTTAATTAAAAATTTAAAACCTTACGTGAGTACGTGACCGACGGCTTTCTAAAGATGGAACTAAAAATTTAATTTCTTAACTTAAAGCCCTCAACGAAAAAGTTCAACATTTTAATAGATCTAATAAAAGAAGTTAAAAGCATTCCAATGAAATGTAGATTTTTTTTCCAAAACATGCCCTTAAATACACAAAAACTTGAAGTATGTAATCATGAAATATAAAAAACTAAATAAAGTTCAAAAGCTAAAAATAATTTGAAAATTCCAACTATATGATTATATTAGGGTTTAGTTAAATAGTATATATGTAGAAAAGAGCTGTATATTTAAAAATATATGAAAAAGATTTTTATAATCATATAGATGGTCATTTACTATCATTTATATTACAATTAGAGTTTCATTTCATTCGGTCAAGTATGTACAATTGATTTTAAGATATTCAAGCCAAACAATATTTTAAGAAATTCAAACCAAACATTCTAGAGAAGTGACAAGAACATTATTTTTTGAGTACATGAAGATAGTCTTCAAAGGGTATTTTTAGTACATTACCGATTTTAAATTGAGAATTTTGATAATCTCACAAGTATTTTTAAGGTGATAAAAATGGTTTCATAATTTTTTTTGAAACGACGACTTTCTTGTGTTATTCCATCGCACTTCCTAAATTGAAGAGCCTCGTTAGCCCATTCCGGCCAGACTATGCTGTCTTTAGTCGGGCTCACGCTGGTTTCAGAGTTTGGCTTGGGCGTTCCCCCCGGGAAACCAACCGACGGCTGCCACTTGTTAGTTGTTGTGCCACCATAAGAGCATAACTCTCTGACGTAACACATGGTGGGACGAAAACCCAGGTGGAGTTAGGATTCAAACTCACAACCTCGCACAATGCCTAGCTCAAATTTTTCATTGCTTTAATCTACAAAAAGTGACACGAGCGAGGATCAAACTTGGGTCCCCACCGAAAAAACCATATCTTCTATCACTATAGCACAAGTGGTGGATATAATAATTTTGTATATATATACACGTTTTTTCTACTCTTGTATATAGAAATCGTTAAAACAATTAATACAATTAAATACTCTTATATAAAAATCGTTAAAACAATTAAAAAAAGTAAGTCATTCCAATAATAATAATTAAATCGTCCACTATACACGTGCCCACTATTTTTCAGACGGATATGGGTCAAGGTCTAGTCACCTTATCAGTTTATTGGAATGAAGAGTTATAAGAATGATTCTATACTCGAAAATACATGAAAAAAGGTTTATAGAATTATATAAAAGAAATAAACAGATAATTATGTCATTTATCATTATTTATATTTACATAATACGAATTTCACTGCATTCGGTCAACTATATACTATTGATCATAATTCAATACAAGTATTAAACAAGAAATTCAAACCAAACAACCTCTTAAGATAAAAAGATTGAACATTATGTTTAGGTAGATGACTATATACCCTGAAGACTCAAAACCAGTTGGTCCGACCTGGTCAGAGCAGAGCTTCAGATGACCTAGCAAGAACCTGCAAGATCACAAGGAAACAAACACACCGTTAGCCTCGTCACAGGGAGGGGGCCTCTCTGTGACCAAGCTCGGGCGTGTTTGTTTCCTTGTGATCTTGCAGGTTCTTGCTAGGTCATCTGAAGCTCTGCTCTGACCAGGTCGAACCAACTGGTTTTGAGTCTTCAGTGGCGCCATCCCCTCGAATTCACTCAATTCACTTTGCTAATTCTGTTTATTCCACGTCATGGAATCTACAGCAGCCGCTCCCACAAACACTTTCCCGTCTTACAATGACATTTGGGAGGGAAGTGTTGTGTCCACAACTGCTCCACAGCAGTTGCCGCCACAGCGGTTTCGATAGGAACCACGTCGGCACCTCCAGTTGCAAGTTCTGTGATCGCAAGCTCTGTCAACACGCCCTCCGTCACCGCTCCAATCGCCACGCCGTTGCCTACTTTCGACAACGCTTTCCTTCTACGGAATGCTGATTTACTACGGCACCTACAACAGCAGCAGCAGCGGGAGGAAATGTTACAGAGTCTCCGCACGAACTTGTTCAGTAGTGTTTATCCAGGGACCAATCCAGTCTCCGGTGGAACCTTCACCTCGGGATCTATGGGATCTATAGGTCTAAACCCTCAGGATCAGGAATTGATCATGCCGTATCACCCCACGTCTATGACCTCTCAGTTAAAGTTCACGTTGCGGATCGTTAATGGCCCACTCCCGGCCAAATTGAAGATGCCCCTACGTTGAAATTTTACGACGGTACGTCCGACCCGGACGGTACGTCCGACCCGGACGATCACATGTTCGCATTCGCCGGAGCAGCCAAGGTCGAACAATGGCCCATGCCGGTCTGGTGTCACATGTTCGCTCAAACTCTCACCGGATCAGCAAGAGTATGGTTCGACGGGTTGCCAGAGGGATCGATTGATCACTTTGAAGATTTCCGGCGTATATTTCTGCAAAATTTTTGCCAGCAGCGACGCTGTAAGAAAGATATCACCGAGGTTCACCATATAAAGCGCCGCAACGGAGAATCTGTAGAAGATTTTATCGATCGTTTCAATCGCGAGAGCATGCAGATAAGCGGAGCAGTTGACCAGCTCCGAGTTTCTAGGTTTTGTCATGGAGTCCGGAACAATCAGCTAGTAGAAAAGCTCCACGAAGATCTCCAAAAAACCATGGAGATACTTATGGAATGAGCCCGGGCTTTTGTCCGAGAGAAGAGTGCATGCGGTCAACCAAACGAAACAACGACAAGAAACGCTAAGGCTCGAACCACATCGTGGAGACGGAACGCGTCACCACCAAAGGATAGAAGCAACAACTGGAACAGGAGCCGTGGTCCGTATCAGAAGTCAGATCGAAGCAGTTTCCGAACTGGAAACGTACATTTTAACACCTTCTCTGAGCTAACAAAGTAGCCAAGTGAAATCCTTAGTACGGAAACCACCCGATTTCCTACACCGTCGAACAGCGACCTACCTCGGATAAACACTCCAAGAAGTATTGTGAATACCACCGAGACAAGGGGCATACAACCGATGAATGTTGGGCATTGAAGCAAGTGATCGAAAAAGCTGTACGATCCGGTAAGCTCTCTCATCTTGTGAAAGAAGTAAAAGATGGGAAAAAGTCCGCAGCAGCAATTGATAATCCGAACACCGAGCCCGGAATCAATATGATTCGGACTACCGAGCCAAGAGGGGTAAAGCGGTCAAGCCAACACATGGCAGCTTGGATGCACCAACCAACATACTTCCCTCCGATCGATCCAGTTGATGCTCGAGACGGACCAATCACGATATCGGCCGTCGTCGCCGGACACCTAGTCCGACGAATCTATGTAGATGGAGGAAGCGCCTTTGAGATAATGTACTTACAGTGCTTCCAGCAGCTGAACCCCCAAACGAAGAGAAGACTAATCGAAGTATCTACCCCTCTAATCAGTTTTTCGGGAGAGGTGGTTCGTCCGATAGGTCAGATCACCCGTCCGACCACATTCAAAGACGGTGACAAAAGCAGAACCGTCCAACTAACCTTTTTGGTTGTTGGTACTCATTCATCGCATAACATAATACTCGGGCGACCCGGATTACGAGCTCTCGGTGCAATCAGCTCGACGATACACGGTGCCATTAAATTCCCCACCGAAGCTGGGGTCGCCACTATTCTTTCGGAGTCAAACTCATTCGTAGCCGAAGTAAGACATGCAGCGGAAACGAGCTCCAAAAAGTCCGAAGTGCCTACAGAACTCTGAGCGATCAATCCGGACTTCCCCGAACAGCAAGTAGCTATCGGCGCTCAACTCCCAAAACGAACAAAGAAGCTCCTATGGGAATTATTGAGCAACTCGATCGAAGTCTTCGCATGGAAGCACTCCGATATGCAAGGGGTCCCTAGGTCTATGGCACAGAATCACCTGAACGTAAAAGAATCAATCAAACCAATAGCACAAAGAAAAAGGCATATGGCTCCGGATCGAGCCAAGGCAATTGCAAAAGATGTAAAGAGTCTCCTAGACGCCGGGATCATTCGAGAAGTCCGGTATCAAACGTGGGTGTCGAATCCCGTTATGGTGCGGAAAAAGGATAACTCATGGAGAATTTGCATCGACTTCATCGATCTAAATGATGCGTGCCCGAAAGATTGTTTTCCGTTACCAGCGATCGATGAGAAGATTGACTCCGTCGCCACGTTCAGGTTGAAGTGTTTTTTAGACGCCTACAAGGGATACCACCAGATACAAATGGCAGTCGAAGATGAGGATAAGACAACCTTTGTCACTAATGAAGGAGTGTACTGCTTTACTAAGATGCCGTTCGGTTTAAAAAATGCCGGTGCTACGTATCAGCGTTTAATGAGCAAAGCTTTCAAAGACCAGATCGAACGAAACGTAGAGGTATATGTTGATGATATCGTAATCAAAAGTCACGATGAAGCTGCCATGCTAAAAGACATACTCGAAACGTTTACCCGACTCCGAAGCATCAACATGAAGTTGAACCCCAAAAAGTGTACGTTCGGGGTAGAAGAAGGGAAGTTTCTGGGAGTCATGGTCGGGTCAAAAGGCCTGCGAGCCAACCCAGACAAGGTCGATGCCGTTCTTACAATGAAGCCTCCAACATCGGTAAAAGAGATCCAGTCCTTAAATGGACGATTGGTCGCCCTCCATCGATTCTTGTCAAAAGCAGCGGACAGATCACTCCCGTTCATGGAGGTCCTCAGAAAAAGCTTCAAATCGGAGTTTAAATGGGCGGAAGAAGCTGCACGAGCTTTCGAAGAGCTTAAAGCTTATCTCGGTACCTTGCCAACTCTCACTGTACCAGAAAAGGATGAGGTACTGACGGTCTACTTAGCCGCATCGTTTGGTGCTATCAGTGCAGTGCTAGTCGCTCACCGGACGGGGGCGCAAATCCCCATCTACTACGTGAGCCGAACACTAAAAGATTATGAAACAAGATATTCAAACTTGGAAAAGCTAGCTCTAGCATTAGTCCATGCTTCAAGAAGACTCCGGCGATACTTTCAAGCCCACCCGATCGAGGTACGAACGGATCAAAGAATCCAGCATGTTCTCCGACGACCCGAAGTTTCAGGTCGTATGGCAAAATGGGCAATCGAGTTGGGCGCATTCAACATCACCTTCAGAACCAATGGTCCGTTAAAAGGGCAGGTGATAGCTGATTTCCTAGTAGAAATGCCAGAGGATAAGGAAATGGAAAAAAATCGAGAAAGCTCCAGAGAAGCCTTGGTCCCTGTATACAGACGGGGCTTCAAGCGCCGAAGGAGCGGGAGCGGGTCTAATTCTCACCGATCCAGATGGTACAGATATGACGTATGCACTCCGGATAGAATTTAAGAGTTCTAATAACGAAGCCGAATACGTGGCCCTCTTAGCTGGTCTACGTCTGGCGCTAAAAGTCGGAGCAAGAAATGTCGTAGCCCACGTAGATTCGTTGCTCGTAGCAAATCAGGTAAACGGAGAATATGAGGCGAGGGAAGCTAACAAGATCGAATATCTCGAACAAGTGAAGCAAATTATGGCGTCATTCGAGGCATGTAAAGTCGAACACGTTCCCCGTAGCAAAAATAAAAAAGCCGACGCGTTGAGCAAGTTGGCATCGGTATCGTTCAGTCACTTGGCCAAAGAGGTGAGGGTGGAAGTGTTAACCGCACCTTCAATTGCGACTCCGCACGTTATGCAAGTAGAAGCTCCGTCTCAAACATGGATGACACCTATAATCAACTACTTAGTGCACGATGTTTTGCCAGTTGATAAAGCAGAGGCGAGAAAAATCTAAATCAATTCTCTTCAATATCAGATGCAGGAAGGAGGCTTGTACCGGAAGACCTTCCTTGGGCCTCTATTAAAGTGTCTCGATCCGGAACAGGCCAACTATATCATCAGAGAAATACATTACGGCATTTGCGGAATTCACGCCGTGCCAAAAATGATCGTAACCAAGGTGAAAAACGCAGGGTATTATTGGACCGGGATGCACGAAAGTGCAGTCAAAGAACTCCAACAATGTGATGAATGTCAAAAGCACGCACCAGTAAGCCTCCGAGCAAAGAATGAGATGATTCCGGTAACCGCCGCATGGCCTTTCCAAAAGTGGGGCGTCGACATAGTCGGTCCTTTTCCACGATCGAGCGGAAGCGCCCAATACTTGCTAGTTGCGGTGGATTATTTCACCAAATGGGTGGAAGCCCGACCATTCATAATCATCTCCGGTTACAATGTTACGAGATTCTTTTGGGAACAAATCGTGTGCCGATTTGGTCTTCCACTCTACATTGTAAGCGACAATGTAAAGCAATTCGCGGAAAACCCATTCAAGCGTTGGTGTGAAAACCTGAAAATCAACCAAGTCTTTTCCTCGGTTGCCCACCCCCTGGGGAATGGGCAGGTTGAACAGATAAACCGACGAATCGTTGATGGAATAAAGAGAAGACTTGGTTACGAAGGCAAGGGATGGGCGGACGAATTACCGAACGTTCTATGGGCTCACTGAACGTTACACAAGACTAGTAACGGAGAAACGCCGTTCAGTCTTACATATGGCACTGAGGCCTTGATCCCCGCAGAGATCGGACTCCTAAACCAAAGGTGCAAAAATTGGGAGGAAAACGAGCGTGAGCTCCGATTGTAAGGACTCTCAAAATTGTCCTAAAAATACCCGTAAGTATAATCCCGGACCCCTGAAACCATACTGTGCATAAAAAACCAAGAAAACAAGAAATATGGTCTTCAGGCGGGTCGCGTAAAGGTTAAGCATACCTTACGCGGGCCATGTCAACCCTTGGTTTGACCGGATAAGTATCCGGATCCACGTATCACCCATCTGGCCAACCTATGCATGACCATGCAAACCTATACGTAGACTAGTGCCCTCGCGGGCCGCGTAAGGAACAAGAGAAGGTTTACGCGGGTCGCGTGAACCTTAAATTTCAGCTATAAATAGGACAGGTTACGAGCAGTTCAGAAATGTTGAAATCTCATTTCAAATCACGAGTTATACTGCTCTGAAGTCGAAAATTTCAATTAAATTAGTGAGGCGCTGCTCCGATACCGGGTATTAACTCGATCGCTGCTACGATTCAATGTCCGATCGATTAAAACTATCCAATGGATGTTTAAGTGTTGCCCACATTAGGGTTTATGCTTTGTCATTCGTCGTAAATTCGATGGATGTTTAAGTATCGCACTTTGTCATTCGTTGTGAGGGTTTAATCTCGTGAGTTATCGTAAATGCTGTATTAGTTGCTGACCGAGTTCATGTGCATGTTGTTTAAATTTAGGTTAAAAGGCTAATCAGTAGGCTAAGGTCTGCCCATATAAATCTGCAATGTGAGTCATTCTATTTTTATCAACTGTTTTACAATACCTCAAATTATTTTCAAATGTTATAATTACAGGGAGTAAGTCGTGGTAATCTTAATCAATGGCTAGTGGGGTATTGTGCACATTACGAATTTCTCACAGGGTTAGGCTAATAAGCCCTAACACAGGTTAGGCTAATAAGCCCTAACAGTGATATATCATCACTAATTGGGTGACAGGACCCAATAGTGGTATGACCATCGTCACCAGGAGGTGACACGGCGCCATATAACAATAAGATAGAAACCATTGTAATCGCTCTTATGCTGTAATTTATAACTGTGTCATTTTCTCAAATTGAGTGACTCGCCAGCATTTCCCCGCTGATAAAATATTTTTAAAACATGTTTCAGGCGACCTGCTGTAAATCAAGGAAAACGTGCTACGGAGCACTATCAAGCTTGAAGAGGTGGCTCAGTTAAAAATGAATAAACATGTTTTAATAAATTAGGGAATTTCCTAGTTAAATTCATCTATTGTAAATTACGGGGTTTGTCTCCAATTTATGGAATAAAATAATTGGGCATTCGAGTTTTAAAAGATTCTGTTGAAAAATCTTCCGCTGTCGCATCATTGATACCACAGGTTCCTGTCCCCCGGCTCCTGACTGGGTCAAATCGTGGCTGGGGCCGTGACAGGAAAAGGTGGTATCAGAGCCACACTGATCAAGCCACTGATTTAAGCCAATTAAGTATTTAGAAAATACTTAATTTTACTGATTGCTATTTTTATGATTATATGTTTTATTATTTGAGTATTTGTTTACAGTATGGGTAAGCAAAGACTTTCGGATATCTACTATAAATTAGATACTTCACCAAAAGAAAAAGGAATTTCATCCTCAAAATACCCAACAGATACTGATGAAGGAATATTTGTTCGAAAGGCACAATATGAGGAACCACTTTCTCCTAATAAAAGAAGTTTGATTATTAGGAAAAGTGAAGAGAAAATAAAGAAATCCCAACCGAAAGAAATGAGAGTTAATCAGAAAACCCAAGAACTAGGCAGTAACCCACCATGGGAAGACAAGTTAGATGAAAAACGGGCGGATCTCTATATGCTAGCCAATGTAGCAGTAAATGCAAATCTTTAAATTGTAACACCTCGAAAATTCACGTCCTATAATGTGTTGACACGTGTCATATGTTTGAACGTGTGAAAGAATGTTATAAAAGGACTAAAGTTGACAAACATGGAAAGTATGTGAATATACGGGTTCTAAATGTCAACAGTGAATAAATATACTTCATAATAACCCTACACGATGTTTATAACATCAAACGAATAAATCATGGATCATATGAAGCTAAAAGTGAGAGATTGCAAACTACAGGGGTTAAATGTGTCAACATGTTTAAGTTATACCTCTGAGTGACCTTTTGACAAACCCGAAGCTTTGTAACTGTAAATTATGATCACTAGAATGCACGATATAAATTTCATAAAGTTTCGTAATCGTATGAGAAAGTTATGATCAAATTCGTGTGCGAGGGGTTAAAGAGTTGACGTTGAAAGTTATGACTTTTCGGGTTAACCAGAAGTGTCCAGGGACTTGGTAAAGTGGGTACAAATCTTGAAGCCCTTATATGTCAAATTAGAGGGTTCAAATTGCAAGAAATAGGTCAGTTGACCTTTCGGAAGGGCCAAGAGGTGAGATGCAACATCATGAAAACGTTTTTGTCTGATCAGGAGGTCCAGGCGGGCCGCGTAAGAGATTGAGATATCTTACGCGGGCCGCGTCAGTTGCCCAGTAACAGAATCTCCAAACAGCAGCCTGCAAACGCGTTCAACCGACCTTTAATCGATATTTTTGCATTGTGGGCGACCCCTAAACAGTCCTAGGCACTTAGGGACACATGTTGGTGGGTTGTGGTCAGTGATAGAGTTGTGTGTCAACTTCTTGTGGTGAAAAATTCACTATATAAAGGCCATAAGTTGCAACTCATTGATCACACCTTCATCTGTACATTTGGAGCATTTCTGGAGCTAAGGATCTTTCTCTAAGCATCACATTTCGTGCATAGGACTTCAGTAAGTTTGCTAATCCTTCTTTAATTAAGTTTAGCTTAGTTATTTAGCTAAAAGTCAAACCATCGTAATTACGGTTTGACTTCGAGATTAATTAATAATGGCTCAGTCCAATCTTGAATTAAAAGTACCTTTAAGTAGGTAATTATATGGGTAATAAACCCTTAAAAGGGTTCCCCCTGATTCCCACTCTAACTAGGTCAAATGTCGGGTCAAACTTGTATTTAAAAAGTCAACAGAATGTGTAAATTACAATTTATGCATAATTAGCAATGTAGAACTCATACAACCTGTTTGATCATTAATATAACTTGGTAATTAGTATAAGGACATGTCTAAACATGTTCAACCCGACAATTTCCTGTTTAGACCCGGTTCGGAACCGAAAGTCGCATAGTTTGACTTATACTTTGACTTTCAGTTCTGACCCGTTATGGTATGTTTTAGAAATGCCTTAGAGCTTTATTTGGACCAGGTTACATGCTAGTATAACCCTCTGTGATTATACACCTCAGATCATTAGTTATCCAATTAATATGCATGATTCCGTTAATTGCTCATATGTTGACCATTATGCCCTTTTCACCTTAAAATGTGATTTTTGGAAATGTAAAAGAGTAGAAACTTTAATTACTAATATATAAACTTGTATGCAAAATTTGACATCAGTTTGAGGTGTAGATTAAGAGTTATGCTCGTTAGCGTAAAATTAAAGCTTTATGTTAATTAAACAGCGTATTTAGCGTATAGCCTACTTAAAGATACTTTTTGAAATCAATATCTTTACCCACTGATGTAATATATTATTTTGGGATTTTTAATTAACTTTAGGCTGAGCATAACTTATAGTCGTAGGCTTAATCCGGTAATTGTCGGTTTTGCCCTTACGGGCTATAAAATGAGTTTTAGATATCTAAATGACTCCAAACCTTTTGCTACTGATCACATATGATAAATAAATTATTTTAAGCCTTCTGGAAAGGTAAAAATATCAGCTTTATGCATAGAACCCGGAAACGGCTTCTAATCGCCCTTTTTAGCGTTTTTAACGCATAATATGTACTAAAACGATTTTAAACATACAAGGGTTGATACCTACTGATATTTGAGGCAAATTATAATGTTTTAACAGTAAGCAAAAGTTGTTTAACTCAGACTTCAGTTTTGAGCTTTTCGACTTATGTGAAATTACCAAAATACCCCTTAGGGGCATAGTTTGGTTATAATTGGTAAATTTCACATATATACTTTATCCTACTGTTATAACTTAGTAAAATAAGTATTTTTGCTGATTACACCAGACCTGTAACTCAGGAAAATACTTAAACTCTTTTATAACCTTTTAAATGACCAAACTACCCCTACGGGGCATAGTTTGTGTTTAAATTCGTTTCGGGCATAATAAAAGACATCTTACTGATGTCACAACATATATGAAGCATATTAACTTAGGACACCTTTAAATGGCTCATATATATACCCGTTACGCTTATTACGCGTTCGGTTCGGTTTATGTAACTAGTTTACATAAACTAGCCTAAACGGGTCAAACCTTAACGGTTTTATCTCAAAATCCAGAATGTGTATGAAATACCCATATTAAGCAAGTCTCTGAACTTGTCGGGTCTAAATCACATTCTATCCGGTCTTCGCTTAATCGTGCGTACGAACCGTATCCTTGAAACTAGCCGGTCTAAGCTTAAGCTTAATTATAGACCCGTTAGGATTCTAATAGGTTATTATAAACCTTTGTTCCAGAATAGGAGACCAGTAAAAGCTACTTGCATTTTGCTTATTATGATTATTACATTGCTTAGGTAAATACTTTTAACTTATTTTCCCTATACGGGCTTGGGTTACGGTATATAGAATACCGCTTGATCGAGCATCAAATCTTCCATCGTTGGGTGGTTAATTGAATAATTTGATCGGCTCGTTTAAACAGTCTTGTTTACTTAAAAGCCTTTGGGGGGTTAATGACCATGTCCCGGATATCCTTGGAATCATTTTACGAAATGGCCACGACTTAAGCGCGGGGTGTAGGCGTACACCCGACCATGCATAAAAGAATAATGTGGTGTGTCTATTGATCTTTAACCCGGACATGATCCGGGCTACTGAACGCATAAGGAACATGTAATTCATTCACAAGATTATATATTTAAATAATTTTCCCAAGTTATATAAAAATGTTTATGCCATGTGCATCCAAACCAAATTTTCAATCATTTTCCAAAATGAGTCAGTTGATTGTATTTACCAGTGTAAACTGACGTATTTTCCCAAAAAGATTAAATGCAGGTACTAAGCGTAATTGGATGGATTGTCTCCTTAGCATCAATAAAAAGTCTCGCAAGCTTAGGATGCCTAAAGTCTGTTGAACTATTGTTTCCATTTTGTTACCGATCCTTCTGTGGATAAACTTCCGAATATTGTGACATTTGATATTACAATATTAAATTCGGTTGATGTAATATCTTTTTAATTGCTTCCGCTGTGCATATTTATTGTAACACCTCGAAAATTTACGTCCTATAATGTGTTGACACGTGTCATAGGTTTGAACGTGTGAAAGAATGTTCTTGAAGGACTAAAGTTGACAAACAGTGAAACCGTGTAAATAAAAAGGTTCAAAGTGTCAACAATGAATAAATATACTTTACAATAACCCTACATGATGTTTATAACCTTAAACGAATGGATCATGGATCATACGAAGCGAATTGTGAAAGAAAGTGAGAGATTACAAACTACAGGGGTTAAATGTGTCAACATGTTTAAGATATACCTCTGAGTGACCTTTTAGCAAACCCGATGCCTTGTAACGATTAAATATGCTCACTAGAATGTACCGTAAAAATTTCACCAAGTTTCGTTAATGTATGAGAAAGTTGTGATAAAATTCGTGTGTGAGGGTTAGAATCGTTAACATTGAAATTTAGGGCTTTTCGGGTGATCACAAAGTTACCTGAGGACTTAACAAAGTGGGTATAAGTCTTAAAGCCCCATATGTTAATATTATAGGATAAGAACTCTGGAAAACAAGTGAAAACGACCTTTCGGGGGACCAAGGACCAAAATGCAATAACGAAAAACATGTTTTACAAGTTCTGATGGGCCACGCGGCCCACCTACCAGTTAACCGAAGGCCACGCGGGCCGCCTACGACTGCCAGATGCAGAAACATCACAGGTGCCTGTTTTCAGCCTCTTAACCGACTCAAAGTGACTTGTTACGATACTATGGGCTGCCTAAAATGGTATTTAGCATATAGGGACACATGTTGACATCTGATAATCATCCTAGACTCTTGTGGCATCAAATTAGAATGATCTAAGTTGTTATAAAAAGTCACATATTCCACATACATACACATTTCAACTTCTGGACATTTTCAAGAGCTCAAGAACTGATACAAGCTTTCCATATCATCCATTAGACGTGTGTAAGTGCCTTTGATCCTTCTCGTTTGAGTTATGCTTAGTTTATAGCCTAGAAGTCAAACCGTCGTAATTACGGTTTGACTTGGCGATAAATCACAATCGGTCCAGAGTTTAGTCGAATCGAAAGTTGTTATAAGTTGGTATTTATATGGGTAATAAACCCCTAAAAGGTCACCCACTGATTTCAATCTTAACTATGTCGTTTGGTCGAGTCAAACTTCTTCCGAAAAGTCAACAGAAGTGTTAATCGCATATTTAATGATACAGAAGGCGTGTAATCTGTTTTATCAATCATACAACTTGAAAATAAGTATAATAACTTGTCTAAGCTTGTTTGATTCGACAACTTTATGTTTTGAACCGATTCGGAACCGAGAGACGCAAAAGTTTGACTTTTGCTTTGACCTCAGTTCTGACCCGATTTATATAGGTTTAAGACATGCCTTAAAGTTCCATTAGGACCTAGTTGCATGTGTGTATAAGCCTCTGCGTTTGTACCACTCGAATCCCTAATCGTCCGATGTTTCCGTTAAACGCCTAAATATTGACCGTAATGCCCTTATGACCATAAAACGAGATTTTTGGAAATGTGAAAGTGCCATAATCTTAGTTACTGATTTTTAGACTTGTACCTAAAATTTCACATCAGTTGGAGGTCTAGATAAGGAGTTATGCTTAATGACGTAATTTGAGTGCTTTTAAGTAATTAAACGGCGTCATTAGCGAAAAGCCTATCTAAACCCAATTTTGGACACCAAACCTTTTACCCACTGATGTGATATAATATTTTGGGATTTTTAATTATTTTTAAACTGATCATAAGCTAGGTTTATCGCCTCGATTCGGTTAATACCAAAAATACCCTTTTCGGCCATAAAATGAGTTTTACAAATCCTTTTAACGCCAATCCAATTGCTACTGATTTTAAATAATAAATGGAGTATTTTGAGTCTGTTTATTTGATCAGAAAACTCAGAATCGTATTTTAACCCGTACATCGCTTAAAACGACTTTATACGCGTATTTAACGCATAGTTTGGGTTTAAAACTATTTTAGTATATAAGACTTATTACCAAAGTTTATAACCTATTAAAATAAGATATTTTACTGATCAACTCAGACCCGGATCACAGGCGTCTAATTTAACCCTTTTATAATCTTTAAAATGACCAAAATGCCCCTGCGGGGCTTATAAAGAGATTAAACTCGTTTTGGGCATCATGGGTGATATCCTACTGATATCACAACTTATTTAAGGCGTGTTAACTTAGGAAACCTGTTTAGGACTCTTACGGATACCCGTTACGCTTCATGCGCGTTCGGTTCGGTTTATGTAACTAGTTTACATAAATTAGCCGAAACGGGTCAAACCTTATCGGTTTTATCTCAAAATCCAGAATGTGTATCATATACCCATATTAAGCAAGTCTTCAAACTTGTCGGGTCTAAATCACATTCTATCCGGTCTTCGCTTAATCATACGTACGAACCGTATCTTTAAAACTAACCGGTCTAAGCGTAAGCTTAACTAAAGACCCGTTAGGATTCTAATAGGTTATTATAAACCTTCGTTCCAGATTAGGAGAACCAGTAAAAGATACTTGCACTCGCTGATTTTGAACTACACTTACTCAGGTAAATACTTTTAACTTATTTTCCCTATACGGGCTTGGGGTACGGTATATAAAATACCGCTTGGTCCGGCATTGAATCTTTAATCGAATAGAGGTTAAATCATTGATATGCTATGTTTTGAAATGTTTTTTTTTGCTTAAAGCCTTTGGGGGGTTAATGACCATGTCCCGGATATCCCTGGCATCATTTTACGAAATGGCCACGACCTTAGCACTCAGGTGTAGGCGTACACCTGTAAGTGTCTCATTATATAAAGTGGTGTGTCTATTGATCTTTAACCCGGTCTACGGATCGGGCTACTGAACGCATAAGAAACATATAATTCGTTTACAAGTTTATATATTTAAATAATTATCCCAAGTTATAAAATATTATTTGTGCCTTGTGCCTTAAATGCATTTTCTTAAACTCTTTTCAAAATGAGTCGGTTGATTGTATTTACCAGTGTAAACTGACGTATTTTTCTTAATAAGGTTAAGTGCAGGTACTACGCGAAATAGGCTGGCTTGTCTCCTAGCATCCACATTAAGTCTCGCCAGCTTGGATGTCATAAACTGTTGAACATTTGTTTCCTTTTATTTTGATCTACCTGTGGATTTATATTCGACTATTTGTGATACTTAATATTACAATATCGTTTGGTTGAATTAAATCTATACTTTGCTTCCGCTGTGCATTTATATATTGTGTTGTTTGACTATTATGTTGCCAACCACGTCACGATACTCCCCTACCGGGCCCACCGGTAACACGTGGAAATTCGGGGTGTGACAGGTTGGTATCAGAGCCAACACTGAGTGAATTAAACACTAGCCTTTTGTGTTTAATCTCAGTTACACAAATTGCACATTCCTAAATCTTCGAGTCTAGACAAAGAACTTAGGAATAATCCAAAATGTTTTCATTTTACTTTTAACCTTTGTCCTTTATTTTCCCTTGTTATTACCTTTGTTTATATGGACAGGTTTAAAAAAAATGCCGCCAAGATTCAGGCGAGGAAGTCGAGGAAAGGAGCCAATGAGAGCCCCTAACGACCACGAGGCCGGGCCTTCGGGCCGGCGAACTCCTTCATCTACAAGGAGTGCAGATCCACAAGAGCCTTGGAGGGTTTACGAGGAGCCTTCCAGACGATCTACTTCACATAGCTCCACGCCTCCATATTATCACTCATATGGGCCTCAGTCCGAGAATGAGCCCAACAATCCGCCACCTTCGTACATACCTTTGCAACGATCAGCATCGCACCGTTCCTTCGACGACCCTACTCCTATCTCTCAGGGTCAGTTTAACCCAGCAGAGTATCTACCAGAACAAGTGGGCTTTAACCCACTAGGACCGGAGGATCATTTTTCTGGTGATCAAGATATGGACGAGGACACAGATCCCGTCGAGGCTTCAACCGGGTCCCTAAACCATCCTTTTGTGATCTCAGACGGATCGTCATTTCACGGAACACCATACCAGGGTCCGGATAGTCACATGGCACGGTTCGAACGGTGTGAGTGGTACAATACACCATCTTACCACCCATCACCTCACCAGCAGCCACCACAGCAGCAATAGCAAGATCCCTCTGGGGATCCACGTTACGAGCAGCAGCAAAATCCCTATGGGGATCCACGTTATGAGGCAGTTACGCCACCGCCTCCACCGCCGCCAGTGCATCTAGAGCCTCCAGAACCACCAAGACGTAGGAGGACTGGCGCAAGGATCTCAGCACGAGAAGTGGATTTTCGTCTCAACACCCCTCAACACTCTAGCGGCAGCCACTACCCGCCTATATATGAAGGCCCACAGATGGGTGGACCTTCAGTTCCAGTTTCGGAGGTGAATTCAGCACCTATTGCACCGCCATCACCGGGTTTTGGCCACCCTATCCCTGCTTATACGGCTCCGGCAGCTTACAACCCATACGGACCGCCAACATATCATGGTTATAACTATGCTGATGATCCTTACAACGTGGCATCAAGCTACCTAGCCCATAATAATCCTGAGGGACCATATGGACCCCCTTGGGGAATGGGGTACCCAGCTCGGGGGTATTAAGCACCTGTTCAGCCGCCACCACAATACCAGCAACCACGGGCTCCCCCTCCTGAGCAGGAGGATCTCCGTCAAAGACTGGCCAAAGTGGAGCGAGACTTCCAGAAGGAACGTAGGAAGAATGAGGGATTCATGAGTGGTTTGGCAAATTTGCTGAAGGGAAAGAAGAAACGGGATCGTTAAATCCCAATATGTATTGTTGTATTTCCTTGTGTAAATCAAGTCCCTACGTGGACATTTATTTATGTGTGTATGTAGTCCCTGCACGGACATCTATCTTTGTACTTAATCCCTACGTGGACTTGTCTCTAGTAGTCCCTGCGTGGACATTTACTTTTGTAGACCGTCCCTGTGAGGACATATATTATATGTATAGCTCCTGCGTGGGCATCTGTTTCTGTGAAAAGTCCCGTTTAGGGCAAAATGTACTACTTTTAATTTAATGGAATGTAAGTTTATAAATTTCATCTTTGCTATGTTATGCATAATTAAATTATATATGAAATAAATAAATTAGAATCATTCTTTTAAAAAAAAAATCTATCTGCCTATGCTATTTTATTAAGGATCTTAAAAGTATAACCTAGCCTGCATGTCATTTTAAGACCTGGTCCAGATGGTAAAACTTGTTAAAAAGATTCAAATCTCTGTTAACATCTGAAAACATGTTAACACTCCTGGCAGACATGATATGTTAAAAACACACGTGTTATTATTATATATGGATCTTTTCAAAGATTCTAAACCCAACTTAATGATCTCTGAATCATGGGTTAAATCATTAATAAATATGATCAGTTCTTTTACCATCCATTGGTAATGGAATGCCTACGGGCTCTTCTCATTTTCATATGAAACAAAAGACAGCATTAGTCTGTGACCCTGTCTGATAAAGGTAATGAACTTTGTTCAAACCTTCATGCTTTGATTCTCTGAAATCATAGCTTAAAAATCTATATTGTCCCTGTGACTAGGCCTTATGTGCTAATAAAACTGTTATTGTATTATAATTAGGATAAATTATATTAGAAATCCTAAATTTATGTGAGTAATAAATTAACCATATATGGTCTATGTTACCACGGTTAATAAAATTGCCATAAAAGACAATTCTATAATAAACTCACCAATAAATTATTGTCGATATGTTACAGTTCAAGATACATGGCAGACTCAAACGAGGTCAACAGTCACCCAGGGATAGTGAATGATAATGCCCGAGTAAACGTAGAGGGTGCAGAATTGCAAGCAATGATAGATAATGCGGTTAATAGAGCTATGGATAGACAGCTCCATGAATCAGGTGGTACCCATACAAGAACCCAATCTGCACCACACTCTAGAACACCCTCCAGGACCCACACTGCCCACAACAGTAATTCTCACCACTCGTCAAACCGAAGGAGTGTTCCATCCCAAAGAGTCATACGGGATCAAGAACCCCGTAATAGGGGTTGCACCTATAAGTACTTTGTTTCATGCAAACCCAGGGACTTCACTGGGGAAAAAGGAGCTGTTGATTGCATGACTTGGATGGACGAAATGGATACTGTGGTGGATATTAGTGGTTGCCATAATAGGGATATTGTGAAGTTTGTCTCGCAGTCTTTCAAAGGAGAAGCCTTAGCCTGGTGGAGATCTTTGCTCCAAGCCACAGGGAAAGTCCCGTTATACAACATGACCTGGGAACAGTTCATGGCACTAATCAAGGAAAATTTATGCCCTCAACATGAGGTTGAGAGAATTGAATCTGATTTCCTGGCGCTGGTCATGAAAAACCTGGACTGTCAGGCCTACCTTACCACTTTCAATACTTTGTCAAGGTTGGTTCCCTACTTAGTAACTCCGGAGCCTAAACGTATAGCTCGTTTTATCGGGGGTTTGGAACCGGAGATCAAAGCAAGTGTAAAGGCCTCCAGACCAACCACTTTTCGGTCAGTAACGGACATATCGTTGTCTCTGACCTCAGATGCTGTCAGGCTGAGGTCACTGAGGAAAACTGATACCAAGAAAAGGAAGCGTGAGGATGACAACTCACGACGTTCAGATAAGAAGCAGAAGGGAAACAATGACTCTAAGAAGGGGTCAGGATTTAAGAAGGATGGTCAGCAGTCGGGTGAAAAACCCAGATGTAAAATTTGCAGGAAGCACCATTTTGGAAGGTGCAGACTTGACTCAAAATCCCAATACCAGCCAAGGCCTTGTGGGATTTGCAAGTCTACGGAACATAAGACCCTGGAGTGCAAGAAGATAAAGGACGCAACGTGTTATAGTTGCAATGAAAAGGGGCATATCAAATCCAACTGCCCAAAACTTACAGGGAAGAATGAAGAGGGGAAGAAGACCAATGCAAGGGTCTTCAGGATGGATGCTAAGGAAGCCATCAAGGACGACAACGTGATAACCGGAGGAACCTCTTTGAGCCGGCTAGACGGTCGGTCTCACACAGCTCAACGCCTCCAGTGCATAACCCTTATGGGCAACAGCCGGAGTATGAGCCCAACAACCCTCAACTGTCCTACATACCGTTACAGCGATCTTTATCGCATCATTCTTTTGGAGACCCTTCACCTCTCTTCAGGGGCCGGTTTAACCCGGCCAATTACATACCAGAACCAGCGGGTTTTAACCCCTTGGGTCCGGAGGATCATTTCTCGGGAGATCACGCGGACGACATGGACGAGGATACGGACCCCGTCGAGCCTGCCAGTGGTACACCAAACCACCCAATAGAGATCTCTGACGGATCTTCTTTCCACGGATCACCCTACGGTGGTCCAGATAGCTTTCAAGCTATGTTTACCAGGCACGAATGGTACTATACACCTCCTCGCCATTCACCTCCTCAGCAGCAGCAGCAACTGGATCCCTCTGTGGATTCGCGGTTTGTGGCAGTTACGCCACCACCTCCACCGCCACCAGTTCAACCGGCACCTCCACAACCGCCAAGGCGTAGAAGAACCAGAGCGGGTATGTCGGCGTGAGCGGGAGACTTTCATTTTAGTTCTCCACGACAATCAAGTGGCAGCCACTATCCGCCACTTCAGGAGGACCCACAAATGGGTGGACCCTCACACCCTGTTGCACCGCAACCACCGCCTATGGGTTTTGATAACCCAATTCCAGCATTCACAGGTTCCATGGCGTATAACCCGTTTGAACAGCCAGTGCATACCAACTACAACTACGCAGAAGCCGACCCATACATGGTAGCGGCTAACTATAACACCCAAGGACCCTATGGAGATCCATGGGGAGTAGGGTACCCAACACATGGGTACCAAATACCTCCAAGACCTATTATCAGGCAACAATCGCAACCACCAAGGTTCTCCCCACCAGAGCGTGAAGAAATTCTGCAAAGGTTGTACCATGTAGAGCGAGAATTTCACAGGGAACGAAGGGAGCGGCAAACTTTCTTCCAAGGATTAACGAGCCTAATTAAAGGGAAGAGTAAGAAGGACCACTGAATCCTTCCACTTGTTGTTGAGCCCCTGCGTGGGCCAGTCTTGCGGTATAAACCCCTACGTAGGTATGCTTGTTTGTTTAGACCCCTGCGTGGGTCTATCTTTCTGTTAACCCCTGCGAGGGTATGTTATTTGTGTAAGTCTCTGCGTGGACTATTATGTTTGTTATTAAGCCCCTACGTGGGTATGTGTGTTATTAAGCCCCTGCGTGGGTAAGTATTTGTTTAAACCCCTGCGTGGGTAAGTTTGTTTATCAAAAAGTCCCGTTTAGGGCGACATGTAATCTATTAATGATTAATGGAATGTTTAATTTATAAATTTCATTTTTGCCATATTGCATAAATAAAATATATATGAAATAAATAAATTAAAATTCATTCCTTTTAAAAATAATCTGCCTACTTTAAATATTAATTAAGGATCTTAAAGGTGAAACCTAGCCTTCGGGTCAATTAAAAGACTGGGCCAAGATGGTAAGGCCTGTTAAAAAGATTCAAATCCCAGTTAACATCTGAAAACATGTTAACACTCCTGGCAGATGTGATTCATTTAAAATCACACACGTCATTTTTAATATAAGGATCTTTCTAAAGATTCCAAACCCAGCTAAATGATCTCTGAATCATGGGTTAAATCATCAATTAAGATGATCATATTTTTACCATACGTGGTAATACGTGCCTACGGGCCATACTCATTTCCATATGAGCCAAAAGACAGTGGTAGCGATGACTCCCTGTTTGATAAAGGTAATAAACTATGTTCAAACCTTAAAAGCCTTGATTCTCTGAAATCATAGCTTATAATTTAAAATGTCCTCGTGACTAGGCCTTATGTGCTAATATATTTCATTTATTGTTTATGATTAGGATAAATTATAATTGAAATCCTAATTAAATACAATTAATAAATTAACCAAATATGGACTCGGTTTACCATGGTTAATGAATTACCCTAAGGGGCAATTCCATAATAAACTCCCAAATAAACTATTGTTCTTGTTTTCTGTAACAGTTCAATTAAAATGGCTAACTCAGAAGAAATTAATAGCCATCCAGTGGAGAATATTGATAACGTCCGAGTTCATTTAACGGGTGCTGAATTAAAAGCGATAGTAGACAGCGCTGTTACACAGGCCTTGGAGCGACAGTACGAAGAGTATAGTGGGACTCGGAGTAGGACCCTATCTACACCGCGCTCAAAGCCTAAAGCTCAATCAGAAGCTCACAGCAAGCCTCCCTCCAAGAAGGAGGAACCCAAGAAAGTGGATGACGATCGTCAGTCCACAAACCACCACAGTATACCCTCTCTGAAAATCGTGCCGAAACAAACCCATGATAAGGGTTGCTCCTATAAATACTTTGTCTCGTGCAAGCCCAGGGATTTTACTGGGGAAAAGGGAGCCATTGACTGCATGACGTGGTTAGACGAGATGGACATGGTTGTGGATATCAGCGGATGCGCTGAGAGAGATGTAGTAAAATTTGTGCCGCAATCTTTTAAGGGTGAAGCTTTAGCCTGGTGGAGATCTCTGATTCAAGCCACCGGGAAGATCCCATTGTACAACATGTCTTGGGAACAATTTACTGCCCTTATCAGGGAAAATTACTGCCCTCAGCATGAGGTGGAGAAGATAGAGTCTGATTTTCTATCGTTGGTGATGACAAACCTTGACTGTCAAGCTTACCTAACGAGCTTCAACACCATGTCCCGGTTGGTTCCATACCTGGTGACCCCGGAACCAAAAAGAATAGCTCATTTTATCGGTGGTTTAGCCCCCGAGATAAAGGCAAGCGTGAAGGCCTCTCGGCCGGCTACCTTTAGATCTGTAGCTGACATATCTCTGTCCCTCACTCTGGATGCGGTCAGGAAAAGATCGCTGAGGAATAAAGATGCTGAGAAGAGAAAGCGCGAAGATGATAACTCACGGAAGTCGAACAAGAAGCACCGTGGAAACGGTGACAACAAGAAGGGGTCTGAGTCAAGGAAAGATGGGCATCCGTCGGGTGAGAAGCCCAAATGTAAAATTTGCAAGAAACAGCACTATGGAAAGTGCAGACTTGAGTCTAACTCGCAGACTCAGTCAAAAACCTTTGCTTGTGGCATATGCAAGTCCACGGATCACAAGACCTTGGATTGCAAGAAGCTGAAAGACGCAACGTGCTACCGTTGCAATGAAAAGGGGCACATTAAAACCAACTGCCCTAAATATACCAAAAAGCCTGAAGAAACCAAGAAGACCAATGCGAGAGTCTTTAGGATGGACGCGAAGGAGGCTGTGCAAGACGATAATGTCATAACAGGTACTTTCCTTGTAAATGATGTCTATGCAAGAGTACTTTTTGATTCAGGCGCAGATAAGTCTTTCGTAGATCATAAGTTTTGCAATTTGCTGAATTTACCTGTCAAAACCTTGAGTATAAATTATGAGGTAGAGTTAGCAGATGGAACCATAGAAACCGTCTCAACTGTGTTAGATGGATGTGTGATATCCATTAAGAACCACTCTTTTCCTCTGTCTCTACTTCCCTTTAAGTTGGCCGGTTTTGACATAGTTTTGGGTATGGACTGGTTATCTCATAACCAGGCCCAAATTGTCTGCAACAAGAAGCAGGTAGTGATAAAGACTCCGTCTGGTGAATCACTTACCATTCGGGGAGATACCCAGTATGGACTGCCTGAGCAAGTGACTATGCTCAAGGCTTCAAAGTGTTTAAAGAAGGGTTGTGTCATCTACATGGCACAAGTGATTATTGATGAGCCTAAACCGAAGATAGAAGACATCCCTGTCATTTCTGAATATCCAGAAGTTTTTCCTGAAGAACTACCTGGTTTGCCACCAGATAGGCAAGTAGAATTCAGAATTGATATCATTCCCAGAGCAGCCCCAGTTGCTAGAGCACCTTATAGGTTGGCGCCCACAGAGATGAAAGAATTGAGGACACAGCTAGACAAATTACTAGCCAAGGGTTTCATTAAACCTAGTTCGTCTCCTTGGGGAGCGCCAGTCCTATTTGTCAAGAAGAAGGATGGATCGATGCATTTGTGCATCGACTATCGTGAGCTTAATAGGGTCACGATAAAGAATAGATATCCTTTGCCCAGGATCGACGATTTGTTCGATCAGTTACAAGGGGCAAGTTATTTCTCGAAGATTGACTTGAGGTCAGGCTACCATCAACTGAAGGTTAGAGATGAAGACGTGCACAAAACTGCATTTAGGACTCGTTATGGTCATTACGAGTTCCTAGTGATGCCTTTTGGGCTCACTAATGCACCTGCCGCGTTCATGGACCTCATGAATCGCGTTTGCAAGCCATACTTGGATAAATTCGTCATCGTCTTCATCGATGACATCCTTATTTATTCGAAGAACCAAGCTGACCACGAGAAACACCTTCGCTGTATTCTCAAACTCCTGCATCATGAGAAACTCTATGCCAAATTCTCTAAGTGCGAGTTCTGGCTTCGAGAAGTCCAATTTCTTGGACATGTGGTCAGTGAGAGTGGTATCCAAGTGGATCCCGCTAAAGTTGAAGCTGTTATGAACTGGCAAGAGCCGAAGACGCCTATGGAGATTCGTAGCTTCCTGGGATTGGCAGGATATTACAGGCGTTTCATTGAAAATTTTTCAAGGATTGCTGCACCCCTAACTTCCTTGACTAAGAAGAAAGTAAAGTTCGTTTGGGGCCCTAAGCAGCAAGAGTCCTTTGATATTTTGAAACAGAAGTTGAGCAACGCTCCTGTGCTGACATTACCTGAAGGTACCGAAGAGTTCGTAGTTTACTGCGATGCATCGCACACTGGCATGGGGTGTGTGCTTATGCAGAAAGGCAAGGTTATTGCCTATGCATCACAACAGTTAAAGGTGCATGAAAAGAATTACACCACCCACGAGTTGGAGTTGGGTGCCGCTGTATTCGCACTAAAGTTCTGGAGGCATTATTTATATGGAATCAAATGTGTGATCTATTCTAATCACAAGAGCCTCCAGCACCTGTTTAATCAGAAAGATTTAAACATGAGGCAGCGCCGTTGGATGGAAACTTTGAATGATTATGATTGTGAAATCAGATACCATCCCGGCAAGGTGAATGTAGTCGCTGATGCCTTAAGTCGAAAGGAAAGGGTGAAACCCATCCGAATCAATGCCAAGCGCATGGAGATCAAGAACAGTTTGATTGAAAGGTTGTTAGCTGCACAGAAGGAAGCCGTGTTGGAAGCAAACTATCCTAACGAAAAGCTAGGGGTAACTGAGGAGCAGTTAACTCTTAGCAAGGACGGAATTCTAACATTGAATGGACGAATATGGGTTCCAATTTATGGAGGACTTCGTGATGTTATCCTCCAGGAAGCCCATAGTTCCAAATATTCTGTTCATCCTGGAGCTGATAAGATGTACCAGGATCTAAGGGCAAATTATTGGTGGATAGGCTTGAAGAAGTCTGTAGCCACCTATGTAGCTAAATGCTTGACATGTGCGCAAGTCAAAGCCGAGCATTAGAAACCGTCAGGTTTGCTACAACAGCCTGAACTTCCCACTTGGAAATGGGAAATGGTAACTATGGATTTTATCACCAAGTTACCTAAGACAAGGAAAGGAAATGACACAATATGGGTGATCGTTGACAGACTGACTAAGTCAGCACATTTCCTACCCATCAAGGAGACTTATAGCTCCGACATGTTAGCCCAATTATACGTGGATAAGATTGTAGCTTTGCATGGCATACCGGTGTCTATTATCTCTGACAGAGATACTAGATACACGTCACATTTTTGGAAAAGTTTCCAACAATCTTTGGGCACACGTTTGAATTTTAGTACGGCTTACCACCCTCAGACTGACGGACAAAGTGAGCGTACTATTCAAACGTTGGAAGACATGCTACGCGCATGTGCGATCGATTTGGGTGGTAGTTGGGATAAGAACCTACCATTAATCGAATTCTCCTACAACAATAGCTACCACACCAGCATAAAGGTTGCGCCTTTTGAGGCATTATACGGTAGAAAGTGTAGATCGCCCATTTGTTGGGCGGAAGTTGGAGATGTCCAATTATCAGGACCAGAGATAGTCTTTGAAACGACGGACAAGATTGTCCAGATTCGTGACCGTCTCAAAGCTGCCCGGGATAGGCAAAAGAGTTACGCAGATCCAAAGCGTAAAGCCTTTCACTTCGAAGTAGGTGACAAGGTGTTACTTAAAGTATCGCCCTGGAAGGGGGTGATGCGATTTGGTAAGAAAGGCAAGCTAAGCCCGAGATACATAGGACCTTTCGAGGTTATCGAACATGTCGGGTCAGTTGCCTATAAGTTAAACTTACCAGAAGAGCTCAGTGGAATTACAATGTGTTCCACATCTGCAATCTGAAGAAGTGCTTCGCTGATGAATCACTGGTAATACCGCATACAGATGTGCATATAGATGAGAGCTTAAAATTTGTGGAAAAACCTTGGTCGATTGAAGATCGACAGGGAAAGAAGCTTCGAAGGAAGCATGTGCCTATTGTAAAGGTCAAATGGGATGCCCGTAGAGGACCCGAATACACGTGGGAGGTTGAATCCATGATGGAAGAGAAGTACCCTTATTTATTTCAGTAAATCTCGGGTCGAGATTTATTTTAAGGGGGTGAGGATGTAACACCTCGAAAATTCACGTCCTATAATGTGTTGACACGTGTTATATGTTTGAACGTGTGAAAGAATGTTATAAAAGGACTAAAGTTGACAAACATGGAAAGTATGTGAATATACGGGTTCTAAATGTCAACAGTGAATAAATATACTTCATAATAACCCTACACGATGTTTATAACATCAAACGAATAAATCATGGATCATACGAAGCTAAAAGTGAGAGATTGCAAACTACAGGGGTTAAATGTGTCAACATGTTTAAGTTATACCTCTGAGTGACCTTTTGACAAACTCGAAGCTTTGTAACTGTAAATTATGATCACTAGAATGCACGATATAAATTTCATAAAGTTTCGTAATCGTATGAGAAAGTTATGATCAAATTCGTGTGCGAGGGGTTAAAGAGTTAACGTTGAAAGTTATGACTTTTCGGGTTAACCAGAAGTGTCCAGGGACTTGGTAAAGTGGGTACAAATCTTGAAGCCCTTATATGTCAAATTAGAGGGTTCAAATTGCAAGAAATAGGTCAGTTGACCTTTCGGAAGGGCCAAGAGGTGAGATGCAACATCATGAAAACGTTTTTGTCTGATCAGGAGGTCCAGGCGGGCCGCATAAGAGATTGAGATATCTTACGCGGGCCGCGTCAGTTGCCCAGTAACAGAATCTCCAAACAGCAGCCTACAAACGCGCTCAACCGACCTTTAATCGATATTTTTGCATTGTGGGCGACCCCTAAACAGTCCTAGGCACTTAGGGACACATGTTGGTGGGTTGTGGTCAGTGATAGAGTTGTGTGTCAACTTCTTGTGGTGAAAAATTCACTATATAAAGGCCATAAGTTGCAACTCATTGATCACACCTTCATCTGCACATTTGGAGCATTTCTGGAGCTAAGGATCTTTCTCTAAGCATCACATTTTGTGCATAGGACTTCAGTAAGTTTGCTAATCCTTCTTTAATTAAGTTTAGCTTAGTTATTTAGTTAAAAGTCAAACCATCGTAATTACGGTTTGACTTCAAGATTAATTAATAATGGCTCAGTCCAATCTCGAATTAAAAGTACCTTTAAGTAGGTAATTATATGGGTAATAAACCCTTAAAAGGGTTCCCCCTGATTCCCACTCTAACTAGGTCAAATGTCGGGTCAAACTTGTATTTAAAAAGTCAACAGAATGTGTAAATTACAATTTATGCATAATTAGCAATGTAGAACACATACAACCTGTTTGATCATTAATATAACTTGGTAATTAGTATAAGGACATGTCTAAACATGTTCAACCCGACAATTTCCTGTTTAGACCCGGTTCGGAACCGAAAGTCGCATAGTTTGACTTATACTTTGACTTTCAGTTCTGACCCGTTATGGTATGTTTTAGAAATGCCTTAGAGATTTATTTGGACCAGGTTACATGCTAGTATAACCCTCTGTGATTATACACCTCGGATCATTAGTTATCCAATTAATATGCATGATTCCGTTAATTGCTCATATGTTGACCATTATGTCCTTTTCACCTTAAAACGTGATTTTTGGAAATGTAAAAGAGTAGAAACTTTAATTACTGATATATAAACTTGTATGCAAAATTTGACATCAGTTTGAGGTGTAGATTAAGAGTTATGCTCGTTAGCGTAAAATTAAAGCTTTATGTTAATTAAACGGCGTATTTAGCGTATAGCCTACTTAAACATACTTTTTTATATCAATCTCTTTACCCAATGATGTAATATATTATTTTGGGATTTTTAAAGATTTTTAATTAATTTTAGGCTGAGCATAACTTATAGTCGTAGGCTTAATCCGGTAATTCTCGGTTTTGCCCTTACGGGCTATAAAATGAGTTTTACATATCTAAATGACTCCAAACCTTTTGATACTGATCACATATTATAAATAAATTATTTTAAGCCTTCTGGAATGGTAAAAATATCAGCTTTATGCATAGAACCCGGAAACGGCTTCTAATCGCCCTTTTTAGTGTTTTTAACGCATAATATGTACTAAAACGATTTTAAACATACAAGGGTTGATACCTACTGATATTTGAGGCAAATTATAATGTTTTAACAGTAAGCAAAAGTTGTTTAACTCAGACTTCAGTTTTGAGCTTTTCGGCTTATGTGAAATTACCAAAATACCCCTACGGGGCATAGTTTGGTTATAATTGGTAAATTTCACATATATACTTTATCCTACTGTTATAACTTAGTAAAATAAGTATTTTTTCTGATTACACCAGACCTGTAACTCAGGAAAATATTTAAACTCTTTTATAACCTTTTAAATGACCAAACTACTGTAGGATCGAATTCGGACCTAAACGAGTCGCTTAGAAGAGCTATTACTGATTTGAACGGCGGAAACAGACAAATCAGATTCAATTCAGCGAGAATTCAATTTAATATGTTGATTCTATTAATCTGAATGATGTTTACAATCAAATCAACACTTCGGCAGCACTTCTTGGCTCACCGGAAGAACACACCTCGAACTCTCATGTGTGATTTCGCTCATACAACTATATATAGATGACATGGTTTCGCTTATATGTACATGACATATAAGCGAAATCACACATTTACCATATAAGCGAAATCAACTTTGACATAAGAACGAAATCAGAACTAATACTCACACATGCATTTTGTCTCTTGTGTAATGATGTCATGATGATGTCACTTTGATGATGTCGTCATGACATCATGCTTGAACAACTTCGCAACGAACCCGAGACTCGACATAAGACGAAGACGACATATGAATGCACCAACAGACTCCCCCTCAGATGTTGACGAGTCTTAAGTGTCGAGTCTTTGCATCTTCAGTCTTTATCAGTCTTTTTCTTTCTTAGCATATACCAGGATCTTCTCTTTGGCTCTAGCCTCGTCAGACTCCCCCTCTCATCATGATGGGATCGCCATCTGGAATTAGCTATCACCTTGAGATCAATCCCTGGCTTTATCTCTGTTTAAGCTCATATCCTGCACACATTTTCTCATCAAAAACATAAGTGTTTACTTAAAACAATAAGGAAAACTTACTGGAAATAGTTACATCAAGTTCAAATTAATGACCCTGATTAACTAAAACTCAATTTCTTTCTCAAATCAAAATATTTCAATTCAATACACACACTCCCAAACCAGTTCATCTTGTTTAGCACTTGGAATTTTGAAAATCAGCTCATCAACATCAGTTGTCTAAAATATTTTTGGATTTTTCAAAATATGAAACAAAAATGCAATAACATAAATTAAATGCAGAAATGAAATATGTACAAACAAACATTTTTGTGAGTTTGCGAAAGAGGATCATATCAGTTTATGAGACACACCACAAACACCGTTAAGCTTGATTTCATTTTAAGTTCTAAACGATTCACTTAGATTGACGATATATTTGTCCTCTTAAGCTCAATCTAAAAACTTTCAATCTGCTTACCGATACTTTAAGGTATATTAAGATAGCACTAAGTTCTTATGGACCCCACGATCTCAGCATATCCCCTCATCATGCAATACACTGACTCAAGTAATGCCTTTAAACTTTATCAACTGTGATTTGTGCGAAAACAAAGCAGAATGTTTAAACATTAACATTCAGGTCGATACTTCCGTATACGCAGAGAAAGTCCAATGTTTAAACAAAATAAGAAAAATAAAACAAGTTGAAGTTGTTTAGGCTTTAACCACCAGGTCGATACTCCCGTATACGCAGAGGTGATCCAAAGCTTAAACGAAACACCAAAGAAAATAAAGCAGAACGTTTAGGCAACAACATCCAGGTCGATACTCACGTATACGCAGAGGATGTCCGATGCTTAAACAAAATAAAGAAATAAAACAAGTTTAAATCTTTGCAAAATAAAATGCACAATCACAGCGACTTTTTAGCAAAGTTGTGAAAGTTCACAAACTTAACCAGTTTTATGTCTTTCGACAATCAGCGAATACCGAGTAGGCACACAATCAAGAAGGACAAAACTAAGTACTATGCTTTTGACCATGTTTCCCACTAGAACTAGGCTTTTTCATTTAAGTTTGTATCGTTATCGCAAATCTACTAATCTAGCTGAGCCTGTCGTCACATCGTTAGTGAGACCGTTTATCACATTTTAACTTTACATTTCTTTAGCATGCTGTGACAGTCCAACTGATCTACTATCATTTCCTCTTTTTACAACAAAACTCATTTTGAATTTTTTAATGTTTTTGACATTTTCAAATTTTCAAATTTTTTTAAAATTTTTACTCCCCCTAAAATCAAAATATGTCTCAATTTTGATTTTCTGGGAAAATTTGAAAACAAGCTGTACAAGAAACGTGACAACATGATGAGAATCACTTCAATTCTCCATTCACTTGGCATAAACAATCAGAACTCCCCCTGACAACAAACTATTTTCCCATAGTGATTTCAAAACACTTAAGTTTGTTTTAATCAAAATGGTTTTTCCGAAAAATTAGTTTTGTGTGTCTTTTCACAAATTCGGGGATCTTTCATCACCTTGTTTTCTTTAACCACTTGTAAAAACTAACATTTTTAAGATCAATCCACAAACATCACTTGTAGAAAATCAAGTACAACTTAATGTCCGTGATTTACCACTTGTAAGTTCGAAATATCACAAACGTGAATTTCTCAAGAAATGTGCCGATTCATGTTCCACGCTTACCAACCTGGGAACTCCGGCAAGTCAGGTTTTTTTTATTTAAACAGATTCACCCAAGCCTGGCGGTTCTTGGGTGATTTCGAATTCTTGTTCAACAATGGTGGAAAATTTGCATCATCCATTGTTAAACCTGAATTCTCAGTTTTTACCTCAACTACCGGCTCTTCTGGCTTTACCGTACCAGAATCATTGCCTGCACATGGCTTGTCTGACTTTAATCTGTCAGATTCATCGCCTGAAGGTGGCTTGTCTGACTTTGACCTGTCAGATTCATCGCCGACCATTTTCTTCTTCTTCTTTTTTCTTTCATCCTCAGATTTGTATCTGATGAATTTGTCTTGCTTGACTTTGCAGTTGAGGGAGTCGATTCATCAGAACTCTTATTTTTACCAACAGATGAACCCGAGGACAAAATCTTCTCCAGATACTCTCTGGCCTTCTTCCTCTTCTTCCTCAGTCTGTCTTTTTGCCCCTGTGAAAGCTTCACTTTCTTTTCTTGAACTTTAGGTTCTTGAACCTTCTGTTCTTTGGGCTTGACATTGACTGGTTTCTTCACCTGCTTCTGAGATTCAGCTCTCGATCTACTCATTGATCTCATTGAGCAATCTCTAGCAATGTGACCTCTGATATTGCAGTTAAAGCATCTCCTCGTCTCATAATTCCAACCTTGGTAGTTAACAGCAATGTGTCCTTGATAACCACATCGGTAACACACTCTGTTATCGTACCAATCACCATTTTCAGTCCAAACATTCAGATCATAGCACTGTTTGGCTTGGTGATAATCCTTGCTCCTCTTGTTTGCTGGATTTGACTTTTGAGCACTGTGGTCAAACCTGCACCACTTATTACCAACAATTTTAGAGTTTTCATTTTTCGATTTTTGTAATTTTTCATTGCGATTGGATGATCGATCTGATGAGCTTTTATTATCTTTTTGAACATTTTTCAAAATTTTCTCTTTTTGTTTTTGTTCCACTTTCTTCTTCAAAGGTTTTTGCTTAGAGCATTCTCCCTTTTCAGTTGATTGCGGAACAGTTTCTTGAAACTTTTCTTTTAATTTCAAAAATAAATTCTTTTTCTTCATTTTTTTCATTTTCATCATCAGATTTCTCATCGCAATCTTCAACTTTGACTTTGTCAAAGTTTGTGACATTGTCACTTATTGGATCTGAATTTAAAGGTTTTGGGCAAGGAATAGTTGAAGTATTCACAAACACCTTCAACTTTTCTTCCCATTCATTGATTTTCTTTTGAGCACATTCAGCCTCTTTTTCAAGTCGAATAATTTTTTCAAGATGAGAATTGATTGCAATTTGTTTTTCAAGATTGTTTTTACCAAACAAATCTCTCTCATCTTCTAAAATTTTTATTTGACTTTGAAAATCTTTCTCAATCTTTGATTTTTCATTTTCAAAACTTTTAATTTTTTCTTCAAAAATTTTGTTTTCTGATGTCAAACTGTTCAAGTCATTTAACAGTTTAACATTTTCAGCTTTCAGCTTTTCACAATTTCCCTGTAAATCCAGAATCTTTTTTACATCAGTTTGCTTCTCATCTTTCAACTTCTCGACTTCCAATTTCAAACTTTCCGCATCCTTCAAGAGTTTGTCATTGTCAGTCTTAAAGTTGTCACATTTGGAGCACACTGAGTCAGAACTTGAGGAATCAATCTCCACAGATTCTTCATTCTTTTGAACTTGCTCTGTCTTCATCTTGTATGTTCCTGCACAAAAGATTTTAACGAAGTCAAGAGGATTCATATTCTCATCAATATAACAACCCCTCTTCATATCGTATTTCATAACATCTTTTGCACTAAGACACACACAGACTCTTTTGTTCAGTTCTACAACCACATCCAAACTTAATTTTTTCAAATTATTTTCTATCCTATTCAACAATTCTTTCTTTTTCTCTTCATTATCATATCTATGTGTTGTAAGTTTACTAATGAATTTACTTAAAGATAATTTTGAAAAACTAGAATTCTTTCTTAGATTTTCCAAAAAATTATTCCATTCAGCTGGTAATCCATTAGCAAACTTTGATACTCTTTCAGCTTCTGATATCATTATCTGGTTTTCTTTCAAATGATCAATCAAACAGTCAAATATCTTCTCCAAATCAACTAATTTCTCATATTTCTTACACAGAAAACATTCGAACCATTTAGCCCAAACATTCTTGGACAAATCTTGATAATGACTACTGAAATATCCTCGATACCAATCATTTATCCTTTCAAGATAATGGTTTTCCGTCTCATCAAAAACCACTTCCATTTTAAACAATCTGATTGGGCCGATCAATTAATGAATATGTTTAACGAATGATTTGGCCAAGAAGTATGCAATCCGATATGATTGGGTCTGAATAAGGACAAAAACTATTTGACTAACACAATTTCACGTGATATCCGACAATTTCAAATCATACAACACTAATATCTAGACATGGGCCGACATTTTAATTGTTTACTTAATTCTGAATAAGGCTGATAATACTTGATGAGTCAACAGTCACATGGGCCTATCACCAACACTTAGTGGACGACAACTTTGATACCAAACTATATATCATTGGGCCTTGTAATCTACTAAACCAACAAATGTTAAAATAACATCACATGTACCTTTTACTTTTTCACATGGACCGGTTTGTGATTAATTTTTTATAAAAAAATGTGGCCGACTTGTTCACATGCAATATTAAAACCTGTCCGACAAATATTATCAAATCAGACAACCTAAACTTCAATTTTCGAGACCTTGAAAAGACAATATCACATGACTTGTGTTCTGACCACCTCGTGTAAACTAACACACGACACATGATTTCTTATCCCAACCAAACTGACACCTTGTAAAATATTATACACAGCTCGATGTATTTTCCAAACGGTTCACACTTTTCAATGAACTTTTTCTAGTGAAAAACAATTTTTGGATCGGAAACAACAATGTACTCAAGAGCGGAATCACGATGACCGAAAGAGCGGAACCATGATGTTCAAAAGAGCGGAACCAACTGATGACAACATCAATATCACGAGTCCGTATGAGCGAAACCTTGAAAATCTTAAGTTCTAGGTCGATTTTAACTTTGAAATTTTCAATGGTTTGTTAATTATTAATTCTGAACACACTGTGAAAGTTTGAACCGATTCTGACCGTAAAAAGTTTTAATTTTCGGAAAAGAATGATGTAGAAACAGAATTATCGGCTGAATTGTATAGAACTCTTCTTCACTGGCTCTGATACCAATTGTAGGATCGAATTCGGACCCAAACGAGTCGCTTAGAAGAGCTATTACTGATTTGAACGGCGGAAACAGACAAATCAGATTCAATTCAGCGAGAATTCAATTTAATATGTTGATTCTATTAATCTGAATGACGTTTACAATCAAATCAACACTTCGGCAGCACTTCGTGGCTCACCGGAAGAACACACCTCGAACTCTCATGTGTGATTTCTCTCATACAACTATATATAGATGACATGGTTTCGCTTATATGTACATGACATATAAGCGAAATCACACATTTACCATATAAGCGAAATCAACTTTGACATAAGAACGAAATCAGAACTAATACACACACATGCATTTTGTCTTTTGTGTAATGATGTCATGATGATGTCACTTTGATGATGTCATCATGACATCATGCTTGAACAACTTCGCAACGAACCCGAGACTCGACATAAGACGAAGACGACAGATGAATGCACCAACAACTACCCCTACGGGGCATAGTTTGTGTTTAAATTCGTTTCGGGCATAATAAAAGACATCTTACTGATGTCACAACATATATGAAGCATATTAACTTAGGAAACCTGTAAATGGCTCATATATATACCCGTTACGCTTATTACGCGTTTGGTTCGGTTTATGTAACTAGTTTACATAAACTAGCCTAAACGGGTCAAACCTTAACGGTTTTATCTCAAAATCCAGAATGTGTATGAAATACCCATGTTAAGCAAGTCTCTGAACTTGTCGGGTCTAAATCACATTCTATCCGGTCTTCGCTTAATCGTGCGTACGAACCGTATCCTTGAAACTAGCCGGTCTAAGCTTAAGCTTAATTATAGACCCGTTAGGATTCTAATAGGTTATTATAAACCTTTGTTCCAGAATAGGAGACCAGTAAAAGCTACTTGCATTTTGCTTATTGTGATTATTACATTGCTCAGGTAAATACTTTTAACTTATTTTCCCTATATGGGCTTGGGTTACGGTATATAGAATACCGCTTGATCGAGCATCAAATCTTCCATCGTTGGGTGGTTAATTGAATAATTTGATCGGCTCGTTTAAACAGTCTTGTTTACTTAAAAGCCTTTGGGGGGTTAATGACCATGTTCCGGATATCCTTCGCATCATTTTACGAAATGGCCACGACTTAAGCGCGGGGTGTAGGCGTACACCCGTCAGTGCATAAAAGAATAATGTGGTGTGTCTATTGATCTTTAACCCGGACATGATCCGGGCTACTGAACGCATAAGGAACATGTAATTCGTTCACAAGATTATATATTTAAATAATTCTCCCAAGTAATATAAAAATGTTTATGCCATGTGCATCCAAACCAAATTTTCAATCATTTTCCAAAATGAGTCAGTTGATTGTATTTACCAGTGTAAACTGACGTATTTTCCCAAAAAGATTAAATGCAGGTACTAAGCGTAATTGGCTGGATTGTCTCCTTAGCATCAATAAAAAGTCTCGCAAGCTTAGGATGCCTAAAGTCTGTTGAACTATTGTTTCCATTTTGTTACCGATCCTTCTGTGGATAAACTTCCGAATATTGTGACATTTGATATTACAATATTAAATTCGGTTGATGTAATATCTTTTAAATTGCTTCCGCTGTGCTATTTATATTGTGTGGTTTGACTATTATGTTGCCAACCACGTCACGATAATCCCCCACCGGGCCCACCGGTGACACGTGGAAATCGGGGTGTAACATAAATACTCTAACTCAAATTCTAGCACCCTTATCACCTACAAGCCGGAAACTTTACCCAGTAAATAAATAAGTTTACAGTAAACCCTAGTATGTTTTAATTGTTAGTTGTCCTTTGTATTAAATTAGTCACACGATATGCAATAATACTTGAATGGTTATCCATGAAATTTTGTTATAAAATTTTAACTTAGCATTTTGTGTGTTTTTTTGCATATATAACAGTATGAATGAGTTATCTGAAGCCCTTCAGAATCTCAATCTCTATCCGGTGAAAATAGAAGTTTCCAGAGATTTTACTGGTTATATACCCGATATAGAAGAACCTATGGAATTCAACTCTCCACCTCCGGAGAAACCCAAGCCTAAGAAAAGGAGAAGATTTGTGGGATGGAGGCGTGTGCGCAGGAGGAAACCCGCAACTTGGAAGATTCCCAAAATAGAAAATCCCATAGACAAAGGAAAGGGGATTGAAATCGGGGAAGGTTCTAGGCAGACAGAAATCGAAATTGGGGAAGGTTCTAAGCAAACAAAGATGGAAATTGGGGAAAGATCTAGGCAAATCGAGGAGTTGCCATTTCAGGAGGAATTGGATCGCGTATTGGCAAGCTGTGATATCGTCAGGCCTATCAATAATAATCTCTACCCTTATCCTGCCGAAAATCAACTTCAACCAGCAATCCCAGAACCTATAATCCACACCCAACCTCTAGTAATGGACGAGTGGTGGACTAATGATTGGCAGTTTCAAAACCTCCTTAACAATCCTTATACCTTTCTCCCTCAGTTCGACCCGGAACCAATACCAAACCCGCCAATAAGCAATGAAAATCTAGCTGAACTCCGCCACTTTGGCGAAGAGTTAATGGATGCAGGAAATAGGATTAGAGAGGTAGGAGAACAGAACTCCTGGAAATACGACGAAAGGGAACGTCGTTACTGAAATACCAACTAATGAGGGATAGTGGGGTTGTGAAAATGTGATTGTATAATAATAATAATAATAATAAAAATATAATCTTGTAAAATAACTACAAATAAAACTTTGTAAAATAACGGTGTGTATTGATGCATATTATAATATATAAAAAAATATAGGAATCTAGAAATCGATAATTTTGACTATCCATGTGTTATGAAATTGTGTGATTATTTGTATATTGCTATTAATTATTTTATGCTAATAATTTATATATATTAATTATCAGATGGAAAACGCTAATAATGAACCAGTTAACGAGGTTAACCAATCTGAGCAACACCAGGAGGATCACTTTATGACTAAGCAAGATATAGAAAATATTGTTGCTCAAGGAATAGCCAATGCTATTCCAGCAATCCTTGCTGCTGCCCAAAAACCCGTTGAACCTCAACAAATCATTCCTAGTAAACGTACTTCTGAAGATAACTTCAGTAATAACGTAAACGGAGGCGGTAATCATACTAATCACGATAATGATCCACGGCAAGCTCCACTTCTCAAGAAAATGAAAGTTGCAACGCCTGGTTGCACTCACAAAGAATTTCTTGCCTGTAAACCAGCTGAGTTTGCAGGTAACGAAGGGGCGATTGCAGCACTGCGTTGGTTAGAAAAAACCAAGGCAGTAATTTCCATAAATAAATGTGCTGAAGAAGACCATGTCATGTATGCGTCAAATCTTTTTAAAGAAGTGGCGCTAGAATGGTGGAACACGGTGTTACAAGCAAAAGGAAGGATGATGGCGTATACTATGAATTGGGAAGAATTTAAGAGTCTTGTAGAAAGAAAATTCTGTCCCGAGTATGAAAAGGAACAAATGACAAATAAGTTCCTGACACTTCGGATGGTGGATGTAAACTGTCGAGGGTACACTTCGACATTCTTCGAATATGCGAGAGTGGTACCAACCCTGGCTTCGCCAGAACCAGTACTTATTTCCCGCTATATTTGGGGATTGATTGGTGAAATCCGTAATATCGTCAAGGCTGCGAAACCCCGCACGATTGATGATGCGGTGGATTTACCCAATACTCTGACTAACGAATTAGTACGAAAGCGAGAAGAAAATAGAAAGAAGGAAGTAGCCCAAAAGATTACCCAAGGATTTCGTATGGGTAACCGTAACAATTTCAAGCAAAGGGGAACCGGACAATCTTCCACTGGTCCATTTTGCAATTCTTGCAAAAGGAATCATTTTGGAAGATGCAAAGTATATTGCAATTTTTGCAAAATTCCGGGGCATCAAGAAGAAGACTGCAGGAAAAAGAAATTCACAGTCTGTTACAACTGTGGAGAGGCTGGACATCTTAAGCCAGACTACCCAAAACTAAACAAACCAGCGGATAACAAAGCCAAACCTGCAGAAGAAGCAAAAAGGAATGTAAGAGCCTTCCAGTTGACGACTCAGGAAGCCGAACTGATTCCTGATGTGATAGCTGGTACGTTCCTAGTTCACAATGTATATGCAAAAGTATTATTGGACTCTGGTGCAAACCAAAGTTTTATAAATACTTCATTCTGCCAAGCACTTAATTTACCCTTAACCCAACTTAGACAAATCTTTACAGTCGAAACGGGAGAAGGAAATTCTGTCAAAATAAATAAGGTTGTGCGAGAAGGAAAGATAGAACTGTTAGGCTATAAATTCTCTGCAAACCTGTTACCTATGAAATTAGCCGTATTTGATGTTGTGTTAGGAATGGATTGGCTAATAGCCAACCATGCTCGAATTCTTTGTGATAAGAAATCCATAGAAATTCATACACCCACAGGAGAATTAGTGGTGATTACAGGAGATAACCCACGAAAGCCACTGAAATTCATTTCAGTAATGAAATTGGCCAGTTATTCCAGAAAACAAGAAATGGTGTATATGATTTAAGTAATCATTAACACGAAAAGTAAAGAACCTAAGGACATTCCAGTAGTATCCGAATACCCGGATGTCTTTCCAGAAGAATTACTAGGATTACCACCTGATAGAGAAGTTGAATTTAGAATTCATCGAATTCCTGGAACTACACCGATAGCCAAAGCACCTTATCGGTTAGCACCCACCGAAATGCTAGAATTGAAAAAGCAGTTAGATGAATTACTAAGTAAATGTTTCATACAACCTAGTTCATCCCAGTGGAGAGCACCAGTGTTGTTCGTAAAGAAGAAGGATGGTTCGATGAGAATGTGTATTGATTATAGAGAATTGAATAAGGTTACAATTAAGAATCGATACCTATTACCTAGGATTGATGATCTTTTCGATCAACTTCAAGGAGCTAGATATTTTTCTAAGATAGATTTACGCTCCGGATATCATCAATTGAAAGTACAAGAAGAAGACATACCTAAAACTGCTTTCAGAACTAGGTATGGTCATTACGAGTTTACAGTCATGCCCTTCGGACTAACGAATGCACCTGCCGCATTCATGGACATGATGAACAGAATCTGTAAACCGTACTTAGATAAATTTGTAATTGTCTTTTTCGACGATATACTTATTTACTCCAAAAGTCAGGACGAGCATTGTGAGCACCTGCATGTACTCTTAACTTTGTTAAGAAGAGAAAAACTTTACGCCAAATTCTCGAAATGTGAATTTTGGCTACAAGAAGTACAATTCTTAGGACACATGGTGAATCACGAAGGTATTCACTTAGATCCTGCTAAAATAGAAGCGATCACCAAATGGAAGGTTCCGCAATCCGCAATGGAAATTAGAAGTTTTATAGGATTAGCCGGATATTATAGACGGTTTATTAAGGATTTTTCCAAGATAGCTGTACCATTAACTAAGCTAACATGTAAAGCAGTTAAGTTTGAATGGGGACCTAAGTAAGAAGAAGCTTTTAGGATTCTAAAGCAAAAGTTAACAAATGCCCCAATCCTAGCTTTACAAGATGGGACTGAAGATTTTGAAGTATACTGTGATGCTTCAAAACTAGGATTAGGATGTGTGCTAATGCAGCGCAAGAAGGTAATTGCGTATGCTTCAAGGCAATTGAAAAAGCACGAAGAAAACTATACGACTCATGACTTAGAATTAGGAGCCATAATTTTTGCCCTTAAGATTTGGAGACATTATCTGTACGGAAGTAAGTTTATTGTCTATACAGATCATAAAAGTTTAAGATATATATTTGGGTAAAAAGAGTTGAATATGAGGCAGAGAAGATGGATGGAAATCTTAAGTGACTACGACTGTGATATTCAATATCACGAAGGAAAGGCAAATGTAGTTGCAGATGCCTTAAGTCGTAAGTACCATGAGAAACAACGACGGATTCGTGCTCTTAGATTAAATCTACAGTTAGATTTAATGGAACAATTAAAGCATTTTCAAGAAACAACAATCAAGGATGATGCTGAAGGAATGAAAGGACGAATAAAAGAATTAGAACAAGGAGCTGATGGAATTTGGAGATTCCACAAAAGAAGGATTTGGGTACCTAAGCAGGGAGAATTAAGAAATAAGATTTTAGAAGAAGCCCATAAATCTAGGTATACCATGCACCCTGGAAACAATAAAATGTACCAAGATTTAAGAAATAACTTTTGGTGGATAGGAATGAAAAAGGACATAGCTTGATATGTTTCTAAGTGTCTTACTTGTTCACAAGTTAAGGCAGAACACCAGAAACCCTCAGGTCTACTACAACAATTAGAAATGCCTGTATGGAAATGGGAACTCATAACAATGGATTTTGTTACTAAGTTGCCTAAAACCAGAAAAGGTAATGATGCGATTTGTGTAATTGTGGATCGATTAACCAAATCAGCTCACTTTCTACCTATGAAAGAAACCTTTAGTATGGAAAGGTTGGCAAAGTTGTATGTAGATGAAGTAGTATCCTTACATGGAGTTCCACTCTCCATTGTATCAGATAGGGATAGTCGTTTCACTTCCCATTTCTGGACTAGTTTCCAAGAAGCAATGGGAACTCGACTAAATCTAAGCACTACATATCATCCTCAAACAGACGGACAAAGTGAACGGACGATCCAAACCTTGGAGGACATGCTTAGGTCATGTGTGATAGATTTTGGTGGAAATTGGGACGATCACTTACCTTTAATTGAATTCTCCTACAACAATAGTTATCATTCAAGCATTGAAGCTGCCCCATTTGAAGCATTGTACGGACGAAAGTGCAGAACTTCAGTTTGTTGGGCAGAGATAGGAGAAAGTCAATTATCAGGTCCCGAGATAGTGCAAGAAACTGCCGATAAGATCACACAGATCAAGGAAAGATTAAAAACTGCTCGAGATCGTCAAAAGAGTTATTCAGATAATAGACGAAAGCCACTCGAGTTTCAAGTTGGAGACAAAGTGCTATTGAAAGTTTCACCTTGGAAAGGAGTAGTTCGATTTGGTAAGAAAGGAAAGCAAAGTCCAAGATACATAGGACCATTCCCAGTAATCCAACGTATAGGACCAGTTGCTTATCGTTTACAACTACCAGAAGAATTGGCAGGAGTACGTGATGTATTCCATGTATCCAACCTTAAGAAATGCCTATCGGACGAATCTCTCGTAGTACCTCTCCAAGATATAGAGGTAAATGAGAAATTAAAATTTGTTGAGAAACCTCTTCAAATTGAAGATCGAAAGAATCCTAGTTCACTATGATCGAGGCTCTGATACCAAGCTGTCACACCCTGGCCTTGCGGAAGCGTGGGTTTATTTGGTGTGACTTCTTAATACCATAGCAACAATCATAACAATGCTATATGATAAAAACATGAGATATTCATCCATTTATAAAGTTTAGAAAAATCCCATTTTCAACAATCTCAAAATAAGTTACAAACCTTAACTTGATTTAATTGAGTTCATAAAGACTTTGCAAAAGACTTTAAACAATACTAGGTTTAGGGATATGTAACCCGTCCAGGAAGAGGTTACACCTTCTAAACCCTGGATGACTTCTTTATTCAAACGCAGCTTGAAAATACGTGCATACCGTGCCAGATCCATTTGTATCCTGAAATACATGTAGTTTGAAAAATCAACATAAAGTTGAGCGAGTTCATGTGTAAGTGAGTATGTATAAACCTTTGTAATAGGTTTGTATGTATGAAAATCCCTGGTATGTCGCAAATAAGGAAAAAAGAGATTGATTAATGTGTAGCTAATACATTAATAAGTGACATGGTCTAGGAAGCACTCAAACCTGTAACGCGTATTTCATACCGGTCCTTCCGGCGGAACGACATAGTCACCACATGCAGCCACACGCTGGCCCATGTGTGGGGCTCGCAACACCCGATAGATCTATCACTCATGCCTCTCGGTCCTTATACAAGGATTAATGGTCTTACGATAATAGCCTATCCATTCACGTGATCTAGCAGTAAGTTCCTTAGCTAATCATACCGTGTATAAAATGTTTGTTGTAAATGTAACATGTATTTCACCCCCGAATTGTAAAAACTGAAAACAGTTAAGAGAAAAGGGGGGGGGACATGAACTCACTGTATTGCGTCTTCTTACTCGTAACCCAAATCTCCGCGGCAAACACGACTACCTACAAAGGTCTAATGTCTATTAGACGAATGGGTCGTGCCTTGTCTTAGTATGTATGTTTTTGAGTTACGATTCTGGTATTATTCCAAGTTATAATAATTGTATTTAGTTTTGGAATAATTGTTTTTGCAGTTTTTCTGTATTAATACTTCTCAAGCATTTTACTTTGTATTTCCTTCCCAAGGATGGGGGCTTTAATACCTGTATACGTTATATTTCCAAAAATATATTTTTAAGTCTCACTTGAAAATATATTTTAATTCACTTTGTCTAAAATATTCTAACTCCAAAATATACATATTTTTCCCAAAAATATTATATCTTACTTCATATAATTTCCAAAATAATACTTTATCAAAATACACCCTTAAGAGTATTTTCTGAAAATACGCGCGTTACGTTTTAGAGTTTGCGTTGTAAAAACAATACCGAACGTAACTTAAACATTTATTTGTGAGGGCGTTGGTATTATTTTGGAGGTCGTGCTTTCACAATGTATTCCAGTTATATTATTTTTACCCTAAAAATAATATATAGTTCACAAAATAATCGTAAAATCACGCAAGTGTTTTACTATGAAATATATATTCTAAATATATATTTAGTAAGTTTTGTTTACAAAAATCCACCTCCGAATACTTGGTTATTTTATTAACAAAATCATGGCGAAGTTTGTTTGGAAAACAAGTCAAAAATATATTTATAACACTTGTTTCAAAAATATTCTAAGTGTTATTTTCTGGAAAAATTTTGCCAGAGTTTCCTCTGTAACTGGAGGTGGCCACGCTTACTAGCGTATCATTTTCTTTTAAAATTTCAATCAACCAATTTCCAATCATCAAAATACCATCTTCAAACATCAAACTAGTCAAAATAAACATAAATCGCAAACACGTGAACTTGTAAGTTGTGTAAAATTATGTAGTAACTTTTCAACACACTTAGTGGATCTTTCCATCTCTAAAAATAAAATCATTTTCTTGAAGACTTTATTTTTAAAGAATATGAAGTTTTACAACTTCTAGTCGGTATTTACGAAAATATTTCTTTGTTAAATCCTTTTGTGACACAAGTGTTTACACACTTGTTTGTTCACAAAACATCTTTAGTTTATGAAAGATCCGGCTTCAAAGTAAGACTTTGTATATTTTACTTGGTTCTTCGAAAATACCACTTGTAAATCTTTAGATCTACTAGTTTAGAACTCCATTTTACAAGAAAAACTCTTTTTACACAAGTTCATGTTTGTGAATGAAAGGGTTCGTCATCTTGTAACTTTTACACTAAACATATTGCTAGTTCATGTTCCATGAACATGACCTAGCGTGGTTAGATGACGATCCGTTCCACTACTAGTAATCAACAACATAAAATAACCATAACTAGACAAGATTTATGAGTTTTACACCATTATTTAGTCTTTAACCACCAAGTTTATCATTCTAGCAAGACTTTAAGTTTTGTTTCCGCATGTTCATGAATTTTAACCGTTAAATTTCTTATTAACCACTTCAAACAAGATCAAGAGAGTGTTTAGAATCACTTACAACTAGCACAAGGCTAGGGAAGATTCAAGGCGAAAACAAGGTGGTTAATAGCGATGTAGAGAGGTCCTTGTGATTCCGTAAGCACCGGGTCTCCTCGTATGAACTCTTTCACCTTTGTAAGTATGTAAAATGGTAAGATTGAAATTTGATGATGGTGGGGTGATGCTAGTGGTGTTCGGCCGAAGGTATGGCAAGAGGGGAAAGAAAAATGATTTTTGTTTAAGTGTTGAATGATTGAAATGGTGGACCATTGTTTAGATTTATAATCCATTTTCCTAGTTAACCAAAGTGTAATATGTAGTCTAGATATAGGACATGCATGAATAAAATAATCAAAAGTTTGTGGTGTGAGTTCCCTAGGGGAACCGTTCGGTTGAAGGGGGGGGGGGGTATTAGTTCAATTTCAACCAAAGTTTAAGTATTAGTTAGTTTAATTAGGGACTTTAAATAAGGTATTAGTGTGTTGTGTTTTATAACGGGTGTTAGGGTATTCGGGGACCCTAACTAGCTCAGAAAAGGAACAACAATGTCATTGACAATATTTTAGGTTCCGGGTAAAGTCCGGTTGTTCGGTTGGATATTAATCCGTTAAAGTGCTAAATAAGCATTTAAAGTGTCGTTAATATATTTTTTTTAGTGACACAATGAATTCCCGACACTTTGGAAAGTGTCTAGTATTATTTTCCCATGTTTTTGCACTTTACTAGTTAGCTAAAATGCTGAATTTTTGTTTTAAAGTGCAGAATTTTGTAATTAACACATGTTTTAGGCACACCCGGTCACTATAACTATTATCTAGTGACGCAGTTTAACAATCCTCACCTCTCTACACTCCCTACTAGCGTAGTAAAATATTCCCGGCTCAAACTGGCCTTAGAGACAGTGTCTGTCTGATGCTGGCTATGTCAGCATGTTACTGAGTTATCCGTTCATTATGCTACTGTGCTTTTGTGCATCAAGGTTGTCACTGATGTTTGTGTGTAAATAATAGAGTGACAGTATAATGTATGATGCATGCATATGTGTGTATCAGAAATCAAGTAGCAGTTTAACTGCAAATGTAAACAAGCACAGTAATTAAGCGTTAATTAAATATTAATTAATTCGTACGGATACCTGGTTTGGTGAGGGTTGTCACACCATGCAAACCTATACGTAGACTAGGTGCCCTCGCGGGCCGCGTAAGGAACAAGAGAAGGTTTACGCGGGCCGCGTGAACCTTAAATTTCAGCTATAAATAGGACAGGTTACGAGCAGTTCAGAAATGTCGAAATCTCATTTCAAATCACGAGTTATACTGCTCTGAAGTCTAAAATTTCAATTAAATTAGTGAGGCGCTGCTCCGATACCGGGTATTAACTCGATCGCTGCTACGATTCAATGTCCGATCGATTAAAACTATCCAATGGATGTTTAAGTGCTGCCCACATTAGGGTTTATGCTTTGTCATTCATCGTAAATTCGATGGATGTTTAAGTATCGCACTTTGTCATTCGTTGTGAGGGTTTAATCTCGTGAGTTATCGTAAATGTTGTATTAGTTGCTGACCGAGTTCGTGTGCATGTTGTTTAAATTTAGGTTAAAAGGCTAATCAGTAGGCTAAGCTCTGCCCATATAAATCTGCAATGTGAGTCATTCTATTTTTATCAACTGTTTTACAATACCTCAAGTTATTTTCAAATGTTATAATTACAGGGAGTAAGTCATGGTAATCTTAATCAATGGCTAGTGGGGTATTGTGCACATTACTAATTTCTCACAGGGTTAGGCTAATAAGCCCTAACAGTGATATATCATCACTAATTGGGTGACATGACCCGATAGTGGTATGACCATCGTCACCAGGAGGTGACACGGCGCCATATAACAATAAGATAGAAACCATTGTAATCGCTCTTATGCTGTAATTTATAACTGTGTCATTTTCTCAAATTGAGTGACTCGCCAGCATTTCCCCGCTGATAAAATATTTTTAAAACATGTTTCAGGCGACCTGCTGTAAATCAAGGAAAACGTGCTACGGAGCACTATCAAGCTTGAAGAGGTGGCTCAGTTAAAAATGAACCCGAACCTCCCTGGCCACCCGAACCTCCCTGACCAGTCGAACCCCCCTGGTCAGCCGAAGCTACCGGTTCCCGAATCGTGTAAAGGTTCTCCTGCACGACGCTCAGATACGGAGGATCACCCTTCGGCGTCCTAGTGGCCCGGACATCAAGCTCCTTGGAATCGAAGGACTTCAGCCTTAAAGCTTCTTTTAAACCCATAGCTGCACAAAAAGCAAACAAAAAAATAATATCCATAGTCCGGCATGATATAAAGTGTACAAACGAGTAAAATAATCAAACACAAACTCAAGGAACACCGTATCAAGTTAAAAGCACGACTAACCCTTTCCGTTCCACCAAAGGGTGGGATACCACTCCGGTTCGGTCCACATCGTGCTGATCCGTCCCATGACAAGAATGTGTTCCGATAACTTTTGTACGCGCCCTGCTTCCTTGATCAGAGTCGCATACAGATCTCTGTTGAATTCAAAGTCTTCACGAAGAGGGGGTGGGAGGCGCGACCTTTTCAATCTCCACGTCATCTCGGCCGGAACGCATCGTTCGTCGATCCAAAAGAAACGATCCTTCCAATCTTTTATACTGGTGGTAATCCATGAATAACAACAAGAATTCTTGTTCCTAACTTCGAAAGTATACCAACTTCCGGACCGATTCAACTTGTAAAAAGCCCGGAACACATCCAAATCCAGGTCGGAGCCCAAACCACGACAGGACAACTCGAAATGACACACCTTGGCAAGGCCGAAAGGGTTCATTTGAGAAAGATGAACCTCGTGAAATAGCAGAACGTCGATCAAAAACTTCGTCAGAGGGAGACGGTAATTACAGTAATCAAACAAATGAGTATAAACCCCTATCTTCCCCGGGGGAAAAGGATAAATAGGCGTACCCTTTTCAGGGAGAACGGGGTGTAAAGAAGCAGGAATTGCATATTTATCGACGTACCATGCTAAGCCATTTCTGTTTAGAATATTAAAGCAACCGGACAAGTTACCTTTATTCACCATTGTATAAGAGAAGTACTAACCTGCTTGTATAAGTCGTTTCGCCTCGGAGGGAATAAAGAAGAAGATGAAGTAGAAAAGTGAAAACAAAGTTACTTTTTACCCCCTTCAAAAAATCAGCAAACGACAAATCAGGGGATCAGCCCGCCAAAGTTACGCCGTTATAGTTCGAAGCTTTTACCCAGGAAACGCTACGAACTAGGGGGACTTGATGAGGATACGTCCTTGGTCGGACCGAACCATTGCCAAACATAGAACTGAACTATAGCACATAAAGGTCGGATCGCACCTCGTGCCATAGACAGAACGACCAAACACACTGGTACGCCTTAACTAACTGGGCCCCACAGCCATAACCGCCATGACAGTGACTGGTCCGACCCTAACTAACTCGCCACGTTAGCATACCCAAAGACTATAAATACCTGTGACAACCCGCACTAAACCAGGTATCCGTACGACTTAATTAATAATTAATTACTGCTTAATTACTGTGCTTGCTTGAACTTGTGAATAAACTGCTACTTGCATACTGATACATGCACTTACTTGCATCATACTTTATTTACTGTCACACCATGTTTTGCTTATAGCACCTTTGTGACAAACTTGATGCACTAAACGCACAGTAGCACAATAAACGGATACCCAATGAACATGCTGATATAACCAGCATCAGGCAGACACTGCCTCTAAGGCCTGTAAGAGCCTGGGATAGTTGCTACACTAGTGGTGAGTGTAGGGATACAAGGATTGTAGAACTGCGTCTCTAGGAATAAGTCACAATGACTGGATGTGCCTAAAACGTACTCTAAGTACAAAACTCAGCACTTTACATAACAATTCAGCTTTTAGCTAACTAATAAAGTGCCAAAACATGAGAAAAATATTACTAGACACTTTCCAAAGTGTCAGAAATAAGTTGTGTCACTAAAAAGGGTATTAACGACACTTTAAGCTTTGTTAAGCACTTTAACGGATTACTATCCAACCGAACAACCGGACTATACCCGGAACATGAAAATATTGTTATTTTCATTATTTATCTTTTTCTGAGCCAGTTAGGGTCCCTGGATACCCTAACACCCGTCATAACACACTACACATTAGTAACCGAGTTAAACATTTAACTTAACCTAATTATCTAACTAACGCTTAATGATTAGTTGAAATGGAACCGAACTACCCCCCCCCCCCTTAACCGAAACCGTCCCCAAGGGGACATACCTTGTACTTGTTGATTATTTAATTCCCAATTGCTTAATATCTAGGAGGCACATTAACCCTTGGATAATTATCATTAACTTTGTCTATAAGTACTAAACTAAACCCAACATGTTCATTCATCACATCTCACAACACTCACACCACTCTCTCCCTCCCTACAAGCTTACGACCGAACACACCCACCCCCCATCCATCATCTTCGAGTTTTGATCAAGCCATTCCAAGCTCACACACGCGTTAAGGGTCTCGTATTAGGAAGCTTGGAGCAAACGGAGCGTGAAGGACCCCTCTCTCAAGCTTTTATCCACGCGTTTTTCGTCAAGATTCTTCCCTAGCCCCGAGCTAGTGGTATGTCACTTAAAACACCTTCTTGAACTAATCTAAAGTGGTTAATACGATTTGTGTCGGTTAAAACTCGTTAACATGCAAGATGATGCTTTAAAGTTTACTAAAAACACTAAAAATAGTGGTTAAAAGCTTATATGTTGTGTAAATGATGTAGTATTTGAAATGTATGATTATTTGGACCCGATCTATGTTGTGGTAGCTCGGATCACCGTTTAACCCGGTGTAGTCATGTTCAAGGATTATGACATAAGGCTATTTTAGAAGTAACAAGGGTTAAAAGGTGAAACTCTACCACACAAGAATCATGAACTTATGTAAAAGTGTTTTACTTGTGGAAATGTGTTTAAAACTAGCAGATCTACGCATCTGCAAGTGGTATTTTCAAAGAACCACGTATCAAAGAAATCATGTATTTTAAAAGATGGATTTTACACTAACAAGCATGATTTTTATAAACCACAAGTGTGTAAACACTTGTGAAATGAAAAGATCCGACAAAATAACAGTTTTTGTAAAAGATGACGGGAAGTTGTAAAGATAGATTTTCTCTAAAAACGAGGTTTTTACAAGATCAAATTACCTTATATGAAGATCTACTAAATTTAAGGGAATTTACACCATAGTTTTGGGAAAACTGCAAGTTCATGTAATTTTTGGAAATTTACACATATGTTGATTAGTTGTTGTGATGAAAGTTGTTCTGATCAAATAAAGAAAATTGTTGAGTTGATTTGTTAAAGAAAATGATACGCTTGAAAGCGTGGCCACCTCCAGTTACAGAGGAAACTCTGGCGAAATTTTTCTAAAAACCTAACACTTAGAACCATTTACACTACAAGTGTTAGAATTATTTTTGACATGTTTTCGAAATATAAATTTCGCCATGACTTTATTTACTAAATATTCGGAGGTGGGATTTACACAAAATTTAACGTGATAAATATATATTTTTCACACACTGTTTATGATTATTTTGTGAAAATAAATAAATATTATTTTTAGAGTAAAAATAATATTTACGAACGTTAACGAATCCAAAATAATACGAACGCTTTCACCATGAATATATAAGTTACACCGGTAATTATATTACCACTCGATTGTTAAAAACGTAACTTACGCACTTACGGAAATATTTATGAACGCGTATTTTAACAGCGTATTATTGGAGAAAAATTATGTGAAATGAAAATATAACATTTTTGAGAAAAATACTTATATTTTGGAATTGGATATATATATATATATATTAAGTGAGACTTAATGATATAATTTGAACGCACATGTATTGAATTCCCCATCCTTGGGAAGGAGATTAACTACCAAGTATATACAGAATGTAAACACGAAATAGTTGTCTAACTATTTCCCAAAAACTTAAACTATAAAGCTAAGGCACGGCCGTCCGTCTAATAGAAATTAGCACCTGTAGGTCGTCGCACAGCTGCCTGATTTGGAGTACTTGGTAAAGACGCACCGACTGTGAGTTCATGTCCCCCTTTTCTCTAACTGTTTTCAGTTTTCTTAACTGCGGGGGTGAAATACATGTTACTTTTATTACAAGTACATTATACACGGTATGGTTAGCGTAAGGAGGTTTACTACTTAGATCATGTGAGTGGGTAGGAGCAATATGAGGCCATTAGTCCTCATGGCGGGACCGAGGGACAGGAGCGGTAGATCTATCTGGGTGTAGCGAGCCCAGCCCCAGGCCAAACTAGAAACGGACCTTGGGGTGACTTTGTCCACATACTAATGCCGTGGCGAAATCTGCTAGGTTTGAGTCTCCCTATTTGCACTTCACATATATCAGTGGCCTTGCAAACCATTGGTGATCTCAATTCCCTTATTTGCTACATACCAAGACTATTTTTATACTCACAATGGTTTACTTACTCACTTACACATGAACTCGCTCAACATTATTGTTGATTTTTCAACTTACATGTATTTCAGGAAATTAAAGATCTGGCGCGGTATGTTATGTTTTCCCGCTGCATAAGGGTTCCAAGGTCATCCCAGTTTAGGAAATGTGACTCTTTCCTGGACAAGTCACAAATCTTAAACTGCGTTTATTTCATGTTGATGTTTATGTTATTCAAGACAATGTTTTATGTTATGAGATTGTAAGTCCCAAAGACAATGTTGTGTTACTTCGGTTTTAAAACTTAATCAAATGGATGATCTTGCATGATTTTATTTCATATAGCTTTGTTATGGTTAAGCTATGGTATTAAGAAGTCACACCAAAATTAACCACGCTTCCGCAAAGCCAGGTGTGACAGCTTGGTATCAGAGCTCTGATCATAGCGAACTAGGATTCCTTCTCGAGTCTAGACTATGATCACTAGGGCTCTCACGAAAACATTTTTCTGCATACCACTTAAGTCCAGATCCAAAACTTTTTACAAACAAATGTTGAGCACATTTTATTATTTATAGGCTCAGTCTAGAAAGGCTGAGGCTCGGCCTGAGAGGCCGAGGCTCGATCTTAGAGATCGAGGTAGATGGCTAGTGAGACTAGGAAGAGTAGGCTCAGTCATGAAGGCTGAGGCTCGGTCAAGGGGACCGAGGCTCGATCTAGGCGAGGTGGAGGATAGAGCAGTCTTAGAGACTGGGAGGAATTTGGCTAGTGGGACTAGGAATGTCAGTCTAGGAGACTGGGAGGCTAGTGGGACTAGGAGAATTATGTGATACCTTACTTGGTGACTTATGTGATTATCTGATTGTATGACTGATTATTTGAGCATACTTGTGTTTATGTTACAGACTCATGGACTCAGCCGGTACTGGCGTTTCGGACACCATTGGACCCATACCTGTCGTATCTGATGACCTCACATCCTCCGAGCACGAGGTGCACACATCTGACTATACCAGTACTGACGAGGATGATTTCCAGCCTTTCGCACTACCTCTAGTAGAGATTCCGGCCCCTATACCCTTAGCCGCTTATCCAGCATATGATGTTCTTCTTGACGCCGAGGCTGATGGCGATATTGACCTGTTTGAGGATGAGCCCTTTGAGGATGAGATCCAGGGCGAGGCCCTTCTTCCTGCGGGCGATCTTCTGATGATCGCTGACGTTCCCGCTGAGGATTCGCCTGCACATTCTCCTGTCCCAGACTCCTTTGAGTCTGTGGCATCCGCACCTTCTCACATATTGAGCACACAGCACTTTGCGCATGATTCTGATCCTGACCAGGCATCCTCTGTTGCACCTATTCCCAGCTTTGCGTTTGACCATGATGACATAGAGGATTCTGATCCTATCTTTCCCCCGAGATTCGACCTGGATCATGATATCGAGTTTATACCTATGGATCAGCCCATGGAGGATCCAGCTGACCCAGTAGACCCTATCGACCCCGAGTTTGACTTCGAGATGGCTTTTGATGATCCCGAGCCTGCCGTCGCCCCTGAGCAGGCAGCCGCTCTAGACCCCATACTTGAGCATGACCCCGTACATGCTGGCATCCCTATTGAGCCTGTTATAGCAGACCCACCTGTTGATGATCTCCCCGTGGATATTCCTTTGTTAGGGGGCGATCATGTTGTTGTTGATCCTGTTGTCCCTCTACCTGTTGTTGATATACCTGTTGACCATCCTGTTGAGCACATTGCACCTGTTCACCCTTTTGTTGCTCCCCCACCTGATCCCATCCCACTAGAGCCCGAGCATGCACTGTTCGCGGCACACATGGATCCACCTGATGAGCATGCACAGCACGGTTGGATACCTGCTGATGAGGATGTTCCACCTTTTCCCCCTCAGATCCCTGATACACGACATGTTGATTTTTCTTTTCAGGTTCCTCAGTTTGTACCTCCAGCGAGGACTGGAGAGGGTTCTTCAGCCCATCCTTTTGGGCATGTACCGATGTCTATCCCCTTCGTGCCCCAGATGTCATCTGTTCCACCCTCTGTTGCCCCATTTCATGTGGCACCTTTTGATCCCACCAGTGAGTCGTTTCTTTGGGCACCAGACTCTGCCATGCCACCTACTGACCCATACCATTCTTTCCACATGGGGTATACTATCGAGGACGTTTTGATGTCTTTTATCGCCCAGCACGAGTCACACACGCAGCGCATCCAGGAGCTTGAGAGAGCTCAGCTGCCACCATGCCAGTGCCATGGTCAGACACACTCTCCTCTGCAGCCATTTCGACCCTTACCTCCAGATTATGCTGCCCGTCTCTTTACACTAGAGCAGCAGGTTGCTTCTATCATCCGTACCCAGCGAGCCATGGAGGAGGACTGGCTCCAGTTACGTCGTTTGTTTTACACCCACTTTCCCCCTCCTCCACCGCCATCTGTATAGAGCTCATCAGTGCTGTTTGGGTAGACGTTGGTGAGAAGACGGCGAATGCTTTTGACTGCACAACATTTTTGGAGACTACTTTATGATCCTGACTTTTGTTGACATGTATTTGACGTATTTGACACTGACATGATATAGTTTTTGGACAGGGGTGATGTAGCCCCTAGTTGATTGATGATTGTATGACACAGGGATGTACTGATACACTTACTATGTGGTCTCGATATATGGCAATCGCAGTATTCTCACCATATTTGATTCGCTTGATTGCTTATTTATATTTTTATGACATGGGATGTTGTGTGATTGGTATTTGTGATGTGTTGATAACATGAGATGTTATGTGCTATTACTATTACTATATACGTACGTTTTACTATGGCCTGACCGACGTAAACACATCTTTTAGAAGATGCCGCCAAGACGCGAGACACACATGCCTACCAATGAGGCAGAACTCCAGCAAATTATCGCTGCTGCCATTGCACAATACGCCGCCTCTCAAGGAGGAACTAGTGGAAGCAACTCTGGCAACAACAATAATCCACCTCATGGTAATGCCAAGTCATTTAGACCTACCATGACCTAATTGGATATCTTTAGCAATAATGCTAATGCCAATCATATGTTATAATGAATGTGCAGGGTGCACCTACAAGCAGTTCTTAGACTGCAAGCCCGTAAACTTTGATGGCACAGGAGGTGCTGTCGCCTTTGTTCGTTGGGCTGAGAAAACCGAATCTGTTCTTCGCATGAGCAAGTGCGCGCTGGATCAGCAAGTCACCTATATCTCAGGGCTGTTTCTAGATGGAGCCCTATCCTGGTGGAATCTACAAGTTCAGACACTAGGCGAAGCTGCTGCCTACGCGCTGACCTGGACCGAACTAAAGGAACATATGCGCAAAAAGTACTGTTCCCGCGCAGAAATCCAGAGATTGGAGACCGAGTTTTGGCATTTGAAAATGGACGGTCCAAAGATCGCAGAGTACGTTCAAAGGTTCCATGACTTATCGCATGTGGTACCCTACATGGTCACTCCTGAGTTCAAGAGAATTGAACGCTTCATTTGGGGACTAGCTCCTCAAATCATAAGCATGGTAACCTCATCCAAGCCTGCGACCATTACTGAAGCGATCGATTTGAGCGTGGCTCTCACAAAGGAGGCTATCCTCCTGAACAAGTTTGATGATGCTGAGCATAAGAAGAAAGAGACTCACGTCGAGTCATCAGGAGGTAGCAAACGGAAGTTCTCAAACTTCAAGCAGGGCGCCAGTGTGGCGGTTAAGAAAGGAGGATCAGGCACGCCAGCTCAGGTTACAGCTGGTAGTGGAAAGAAAGGAAAAGGATATCAGGGCACCCAGCCCAAGTGTAATACCTGTCAACGCCATCATACTGGCCATTGTAGTGTGAAAGTATGCGAAGCATGTGGAAAGCCGGGCCACTTGAAGGATTCTTGTTGGGCTAGTGCCGGCCGGGGAGGCCAAGGAGGATTTGGGAATAGGAATAATAATCGTGGTGATAATGGAAAATCGCCCACAAGGAAACTATGGAGGAAACGGGAATCGAGGCAACTTTGCGAACCAAGCTGGCAATGCAAACCAAAACAACAACCAAGCTGGAAATGGAGGTGGAAACGGGCAAAGACTTGGATGCTTTAACTGCGGTGATATCGGGCATTTTAAGAAGAACTGCCCAGAGTTAAACCAAGCCCGTGGAAGAGTGTTCCAAATCGAAGCTAGGGAAGCGCGCCAGGACCCCAATGTTGTTACTGGTACGTTCCCTGTAAATCAACGCTATGCATCCGTTTTATTTGATACTGGTGCCGATTATAGCTTCGTGTCGTTAGAGTTTAAGAATATGCTTGGTTTAGCCGCTAATAAGTTAGATATTCCCTACTCAATCGAATTGGCTAATGGGAAGTTAGTAGAAGCCAACGAAGTTATCAGAGGTTGTGTGATCGAATTAGGAGAGCGTGAGTTTGCTTTAGATCTACTACCAGTCCAGTTGGGAAGCTTCGACGTGGTGGTAGGAATGGATTGGTTATCAGGCAACAAGGCAGAGATAGTTTGCCACGAAAAAGTCGTTCGTATCCCAACCGAAGATGGCGAAACAATTGTGGTTCACGGGGAGAAGCGTGATACGCCGTTAAGAATTATCAGCTGCCTGAAAGCGCGAAAGTGTTTGCAGAAGGGATGTGTTGCCTTCCTGGCAAACATTGTGGATAAGAAGGCTGCTGAACCGAAGATCGAAGACATCCCTGTCGTGAGGGAATATCCAGAAGTCTTCCCAGAGGACTTACCTGGACTGCCACCTCAGAGACAAGTAGAGTTCCGCATTGACTTAGTTCCAGGCGCCGCGCCTGTGGCTAAGGCACCTTATAGACTTGCTCCGTCTGAGATGCAGGAACTGTCGACACAGCTTCAAGAGTTGTTAGACAAGGGTTTTATCCGACCAAGCTTCTCGCCTTGGGGAGCTCCGGTCCTGTTTGTCAAGAAGGACGGTAGTTTTCATATGTGCATCGACTACCGGGAGTTGAACAAGCTGACGATCAAGAATAGATATCCTCTGCCAAGAATCGATGATCTGTTTGATCAACTGCAAGGCTCAAGCTTTTATTCAAAGATCGATCTTCGATCTGGATACCATCAGTTAAGGATACAAGAGGAGAGTATCCCAAAGACAGCCTTCAGAACTCGTTATGGACACTACGAGTTCCTTGTTATGCCGTTTGGTTTAACAAACGCGCCTGCAGTCTTTATGGATTTGATGAATAGAGTTTGCAAGCCATACTTGGACAAATTCGTGATAGTGTTCATCGATGATATCTTGATTTATTCAAGAACAAAGGCCGAGCACGAACAGCATTTAAGAGCTATTTTGGAGCTGCTGAAGAAGGAACAGTTGTATGCCAAGTTCTCCAAGTGCGAATTTTGGCTACGTGAAGTCCAATTCCTTGGGCACGTGGTAAATGGAGATGGAATCCACGTGGATCCAACCAAGATCGAAGCGATTAAGAATTGGGAAACGCCAAAGACGCCGACCGAGATTCGACAATTCTTGGGTTTGGCTGGCTACTATCGAAGGTTCATTGAGGATTTTTCAAAAATCGCTCAACCATTGACACTCCTCACGCAGAAAGATAAGAAGTTTGATTGGGGAATCAAACAGGAAGAAGCGTTCCAGATATTGAAGGAAAAGCTCTGCAATGCGCCAATCTTAGCACTACCGGAAGGTACAGATGATTTTGTGGTATACTGCAACGCCTCACGCCAAGGTTTGGGTTGCGTGTTGATGCAACGCCAAAAGGTTATTGCTTACGCATCGCGTCAACTGAAAGTACACGAGAAGAACTATACCACACATGATTTGGAACTCGGCGCAGTGGTTTTTGCATTAAGGATCCGGAGACACTACCTTTATGGTACGAAGTGTACAATCTTTACAGATCACAAGAGCCTACAGCATATATTCAACCAGAAGGAGCTGAATATGAGGCAAAGACGATGGGTTGAGTTGCTGAACGATTACGACTGCGAGATAAAGTATCATCCAGGGAAGGCAAACGTGGTCGCCGATGCCCTAAGTCGAAAAGAGAGGATCAAGCCCATAAGGGTTAGAGCTTTAGAAATGGTTATCCAGACCGATCTTTCCTTGCGCATTCGTGCCGCGCAGAAAGAAGCTCTCAAGGAAGGAAACCTTGAAGAAGAATATCTCCGTGGGATGGAGAAGCTACTAGTACCAAACGAGGAAGGAACGTTGTGTTTTGAGAAAAGGATTTGGGTTCCTTTGTTTGGAGGTTTAAGGAAGGTTATTTTCGATGAAGCTCACAAGTCGCGGTACTCTATCCACCCTGGAGCGGATAAGATGTACCAGGATCTCAAGAATTATTATTGGTGGCCTAGGATGAAAGGCGATGTTGCTGTTTATGTGAGCAAATGTTTAACATGCGCTAAGGTTAAAGCGGAATACCAGAAGCCTTCAGGACTTCTGCAACAACCTGAGATTCCCAAATGGAAATGGGAACAAATCTCAATGGATTTTGTTACGAAATTGCCAAGAACGCCGAGAGGCCATGACACTATTTGGGTAATAGTGGATCGATTAACAAAGTCAGCACACTTCTTACCTATCAGAGAGAAGGACAATACGAGCAAATTGGCTGAAATTTACATGAGAGAGATCGTTGCACGTCATGGAGTGCCTCTCTCGATCATTTCCGATAGAGACGGAAGATTTGTGTCAAGGATATGGCAATCCTTCCAAGAGGCTTTTGGCTCACAATTAAATCTGAGCACTGCGTTTCATTCGCAAACTGACGGTCAAAGCGAGCAAACGATACAGACTTTGGAAGACATGCTGAGAGCGTGTGTTATGGATTTGGGCGGTAGCTGGGACAAGCATTTGCCTTTGGTCGAATTTTCATACAACAACAGCTACCACACCAGTATTGGTGTCGCGCCATTTGAAGCCCTTTACGGACGCAAGTGCCGATCACCCTTATGTTGGGCTGACGCAGGTGATAGGCAGCTTGCTGGTCCCGAAATCGTCCAAGAGACGACAGACAAGATTGCGCAGATTCTTAAACGCATCGAAGCAGCTCGCCACAGACAGAAGGCCTATGCGGATCCAAACCGAAAACATGTGGAATTCCAAGTTGGAGAGATGGTGTTATTAAAAGTTTCACCCTGGAAGGGTGTGGCACGCTTCGGAAAGCGTGGGAAGTTAAATCCGCGCTACATTGGTCCTTTCAGAGTTTTGGAAAGAATAGGACTAGTAGCATACAAGTTGGACCTACCTGCTGAACTCCATTCAGTCCACGATACATTTCATGTATCCAACCTGAAGAAAAGTCCAACTCAAGATAACATTGCCATTCCCATCGACGAGATCCATGTTGACGACACGCTCCATTTCGTTGAAGAACCTGTTGAGGTCACGGATTGGAAAGTAAACAAGACCCGCAGGAGCAGTGTCAAGCTCGTCAAAGTTCGTTGGAATGCCAGACATGGTCCTGAATACACCTGGGAACGTGAGGACCGGATGAAAGAGAAATACCCCCACCTTTTTCCTAAGAACCCTGCATCTACAAGCAGAACTAAAATTTCGGGACGAAATTTATTTAACGGGGGGAGAATGTGACAACCCGCACTAAACCAGGTATCTGTATGACTTAATTAATAATTAATTACTGCTTAATTACTGTGCTTGCTTGAACTTGTGAATAAACTGCTACTTGCATACTGATACATGCACTTACTTGCATCATACTTTATTTATTGTCACACCATGTTTTGCTTATAGCACCTTTGTGACAAACTTGATGCACTAAACGCACAGTAGCACAATAAACGGATACCCAATGAACATGCTGATATAACCAGCATCAGGCAGACACTGCCTCTAAGGCCTGTAAGAGCCTGGTGTTAGTGCACTACGTCTATTGACTTCGTCTTGTATCATGTAATAGTATGAGATAGGATAGGATAACCAGTGTTCAAGGTGCGAGAAACAGTTTTTGAGGAAATAGGTGATGATTTCGCTTGAAAGTATCAGGTGACATCTCAAGCGAAATCAGAAGGTTTTGATTTCGCTTGAAGCATCCATGATTCAGTTCAAGCGAAATCTCACTACTATATATAGGTACACTTGGTTATTCATTTGTAACTTTCGGATCTGAGTAGCGAAGCTCTGCCGAATCGTCTCTAGGGTGTAAATCAGTTTCATATCAGTATAAGAGACATTTTAATTACATCGAGTGTCCGTATCTTTGATTCCGCCTCTGATTCGGATAAACGACTCTTCTGATCGACTCGTCAGGTCGTACAACGATCCAACAAGTGGTATCAGAGCTCAGGAGGAAGAGTTTAGCTCGATTGCAATTAGATTCTGACTTCTACACCTTCTTTTTCAAATCTGAACAAGTTCCAACGGTCGAAATGGTCTAATTTTCGAGTATTACGTGTAAAACTGAGTTTTAACAAAGCCTACAAAGTTTCGGACTTAAATTCAGACTAAAACATGTTAAAATTGACCTAAAACAAGATTTCGCTTGAATATATTCGAAGGTTACAGGTTGATTTCGCTTCAAATCAGACTGTTTGGACGATTTCGCTTGAAACTCTGAAGCGAAACAGACTTCCTGAAGCGAAATAGTGGTTTTCGCTTGAACAGTTGAAGCGAAACTGTTTTGTCAGATTTCGCTTGAAGGTTCTGATAAGTTGAAGCGAAACAGTTGGTTTCGCTTGAAACTGATTGGTTTGAATCTTGTATTGTTGAAGCGAAATAGAGGATTTCGCTTGAATCAGTTTTGTTGACAGATTTCGCTTAAACAGTTTTATATTACTGATTTCGCTTGAAGCTGATTACTTCAAGTATTTCGCTTGAACTTGTTGATTTCTCAAAATCTAAAATTTGTCTAAGTGTTCTCGGTAATTCATTGTTACGTATTCAGTAAGTTTGAACTGATTGTTTGTTTGTTTGTTTGCACGTGATTCGAGGTGATTTACAAGGTGCAAATATCAAGAAGATGATTTAAAATGACAGGAGAAAGTGCTCATGATAGATGGTGGAGAAGAGACAGTGCAAGATGTGAGATTGGCAAATTGTATGAACCATTTAAGGAAGCACAAAGAGCCAATAGATGGAATGAAGAACTAGAGTGTTACATGGATCCACAGGGTAATCCAGTAGTTGATCCATCAAAAGTGGATTTTGATGCTGTTACCAATATGTTTCCAAGTGAGGGCACTTTCAACACAAGAAGGCTTTCTGATAAAAGCTATTTGCCAAATTTAATGATCAAGTTAAGAGAAGTTTTTGAAGCAAGTTTACCGAAGGTGGTAGAGATGAAGAAGAGAAAAGAAGAAGAACTGAAGAAGATGATTGAAGAAGTGAAGACTGTTGCAAAGCTTGCTGAAGAGGAACAGAGACCTGGAGAAGTGCAGAAGAATGAAGAAGCTCAGAAAGAGGAGAACAACGAGCAAGATCAGAAAGTTGAGTCAGAAGAATCAGTGTTGAATGAGACTGAGGTTAGAAAATCTTCTGATCTATCGAATGTTAAAACGATTGATGAAAAAGAAAACAAGTGCAGGAATTGCATAGAAATGTGCAAAGCCTGTACTGAAAAAGATGACATCATAAAAACAAAAGATAATGAATTAAGCAAACTTGAAAATGGTTTCACAATAAAATGTAAAGATTTGATTGAAAAAGAAGAAATTTTGAAACTAAAAGTTGAAAAATTGACACAGAAATGTCAAGGTCTTGAAAAGGATAATGATGTTTATAGACAAATGTGTTCTACAAAATGTGTCGATTATGTTGAAAAAGAATCTAAATTTCAAGATTTACAAAAACAGTATGATTCTTTAAAGTGGTCGAGTCAGAGAGTACAAGAAGCTTATGATACTTTGAAGAGCCAAGTCAAAAGTTTTGATCAAAGATTGTCTGAAACTTTAACAACCAAAGAAATGTATGAGAGACAGTTTAAAGAAAAGCAAATTGAATTAAACAAATGTGTTGATGAAATTGCAAATCTTAAACAAGTCTTGGCTGAAAAAGAAAAGATTGTTACAAAACTTCAAAGTTATCATAACTCTTCGTACATTCTCGAACGCATTTTCAACATCACACCAGATGACAAAGATACTGAAAATTGCAAAAAGGATATTGGTTCAGAATTTCATCAGGTACCACCACCATTGAGAAACAATTATACTTTTTATGATGAGGAAAAGGTGGCAAAGGGTTTGAACATAGCTGACCAGTTACCTGAAAGTATCGATGTGACTTACTCCAAATCTGATGATGCTAATGATTCAGAGGTGGTAAGTAAGGTTGTTGAAAGCGTTTTGAAAGATGAGTCTACAAAAGGTAAGTCTGAATCACAGGATGAAGATGAAGGAAATTTTTATGATGGTTATTCGAAAAACACAAAATCTGAGAAAAATTTGAATGATGATTCAAAAGGATTGGTTTATACCATGATTGGATCGGACAAGCTATTCTTAGATGTTGTTTTCCCGATTCAAAATGTGATTTCAGAAAAGGTCAATCAAGTTTTCAAAATGGTTGAGATTGAGAAGTCTGAGATTCCAAAGTTTGCTGGTAAAGGTCATAAATCTTTTTATAACAAACCTGGTTTTAAGAAGAAAAACATGAAGGCTGGTTTGGGTTATAAAAAGAAATGGAATTGGAATCAAAGTGAAAAACAGGATTTGCAACAAAAGATGAATTTTGTTCAAGGGAAAAGCTTGAAAGAAGAGGAAAAACTCAAAATTGGACAACAGTCTAATGAGGAGTTTGATGCTATGAAAAAGAAACAACAACAGGCCAAGGATGTTTCAAAGAAAGTGTGTTTTAAATGTGATCAAATTGGACATGTTGCACGAAAGTGTCCAAATCCAAAGCTTGTTGATGTTGAAAAACAGAAATCTGAGGATGTGAAATCAAGGTCAACCAGATTTGATTCGAAACAAACTTGGAGGTACAATACAAACAAGTTTGCTTCAAATCAAAATTGGAAATCAAACCCAAACAGGTTCGATTCAAGACAGACCTGGAATTCTCACACACCCAGATTAAGAACAACACAGAGTTGGAGAACATCTGTTGATATGACAAAACCTCAAGAGTTTTGGAAACCTAAAAATGTTATTCAAAAACAAAAGGTTCAAAAAGAGACAAATTTTTACAAAAGAGGTACTCCGGAAGGTCAAATGTGGAGTGTTAAGAAACAAGTGACGTTGGAAAAAGATGAGAAAGTTGAAGTCAAAGTTGAACAAGTTTTAAATGACAAAGAGTTTCCGAAATTGAATGAATATTATTGTATTGAAATACCTAAGGTCCAACAGACCTGGGCTAAGTTGTTCAAATGATTGATAAAGTTTGAATGTGCAGGTGCTCAACGGAGCTGAAGACTGTGAGAATGGTAGTTGGAGCAACCTGGCACAGGAAGAGGTTGCAGGACCCTGGTTTGGTTGAACAGGGAGTTTAGTTTGATTGTTTTCTGTACATAAATAAACAATATTTTCAAATTTCTAAAAATTGAAAAATTAAAAATCAAAAATATGTTTTTAGTTTGTTAAAATTTGAAAAACCAAAAATATGTTGTTTTTAATTTTGTTTGAATGTATGTTGATTGAATACGCCGAAACCCTCACGGCTGAACAAACATGATTACTTTCATCAGATTGAAAAACGGTTTTCAAACTGTTAAGATCAATGGGTTGTAAATCATGGGGGTATGTTATATTTTCTGCAAAACAGAGCATGAGATGCAGAAAATGGATGGCGAGACAAAGCTATCAGTATTGGTTGTCAAATTTTCTTTATATGGTTTTATTGTTAGAAAATACAAAAACATTTGAAAATTTGAAAAAGTCAAAAACATGATAAAATTCAAAAATTGAGTTTTTGCGTAAAAAGAGGAAATGATAGTACATCAGTAGACAGTTACAGTACGCTAAAGATTTGGAAAGTATAAAAGAGTTAAACAATTTTACTGATGATGTGTCGATAGGTTTTCACACATTTAGTAGATTTATTCGGGATATAAACCTAAATTCAAACTTGTGAATTCGTGGGGAACACTACTTGGATATATAGGTAACCCCTGAAATCTCGTTTGAAAGGTCTCTTAATCTGATATACTAGGTCTTTATACTCTATGATATCTGGGGTATTATTCCGGGACTTCTGCTGAACGGTGGTTCTGACCTAGTCCCTGGCTAATACTTGCTGCAATGCTTGAAACACAGCATTAAACCCTCAGCATGCTGAAACAATTAAATTGATATATGCTGCTGTTGTAAGCAAAAAGATCCTCTAAAGGGGACATACCAAAAAGTCGAAGCTGATATCTCTCTGCGTATACGGAAGTATCGATCTGAGATCCCTCGGCCCTCGCATACCTAAATTATATACAGATATCATTGTAGTATTCTCACCTGTAAGACTGATTATTGAGATTCTGGATACGGGAGTATATTCAAGAGGTGGGACACATGAATGATCTAAGTTCATAATTCATCTAAATCGTATCCTGAGTAAATTGAAATTTGTGTGAGAATTTAAGATGGATCAGTATATCGACAATCGAAGTAAATTGTTTAAGTCTGAGTATGAAATGTAGCTTAACGGTACTTGTGACTTGTCATAAACTGATATGATCCTCTAACGCATACTCAAAACAAAAATATTATCTGTAAATATGTTTGTACATATTTCGTTATTGCTTTATATTTTCAGAAAATACAAAAAGATTTTGATTTCTGTTTTATTTTCGACAATCGATGTCTGAGTGCTGAGTTTCAAAATCTAAGTAAGCTGATTGTGTTTCTGAAAATAAAACAAGTTCATTAAATTGAAACTTGATTTAAATTCAAAAATTTCAAAAACAGTTTGTGATATCTCCAAGGTCATTAGTTTGAACTTGGATGATTAACTGTGAGGGAGTTGGATTCTTTAATACTGCTAAATTCATACTGTTTGTTGATAGGGGGAGTGGATTAGAAAATTTGATTGAGAATTCAAAATGCTGTTACTTATAAATGTTTGAGAATTTGCAGATAGTCCAGACTACGATCCCAGAAGCTGAGTCTAAGGGGAAGTCTGAAGATAAGCTTGAAGAATGGAAAAGCTTGTAGATGGAAAGCTAGGCATCGATCCCAAAGCATGGAAGCTTGATGAAAGGGGGAGCCTGAAGCTGATAGAAGAAGAGAAAGATTGTTGGATACTTACAATGTTACAATCTGAGTGAGGATGCAGAATGATCAAGACTGAAGAAGGTGTTATAACAGAGAATAGTCACTGAAGACTTCGTCAATATCCGAGGGGGAGTCTGTTAGTGCACTACGTCTATTGACTTCGTCTTGTATCATGTAATAGTATGAGATAGGATAGGATAACCAGTGTTCAAGGTGCGAGAAACAGTTTTTGAGGAAATAGGTGATGATTTCGCTTGAAAGTATCAGGTGACATCTCAAGCGAAATCAGAAGGTTTTGATTTCGCTTGAAGCATCCATGATTCAGTTCAAGCGAAATCTCACTACTATATATAGGTACACTTGGTTATTCATTTGTAACTTTCGGATCTGAGTAGCGAAGCTCTGCCGAATCGTCTCTAGGGTGTAAATCAGTTTCATATCAGTATAAGAGACATTTTAATTACATCGAGTGTCCGTATCTTTGATTCCGCCTCTGATTCGGATAAACGACTCTTCTGATCGACTCGTCAGGTCGTACAACGATCCAACACCTGGGATAGTTGCTACACTAGTGGTGAGTGTAGGGATACAAGGATTGTAGAACTGCGTCTCTAGGAATAAGTCACAATGACTGGATGTGCCTAAAACATACTCTAAGTACAAAACTCAGCACTTTACATAACAATTCAGCTTTTAGCTAACTAATAAAGTGCCAAAACATGAGAAAAATATTACTAGACACTTTCCAAAGTGTCAGAAATAAGTTGTGTCACTAAAAAGGGTATTAACGACACTTTAAGCTTTGTTAAGCACTTTAACGGATTACTATCCAACCGAACAACCGGACTATACCCGGAACATGAAAATATTGTTATTTTCATTATTTATCTTTTTCTGAGCCAGTTAGGGTCCCTGGATACCCTAACACCCGTCATAACACACTACACATTAGTAACCGAGTTAAACATTTAACTTAACCTAATTATCTAACTAACGCTTAATGATTAGTTGAAATGGAACCGAACTACCCCCCCCCCCCTTAACCGAAACCGTCCCCAAGGGGACATACCTTGTACTTGTTGATTATTTAATTCCCAATTGCTTAATATCTAGGAGGCACATTAACCCTTGGATAATTATCATTAACTTTGTCTATAAGTACTAAACTAAACCCAACATGTTCATTCATCACATCTCACAACACTCACACCACTCTCTCCCTCCCTACAAGCTTACGGCCGAACACACCCACCCCCCATCCATCATCTTCGAGTTTTGATCAAGCCATTCCAAGTTCACACACGCGTTAAGGGTCTCGTATTAGGAAGCTTGGAGCAAACGGAGCGTGAAGGACCCCTCTCTCAAGCTTTTATCCACGCGTTTTTCGTCAAGATTCTTCCCTAGCCCCGAGCTAGTGGTATGTCACTTAAAACACCTTCTTGAACTAATCTAAAGTGGTTAATACGATTTGTGTCGGTTAAAACTCGTTAACATGCAAGATGATGCTTTAAAGTTTACTAAAAACACTAAAAATAGTGGTTAAAAGCTTATATGTTGTGTAAATGATGTAGTATTTGAAATGTATGATTATTTGGACCCGATCTATGTTGTGGTAGCTCGGATCACCGTTTAACCCGGTGTAGTCATGTTCAAGGATTATGACATAAGGCTATTTTAGAAGTAACAAGGGTTAAAAGGTGAAACTCTACCACACAAGAATCATGAACTTGTGTAAAAGTGTTTTACTTGTGGAAATGTGTTTAAAACTAGTAGATCTACGCATCTGCAAGTGATATTTTCAAAGAACCACGTATCAAAGAAATCATGTATTTTAAAAGATGGATTTTACACTAACAAGCATGATTTTTATAAACCACAAGTGTGTAAACACTTGTGAAATGAAAAGATCCGACAAAATAACAGTTTTTGTAAAAGATGACGGGAAGTTGTAAAGATAGATTTTCTCTAAAAACGAGGTTTTTACAAGATCAAATTACCTTATATGAAGATCTACTAAATTTAAGGGAATTTACACCATAGTTTTGGGAAAACTGCAAGTTGATGTAATTTTTGGAAATTTACACATATGTTGATTAGTTGTTGTGATGAAAGTTGTTCTGATCAAATAAAGAAAATTGTTGAGTTGATTTGTTAAAGAAAATGATACGCTTGAAAGCGTGGCCACCTCCAGTTACAGAGGAAACTCTGGCGAAATTTTTCTAAAAACCTAACACTTAAAACCATTTACACTACAAATGTTAGAATTATTTTTGACATGTTTTCGAAATATAAATTTCGCCATGACTTTATTTACTAAATATTCGGAGGTGGGATTTACACAAAATTTAACGTGATAAATATATATTTTTCACACACTGTTTATGATTATTTTGTGAAAATACATAAATATTATTTTTAGAGTAAAAATAATATTTACGAACGTTAACGAATCCAAAATAATATGAACGCTTTCACCATGAATATATAAGTTACACCGGTAATTATATTACCACTCGATTGTTAAAAACGTAACTTACGCACTTACGGAAATATTTATGAACGCGTATTTTAACAGCGTATTATTGGAGAAAAATTATGTGAAATGAAAATATAACATTTTTGAGAAAAATACTTATATTTTGGAATTGGATATATATATATATATATATATATATATATATTAAGTGAGACTTAATGATATAATTTGAACGCACATGTATTGAATCCCCCATCCTTGGGAAGGAGATTAACTACCAAGTATATACAGAATGTAAACACGAAATAGTTGTCTAACTATTTCCCAAAAACTTAAACTATAAAGCTAAGGCACGGTCGTCCGTCTAATAGAAATTAGCACCTGTAGGTCGTCGCACAGCTGCCTGATTTGGAGTACTTAGTAGAGACGCACCGACTGTGAGTTCATGTCCCCCTTTTCTCTAACTGTTTTCAGTTTTCTTAACTGCGGGGGTGAAATACATGTTACTTTGATTACAAGTACATTATACACGGTATGGTTAGCGTAAGGAGGTTTACTACTTAGATCATGTGAGTGGGTAGGAGCGATATGAGGCCATTAGTCCTCATGGCGGGACCGAGGGACAGGAGCGGTAGATCTATCTGGGTGTAGCGAGCCCAGCCCCAAGCCAAACTAGAAACGGACCTTGGGGTGACTTTGTCCACATACTAATGCCGTGGCGAAATCTGCTAGGTTTGAGTCTCCCTATTTGCACTTCACATATATCAGTGGCCTTGCAAACCATTGGTGATCTCAATTCCCTTATTTGCTACATACCAAGACTATTTTTATACTCACAACGGTTTACTTACTCACTTACACATGAACTCGCTCAACATTATTGTTGATTTTTCAACTTACATGTATTTCAGGAAATTAAAGATCTGGCGCGGTATGTTATGTTTTCCCGCTGCATAAGGGTTCCAAGGTCATCCCAGTTTAGGAAATGTGACTCTTTCCTGGACAAGTCACAAATTTTAAACTGCGTTTATTTCATGTTGATGTTTATGTTATTCAAGACAATGTTTTATGTTATGAGATTGTAAGTCCCTAAGACAATGTTGTGTTACTTCGGTTTTAAAACTTAATCAAATGGATGATCTTGCATGATTTTATTTCATATAGCTTTGTTATGGTTAAGCTATGGTATTAAGAAGTCACACCAAAATTAACCACGCTTCCGCAAAGCCAGGGTGTGACAATACCACACTTAGACCTCCAAAAAGGGGTAATCGCTACTCTCTCTCTCTCTAAACTCTCCTCTCTCTCTCTCCCTGACCTATTTCCACATCACAAATACTTATTCTCACGCCCGAGCTTGGTCACAGAGAGGCCCTCCTCCCTGTGACGAGGCTAACGGTGTGTTTGTTTCCTTGTGATCTTGCAGGTTCTTGCTAGGTCATCTAAAGCTCTGCTCTGACCAGGTCGGACCAACTGGTTTTGAGTCTTCATACCCCTCAAAGGATGTGTTCTAATACCAATTTTTAGTAGATAATTAAAGCTATGGGGTCATGAGGTGTGTTATACCTTCCCCATTCTCCATATCATCATATCCTATTTGATCCATATCAAGGGAGATGGTGTTTTCCTCCACTTAGAAGCTTCCAAATCATCAAAAGAACAATCGGGGAGCACAGAGGAAATTCACCGATGGAGCACAGAGGAAATTCACCGATGCACCGAAAATTAATAGAGGGGCGGAGGGGAGGCGTGCCCCATCAGTGCCGACGCCACATCACCTCCCCGACCCCTTCCCATATCAATCTTAAACAGAGAATTAAAAAAATATAGAATTATTTGTACATATCATTTAACTTTTAAATGTAACATATAAGACGATTACTTAATTATATAAAATGTGAATTTTCTCATTCCCGCTACTCCTCCCAAGGGGCGGGCGACAGTACAGAGCCTGATCTATCCGGCGCCCGAAATTTAAAAAAATGTGTTTACATATTTAAAAAGAAAAATCTATATACTTTGTTAAATACCTAAACTCATTCACATTTTATTTATTTTAAACCCATTAAAACTAAAGCTTATCAAATAAAATAAGGAGTAAATTGCTAAATTCGTCCCTGACGTTTGTTCACATTTGCTAGATTCATCCAAAAAAGTTTTTTTTTTTCCTCATAGGAACCACTGAGATTTCAAAAAAGTTGCTAAATCCATCTAAAATGACTAACACTCTAACAAAACTAACTTGATAGAGGGGTAATTTAGTCATTCTTTTAATTTTGCCGTATTTGTAATTCTGCACAAATTGTTATGGGTTTCATTGTAATGTGATCATGTACTTTGTTTAAACTCGCTGTTCGTTCTGTCTTGTTTGCTGCTGTTGGTACAGCTGGCCAACGCTGCACAACATCTTGTTGTTCGTTCTGTCTTGTTTACGACTCTTTGAGACAAGCTGATATGGGTCAGCTGATATGAAGACAGCTGATATGGGTCAGCTGCTATGAAAACAGCCATCGAATGGGTCAGCTGGATCGGCTTTATCAAACAAACAGGTCTTGAAACAACTTACAGGTCTGTTAGTTGAAACAACTTACAGGTCTGTTAGTTGAAGGCTAGCTAGATAGATTACTGATCCTGTGATTTGGGTGCACAGTCGTTACCTGAAGCGCACTGGAATGATCAGTACTTACAGGTGTTCAGCTGGATGCTGTAGGTTGTATGATTAGCTGTCATTGATTATGCTATTGTGTTTTACAGCTGAGAAAAAGATGGCTGGTGCAAGAACTTTGAGGTCTTGAGGAAGCCGGTTATTTTGTTTTGAATAGTGGGGTATCTGAATTTGGTTTCGGGAATTGGTTTCTTGGGGTATGAATGGGGAAAATATAATTAACGGATGCCAATGCTTGGTCCGGTTGGGTTTCACAACAGGATTTCTAAGCTGTCATTTGGGGTTTTACCTGTTTGGGTATTATGATTATGGTATCTGTTATAAGTTGTTGAAATACAGTCAATAAACTGCAAATAAGGTTAAAAAACACAAACACCCTCAATAAAAAAAGGTAAATTAAATAAACTAAAAAAAGACTAAATTACCCTTCTATCAAGTTAGTTTTGTTAGAGTGTTAGTCATTTGGATGGATTTAACAACTTTTTTGAAACCTCGGTGGTTCCTATGAGAAAAAAACTTTTTTGAATGGATCTAGCAAATGTGAACAAACCTCAGGAACGATTTTAGAGATTTACTCTAAAATAAGCCTATTACTTTTTTACTCATCACTAACTCATTTAAAATTGATTTAATAATAAAAATTTAAACCCACTTAAAATTAACCCAATAAAAACTTTTCCACTTACCTCATGCCCAAAATTAGCATATACAAATATTCTTATCTAATATTTATTATTTATGTTTATCTATCGTTCTGTATTGAAGCCGTCGTTGTAACGTTCTACTTTTACAATAAAAAACACTTCTAAACACAATTAACGCAACTAACTAATAAAAAATCAAGTCATTACAACAATAATACTTAAATAAATCGTCCACACTCATAACAGATACACGTGTTCACAGTTTTTAAGACGGATATGGGCACAATGTCTACCCCCTTGTATTATTGCATCAATCTTTAAAGCCGATCACATTATATTTTCTCCTTCACTTTGTGGCCATTCATCACTCTGTCACACATTTTCTCCGATTTTCCTCTCCTTTTTCACGGTACATTTCTTCACTAAATTCCGGTCCACATCTTCTGCACATCTCACCAAATTCCGCTAGTTTTTATCCACTTTTTCGTGTATTTTTTGTATAATTTCATAGATTTGAGCTACCGCATCACTTTATTTGTGATTTCGTACTGATTTTGCTTTGAATTTTGTTGATTTTCGATCGGATTCAAGTATTCAACTGCTTGTTAGTTTTGTACCGGATTCAACTAGTTTTTATGCATTTTTTCATGTATTTGAGCTATCGCATCACTTTATCAGTAGTTTTGTAGTGATTTTACTCTGAATTGTTGTTGATGAACAGTTTTTTTATCGGATTCAACTGCTGTCAGTTTCGTACGAGATTCAGCAACTTTTTATGCGTTTTTTCATGTGTTTTTCGAATATTTTCTTAGATTCGAGTTACCGCATCACTTTATCTGTAATTTCGTACTGATTTTACACTAAATTTTTGTTGATTTTCGATCGGATTTAACTGTTGTTAATTTCGTAGCAGATTCAGCAAGTTTTAATGCTTTTTCTCATGTATTTTTGAATATTTTCTTAGATTCGAGTTACCGCATCACTTTATCTGTAATTTTGAACTGAATTTTTGTTGATTTTTAATCGGATACATCTGCTGTTAATTTCGTAGCAGATTCAACAAATTTTAATGTATTATTTCATGAATTTGTGAATATCTTTTTAGATTTGAGCAACCGCATCACTTTATTTGGAATTCTATACTGATTTTACTTTAAATTTTTGTTGATGAACAGGTTTTTGATCGGATTTAACTGTTGCTAAGCTGTTTCCGCTACAGATTATTCGACTAACAGAGTAAGCACGTCTCGATCTTATCTACTTAGTTAAGTACTAATTTATTTCGGTTTCTTCTCCTTCACGTATGCCTAAATTCTGTTACATCACTTTATCTGTAGTTTTGTACTGATTTTTCTCGTTCAGATTCAACTGTTGCTAACTTATTTCAGCTTCGTTTCTTCGTTTAACGGAGTAAGCACGTTTGGATCTCGTTTACTTCGTCAAGTACTGATTTATTTCGTGTTTTTTTCTTCACGTAGACCAAAATTCTGTTCCGATTTGCAACGCTGTATCACTTGATGTTTACTAGTTACAGTAAATTCTGTTGATATAGAGGTTTTTGAGTAGATTTGTATATTTTCAAGTTAATTCAGTTCGTATCGGTGTAAACAAGCTTTTTTAACTGTTTTCAAGCTATGAAAACCTAGAATTCGTGTAAACGAGTAATTTTAAAGATACGGATGCCGAGGTTTTTGATCTGATTCGATTATTAGCAACATAGTTCATAGCAGATTTGTGTACATGAGTCAATTTCACTCTATCCGTGTGCTTCACAAAAAGGCGATTAGGTTTTATTATTACTAATTTGATGAATCAGTAATGTGATTAGGTTCTGTAACTTTTGTTGCAGGGTTGACAATGGCTCAGACACATCTCCATGGCACTCTTCATGTAACGATCTACGAAGTCGATAAAATTCATGTTGCTGGTGGTGGTAACATATTCTCCAAGGTATATACCATATGTTTTTTTCACCGAAAACAACTTTCAATTTCGTTGTTTTAGTGATTCAAGATTTTGACCTCATAGTGATACATGACATATAAATGGATCTGCTTTTGTGATTCACTTTTTTAACTTGAATATATGTTCTTTCATTTATTCTGTTTTGAGAGAGAACATATGGAACAAAAAGAATCATTCAATTTTTCAATCTTAAAAAAAATATTAAATTAAAGAAAAAGAAAATGAAAGTGTTTATTCTTTCTCACTCATTTATCCTGAAATAAAATAAAAACATGAAGAAATTAGTTTGATTATTTATTTTTGTATATAATCTATGTATAGGTTATATCACTTGTGCATGTGTAGGTAAATGGTACCAAATAAACATATACACAAATTAGTTTGATGGTTTTTTTTAATGTACATAATCTGCATGCCTATGTAAAACGTATAAAATTTGCAAAATATGAATCACCGATTATCAAGTTATTGCAATAATTTAATGTTCTCTAATGATCCTCATCATACAAGCCTATAACTTGCAACACTGTTGTGTAACATAATATATAGTATTTATAAATACACATTTTTCTTTATTATCAATTCATTTCGCAGATTGTGGCTAACATAGAGGAGACTATCGGATTTGGAAAGGGAACTCCGAAAATTTACGCAACCGTCGATCTCGAAAAAGCCCGAGTTGGGCGAACCAGAATGATTACCGATGAGCCTGAAACCCCGAAGTGGAATCAGTCATTCCACATTTACTGTGCGCACTCAGCTTCTAACGTCATATTCACAGTCAAAGACGATAATCCCGTCGGTGCAACCTTAATTGGGCGGGCTTATATCCCCGTTGAAGAAATCTTAGATGGTGAAGAATTGGATCAATGGGTCGAGATTCTAGACGAAGATAAAAATCCTATAAGTGCAGGTTCTAAAATCCACGTAAAACTACAGTATTTCGATGTTACACAAGATCGTAACTGGGACCGTGGAGTTAGAAGTGCTAAATATCCCGGAGTTCCGTACACGTTCTTCGCTCAGAGACACGGATGTCGGGTTTCGTTATATCAAGACGCACATGTCCCCGATGGTTTCATTCCCAAAATACCCCTTGCTAACGGGGAATTTTATGAGCCGCATAGATGTTGGGAGGATGTGTTTGATGCGATAACCGACGCGAAACACTTTATTTATATAACAGGGTGGTCGGTTTACACCGAGATAACTTTGATACGCGATTCGAGGCGGCAGAAGGCGGGAGGTGACGCTACACTCGGTGAGCTTCTAAAACGAAAAGCGAGTGAAGGTGTTCGCGTTCTTATGCTTGTTTGGGACGATAGAACATCGGTGGACGTATTCAAACGAGACGGATTAATGGCTACGCATGACGAAGATACTGAAAACTATTTCCAAAATACCGAAGTTCATTGCGTTTTATGCCCCCGTAATCCTGATGACGGCGCAAGTTTCATTCAAGACCTTCAGATTTCCACCATGTTCACTCACCACCAGAAAATCGTAGTGGTGGACGCCGCGATGCCGACTGGCGACTCAACGAACCGCCGCGTGGTGAGTTTCGTTGGCGGCATTGATCTCTGTGATGGGCGGTACGATACCCCGTTTCATTCGCTTTTCCGAACGCTTGATACCGCCCACCATGACGATTTCCATCAGCCGAACTACACCGGCGCTTCCATAACCAAAGGCGGGCCCCGCGAACCGTGGCACGACATACATAGCCGGCTCGAAGGACCCGTTGCGTGGGACGTTTTGTTTAACTTCGAACAACGGTGGAAAAAACAAGGCGGGAAAGACATTCTTGTTAATTTACGAGAACTTGACGGCATCTTAACGCCACCTTCTCCTGTCATGTTTCCAGATGACCAAGAAACATGGAGCGTTCAAGTGTTTCGATCGATTGATGGTGGGGCCGCTTTTGGGTTCCCGGATAGTCCCGAAGATGCGGCTAACTCGGGTCTAGTCAGCGGGAAAGATAACATAATTGATAGAAGCATACAAGATGCATATATTCATGCTATAAGGAGAGCTAAACGTTTTATCTACATCGAAAATCAGTATTTTCTCGGAAGCTCGTACGCATGGGAGTTTGATGATGTTAAAGGCGAAGACGTCGGTGCGTTGCATCTTATCCCGAAAGAACTTTCGTTAAAGATTGCGAGTAAGATTCATGCCCATGAAAAGTTTACGGTTTATGTTGTGGTCCCGATGTGGCCCGAAGGGATACCCGAGAGTGCATCGGTTCAAGCGATATTGGATTGGCAAAGGAGGACTATGGAGATGATGTATAAAGATATCGTTCGGGCTCTTGAAGCCGAGGGGCTTCAGGATGACCCGAGAGATTATCTCACGTTCTTTTGCCTTGGGAACCGTGAGGTGAAGAAGAGCGGCGAATACGAACCTTCTGAACGGCCTGACCCGGATTCGGATTATGAAAAAGCACAAGCGGCTCGCCGGTTCATGATCTATGTACATGCCAAAATGATGATTGGTAAGTTGGATTATTACTTTTATAATATAGTTTTTAAACATATTCAATACACAAGGTGTTGACCCGGATCCATTTTGACCATACATAGAAGTTACTCGTTTGATCCAAACCCGTTTTGACACGTTACATGATCCGGGTAAACCCGCTTGTGTTGCCACCTAATTGCAAGGGACTTTTGGTCTCATCTAACAAAATGTCTCTTTTCATAAAAAATATATTATGTTTGATGATGTTATGTATTGATTTTTTTTTTGAGTAAAATGTCATTTCCGTCCCTACCTGAGGTTTAGCTAGTTTTGTGACTTTTGTCTAAAGGATTCTTTTTTCGCATCTGGTTCCAAAAGGTTTGAAATCTTGCCATTTTCACCCGAGTCGTTAAGCCCATCCTTTTTTTTTTCCTGTTATGTCAAAGATATTTTCGTCATTTTTGCTAACTTAAAGGGCAATTCGGTTTTTTTCACTTAATGTAAAAAGGCTGAATACCCCTGAAAAAGACCGAATTTCCCTTTAAGTAAACAAAAAAGACGGAAATACCCCTTAATGGAAAAAAACGGATGGAGATAGCGAGCTGGATGAAAATGGCAAGATATCAAACCTTTAGAATCCAGATGCGGAAAAACAAACCTTTGGATGAAAGTCGCAAAACTGACCAAACCTCAGTGGGACGAAAATGACATTTTCCTTTTTTTTTTTTTAATAAAACTAACCAAAGTTTACTAAATGCAGTTGATGATGAATACATAATACTCGGATCCGCAAACATCAACCAACGATCCATGGATGGTGCACGAGACTCCGAGATCGCAATGGGCGCCTACCAACCATACCACTTATCAACCCGCAGTGAACCCGCAAGGGGTCAGATTCACGGGTTCCGTATGGCTTTATGGTATGAACACTTAGGCATGCTCGACGACACTTTCCAGAACCCAGAAAACACCGAGTGTGTGAAAAAAGTTAACCGCATGGCCGAAAAATATTGGGATCTTTTTGCTAGTGAGAATCTTGAACAAGACCTGCCCGGTCACTTGCTTCGTTACCCGATCGGGGTTGCTAGTGAAGGTAATGTGACCGAACTGCCCGGAACCGAGTTTTTCCCTGATACGAAAGCGCGTGTTCTTGGTGGTAAAGTTGATTACCTTCCTCCAATTCTTACCTCATAGGAAGGTAAAAAAGGTATGCATTTTTATGTTTGTTGTGTTGTTTATGGTTATAATAAGGTATGTTTGTTGGTGGTGTTTGGTTTTGGGAGGCTATTATGTGTATGTGTAATGCGGACTTCTTGTTTTTAACTATGTGGTATTGTAATCATGTCTCCGTGACCGTGACAAGGCTAAAATGGCGTGGGTTTGGTTAGGCGAATCCATGTTTTTATTATTTTGTTTTATGTATATGAGGTAGATCCTATACGAAGGGAAAAACATACGTGTAGGAAGCCACTAGAGTGTGACACGTGTTTTAGGCTAGGGGGATAATAGTCCATATGTAATCATGTAGTGGATGAGGGTGACGGGTGTATGTAATCACATAATAGTACGTAATTACATAGAACAATATACGTATATAACTGTTCTGAAAATTAGTCATATTGGGTAATTACCTAATGATGCAATGATATGTAATCACATCAAACGTTTATTTTTTTAAATAGAAAAAAACTAAATTAATACCGCTCTTTTATGATGTAACTTATTTAAAAAAAAATAGAATATTCGATTTCAATAATCTCAACTATTCGTTGTTGGTCGTCAACAGTTTCAACTTTAAAAATAACTACTGATAGTCCCAACTATTAATATATTGGCATCCAATGGACCCTGATTAATAGAACTCTAACGCTGTTACTCTCCGTTCGACGGAAAAACGTTTTTGGCTGGAAAATTTCTTTTTAGCCGGAAAACTCAACCTTTTCGTACCAAACCTCTTTGTAACATCATTACGGGCCTTTAGGAACCTTTTTCTAGTAAAAGGCTCAATTATTGAGGTCGTCGGAAAACTCATTTTTGGACGGAAAACTTCTTTTTGCCGGATAACTCAACTTTTTTAGCCGGAAAACTTAACATTTCCGTCCTAAACCTCTTTGTAACCTTAGATCGGACCTTTAGGAAACTTTTTCTGGCAAACAACGTTTTTTCTGACTACCGGACACTAACGGCGTTGGGTTCTGTTAGTCAGGATGCATTGGAGGCCAATATGTTAATGTTTGGGAGTGTCAGTGATTACTTTTAAAGTTAGAACTGTTGACGGCCAATTGCAAATAGTTAGGATTATTAAAATCCAATATTTCAAAAAAATCTCGATATATGAAAATGTTATGGATGCTAAAAGATCAGGATAAGCTAGTTTAAAAGGCAACAATGAGAGAATTTTTTTTGACCCTTCAACACTTATTTTCGTTATGTAATTTCAAGATTTTGGAATTACTTAATTTCAACCACTAAATATGTAAATCGATGCTTCATAATCCTTCTTATTCTTCGCACGCGTACGCAACTTGTCCTTTGTATTTGATCCAATCCATTATATATAAAAATAAGCATGTTGCAAAAGCCGTTCGGTGTTCCCTAGTTAGAGTTGAGAGCACTTTAGAAGTATTCGGCCTACATGAAGAGTACTCAGATATCTACAACTTACTTTCTATAGAGTATTCGGGGTGTACCGAAACTCCGAGACTTTTTTATGTTTACTGTTTACATGTAAAAGAAAGTATGTGCGCGACACTTGGCCTTATGTAAGTCCGCCAGCGTTTGGTTACAGTTAAAAAACGAAGTTGGTTAGTGGCGTCCCAATGTTTTTATAAATAATTAATAGTAATATATTCTATTCTAGTATGATTACAATTTTCAATGTCATAGTCAATACTCAATAGCAACTCAATCATGGTTTAGATAAGCTTTTTTGATTTTCTTACAAAATGTTTTCAATTGTTTACTTTAATAATTGCAAAAAATAGTGACTCGATGATTGTTTAGAGCTTTAGATAACAACAATTTGATTGACACTTTGTCGTCTATTTATACGTCATCAATTTTAACTCGATATCAAAATCATAATACACACCCCGACAATACATACAAATCCAATCATCTTCCTTTAATGAATAAGCTAAAAACTTCTCTTCTCAATCAAACAAAAAAGGTTAATATATTTAGGTGATTAGGAGACTGATTTTTAAGACTAGAGAGCTCAACATATAGATTTTGCTAAAAGGATGTAAAATGCGTTAGCGTATAGAGTAAAATCGGTATATGTATATAAATAAGGGTGTCAATCGTGTCGGGTTGAATTGTTCAACACAAACATTACCCACATCTTTATTCATGTCAGAAATATCGATGTTAACTCAGACACACTTAAAATCGTGTAATAACATACCCTTTTAACTCATCTATCTAAACATGTCAAACGGGATGAGACCTAAGGGGTAGTAATCAAGTTAATAAGCGTGTTAGTCAGGTTGGTGGGTTGTAAAAATGGGTTGAGCAGGCTAATAAGTTGTCGTGTTAAATTAAATAGGTTGGTATATCAACCTGCTTCTTAAACGAGTTCAACTCTCAAATTGAACGTGACATGTTTTATTAAACATGCTATAACTCGGACTCAGCCCGACATAGGAATTGGTTTCTATTGGAACCAACATGAACTAGTGGTTTGGGACGGGTTAAAAACAAACCGAGTCGGCCACAAAAGCTAAAAAACCAGAACCAATTCTTTTCTACTTGGAAACGGTTGGGCAAAAACCAGTTTTGACTTCCGTTGACAAATTCAAATAAGTTTGGGACCAAAATTAATTTAGGCAAACAAAAGGGTTGTGCATGATGGAGAGTGTGAAACATGGGTGTTCAAGTGCTTATCTTACATGTTTTGTTCGGTTTTATGTGACTATACGCTTGGAATTGGATTATTGCGAGAGTTTGTGTGTTTGCAGGTTAAACGCGTGAAATGGGTGAAGTTACGGAGTTTAAAGAGAAAGCGGAACGTGCGAGATGGATGAGTTAGGTAATTGGCGATGTTCGGGACGTGGTTCGAATCAAGATGCAGCTTAGATGTGCGAGAAATATAAAACATTAAAGTTGACGGGCTATACGGTCATTGTTTGGAAGTTAGAGTTAGTTAAAATACAAAGGAAATAAAGAATACTAAGTTGAGGGGGCCATTGTGCAATTCAATGAAAGTTGTATGTGAAAGATACAAAGTGGGAGGTCATGCACCTAATTCAATGGGCACATGCAAAGGAACAACAAAAATGAACAGAATGATAGACTTGTGGCTTACGTATCATGCATGGGGCTTACGGGTGGGAACATGAAAGCTGCACATGATGTGAATGCTTGGTAGAATTAATTAAAATAAAACCCAACCTAGTGGGCTTCATCATTCACGAACAACTGGGGGCAGCAACATCTCGAAAGGCAGCAACTTGTATTGACTTTTGGGGGTGCTCTCATGATCACGAACATCATCATCATTCATTAATATATCATCATCATCGATTTTTGGGGAGAAGACTAAGGGTGAGCGGGGCACCCACCGAAAACCCACGCGGGGACCAATTTTGCCGAGCGGGTATGGTGCCGCCATCCAAGAGGGGAGCCAAATCGGTGAGATGTTTGGGGGAGAAGTCACCGAAGAAGGAAGGAGAGAGAAGGTGGGCCACCCCTTTTTTCAACCAATGAAAACTTTCCTTTTTTTTTTTTTGAATAAAAAAACAATTCCCCTAAGAGGGGTGCACCCCGTACGTTTTTGGACAAGAGGGAAGTTATAGAGGGGAAATGACATGGTAACGTATGATTGGGTTACAAAAAGTTTCCCCTCACCTCATTAGGGGGGTGCCCCCTTCACCCTAACACAACTTTTAGCTGCCATTGACATTATTTTTGTGGAGATCAAAGAACCAAACAACTTCATTATTACGAAATATGGGCAGCACATATCATCGATTTTAGGCAGCAACTTTCATTACTTTTTTGGCTCTCATAAATCATCATTACCATCGATAACTATTGGCAGCCATCATCACTTTTTGGGCTTGGAGTATTAGGAAGTGGGCTGCAACAATAGACGACTTTTTGGGCTCTAAAAATCACTCAACAACAGTTTTGGGCTTCCATAATCTTTCCATATATCATCTAGCACGAAGGATGGCAGGAACCTTTATTATTTTTGGGCCTTGATCACCACTTAACATCATGAAAATATAAAACTCTCATTATTATCGAATATGGAGGAGCCACATCACACAATTTTGGGGACTCAACATCATCGACTATCATTATCATCCTTCACAAAAATACCGACTCCATCATGAACTCAATCTCATCTCAAGCCTTTGAAGATTGTACGAGCGTCATGAGCGGCTAGTCGTCCGGTGACCGTCTCCGGGAATAGGGTTTGTGTTTAAACATTGGTTTGCTTATTTGTTACGACTGTTTGGATTAGGATTCGATTAAACTTTCGGTTAGTCGTTCCTATTGTTTTTGTTTCGGTTAAACAATATTTGATTATCGTAATCATCCGTGTTCATCAATTATTTGGTTTGTTCATCAACGACCGGGATTAAATTCTAGGTTGTATCATTGAACTTGATTATGTTTATGAAATCCGAAATTGGTAATTAATTGGATTACTATTCATTTGCATCAATCATTCGGTTTCGATCGTGGATCATTGCAATCAAATATATTATCCGTTAGTTATTTATCAAAACAAGTTTTACAAATCATGTCTATGTGATTTCCAATTGGTAGTAACTAAGTAACCTGATTTCCTGCATAACCTGAAAACCCGGAGATTGGTCATTTCTCTCATTATTGTTTACAAATACAACTTTACATTCGTTTTCACAATCATTCTCAAAACTGCAAAAAGCAATTAGGTTTTAATTTAGATATTAGTTATAAACAACGAGCTTTGTACTTTCCACTGATTCCCCGTGGATTCGACACCCTACTTGCCCTTTACTAGTAAAAGGTGAATAGGATATTTTCACTTATATTTTTTGACCGACCTTACGACATCGATCAGTGCACCTCTATGGGTCTATAGAAAGTAGATTTGTAGAGACGCACATACCGGTTAACCGGTTTTTTCATACATGTTATTAGTTGATTTTGTCAAAAACTTTTGAACTAAATGACCGAAATGTCATTCTAGTTAACATAATAAAGGGACGGAGTTAACCTAGTGGACTAAATGGCAACGTTTAAAACTATTTGGACTAAAATGACAACATTTCAAACTTTTGAACTAAACTGGCAAAATAACCAAAACCATAGAGATTAAAATGGCGTTTAACTCAAAAAATTAAGTTATATACTAAAAATATAAAATAAACTCAATAAAGTTCCTTTTTTCTATTTTTGAAATTCCAAAGTTAACACACAATTTTGTTTAAAAAACTAACTAAAAATTAAATTTATAAAAAAAGCAAAAATATAGAAATTGTGTATGTTTAATCATTGTTGGACCAGTTGCATTGTGCTCATCGAGATTGTCTTTCTACTTCGATTATTTTAATATGATTTATCCAACATTTTCCTTTTTTTTAAGTATTATATAAGTTAAGAATTGTTTGACCTTGAGCCGGAACATTATCCACCTGTTTGAAAGTTCCACCCGTATGGTTTCCAACCAAACCATCTCCGAAGCATGGTCGTAAAATTAACCACATTTCTTGCTTTGATTTAACTTTAACTCGTTCGTCAGTTCAGACAGATCAAAAATTTCAGGTTATTTGTCCTCATTAGAACTTGCACAACTATCAAGTCGGTTGACGAATATCCATCACTAACAGAAGATTTAGATTTGACTATCTAAGACTATTTGTTAGATTTGAGAGTCTAGAGTGTTTTTGTGTTTTTTTTAGAACTAGAGAAGTGTTGTGAACTTGTGATCAATTCAATATACCCAATAACTATTTATACTAACATATGAGTGCAAAATGGTCCAAAAAACACCAAAAAGCATATAGTTTTTCCCAATGGCTATAACCGGTTCTCACTCTAAATCTTCTAACCAGTCCCTAACCTACGGTTCATTTCGGTTCAAAACCGGTTACTAAGATATCGGTCACCAACCGGTTTTTATTATTAAAATGGTTCTTATGTGCACTTCTAATACAGATGGAGAGAAAGCAGGAGATGATGGCTCCTTTCATCAGGTGCACAAAAGAATGGAAACGGACTCGTACACAACCCAAATACCTAGAAATGGGTTTTTTCTAATCTTGGAATCGACCCTACCCGTAAGGTATGCATAAAATATATATTTGGCCTTAATACCTGGAATCGGAACCGTACCTGCTTAAACCTGATTTATACCTGAAACTGGACCGGATATTGAAAATACCTAATTTGTGCACCTCTAGGCTCTAGCTGGGCCTATGGCTACGAGTATTAATGTGGGATAGATCAAGCCCAACAGCTAATCTTTCATGGGCCGATGCCTATATAATCAACAAATTTTAAGCTCATCGCTATTCTGTTCATTTGCTCCTTGCAGGTGCGTAATTTATCAATTACAGGATTTTGATGAGATTGTTATTATAATAAATATTATTAAAATACAACTAGGGTTTATTTTATCGTCCCTCACATGGGAGATACTGTAACTTTTCTTTTCTTTTCAGAGTAAACTTCCGTTTTGCTCCCTGTGGTTTGGTCGCTTTAACGGTTTTGCCCCAATCCTTTTAAAATAGCCATTTTACTCCCTGATCTATTTAACTTATCTCTGTTTTACTCCACGCCCCAAACGACATCTGTTATGGGTGGTTTTCCGCTCATATATCCTGGATTATATTCTGACTCTGTTACTTTAAATTGTGATCAGGATATTGCTCTCTACTAGTTGCAATCACTCACAAACACTTACACTTGTACTCGAATCTCATTGTAACACTTAGTTGATCCGCATCATATCCTGCATTGTATCATGATATTTGAAGTATTAAGAAGAACAAGGCAGCTGCGATTGTCAGCTCCCGAGGTTTTGTGCCGACGATCTAGATTGATCAAGGGTTTTCCTCGTACATCTCGTGTCACCCTTTACTTTTTCAGCTCATTGTTTGATTGTAGATATAGCTCGATATCCTGAGCTATATCCTGAAAACTGTTTTTTTTTGTTAACAACTTGATCAACATATTTTCCACGAATACTTCTAGCACACTACCTCACTTAACTAATTTGATCACTTAATTACTTAGGTAATTTTTGACCAAAACAATTTGACGCCCACCGTGGGGCAAGTGGTGCTATTTCTACTGAAAGCTTTTGTAAAATCATTACTTGGTTTTCCGTTTTCAAAACTTTTTGCCACACTATTTTTAATGGCCTCAAAATCAAGCATGAGCTCTTCTACCGTGACTGCTACAACCTCTGTGACAATTGGTTCGGTGCTTCCACCACCTCTAAGGACACAAGCCTCTTCACAGCCTCAGGATCTTCCAAGAAGAACTGAAACTCATATGGCTCGGGATATTATCCCCACTCAGGGAGAACTCCTATTATGGCTTCTAATGATGAAATTCTAACTTTGTTTGGTAGTATACAGGATCAGATGAAGCAACAACAGTAAACCAACCAAATGCTGATAAGAGAGATACAACTCTTAAAATCCAGCTCAAGCAGGCCTGCTGAGGATACCGTCACTCCCTTGCAACCCAAAGCTTTGAACTTCAGTTCGGCATTATATACTGAGGACCACAGGGGCAATATTGTGCCTAGCCATTCTCAGAGTCATACTCCTGAGATACCCTCTTCGGTTAGGGTGTCAACTGTGAGAAGTTCAGGATATGATCTAGGATATGACCAGAATCCTCAGACTGGTAACGTCTCTAATAATACTAATACTCTTGCTACTAATGGTATTGGATCTTTGCAGGATGCAGGTATGACATCAGCATTCTCTAGGGAGCTTCAGAAGTTAAAGGATATGATATCCAGTGTACCTGGGGTGGTCCAGCCAATTCCAGAAGTGTCCCAGGATAGCCACAAGATATCCCGCTTTGCATATCTTATTTGTGATGTTGAAATCCCGAAAAGATTTCAAACCCCCAACATGAAGCTCTATGACGGAACCACGGATCCTGAAGAGCATATTGCTCAATACAGGGAAAGGATGGAAATTAACCCTATTCCTCCGGATCTCAAGGAAGCATGCCTCTGCAAGGGTTTTGGTTCTACTTTGACAGGATCAGCCTTAAAATGGCTCCTAAACGTTCCACCTCATTCAATTACATCCTTTGCTCACTTAGTTAATTTATTTAACAGTAAATTTTCTTGTAGTCGAAGTTTTGAAAAACTAACTGTTTTGGTCAAAAATCAGGCTAGGATAATGCAACCAAATCTTATTATGTGAGGTGTGATGCTTGAATTATACGGCAAATGTATGAACAAACTTCGAATGAAATAAACAAGTGACACAAGGATTTATACGAGGAAAAAGCCCTTGATCAAGGTATGATCTCCGGCACAAAAAACCTCGGGTGATGGAAAATACCGATCACCAACTCTATTAAATAAGCAAAGGTTACAATTCGGGATGATAACAAGCTTGTTACAAGGATCACTAGTGTGCAATATGTGTGTAATCGCCAAAATGTTGCAGAGAGCTTTCGAGTGTGTGTGTTTGCTAATTGTTCTCACTATCAAGACTTGTTATCCCCTTTTAAAAATAGAAATAAACTATGTAACAAACATTCCGCAAATTATGCTAGCCTTCCATGACTTCCATAACGGTCACTCAAGCTATACACATGCAGAATATGGGAGCATATTCCCCTGGAATCTCGGCAAGACTAAGTCCCACTCGTTCATTCCTGCAAAACAAGTTCTAATATAGTGGAAACAACCGTTAGTGTTAGGATAACATTGAGGATCCTGGATCCTTAAACCTGCAACGTCTTCAGAGGATCCTTAATTCAAACAGAATTGAGGATCAGTGATCCTGGCTGCACTTGAGGATCCGTGATCCTTAGGTTTAGAAAATCCATCCTTAACAATTGCCCCCAAAATATGAGGAATAAAATACAACTTAATGAGTCATATTTTTGTGCCTTATCTGCAACGAACCAACTATCGTAAATATAGCCGTTAAAACGGAACTAGCCGTTGCAAATCATACGTCAGCGACGTGACAACCTGCAAATCATTATTATAAATTCGAAATTAGAGATAAGGATCAAGAGGCATTTAAATTCGTGCGTTACTTCCCTTTAAATCCTCATTCGGAGACTGATCAGGTATCTCTTCCTCCTTCTCTCTTCATTTACTTATTCTTATTTTTAATTTTTTGAACATCCATGGTGAAGATGGTTATTCGATCCTCACCAGCCAAGGATCCAAAGAAGGATAGTCCCCTGAAAAGCCAAGGGGTTATAAAAAATCCTTCATATGAGCTTTGCCGCTTTACCGATCCTGGAATTGATCGGATCCGCCATTGCTTCCCGACGGATGCTGTTTTTAAACCTTTTGATCCTTCTGCGAAGAGTGACTGTATCTCTGATACCTGGGTTACTTTTCCGGCCACTCCATTCTTGACAGGATTCTCTTATCCTTTCCCTGCCTTCACTCAATCTTTCTTTGCACTCACCGGCATGTGCTATATTCAGGCCATGCCGATGATGTGGAGGGTCCTGTACACCATTGAGAATATCATCGAGCAAGAGGGTATAGAGATGGGAATGTCTGAGTTAGCCGAGTTGTACAATCTTGTTAGCCATGGTTCACACCGTTTCTTGTTTAAGCACAAACCTGGTGATCCTCACCTAATCCTCAAGACCACAAAAAGCGATCCTCAATGGAGAAACCGATTCTTCTTTGTTAGGAGGGATTCTATCCCAGACGGGAAAGATCTCCCCAAAAAGTGGACCACCCATGGTAGGATATATGATCCTTATAGAAGGATCATAGGATGACTCTGTTTCTGTTGAGGATAACTGATCCTTTTCTGTTTTTATTGTGCAGCTATCTCAGTTTCTTATCTCATTGCGTCCCCTGCAACAAAAGAAAGAATCGCTGCCTTTTGGAACCTTGATCCTGCTGTTAGGATGTTCCAGGCCAAAACAAAGGATTCACAAGAAGTATCCTCTGGTTCAGTCACCATGTCAAGTAAGTATTTATATTTATGTATGATTAAATATTTAAATAGATATAGATTAAGGATACTTATCTGTTGTTTGCCATTTGTAGGTGCTGGAAAGTCTTCAAAATCAGCCTCTCGCTTCAGTGTCAGTGATCTTGATGCATTTGCTTCCTCCCAGTCCGGCAAGAAACAACTTGCTGCTAGCCATAGCATCCCAGCTCCTAAGGCTGTCAGCACCAAGGGCAAGGGTGGAAAGAAGAGGAAAACTGCTGACACTCTTGAAGGCCAGCCTCTCATTCAGCACCAGTTTGAAGAGTATGTCTCTGAGGTAAGGATCCCTGATCCTTAAATCTGATCCTCCCATGCTGAGGATAACGGATCCTAACGTGTGCTTCTTTTTTGCACAATTTTTCCGAGATCCAGATGCTCTTGGATTCATATGCTGATGAGGCTGAGAAGAAGCAGCTGGACTTCCAGAAGATGTACCTGGCGAAGGATCAGAAGATTGCCTCCCTCGAGAATGAAGTCAACCTGGTGAAGAGGGAGCTGGTCTTGGCCCACATCACAGCTGATCAGGAGAAGGCTGAAGTGATGGAGGGTGCCAAGCTTTCTGCCACAATAGCCATGCTCAAGATCAAACTTCAGATGGCAAAGGAAGCTGAGGATCCTAACTTCGACAGGACTACCTAGGACCAGGAAGGTTGGAAGGCCAAGCTGGCTGAGCTGGATGATGAGGAGGAGACTGAAGATGTTCTGGAAATCTAGGCAAGTGGCAGCGGGTTGAAGGATCAAGCTGAGGAGGCAGAGGCTGGTGGTGATGCGGCGAAGGTGTGAGCTGCACAAATGGGCGATAATGGAAATTTCTAGACGTGGCCGGAGCCCATTTTTTATGGTTTGGTAGTTTTTTGGTTGTTGATGTTTTTAGAACAATGGTTGGTTTGTAATGGTGAACAATAGTATCTAGGTTTAAGGATCACTGATCCTTTGAAAAATAGGGGGGTAACAAAGGTGGATGGATCCTTCTGTTTGTGGAGGATGAAGCCTTTGGTGCCCCTTACTTTCATTTCCTGCACTTATTGAACACTTAGTATGGACACCCTTTGCCAACCCAAGTGGACGGGCCACGTTTTGCTGGTAGAAACTTGGGTTGGCAATTTTGACAACCTTTAAAGGGTTTAACTTTTGATAAATAAATAAAACCTTAATCTTTTGGCTATCTCATGTTGTATATGTTATTTCTTTTTAGTTGTTATTGTTTATTTCTTTGAATTTGCAAGTTTAAGACAAAAGTATATTAGATTTCATTAAAAAAGCTTAGGATATGATCAAGGATCAAATATCCTTTCATCGGAAAATTCAAAAAGTGATGTATATTAAGGATCATATATCCTGTTGTCAAAGAATAAGGGTAACTCAAATAAACTAAGAATAAAGTGAAGGTAAATAAGGATCATACCTGAGAATCCAAGTTAGGATCCTAAACCTTTAATACTACAATCAGGATAACCAAAAGACAAACCTTAGTAAAAGGTTAGGATCAAGGATCCTTGGTTGTTTAGCTTCAGAAACCTGAAATGGAACATAACTTGGGACTAAGCCAATATAAGAGAAGAGTTAGCAACTGGGGACAAGCCCAATAAACTAGGGACAAGCCCAAAAAAACTGGGGACAAGCCCAAAAAACTGGGGACAAGCCCAAAGGATCTTGTGTAAACTGGAGTATGGCCCTCACTGGCGACTATCCAAACTTAGTGACATGAAAATGCCAAAACCTTAGTGTTTTGGTCAAAAATCAAGCAATGACAATGTAACCAAACTTTCTGTTGTGAGGTATGATGCTTGAATTGATGAACAACAATAAGGATCACTATGAAGTGTAATGAACAAATGACACGAAGATTTATACGGGGAAAAAGCCCTTGATCAAGAGTTAATCTCCGGCACAAAAAACCCCGGGTGATGGAAACTACCGATCACCAACTTAAATTAAACAAACAATCTGTTACAACTTCGGATGATAGCGAGCTAAGTACAAGGATCACTATAGTGTATCGTGTAGAAATGTATGAAAAATGCTAAGTGTTTTGTCGAGAGCTGGTGAGAGCGGTTGTATAAGTGTGTGTGTAGCCAAAAATAGCCAAGTGTTTCTAAATTAGCTCGCTACCCCTTTAAAAATAGAAAATATCAAGCCTAACTAACATTCCGCAATTCGTGCAAGTCCTCCACGACTCCACAACGTCCATTTCTGACCAAGCACGTGCGGAATAGACTGAGAATATTCTCCAGGAATGTCGCCAAGACTAAGTCCAAGTTGATATTCCTGCAAAACATTTACGAATTCAAAGTAGACAATCGTTAGTACAGGGATCCTTATAGTGATCCATGATCCTGATCCTGCAACACTTCTGAGGATCACTACTTCAGACAGAATTGTGGATCACTAAATCCAACAGTAAATAAGGATCACTGGTCATTTATAAATCCACCCCTAACAATTGCCCCCAAAATATAAGGAGTAAATATGTAAATAAATGAGTTATATTTTGTCGATCTTATCCGCATTTAACCAACGGATAACTAGCCGTTATAAGCGGACTAGCCGTTACGATCATGACGTCAGCGAGGTGATTATCCTGCAGAATCATCATTATAAATAGGAGTTAGAGATAGGGATCGATTAGCATTCAAATTCAAGAGAACTCCCTTTAAATTCTCATCCGACGATCAAGCAGGTAACTCTTTTCCTTTTCTTCCTTTACGTTTTCTTCCTCCGTTCATCTTTGTTTACCTTCTTCAAATCAAGATGATGCTGAAATCCTCACCAGCCAAGGATCATAAGAAGGAAAGTCCTCTCAAGAGCCAGGGGATCCTCGAAGATTCGGTGAAAGAAATATGCTGTTTCTCTGATCCACAAATAGATAGAATCCGCTACTGTTTTCCGGCAAATACTGTTTTCAAACCATTTGTTCCCACCGTTTTAAGCGATTATGTCTCTGAAACTTGGGTAGCTTTCCCAGTCACACCTTACACAATAGGATATTCGTATCCCTTTCCATACTTTACCCAATCCTTTTTCTCCCTCACCGGCATCTCCTATATTCAAGCTATGCCAATGATCTGGAGGGTCTTGTATACCCTTGAAAGGATCATCGAGTAGGAAGGAATTGACCTAGGAATGTCGGAGTTGGCTGAGATGTATGATCTCACCACATTTGGATTCCACCGATATCTATTCAAGCGTAAACCCAGAAAAGAACATCCCATCTTTAGAGCTACTAAAAATGATATCAACTAGAAACGGCGGTTCTTCTTCGTCAGAAGGGATTCTATCCCGGATGGCCAGGATTTGCCGAAGGAATGGAGCACTCATGGTAGGATAGGAGGATCCTTAGAAGGATCACCAAGTAAGCTCATTCTGATAATGATTACTAATATGCTTTTGTTCCTTTTTTGTACAGCTATCACATTCTCGCATATCATTCCTTCAGCTGCCACCAAGGGGAGACTTGCTGCCTTTAGAAAGCTTGATCCTGAAACAAGATCATTCAAGACAATCACCCAGGATTCACAAGAGGTATCCTCAGGCTCTGTCACCATGTCAAGTAAGTATCCTGTTCTTTTTATATTCAAATGTTTAAATAAATAGTTATATATGAATAGAATTAGGACACTTATCTGTTTTGGGTGTGTAGGCACTGGAAAATCATCAAGATCCGCTTCCAAATTTAATGTCACTGAGCTTGACACCGTCCGATCCTCCAAGAAGAAGCTTCCTGCCAGCCCAACTGCTTCGATCCCCAAGGCACCCGCTAAAGGAAGGGGTGGCAAGAAAAGAAAAGCCTCCGAAACTGAGGATCTGCAAGGTCTGCCCCTGATCCGCCATCAGTTCCTTGAATACTTCAATGAGGTAAGGATCCTTGTCCCTGCTTTAGGTATCCAGCTTATTTGAGGATCATCTGTTCTTGAACTGTTCTTTATCTTCTTTGCAGAAATTTGCTGAAATTGAAGACTATGTTGGGCATGTCGAGGAGCAGGACAAGAAGATTGCTGACCTCCAACAAGTCGCATTGCTTAAGGATCTTAAGATTGCTGACCTCCAAAAAGATCTCAAAGATGCCAAAGCTCAGACAGCTACAATCCTGATTAATTTTGATTATGAGAAGAGCGAGATCACGGAGGATGCTAAGGTCTTTGCTGCCATAGCCATGTACAAGACCAAGCTACAAATGGCTCAAGAAGCTCAGGATCCTGCCTTTGATAGGAGCAGCTGGGATGTGGAAGGCTGGAAGGCCAGGCTGGCTGAATTGGAGGATGAGGATGAGGCTGATGAGGTTCTGGCAATTGAGGCTAGTGGTAGTGGCAAGGATCATGGTGGTGAAGCTAGTGGAGCTGGAGATGGTAGTGCAGCGAAGGTGTAGGCTGCAACAATGGGCAATGATGGACATTTCTAGACGTAGCCGGAGCCCATTTTTTAGTTTGGTTATGGTTTTTTTGTTTTGATGATGTTTTGATAAACAATGGTTGGTTTGTACTTGAACAATAGTAATTAGGGTTGAGGATCATGGATGATCCTTTGAACAATAGGTAGGATTACAAATGGTGGAGGGATCCTCTGTTTGGGGGATGAAGCCATTGTGATCCTGCCGTCTTTAATTTCCTGCACTTGTTAGACCTACGAACAATGGATACCCTTTGCCATCCCATGTGGACGGGCCACGTTTTCCTGGTAGAAACGTGGGTTGGCAATTTTGACAACCTTAAAAGGGTTTAAGCTTTTGTGAATAAAATGACTTTAACTTTTTGGCTATATCCTGTGTTGATATCCTTATTGTTATTTTATTTTTCAATCTATTGTGATGTTCACGTCGTTTAAACTCATCAAGTAAGGACAAATTTTAAAAATATCCCTTAAGAGTTAAGGATATGATCAAGGATCACATCAAAAAATAATTTAAGGATCATAATTTCAGTTGTCAAAGGATAAGTGTCACTTAAATACATAATGAATAAAATCAAAACAGTTTAGGATCATACCTGAGAACCCAAGTTAGGATCCTATCCTTCAACACTTAAAATTAGGATAACCCAAGATACAAACCTTATTTGAAAGTAAGGGTCAAGAATCCTTGGTCATTTATCTTCACAAACCTGAAATAAGATATTACTTGGGACTGAGCCAATAAAAGATGAATGTTAGTAACTGGGGACAAGCCCAACAATTCTGGGGACAAGCCCAATATACTGGGGACAAGCCCAAAAGATAACTGGGGACAAGCCCAAAGGATAACTGGGGACAAGCCCAAAGGATAACTGGGGATAAGCCCAAAGGATAACTGGGGACAAGCCCAAAGGATCGTATGTAAACTGGAGTATGGCCCTTACTGGCGACTATCCAAACTTAGTGACATGAAAATGCCAAAACCTTAGCTAACGTGAAAACGTTAGAAACCTTAGGAACGGATGTATGGTACGTCTACCATTATACGTAGGATCCTGAATATAGCCAGTACAACGAAATTGTCAGCCCCTAAAGCGGGTACTGGTCCCATTACCATGAACTATACCAGGATCATCGCGCGCTACTGGCGAAACTGGGGACAAGCCCAAACTGGGGACTAGCCCAAAGAACTAGGGTCAAGCCCAAATAACTGGATACTTCTGTGGATATTCAACGCTTAGTTAAGGATACCTGAACCTTCAAAACTCAAAATCAAGTAAGAGGAGGATAAAGGACGCAGGATCCTTATCCTTGTAAGAGAATAAAAAGAATGAAATAGTTTAAGATTGGAATGTTACCAGAAAGAGGATCATCTGTCGGTGGGGATCCTTCAAGGATACTTGTCTGGTAAGGATCATGGATCATGATCACATGAAATATTTCTTCAAATGGACAGCATTCCAAGCTCTAGGTAGCAAATCACCCTCCATTATTAGCAATCGATATGCCCCCTTTCCTGCTTCAGCTTCAATTAAATAGGGTCCTTCCCACTTTGGTGCTAGCTTTCCATCAGTAGGATTGGTGGTGTTTTGAAATGCTTTCCTTAATACCATATCCCCAACTTGGAATTTCCTGAGCCTGACATTTTTGTTGTAAGCTCCAGCCATCCTTTGTTGATAACTGGCCATCCTTATCCTTGCTAAATCCCTGATTTCTTCTATAGTATCCAAGTCTTGAATCAAGTTTTCAGCATTTTCTTCAGGATCACGAACGCTTGTTCTTGCAGTTGGAACCACCATCTCTGTAGGGATCACTGACTCTGCCCCAAATACCAAAGAAAATGGAGTTTGGCCTGTAGTATTCTTGGGAGTTGTTCTATCAGCCCACAGCACATAAGGTAGTTCTTCTGCCCATTTTCCTTTCTTGGATCCAAGCTTCTTCTTCAAATTGTTGATGATGATCTTGTTGGATGATTCTGCCTGACCATTAGCTTGTGGATGGACTGGTGTTGATGTTATCATCTTAATTCCCCAACTGTCACAAAAGTTAGTGGTTCTACTCCCAATAAATTGGGATCCATTATCACAAATAATTTCAGAAGGGTTGCCAAATCTAGTAATAATATTTCTTTTAATAAAGGATATAACTTCCTTTTCTCTGACTTGAGCAAAGGCTTCAGCCTCTATCAACTTAGAGAAGTAATCAGTCATAGCAAGCATGAATACTTTTCCACCTGGTGCCTTAGGAAGCTTTCCAACTATATCCATTCCCCATCTCATGAATGGCCAAGAAGAAGATATAGGATGCAAGAGCTCTGCTGGTTGGTGAAGGATATTACTATGCCTCTGACAAGGATCACACTTCTTGGCATACTCCACAGCGTCCTTTTTCATAGTGGGCCAATAGTATCCTGTTCTCAGGATCCTTGAGAATAATCCCCTGCCCCCAGTGTGGTTTCCACAATCTCCTTCATGGAAATCCTTAATTTTAAAAGCCCTTGGGTTTTCTCCTGTAGGAATTTCTCCATGTTGTATGTATCTCATGATTGGGAGTATCCATGATCCTGAATGAGATTGGGTATCATCACTAGGGATGATTGCAGAATCTTCTCCTATCTCCATAGCTACATGATCCTTGATAGCAGGGGTCAGGATATGGATAATAGGGATCTCAATATCCTCAGGAATCTTCAAAGATGATCCTAGATTGGCTAATGCATCAGCTTCTGCATTCTCTTCCCTTGGTACCTGTGTCAAACTAAAGGATACAAAAGAGAGTGCCAATTCTTTGACTATCTCCAAATATTTGATTAGCTTTTCATCTTTAACAGCATAGGATCCATTAAAGTGATTAGTGATCAATAAAGAATCTACATGTACCTCAAGATACCTGATGCTCATATGCTTTGCAATTTGCAAACCAGCTATCAAGGCTTCATATTCAGCCTCATTGTTGGTGGTTTGAAATTCACAAGCTATGGAGTGGGGTATTATGTCCCCCTGTGGCGATTTTAGTAGTATTCCAAGCCCTGTTCCATTCACATTGGATGATCCATCAGTAAACAGTATCCAAGGATCCTTGGTTTCTTCAAGCTATTGGACTTCTAGTTCAGCTTCCTTTTGCAAATCACTACTGAAATCTGCCACAAAGTCAGCTAATGCTTGGGATTTAATGGCTGTCCTAGGCTCATATCTTATATCATATGCACTCAACTTCACTGCCCACTTAGCCATCCTTCCTGACATTTCAGGTTTCCTAAGAACATTCTTAATTGGGAAATTAGTTTTAACAATAATGGCATGAGTCTCAAAATAATGTCTTAATTTAGTAGATGCCATAATTAATGCAAGGATAAGTTTTTCTAAATGTGAATACCTGGATTCAGCATCAAGTAAGCTCTTACTTACATAATAAACAGGATGTTGTGTACCTTGGTGATCCTTAACAAGGACCACACTTACTGCTTTTGAGGATACCGCCAAATATAAGGATAACACATCTCCCTTTTCTGGTTTCATCAAGGCTGGGGCTGAGGATAGGTAATCCTTAAGAGCTTTAAGGGCACTTTCATGCTTCTCAGTCCATTCAAATTTCTTGTTCTTCCTCAGGATGTCATAGAACTCCTTGCACTTTTCTGAGGATTTGGATATGAATCTGTTCAAGGCTGTGATCCTGCCAGTCAACCTTTGCACATCCTTAGCATTGGCAGGAGATTTGATATTCACAATAGCCTTAATTTGCTCTGGACTTGCTTCAATGCCCCTCTTTGTCACCATATATCCTAAGAATTTACCTGCCTTTACACCAAAATGACACTTAGAAGGATTAAGTTTCATATTAAATTTATCAAGGATATCGAATGCTTCCTCCAAGTCTTTAAGGTGATCCTCAGCTCTTTTGGACTTAACCACCATGTCATCAATATAGACTTCCATAGTGTATCCAATTTGTTCCTTGAACATCGTATTGACAAGCCTTTGGTAAGTAGCACCTGCATTCCTTAATCCAAATGGCATAGCAATATAACAATATATACCAGTTGGGGTCATAATGGCTGTATCCTCTTGATCGGATGGTTCCATCTGAATTTGTTGAAATCCAGATGAAGCATCCATAAAAGTTAACAACTCATGACCCGCGGTAGCATCCACCATGGAGTCAATGTGGGGTAATGGGAAATGATCCTTGGGACATGCCTTGTTTAAATCTGTAAAATCGACACATACCCTCCACTTTCCATTTTTCTTTTGAACAACAACCACATTGGCTAACCATCTTGGATACTTAACCTCTCTAATCATACCTGCTCGAAGTAGCTTATCTACCTCTTCCTGGATAATAGCATTTCTTTCAGGTGCAAACTTCCTCCTCTTTTGATGAATTGATTTGAATGACCTGTAAATGCCAAGTTTGTGAGTAATTATATTCTTAGATATACCTGTCATGTCTTCATGTTTCCAGGCAAAGGTGGTCTTCCTTCTTTTGAGAAAGGATACTAGCTCTTGTTCAATATCGCTAAGGATCCCTGACCCTATGAAGATCTTGGATTCAGGATCATCAGGATTTCTTTCAAATCCTGTTCTCTTGCCTCCAAGACATCTCTTGAAGGATACTTTAATTGCTATTGCTCCCTTGGTCTTGAGGCTGGTTTCATTGATGAGGTATAGCAATTCTTAGCCTCCTGTTGATCACTCTCAATTTTCACCACTCCCCATGGACTTGGAAGCTTTACACAATGATGATACGTGGATGGAACTGCCTTCATATCATGTATCCATGGCCTGCCAAGGATAACATTACAACACGACAAGCAATCAATAACACAAAACTTTTGATAAGAATGCAATCCTTCAATATAGATTGGGAGTTTGATGTCCCCCAATGTATTCTTTGTTTCTCCACTGAATCCCACAAGTACTGAGGATCTTGGGATAATATCGGACTCTGGGATATTCATTTTCTTGAGAACATCCAGCTGAATGATGTTCACAGAGCTTCCTCCATCTATAAGGATCATGCGAACAAAATGGTTAGAAATAAACAATGTAATTACGAGACCGTCATGGTGAGGATCCTGGATGTCAACACAATCATCCTCATCAAAAGTAATGACTTTATCCTGGGTGACAACGGAGGTCCTGACGGGTCTGTCTCCATTATCCATCTTGGTTTCCTTAGCGTGTCTTTTTGCTGTTGAGAAGGATGTACCACAGATGTCTGATCCACCGGATATGAAATTTATGACTTGTGCATCTGCCGGAGGAGCAGGAGCCCTTTCCGGGATCCTTTCAGGATCCTGAGTCCTTGACTTCTTTCATCCCAAGAGCTCCTTTAAATGCCCCTTGCTCAACAAATAACCAATTTCCTTTCTAAGTGCAATACATTCTTCAGTGAGATGCCCAAAATCCTCATGATATGCACACCACTTGGATTTATCCTTTGTAGCAGCTGGTTTATCACTTTTCCTTGGCCACCTAGCTTTCTCACCTAGATTCTGCATTGCAAGGATTAGTTCATTGTTATCAACAGAGAAACAATATTCAGAAATAGAAGGATAATTCTCATCACCCTCTTCTTGTTCCACTGCGTGCACATTCTGGTTATCAGATCTGTTATAGGACTTAGATTTGTTGTTCCTGAAGTAGGATCCTTGTTTATCCTGTTTTGAGGATCCTGCCAACCTGTCCTGGATCCTTTTGTCATCCTCTAGGCGGATGAACCTAAGGGCCCTAGTCCTTACTTCATCAAGATTCCTGCAAGGTGTCATAACAAGATCATCATAGAATAATGAATCCCTAAGCAATCCCATTTTAAAGGCTTCTACAGCCGTAGCAATATCCAAATTGGGAATATCTAAGGATTCTTTACTAAACTTAGTGATATAATCTCTAAGTGATTCATTTTGACCTTGTGTTACCCTATATAGATCACTAGTTAATCGTTCAAACTTTCTGCTACAAGAGAATTGACTATTGAACAAGTTAACTAAATTAGCAAATGAAGTAATAGAGTAAGGGGGAAGACTTAGCAGCCATTTAAGAGCAGATCCTGTAAGTGTGGATCCAAATCCCTTGCATAGACATGCTTCTTTCAACCTTTCCGGAATTGGATTGGTCTCCATCCTCTCCCTGTATTGAGCTACATGCTCTTCTGGATCCGTTGAACCATCATACAACTTCATTGATGGTATCTGGAATCTTTTAGGTATCTCAGCATCACACAAAGGTGGTGCAAAACGAGATATCCTATGGCTACCATCCGCAATCTCAGGAATGGGTTTAACCACTCCTGGTACACTGGATATCATATCCTTAAGCTTCTGTAGCTCCCTAGCCATGGCCTGATTGATACCTGTATCCTGCATAAAGCCATGATTAGTGTTATATAAATTATTAAAAGTGTTACCTCCCACAGGATTCGAGTTTGGAATTGCGGATGTGAATCCATCTTGTCGAGACTCTGGCATGATTGAAGGACCAGAGGAGGCAATGGTTTGCATTGGTATGAAGTCTCCTTGATGGACGTCTGAGTTCTGAGGTTGCACATTTCTCGAGGATCCTTGATTTTGAAGGGGGTTGGATCCTTGGAATTACGATGATCCTTGAACCTGAAAGGATCCTGGGACCAGGGAGGATCCTTGAACAAGGGAGAATCCTGGGACCAGAGAGGATCCTAGGACCTGGGAGGATCCTTGGACCTGAAAGGATCCTTGGACCTGGGAGGATCCTTGGACCTGGGAGGATCCTTGGACCTGGGAGGATCCTTGTACTGCATGCATTCCCACATATCCTCCTGACGTGAAGTATCCCTGATGCTGAGAAGAGGATCCTAATGGTTGAGAAGAGGATCCCTGAGGCTGGAAGCAAGAGCCAAATGCCTGACTCATTGTTGTTGTCCCATAACGCCTTCCTGATAGTTCACCCAAGTATTGCATGTCCGGAACTGCTGAGTATTGTGAGGTTATGACCGGAGTGTCGAAGTTCAGCGATCTTGGCATCAGAGGGGAGTGATCCTCCACTGATTTCTTCTATTTCTTGATTTCATCGATTTCCCGGAGGATCCTTTCGTTGGTCTTATCCTGCTCTTGTGCATGATTCCTCATCTGCAAAATCAAGGCATAGAGATCATTAGTAGTAGGATTAGTTGAAACAGAAGAAGTAGGTGGTTTTTGGAAAATAGGAGTTGGTTTCTTCGCAACATTCTCAGCATTCTTCTGGGATCCAGAAGGTGGTGGAGGCAAAGGAGGAACGCCTTGTGAGAAACTGAATGAGGGCATCAAACTTGAAGTATTCTTCACTAAGGAAGCCATCTATTTGGTTGTAGCGAACCGAATTGACCACGAAAACACGAATCTTTCTCAGAATGAAGCACCAATTGCCCCACGGTGGGCGCCAAATTGTTTTGGTCAAAAATCAAGCAATGACAATGTAACCAAACTTTCTGTTGTGAGGTATGATGCTTGAATTGATGAACAACAATAAGGATCACTATGAAGTGTAATGAACAAATGACACGAAGATTTATACGGGGAAAAAGCCCTTGATCAAGAGTTGATCTCCGGCACAAAAAACCCCGGGTGATGGAAACTACCGATCACCAACTTAAATTAAACAAACAATTTGTTACAACTTCGGATGATAGCGAGCTAAGTACAAGGATCACTATAGTCTATCGTGTAGAAATGTATGAAAAATGCTAAGTGTTTTGTCGAGAGTTGGTGAGAGCGGTTGTATAAGTGTGTGTGTAGCCAAAAATAGCCAAGTGTTTCTAAATTAGCTCGCTACCCCTTTAAAAATAGAAAATATCAAGCCTAACTAACATTCCGCAATTCGTGCAAGTCCTCCACGACTCCACAACGTCCATTTCTGACCAAGCACGTGCGGAATAGACTGAGAATATTCTCCAGGAATGTCGCCAAGACTAAGTCCAAGTTGATATTCCTGCAAAACATTTACGAATTCAAAGTAGACAATCGTTAGTATAGGGATCCTTATAGTGATCCATGATCCTGATCCTGCAACACTTCTGAGGATCACTACTTCAGACAGAATTGAGGATCACTAAATCCAACAGTAAATAAGGATCACTGGTCATTTAGAAATCCACCCCTAACACTTAGCTAACGTGAAAACGTTAGAAACCTTAGGAACAGATGTATGGTACGTCTACCATTATACGTAGGATCCTGAATACAGCTAGTATGGTAGCAAATCACCTTAGGAACAGCTAGTATGGTAGCAAATCACCTTAGGAACAGATGTATGGTACGTCTACCATTATACGTCTACCATTATACGTAGGATCCTGAAAACGTTCGAAACCTTAGGAACAGATGTATGGTAGCAAATCACCTTCCATTGTTAGCAAACGATATGCTCCCTTTCCTGCTTCAGCTTCAATCAAATAAGGGCCTTCCCACTTTGGTGCTAACTTGCCATCAGCAGGATTTGTGGTATTTTGGAATGCTTTCCTCAGCACCATATCTCCAACTTGAAACTTCCTGATCCTGACATTCTTGTTATAAGCTCCAGCCATCCTTTGTTGATAACTAGCCATTCTTATCCTTGCCAAATCCCTGAGTTCTTCTATGGTTTCTAAGTCTAGAACCAAGTTTTCAGCATTTCCTTCAGGATCACGAATGCTTGTTCTCGCAGTAGGAATCACCATCTCTGTAGGGATCACTGATTCTGCTCCAAACACTAAAGAAAATGGGGGTTTGACCAGTAGCATTCTTGGGGGTTGTTCTATCAGCCCATAGTACGTAAGGTAGCTCTTCTGCCCAATTTCCTTTCTTGGATCCAAGCTTCTTCTTCAAATTGTTGATGATGATCTTCTTGGATGATTCTGCTTGACCATTAGCTTGTGGGTGGACTGGTGTTGATGTTATCATCTTAATCCCCCAGCTGTCACAAAAGTTAGTAGTTCTACTCCCAATAAATTGGGATCCATTATCACAGAAAATTTCAGAAGGAATACCAAATCTGGTAATAATGTTTCTTTTAATAAAGGATATTGTTAAGGGTGGATTTCTCAATGATCAGTGATCCTCAATTGCTGTTGGGCTTAGTGATCCTCACTTCTGTTTGAATTAGTGATCCTCAGAAGTGTTTCAGGATCAGGATCATGGATCATCATAAGGATCCTTGTACTAACGATTGTCTACTTTGAATTCGAAATTGTTTTGCAGGAGTATGAGCTTGGACCTGGTCTTGGCGATATTCCTGGAGCATATTCCATGTTTATTCCGCACGTGCATAGCTAAAAGTGGACGTTATGGAGTCGTGGAGGACTTGCACCATTTGCGGAATGTTTGTTAGTGTAGATATTTTCTATATTTAAACGGGGTAGCGAGCTAAATAGAGACACTTTGGCTATTTTTGGCTACACACGCACTTTTGCAACTGCTCTCACTAGCTCTCGACAAAACACTTAGCGATTATACACTTTTTTACACAATACACTATAGTGATCCTTGTTATTAGCTCGCTATCATCCAAAGTTGTAACAGATTTCTTGTTTAATTGGAGTTGGTGATCGGTAGTTTCCATCACCCGAGGTTTTTTATGCCGGAGATCATTCATTGATCAAGGGCTTTTTCCTCGTATAAATCTTCGTGTCACTTGTTCATTACATTTTAGAGTGATCCTTATTGTTGTTCATCAATTCAAGCATCATACCTCACAACAGAAAGTTTGGTTGCATTGTCATTGCTTGATTTTTGACCAAAATAGTTTGGCGCCCACCGTGGGGCAATTGGTGCTTCATTCCTAAAAAGATTCGTATTTTCGTGGTCATTTCGGTTCGTTACAACCAAGCAGATGGCTTCCTCAGTGTGACAACTCGAGTTTCCGACTTTTACCTTCGCATTAAATGCACGTTGACTTCGATTGTTTTGTTGTTTGACTTATAGCTATACCCGTTATGTTATAATGAAAGGCACTATGATTGTTACATGTTATGTGATTTAGAATATAACATGAAACGTATGGTATTGCGAATTTTGCACGTTTGTGATTAATATTAAATCATGAGACTTGGTATTTTAGAAAAACACTTGAACTTTTAACAGCAGGAATGACCCGACAAATTTTGTGATTCGCCATGACCCAACTCGGCGAAACATGCTGTTTCGCCGGCCCATTATTACGAGAAGCCCATTAGGGCCCAGTTCACTAGTACGCATATAGATTACTCGGAACCGTCTCATTCGTCAGATGTTAACAAAATAGAAACCCTAGAGCGCCCCTCTTTTGTGTGACGGCTGTTTGGAACTCTCGAAGCCCCCTTAGCCTATTCATCGTTCTTTTATCTCGGTTAGTGTGATATACAGAACCGATTACTTGTTTTTGATTAAACATTCGGTTTGATGAATGCTTTTAGTTGCAGTCCATGTGTGTGTTGTCAGGATATGTATCTCATGATTCTTTTGTTTATTGTTTGTATATATGTTGTCATATTGAAAGATAAAGAACACTTTATAGAATTGTCGGTTGGATTGATAAGATTCATGGTTAGTAACATGGGTTACTCATTAAAATCATGATGGGTGGACAAATCGGTGGTCAAAGGGGTGGGGATATGTGAACCGCTTATTTTATATTAATGATGTTTGTAAGTATTGATAATTCCTTAAAAGTCCAAACGGTGGGTGATGTTTAAGGTCCAATCGATTCATGTTATTGGAGGTCCAATGAGGATTGGAGGTGATTGCTAGTTGTCGGCCATTGGGCCTTTAGTTTTTGAGACATTGTTATTATTGCTGAACTGTTATGTACTTCGACGAATCAGTGATACCGGCGAAACACATTATATTTATGAAACCGACATGGCGAAACACAATGTGTTTCGCCGAGACTAATGTGACGAAACATGGGTGATTCGTCGGAGGGGCTCATGGCGAACTGGTGGGTGTTTCGTCGGTTGGGAATTATAGTTTGGTAAATTGTTTCTGTTGAACTTAACTGAGCTAGTCAACTGCTGTTATGTATATAAGTATTACTTGTATGATTGTAAATACGTGTAATGTGATTGATGCGATGTTCATGATGATTATGTTTACGCACAAACAACTTTAATACAAACTGATTATGTATACGTGCATACCATAGGACGTGATTGATTAACCGTGAGCACATACTTAGCATACCGAGCAAACAAGGTGAGTTCACACTTCTACCAAGGCATGGGATTCCCAGGGCTTGGGAATGGGATTTAAGGAATAAGGTTGAATAGCTTCTTGCGGACATTATTACTAGACTACCATACCATCGTCCTCGGTTGTGCAGGACCCATACGTAAAACCTACGTATACTTATGCTATTCGCTATCCTCGGTTGTGAAGGATACTCACGTAAAACCTACGTGAACCTATATTTACTACTGCCTCGGTTGTGTCAGGCACTTACGTAAAACCTACGTAAACCCCCGCGTACCCCTATCCTCGGTTGGGAAGGATACTTACGTAAAACCTACGTAACACCTGTACGTATTACTGTTCTCGGTTGTGAAGAACACATATGGTTACAAATAGTCTAGTGGTTATACAACACGGGAAGCCCCCACCAATAGAACTTACTACCGGCCCAGTAGAGCCACATGTTACAAACAAACCTACTATTACGCCTTACTTTCTGTGAACTCGCTCAACTAGTTGTTGACTTTCTGTTACATGCCTTGCAGGACCTTAGGTACTACAGGAGCTTGCACGGGAGGCACGGTCGTTGTGGACATGGATCGTGAATGTGTTGTTAAACATTATGACTTTATGTACTTAAACTTATGTTGGGTTTTACATTTATGCTTCCGCTACACACTTGTTTATATTTGGTTTTGTAAACACCTATCGTATTGTTGAATGACTTTTACTATATACTTATGTTCAATATGATTGGTGGCTTGATCCTGGTCATGTCACGCCTCCAAGCGGTAGTACTCCGCGTGTGGATTTTGGGGGTGTGACAGATTGGTATCAGAGCCATTGGTTATAGAGAACTCGGTTTTAATAAGGGGAAAACTTTTTCTATTAAAACCAGACTATAACCGAAACAGTGCTCAACAATCCACAACGACGCCTCACTCCACGTGCAAGACTCGACATCCTAGGTAATATGGTACATGTCTTATTGCCTACTTGCTAGAATTGCATAGAACTTTGCTCCGGGTATGCTTAAGTTAACATAACACTATTGCATGAGAACACTTGTGTGATTATTCTCTTTTGTTATCGCACTGCTCGCGAATCTCTCTCACTTATGTCATATTTACTATGAAGATCATGTCTGGACGTATTAACATGACGCAAGCCCAGTTGACGGCTCTCATTAACGAGCGAGTTGCTGAGGCACTTGCAGCCGCACAAGCAGGAGGTATACCCTGCAGTTATAACTCACACTAGGATCTTTAGATCCTACACTCCTAAACCAACTCCTGTGTTTTAATCTTGTACTGGATTATTATATACAACAGGTCAGCACGTTCAGCCACCTGTTTGCACCTTCAAAACTTTCATGGACTGTCGTCCTACTACTTTTAGTGGCACGGAAGGAGCGGTTAGACTCCTCCATTGGTTTGAAAAGCTCGAGTCCGTATTCGAAATGTGCGAATGCCCTGAGGCTCGCAGGGTGAAGTACGCCACTGGTACTCTAGAAGGCATTGCGCTGACTTGGTGGAATGCGCAGGTTCAGATGTTAGGGTTGGCTGTTGCTAACGCCACACCCTGGAACGGTTTCAAGGAATTGATTAAAGAGGAATACTGTAGTCGTGATGATATTCATAAACTGGAGGTAGAATTTTACCATTTGAAAATGACGGGGTCAGAAATTGAAGCATACACCAGAAGATCGAATGAGTTGGCTATTCTGTGTCCTACTATGGTGGACCCTCCCATTAAGCGTATCGAACTGTATCTCAATGGTCTGGTGCCGGAGATTCAAAGCCACGTAACCTCAGCGAATCTTGGCACTATTCAACAGATCGTCAAGCTAGCTCATCGCCTCACCGACCAGGCAGTGGAACAGAACAAGCTGCCTAAACGTATCAGCGCTACTACTACTGCTACAGTTTCAGCAACTACTCCTGCTACCCCCAGTGATAACAAGAGAAAATGGGAGGGGGATTCCAGCAAAGGTTCAGCTTTAGTACAGTCTCAAGTTCAGCAGCGAAAGACTGACAACTATCAGAGCCCTAGTCAGCAATCCTCGGGCAGTCACAGGCAGGGTGTGTATCAAGGGAACCTCCCAAAGTGTAACAACTGTAACAGGCATCACAGTGGCCAGTGCAACAAGGGTCGTTGTCGGAGGTGCCTCAGGATGGGCCATGAGGCCAAGGATTGTAGGAGCCCACGGCCTGTAACTCAGAATCAACAGCAGCAGCAAACGCAACAGAACCAACAACAGGGTAACAAGGGATGTTTTCATTGTGGTGCTGAAGGTCACTTCAAAAGACACTGCCCTCAGTTAAACCGAAACCAGAACAACAACAACAATAATCAGGGCACTGGGAACAACAATGGGGGAAACAACAACAACAACAATGGTGCAAAGGGTCGTATGTTTGTGATTGGCCAGAGTGACGCAAGGAACGATCCTAATGTGGTTACGGGTAAGTTTCTTCTCGACGACTTTTATGTTACCGTATTATTTGATTCGGGTGCGGATACCAGTTATATGTCTCTGAACGTTAGTCAAATGCTTAAACGCGCACCAACACTGTTAAGCACCAAACATGTCGTAGAGTTAGCTAACGGTAAAAGTCTAGAGGCCACACAAATAGTTCAGGGTTGTAATCTTATCCTCGCTGGTCAGACTTTCTCTATCGATCTCATTCCTATAACTCTGAGTAGTTTTGATGTCGTCATTGGTATGGATTGGTTATCCCAACAACAAGTAGAGATCCTATGCAAGGAGAAGATCATTCGAATTCCTCGTTCTGGCAAAGAACCTCTCGAAGTTCAAGGCGACAAGAGTGGTGTCGTGAGTGGCATCATCTCTTTCTTGAAGGCTCAGAAGTGTCTGCGAAAGGGCCACATAGCTATTTTAGCACATGTTACTGATACATCGACGACAGAGAAAAAGATTGGGGATATTCCTGTAGTACGCGACTTTCCTCAAGTGTTTCCTGAAGAGTTACCTGGGCTACCGCCCCATCGCCAGGTCGAGTTTCAGATCGAGCTAGCTCCAGGAGCAGCACCTATAGCTCGAGCGCCATACCGCTTAGCTTCAACTGAACTGGAAGAACTGTCTAAGCAATTGCAAGAACTCTTGGAAAAGGGTTTCATACGCCCTAGCTCATCGCCATGGGGAGCTCCAGTACTATTTGTGAAGAAGAAAGACGGTACCTTTCGTATGTGCATAGATTACCGCGAACTAAACAAGGTGACCGTGAAGAATCGTTATCCACTCCCACGCATCGACGACTTATTCGACCAGTTACAAGGGTCGAGCTATTACTCAAAGATTGATCTAAGGTCAGGTTACCACCAACTGAGAGTCCGGGATGAGGACGTCTCCAAAACAGCATTCAGAACTCGCTACGGCCATTACGAGTTTTTGGTCATGCCATTCGGGCTAACGAACGCGCCTGCGGTTTTCATGGATCTTATGAACAGGGTGTGCAAACCTTATCTTGAAAAGTTTGTTATTGTTTTTATTGATGACATCCTAATTTATTCGAAGAATCGGGAGGAACACGAACAGCATTTACGACTTATTTTGGAACTCCTTCGAACGGAACAGCTGTACGCTAAGTTTTCAAAATGCGACTTCTGGCTTCGTGAAGTCCACTTTCTAGGCCACGTGGTAAACAAGGATGGGATACATGTTGATCCATCCAAGGTAGATTCGATCAAGAACTGGCCTGCACCTCGCACACCGACAGAAATACGCCAATTCTTGGGTTTGGCGGGTTATTATAGACGGTTTATCAAAGACTTCTCAAAGATTGCACAGCCGCTTACATTACTGACACAGAAAGGTGTTGCTTACCGTTGGAGTGATAAACAGGATACAGCGTTTCAGCATTTAAAGGATAGACTTTGTAGCGCACCTATCCTCTCATTGCCTGAAGGCACGGACGATTTTGTAGTCTACTGTGATGCATCTATCCAAGGTCTTGGATGTGTGTTGATGCAACGGGATAAAGTTATTGCTTATGCTTCGCGCCAACTTAAGATTCACGAACGGAATTACACTACGCACGATTTAGAACTTGGAGCTGTTGTTTTTGCGCTCAAGATATGGCGACATTACCTGTATGGCACCAAGTGCACCATCTACACCGATCACAGGAGCCTCGAATATATTTTCAAGCAGAAAGATTTGAACATGCGACAACGTCGATGGGTCGAGTTACTGAACGATTACGAATGTGCTATAAAGTACCATCCAGGCAAGGCCAATGTGGTGGCCGACGCCCTCAGTCGAAAGGATACTATACCTAGGCGTGTACGAACGTTGCAACTCACTATTCAGTCTAGTCTTCCTTCACAGATACGAGATGCTTAGGTAGAAGCATTGAAACCAGAAAACGTCAGGGCTGAAGCTCTACGCGGTTCAAGGCAACGGTTAGAACTAAGGGCAGACGGCGCCTACTATGTAACAGGACGCATCTGGGTCCCACTCTATGGTAGTTTACGCGAACTTGTAATGGATGAAGCTCATAAGTCTCGCTACTCAGTACATCCTGGTTCAGATAAGATGTACCACGACCTCAGAACTACATATTGGTGGCCTAGCATGAAGGCCCACATAGCAACTTACGTTAGCAAGTGTTTGACTTGTGCGAGAGTCAAAGCAGAATATCAGAAACCATCAGGCCCACTCCAACAACCTGAGATACCACAATGGAAATGGGAGCAAATTTCCATGGATTTTGTTACTGGCCTGCCTAGATCTCAACGTGGGAATGATACTATTTGGGTGATCGTGGATCGACTCACAAAGTCTGCTCACTTCTTGGCTATCAAGGAAACGGATAAGTTCTCCACTCTAGCAGACGTATACCTTAAAGAAGTTGTCTCGAGGCACGGGGTGCCCACATCTATTATCTCTGATCGTGATGCACGTTTTACTTCAGAACTGTGGCAAGCAATGCACAAATCTTTTGGCTCTCGATTAGATATGAGCACAGCTTATCATCCTCAGACCGATGGGCAGTCTGAGCGCACTATTCAAACTCTAGAAGACATGCTTCGGGCGTGCGTAATTGACTTTGGCAAAGGCTGGGAAAAACATCTGCCACTTGTGGAATTTTCGTACAACAACAGTTACCACACCAGCATTAAAGCTGCTCCATTTGAGGCATTGTACGGGCGTAAATGCCGATCACCTCTTTGTTGGGCAGAGGTGGGTGACAGTCAGATCACAGGTCCGGAAATGGTAGTTGATACTACTGAAAAGATTGCTCAAATACGACAACGCATGGCGGCAGCACGTGACCGTCAGAAAGTATACGCTGATAAAGACAGGAAACTACTCGAATTCCAGGTTGGGGATCGAGCACTACTCAAAGTTTCACCCTGGAAGGGTGTTGTTCGTTTTGGCAAACGAGGCAAGCTCAATCCACGATACGTTGGACCATTTGAAGTCATAGAAAAGATAGGAAAGTGGCCTACAGACTGAACTTACCAGCTGAACTCAGTGCAGTTCACAACGTCTTTCATGTGTCGAATCTGAAGAAGTGGCAGTCAGATGAGACCTATATAGTTCCTTTGAAGGAGCTCACTATCGACGAACGGTTGCATTTCGTCGAAGAACCAGTTGAAATCACGGACCGGGATGTTAAGGTCCTCAAGAACACTAGAATACCTCTTGTACGAGTTCGTTGGAACTCCCGTTGCGGCCCAGAGTTCACCTGGGAGCGCGAAGATCAAATGGAACTCAAATATCCCCAGTTGTTCGAAAACAATGCAACTACTACTGAGGCTGAAGCTACTACGGAATTTCGGAACGAAATTCCAACTCAACGGGGGAATGATGTGACACCCCAGGAAAACCAGTAAACGATAACTTACCTAGCTTCCTCAGTAACCGCATGCTAAATTTCGGGACGAAATTTCTTTCAAGTTGGGGATAATGTGACAACTCGAGTTTCCGACTTTTACCTTCGCATTAAATGCACGTTGACTTCGATTGTTTTGTTGTTTGACTTATAGCTATACCCGTTATGTTATAATGAAAGGCACTATGATTGTTACATGTTATGTGATTTAGAATATAACATGAAACGTATGGTATTGCGAATTTTGCACGTTTGTGATTAATATTAAATCATGAGACTTGGTATTTTAGAAAAACACTTGAACTTTTAACAGCAGGAATGACCCGACAAATTTTGTGATTCGCCATGACCCAACTCGGCGAAACATGCTGTTTCGCCGGCCCATTATTACGAGAAGCCCATTAGGGCCCAGTTCACTAGTACGCATATAGATTACTCGGAACCGTCTCATTCGTCAGATGTTAACAAAATAGAAACCCTAGAGCGCCCCTCTTTTGTGTGACGGCTGTTTGGAACTCTCGAAGCCCCCTTAGCCTATTCATCGTTCTTTTATCTCGGTTAGTGTGATATACAGAACCGATTACTTGTTTTTGATTAAACATTCGGTTTGATGAATGCTTTTAGTTGCAGTCCATGTGTGTGTTGTCAGGATATGTTTCTCATGATTCTTTTGTTTATTGTTTGTATATATGTTGTCATATTGAAAGATAAAGAACACTTTATAGAATTGTCGGTTGGATTGATAAGATTCATGGTTAGTAACATGGGTTACTCATTAAAATCATGATGGGTGGACAAATCGGTGGTCAAAGGGGTGGGGATATGTGAACCGCTTATTTTATATTAATGATGTTTGTAAGTATTGATAATTCCTTAAAAGTCCAAACGGTGGGTGATGTTTAAGGTCCAATCGATTCATGTTATTGGAGGTCCAATGAGGATTGGAGGTGATTGCTAGTTGTCGGCCATTGGGCCTTTAGTTTTTGAGACATTGTTATTATTGCTGAACTGTTATGTACTTCGACGAATCAGTGATACCGGCGAAACACATTATATTTATGAAACCGACATGGCGAAACACAATGTGTTTCGCCGAGACTAATGTGACGAAACATGGGTGATTCGTCGGAGGGGCTCATGGCGAACTGGTGGGTGTTTCGTCGGTTGGGAATTATAGTTTGGTAAATTGTTTCTGTTGAACTTAACTGAGCTAGTCAACTGCTGTTATGTATATAAGTATTACTTGTATGATTGTAAATACGTGTAATGTGATTGATGCGATGTTCATGATGATTATGTTTACGCACAAACAACTTTAATACAAACTGATTATGTATACGTGCATACCATAGGACGTGATTGATTAACCGTGAGCACATACTTAGCATACCGAGCAAACAAGGTGAGTTCACACTTCTACCAAGGCATGGGATTCCCAGGGCTTGGGAATGGGATTTAAGGAATAAGGTTGAATAGCTTCTTGCGGACATTATTACTAGACTACCATACCATCGTCCTCGGTTGTGCAGGACCCATACGTAAAACCTACGTATACTTATGCTATTCGCTATCCTCGGTTGTGAAGGATACTCACGTAAAACCTACGTGAACCTATATTTACTACTGCCTCGGTTGTGTCAGGCACTTACGTAAAACCTACGTAAACCCCCGCGTACCCCTATCCTCGGTTGGGAAGGATACTTACGTAAAACCTACGTAACACCTGTACGTATTACTGTTCTCGGTTGTGAAGAACACATATGGTTACAAATAGTCTAGTGGTTATACAACACGGGAAGCCCCCACCAATAGAACTTACTACCGGCCCAGTAGAGCCACATGTTACAAACAAACCTACTATTACGCCTTACTTTCTGTGAACTCGCTCAACTAGTTGTTGACTTTCTGTTACATGCCTTGCAGGACCTTAGGTACTACAGGAGCTTGCACGGGAGGCACGGTCGTTGTGGACATGGATCGTGAATGTGTTGTTAAACATTATGACTTTATGTACTTAAACTTATGTTGGGTTTTACATTTATGCTTCCGCTACACACTTGTTTATATTTGGTTTTGTAAACACCTATCGTATTGTTGAATGACTTTTACTATATACTTATGTTCAATATGATTGGTGGCTTGATCCTGGTCATGTCACGCCTCCAAGCGGTAGTACTCCGCGTGTGGATTTTGGGGGTGTGACACTCAGCGAAGAATACTTCAAGTTTGATGCCCTCATTCAGTTCTTCACAAGGCGTTCCTCCTTTGCCTCCACCACCTTCTGGATCCTAGAAGAATGCTGAGAATGCTGCGAAGAAACAAACCCCCATTTTCACAAAACCACCAACTTCTTCTGTTTCAACTAATCCTACTACTAATGATCTTTATGCTCTGATTTTGCAGATGAGGAATCATGCACAAGAGCAGGACAAAACCAACGAAAGGATCCTCCGGGAGATCGATGAGATCAAGAAACAGAATAAATCAGTGGAGGATCACTCTCCTCTGATGCCAAGATCGCTAAACTTCGACACTCCAGTCATAACTTCCCAACACTCAGTAGTTCCGGACGTGCAATACTTGGGTGAATCACCAGGAAGGCGTTATGGAACAACAACAATGAGTCAGGCATTTGGCTCTCACTACCAGCCTCAGGGATCCTATTTTCAGCCATCAGGATCCTCTTCTCAGCATCAGGGATACTTCACGTCAAGAGGATATTTGGGAATGCATGCAGTTCAAGGATCCTCCCAGGTCCAAGGATCCTCCCAGGTCCAAGGATCATCCCAGGTCCAAGGATCCTCCCTTGTCCCAGGATCCTCTCTGGTTCCAGGATCCTCTCAGCTTCAAGGATCATCTCAACTTCAAGGATCCAACATCTTTCAGGATCAAGGATTCTTGAGAAGTATGCAGCCTCAGAGCTCGGACGTTCATCAAGGAGACTTTATACCAATGCAGACCATTGCTTCCTCTGGTCCTTCGATCATGCCAGAGTCTCGTCAATATGGATTCACATCCGCAATTCCAAACGTGAATCCTCCGGGAGGTAACACTTTTAATAATTCATATAACACTAACCATGGCTCTATGCAGGATACAGGTATCAATCAGGCCATGGCTAGGGAGCTACAGAAGCTTAAGGATATGATATCCAGTGTACCAGGAGTGGTTAAACCCATTCCTGAAATTACAGACGGTAGCCATAGGATATCTCGTTTTGCACCACCCTTATGTGATGCTGAGATACCCAAGAGGTTCCAGATACCATCTATGAAGCTGTATGATGGTTCAACGGATCCAGAAGAGCATGTAGCTCAGTACAGGGAGAGGATGGAGATCAATCCAATTCCTGAAAGGTTAAAAGAAGCATGTCTTTGCAAAGGGTTTGGATCCACACTTACAGGATCTGCTCTTAAATGGCTGCTAAGTCTTCCCCCTTACTCTATTACTTCATTTGCTAATTTAGTTAACTTGTTCAATAGTCAATTCTCTTGTAGTAAAAAGTTTGAACGATTAACTAGTGATCTATATAGGGTAATACAAGGTCAAAATGAATCACTTAGAGAATACATCACTAAATTTAGTAAAGAATCCTTGGATATTCCTAACTTGGATATTGCTACGGCTGTAGAAGCCTTTAAAATGGGATTGCTTAAGGATTCATTATTCTATGATGATCTTGTTATGACACCTTGCAGGAATCTTGATGAAGTAAGAACTAGGGCCCTTAGGTTCATCCGCCTAGAGGATGACAAAAGGATCCAGGATAGGTTGACAGGATCCTCAAAACAGGATAAACAAGGATCCTACTTCAGGAACAACAAATCCAAGTCCTACAACAGATCTGATAACCAGAATGTGCATGCAGTGGAACAAGAAGAGGATGATGAGGATTATCCTCGTATTTCTAAATACTGTTTTTCTGTTGATAACAATGAACTAATCCTTGCAATGCAGAATCTAGGTGAGAAAGCTAGGTGGCCAAGGAAAAGTGATAAACCAGCTGCTACAAAGGATAAGTCCAAGTGGTGTGCATATCATGAGGATTTCGGGCATCTCACTGAAGAGTGTATTGCACTTAGAAAGGAAATTGGTTACTTGTTGAGCAAGGGGCATTTGAAAGAGCTTTTGGGACGAAAGAAGTCAAGGGTCCAGGATCCTGAAAGGATCCCGGAAAGGGCTCCTGCTCCTCCAGCAGATGCACAAGTCATAAATTTCATATCCGGTGGATCAGACATCTGTGGTACATCCTTTTCAGCAGCAAAAAGACACGCTAAGGAAACCAAGATGGATAATGGAGACAGACCCGTCCGGACCTCCGTTGTAACCCAGGATAAAGTCATAACTTTTGATGAGGATGATCGTGTAGATGTCCAGGATCCTCATCATGATGGTCTTGTAATTACATTGTTTATTTCTAACCACTTTGTTCGCAGGATCCTTATAGATGGAGGAAGCTCTGTGAACATCATTCAGCTTGATGTCCTCAAGAAGATGAATATCCCGGAGTCTGATATTATCCCAAGATCCTCAGTACTTGTGGGATTCAGTGGAGAAACTAAGAATACATTGGGGGACATCAAACTCCCAATCTATATTGAAGGATTGCATTCTTATCAAAAGTTTTGTGTTATAGATTGTTTATCATGTTGTAATGTTATCCTTGGCAGGCCATGGATACATGACATGAAGGCAGTCCCATCCACTTATCATCAATGTGTAAAGCTTCCAAGTCCATAGGGAGTAGTGAAAATTGAGAGTGATCAACAAGAAGCTAAGAATTGCTATACCTCATCAATGAAGCCAGCCTCAAGACCAAGGGAGCAATAGCAATTAAAGTATCCTTCAAGAGATGTCTTGGAGGCAAGAGAACAGGATTTGAAAGAAATCCTCATGAATCCTGAGGATCCTGAATCCAAGATCCTCATAGGATCAGGGATCCTTAGCAACATCGAACAGGAGCTAGTATCCTTCCTTAAGAGAAGGAAATCCACCTTTGCCTGGAAACATGAAGACATGACAGGTATATCAAATGATATAATTACTCACAAACTTGGCATTGACAGGTCATTCAAGCCTATCCATCAAAAGAGGAGGAAGTTTGCACCTGAAAGGAATGCTATTATCCAGGAGGAGGTAGATAAGCTACTTTGGGCAGGTATGATAAGAGAGGTTAAGTATCCAAGATGGCTAGCCAATGTGGTCGTTGTTCAAAAGAAAAATGGAAAGTGGAGGGTATGTGTCGATTTTACTGATTTAAACAAGGCATGTCCCAAGGATCCTTTCCCATTACCCCACATTGACTCCATGGTGGATGCTACCGCGGGTCATGAGTTGTTGACTTTTATGGATGCTTCATCTGGATTTCAACAAATTCAGATGGAACCATCTGATCAAGACGATACAACCTTTATGACCCCAACTGGTATATACTGTTATATTGCTATGCCATTTGGACTAAGGAATGCAGGTGCTACTTATCAAAGGCTAGTTAATATGATGTTCAAGGAACAAATTGGACACACTATGGAAGTCTATATTGATGACATGGTGGTTAAGTCCAAGAAAGCTGAGGATCACCTTAAAGACTTGGAGGAGACATTCAATATCCTTGATAAATTTAATATGAAACTTAATCCTTCCAAGTGTCATTTTGGTGTTAAGGAAGGTAAATTCTTAGGCTATATGGTGACAAAGAGGGGCATTGAAGCAAGTCCAGAGCAAATTAAGGCTATTGTGAATATCAAATCTCCTGCCAATGCTAAGGATGTGCAAAGATTGACGGGCAGGATCGCAGCCTTGAACAGATTCATATCCAAATCCTCAGAAAAGTGTAAGGAATTCTATGACATCCTGAGGAAGAACAAGAAATTTGAATGGACTGAGAAGCATGAAAGTGCCCTAAAAGCTCTTAAGGATTACCTATCCTCAGCCCCAGCCTTGATGAAACCAGAAAAGGGGGATGTATTATCCTTGTACCTAGCAGTATCCTCAAAAGCAGTAAGTGCGGTCCTTGTTAAGGATCACCAAGGTACCCAACATCCTGTTTACTATGTAGGTAAGAGTTTACTTGATGCTGAATCCAGGTATTCAAACTTAGAAAAACTTATTCTTGCATTAATAATGGCATCTACTAAATTAAGACATTATTTTGAGACTCATGCCATTGTTGTTAAGACTAATTTTCCAATTAAGAATGTTCTCAGGAAACCTGAAATGTCAGGAATGATGGCTAAGTGGGCAGTGAAGCTAAGTGCATATGATATAAGATATGAGCCTAGAACTGCCATCAAATCCCAAGCCTTAGCTGACTTTGTGGCAGATTTTAGAAGTGATTTGCAAAAGGAAGCTGAGTTAGAAGTCCAACAGCTTGAAGAAACTAAGGATCCTTGGATACTCTTCACTGATGGAGCCTCTAATGTAAAAGGAACAGGGCTTGGAATAATACTAAAATCGCCACAGGGGGACATAATACCCCACTCCATAGCTTGTGAATTTCAAACTACCAACAATGAGGCTGAGTATGAAGCCTTGATAGCTGGTTTGCAAATTGCTAAGCATATGAGGATCAGGTATCTTGAGGTACATGTAGATTCATTATTAATCACTAATCACTTTAATGGATCATATGCTGTTAAAGGTGAAAAGCTAATCAAATATTTGGAGATAGTCAAAGAATTGGCACTCTCTTTTGTATCCTTTAGTTTAACACAGGTACCAAGGGAAGAGAATGCAGAAGCTGATGCAATAGCCAATCTAGGATCATCTTTGAAGATCCCTGAGGATGCCAAGATCCTTATTATCCATATCCTGACCCCTGCTATCGAGGATCAGGTAGCTATGGAGATAGGAGAAGATTCTGCAGTCATCCCTAGTGATGATACTCAATCTCATTCAGGATCATGGATCCTCCCAATCGTGAGATACATACAACATGGAGAAATTCCTATAGGAGAAAACCCAAGGGCTTTCAAAACTAAGGTATCTCAATTTACAATATTGAATAATTTGTTGTATAAACGATCTCTTGCAGGACCATATCTAAGATGCATTGAAGATCCTGAAATCCAAGAAGTCCTAAAGGATTTCCATGAAGGAGATTGTGGAAACCACACTTGGGGCAGGGCATTATTCTCAAGAATCCTGAGGACAGGATACTATTGGCCCACTATGAAGAAAGATGCTGTGGAGTATGCCAAGAAGTGTGATCCTTGTCAGAGGCATAGTAATATCCTTCACCAACCAGCAGAGCTCTTGCATCCTATATCCTCTTCCTGGCCATTCATGAGATGGGGAATGGATATAGTTGGAAAGCTTCCTAAGGCACCTGGTGGAAAAATATTCATGCTTGCTATGACTGATTACTTCTCTAAGTGGATAGAGGCTGAAGCCTTTGCTCAAGTCAGAGAAAAGGAAGTTATATCCTTTATTAAAAGAAACATTATTACTAGATTTGGTATTCCTTCTGAAATTGTTTGTGATAATGGATCCCAATTTATTGGGAATAGAACTACTAACTTTTGTGACAGCTGGAGGATTAAGATGATAACATCAACACCAGTCCACCCTCAAGCTAATGGTCAGGCAGAATCATCCAACAAGATCATCATCAACAATTTGAAGAAGAAGCTTGGATCTAAGAAAGGAAAATGGGCAGAAGAACTACCTTATGTGCTTTGGGCTTATAGGACAACTCCCAAGAATGCCACAGGCCAAACTCCATTTTCTTTGGTATTTGGAGCAGAATCAGTGATCCCTACAGAGATGGTAGTTCCAACTGTAAGAACAAGCATTCGTGATCCTGAAGAAAATGCTGAAAACTTGGTTCAAGACCTGGATACTATAGAGGAAATCAGGGACTTGGCAAGGATAAGGATGGCCAGTTATCAACAAAGGATGGCTGGAGCTTACAACAAAAATGTCAGGATCAGGAAATTCCAAGTTGGTGATATGGTATTAAGGAAAGCATTTCAAAATACCACCAATCCTGCTGATGGAAAGCTAGCACCAAAGTGGGAAGGCCCCTATTTGATTGAAGCTGAAGCAGGAAAGGGGGCATATCGATTGCTAACAATGGAAGGTGATTTGCTACCAAGAGCTTGGAATGCTGTCCATTTGAAGAAATATTTCATGTGATCAGGATCCATGATCCTTACCAGACAAGTAACCTATAAGGATCCTTACAGGGCAGAGGATCCTCATTTTGGTAATGATCTAATCTCAAACTATTTCATTTTTTAATTATCCTATATAAGGATAAGGATCCTGCATCCTTTATCTTCCTTTCACTTGATTCTGAGTTTTGAAGGTTCAGGTATCCTTAACTAAAGATTGAGTATCCACAGAAGTATCCAGTTATTTGGGCTTGACCCCAGTTATTTGGGCTAGTCCCCAGTTTGGGCCTGTCCCTAGTTTCGCCAGTAGCACACGATGATCCTGGTATAGTTCATGGCAATGGGACCAGTACTCTCTTTAGGGGCTGACAATTTCATTGTACTAGCTATATTCAGGATCCTACGTATAATGGTAGACGTACCATACATCCGTTCCTAAGGTTTCTAACGTTTTCACGTTAGCTAAGGTTTTGGCATTTTCATGTCACTAAGTTTGGATAGTCGCCAGTAAGGGCCATACTCCAGTTTACATACGATCCTTTGGGCTTGTCCCCAGTTATCCTTTGGGCTTGTCCCCAGTATATTGGGCTTGTCCCCAGAATTGTTGGGCTTGTCCCCAGTTAGTAACTCTTATCTTATGTTGGCTTAGTCCCAAGTTGTATCCTATTTCAGGTTTTTGGAAATAAACGACCAAGGATCCTTGATCCTTACCTTCTACTAAGGTTTGTCTTTTGGGTTATCCTGATAGCAAGTGTCAAAGGTTAGGATCCTAACTTGGATTCTCAGGTATGATCCTTAACTATTTTGATTATATTCATTATTTATTTGAATGACCCTTATCCTTTGACAACTGAATTTATGATCTTTAAACTATATTACTTTTCAGAACTTATCGATTATGGGATATGTGATCCTTGATCATATCCTAAACTTTTCGGGGATATTTCTTAAATTTTTTCTTTACTTGATAAGTTTAAACAAAATGAACTTCACAACAGTTGGAAAGTAAAATATCAACAAGGATATCAACACAGGATAAGCCAAAAAGTTAAAGTTATTTTATTCACAAAAGATTAAACCCTTCAAGGTTGTCAAAATTACCTACCCCGAGCATCTAGCAGCAATACGTGGCCCGTCTGCTGGGGTAGGTAAAGGGTGTCCATCGTTAATAGGTCTTTCAAGTGCAGGAATCAAAAGACGGCATGATTACAATGGCTTCATCCCCCAAACAGAGGATCCCTCCACCATTTGTAATCCTACCTATTGTTCAAAGGATCCATGATCCTTAGCCCTAATTGCTATTGTTCAAATACAACCCATCATTGTTCAACAAGAAAACATCATAACCAAAACAAACTATCAAACTAAAAAAATGGGCTTCGGCTACGTCTAGAAATGTCCTTCATCGCCCATTCATGCAGCCTATGCCTTCGCTGCATCACCATCTCCTCCAGCTCCCATATCCTTCACCTGATCCTTGCCACTGCCACTAGCTTCGATTGCCAGAACATCGTCAGCCTCATCTTCATCATCCTCCAATTCAGCCAACCTAGCCTTCCAGCCTTCCATGTCCCAGCTGCTCCTATCAAAGGCAGGATCCTGAGCTTCTTGAGCCATCTGTAGCTTGGTCTTGTACATGGCAATGGCAGCGGAGACCTTAGCATCCTCCGTGATCTCGTGCTTCTCATAATCAGCATTGATCTGAGTTGCAACTATCTGAGCTTTGGCATCATTGAGATCCTTTTCAAGGGAAGCAATCTTGTGATCCTTGAGCACCTCCACCTTTTGGAGATCAGAGTATTTCTCCTCAAGCTCCTCAACATTCCCAACATAGTCCTCGATCTCAGCAAATTTCTACAAAGAAGACAATGCAAAGATTAGAGTCAGGTGATCCTCAAGTGGATAGGATAACTAAACTGAGTCAGTGATCCTTAGATCATTAAAGTACTCGAGGAATTGATGACGGATCAGAGGTAAGCCTTGAAGGTTGTCAGCTTCAGAGGTCTTTCTTTTCTTTCCACCTCTTCCCTTCGAAGTGGTAGCCTTGGGGATAATGGCGGAGGGGCTAGCAGCAGACTTTTTCTTGGATCGGACGGTGTCAAGCTCAGTGACACTGAATTTGGATGCAGATCTTGATGACTTTCCAGCGCCTACACACCCAAAACAGATAAGTATCCTTATCCTATTTCTATTTAACTACTTATTTAAACATTTAAATATAAAAAGAACAGGATACTTACTCGACATAGTGACAGAACCTGAGGATACCTCTTGAGAATCCTGGGTGTTTGTTTTAAATGATCTTGTTGCAGGATCAAGTTTTCTGAAAGCAGCAAGTCTCTCCTTGGTGGCAGGTGAAGGTATAATATGTGAAATTGTGATAGCTGTACAAAAGAAACAGAAGCATATTAGTAATCTTCATCAGAAACAAGCTTACTCAGTGATCCTTCTAAGGATCCTCTATCCTACCATGGGTGCTCCACTTCCTTGGCAGATCCTTTCCATCCGGGATAGAATCCCTTCTGACAAAGAAGAATCGCCGTTTCCAGTTGGTATCATTCTTAGTGGCTTTAAAGATGGGATGTTCTTCACCGGGTTTACGCTTGAATAGATATCGGTGGGATCCAAATGTTGTGAGATCATACATCTCGGCCAATTCCGACATTCCCAGGTTAATTCCTTCTTGCTCAATGATCCTCTCAAGGGTATATAAGACCCTCCAGATCATTAGCATAGCTTGAATGTAGGAGATGCCGGTGAGGGAGAAAAAAGACTGGGTGAATTCAGGGAAAGGATACGAGTATCCTATTGTGAAAGGAGTGACTGGGAAAGCTACCCAAGTTTCAGAAACGTAATCGCTTAGAACGGTGGGATCAAACGATTTGAAAGTGGTGTTCGCCGAAAAGCAATGTCGGATCCTGTCAATTTTTGGGTCAGTGAAGCAGCATCTTTCTTTCGCCGAATCTTTAATGATCCCCTGGCTCTTGAGAGGACTGTCCTTCTTATGATCCTTAGCCGGTGAGGATCTTAGCATCATCTTGATTATGAAGAAGGTGAAGAAAGAAGGAGCAGAGAAAGAAAACGTAAAGGAAGAAGAGGAAGAGAGATACCTGCTTGATCGTCGGATGAGAATTTAAAGGGAGCTTCTCTTGAATTTGAATGCAGATTGATCCCTATCTCTAACTCCTATTTATAATGATGGTTTTGCAGGATAGTCACCTCAGTGATGTTATACTCGTAACGGCTAGTCCGACTCCAACGGCTAGTTATCCGTTAATTTGTTACGGATAAGAACAAAATATAACTCGTTTATTTACATAATTACTCCTTATATTTTGGGGGCAATTGTTAGGGGTGGATTTCTCAATGATCAGTGATCCTCAATTGCTGTTGGGCTTAGTGATCCACACTTCTGTTTGAATTAGTGATCCTCAGAAGTGTTTCAGGATCAGGATCATGGATCATCATAAGGATCCTTGTACTAACGATTGTCTACTTTGAATTCGAAATTGTTTTGCAGGAGTATGAGCTTGGACCTGGTCTTGGCGATATTTGTAACAACTCTCATTAAAAAGTACTAATTATTACTTTAATTGACCAATAGGAAACCCTAATTGAGAAACCCAAGTGATTCTGCATAATCCCTAAAATTTTCAGAATAATTGGAATCAGGATTAGGGCCCCTAAAACTAAAGGGGGGTAAAACCCTAGTTATGATTATCTTTATAAAACGCTGTCAAATTGGAAAATTCACGCAACGTCGACTCACCTGAGCTAGTTGGACACGTACCTACCCTATCCTAAAAATGTCATCTCAGGCGATACGCGGCACGTGACATGGATTCTTCCGCGACTAGCGGGAGGTGCAAATTTTGGGTATAAATAGAAGGGCCTGGCACTTGCATTCTGTTGTTCGTTCGACGAAGAAATTCGAATTATACACTGAGTTATGCTCTGTTTACCACAATTAACACACACGGATCACTAATCGACGCCGCAATCAGGGTATTAACTCGATCGCTATTACGATTCATTTTCCGATCGATCAATGTACTCAATAGATGTTTAAGTGCTGCCCACATTAGGGTGATGCTTTGTCATTAGTCGTTAATTCGATGGATGTTTAAGCATAGAACTTTGTCATTCGTTGTGAGGGTTGATCTCGTGAGTTATCGTAAATGCTGTATTGATTACTAACCCAGAATTGTGTGCCTGTTATTAAATTTAGGTTAAAAGGCTAATCAGTAGGCTAAACTCTGCCCGTATAAATCTGCAATGTGAGTCATTCTCTTTTTATCAACTATTTTACAATACCTCAAATTATTTTCAAAAGTTATAATTACAGGGACTAAGTCGTGGATATCTTGAATCATTGGCTAGTGGGGTATTGTGCACATTACTAATTTTCTCCCAGTTAGGTTCATTGACCTACTCGGGATAATCACTGTTAGGTTCATTAACCTACAGGGATAATCATCACTATTTAGGTTCATTGATCTAATAGTGGTATGACCATCGTCACCATTGTGACAAGTCGCCAGTTAAAAATAAGATAGAAGCCATTGTAATCGCTCTTATGCTGTAATTGATAACTAAGCAACATTTTATGTAAATAGAATGATTCACTCAGTATTTCCCGCTGAAAAAACCTTTTTCAAACATGTTTCAGGTGATCTATTATGATCCAGGAAAAGTGCCGTGAAGCACTACAAGCTTGAGAAAGTGGCTCAGGATAAAATAAAGAAACATGTTTTGTAAAATAAAAGATTTCTTCGTGAAATCAAATGATTGTAAATTACCGGGGTTTTATCCCGCGTTATGAAATAAAATAATCGGGAAATATTTCAGTTTTAAAAAGATCCTGATGATAAACTTCCGCTGTTAAACTCAATTAAATAAATACCACGGGATTTCTGTCCCGCGGCTCCTGAAACAGGTCAAACCGGGACGGGGGCCGTGACAGAAAAAGGTGGTATCAGAGCCACTTATCGAGCCATTGATTTAAGCCAATTAAGTATTTAGAAATACTTAATAATTTTTATTAATTGCTATTTTGTGATTATGTGTTTTATTATCTGACTATTTTTGTACAGTCTGGGCAAATCTTTATATGTTAACCACTGTAGCAATAAATACAAATCTTTATATATTTTGATTTAAGTTTTAGCACCCTTATTAAATATAAGTCAGAAACCTGATTCAGTAAATAAATAAATAAATTTACAAATAAAACCTAGTATGTTTTCATATTCGGTTGTTTCATAGTTACCCAATATGAAATAATATTTAAAGGTTTTCTATGAAATTTGATATAATTTTTAACTTAGTATTTGTGGGTATTTTGCATAACAGCATGAGTGATTTGTCGGAAGCCCTTCAGAATTTAAATCTCTATCCAGTAAGAATAGAGGTTTCCAGAGATTTTAATAGGTATATACCAGACATAGAAGAACCTATAGAATTCAACGCTTTACCTCTTGAGAAACCCAAGCCTAAGAAAATGGAAATTGGGAAAAGCTCTAGGCAAATTAAAGGGTTACCATCTCAAGAAGAGCTAGATTTTATAATGGCAAGCTATAATACTATTAAACTGTTAATGAAAATGTTTTTATTCAATCTCTTGAAACACAACTACCACTGAACTTAGAACCAGCTATTCCAAACCCTTCAATCCATTCGCAAATAGACGAATGGTTGACTAATGAAATACAGCTCCAGAACCATCCCTATAAGTTTTTTTTCCTCAGTTCAAACCAGAACCTTTACCAAATCTACCAATGAGTAACGAGAATATGGCTGAACTCCGCCATTTTAACGAAGAACTAATGGATGCTGGGAATAGAATCCGGGAGATAGGGGGACAAATTTCCTGGAAATATGATGAAAGGGAGCTTCGTTTTTAGGAAAACAAATGACGAAAGATAGTAGGTTTATGAAACTGTGGTTGTGTAATGGTAATAGTAAAATCAGGATGTGTAAAATAAATAATAAAACGGTTGTATATAGAAGCATGATATAATCTATAAAACAAATGAAATTTTAGAAAATTTACATTTTTGTTTGTATATTCGTTACGTGATTATGTGCAATTAATTGTGACATTGGAATATTTCTTTTATATTAATTATTTATCTATAAATTAGATATCAGATGGAAAACGCTAATAATGAACCAGTTAATGAGATTAATCAATCTGAGCAACAACCGGGGGATCAATATATGACTAGGCAGGATATAGAAAATATCGTTGCTCAAGGGATAGCCAACGCTATTCCAGCAATAGTTACTCAAGGGATCGCCAACGCTATTCCATCAATCGTTGCTGCTATTAAAAATACAATCGAACCACAACAAATCATTTCTAGCAAACGTATTTCTAAAGATAATTTCAGTAATAGCGTAAACGAAGGCAATGATCATGTTAATCATGATAATGAACCACGGCAGGCTCCGCTCCCTAAGAAAATGAAAGCTGCAACGCCTGGTTGCACTTACAAAGAATTTCTTGCTTGTAAACCCGCTGAGTTTGCAGGCAATGAAGGAGCAACTACAGCACTACGTTGGTTAGAGAAAACCGAGGCAGTAATTGCCATAAGTAAATGTGCTCAGGATGATCAGGTCATGTACGCGTCAAACCTTTTCAAAGAAGGGGCGCTAGAATGGTGGAATACGGTGTTACAAGAAAAAGGAAGAAGGATGGCGTATGCTATGCATTGGGAAGAATTTAAGAGCTTTGTAGAAAGAAAATTCTGTCCCGAGTATGAAAAGGAACAAATGACAAATAAATTTCTAACCCACCGGATGGTGGATGTAGATTGTCGAGGGTATACTTCGACATTCTTCGACTATGCTCGAGTAGTACCAACCCTGGCTTCGCCAGAGCCGGTACTTATTTCTCGTTATATTTGGGGATTAATTTCTGAAATCCGTAATATCGTCAAAGCTGCGAAACCTCGCACGATTGATGATGCGGTAGATTTAGCCAATACTCTGACTGACGAACTAGTACGGACAAGAGAAGAAAATAGAAGGAAGGAAGTAGCCCAAAAGATTACCCAAGGATTCCGTCCGGGTAACCATAACAATTTCAAGAAAGGAGGGAATGAGCAATCTTCCACTAGTCCATTTTGCAATTCTTGCAAAAGGAAGCATTTTGGAAGATGCAAAGGATATTGCAATTTTTGCAAAATTCCGGGGCATCAAGAAGAAGATTGCAGGAGGAAGAAATTTTCAGTCTGCTACAATTGTGGAGAAGCTGGGCATCTTAGGCCAGATTGTCCAAAACTGAACAAACCATTTGACAATAAGGCCAAACCTGCAGAAGGAACAAAAAGGAATGTAAGATCCTTCCAACTAACTGCTAAGGAAGCAGAGCTCATTCCAGATGTAATAGCCGGTACGTTCTTAGTTCACAACGTTTACACAAAAGTATTATTTAACTCTGGTGCAAACCAAAGTTTTATAAATACTTCATTTCGCCAAACTCTTAACTTATCTTTAATCAGTATTAGGCAAATTTCTACAATATAAACGGCAGATGGGAATTCAGTTAAAATAAATAAGGTTCTGCAAAACGTAGAAATAGAACTTTTAAATCATAAATTTTCTGCAACTCTATTATCTATGAAATTAGTTGAATTCGATGTTGTGTTAGGAATGGATTGGTTAGTAAACAACCATGCTCGAATTATCTGTGATAAGAATTCCATAGAAATTTGTGCACCCACTGAAGAAGTAATAATGATTACAGGAGATAAGCCATGTAAACCCATAAAGTTCATATCAGTAATGAAAGTTGCTAATTATGAACGAAAGCAAGGGATAGTATATATATGATTTCAGTAATCATTAATACTAAAGATAAAGAACTTAAGGAAATTTCTGTAGTTTCAGAATACCCAGATGTATTCCCAGAAAAGTTATTAGGATTACCACCAGATAGGGAAGTAGGATTCATCTAATTCCAGGAACTATACCCATAGCCAAGGCACCTTATCGGTTAGCACTCAAAGAAATATTAAAACTAAGAAAGCAATTAGATGAATTATTAAGTGAAGTTTCATACAACTTAGTTCATCCCCTTGGGGAGCACCAGTGTTGTTTGTTAAGAAAAAGAATGGTTCGAGGAGAATGTATATTGATTATAAGGAATCGAATAAAGTTACAATTAACAATCAATATCCATTACCTAGAATTGATAATCTATTCGATCAATTCCAGGGAGATAGATATTTTTCTAAGATCGACTTACGTTCCGGATATCATCAATTGAAAGTACAAGAGGAAGACATACCTAAAACTGTTTTCAGGACTAGGTATGGTCATTACGAGTTTACAATCATACCCTACGGATTAATGAATGCACCTGCAGCATTCATGGACATGATGAATAGGATCTGTAAACCATATTTGGATAAATTTGTAATTTTTTTCATCGACGATATACTTATTTATTCCAAAAGTCAGGAAGAACATTGTCAGCACTTGCATGCACTCTTAACTTTGTTAAGAAAAGAGAAGCTTTACGCCAAATTCTCGAAGTGTGAATTTTGGCTGCCAGAAGTGCAATTTCTAGGTCATATGGTGAATCATGAAGGTATTCACGTAGATCCTGATAAGATAGCAGCAATTACCAAATGGAAGGTTCCGCAATTCGCAATGGAAATTAGGAGTTTTGTAGGTTTAGCCGGATACTATAGACGGTTTATTAAGGATTTTTCCAAGATAGCTATACCATTAACTAAGTTAACCTGTAAAACAGTTAAGTTTGAATGGGGACCTAAAAGAAGCCTTTAGGATCTTAAAAGCATAAATTAACAAATGCTCCAATCATAGCCTTACCAGAAGAAACAGAAGATTTTAAAGTATACAGTGATGCTTCAAAGCTAGGATTTGGATGTGTGTTAATGCAACGCAAAAAGGTAATTGCGTATGCATCAAGGCAATTGAAAAAGCATGAAGAAAACGATACCACTCATGACTTAGAATTAGGAGCCATAATTTTGCCCTTAAGATTTTGAGACATTATCTGTATGGAAGTAAGTTTACTGTCTATACGGATCCTAAGAATTTAAGATATATATTTGGGCAAAAAGAATTAAACATGAGGCAAAGGAGATAGATGAAAATCCTAAGTGACTACGATTGTGATATTTAGTATCATGAAGGAAAGGCTGAAGACGGCTAGAGATCACCAGAAGAGTTATACAGATAATAGACGAAAGCCGTTGGAGTTTCAAGTTGGAGACAAAATGCTATTGAAAGTATCTTCTTGGAAAGGAGTTGTTCGATTCGGTAAGAAAGGAAAGCTAAGTCCAAGGTACGTAGGACCATTTCCAGTGATCCACCGTATAGGACTAGTTGCTTATCGTTTACAATTACCAGGAGAGTTAGTTGGAGTACATGATGTATTTTATGTATCCAATATCAAGAAATATCTATCTGACGAATCTTTGGTAGTACCTCTTCAAAATATAGAGGTAAACGAAAAATTTGTAGAGAAACCTCTTCAGATAAAAGATAGAAAGATCAAATTTCTCAAAACACAAACGATTGGTGCTAGTTAAAGTAAAGTGGGATTCAAAGATAGGACCCTAATACACTTAGGAACTAGAATTAGAAAAGAAGCGAAAGTATCCTCAATTATTCCAGTAAATCTCGAGGACGAGATTTTTATTAAGGTAGGGAGAATGTAACAACTCTCATTAAAAAGTACTAATTATTACTTTAATTGACCAATAGGAAACCCTAATTGAGAAACCCAAGTGATTCTGCATAATCCCTAAAATTTTCAGAATAATTGGAATCAGGATTAGGGCCCCTAAAACTCAAGGGGGGTGAAACCCTAGTTATGATTATCTTTATAAAACGCTGTCAAATTGGAAAATTCACGCAACATCGACTCACCTTAGCTAGTTGGACACGTACCTACCCTATCCTAAAAATGTCATCTCAGGCGATACGCGGCACGTGACATTGATTCTTCCGCGACTAGCGGGAGGTGCAAATTTTGGGTATAAATAGAAGGGCCTGGCACTTGCATTCTGTTGTTCGTTCGACGAAGAAATTCGAATTATACACTGAGTTATGCTCTGTTTACCACAATTAACACACACGGATCACTAATCGACGCCGCAATCAGGGTATTAACTCGATCGCTATTACGATTCATTTTCCGATCGATCAATGTACTCAATGGATGTTTAAGTGCTGCCCACATTAGGGTGATGCTTTGTCATTAGTTGTTAATTCGATGGATGTTTAAGCATAGCACTTTGTCATTCGTTGTGAGGGTTGATCTCGTGAGTTATCGTAAATGCTGTATTGATTACTAACCCAGAATTGTGTGCCTGTTATTAAATTTAGGTTAAAAGGCTAATCAGTAGGCTAAACTCTGCCCGTATAAATCTGCAATGTGAGTCATTCTCTTTTTATCAACTATTTTACAATACCTCAAATTATTTTCAAAAGTTATAATTACAGGGACTAAGTCATGGATATCTTGAATCATTGGCTAGTGGGGTATTGTGCACATTACTAATTTTCTCCCAGTTAGGTTCATTGACCTACTCGGGATAATCACTGTTAGGTTCATTAACCTACAGGGATAATCATCACTATTTAGGTTCATTAATCTAATAGTGGTATGACCATCATCACCATTGTGATATGTCACCATTGTGACAAGTCGCCAGTTAAAAATAAGATAGAAGCCATTGTAATCGCTCTTATGCTGTAATTGATAACTAAGCATCATTTTATGTAAATAGAATGATTCACTCAGTATTTCCCGCTGACAAAACCTTTTTCAAACATGTTTCAGGTGATCTATTATGATCCAGGAAAAGTGCCGTGAAGCACTACAAGCTTGAGAAAGTGGCTCAGGATAAAATAAAGAAACATGTTTTGTAAAATAAAAGATTTCTTCGTGAAATCAAATGATTGTAAATTACTGGGGTTTTATCCCGCGTTATGAAATAAAATAATCGGGAAATATTTCAGTTTTAAAAAGATCCTGATGATAAACTTCCGCCGTTAAACTCAATTAAATAAATACCACGGGATTTCTGTCCCGCGGCTCCTGAAACGGGTCAAACCGGGACGGGGGCCGTGACAATATTCCTGGAGCATATTCCATGTTTATTTCGCACGTGCATAGCTAAAAGTGGACGTTATGGAGTCGTGGAGGACTTGCACCATTTGCAGAATGTTTGTTAGTGTAGATATTTTCTATATTTAAACGGGGGTAGCGAGCTAAATAGAGACACTTTGGCTATTTTTTGGCTACACACACACTTTTGCAACTGCTCTCACTAGCTCTCGACAAAACACTTAGCGATTATACACTTTTTTACACAATACACAATAGTGATCCTTGTAATTAGCTCGCTATCATCCAAAGTTGTAACAGATTTCTTGTTTAATTGGAGTTGGTGATCGGTAGTTTCCATCACCCGAGGTTTTTTATGCCGGAGATCATTCATTGATCAAGGGCTTTTTCCTCGTATAAATCTTCGTGTCACTTAATCATTACATTTCAGAGTGATCCTTATTGTTGTTCATCAATTCAAGCATCATACCTCACAACAGAAAGTTTGGTTGCATTGTCATTGCTTGATTTTTGACCAAAACATATATCACTTCTTTTTCTCTGACTTGAGCAAAGGCTTCAGCTTCTATCCATTTGGAGAAGTAATCAGTCATAGCAAGCATGAACACTTTTCCTCCAGGTACCTTGGGAAGTTTACCAACTATATCCATTCCCCATCTCATGAATGGCCAAGAAGAGGATATAGGATGAAGGAGCTCTGCTGGTTGATGAAGGATATTGCTATGTCTCTGACAAGCATCACATCTCTTGGCATAATCCACAGCATCCTTCTTCATTGTAGGCCAATAGTACAATGTCCTAAGGATCCTTGAGAACAGTGCTCTGCTCCCAGTATGGTTTCCACAATCTCCTTCATGAAAATCCTTTAGGACTTCTTGAACTTCAGGATCCTCAATGCATCTTAGATATGGGCCTGCAAGAGAGCGTTTATATAACATGTTATTTAATATTGTAAATTGAGATACCTTGACATTGAAAGCTCTAGGATTTTCTCCTGTAGGGATCTCTCCATGCTGTATATATCTCATGATTGGAAGGATCCATGATCCTGAATGAGATTGTGTATCGTCACTAGGGATGATTGCAGAATCCTCTCCTATCTCCATAGCTACATGATCCTCAATAGCAGGAGTTAGGATATGAATAATGGGGATTTTAATATCCTCCGGAATCTTCAAGGATGGTCCAAGGTTGGCCAGTGCATCAGCTTCTGCATTTTCTTCTCTGGGTACCTGTGTCAAACTAAAGGAAACAAAAGAGAGTGCCAATTCTTTGACTATCTCTAAATATTTAATTAGCTTTTCACCTTTAACAACATAGGATCCATTAAAGTGATTGGTAATTAATAATGAATCTACATGTACCTCAAGATACCTGATCCTCATATGCTTGGCAATTTGCAAGCCAGATATCAAGGCTTCATATTCAGCCTCATTATTAGTAGTTTGAAACTCACAAGCTATTGAGTGGGGTATTATGTCACCCTGTGGTGATTTTAGTAGTATTCCAAGTCCAGTTCCCTTGATATTAGATACTCCATTAGTGAAGAGTATCCAAGGATCCTTAGTCTCTTCAAGTTGCTGGACTTCTAACTCAGCTTCCCTTTGTAGATCACTACTGAAATCTGCCACAAAGTCAGCTAAGGCTTGAGATTTAATGGCAGTTCTTGGCTCATATCTTATATCATAGGCACTGTTTTGGTCAAAAATCAAGCAAAGATAATGCAACCAAATCTTTTGTTGTGAGGTGTGATGCTTGAATCAATGAACAATATGAAGGATCACTCAGAAATGTAATGAACAAGTGACACAATGATTTATACGAGGAAAAAGCCCTTGATCAAAAGTTGATCTCCGGCATAAAAAACCTCGGGTGATGGAAACTACCGATCACTAACTCAAATTAAACAGAAAATGTATTACAACTTCGGATGATAGCGAGCTAGTTACAAGGATCACTAGAGTGTAATGTGCAAAAAAGTGTGTAATTGCCAAGTAAACTGTCGAGAGCTGATGAAAGCAGTTACGAGTGTGTGTGTTTAGCCAAAAATAGCCAAGTGTTCTGATCTAGCTCGCCATCCCCTTTTAAATTTGGGAAATATCTAAGCTAAATAACTATCCGCATTTCGTGCAAGTCTTCCACGACCTCCATAACGTTCATATTAGTCAAGCACGTGCGGAATAAATAAGGAATATGCTCCAGGAATATCGCCGAGACCAAGTCCAAGCTCGTACTCCTGCAAAACAACATCATATTCAAAGCAGACAATCGTTAGTGTAAGGATCACTATGATGATCCATGATCCTGATCCTACAATACTCTATGAGGATCACTAATTCAAACAGAATTGAGGATCCCTAAGCTTGACAGAAATTGAGGATCACTGATCTTTGGAAAATCCTCCCCTAACAATTGCCCCCAAAATATAAGGAGTAAAGTGTAAATAAATGAGTTATATTTTATCATTCTTATCCGTAACAAACCAACGGATATATAGCCGTTACTTTCTGACTAGCCGTTGCCAATCTGAGGTCATCGAAGTGACTACCCTGCAGGATCATGATTATAAATTGAAGTTAGAGATAAGGGTTAGGAAGCATTTAAATTCGTGTGTTTCATCCTTTAAATCTTCATTCGAAGATCTGATCAGGTATTTCTCTTTCCTTTCTCTCTTCATATTCTCATTCTGTTTCTTCTTCTTCACCATCATCATGACCAAGATGATGCTGAGATCTTCACCGGCTAAGGATCACAAAAAGGACAGTCCCTTGAGGAGCCAAGGGATCATCGAAGACTCTGCGAAAGAAAGATGCTGCTTTACTGAACCGCAGATAGACAGGATCCGCCATTGTTTTCCGGCGAACACCTTTTTCAAAGCTTTTGACCCCATCGTCCTAAGCGACTTTGTCTCTGAAACTTGGGTAGCTTTTCCGGTCACCCCGTTTACGATAGGATACTCGTATCCTTTTCCTGATTTCACCCAATCTTTCTTCTCTCTTACCGGCATCTCCTACATCCAAGCAATGCCAATGATATGGAGGGTCTTGTATACCCTTGAAAGGATCATTGTGCATGAAGGTATTGATCTGGGAATGTCGGAGTTAGCAGAAATGTATGACCTTGTGAGCCATGGATCTCATCGATATCTATTCAAACATAAACCTGGTGAAGAACACCCCATCTTCAAAGCCACTAAGAATGACACCAACTGGAAACGGCGATTCTTCTTTGTCAGAAGGGATTCTACCCCTGATGGAAAGGATCTGCCTAGAAAATGGACCACTCATGGTAGGATAGAGGATCCTGAGAAGGATCACAGGATAACCTTGTTTCTGCTAAGGATCACTAACATCCTTTTGTTTCTATTTTGCAGCTATTACTGTTTCACACCTTATTACAACACCTGCAACGAAGGAAAGGCTTGCTGCATTTCGGAGGCTTGATCCAGCAATAAGATCATTTCAAGCAAATACCCAGGATTCTCAAGAAGTATCCTCAGGCTCTGTTACAATGTCAAGTAAGTATCCCATTTTGTGCATAATTAAATGTTAAATTAGAATGAAATAAGGATACTTATCTGTTTTGGATGTGTAGGTGCTGGAAAATCATTGAAGTCTGCTACTCATTTCAGTGTCACCGATCTCACCACTGTTGGTCCCAGGTCTGGGAAGAAGAAGGCTGCTGCTAGCCCAAGTACTGCCATCCCCAAGCCTACCACCTCCAAGGGAAAGAAGAGGAAAGCCTCTGAGGCTGACAATCTAGAAGGCTTGCCTCTAATCCGCCACCAGTTCCTTGAATATTTTGCTGATGTAAGGATCACTGACCTAGCATAATTATCCTGCCCACTTGAGGATCATGTGATCCTAAACTTTACATTGTCTTTTTGCAGAAATTTGCTGAAATCGAGGACTACGTAGGCAGTGTTGAATAGGTTGAGCAAAAGTGTGTGGACCTCCAAAAGATCATGCAGGCCAAGGATAAGAAGATTGCCTCCCTTGAAAACGACGTCAATCTGGTGAAGAGGGAACTTGTCCTGGCTCATATCACAGCTGATCAGGAGAAGGCTGAAATCACCAATGATGCCAAAGTCTCCGCTGCCATTGCTATGTACAAAACCCAGTTACAGATGGCCCAAGAAGCTCTGGATCCTGAGTTTGACAAGAGCAACTGGGACATAGAGGGCTGGAAGGCTAGATTGGCTGAGCTGGATGATGAAGAAGAGGCTGGTGAGGTCTTAGCAATTGAGGCTGGCAGCAGTGGGATGAAGGATCATGTGGGTGATGCTGGAGCTGGAGGAGCTGGTGAAGGTGATGGTGATGCAGCAAAGGTGTAAGTTGCAGGAATGGGTAATAATGGACATTTCTAGACGCGGCCGGAGCCCATTTTTTTCTTTTTAGGACATGGTAGTAGTTTTATTTTGGTTATGGTGTTTTGAAACAATCTTGGGTTGTATTTGAATAATAGTTTCTAGGATTATGGATCATGGATCCTGGGACAATAGGTAGGATAATGGGTGGTGGATGGATCCTCTGTTTGGGGGATGAAGCCACTTGTTATCCTGCCATCTTTAATTTCCTTCACTTCAAAGACCTATGAACAATGGACACCCTTTACCTACCCCAGCGGACGGGCCATGTATTGCTGGTAGATGCTTGGGGTAAGTAATTTTGACAACCTTGAAGGGTTAAACGTTTTGTGAATAAATAAAACCTTAACTTTTTGGCTATTTCCTGTATTGTTATCCTTGTGAATACTTTACTTTTCAATTGTTGTGATATATATTTTGCCTGAATTTATTAAGTAAAGAAGAAAAATTTAATAAATAACCTCAAAAAGTTTAGGATATGATCAAGGATCACATATCCTATAGTCAACAAGTTCTGAAAAGTAGTGTAGTTTAAGGATCATAAGTTCAGTTGTCAAAGGATAAGGGTCACTTAGATAAATAATGAATAAAACCAAAATGAACAAGGATCATATCTGAGAATCCAAGTTAGGATCCTAACCTTTAACACTTATAATCTGGATAACCAAAAGACAAACCTTAGTAGAAGATAAGGATCAAGGATCCTTAGTCGTTTAGCTTAAAAAACCTGAAATAGAATACAACTTGGGACTAAGCCAATATAAGATAAAAGTTAGTAACTGGGGACAAGCCCAACAATTCTGGGGACAAGCCCAATATACTTGGGACAAGCCCAAAGGATAACTAGGGACAAGCCCAAAGGATAACCGGGGACAAGCCCAAAGGATAACTGGGGACAAGCCCAAAGAATAACTGGGGACAATCCCAAAGGATAACTGGGGACGAGCCCAAAGATCGTGTGTAAACTAGAGTATGGCCCTCACTGGCGACTATCCAAATTTAGTGACATGAAAATGCCAAAACCTTAGCTAACGTGAAAACGTTAGAAACCTTAGGAACAGATGTATGGTACGTCTACCATTATACGTAGGATCCTAAATATAGCCAGTACAATGAAATTGTTAGCCCCTACTGGTCCCATTGCCATGAACTATACCAGGATCATCGTGCGCTACTGGCGAAACTGGGGACAGGCCCAAAACTGGGGACTAGCCCAAATAACTAGGGTCAAGCCCAAATAACTGGGGTCAAGCCCAAATAACTGGATACTTCTGTGGATACTCAATCCTTTGTTAAGGATACCTGAACCTTCAAAACTCAGAATCAAGTGAAAGGAGGATAAAGGATGCAGGATCCTTATCCTTATATAAGATAATTAAAGAATGAAATAGTTTGAGATTAGAATATTACCAGAATGAGGATCATCTGTCCTGTAAGGATCCTTCAAGGATACTTGTTAGCTAAGGATCATGCATCCTTATTACATGAAGTATTTCTTCAAGTGGACAGCATTCCAAGCTCTTGGTAGCAAATCACCTTCCATTGTTAGCAAACGATATGCTCCCTTTCCTGCTTCAGCTTCAATCAAATAAAGGCCTTCCCACTTTGGTGCTAACTTCCCATCAGTAGGATTGGTGGTATTCTGAAATGCTTTCCTTAATACCATATCACCAACTTGGAATTTCCTGATCCTGACATTCTTGTTGTAAGCTCCAGCCATCCTTTGTTGATAACTGGCCATCCTCATCCTTGCCAAATCCCTGAGTTCTTCTATAGTATCCAAGTCTTGAACCAAGTTTTCAGCATTTCCTTTAGGATCACGAATGCTTGTTCTTGCAGTAGGAACCACCATTTCTGTAGGGATCACTGATTCTGCTCCAAATACCAAAGAGAATGGAGTTTGGCCAGTAGCATTCTTGGGAGTTGTCCTATCAGCCCAAAGTACATAAGGTAGTTTTTCTACCCATTTTCCTTTCTTGGATCCAAGCTTTTTCTTCAAATTGTTGATGATGATCTTGTTGGATGATTCTGCCTGACCATTAGCTTGTGGGTGGACTGGTGTTGATGTTATCATCTTAATCCCCCAGCTGTCACAAAAGTTAGTAGTTCTATTCCCAATAAACTGGGATCCATTATCACAAACAATTTCAGAAGGGATACCAAGTCTAGTAATAATGTTTCTTTTAATAAAGGATATAACTTCCTTTTCTCTGACTTGAGCAAAGGCTTCAGCCTCTATCCACTTGGAGAAGTAATCAGTCATAGCGAGCATGAATACTTTTCCACCAGGTGCCTTAGGAAGCTTACCAACTATATCCATTCCCATCTCATAAATGGCCATGAAGAGGCTATAGGATGCAAAAGCTCTGCTGGTTGATGAAGGATATTACTATGTCTCTGACAAGGATCACACTTCTTGGCATATTCCACATCATCCTTCTTCATAGTAGGCCAATAGTATCCTGTCCTCAGGATCCTTGAGAATAATGCCCTGCCCCTAGTGTGGTTTCCACAATCTCCTTCATGGAAATCTTTTAGGACTTCTTGGATTTCAGGATCCTCAATGCATCTTAGATATGGTCCTGCAAGAGATCGTTTATACAACATATTATTCAATATTGTAAATTGAGATACCTTGATTTTGAAAGCCCTAGGGTTTTCTCCTGTAGGAATCTCTCCATGTTGTATGTATCTCATGATTGGGAGGATCCATGATCCTGAATGAGATTGAGTATCCTCACTAGGGATAATTGCAGAATCCTCTCCTATCTCCATGGCTACATGATCCTCGATAGCAGAGGTCAGGATGTGGATAATAGGGATCTTGATATCCTCCGGGATCTTCAAGGATGATCCTAGATTTGCTAATGCATCAGCCTCTGCATTCTCTTCCCTTGGTACCTGTGTCAAACTAAAGGAAACAAAAGAGAGTGCCAATTCTTTGACTATCTCTAAATATTTGATTAGCTTTTCACCTTTAACAGCATAGGATCCATTAAAGTGATTAGTGATTAGTAATGAATCTACATGTACCTCAAGATACCTGATCCTCATATGCTTAGCAATTTGCAAACCAGCTATCAAGGCTTCATATTCAGCCTCATTGTTGGTAGTTTGAAATTCACAAGCTATGGAGTGGGGTATTATGTCCCCCTGTGGCGATTTTAGTAGTATTCCAAGCCTTGTTCCTTTAACATTAGAAGCACCATCAGTGAAGAGTATCCAAGGGTCCTTAGTTTCTTCTAGCTGTTGGACCTCTAACTCAGCTTCCTTTTGCAAGTCACTACTAAAATCTGCCACAAAGTCAGCTAAGGCTTGGGATTTGATGGCAATCCTTGGTTCATATCTTATATCATAAGCACTAAGCTTCACTGCCCACTTAGCCATCCTTCCTGACATTTCAGGTTTCCTGAGAACCTTCTTAATTGGGAAATTAGTTTTAACAATAATGGCATGAGTTTCAAAATAATGTCTTAATTTAGTAGATGCCATAATTAATGCAAGGATAAGTTTTTATAAATGTGAATACCTGGATTCAGCATTAAGCAAACTCTTACTTAGATAATAGACAGGATGTTGTGTACCTTCGTGATCCTTAACAAGGACCGCACTTACTGCTTTTGAGGATACTGCTAGGTATAAGGATAATATATCCCCCTTTTCTGGTTTCATCAAGGCAGGGGCTGAGGATAGGTAATCCTTAAGAGCTTTGAGGGCACTTTCATGCTTCTCAGTCCATTCAAATTTCCTGTTCTTCCTCAGGATGTCATAGAATTCCTTGAACTTTTATGAGGATTTGGATATGACCTGTTCAAGGCTGCGATCCTGCCTGTCAACCTTTGCACATCCTTAGCATTGGCAGGAGATTTAATATTCACAATAGCCTTAATTTGCTCTGGACTTGCTTCAATGCCCCTCTTTGTCACCATATAGCCTAAGAATTTACCTGCCTTAACACCAAAATAACACTTTGAAGGATTTAGTTTCATATTAAATTTATCAAGGATATTGAATGCTTCCTCCAAGTCTTTAAGGTGATCCTCAGCTCTCTTGGACTTAACCACCATGTCATCTATATAGACTTCCATAGTGTGTCCAATTTGTTCCTTGAACATCATATTGACTAGCCTTTGATAAGTAGCACCTGCATTCCTTAGTCCAAATGGCATAGCAATATAACAATATATACCAGTTGGGGTCATAAAGGCTGTATCCTCTTGATCAGATGGTTCCATCTGAATTTGTTGAAATCCAGATGAAGCATCCATAAAAGTCAACAACACATGACCCGCGGTAGCATCCACCATGGAGTCAATGTGGGGGTAATGTGAAAGGATCCTTGGGACATGCCTTGTTTAAATCAGTAAAATCGACACATACCCTCCACTTTCCATTTTTCTTTTGAACAACAACCACATTGGCTAACCACCTTGGATACTTAACCTCTCTTATCATACCTGCCCGAAGTAGTTTATGTACCTCTTCCTGGATAATGGCATTCCTCTCATGTGAAAACTTCCTCCTCTTCTGATGTATAGGCTTGAATGACCTGTCAATGCCAAGCTTGTGAGTAATTATATCCTTAGATATACCTATCATATCCTCATGCTTCCAGGAAAATGTGGTTTTCTTCCTCTTAAGGAAGGATACTAGATCCTGTTCAATGCCGCTAAGGATCCCTGATCCTATGAAGATCTTGGATTCAGGATCATGAGGATCCATGAGGATTTCTTTCAAATCCTGTTCTCTTGCCCCCAAGACATCCCTTGGAGGATACTTTAGTTGCTATTGCTCCCTTGGTCTTGAGGCCGACTTCATTGATGATGTGTAACAATTTTTAGCTTCTTGCTGGTCACTTTCAATTTTCACCACCCCCCATGGATTAGGAAGCTTCACACACTGATGATAAGTAGACGGGACTGCCTTCATGTCATGTATCCATGGCCTGCCAAGGATAACATTACAACAAGATAAGCAATCTATAACACAAAACTTTTGATAAGAATGGAGTCCTTCAATATAGATAGGGAGTTTGATGTCCCCCAATGTATTTTTGGTTTCCCCGCTAAATCCCACAAGTACTGAGGATCTTGGGACAATGTCTGATTCAGGAATGTTCATCTTCTTGAGGACATCAAGCTGAATGATATTCACTGAGCTTCCTCCATCTATAAGGATCTTGCGAACAAAATGGTTAGAAATAAATAGAGTAATAACAAGACCATCATGATGAGGATCCTGAATGTCAAGACGATCATCCTCATCAAAAGTTATAATCTTATCCTGTGTGATAGTGGAGGTCCGGATGGGTCTGTCTCCATTATCCATCTTGGTTTCCTTGGTATGTCTTTTGGCTGCTGAAAAGGAAGTACCACAAATGTCTGATCCACCGGATATGAAGTTTATAACTTGTGCATCTGCTGGAGGAGCAGGAGCCTTTTCCGGGATCCTTTCAGGATCCTGGATCCTTGATTTCTTTCTGCCCAGAAGCTCCTTCAAGTGCCCGTTGCTTAACAAGTAACCAATTTCTTTTCTAAGTGCAATACACTCTTCAGTGAGATGCCCAAAATCCTCATGATATGCACACCACTTGGACTTATCCTTTGTAGCTGCTGGTTTATCACTTTTCCTTGGCCACCTAGCTTTCTCACCTAGACTCTGCATTGCAAGAATTAGCTCATTGTTATCAACAGAAAAACAATATTCAGAAATTGGAGGATAATCCTCATCATCCTCATCTTGCTCTACCGCATGCACATTCTGGTTGTCAGACTTGTTGTAGGACTTGAACTTGTTATTCTTAAAGTAGGATCCTTGCTTTTCCTGTTTTGAGGATCCTGTCAATCTCTCCTGGATCCTTTTATCATCCTCTAGACGGATGAACCTAAGGGCCCTGGTTCTTACTTCATCAAGATTCCTGCATGGGGTCATAATAAGATCATCATAGAACTGTGAATCCCTAAGCAATCCCATTTTAAAGGCTTCTACAGCCGTAGCAATATCCAGGTTAGGAATGTCTAAGGATTCTTTACTAAACTTAGTGATGTAATCTCTAAGTGATTCATTTTGACCTTGTGTTACCCTATATAGATCACTAGTTAATCGTTCAAATTTTCTACTACAAGAGAATTGACTATTAAACAAATTAACTAGATTAGCAAATGAAGTAACAGAGTAAGGGGGAAGACTTAGCAGCCATTTAAGAGCAGATCCTGTGAGTGTGGATCCAAAACCCTTGCATAGACATGCTTCTTTTAACCTCTCAGGAATTGGATTGATCTCCATCCTCTCCCTGTATTGAGCTACATGCTCCTCTGGATCCGTTGAACCATCATACAGCTTCATGGATGGTATCTGGAATCTTTTGGGTATCTCAGCATCACATAAGGGTGGTGCAAAACGAGATATCCTATGGCTACCGTCTGCGATCTCAGGAATGGGCTTAACCACTCCTGGAACACTGGATATCATATCCTTAAGCTTCTGTAACTCTCTAGCCATAGCCTGATTGATACCTGTATCCTGCATAGAGCCATGGTTAGTGTTATATGAATTATTAAAAGTGTTACCTCCCATGGGATTCAAGTTTGGAATTGCAGATGTGAATCCATATTGACGGGATTCTGGTATGATTGAAGGACCAGAGGAAGCAATGGTCTGCATTGGTATGAAGTCTCCTTGATGAACATCCGAACTTGGAGGCTGCATACTTCTTAAGAATCCTTGATCCTGAAAGATGTTGGATCCTTGAACCTGAGAGGATCCTTGAACCTGAAAGGATCCTTGGGGCTGAGAGGATCCTTGAACTTGAAAGGATCCTGGAACCATAGAGAATCCTTGGACCTGGGAGGATCCTTGAACCTGGGAGGATCCTTGGACCTGGGAGGATCCTTGGACCTGGGAGGATCTTTGGACCTGGGAGGATCCTTGAACCTGGGAGGATCCTTGGACCTGGGAGGATCCTTGGACCTGGGAGGATCCTTGAACCGCGTGCATTCCCAAATATCCTCCTAAGCTGAAGGATCCTTGATGCTGAAAAGAGGATCTTGAGGGCTGAGAACAGGATCCTTGAAGCTGGAAGTGGGAGCCAAATGCCTGACTCATAGTTGCTGTTCCATAACGCCTTTCTGATGGACCACTTTGATATTGGATGCCCGGAACTGCCGATTGTAGGGTAGTTACAACTGGAGTTTCAAATTCAGTGATCTTGGCATCAAAGGAGAGTGATCCTCCACTGATTTATTCTGTTTCTTGATATCACCAATCTCTTGGAGGATCCGTTCATTTGTTTTGTCCTGCTCTTGCATGCGATCTTTCATCTGCAAAATCAGAGTAAAAAGATCATTAATAGTAGGATTAGAGGAAACAGAAGAAGTTGGTGGTTTTGGAAAAATGGGGGTTTGTCTCTTCGCAGCATTTTCAGCATTCTTCTGGGATCCAGAAGGTGGTGGAGGCAAAGGTGGAACGCCTTGTGAAGAACTGATTGACGGCATTGAACTTGAAGTGTTCTTCGCTGAGGAAGCCATCTGCTTGGTTGTAGTGAACCGGAATGACCACAAAAATATGAATCTTCTTAGGAATGAAGCACCAATTGCCCCACGGTGGGCGCTAAACTGTTTTTGTCAAAAATCAAGCAAAGATAATGCAACCAAATCTTTTGTTGTGAGGTGTGATGCTTGAATCAATGAACAATATGAAGGATCACTCAGAAATGTAATGAACAAGTGACACAATGATTTATACGAGGAAAAAGCCCTTGATCAAAAGTTGATCTCCGGCATAAAAAACCTCGGGTGATGGAAACTTCCGATCACTAACTCAAATTAAACAGAAAATGTATTACAACTTCAGATGATAGCGAGCTAGTTACAAGGATCACTAGAGTGTAATGTGCAAAAAAGTGTGTAATTGCCAAGTAAACTGTCGAGAGCTGATGAAAGCAGTTACGAGTGTGTGTGTTTAGCCAAAAATAGCCAAGTGTTCTGATCTAGCTCGCCATCCCCTTTTAAATTTGGGAAATATCTAAGCTAAATAACTATCCGCATTTCATGCAAGTCTTCCACGACCTCCATAACGTTCATATTAGTCAAGCACGTGCGGAATAAATAAGGAATATGCTCCAGGAATATCGCCGAGACCAAGTCCAAGCTCGTACTCCTGCAAAACAACATCATATTCAAAGCAGACAATCGTTAGTGTAAGGATCACTACGATGATCCATGATCCTGATCCTACAATACTCTATGAGGATCACTAATTCAAACAGAATTGAGGATCCCTAAGCTTGACAGAAATTGAGGATCACTGATCTTTGGAAAATCCTCCCCTAACAATTTCCCCCAAAATATAAGGAGTAAAGTGTAAATAAATGAGTTATATTTTATCGTTCTTATCCGTAACAAACCAACGGATATATAGCCGTTACTTTCTGACTAGCCGCTGCCAATCTGACGTCATCGAAGTGACTACCCTGCAGGATCATGATTATAAATTGAAGTTAGAGATAAGGGTTAGGAAGCATTTAAAATCGTGCATTTCATCCTTTAAATCTTCATTCGAAGATCTGATCAGGTACTTCTCTTTCCTTTCTCTCTTCATATTCTCATTCTGTTTCTTCTTCTTCACCATCATCATGACCAAGATGATGCTGAGATCTTCACCGGCTAAGGATCACAAAAAGGACAGTCCCTTGAGAAGCCAAGGGATCTTCGAAGACTCTGCGAAAGAAAGATGCTGCTTTACTGATCCTCAGATAGACAGGATCCGCCATTGTTTTCCGGCGAACACCTTTTTCAAAGCTTTTGACCCCATCGTCCTAAGCGACTTTGTCTCTGAAACCTGGGTAGCTTTTCCGGTCACCCTGTTTACGATAGGATACTCGTATCCTTTTCCTGATTTCACCCAATCTTTCTTCTCTCTTACCGGCATCTCCTACATCCAAGCAATGCCAATGATATGGAGGGTCTTGTATACCCTTGAAAGGATCATTGTGCATGAAGGTATTGATCTGGGAATGTCGGAGTTAGCAGAAATGTATGACCTTGTGAGCCATGGATCTCATCGATATCTATTCAAACATAAACCTGGTGAAGAACACCCCATCTTCAAAGCCACTAAGAATGACACCAACTGGAAACGGCGATTCTTCTTTGTCAGAAGGGATTCTATCCCTGATGGAAAGGATCTGCCTAGAAAATGGACCACTCATGGTAGGATAGAGGATCCTGAGAAGGATAACAGGATAACCTTGTTTCTGCTAAGGATCACTAACATCCTTTTGTTTCTATTTTGCAGCTATTACTGTTTCACACCTTATTACAACACCTGCAACGAAGGAAAGGCTTGCTGCTTTTCGGAGGCTTGATCCTGCAATAAGATCATTTCAAGAAAATACCCAGGATTCTCAAGAAGTATCCTCAGGCTCTGTTACAATGTCAAGTAAGTATCCCATTTTGTGCATAATTAAATGTTAAATTATAATGAAATAAGGATACTTATCTGTTTTGGATGTGTAGGTGCTGGAAAATCATCGAAGTCTGCTACTCGTTTCAGTGTCACCGATCTCACCACTGTTGGTCCCAGGTCTGGGAAGAAGAAGGCTGCTGCTAGCCCAAGTACTGCCATCCCCAAGCCTACCACCTCCAAGGGAAAGAAGAGGAAAGCCTCTGAGGCTGACAATCTAGAAGGCTTGCCTCTAATCCGCCACCAGTTCCTTGAATATTTTGCTGATGTAAGGATCACTGACCTAGCTTAATTATCCTGCCCACTTCAGGATCATGTGATCCTAAACTTTACATTGTCTTTTTGCAGAAATTTGCTGAAATCGAGGACTATGTAGGCAGTGTTGAAGAGGTTGAGCAAAAGTGTGTGGACCTCCAAAAGATCATGCTGGCCAAGGATAAGAAGATTGCCTCCCTTGAAAACGACGTCAATCTGGTGAAGAGGGAACTTGTCCTGGCTCATATCACAGCTGATCAGGAGAAGGCTGAAATCACCAATGATGCCAAAGTCTCCGCTGCCATTGCTATGTACAGAACCCAGTTACAGATGGCCCAAGAAGCTCTGGATCCTGAGTTTGACAAGAGCAACTGGGACATAGAGGGCTGGAAGGCTAGATTGGCTGAGCTGGATGATGAAGAAGAGGCTGGTGAGGTCTTAGCAATTGAGGCTGGCAGCAGTGGGATGAAGGATCATGTGGGTGATGCTAGAGCTGGAGGAGCTGGTGAAGGTGATGGTGATGCAGCAAAGGTGTAAGTTGCAGGAATGGGTAATGATGGACATTTCTAGACGCGGCCGGAGCCCATTTTTTTCTTTTTAGGACATGGTAGTATTTTTATTTTGGTTATGGTGTTTTGAAACAATCTTGGGTTGTATTTGAACAATAGTTTCTAGGATTATGGATCATGGATCCTGGGACAATAGGTAGGATAATGGGTGGTGGATGGATCCTCTTTTTGGGGGATGAAGCCACTTGTTATCCTGCCATCTTTAATTTCCTTCACTTCAAAGACCTATGAACAATGGACACCCTTTACCTACCCCAGTGGACGGGCCATGTATTGCTGGTAGATGCTTGGGGTAAGTAATTTTGACAACCTTGAAGGGTTAAACGTTTTGTGAATAAATAAAACCTTAACTTTTTGGCTATTTCCTGTATTGTTATCCTTGTGAATACTTTACTTTTCAATTGTTGTGATATATATTTTGCCTGAATTTATTAAGTAAAGAAGAAAAATTTAATAAATAACCTCAAAAAGTTTAGGATATGATCAAGGATCACATATCCTATAGTCGACAAGTTCTGAAAAGTAGTGTAGTTTAAGGATCATAAGTTCAGTTGTCAAAGGATAAGGGTCACTTAGATAAATAATGAATAAAACCAAAATGATCAAGGATCATATCTGAGAATCCAAGTTAGGATCCTAACCTTTAACACTTATAATCAGGATAACCAAAAGACAAACCTTAGTAGAAGATAAGGATCAAGGATCCTTAGTCGTTTAGCTTAAAAAACCTGAAATAGAATACAACTTGGGACTAAGCCAATATAAGATAAAAGTTAGTAACTGGGGACAAGCCCAACAATTCTGGGGACAAGCCCAATATACTGGGGACAAGCCCAAAGGATAATTGGGGACAAGCCCAAAGGATAACTGGGGACAAGCCCAAAGGATAACTGGGGACAATCCCAAAGGATAACTGGGGATGAGCCCAAAGATCGTGTGTAAACTAGAGTATGGCCCTCACTGGCGACTATCCAAACTTAGTGACATGAAAATGCCAAAACCTTAGCTAACGTGAAAACGTTAGAAACCTTAGGAACGGATGTATGGTACGTCTACCATTATACGTAGGATCCTGAATATAGCCAGTACAATGAAATTTTCAGCCCCTAAAGCGAGTATTGGTCCCATTGCCATGAACTATACCAGGATCATCGTGCGCTACTGGCGAAACTGGGGACAGGCCCAAAACTGGGGACTAGCCCAAATAACTGGGGTCAAGCCCAAATAACTAGATTCTTCTGTGGATACTCAATCCTTTGTTAAGGATACCTGAACCTTCAAAACTCAGAATCAAGTGAAAGGAGGATAAAGGATGCAGGATCCTTATCCTTATATAAGATAATTAAAGAATGAAATAGTTTGAGATTAGAATATTACCAGAATGAGGATCATCTGTCCTGTAAGGATCCTTCAAGGATACTTCTTAGTTAAGGATCATGCATCCTTATTACATGAAGTATTTCTTCAAGTGGACAACATTCCAAGCTCTTGGTAGCAAATCACCTTCCATTGTTAGCAAACGATATGCCCCCTTTCCTGCTTCAGATTCAATCAAATAAGGGCCTTCCCACTTTGGTGCTAACTTCCCATCAGCAGGATTGGTGGTATTCTGAAATGCTTTCCTTAATACCATATCACCAACTTGGAATTTCCTGATCCTGACATTCTTGTTGTAAGCTCCAGCCATCCTTTGTTGATAACTGGCCATCCTTATCCTTGCCAAATCCCTGAGTTCTTCTATAGTATCCAAGTCTTGAACCAAGTTTTCAGCATTTCCTTCAGTATCACAAATGCTTGTTCTTGCAGTAGGAACCACCATTTCTGTAGGGATCACTGATTCTGCTCCAAATACCAAAGAGAATGGAGGTTGGCCAGTAGCATTCTTGGGAGTTGTCCTATCAGCCCAAAGTACATAAGGTAGTTCTTCTGCCCATTTTCCTTTCTTGGATCCAAGCTTTTTTCTTCAAATTGTTGATGATGATCTTGTTGGATGATTCTGCCTGACCATTAGCTTGTGGGTGGACTGGTGTTGATGTTATCATCTTAATCCCCCAGCTGTCATAAAAGTTAGTAGTTATATTCCCAATAAATTGGGATCCATTATCACAAACAATTTCAGAAGGGATACCAAGTCTAGTAATAATGTTTATTTTAACAAAGGACATAACTTCCTTTTCTCTGACTTGAGCAAAGGCTTCAGCCTCTATCCACTTGGAGAAGTAATCAGTCATAGCGAGCATGAGTACTTTTCCACCAGGTGCCTTAGGAAGCTTACCAACTATATCCATTCCCCATCTCATAAATGGCCATGAAGAGGCTATAGGATGCAAAAGCTCGGCTGGTTGATGAAGGATATTACTATGTCTCTGACAAGGATCACACTTCTTGGCATATTCCACAGCATCCTTCTTCATAGTAGGCCAATAGTATCCTGTCCTCAGGATCCTTGAGAATAATGCCCTGCCCCTAGTGTGGTTTCCACAATCTCCTTCATGGAAATCTTTTAAGACTTCTTGAATTTCAGGATCCTCAATGCATCTTAGATATGGTCCTGCAAGAGATCGTTTATACAACATATTATTCAATATTGTAAATTGAGATACCTTGATTTTGAAAGCCCTAGGGTTTTCTCCTGTAGGAATCTCTCCATGTTGTATGTATCTCATGATTGGGAGAATCCATGATCCTGAATGAGATTGAGTATCCTCACTAGGGATGATTGCAGAATCCTCTCCTATCTCCATGGCTACATGATCCTCGATAGCAGGGGTTAGGATGTGGATAATAGGGATCTTGATATCCTCCGAGATCTTCAAGGATGATCCTAGATTGGCTAATGCATCAGCCTCTGCATTCTCTTCCCTTGGTACCTGTGTCAAATTAAAGGAAACAAAAGGGAGTGCCAATTCTTTGACTATCTCTAAATATTTGATTAGCTTTTCACCTTTAAGGATCCCTGATCCTATGAAGATCTTGGATTCAGGATCATCAGGATCCATGAGGATTTCTTTCAAATCCTGTTCTCTTGCCTCCAAGACATCCCTTGGAGGATACTTTAGTTGCTATTGCTCCCTTGGTCTTGAAGCTGGCTTCATTGATGATGTGTAACAATTCTTAGCTTCTTGCTGGTCACTTTCAATTTTCACCACCCCCCATGGACTAGAAAGCTTCACACATTGATGATAAGTAGACGGGACTGCCTTCATGTCATGTATCCATGGCCTGCCAAGGATAACATTACAACATGATAAGCAATCTATAACACAAAACTTTTGATAAGAATGGAGTCCTTCAATATAGATAGGGAGTTTGATGTCCCCTAATGTGTTCTTGGTTTCTCCACTGAATCCCACAAGGACTGAGGATCTTGGGACAATATCAGACTCCGAGATATTCATCTTCTTGAGGACATCAAGCTGGATGATGTTTACTGAGCTTCCTTCATCTATCAGGATCCTGCGGACAAAATGGTTAGAAATAAATAAGGTAATAACAAGACCATCCTGATGAGGATCCTGAACATCAAGACGATCATCCTCATCAAAAGTTATAATCTTATCCTGGGTGGCAGTTGAGGTCCGGATGGGCCTGTCTCCATTATCCATCTTGGTTTCCTTGGCATGCCTTTTGGCTGCTGAAAAGGAAGTACCACAAATGTCTGATCCACCGGATATGAAGTTTATCACTTGTGCATCTGCTGGAGGAGCAGGAGCCCTTTCCGGGATCCTTTCAGGATCCTGGATCCTTGACTTCTTTCGTCCCAAAAGCTCCTTCAAATGCCCCTTGCTTAACAAGTAAACTGTTAGGGGAGGATTTTCCAATGATCAGTGATCCTCATTTACTGTTGGATTTAGTGATCCTCAATTCTGTCTGAATTAATGATCCTCAGAAAGTATTGTAGGATCTGGATCATGGATCATCATAAGGATCCTTATACTAACGATTGTCTACTTTGAATATGAAGTTGTTTTGCAGGAGTACGAGCTTGGACTTGGTCTTGGCGATGTTCCTGGAGCATATTCCATACTTATTCAGCACGTGCTTAACTGAAGTGGACGTTATGGAGTTCGTGGAGGACTTGCATGAAATGCGGACAGTTTGTTAGCTTAGATATTTTCCATTTTTAAAAGGGATAGCGAGCTAAATAGAAACACTTGGCTATTTTTAGCTTAACACACACACTCGCAACTGCTCTCATCAGCTCTTGACAATTCACTTGGCGATCACACACTTTTTTGCACATTACACTATAGTGATCCTTGTAATTAGCTTGCTATCATCCGAAGTTGTAATACATTTCTTGTTTAATCTGAGTTGGTGATCGGTAGTTTCCATCACCCGAGGTTTTTTATGCCGGAGATCATTCATTGATCAAGGGCTTTTTCCTCGTATAAATCTTTGTGTCACTTATTCATTTCATTTCTGAGTGATCCTTAGTGTTGTTCATTGATTCAAGCAACACACCTCACAACAGAAAGTTTGGTTGCATTATCATTGCTTGATTTTTGACCAAAACAGTTTGGCGCCCACCGTGGGGCAATTGGTGCTTCATTCCTAAGAAGATTCATACTTTTGTGGTCATTTCGGTTCATTACAACCAAGCAGATGGCTTCCTTAACAAAGAATACATCAAGTTCTATGCCGGCAATTAGTTCTTCACAAGGCGTTCCACCTTTGCCTCCACCACCTTCTGGATCCTAGAAGAATGCTGAGAATGCCGCGAAGAGACAAACCCCCATTTTCACAAAACCACCAACTTCTTCTGTTTCCTCTAATCCTACCACTAATGACCTTTTTACTCTGATTTTGTAGATGAGAGATCGCATGCAAGAGCAGGACAAAACCAATGAAAGGATTCTTAAGGAGATTGGTGATATTAAGAAACCGAAGAAATCAGTGGAGGATCACTCTCCTCTGATACCAAGGTCATTGGATTTCGATACTCCAGTTGTGACTACCTTACAACCGGCAGTTCCGGGCATCCAGTATCAAAGTGGTTCATCAGAAAGGCTTTATGGAACAGCAACTATGAGTCAGGCATTTGGCTCTCACTTCCAGCCTCAAGGATCCTCTTCTCAACCATCGGGATCCTCTTTTCAGCATCAAGGATACTTCACGTCAGGAGGATATTTGGGAATGCATGCAGTTCAAGGATCCTCCCAGGGTCAAGGATCCTCCCAGGTTCAAGGATCCTCTACGGCTCCAGGATCCTCTACGGCTCCAGGATCCTCCCAGGTCCAAGGATCCTCCATGGCTCAAGGATCCTTCCAGCTTCAAGGATCCTCTATGACTCCAGGATCCTCCCAGTTTCTAGGATCCTCTATGCCCCAAGGATCCTTTCAGGTTCAAGGATCATCTCAGCTTCAAGGATCCAAGATCTTTCAGGATCAGGGATTCTTAAGAAGTATGCAACCCCCGAGCACTGATGTTCATCAAGGAGACTTCATACCAATGCAGACCATTGCTTCATCTGGTCCTTCGATCATACCAGAATCCCGTCAATATGGATTCACATCCGCAATTCCAAACATGAATCCTCCGGGAGGTAACACTTTTAATAATTCATATAACACTAACCATGGCTTAATGCAGGATACATGTATCAATCAAGCTATGGCTAGGGAATTACAGAAGCTTAAGGATATGATATCCAGAGTACCAGGAGTGGTTAAACCCATTCCTGAAATTGCAGATGGTAGCCATAGGATATCTCGTTTTGCACCACCCTTATGTGATGCTGAGATACCCAAAAGGTTCCAGATACCATCTATGAAGCTGTATGATGGTTCAACAGATCCAGAAGAGCATGTAGCTCAGTATAGGGAGAGGATGGAGATCAATCTAATTCCTGAGAGGTTAAAGGAAGCATGTCTATGCAAGGGATTTGGATCCACACTCACAAGATCTGCTCTTAAATGGCTGCTAAGTCTTCCCCCTTACTCTATTACTTCATTTGCTAATCTAGTTAATTTGTTTAATAGTCAATTCTCCTGTAGTAGAAAATTTGAACGATTAACTAGTGATCTATGTAGGGTAACACAAGGTCAAAATGAATCACTTAGAGATTATATCACTAAGTTTAGTAAAGAATCCTTAGATATTCCTAATTTGGATATTGCTACGGCTGTAGAAGCCTTTAAAATGGGATTGCTTAGGGATTCATTATTCTATGATGATCTTGTTGTGACACCTTGTAGGAATCTTGATGAAGTAAGAACCAGGGCCCTTAGGTTCATCCGCCTAGAGGATGACAAAAGGATCCAGGATAGATTGACAGGATCCTCAAAACAGGAGAAACAAGGATCCTACTTCAAGAACAACAAATCCAAGTCCTACAACAAGTCTGATAACCAGAACGTGCATGCGGTGGAACAAGAAGAGGATGATGTGGATTATCCTCCTATTTCTGAATACTATTTTTCTGTTGATAACAATGAACTAATCCTTGCAATGCAGAATCTAGGTGAGAAAGCTAGGTGGCCGAGAAAAAGTGATAAACCAGCTGCTACAATGGATAAGTCCAAGTGGTGTGCATATCATGAGGATTTCGGGCATCTCACTGAAGAGTGTATTGCACTAAGAAAGGAAATTGGTTACTTGTTGAGCAAGGGGAATTTGAAGGAACTTTTGGGACGGAAGAAGTCAAGGATCCAGGATCCTGAAAGGATCCCGGAAAGGGCTCCTGCTCCTCCAGCAGATGCACAAGTTATAAACTTCATATCCGGTGGATCAGACATTTGTGGTACTTCCTTTTCAGCAGCCAAGAGACATGCTAAGGAAACCAAGATGGATAATGGGGACAGACCCATCCGGACCTCCACCGTCACCAAGGATAAGATCATAACTTTTGATGAGGATGATCGTGTTGATGTCCAGGATCCTCATCATGATGGTCTTGTAATTACATTGTTAATTTCTAACCACTTTGTTCGCAGGATCCTAATCGATGGAGGAAGCTCTGTGAACATCATTCAGCTTGATGTCCTTAAGAAAATGAATATCCCGGAGTCTGATATTGTCCCAAGATCCTCAGTCCTTGTGGGATTTAGTAGGGAAACCAAAAACACATTGGGGGACATCAAACTCCCTATTTATATTGAAGGACTCCATTCTTATCAGAAATTTTGTGTTATAGATTGCTTATCTTGTTGTAATGTTATCCTTGGCAGGCCATGGATACATGATATGAAGGCAGTCCCATCCACCTATCATCAGTGTGTAAAGCTTCCAAGTCCATGTGGAGTGGTGAAAATTGAGAGTGATCAACAAGAGGCTAAGAATTGTTATACATCATCAATGAAGCCAGCCTCAAGACCAAGGGAGCAATAGCAATTAAAGTATCCTTCAAGAGATGTCTTGGAGGCAAGAGAACAGGACTTGAAAGAAATCCTCATGGATCCTGATGATCCTGAATCCAAGATCTTCATAGGATCAGGGATCCTTAGTGACATTGAACAGGAGCTAATATCCTTCCTTGAAAGAAGAAAAACTACCTTTGCCTGGAAACATGAGGATATAACAGGTATATCTAAAGATATAATTACTCATAAACTTGGCATTGACAGGTCATTCAAGCCAATTCATCAAAAGAGGAGGAAGTTTGCACCCGAAAGGAATGCTATTATCCAGGAAGAGGTAGATAAACTACTTCGGGCAGGTATGATAAGAGAGATTAAGTATCCAAGATGGTTAGTCAATGTGGTTGTTGTTCAAAAGAAAAATGGAAAGTGGAGGGTATGTGTCGATTTTACTGATTTAAACAAGGCATGTCCCAAGGATCCTTTCCCATTACCCCACATTGACTCCATGGTGGATGCTACCGCGGGTCATGAGTTGTTGACTTTTATGGATGCTTCATCTGGATTTCCACAAATTCAGATGGAACCATCTGATCAAGAGGATACAGCCTTTATGACCCCAACTGGTATATATTGTTATATTGCTATGCCATTTGGACTAAGGAATGCAGGTGCTACTTATCAAAGGCTAGTCAATATGATGTTCAAGGAACAAATTGGACACACTATGGAAGTCTATATTGATGACATGGTGGTTAAGTCCAAGAAAGCTGAGGATCACCTTAAAGACTTGGAGGAAGCATTCAATATCCTTGATAAATTTAATATGAAACTAAATCCTTCCAAGTGTCATTTTGGTGTTAAGGCAGGTAAATTCTTAGGCTATATGGTGACAAAGAGGGGCATTGAAGCAAGTCCAGAGCAAATCAAGGCTATTGTAAATATCAAATCTCCTGCCAATGCTAAGGATGTGCAAAGATTGACAGGCAGGATCGCAGCCTTGAACAGATTCATATCCAAATCCTCAGAAAAGTGCAAGGAATTCTATGACATCCTGAGGAAGAACAAGAAATTTGAATGGACTGAGAAGCATGAAAGTGCCCTCAAAGCTCTTAAGGATTACCTATCCTCAGCCCCGGCCCTGATGAAACCAGAAAAATGGGATATATTATCCTTATACTTAGCAGTATCCTCAAAAGCAGTAAGTGCGGTCCTTGTTAAGGATCACCAAGGTACACAACATCCTGTTTATTATGTAAGTAAGAGTTTACTTGATGCTGAATCCAGGTATTCACACTTAGAGAAACTTATCCTTGCATTAATAATGGCATCTACTAAATTAAGACATTATTTTGAGACTCATGCCATTATTGTTAAGACTAATTTTCCAATTAAGAATGTTCTCAGGAAACCTGAAATGTCAGGAAGGATGGCTAAGTGGGCAGTGAAGCTTAGTGCATATGATATAAGATATGAACCAAGGACTGCCATCAAATCCCAAGCCTTAGCTGACTTTGTGGCAGATTTTAGTAGTGATTTGCAAAAGGAGGCTGAGTTAGAAGTCCAACAGCTTGAAGAAACTAAGGATCCTTGGATACTATTCACTGATGGAGCCTCCAATGTAAAAGGAACAGGGCTGGGAATACTACTAAAATCTCCATAGGGGGACATAATACCCCACTCCATAGCTTGTGAATTTCAAACTACCAACAATGAGGCTGAATATGAAGCCTTGATAGCTGGTTTGCAAATTGCTAAGCATATGAGGATCAGGTATCTCGAGGTACATGTAGATTCATTATTAATCACTAATCACTTTAATGGATCCTATGCTATTAAAGGTGAAAAGCTAATCAAATATTTAGAGATAGTCAAAGAATTGACACTCTCTTTTGTTTCCTTTAGTTTGACACAGGTACCAAGGGAAGAGAATGCAGAGCCTGATGCATTAGCCAATCTAGGATCATCCTTGAAGATCCCGGAGGATATAAGGATCCCTATTATCCATATCCTGACCCCTGCTATCGAGGATCATGTAGCTATGGAGATAGGAGAAGATTCTGCAATCATCCCTAGTGATGATACTCAATCTCATTCAGGATCATGGATCCTCCCAATCATGAGATACATACAACATGGAGAGATTCCTACAGGAGAAAACCCTACGGCTTTCAAAATTAAGGTATCTCAAATTACAATATTGAATAATATGTTGTATAAACGATCTCTTGCAGGACCATATCTAAGATGCATTGAGGATCCTGAAATCCAAGAAGTCCTAAAGGATTTCCTTGAAGGAGATTGTGGAAACCACACTGGGGGCATGGCATTATTCTCAAGGATCCTGAGGACAGGATACTATTGGCCTACTATGAAGAAGGATGCTGTGGAGTATGCCAAGAAGTGTGATCCTTGTCAGAGACACAGTAATATCCTTCACCAACCTACAGAACTTTTGCATCCTATATCCTCATCTTGGCCATTTATGCGATGGGGAATGGATATAGTTGGTAAGCTTCCTAAGGCACCTGGTGGAAAAGTATTCATGCTTGCTATGACTGATTACTTCTCCAAGTGGATAGAGGCTGAAGCCTTTGCTCAAGTCAGAGAAAAGGAAGTTATATCCTTTATTAAAAGAAACATTATTACTAGATTTGGTATTCCTTCTAAAATTGTTTGTGATAATGGATCCCAGTTTATTGGGAATAGAACTACTAACTTTTGTGACAGCTGGGGGATTAAGATGATAACATCAACACCAGTCCACCCACAAGCTAATGGTCAGGCAGAATCATCCAACAAGATCATCATCAACAATTTAAAGAAGAAGCTTGGATCCAAGAAAGGAAAATGGGCAGAAGAACTACCTTATGTGCTTTGGGCCGATAGGACAACTCCCAAGAATGCTACTGGCCAAACTCCATTTTCTTTGGTATTTGGGGCAGAATCAGTGATCCCTACAGAGATGGTGGTTCCAACTGCAAGAACAAGCATTCGTGATCCTGAAGAAAATGCTGAAAACTTGGTTCAAGACTTGGATACTATAGAAGAAATCAGGGATTTGGCAAGGATAAGGATGGCTAGTTATCAACAAAGGATGGCTGGAGCCTACAACAAAAATGTCAGGATCAGGAAATTCCAAGTTGGTGATATGGTATTAAGGAAAACATTTCCGAATACCACCAATCCTGCTGATGGAAAGTTGTCACCAAAATGGGAAGGCCCTTACTTGATCGAAGCTGAGGCAGGAAAGGGGGCATATCGATTGCTAACAATGGAAGGTGATTTGCTGCCAAGAGCTTGGAATGCTGTCCACTTGAAGAAATACTTCATGTGATAAGGATCCATGATCCTAACATGACAAATATCCTTGAAGGATCCTTATAAGGCAGATGATTCTCATTTTGGTAATGATCTAATCCCAAACTATTTCATTTTTTAATTATCCTATATAAGGATAAGGATCCTGTATCCTTTATCCTCCTTTCACTTGATTCTGAGTTTTGAAGTTTCAGGTATCCTTAACAAAGGACTGATTATCCACAGAAGTATCCAGTTATTTGGGCTTGACCCCAGTTTGGGCCTGTCCCCAGTTTCGCCAGTAGCGCACGATGATCCTGGTATAGTTCATGACAATGGGACCAGTACTCGCTTTAGGGGCTGACAATTTCATTGTACTGGCTATATTCAGGATCCTACGTATAATGGTAGACATACCATACATCCGTTCCTAAGGTTTCTAACGTTTTCACGTTAGCTAAGGTTTTGACATTTTCATGTCAATAAGTTTGGATAGTCGCCAGTGAGGGCCATATTCCAGTTTACACACGATCCTTTGGGCTTGTCCCCAGTTATCCTTTGGGCTTATCCCAGTATATTGGGCTTGTCCCCAGTTACTAACTCTTATCTTATATTGGCTTAGTCCCAAGTTGTATCCTATTTCAGGTTTTTGGAGACAAACGACCAAGGATCCTTGATCCTTACCTTCTACTAAGGTTTGTCTTTTGGTTATCCTGATTATGAGTGTTAAAGGTTAGGATCCTAACTTGGATTCTCAGGTATGATCCTTAACTATTTTGATTTTATTCATTATTCATTTGAGTAACCCTTATCCTTTGACAACTGAACTTATGATCCTTAAAATATAGTACTTTTCGGAACTTGTTGACTATAGGATATGTGATCCTTGATCATATCCTAAACTTTTTGAGGATATTTATTAAATTTTTTCTTTACTTGATAAGTTTAGACAAAATGTATATCACAACAATTGAAAAGTAAAGTACTAACAAGGATAGCAACACGGGAGATAGCCAAAAAGTTAGAGTTATTTTATTCACAAAACGTTAAACCCTTTAAGGTTGTCAAAATTGCCAACCCACGTTTCTACCAGGAAAACGTGGCCCGTCCACATGGGTTGGCAAAGGGTGTCCATTGTTTACGGGTCTTTGTAGTGCAGGAAATAAAAGACGGAAGGATAACAAGTGGCTTCATCCCCCAAACAGAGGATCCATCCACCACCCATTATCCTGCCTATTGTTCAAGGATCCATGATCCTTCACCCTAGAAACTATTGTCTAAAGTTATTACAACCCAAGATTGTTTCAAAACACCATAACCACAATAAAACTACCAAATTCTAAAAAATGGGCTCCGGCTACGTCTAGAAATGTCCTTCATCGCCCATTCCTGCAGCTTACACCTTTACTGCATCACCATCTCCTCCAGCTCCAGCGTCCTCCACATGATCCTTGACTCCACTGCTGCTAGCCTCGAGTGCCAGGACCTCTTCAGCCTCCTCTTCGTCATCCAGCTCAGCCAATCTAGCCTTCCAGCCCTCTACGTCCCAGCTGCTCTTGTCAAAGTCAGGATCCAGAGCTTCTTGGGCCATCTGCAACTTGGTCTTGTACATAGCGATGGCAGCTGAGATTTTAGCATCATTGGTGATCTCATTTTTCTCTTGATTAGCAGTAATGTGAGCCAGGACAAGTTCCCTCTTCACCAGATTGACATCATTTTCAAGGGAGGCTATTTTCTGATCCTTGGCCAGCATCATCTTTTGGAGGTCCAGGCACTTTAGCTCAACTTCTTCAACATTGCCTACGTAGTCCTCGATTTCAGCAAATTTATGCAAAAAGACAATATAAAGCTTAGGGTAACATGATCCTCAAGTGGGCAGGATAATTAAGCTAAGTCAGTGATCCTTACCTCAGCGAAGTACTCAAGGAACTTATGGCGGATCAGAGGCATGCCTTCTAGATTGTCGGCCTCAGAGGTCTTCCTTTTCTTGCCACCCTTGCCCTTAGAAGTGGTTTCCTTGGGGATCGTGACAGTTGGACTGCAAGCAATCTTCTTCTTTGAGGACGGACAGTGTCAAGATCAGTGACACTGAATTTGGAGGCAGATCTTGAAGATTTTTCAGCACCTACACATCCAAAACAGATAAGTATCCGTATTTCATTTTAATTTAAGCATTTAATTACATATAAACATAGATACTTACTCGACATAGTGACAGAACCTGAGGATACTTCTTGAGAATCCTGGGTATTTGCATTAAATGATCTTATTGCAGGATCAAGTCTCCGAAAAGCAGCAAGCCTTTCCTTTGTTGCAGGTGTTGTGATGAGGTGTGCGACAGTAATAGCTGCAAAATAGAAACAAAAGGACGTTAGTGATCCTTAAACAAAAACAAGGTCATCTGGTGATCCTTCTTAGGATCCTCTATCCTACCATGAGTGGTCCATTTTCTAGGCAGATCCTTTCCATCAGGGATAGAATCCCTTCTGACAAAGAAAAATCGCCGTTTCCAGTTGGTGTCATTCTTAGTGGCTTTGAAGATGGGGTGTTCTTCACCAGGTTTATGTTTGAGTAGATACCGATGAGATCCATGGCTTACGAGGTTATACATCTCTGCAAACTCCGACATTCCCAGATCAATTCCTTCACGTTCAATGATCCTTTCAAGGGTATATAAGACCCTCCAGATCATTGGCATCGCTTGAATGTAGGAGATGCCGGTGAGAGAGAAGAAGGATTGGGTGAAATCTGGAAAAGGATACGAGTACCCTATTGTAAATGGTGTGACCGGAAAGGCTACCGAGGTTTCAGAAATATAATCACTTAGAACGGTGGGATCAAATGGTTTGAAATCGGTGTTTGCCGGAAAGCAATGTCGGATCCTGTCTATCTGTGGATCGCTAAAGCAGCATCTTTCTTTCGCCGAATCTTTGATGATCCCTTGGGACTTCAAGGGACTGTCCTTTTTATGATCCTTAACCGGTGAAGACCTCAGCAACATTTTGGTCATGAAGATGGTGAAAGACGAGAAACAGAATTGAGAAGATGAAGAGAGAAAGGAAAGAGAAATACCTGATCAAGTCTTCGAATGAGGATTTAAAGAGGAAACGCACGAATTTAAATGCTCTCTAACCCTTATCTCTAACTTTAATTTATAATGATGATCTTGCAGGGTAGTCACTTCAGTGACGTCAGGATGGCAACGGATAGTTCGATTACAACGGCTATATATCCGTTAGTTGGTTACGGATAAGAACAAGAAAATATAACTCGTTTATTTACAAATTACTCCTTATATTTTGGGGGCAATTATTAGGGGAGGATTTTCCAATGATCAGTGATCCTCATTTACTGTTGGGTTTAGTGATCCTCAATTCTGTCTGAATTAATGATCCTCAGAAAGTATTGTAGGATCTGGATCATGGATCATCATAAGGATCCTTATACTAACGATAGTCTACTTTGAATATGAAGTTGTTTTGCAGGAGTACGAGCTTGGACTTGGTCTTGGCGATATTCCTGGAGCATATTCCATACTTATTCCGCACGTGCTTAACTGAAGTGGACGTTATGGAGTTCGTGGAGGACTTGCATAAAATGCGGACAGTTTGTTAGCTTAGATATTTTCCATTTTTAAAAGGGATAGCGAGCTAAATAGAAACACTTGGCTATTTTTAGCTTAACACACACACTCGCAACTGCTCTCATCAGCTCTTGACAATTCACTTGGCGATTACACACTTTTTTGCACATTACACTATAGTGATCCTTGTAATTAGCTCGCTATCATCCGAATTTGTAATACATTTCTTGTTTAATCTGAGTTGGTGATCGGTAGTTTCCATCACCCGAGGTTTTTTATGCCAGAGATCATTCATTGATCAAGGGATTTTTCCTCGTATAAATCTTTGTGTCACTTGTTCATTTCATTTCTGAGTGATCCTTAGTGTTGTTCATTAATTCAAGCATCACACCTCACAACAGAAAGTTTGGTTGCATTATCATTGCTTGATTTTTGACCAAAACATAACCAATTTCCTTTCTAAGTGCAATACACTCTTCAGTGAGATGCCCGAAATCCTCATGATATGCACACCACTTGGACTTATCCTTTGTAGCAGCTGGTTTATCACTTTTCCTTGGCCACCTAGCTTTCTCACCTAGATTCTGCATTGCAAGAATTAGTTCATTGTTATCAACAGAAAAACAGTATTCAGAAATTGGAGGATAATCCTCATCATCCTCTTCCTGTTCCACTGCATGCACATTCTGGTTATCAGACTTGTTGTAGGGCTTTGATTTGTTGTTCCTAAAGTAGGATCCTTGCTTTTCCTGTTTTGAGGATCCTGTCAATCTCTCCTGGATCCTTTTGTCATCCTCTAGACAGATGAACCTAAGGGCCCTGGTTCTTACTTCAACAAGATTCCTGCATGGGGTCATAACAAGATCATCATAGAACAGAGAATCCCTAAGAAAACCCATTTTAAAGGCTTCTACAGCCGTAACAATATCCAGGTTAGGGGTATCTAAGGATTCTTTACTAAACTTAGTGATTTAATCTCTAAGTGACTCATTTTGACCTTGTGTTACCCTATATAAATCACTAGTTAATCGTTCAAACTTTCTACTACAAGAGAATTGACTATTAAACAAATTAACTAGATTAGCAAATTAAGTAATAGAGTAAGGGGGAAGACTTAGCAGCCATTTAAGAGCGGATCCTGTGAGTGTAGATCCAAATCCCTTGCATAGACATGCTTCTTTTAACCTCTCAGGAATTGGATTCATTTCCATCCTCTCCCTGTATTGAGCAACATGCTCCTCTGGATCCGTTGAACCATCATACAGCTTCATGGATGGTATCTGGAATCTTTTGGGTATCTCAGCATCACATAAGGGTGGTGCAAAGCGAGATATCCTATGGCTACCATCTGCGATCTCAGGAATGGGCTTGACCACTCCTGGAACACTGTATATCATTTCCTTAAGCTTTTGTAATTCCTTAGCCATAGCCTGATTGATACCTTTATCCTGCATAGAGCCATGGTTAGTGTTATATGAATTGTTAAAAGTGTTACCTCCCATGGGATTCATGTTTGGAATTCCAGATGTGAATCCATATTGACGGGGTTCCGGTATGATTGAAGGACCAGAGGAAGCAATGGTCTGCATTGGTATGAAGTCTCCTTGATGAACATCCGAACTTGGAGGCTGCATACTTCTTAAGAATCCTTGATCCTGAAAGATGTTGGATCCTTGAACATGTGAGGATCCTTGAACCTGAAAGGATCCTTGGGGCTGAGAGGATCCTTGAACTTGAAAGGATCCTGGAACCATAGAGAATCCTTGGACCTGGGAGGATCCTTGAACCTGGGAGGATCCTTGAACCTGGGAGGATCCTTGACCCTGGGAGGATCCTTGACCCGCATGAATTCCCAAATATCCTCCTGAACTGACGAAGGATCCTTGATGCTGAAAAGAGGATCCCGATGGCTGAGAACAGGATCCTTGCGGCTGGAAGTGGGAGCCAAATGCCTGACTCAAAGTTGATGTTCCCTAACGCCTTTCTGATGGACCACTTTGATATTGGATGCCCGGAACTGCCGATTGTAGGGTAGTTACAACTGGAGTGTCAAAATTTAATGACCTTGGCATCAGAGGAGAGTAATCCTCCACTGATTTCTTCTGTTTCTTGATATCACCAATCTCCCAGAGGATCCTTTCATTGGTTTTGTCCTGCTCTTGCATACGATCTCTCATCTGCAAAATCAGAGTAAAAAGATCATTAGTAGAGGGATTAGAGGAAACAGAAGAAGTTGGTGGTTTTGGGAAAATGGGGGTTTGTCTCTTCGCAGCATTTTCAGCATTCTTCTGGGATCCAGAAGGTGGTGGAGGCAAAGGTGGAACGCCTTGTGAAGAACTAATTGCCAGCATTGAACTTGAAGTGTTCTTCGCTGAGGAAGCCATCTGCTTGGTTGTAGTGAACCGAAATGACCACAAAAATATGAATCTTCTTAGGAATGAAGCACCAATTGCCCCACGGTGGGCGCCAAACTGTTTTGGTCAAAAATCAAGCTAAGATAATGCAACCAAACTTTCTGTTGTGAGGTGTGATGCTTGAATCAATGAACAATGCTAAGGATCACTCAGAAATGTAGTGAACAAGTGACACAATGATTTATACGAGGAAAAAGCCCTTGATCAAGAGTTGATCTCCGGCATAAAAAACCTCGGGTGATGGAAACTACCGATCACCAACTCAAATTAAACATAAAATGTATTACAACTTCGGATGATAGCGAGCTAGTTACAAGGATCACTATAGTGTAATGTGCAAAAGAGAGTGTAATCGCCAAGTAAACTGTCGAGTGCTGATGATAGCAGTTACGAGAGTGTGTGTGTAGCCAAAAATAGCCAAGTCTTTTAATTTAGCTCGCTATCCCCTTTTAAATTAGGAAAAAATCTAATCTAACTAACTATCCGCATTTCGTGTAAGTCTTCCATGACCTCCATAACGTTCATATGAGTCAAGCACCTACGGAATAAATATGGAATATGCTCCAGGAATATCGCCAAGACCAAGTCCAAGCTCGTACTCCTGCAAAACAACAACATATTCAAAGCAGACAATCATTAGTGCAAGGATCACTATGATGATCCATGATCCTGATCCTACAATACTTTCTGAGGATCAATAATTCAAACAGAATTGAGGATCCCTAAGCCCGGAAGTAATTGAGGATCACTGATCTTTGGAAAATCCTCCCCTAACAAGTAGCACCTGCATTTCTTAGTCCAAATGGCATAGCAATATAACAATATATACCAGTTGGGGTCATAAAGGCCGTATCCTCTTGATCAGATGGTTCCATCTGAATTTGCTGAAATCCAGATGAAGCATCCATAAAAGTCAACAACTCATGACCCGCAGTAGCATCCACCATGGAGTCAATGTGGGGTAATGGGAAATGATCCTTGAGACATGCCTTGTTTAAATCAGTAAAATCGACACATACCCTCCACTTTCTATTTTTCTTTTGAACGACAACCACATTGGCTAACTACCTTGGATACTTGACCTCTCTTATCATACCTGCTCGGAGTAGCTTATCTACCTCCTCCTGGATAATGGCATTCCTCTCAGGTGCAAACTTTCTCCTTTTTTGATGTATGGGCTTGAATGACCTGTCAATGCCAAGCTTATGAGTAATTATGTCTTTAGAGATACCTGTCATGTCCTCATGCTTCCAGGCATAGGTAGTTCTTCTCTTCTTTAGGAAGGATACTAGATCCTGTTCAATGTTGTTGAGGATCCCTGATCCTATGAAGATCATGGATTCAGGATCCTGAGGATCCATAAGGATATCTTTCACATCTTGTTCTCTTGCCTCCAGGACATCTCTTGGAGGATGCTTTAATTGCTATTGCTCCCTGGGCCTTGAGGATGGCTTCATCGATGAAGTATAGCAATTCTTTACTTCTTGTTGGTCACTCTCAATCTTCACCACCCCCATGGACTAGGAAGCTTCACGCATTGATGATATATAGATGGGACTGCCTTCATGTCATGTATCCATGGCCTGCCAAGAATAACATTGCAACAGGATAAGCAATCTATAACACAAAATTTCTGATAAGAATGAAGTCCCTCTATGTAAATGGGAAGTTTAATGTCCCCCAATGTGTTCTTGGTTTCTCCACTGAATCCCACAAGTACTGAGGATCTTGGGACAATGTCTGAATCAGGGATGTTCATCTTCTTGAGGACATCAAGCCGAATGATGTTTACTGAGCTTCCTCCATCTATCAAGATCCTGCGAACAAAATGATTAGATATAAACAGGGTAATAACAAGACCATCATGATGAGGATCCTGAACATCAACACGATCATCCTCATCAAAAGTTATAACTTTTTCCTGTGTAACTGTAGAGGTTCGGATGGGTCTACCCCCATTATCCATCTTGGTCTCCTTGGCATGCCTCTTAGCTGCTGAAAAGGAAGTGCCACATATGTCTGATCCTCCGGATATGAAGTTAATATTTTGTGCATCAACAGGAGGAGCAGGAGCTCTTTCTGGAACTTTTTCAGGATCCTGGATCCTTGACGTTTTTCTTCCCAACAGTTCCTTCAAGTGTCCTTTGCTTAACAAGTAACCAATCACTTTTCTCAGTGCAATACATTCTTCAGTGAGATGACCAAAATCTTCATGATATGCACACCATTTGGATTTGTCTTTTCTTGTAGCTGGTTTATCACTTTTTCTGGGCCATCTTGCTTTTTCACCTAGGTTCTGCATTGCAAGGATTAGCTCGTTGTTATCAACAGAAAAACAATATTCAGAAATTGGAGGATAATCCTCATCATCCTCTTCCTGTTCTACAGCATGCACGTTCTGATTATCAGACTTGTTGTAAGACTTGGACTTGTTGTTCCTGAAGTAGGATCCTTGTTTTTCCTGCTTCGAGGATCCTACCAGTCGTTCTTGGATCCTTTTATCATCCTCTAGTCGGATGAATCTAAGGGCCTTGGTTCTTACTTCATCAAGATTCCTGCAAGGGGTCATGACAAGATCATCATAGAACAATGAATCCCTAAGTAAACCCATTTTAAAGGCTTCCACAGCCGTAGCTATATCCAAATTAGGGATATCCAAGGATTCTTTACTAAACTTAGTGATATAATCTCTAAGTGATTCATTTTAACCTTGTGTTACCCTATATAGATAACTAGTTAAATGTTCAAATTTTCTGCTACATGAGAATTGGCTATTAAAAAGATTAACTAGATTAGCAAATGAAGTAATAGAGTAAGGGGGAAGACTTAGCAGCCATTTAAGAGCTGATCCTATCAGTGTGGATCCGAAACCCTTGCATAGACATGCTTCCTTTAACCTCTCAGGAATTGGATTGATCTCCATCCTTTCTCTGTATTGCGCTATATGCTCTTCTGGATCCGTTGAACCATCATATAGCTTCATGGTTGGTATTTGAAACCTCTTTGGAATTTCTGCATCACAAATAGGTGGTGCAAAACGAGATATCTTGTGGCTTCCATCTGGAATTTCAGGAATGGGATTAACCACTCCTGGTACGCTGGATATCATATCCTTTAGTTTTTGTAACTCCCTAGCCATAGCTTGGTTGATACCTGTATCCTGCACTGAACCATGGTTAGCGTTATAAAAATTATTCAAAGTATTACCTCCTGAAGGATCCAGGTTTGGAATTCCAGTTGTGAATCCATATTGACGGGATTATGGTATAACTGAGGGACCAGAAGAAGCAATGGTCTGCATTGGTATGAAGTCTCCCAAATGAACTTTTGAACTTCTGGGTTCTGCACTTCTTAAGGATCCCTGATCCTGAAAGATGTTGGATCCCTGAGGCATCGAAGTTGGGGGTCTTGGAGGATAATCCATGGATCTGTGAGCCTGGGATGAGGATCCTTGACCCTGTGACGAGGATCCTTGAACCTGAAATAAGGATCTCGGATGCTGAGAGGAGGATCCTTGAACCGTCTGCATTCCCATATATCCTCCTGAGCTAGTGAAGGATCCCTGATGCTGGAAGGAGGATCCTTGAGGCTGAAAAGAGGATCCTGAAGGCTAGAAGTAGGATCCTAGAGCCTGAGTCATTGTTGTTGATCCATAACGCATTCCCAATGATCCACCCTGGTACTGGATACCTGGAGCCACAGACTGCTGAACAGTTATGGCTGGAATGTCGAAATCCAACGATCTAGGCACCAATGGAGGGTGATCCTTCGCTGATCTCTTTAATTTCTTGATGTCATCAATCTCTCGAAGGATCCTGTCATTAGTTTTGTCCTGATGCTGCATGTAAGCCCTCATCTGCAAAATCAAAGAGTAAAGATCACTGTTAGAAGGGCTAGAAGAAACAGCAGAAGTTGGTGGTTTTGAGAAAACGGGGCTTTGTTTCTTCGCAGCATTCTTAGCATTCTTCTGGGATCCAAAAGGTGGTGGAGGCAAAGGTGGAATGCCCTGTGAAGAAGTGACTGTCGAAATGGAACTTGAAGTGTTCTTTGCTGAAGAAGGCATCTGGTTGAAGGTAATGAACCAAAATGAACACAATGAACAAAATTTCTCAGAAATGAAGCACCAATTGCCCCACGGTGGGCGCCAAACTGTTTTGGTCAAAAATCAGGCTAGGATAATGCAACCAAATCTTATTATGTGAGGTGTAATGCTTGAATTATACGAAAAATGTTTGAACAAACTTCGAATGAAATGAACAAGTGACACAAGGATTTATACGAGGAAAAAGCCCTTGATCAAGGTATGATCCCCGGCACAAAAAACCTCGGGTGATGGAAACTACCGATCACCAACTCTATTAAATAAGCAAAGGTTACAATTCGGGATGATAACAAGCTTGTTACAAGGATCACTAGTGTGCAATATGTGTGTAATCGCCAAAATGTTGCAGAGAGCTTTCGAGTGTGTGTGTTTGCTAATTGTTCTCACTATCAAGACTTGTTATCCCCTTTTAAAAATAGAAATAAACTATGTAAGAAACATTCCGCAAATTATGCTAGCCTTCCACGACTTCCATAACGGTCACTCAAGCTATACACGTGCAGAATATGGGAGCATATTCCCCTGGAATCTCAGCAAGACTAAGTCCCACTCGTTCATTCCTGCAAAACAAGTTCTAATATAGTGGAAATAACCGTTAGTGTTAGGATAACATTGAGGATCCTGGATCCTTAAACCTGCAACGTCTTCAGAGGATCCTTAATTCAAACAGAATTGAGGATCAGTGATCCTGGCTGCACTTGAGGATCCATGATCCTTAGGTTTAGAAAATCCATCCCTAACACTAACTAGTGATCTCTACAGGATAACTCAAGGGCCTCAGGAATCCTTAAGGGATTATGTGAATAAGTTTAGCAGGGAATCTCTGGATATCCCACATCTTGATGTTGCAACAGCTGTGCAGGCATTCAAAATGGGGTTGCAAAAGGATTCCCAATTTTATCAGGATCTTGTAATGAATCCTTGCAGGAACCTGGATGAGGCTCGAAACAGGGTCTTGAGATACATTCAACTGGAAGATGATAAAAAGATGCAAGAGAGGATGAATTCATCCTCAACTTATGAATCAACTAACAGGAAGTCAGAATCCTCATACAAACCATATCGCTCTAAGCCATATGGCAGGAATGATAGCAAGAAAGTGAATGCTGTTGAAGACGAGGATCCTGAGGAGTATCCTGAATTGTCAGAATATTGTTTTTCTGTTAATATACCTGAACTAATGTATGCTATGTAGGGTTTAGGAGACAAAGTAAGGTGGCCTAGGAAGAACCAGCAAAAAACTGGTTGGAAGGATAAATCCAAGTGGTGTGGCTTCCATGAGGATTTTGGACATGTTACGGAGGATTGCATTGCCCTGAGGAAGGAAATAAGCTAACTGCTGAGCAAAGGATATCTGAAGGATCTTCTGGGAAGAAAGAAGAATAAGGGTCAGGATACTGAGAAGGATCCTGAACGAGCAGCATCACCTCCTGCAGATGCCAAGATAATTAACTTTATTTCAGGAGGATCCGACATTTGTGGAACCTTTTATTCTGCAGCAAAAAGACATGCAAAGGAGGCTAAGGAAGAAAGGTGAGATAAGCCAACCAGGATGATAACCCTCACAACAGATAAAATGATAAAATTTGACACTGATGACAGGGATACTGTCCAGGATCCCTATCACGATGGTTTGGTAATAACTTTATATGTTGCTAATCACTTTGTGCGCAGGATACTGGTGGATAATGGCAGCTCTGTCAGCATTATTCAGCTAGAAACGCTGAAAAGGATGAATGTTTCCCCGATGGACATCACTTCAAAATCCACTGTACTTGTCGGGTTCAGTGGAGAGGCTAAGAATACTGTGGGAGAAATCAAACTGCCGGTGTATGTTGAAGGAGTCAACTCAATGCAACGCTTCTGTGTCATGGACTCCTTATCCTGCTACAATATTATATTGGGCAGGCCATGGATCCATGATATGAAAGCTGTGCCATCAAAATATCATCAGTGTATCAAGATCCCTACCCCGTGGGGGGTTGTCAAGGTGGAAAGTGATCAACAAGAAGCGAAGGAGTGTTATTTTTCTTCGATGAAATCCTCAACAAAGCCCAAAGCAGGATAGCAATTAAAGATGAAAGCCCAGGATATCGCAGAGGCTTCAGAGCAGGATGTTAGCCATCGGAGGGATGTTAGCCAAGCTAACACCACCTTAGTTTAAGGTTGTTTTGCAGAATATGCTTCGGGATATAGCTCCAGGATATACACTCAGGATAATTCGAAAGATTAGAGGATTGGCCCCCTCTCTCACGTTTAAGGGATCCTGATCCCTTCACAGGTTTAAAGGTATTCACCTTTCTCTTGAATTGGGTGGTTGTCAAGTGTTTTCGCTCGATGATTCCATTCCAGGGTGTTTGGTTTGGCCCTTGTTCCTGTAACTTGAATCCTAGCCCGGTATATCGCATTTTAGTTTTACACCATTGTGAACCTTACGCCTTTTTTACTCTTTGATCGAGGTTCTCGGCATTGAAAAATCTTCGTAAACTAAATCACACTTGTATATGTTGACATCTAAGAGATATGCAGTCAACAAAATCAAGATCAATGGTAATATATATGCGGATTAGACACCAAAAAAATAAACACTCAAAAAATAGCTACAATTTAAGTTATGTGTTTAGTGACCGCATCAGATTCTTCATTGATGGAGAAATGTCTGATGGCAAGAAAAGCTGCTTCCAGTAGGTTGTTAAGTGTTTTCGCTCGACGATTCATTTCTTGGGTGGTTGGTTTGTCCCTTGTTCCTGTAACTCGAATCCTAGCCCGGTATATCCCATTTTAGTTTTACCCCATTATGAAACTTACGCCGTTTTTACTCTCTGATCGAGTTTCTCGGCAATGAAAAATCATCGTAAAGTAAATCACAAGTGTATATGTTGACCTTTAAGAGATATACAGTCAAAAAAATGAAGAGCAATGGTGATATATATGCAGATTAGACATCAAAAAATAAACACTAAAAAAATGGCTACAATTTAAGGAAAGTGTTTGGTGACGGCATCAGATTCCTAATTGATGGAGAAAGGTCTGGTGGCAAGAAAAGCTGCGTCCAGGAGGTTGTCAAGAGTTTTTACTCGACGATTGCATTCTTGGGTGGTTGGTTTGGCCCTTGTTCCTGTAACTCGAATCCTAGGCCGGTATATCCCATTTTAGCTTTACACCATTGTGAACCTTACGCCTTTTTTACTCTCTGATCGAGGTTCTCGGCATTGAAAAATCTTCGTAAACTAAATCACACGTCTATATGTTGTAATTTAAAAGATATACAATTAATAAAATCAAGAGCAATGGTGATATATATGCGGATTAGACACCAAAAAATAAACACTCAAAAAGAGGCTACAATTTAAGGAATGTGTTTAGTGACGACATTAGATTCCTAATTGATGGAGAAAGGTCTGGTGGCAAAAAAAGCTGCTTCCAGGAGGTTGTCTAGTGTTTTCGCTCGACGATTCCATTCTTGGGTGGTTGGTTTAGCCCTTGTTCCTGTAACTCGAATCCTCGTCCGGTATATCCCATTTTAGTTTTACACCATTGTGAACCTTACGCCTTTTTTACTCTCTGATCGAGGTTCTCGGCATTGAAAAATCTTCGTAAACTAAATCACACGTGTATATGTTGACATTTAAGAGATATACGGTCAAGAAAATCAAGAGCAATGGTGATATATATGCAGATTAGACTCCAAAAAATAAACACTAAAAAAATGTCTACAATTTAAGGAATGTGTTTAGTGACAGCATCAGATTTTTAATTGATGGAGAAAGGTCTGGTGGCAATAAAAGCTGCTTCCAGGAGGTTGTCAAGTGTTTTCGCTCGACGAATCCATTCTTGGGTGGTTGGTTTGGCCCTTGTTACTGTAACTCGAATCCTAGCCCGGTATATCCCGTTTTAGTTTTACACCTTTGAGAACCTTACGCCTTTTTTACTCTCTGATCGAGGTTCTTGGCATTGAAAAATCTTCGTAAACTAAATCACACGTGTATATGTTGACATTTAAGAGATATACAGTCAAGAAAATCAAGAGCAATGGTGATATATATGCGGATTAGACACCAAAAAATAAACACTCAAAAATGGCTACAATTTAAGGAATGTGTTTAGTGACGGCATCAGATTCCTAATTGATGTAGAAAGGTCTGGTGGCAAGAAAAACTGCTTCCAGGAGGTAGTCAAGTGTTTTTGCCCGACGATTCCATACTTGGGTGGTTGGTTTGTCCCTTGCTCCTGTAACTCGAATCCTAGCCCAGTATATCCCATTTTAGTTTTACACCATTGTGAACCTGACGCCTTTTTTACTCTCTGATTGAGTTTCTCGGCATTGAAAAATCTTCGTAAATAAATCACACGTGTATATGTTGACATTTAAGAGATATACGGTCAAGAAAATCAAGAGCAATGGTGATATATATGCGGATTAGACACCAAAAAATAAACACTAAAAAATGGCTACAATTTAAGGAATGTGTTTGGTGACGGCATCAGATTCTTAATTGATGGAGAAAGGTCTGGTGGCAAGAAAAGCTGCTTCCAGGAGGTTGTGTAGTGTTTTGTCCTTTTTTGGGTGGTTGGTCTGGTGACAAGATTCCATTCTTGGGTTGTTGGTTTGTCCTTTTTTCCTGTAACTCGAAACCTAGGCCGGTATATCACATTTTAGTTTTACAACATTTTGAACCTTACGCCTTTTTTACTCTCTGATCGAGGTTCTCGGCATTGAAAAATCTTTATAAACTAAATCACATGTGTATATGTTGACCTTTAAGAGATATACAGTCAAGAAAATTAAGAGCAATGGCGATATATATGCGTATTAGACACAAAAAAATAAACACTCAAAAAATAGGTACAATTTAAGGAATGTGTTTAGTGACGGCATCAGATTCCTAATTGATGGAGAATGGTCTGGTGGCAAGAAAAACTGCTTCCAGGAGGTTGTCAAGTGTTTTCGCTCGACGATTCTATTCTTGGGTGGTTGGTCTGGCCGTTGTTCCTGTAACTCGAATCCTAGCCCGGTATATCCCATTTTAGTTTTACACCATTGTGAACCTTACGCCTTTTTTACTCTCAGATCGAGGTTCTCGGCATTGAAAAATCTTCGTAAACTAAATCACACGTGTATATGTTGACATCAAAATGATATACACTCAACAAAATCAAGATCAAATGTTATATATATGCAGATTAGACACCAAAAATAAACACTCAAAAAATGGCTACAATTTAAGGAATGTGTTTAGTGACGGCATCAGATTCCTAATTGATGGAGAAAGGTCTGGTGGTAAGAAAAGCTGCTTCCAGTAGGTTGTTAAGTGTTTTCGCTTGACGATTCCATTCTTGGGTGATTGGTTTGGCCCTTGTTCCTGTAACTCGAATCCAAGCCCGGTATATCCCATTTTAGTTTTACACCATTACGAAACTTACGCCTTTTTACTCTCTGATCGAGGTTCTCGGCATTGAAAAATCTTCGTAAACTAAATCACACGTGTATATGTTGACCTTTAAGATATATACAGTCAATAAAATCATGAGCAATGGTGATATATATGCGGATTAGACACCAAAAAATAGACACTCAAAAAATGGCTACAATTTAAGGAATATGTTTAGTGACGACATCAGATTCCTAATTGATGGAGAAGGTCTGGTGGCAAGAAAAGCTGCTTCCAGTAGGTTGTGACGTGATGTCGTGGTCACAATCAAATTTAATCCAAATACAACTAATTAGCTAGTGGCGAGTGGGTATCAAACACAGGGAGTTTGTGGAATATGTGTTATTTGGAAGATTATATCTAACTTGACTAAATTAATCTAATTGCAAGAAAAGTAAAATTCAAGAGTTTATGTGAGTGAATTGGTTTTAGACTAAATTAAACTAATTAAATTGAAAGAGAAAAGATTTGGTTGTAAACAAATTAGAGACAAATGATCATCTTCAGTTTCCGGTTTTGCTTTAACATTTATGCTATCATTCCACTAGAAAGAACTACATAGACATAGTTCATGTGTGATTAGTTGCAGTGATGAAAGGGAACTAAGTACTCAGATTCCTAGAACGTGAGGTTGTTACCCGATGATCAATCAACCCTTACCCAAGCCTAACTATACCCATGATATCTCGATTGCCAACGGCACCAAGAACATATGGTTTCTAATTAGTTTAGCACAAGAATCAACAATTTACTAGCAATCAATCACACACCATAACAAGAAATTCAATAAAGAAGAAATTGTTATTCTAGAAATATAAAATTCAAGCATAAAGTCTTACAAAACCTTCCACCAAAGATGATCATAGAGTACTTAGCCACTCATAGCTTGAAACAACATCATCACAAGAGTATTATTGTTCATCAAGATCAAAGCAACAAAACTAAAGATTAAGATAGTGTTCTTCAAGCTCTCAGCTCTCCAAAAGTTCTCCAAAATCGATCCAAGACAAGTGGTAACCGATTGGAAATGATAAGTCCCTTTAATCTTCATGAAAATGGCATTTAATGGAAGGAGTTACAAGTTTGCATCAGTCGGCGCCGTAACCTACGCCAGATCACCGTAGGTTACGGCGGTCAGCATATTCAGAAAGTCAATATAGTGCCGTAAGATACGGCACTTCACCGTAGCTTACGACGTTCAGCAATTCTTTACGGTGCTTTTCTTCTGATCTACGGCAGACAACTTTTGAGCATGAATGGCCGTAACCTACGGCAAGACACCGTAGGTTACGGCGCTGAGTGGGCTATTTCCTTTGTTTCTCCCTCAAAACTTGATTTCTTCATCTCTTAATGATGCCATCTTCCCACATCCATCCAAGCTTCCTAAATCCCGCACTTTGAGCACCTTAACACCTGCAACATCAAATCCTCTAGTGGTTACCAAGTTCAAGCGATTAACCGAAATAAGTATAGAATGTGCATTATATTAAACCTTTTAAGGGTTGTCCTACGGACCACCCGTCACATCTCCACACTTACCCGTTGCTTGTCCCAAGCAACCCATTCAAAAACTATTTTCAACTAAAGCGATCAATCATGAAAATCAAGCTAAACCTACCGTCCTTCTACTAACTTTCAATCATACCACAAGACACACCCCTCACAAAGACTCTCAGTAGCAAGAAATATTAGCATACAATGCTAAACCACTCAATGCGTGTGTGTGTGTGTGTGCGACAATAAGCTTGTATAAAAATCAAGTCTCCTCCTAACAAATATCGAGCATGCTTATGAATCAAAGGAACTTACGGGTTGTAACGAGGCTAGGTGTAAAGGTAGGAAATAGTGGGAATGTGAAAGTAGCTCATTGATTCGACCCGGTTTTTATTTCTACTACTAAACAAAGCAAACATCAACTATATACACAACTTCTTCAACTTCTTCAACATCTCAACTACTATTGCAACTAAATACTTCTTTTTGTATTTTTCTCATATTTTTATCTTTTTTTTTTTTTTTTTTTTAACACATAAACTCAACAATATATACAAGAACATCAATAATCACAACTAAACTCCTAAACCGGGTCGTCTCAATAGGTAGGGTTTTGCAGGAAGTAGGTTTGGGTCGCAACCGAATGGTATAAGGCTCAAACATGGCTTTCTAAAGACCAAACCCCCACCCCTCACAAAACCAAGCTCATATATGTAAAGTATGAGGTCCAACCCCCAATTCCCACACTCTCACACATCTAGACAAGGCTACCTAAAAGTCCCCTATCATTTTCACAAGCATGCTAATCCTAGGCTTCAACAAGAATTCGTACATAAGTTCTATTAACACAATACACACACCGCCACTCAAAACAAGGAAAGCATCTTTAATAATCATATGTGGCTAAAAAACTCACCATGAAATGACTAGAAAGGGGTGTCGGTGTGTCATGCGGAACAATGTCAAGTGTTCAAATTCCAACAACTTTTCCAAAATTCTCAAAATTTTTCAAAAATTCTCAAAATTTTCCCCTCAACCCCACACTTGGGATACATTGTCCCAATGTATGGTTTTGAAGGGAATATCACTTTCAACAAAAACACCAACATTTGCTTATACTCTCAAACCCCAAATTTCTTTTTGTATTTTTTTTTATTTTTTAAACAAAAGCAAATAAACTAACTACCAATATTTCAAAGCTAAAGAACATATCAAGACTAAGGAAAGAGTACATGACCTGGTGAAGTTTGACAAAACAGATGTTGTAGATAATCCGACTTTCTATCACCACCTTCACACAAATATCCGTACATCCTCCCCACACTTGAATGTTGCCATGGCCCTGAAACATAGAAAAATAACGAAATAGCAAGATCAGTGTAAAACCCCGGGTTGCCTCCCGAGCAGCGCTAAGTTTTTAGGTCTTCAGCCAGACCGTGCCACCCCCATTTAGGGTGGCTCAAAGAAACGGTTCCTGCCATCTCCATCACTTCCTCGTGCCATTGAGCAAAATGCATCCATCTCGTTTCGACTCGGTGGGTAATCAAATACACTCTTGCTTGAACCCATATGCTTTTCTTCACGATTCGGTGGGTGATTTATTTTCATTCTTTGACACACATTTTTCATACAAACACTAGACTCACCACCCTTCCTTTCAATGGACTCATAACTAATCACTCTAGTTTGAACATCAAAGGACAACTTACGGTTCTTTTCGGTCATGGTAATAATCCCGTCCCTACAATTGATTTGAGCATTTGCTGTGTATAGAAACGGTCGTCCTAAGATTACCCTTTGTTGTGCTGCCATTTTAGTAGAAGCATAGTCTAGAACTAGAAAATCCACCAGGTATTCAAACTCTCCCAACTGAATCTTAACATTCCTAACCATTCCTCATGGACGCCTCCAATTTTCATCCGCCAAACTCACCATGGTGTCTACATCCTCAAGAGGACCAAAGTCGTACATATCGTATAGATCGCCTGGTAGCACACTCATACTCGCCCCATAATCCAATAATGCATGGGGAATTTTTAATTTTCCCACTCGGATCGGCACAAGTGGTGCTCCATTCTCTTTGTCCGTTTCAAACTTGGCATCCCTTCCTATACCTGCACTCACTTGACAAGAAGATGTTAAAAATGTTTCATTGAATTCACTATTAGGAACGGTGCTTACCACATTGATATTAACACTTTTAATGTTTTTGGGATTTATCACCGTGTCACTTGGTAGCTGGCCTTTTGCTTTCTTTAATATCGCCACTTCACTTGCAAGTTGACCCATTTGGGTGGTCAAAGTTTGAATCGCTTTATCACGGGCCTCGTCCTTTTGCATCTGAACCTCATCACGTTGATTCATTCGTTGCATTTCAGCTTGCATCGCCTTCAACATCTCCATTACTTCGTTTCCACCCGAAGAGCTTTGACCCGTTTGATATTGCCTTTGAAATCCTTGGTTTCCTTGGAAATTCGGGTTAGCTTGATTTGAAGGGTTCCCATACCGAAAGTTTGGGTGGTTTCTTAAACCGGGGTGGTAAGTATTAGAATTCATATTGTTGTAATTTCTACCACCCCCTCCTAGACTTTGTACTGCATGAACTTCTTCATATTGCCCTTCCACCATTCCTTGGCAATTTTCAGCCGCATGACCTATTTCATTGCAAATAGCACAAACATCATAAATTTGATTAGAAGTTTGAACATTACCATCGTCAACCGCATGCACTTGTGTTCGGGTAACGGCCGGTCGTGCTCTCCTAGTTGCTTGAGCTTTCCTCTTTGATGTAATTACCATTTGCTCCAAAGACTCCCAATCGTCTTGCTCATAGTTCGTACCAAAAGTGCCACCGGTAATAGACATTAAGTCGCGAGGGTCTTCGGCACTCAACCCCTCATGAAAAGCGTTCATCAATTCCTAAAGTTCAATCCCATGGTGAGGACAATTCTTAATCATCATGTTGAAACGCTCAAAGGCCTCATGGAACATCTCACCTTGTTGTTGTTGAAAACTCCTCAACCCCTTCCTAGCATCATTGGTCTTTTGAGCGGTGTAAAATTCATCCAAAAATATTTGTTGCATTTCCGCCCAAGTGTAAATAGATGCTGAAGGCAAACTATACTTCTTTGCCTTATCCTCTAGAGAAAATTGAAACAATACCAACTTGACATCATCAGCCGAAAAACCTTGACTCCCAAGAGTATTGCAAATTGAGTCATAGGCCTCCAAATGGAAATAGGGCTCCTCTGTTGCTAGCCCCTTATATTTCGGCAAACTTTGTAAGGAATTAGTCCTTACTTCAAAAGTTCTTCCTTCATTGTTGTGAGGGATAACTACCGGTGAAGGGTTGTGAGTAATTACCGGCCTAAAATGTGCTTCAATACCCCTTGCATGTTCTCTAAGATGCCTTCTCGGTACACCAAACCGACCCCTTGGTTGAATAGGACCCATTGGTCTTTGCATAGTCCCTTGTGGTACATAGGGTTGAAATTGTTGTTGTGGTATCGGTGGGTGTTGAATTGGCCTTTGGAATTGTGGTTGTACGTTTTGCAGACGAACTTGTTGCAATGGTATAGGGCGTTGCATTTGTGGCCCTTGTGGCCTTGGCCGAATGTGTTGTGGTATAATTTGTTGTTGTTGAAACCCACCAACACTTGGCACTCTTTGAGTTTGCCCTGGCACATAAGTAAGTTCTCCTTGTTCCCCATCACCCATATATGCATATCCTTCGTCCTCATAACCCTCAAAATCCTCATATCCTTCTTCATATCCATCTCCCTCTATACCCGATGATTGCCCAAATGGAAGAGTCGTATATTGAAAACCCGACTGGTTCGATGGTCTAAATGTAGACGTAGCTTGAACGACAGTTGAACCTTGTGGTAGTGTATAGGTTGCAGATGATTGACCTGAAACTGGGAAGAAATGAGTGAATGGTGGAATTGTAGTAGAAGGGTTAAAGGAAAGTGAAGGTTCTTCTTAAGTGGTAATGGGTTGGGTGGTGTTAGTTGGTGTTGCATCATGAGATGAAATAGGATTGGTAGTAGTGTTTGGTATGGTAGTGTTTGGTGAAGGTTGAGTGGATGATGGTATGAAATGTGGTATAAGTTCACCCGTAGTGGGTAGTGGTTGTGGTGGATCCATGTATCGAATTGTTGTGATTGGTGTAGTTGGTGTTGTTGGTGAACCACTGATTCTATTCTCTCTTAGCAAAATCCTGTTTCCTCTTAATGTTCGCTCAATTTCCGGATCAAATGCCAAAGGTGATAGCTTGTGAGAGCTTCTAGTACGCATGCACCTGTAAATACCTGCACACTAAGACACCTAGCGTAAACCAGAAAAATAACAAACTAAAAAGGATAAAAAATAACACACGTTGCGCACTACTCCCCGGCAATGGCGCCAAAATTTGACGTGATGTCGTGGTCACAATCAAATTTAATCCAAATACAACTAATTAGCTAGTGGTAAGTGGGTATCGAACACAGGGAGTTTGTGGAATATGTGTTATTTGGAAGATTATATCTAACTTGACTTAATTAATCTAATTGCAAGAAAAGTAAAATTCAAGAGTTTATGTGAGTGAATTGGTTTTAGACTAAATTAAACTAATTAAATTGAAAGAGAAAAGATTTGGTTGTAAACAAATTAGAGACAAATGATCATCTTCAGTTTCCGGTTTTGCTTTAACATTTATGCTATCATTCCACTAGAAACAACTACATAGACATAGTTCATGTGTGATTAGTTGCAGTGATGAAAGGGAACTAAGTACTCAGATTCCTAGAACGTGAGGTTGTTACCCGATGATCAATCAACCCTTACCCAAGCCTAACTATACCCATGATATCTCGATTGGCAACGGCACCAAGAACGTATGGTTTCTAATTAGTTTAGCACAAGAATCAACAATTTACTAGCAATCAATCACACACCATAACAAGCAATTCAATAAAGAAGAAATTGTTATTCTAGAAATATAAAATTCAAGCATAAAGTCTTACAAAACCTTCCACCAAAGATGATCATAGAGTACTTAGCCACTCATGGCTTGAAACAACATCATCACAAGAGTATTATTGTTCATCAAGATCAAAGCAACAAAACTAAAGATTAAGATAGTGTTCTTCAAGCTCTCAGCTCTCCAAAAGTTCTCCAAAATCGATCCAAGACAAGTGGTAACCGATTGGAAATGATAAGTCCCTTTAATCTTCATGAAAATGGCATTTAATGGAAGGAGTTACAAGTTTGCATCAGTCGGCGCCGTAACCTACGCCAGATCACCGTAGGTTACGGCGGTCAGCATATTCAGAAAGTTAATATAGTGCCGTAAGCTACGGCACTTCACCGTAGCTTACGGCGTTCAGCAATTCTTTACGGTGCTTTTCTTCTGATCTACGGCAGACAACTTTTGAGCATGAATGGCCGTAACCTACGGCAAGACACCGTAGGGTACGACGCTGAGTGGGCTATTTCCTTTGTTTCTCCCTCAAAACTTGATTTCTTCATCTCTTAATCATGCCATCTTCACACATCCATCCAAGCTTCCTAAATCCCGCACTTTGAGCACCTTAACACCTGCAACATCAAATCCTCTAGTGGTTACCAAGTTCAAGCGATTAACCGAAATAAGTATAGAATGTGCATTGTATTAAACCTTTTAAGGGTTGTCCTACGGACCACCCGTCAGGTTGTCAGGTGTTTTCGCTCGACGATTCCATTCTTGTGTGGTTGGTTAGGCCCTTGTTCTTGTAACTCGAATCCTAGACCGGTATATCCCATTTTAGTTTTACACCATTGTGAACCTTACGCCATTTTTACTCTCTGATCGAGGTTCTCGGAATAGGAAAATCTTCGTAAACTAAATCACACGTGTATATGTTGACATCTAAAAGATATACAGTCAAAAAAATCAAGATTAACGGTGATATATATGCGGATTAGACACCAAAAAATAAACACTCAAAAAATGGCTACAATTTAAGGAATATGTTTAGTGACGGCATCAGATTCCTAATTGATGGAGAGATGTCTGGTGGCTAAAACAGCTGCTTCCAGGAGGTTGTCAAGTGTTTTCGGTCGACGATTCCATTCTTGGGTTGTTGGTTTGGCCCTTGTTCCTGTAACTCGAATCCTAGCCCGGTATATCCCATTTTAGTTTTCCACCATTGTGAACCTTACGCCTTTTTTACTCTCTGATCGAGGTTCTCGGCATTGAAAATCTTCTTAAACTAAATCATACGTGTATATGTTGACATTTAAGTGATATACAGTCAAGAAAATCAAGAGCAATGGTGATATATATGCGGATTAGACACTAAAAAATAAACACTCAAAAATGGCTACAATTTAAGGAATGTGTTTAGTGACGGCATCAGATTCCTAATTGATGGAGAAAGGTCTGGTGGCAAGAAAAACTGCTTCCAGGAGGTTGTCAAGTGTTTTCGCCCGACGATTCCATACTTGGGTGGTCGGTTTATCCCTTGTTTCTGTAACTCAAATCCTAGCCTAGTATATCCCATTTTAGTTTTACACCATTGTGAACCTTACGCCTTTTTTACTCTCTGATCGATTTCTTGGCGTTGAAAAATATTCGTAAACTAAATCACACGTGTATATGTTGACATTTAAGTGATATACAGTCAAGAAAACCAAGATCAATGGTGATATATATGTGGATTAGACACCAAAAAATAAACACTAAAAAAATGGCTACAATTTAAGGAATGTGTTTAGTGACGGCATCCGATTCCTAATTGTTGGAGAAAGGTCTGGTGGCAAGAAAAGCTACTTCTAGGAGGTTGTCAAGTGTTTTCGCTCGACGATTCCATTCTTGGTTGGTTGGTTTGTCCCTTGTTCCTGTAACTCGAATCCTAGCCCGGTATATCCCATTTTAGTTTTACACCATTGTGAACTTTACGCGTTTTTTACTCTCTGATCGAGTTTCTCGGCATTGAAAAATCTTCATAAACTAAATCACATGTGTATATGTTGACATTTAAGAGATATGCAGTCAAGAAAATCAAGAGCAATTGTGATATATATGCGAATTAGACACCAAAAATAAACACTCAAAAATGGCTACAATTTAAGGAATGTTTTCAGTGACGGCATCAGATTCCTAATTGATGGAGAAAGGTGCGGTGGCAAGAAAAACTGCTTCCAGGTGTTTGTCAAGTGTTTTCGCTCGACGATTCCATTATTGGGTGGTTGGTTTGGCCCTTGTTCCTGTAACTCGAATCTTAGCCCGGTATATCCCATTTTAGTTTTACACCATTGTGAACCGTACGACTTTTTTACTCTCTGATCGAGGTTCTCGGCATTGAAAAATCTTTGTAAACTAAATCACACGTGTATATGTTGACCTTTAAGAGATATACAGTCAAGAAAATTAAGAGCAATGGCGATATATATGCGGATTAGACACCAAAAAATAAACACTCAAAAAATAGGTACAATTTAAGGAATGTGTTTAGTGACGGCATCGGATTCCTAATTGATGGAGAAAGGTATGGTGGCAAGAAAAGCTGCTTCCAGGAGGTTGTCAAGTGTTTTCGCTCGACGATTCCATTCTTGGGTGGCTGGTTCGGCCCTTGTTCCTGTAACTCGAATCCTAGCCCGATATATCCCATTTTAGTTTTACACCATTGTGAACCTTACGGCTCTTTTACTCTCTGATCGAGGTTCTCGGCATTGAAAAATCTTCGTAAACTAAATCACACGTGTATATGTTGACATCTAAAAGATATACAGTCAACAAAATCAAGATCAATGGTTATATATATGCGATTAGACACCAAAAAATAACCACTCAAAAAATGGCTACAATTTAAGGAATGTGTTTAGTGACGGCATCAGATTCCTAATTATTGGAGAAAGGTCTGGTGGCAAGAAAAGCTGCTTCCTGTAGGTTGTCAAGTGTTTTCGCTCGACGATTCCATTCTTGGGTTGTTGGTTTGGCACTTGTTCCTGTAACTCGAATCGCGGTATATCCCATTTTAATTTTACACCATTGTGAACCTTACGCCTTTTTTACTCTCTGATCCAGGTTCTCGGCATTGAAAAATCTTCGTAAACTAAATCACACGTGTATATGTTGACATTTAAGAGATATACAGTCAAGGAAATCAAAGGCAATGGTGATATATATGCGGATTAGACACCAAAAAAAACACTCAACAAATGGCTACAATTTAATGAATGTGTTTAGTGACGTCATCAGATTCCTAATTGATGGAGAAAGGTCTGGGGGCAAGAAAATCTGCTTCTAGGAGGTTGTCAAGTGTTTTCTATGTATGATTCCATTCTTGGGTGGTTGGTTTGGCCCTTGTTCCTGTAACTCGAATCCTAGCCCGGTATATCCCATTTTAGTTTTACACCACTACGAAACTTACACCTTTTTTACTCTCTGTTCGAGGGTCTCGGCATTGAAAAATCTTCGTAAACTAAATCACATGTGTATATGTTGACATTTAAGAGATATACGGTCAAGAAAATCAAGAGCAATGGTGATATATATGCGGATTAGACACCAAAAAATAAACACTCAAAAAATGGCTACAATTTAAGGAATGTGTTTAGTAACGGCATCAGATTCCGACTTGATGGAGAAAGGTCTGGTGGCAAGAAAAGCTACTTCCAGGAGGTTGTCAAGTGTTTTCGCTCGACGATTCCATTCTTGGGTGGTTGGTTTGGCCCTTTTTCCAGTAACTCGAATCCTAGCCCAGTATATCCCATTTTAGTTTTACACCATTGTGAACCTTACGCCTTTTTTACTCTTTGATCGAGGTTCTCGGCATTGAAAAATATTCGAAAACTAAATCACAAGTGTATATGTTGACATTTAAGATATATACAGTCAAGAAAATCAAGAGCAATGGTGATATATATGCGGATTAGACACCAAAAAATAAACACTCAAAAAATGTCTACAATATAAGGAATGTGTTTGGTGACGGCAGCAGATTCTTAATTGATGGAGAAAGGTCTGGTGGCAAGAAAAGCTACTTCCAGGAGGTTGTCGAGTGTTTTCGCTCGACGTTTCCATTCTTGGTTGGTTGGTTTAGCCCTTGTTACTGTAACTCGAATCCTAGCCCGGTATATCCCTTTTTAGTTTTACACCATTGTGAACCTTACGCCTTTATTACTCTCTGATCGAGGTTCTCGGCATTGAAAAATCTTCGTAAATTAAATCACACGTGTATATGTTGACATTTAAGAGTATTACAGTCAAGAAAATCAAGAGCAATGGTGATATGTATGCGGATTAGACACCAAAAAATAAACACTCAAAAAATGGCTACAATTTAAGGAATGTGTTTAGTGACGGCATCAGATTCCTAATAGATGGAGAAATGTCTGGTGGCAAGAAAAGCTGCTTCCAGGAGATTGTTAAGTGTTTTTGGTCGACGATTCCATTCTTGGGTGGTTGGTTTGTCCCTTGTTCCTGTAACTCAAATCCTATCCCAGTATATACCATCTTAGTTTTACACCATTGTGAACCTTAGGCCATTTTTTACTCTCTGATCGAGGTTCTCGGCATTGAAAAATCTTCGTAAACTAAATCAAAAGTGTATATATTGACATTTAAGATATATACAGTCAAGAAAATCAAGAGCAATGGTGATATATATGCGGATTAGACCCCAAAAAATAAACACTCAAAAAAGGTCTACAATTTAAGGAATGTGTTTAGTGACGGCATCAGATTCCTAATTGATGGAGAAAGGTCTGGTGGCAAGAAAAGCTGCTTCCAGGAGGTGGTCAAGTGTTTTCGCTCGACGATTCCATTCTTGGGTAGTTGGTTTGACGCTTGTTCCTGTAACTCGAATCCTAGCCCGGTATATCCCATTTTAGTTTTACACCATTGTGAACCTAACGCCCTTTTTAGTCTCTGATCGAGGTTCTCGGCATTGAAAAATCTTCGTAAACTAAATCACACGTGTATATGTTGACATTTAAGAGATACACAGTCAAGAAAATCAAGAGCAATGGTGATATATATGCGGATTCGACACCAAAAAATAATCACTCAAAAATGGCCACAATTTAAGGAATGTGTTTAGTGACGACATCAGATTCCTAACTGATGGAGAAATGTTTGGGGGCAAGAAAACCTGTTTCCAGGAGGTTGTCAGGTGTTTTCGCTCGACGATTCCATTCTTGGGTGGTTGGTTTGGCCCTTGTTCCTGTAACTCGAATCCAAGCCCGGTCTATCCCATTTTAGTTTTACACCATTGTGAACCTTACGCCTTTTTTACTCTCTGCTCGAGGTTCTCGGCATTTAAAAATCTTTGTAAACTAAATCACACGTGTATATGTTGACATTTAAGAGATATACAGTCAAGAAAATCAAGAGCAATGGTGATATATATACGAATTAGACACAAAAAAAATTAAACACTGAAAATATGGCTACAATTTAAGGAATGTGTTTAGTTACGACATCAGATTTCTAAATGATGGAGAAAGGTCTGGTGGCAAGAAAAGCTGCTTCCAGGAGGTTGTCAAGTGTTTTCGCTCGACAATTCCATTCTTGGGTGGTTGATTTGGCCCTTGTTCCTGTAACTCGAATCCTAGCCCGGTATATCCCATTTTACTTTTACACCATTGTGAACCTTACGCCTTTTTTCTCTCTGATCGAGGTTCTCGGCATTGAAAAATCTTCGTAAACTAAATCACACGTGTATATGATGAATTTAAGAGTATTACAGTAAAGAAAATCAAGAGCAATGGTGATATATATGCGGATTAGACACCAAAAAATAAACACTCAAAAAATGTCTACAATTTAAGGAATGTGTTTGGTGACGGCATCAGATTCTTAATTGATGGAGAAAGGTCTGGTGGCAAGAAAAGCTACTTCCAGGAGGCTGTCAAGTGTTTTCGCTCGACGTTTCCATTCTTGGGTGGTTGGTTTGGCCCTTGTTACTGTAACTCGAATCCTTGCCCGGTATATCCCTTTTTAGTTTTACACCATTGTGAACCTTACGCCTTTATTACTCTCTGATCGAGGTTCTCGGCATTGAAAAATCTTCGTAAATTAAATCACAGGTGTATATGTTGACATTTAAGAGTATTACAGTGAAGAAAATCAAGAGCAATGGTGATATGTATGCGGATTAGACACCAAAAAATAAACACTCAAAAAATGGCTACAATTTAAGGAATGTGTTTAGTGACGGCATCAGATTCCTAATAGATGGAGAAATGTCTGGTGGCAAGAAAAGCTGCTTCCAGGAGGTTGTTAAGTCTTTTTGCTCGACGATTCCATTCTTGGGTGGTTGGTTTGTCCCTTGTTCCTGTAACTCAAATCCTATCCCGGTATATACCATCTTAGTTATACACCATTGTGAACCTTAGGCCTTTTTTTACTCTCTGATCGAGGTTCTCGGCATTGAAAAATCTTCGTAAACTAAATCACAAGTGTATATATTGACATTTAAGATATATACAGTCAAGAAAATCAAGAGCAATGGTGATATATATGCGGATTAGACCCCAAAAAATAAACACTCAAAAAAGGGCTACAATTTAAGGAATGTGTTTAGTGACGGCATCAGATTCCTAATTGATGGAGAAAGGTCTGGTGGCAAGAAAAGCTGCTTCCAGGAGGTGGTCAAGTGTTTTCGCTCGACGATTCCATTCTTGGGTAGTTGGTTTGACCCTTGTTCCTGTAACTCGAATCCTGGCCCGGTATATCCCATTTTAGTTTTACACCATTGTGAACCTTACGCCCTTTTTATTCTCTGATCGAGGTTCTCGGCATTGAAAAATCTTCGTAAACTAAATCACACGTGTATATGTTGACATTTATGAGATACACAGTCAAGAAAATCAAGAGCAATGGTGATATATATGCGGATTCGACACCAAAAAATAATCACTCAAAAATGGCCACAATTTAAGGAATCTGTTTAGTGACGACATCAGATTCCTAACTGATGGAGAAAGGTTTGGTGGCAAGAAAACTTGTTTCCAGGAGGTTGTCAGGTGTTATCGCTCGACGATTCCATTCTTGGGTGGTTGGTTTGGCCCTTGTTCTTGTAACTCGAATCCAAGCCCGGTCTATCCCATTTTAGTTTTACACCATTGTGAACCTTACGCCTTTTTTACTCTCTGCTCGAGGTTCTCGGCATTTAAAAATCTTCGTAAACTAAATCATACGTGTATATGTTGACATTTAAGAGATATACAGTCAAGAAAATGAAGATCAATGGTGATATATATACGGATTAGACACAAAAAAAATAAACACTGAAAAAATCGCTACAATTTAAGGAATGTGTTTAGTGACGGCATCAGATTTGTAAATGATGGAGAAAGTTCTGGTGGCAAGAAAAGCTGCTTCCAGGAGGTTGTCAAGTGTTTTCGCTCGACAATTCCATTCTTGGGTGGTTGGTTTGGCCCTTGTTCCTGTAACTCGAATCCTAGCCCGGTATATCCCATTTTACTTTTACACCATTGTGAACCTTACGCCTTTTCTCTCTCTGATCGAGGTTCTCGACATTGAAAAATCTTCATAAACTAAATCACACGTGTATATGATGAATTTAAGAGTATTACAGTCAAGAAAATCAAGAGCAATGGTGATATATTTGCGGATTAGACACCAAAAAATAAACACTCAAAAAATGTCTACAATTTAAGGAATGTGTTTGGTGACGGCATCAGATTCTTAATTGATGGAGAAAGGTCTGGTGGCAAGAAAAGCTACTTCCAGGAGGCTGTCAAGTGTTTTCGCTCGACGTTTCCATTCTTGGGTGGTTGGTTTGGCCCTTGTTACTGTAACTCGAATCCTAGCCCGGTATATCCCATTTTAGTTTTACACCATTGTGAACCTTACGCCTATTTTACTCTCTGATCGAGGTTCTCGGCATCGAAAAATCTTCGTAAACTAAATCACACGTGTATATGATGAATTTAAGAGTATTACAGTCAAGAAAATCAAGAGCAATGGTGATATATATGCGGATTAGACACCAAAAAATAAACACTCAAAAAATGTCTACAATTTAAGGAATGTGTTTGGTGACGACATCAGATTCTTAATTGATGGAGAAAGGTCTGGTGGCAAGAAAAGCTACTTCCAGGAGGCTGTCAAGGGTTTTCGCTCGACGTTTCCATTCTTGGGTGGTTGGTTTGGCCCTTGTTACTGTAACTCGAATCCTTGCCCGGTATATCCCTTTTTAGTTTTACACCATTGTGAACCTACGCCTTTATTACTCTCTGATCGAGGTTCTCGGCATTGAAAAATCTTCGTAAATTAAATCACACGTGTATATGTTGACATTTAAGAGACATACAATCAAGAAAATCAAGAGCAATGGTGATATATATGCGGATTAGACACCAAAAAATAAACACTCAAAAAATGGCTACAATTTAAGGAATGTGTTTAGTGACGGCATCAGATTCCTAATCGATCGAGTAATGTCTGGTGCCAAGAAAAGCTGCTTCCAGGAGGTTGTTAAGTGTTTTCGCTCGACGATTCCATTCTTGGGTGGTTGGTTTGCCCCTTGTTCCTATAACTCAAATCCTATCCCGGTATATCCCATCTTAGTTTTACACCATTGTGAACCTTACGCCTTTTTTACTCTCTGATCAAGGTTGTCGGCATTGAAAAATCTTTGTAAACTAAATCATACGTGTATATGTTGACATTTAAGAGATATACAGTCAAGAAAATCAAGAGCAATGGTGATATATATGCGGATTAGACACAAAAAAAATGGCTACAATTTAAGGAATGTGTTTAGTGACGGCATCAGATTTCTAAATGATGGAGAAAGGTCTGGTGGCAAGAAAAGCTGCTTCCAGGAGGTTATCAAGTGTTTTCGCTCGACAATTCCATTCTTGGGTGGTTGGTTTGGCCCTTGTTCCTGTAACTCGAATCCTAGCCCGGTATATCCCATTTTAGTTTTACACCATTGTGAACCTTACGCCTTTATTACTCTCTGATCGAGGTTCTCGGCATTGAAAAATCTTCGTAAACTAAAGCACACGTGTATATGTTGACATTTAAGAGATATACAGTTAAGAAAATCAAGAGCAATGGTGATATATATGCGGATTAGACACCAAAAAATAAACACTAAAAAATGGCTACAATTTATGGAATGTTTTTAGTGACGGCATTAGATTCCTAATTGATGGAGAAAGGTCTGGTGGCAAGAAAAGCTGCTTACAGGAGGTTGTCAAGTGTTTTCGCAGGACGAATCCATTGGGTGGTTGCTTTGGCCCTTGTTCCGGTAACTCGAATCCTAGCCCGGTGTATCCCATTTTAGTTTTACACCATTGTGAACCTTACGCATTTTTTACTCTCTAATCGAGGTTCTCGGCATTGAAAAATATTCCTAAACTAAATCACACGTGTATATGTTGACATTTAATAGATATGCAGTCAAGAAAATCAAGAGCAATGGTGATATATATGCGGATTAGACACCAAAAAAAATAAACAATCAAAAAATGGCTACAATTTAAGGAATGTGTTTAGTGACGGCATCAGATTCCTAATTGATGGAGAAAGGTCTGGTGGCAAGAAAAGCTGCTTCTAGGAGGTTGTCAATTGTTTTCGCTCGACGATTCCATTCTTGGGTGGTTGGTTTGGCCCTTGTTCCTGTTACTCGAATCCTAGCCCGATATATCCCATTTTAATTTTACACCATTGTGAACTTTCCGCCTTTTTTACTCTCTGATCGAGGTTCTCGGCAATTAAAAACCTTCGTAAACTAAATCACAAGTGTACATTTAATAGATATACAATCTATAAAATCAATGGCAATGGTGATATATATGCGGATTAGACACAAAAAAAACACTCAACAAGTGGCTACAATTTAAGGAATGTGTTTAGTGACGGCATCAGATTCCTAATTGATAGAGAAAGGTCTGGTGGCAATAAAAGCAGCTTCTAGGAGGTTGTCAAGTGTTTTCGCTCGACGATTCCATTCTTGGGTGGTTGGTTTGGTCCTTGTTTCTGTAACTCGAATCCTAGCCCGGTATATCCCATTTTAATTTTACACCTTTGTGAACCTTACACCTTTTTTACTCTCTGATCGAGGTTTTCGGCAATGAAAATTCTTCGTAAACTAAATCACACGTGTATATGTTGACATTTAAGAGATATACAGTCAAGAAAATCAAGGGCAATGGTGATATAAATTCGGATTAGACACCAAAAAAAACACTCAACAAATGGCTACAATTTAAGGAATGTGTTTAGTGACGGCATCAGATTCCTAATTGATGGAGAAAGGTCTGGTGGCAAGAAAAGCTGCTTCTAGGAGGTTGTCAAGTGTTTTCGCTCGACGATTCCATTCTTGGGTGGTTGGTTTGGCCCTTGTTTCTGTAACTCGAATCCTAGCCCGGTATATCACATTTTAATTTTACACCATTGTGAACCTTACGCCTTTTTTACTCTCTGATCAAGGTTCTCGGCATTGAAAAATCTTCGTAAACTAAATCACACGTGTATATGTTGACATTTAAGAGATATACAGTTAAGAAAATCATTGGCGATGGTGATATATATGCGGATTAGACACCAAAAAAAACACTCAACAAATGGCTACAATTTAAGGAATGTGTTTAGTGACGGCATCAGATTCCTAATTGATTGCGAAAGGTCTAGTGGAAAGAAACGCGGCTTCAAGGAGGTTGTCAAGTGTTTTGGCTCGACGATTCCATTCTAGGGTGGTTGGTTTGGCCCTTGTTCCTGTAACTCGAATCGCGGTATATCCCATTTTAATTTTACACCATTGTGAACCTTACGCCTTTTTTACTCTCTGATCGAGGTTCTCGGCATTGAAAAATCTTTGTAAACTAAATCACCCGTGTATATGTTGACATTTAAGAGATATACAGTCAAGAAAATTAAAGGCAATGGTGATATATATGCGGATTAGACACCAAAAAAAACACTCAACAAATGGCTACAATTTAAGAAATGTGTTTAGTGACGTCACCAGATTCCTAATTGATGGAGAAAGGTCTGGGGGCAAGAAAAGCTGCTTCTAGGAGGTTGTCAAGTGTTTTCGCTCTATGATTCCATTCTTGGGTGGTTGGTTTGGCCCTTGTTCCTGTAACTTGAATCCTAGCCCGGTATATCCCATTTTAATTTTACACCATTGTGAACCTTACGCCTTTTTTACTCTCTGATCGAGGTTCTCGTCATTGAAAAATCTTCGTAAATTAAATCACACGTGTATATGTTGAAATTTAAGAGATATACAGTCTATAAAATCAAGAGCAATGGAGATATATATGCGGATTAGGTACCAAAAAAAAACACACAACAAATGTCTACAATTTAAGGAATGTGTTTACTGACGGCATCAGATTGCTAATTGATGGAGAAAGGTCTGGTGGCAAGAGTAGCTGCTTGTAGGAGGTTGTCAAGTGTTTTCGCTCGACGATTCCATTCTTGGGTGGTTGGTTTGGCCCTTGTTCCTGTAACTCGAATCCTCGCCCGGTATATCCCATTTTAATTTTACACCATTGTGAACCTTACGCCTTTTTTACTCTCTGATCGAGGTTCTCGGCACTAAAAAATCTTCGTAAACTAAATCACACGTGTATATGTTGACATTTAAGAGATATACAGTCAAGAAAATCAAGGGCAATGGTGATATATATGCGGATTAGACACAAAAAAACACTCATCAAATGGCTAAAATTTAAGGAATGTGTTTAGTGACGGCATCAGATTCCTAATTGATGGAGAAAGGTCTGGTGGTAAGAAAAGCTGCTTCTAGGAGGTTGTCATGTGTTTTCGCTCGACGATTCCATTCTTGGGTGGTTGGTTTGGCCCTTGTTCCTGTAACTCGAATCCTAGCCCGGTATATCCCATTTTAATTTTACACCATTGTGAACCTTACGCCTCTTTTACTCTCTGATCGAGGTTCTCGGCATTGAAAAATCTTTATAAACTAAATCACATGTGTATAGGTTAACATTTAAGAGATATACAGTCAAGAAAATCAAAGGCAATGGTGATATATATGCGGATTAGACACCAAAAAAAAAAACACTCAACAAATGGCTACAATTTATGGAATGTTTTAGTGACGTCATCAGATTCCTAATTGATGGAGAAAGGTCTGGTGGCAAGAAAAGCTGCTTGTAGGAGGTTGTCAAGTGTTTTCGCTCGACGATTCCATTCTTGGGTGGTTGGTATGTCCCTTTTACCTGTAACTCGAATCCTAGCCAGGTATATCCCATTTTAATTTTACACCATTGTGAACCTTACGCCTCTTTTACTCTCTGATCGAGGTTCTCGGCATTGAAAAATCTTCGTAAACTAAATCACACGTGTATATGTTGACATTTAAGAGATATACAGTCAAGAAAATCAAGGGCAATGGTGATATATATGCGGATTAGACACAAAAAAACACTCATCAAATGGCTACAATTTAAGGAATGTGTTTAGTGACGGCATCAGATTCCTAATTGATGGAGAAAGGTCTGGTGGTAAGAAAAGCTGCTTCTAGGAGGTTGTCATGTGTTTTCGCTCGACGATTCCATTCTTGGGTGGTTGGTTTGGCCCTTGTTCCTGTAACTCGAATCCTAGCCCATTATATCCCATTTTAATTTTACACCATTGTGAACCTTACGCCTCTTTTACTCTCTGATCGAGGTTCTCGGCATTGAAAAATCTTCATAAACTAAATCACATGTGTATAGGTTAACATTTAAGAGATATACAGTCAAGAAAATCAAGGGCAATGGTGATATATATGCGGATTAGACACTAAAAAAAACACTCAACAAATGGCTATAATTTAAGGAATGTGTTTAGTGACGACAACAGAATCCTAATTGATGGAGAAAGGTCTGGTGGCAAGAAAAGCTGATTCTTGGAGGTTGTCAAGTGTTTTCGCTCGATGATTCCATTCTTGGGTGGTTGGTTTGGCCCTTGTTCCTACAACTCGTATCCTAGTCCGGTATATCCCATTTTAATTTTACACCATTGTGAACCTTACGCCTTTTTTAATCTCTGATCGAGATTCTCGGCATTGAAAAATATTCGTAAACTAAATCATACGTGTATATGTTGATATTTAAGAGATATACAGTCAAAAAAATCAAGGGCAATGGTGATATATATGCGGATTAGACAAAAAAAAAACACTCAACAAATGGCTACAATTTAAGGAATGTGTTTAGTGACGGCATCAGATTCCTAATTGATGGAGAAAGGACTGGTGGCAAGAAAAGGTGCTTCTAGGAGGTTGTCAAATGTTTTCGCTCGACGATTCCATTCTTGGGTGGTTGGTTTGACCCTTGTTCCTATAACTAGAATCCTAGCCCGGTATATCCCATTTTAATTTTACACCATTGTGAACCTTACGCTTTTTTTACTCTCTGATCGAGGTTCTCGGCATTGAAAAATCTTCGTAAACTAAATCACACGTGTATATGTTGACATTTAAGAGATACACAGTCATGAAAAACAAGGGCAATGGTGATATATATGCGGATTAGACACAAAAAAAAACACTCAACAAATGGCTACAATTTAAGAAATGTGTTTAGTGACGGCATCCGATTCCTAATTGATGGAGAAAGGACTGGTGGCAAGAAAAGCTGCTAGTAGGAGGTTGTCAAGTGTTTTCGCTCGACGATTCCATTCTTGGGTGGTTGGTATGGCCCTTGTTCCTGTAACTCGAATCCAAGCCTGGTATATCCCATTTTAATTTTACACCATTGTGAACCTTACGCCTCTTTTACTCTCTGATCGAGGTTCTCGGCAATGTAAAATCTTCGTAAACTAAATCACACGTGTATATGTTGACATTTAAGAGATATAGAGTCAAGAAAATCCAGGCCAATGGTGATATATATGCGGATTAGACACACAAAAAAAAAAACACTCAACAAATGGCTACAATTTAAGAAATGTGTTTAGTGACGGCCTCAGATTCCTAATTGATGGAGAAAGGTCTGATGGCAAGAAAAGCTGCTTCTAGGAGGTTGTCAAGTGTTTTCGCTTGACGATTCCATTCTTGGGTGGTTGGTTTGGCCCTTGTTCCTGTAACTCGAATCCTAGCCCGGAATATCCCATTTTAATTTTACACCATTTTGAACCTTATGCCTTTTTTACTCTCTGATCGAGGTTCTCGGCATTTAAAAATCTTCGTAAACTAAATCACACGTGTATATGTTGACATTTAAGAGATATACAGTCTAGAAAATCAAGGGCAATGGTGATATATATGCGGATTAGACACCAAAAATACACTCAACAGATGGCTACAATTTAAGGAATGTGTTTAGTGACGGCATCGAATTCCTAATTGATGGAGAAATGTCTGGTGGTAAGAAAAGCTACTTCTAGGAGGTTGTCAAGCGTTTTCGCTCGACGATTCTATTCTTGAGTGGTTGGTTTGGCCCTTGTTTCTGTAACCCGAATCCTAACCCGGTATATCCCATTTTAATTTTACAGCATTGTGAACCTTACGCCTTTTTTACTCATTGATCGAGGTTCTCGATGTTGAAAAATCTTCGTAAACTAAATTACACGTGTATATGTTGACATTTAAGAGATATACAGTCAAGAAAATCAAGGGCAATGGTGATATATATGCGGATTAGACACAAAAAAAAAACACTCAACAAATGACTACAATTTAAGAAATGTGTTTAGTGACGGCATCAGATTCCTAATTGATGGAGAAAGGTCTGGGGGCAAGAAAAGCTGCTTCTAGGAGGTTGTTAGGTGTTTTCGCTCGACGATTCCATTCTTGGGTGGTTGGTATGGCCCTTGTTCCTGTAACTCGAATCCTAGCCCGGTATATCCCATTTTAATTTTACACCATTGTGAACCTTACGCCTTTTTTACTCTCTGATCGAGGTTCTCGGCACTAAAAAATCTTCGTAAACTAAATCACACGTGTATATGTTGACATTTAAGAGATATACAGTCAAGAAAATCAAGGGCAATGGTGATATATATGCGGATTAGACACAAAAAAACACTCATCAAATGGCTAAAATTTAAGGAATGTGTTTAGTGACGGCATCAGATTCCTAATTGATGGAGAAAGGTCTGGTGGTAAGAAAAGCTGCTTCTAGGAGGTTGTCATGTGTTTTCGCTCGACGATTCCATTCTTGGGTGGTTGGTTTGGCCCTTGTTCCTGTAACTCGAATCCTAGCCCGGTATATCCCATTTTAATTTTACACCATTGTGAACCTTACGCCTCTTTTACTCTCTGATCGAGGTTCTCGGCATTGAAAAATCTTTATAAACTAAATCACATGTGTATAGGTTAACATTTAAGAGATATACAGTCAAGAAAATCAAAGGCAATGGTGATATATATGCGGATTAGACACCAAAAAAAAAAACACTCAACAAATGGCTACAATTTATGGAATGTTTTAGTGACGTCATCAGATTCCTAATTGATGGAGAAAGGTCTGGTGGCAAGAAAAGCTGCTTGTAGGAGGTTGTCAAGTGTTTTCGCTCGACGATTCCATTCTTGGGTGGTTGGTATGTCCCTTTTACCTGTAACTCGAATCCTAGCCAGGTATATCCCAATTTTATTTTACACCATTGTGAACCTTACGCCTTTTTTACTCTCTGATCGAGGTTCTCGGCATTGAAAAATCTTCGTAAACTAAATCACACGTGTATATGTTGACATTTAAGAGATATACAGTCAAGAAAATCAAGGGCAATGGTGATATATATGCGGATTAGACACCAAAAAAAAACACTCAACAAATGGCTACAATTTAAGAAATGTGTTTAGTGACGGCAACCGATTCCTAATTGATGGAGAAAGGTCTGGTGGCAAGAAAAGCTGCTTGTAGGAGATTGTCTAGTGTTTTCGCTCGACGATTCCATTCTTGGGTGGTTGGTTTGGCCCTTGTTCCTGTAACTGGAATCCTAGCCCGGTATATCCCATTTTTATTTTACACCATTGTGAACCTTACGCCTTTTTTACTCCCTGATCGAGGTTCTCGGCATTGAAAAATCTTCGTAAACTAAATCACACGTGTATATGTTGACATTTAAGAGATATACAGTTAAGAAAATCAAGGGCAATGGTGATATATATGCGGATTAGACACCAAAAAAAACACTCAACAAATGGCTACAATTTAAGGAATGTGTTTAGTGACAACATCAGATTCCTAATTGATGGAGAAAGGTCTGATGGCAAGAAAAGCTGCTTCTAGGAGGTTGTCAAGTGTTTTCGCTTGACGATTCCATTCTTGGGTGGTTGGTTTGACCCTTGTTCCTGTAACTCGAATCCTAGCCCGGAATACCCCATTTTAAGTTTACACCATTGTGAACCTTATGCCTTTTTTACTCTATGATCGAGGTTCTGGGCATTGAAAAATCTTCGTAAACTACATCACACGTGTATATGTGGACATTTAAGAGATATACAGTCAAGAAAATCAAGGGCAATGGTGATATATATGCGGATTAGACTCCAAAAAAAAACTCAACAAATGGCTACAATTTAAGAAATGTGTTTAGTGACGGCATCAGATTCCTAATTGATGGAGAAAGGTCTGGTGGTAAGAAAAGCTGCTTGTAGGAGGTTGTCAAGAGTTTTCGCTCGACGATTCCATTCTTGGGTGGTTGGTTTGGCCCTTGTTCCTGTAACTGGAATCCTAGCCCGGTATATCCCATTTTTGTTTTACACTATTGTGAACCTTATGCCTTTTTTACTCTCTGATCGAGGTTCTCGGCATTGAAAAATCTTCGTAAACTAAATCACACGTGTATATGTTGACATTTAAGAGATATACAGTCAAAAAAATCAAGGGCAATGGTGATATATATGCGGATTAGACATCAAAAAAAAAAACACACAACAAATGGCTACAATTTAAGAAATGTGTTTAGTGACGGCATCAGATTCCTAATTGATGGAGAAAGGTCTGGTGGTAAGAAAAGCTGCTTGTAGGAGGTTGTCAAGTTTTTTCGCTCGACGATTCCATTCTTGGGTGGTTGGTTTGGCCCATGTTCCTGTAACTGGAATCATAGCCCGGTATATCCCATTTTTATTTTACACCATTGTGAACCTTACGCCTTTTTTACTCTCTGATCGAGGTTCTTGGCATTGAAAAATCTTCGTAAACTAAATCACACGTGTATATGTTGACATTTAAGAGATATACAGTCAAGAAAATCAGGGGCAATAGTGATATATATGCGGATTAGACACAAAAAAAACACTCAACAAATGGCTACAATTTAAGAAATGTGTTTAGTGACGACATAAGATTCCTAATTGATGGAGAAAGGACTGGTGGCAAGAAAAGCTGCTTGTAGGAGGTTGTCAAGTTTTTTCGCTCGACGATTCCATTCTTGGGTGGTTGGTATGGCCCTTGTTCCTGTAACTCGAATCCTAGCCCAGTATATCCCATTTTAATTTTACACCATTGTGAACCTTACGCCTTTTTTACTCTCTGATCGAGGTTCTCGGCAATGAAAAATCTTCGTAAACTAAATTACACGTGTATATGTTGACATTTTAGAGATATAGAGTCAAGAACATCAAGGGCAATGGTGCTATATATGCAGATTAGACACAAAAAAAAAAACACTCAACAAATAGCTACAATTTAAGGAATGTGTTCAGTGACAGCATTAGATTCCTAATTGATGGAGAAAGGTCTGATGGCAAGAAAAGCTGCGTCTAGGAGGTTGTCAAGTGTTTTCGCTTGACGATTCTATTCTTGGGTGGTTGGTTTGGCCCTTGTTCCTGTAACTCGAATCCTAGCCCGGAATATCCCATTTTAATTTTACACCATTGTGAACCTTATGCCTTTTTTATTCTCTGATCGAGGTTCTCGGCAATGAAAAATCTTTGTAAACTAAATCACACGTGTATATGTTGACATTTAAGAGATATACAGTCAAGAAACTCAAGGGCAATGGTGATATATATGCGGATTAGACACAAAAAAAAAACTCAACAAATGGCTACAATTTAAGAAATGTGTTTAGTGACGGCATCATATTCCTAATTGATGGAGAAAGGTCTGGTGGTAAGACAACCAGCTTGTAGGAGGTTGTCAAGTGTTTTCGTTCCACGATTCCATTCTTGGGTGGTTGGTTTGGCCCTTGTTCCTGTAATTGGAATCCTAGCCCGGTATATCCCATTTTTTTACACCATTGTGAACCTTACGCCTTTTTTACTCTCTGATCGAGGTTCTCGGCATTGAAAAATCTTCGTAAACTAAATCACACGTGTATATGTTGACATTTAAGAGATATACAGTCAAGAAAATCAAGGGCAATGGCGATATATATGCGGATTAGAGACAAAAAAAACCACTCAAAAAATAGCTACAATTTAAGAAATGTGGTTAGTGACGGCATAAGATTCCTAATTGATGGAGAAAGGACTGGTGGCAAGAAAAGCTGCTTGTAGGAGGTTGTCAAGTGTTTTCGCTCGACGATTCCATTCTTGGGTGGTTGGTATGGCCCTTGTTCCTGTAACTCGAATCCTAGCCCGGTATATCCCATTTTAATTTTACACCATTGTGAACCTTACCCTTTTTTTACTCTCTGATTGAGGTTCTCGGAAATGAAAAATCTTCGTAAACTAAATCACACGTGTATATGTTGACATTTAAGAGATATAGAGTCAAGAAAATCAAGGGCAATGGTGATATATATGCGGATTAGAGACAAAAAAAACACCCAACAAATGGCTACAATTTAAGGAATGTGTTTAGTGACAGCATCAGATTCCTAATTGATGGAGAAAGGTTTGATGGCAAGAAAAGCTGCTTCTAGGAGGTTGTCAAGTGTTTTCGCTTGACGATTCCATTCTTGGGTGGTTGGTTTGGCCCTTGTTCCTGTAAGTCGAACCCTAGCCCGGAATATCACATTTTAATTTTACACCATTGTGAACCTTATGCCTTTTTTACTCTCTGATCGAGGTTCTCGGCATTGAAAAATCTTCGTAAACTAAATCACACGTGTATATGTTGACATTTAAGAGATATACAGTCAAGAAAATCAAGGGCAATGGTGATATATATGCGGATTAGACACCAAAAAAAAACACTCAACAAATGGCTACAATTTAAGAAATGTGTTTAGTGACGGCAACCGATTCCTAATTGATGGAGAAAGGTCTGGTGGCAAGAAAAGCTGCTTGTAGGAGATTGTCTAGTGTTTTCGCTCGACGATTCCATTCTTGGGTGGTTGGTTTGGCCCTTGTTCCTGTAACTGGAATCCTAGCCCGGTATATCCCATTTTTATTTTACACCATTGTGAACCTTACGCCTTTTTTACTCCCTGATCGAGGTTCTCGGCATTGAAAAATCTTCGTAAACTAAATCACACGTGTATATGTTGACATTTAAGAGATATACAGTTAAGAAAATCAAGGGCAATGGTGATATATATGCGGATTAGACACCAAAAAAAACACTCAACAAATGGCTACAATTTAAGGAATGTGTTTAGTGACAACATCAGATTCCTAATTGATGGAGAAAGGTCTGATGGCAAGAAAAGCTGCTTCTAGGAGGTTGTCAAGTGTTTTCGTTTGACGATTCCATTCTTGGGTGGTTGGTTTGACCCTTGTTCCTGTAACTCGAATCCTAGCCCGGAATACCCCATTTTAAGTTTACACCATTGTGAACCTTATGCCTTTTTTACTCTATGATCGAGGTTCTGGGCATTGAAAAATCTTCGTAAACTACATCACACGTGTATATGTGGACATTTAAGAGATATACAGTCAAGAAAATCAAGGGCAATGGTGATATATATGCGGATTAGACTCCAAAAAAAAAAACTCAACAAATGGCTACAATTTAAGAAATGTGTTTAGTGACGGCATCAGATTCCTAATTGATGGAGAAAGGTCTGGTGGTAAGAAAAGCTGCTTGTAGGAGGTTGTCAAGAGTTTTCGCTCGACGATTCCATTCTTGGGTGGTTGGTTTGGCCCTTGTTCCTGTAACTGGAATCCTAGCCCGGTATATCCCATTTTTGTTTTACACTATTGTGAACCTTATGCCTTTTTTACTCTCTGATCGAGGTTCTCGGCATTGAAAAATCTTCGTAAACTAAATCACACGTGTATATGTTGACATTTAAGAGATATACAGTCAAAAAAATCAAGGGCAATGGTGATATATATGCGGATTAGACATCAAAAAAAAAAAACACACAACAAATGGCTACAATTTAAGAAATGTGTTTAGTGACGGCATCAGATTCCTAATTGATGGAGAAAGGTCTGGTGGTAAGAAAAGCTGCTTGTAGGAGGTTGTCAAGTTTTTTCGCTCGACGATTCCATTCTTGGGTGGTTGGTTTGGCCCATGTTCCTGTAACTGGAATCATAGCCCGGTATATCCCATTTTTATTTTACACCATTGTGAACCTTACGCCTTTTTTACTCTCTGATCGAGGTTCTTGGCATTGAAAAATCTTCGTAAACTAAATCACACGTGTATATGTTGACATTTAAGAGATATACAGTCAAGAAAATCAGGGGCAATAGTGATATATATGCGGATTAGACACAAAAAAAAACACTCAACAAATGGCTACAATTTAAGAAATGTGTTTAGTGACGACATAAGATTCCTAATTGATGGAGAAAGGACTGGTGGCAAGAAAAGCTGCTTGTAGGAGGTTGTCAAGTTTTTTCGCTCGACGATTCCATTCTTGGGTGGTTGGTATGGCCCTTGTTCCTGTAACTCAAATCCTAGCCCAGTATATCCCATTTTAATTTTACACCATTGTGAACCTTACGCCTTTTTTACTCTCTGATCGTGGTTCTCGGCAATGAAAAATCTTCGTAAACTAAATTACACGTGTATATGTTGACATTTTAGAGATATAGAGTCAAGAACATCAAGGGCAATGGTGCTATATATGCAGATTAGACACAAAAAAAAAACACTCAACAAATAGCTACAATTTAAGGAATGTGTTCAGTGACAGCATTAGATTCCTAATTGATGGAGAAAGGTCTGATGGCAAGAAAAGCTGCGTCTAGGAGGTTGTCAAGTGTTTTCGCTTGACGATTCTATTCTTGGGTGGTTGGTTTGGCCCTTGTTCCTGTAACTCGAATCCTAGCCCGGAATATCCCATTTTAATTTTACACCATTGTGAACCTTATGCCTTTTTTATTCTCTGATCGAGGTTCTCGGCAATGAAAAATCTTTGTAAACTAAATCACACGTGTATATGTTGACATTTAAGAGATATACAGTCAAGAAACTCAAGGGCAATGGTGATATATATGCGGATTAGACACAAAAAAAAAAACTCAACAAATGGCTACAATTTAAGAAATGTGTTTAGTGACGGCATCATATTCCTAATTGATGGAGAAAGGTCTGGTGGTAAGACAACCAGCTTGTAGGAGATTGTCAAGTGTTTTCGTTCCACGATTCCATTCTTGGGTGGTTGGTTTGGCCCTTGTTCCTGTAATTGGAATCCTAGCCCGGTATATCCCATTTTTTTACACCATTGTGAACCTTACGCCTTTTTTACTCTCTGATTGAGGTTCTCGGCATTGAAAAATCTTCGTAAACTAAATCACACGTGTATATGTTGACATTTAAGAGATATACAGTCAAGAAAATCAAGGGCAATGGCGATATATATGCGGATTAGAGACAAAAAAAACCACTCAAAAAATAGCTACAATTTAAGAAATGTGGTTAGTGACGGCATCAGATTCCTAATTGATGGAGAAAGGACTGGTGGCAAGAAAAGCTGCTTGTAGGAGGTTGTCAAGTGTTTTCGCTCGACGATTCCATTCTTGGGTGGTTGGTATGGCCCTTGTTCCTGTAACTCGAATCCTAGCCCGGTATATCCCATTTTAATTTTACACCATTGTGAACCTTACCCTTTTTTTACTCTCTGATCGAGGTTCTCGGAAATGAAAAATCTTCGTAAACTTAATCACACGTGTATATGTTGACATTTAAGAGATATAGAGTCAAGAAAATCAAGGGCAATGGTGATATATATGCGGATTAGAGACAAAAAAAACACCCAACAAATGGCTACAATTTAAGGAATGTGTTTAGTGACAGCATCAGATTCCTAATTGATGGAGAAAGGTTTGATGGCAAGAAAAGCTGCTTCTAGGAGGTTGTCAAGTGTTTTCGCTTGACGATTCCATTCTTGGGTGGTTGGTTTGGCCCTTGTTCCTGTAAGTCGAACCCTAGCCCGGAATATCACATTTTAATTTTACACCATTGTGAACCTTATGCCTTTTTTACTCTCTGATCGAGGTTCTCGGCATTGAAAAATCTTCGTAAACTAAATCACACGTGTATATGTTGACATTTAAGAGATATACAGTCAAGAAAATCAAGGGCAATGGTGATATATATGCGGATTAGACACCCAAAAAAACACTCAACAAATGGCTACAATTTAAGAGATGTGTTTAGTGACGGCATCAGATTCCTAATTGATGGAGAAAGGACTGGTGGCAAGAAAAGCTGCTTCTAGGAGGTTGTCAAGTTTTTTCGCTCGACGATTCCATTCTTGGGTGGTTGGTATGGCCCTTGTTCCTGTAACTCGAATCCTAGCCCGGTATATCCCATTTTAATTTTACACCATTGTGAAGCTTACGCCTTTTTTACTCTGTGATCGAGGTTCTCGGCAATGAAAAATCATCGCAAACTAAATCACACGTGTATATGTTGACATTTAAGAGATATAGAGTCAAGAAAATCAAGGGTAATGGTGATATATATGCGGATTATACACAGAAAAAAAAAACACTCAACAAATGGCTACAATTTAAGGAATGTGTTTAGTGACAGCATCAGATTCCTAATTGATGGAGAAAGGTCTGATGGCAAGAAAAGCTGCTTCTAGGAGGTTGTCAAGTGTTTTCGCTTGACGATTCCATTCTTGGGTGGTTGGTTTGGCCCTTGTTCCTGTAACTCGAATCCTAGCCCGGAATATCCCATTTTAATTTTACACCATTGTGAACCTTATGCCTTTTTTACTCTCTGATCGAGGTTCTCGGCATTGAAAAATCTTCGTAAACTAAATCACACGTGTATATGTTGACATTTATGAGATATACAGTCAAGAAAATCAAGGGCAATGGTGATATATATGCGGATTAGACACCAAAAAAAACACTCAACAGATGGCTACAATTTAAGGAATGTGTTTAGTGACGGCATCGGATTCCTAATTGATGGAGAAAGGTCTGGTGGTAAGAAAAGCTGCTTCTAGGAGGTTGTCAAGCGTTTTCGCTCGACGATTCCATTCTTGGGTGGTTGGTTTGGCCCTTGTTCCTATAACTCGAATCCTAGCCCGGTATATCCCATTTTAATTTTACAGCATTGTGAACCTTACGCCTTTTTTACTCTCTGATCGAGGTTCTCGGCAATGAAAAATCTTCGTAAACTAAATCACACGTGTATATGTTGACATTTAAGAGATATACAGTCAAGAAAATCAAGGGCAATGGTGATATAAATGCGGATTAGACACAAAAAAAGAGACTCAACAAATGGCTACAATTTAAGAAATGTGTTTAGTGACGGCATCAGATTCCTAATTGATGGAGAAAGGTCTGGTGGCAAGAAAAGCTGCTTCTAGGAAGTTGTCAAGTGTTTTCGCTCGAAGATTCCATTCTTGGGTGGTTGGTATGGCCCTTGTTCCTGTAACTCGAATCCTAGCCCGGTATATCCCATTTTAATTTTACACCATTGTGAACCTTACGCCTTTTTTACTCTCTGATCGAGGTTCTCGGCATTGAAAAATATTCGTAAACTAAATCACACGTGTATATGTTGACATTTAAGAGATATAGAGTCAAGAAAATCAAGGGCAATGGTGATATATATGCGGATTAGACACAAAAAAAAAAAACACTCAACAAATGGCTACAATTTAAGAAATGTGTTTAGTGACGGCATCAGATTCCTAATTGATGGAGAAAGTTCTGGTGGTAAGAAAAGCTGCTTGTAGGAGGTTGTCAAGTGTTTTCGCTCGACGATTCCATTCTTGGGTGGTTGGTTTGGCCCTTGTTCCTGTAACTGGAATCCTAGCCCGGTATATCCCATTTTTATTTTACACCATTGTGAACCTTACGCCTTTTTTACTCTCTGATCGAGGTTCTCGGCATTGAAAAATCTTCGTAAACTAAATCACACGTGTATATGTTGACATTTAACAGATATACAGTCAAGAAAATCAAGGGCAATGGTGATATATATGCGGATTAGACACAAAAAAAACACTCAACAAATGGCTACAATTTAAGAAATGTGTTCAGTGACGGCATCAGATTCCTAATTGATGGAGAAAGGACTGGTGGCAAGAAAAGCTGCTTGTAGGAGGTTGTCAAGTTTTTTCGCTCGACGATTCCATTCTTGGGTGGTTGGTATGGCCCTTGTTCCTGTAACTCGAATCCTAGCCCGGTATATCCCATTTTAAATTTACACCATTGTGAAGCTTACGCATTTTTTACTCTCTGATCGAGGTTCTCGACAATGAAAAATCTTCGTAAACTAAATCACACGTGTATATGTTGACATTTAAGAGATATAGAGACAAGAAAATCAAGGGCAATGGTGATATATATGCGGATTATACCCAAAAAAACACTCAACAAATGGCTACAATTTAAGGAATGTGTTTTGTGACAGCATCAGATTCCTAATTGATGGAGAAAGGTCTGATGGAAAGAAAACCTGCTTCTAGGAGGTTGTCATGTGTTTTAGCTTGACGATTCCATTCTTGGGTGGTTGGTTTGGCGCTTGTTCCTGTAACTCGAATCCTAGCCCGGAATATCCCATTTTAATTTTACACCATTGTGAACCTTATGCCTTTTTTACTCTCTGATCGAGGTTCTCGGCATTGAAAAATCTTCGTAAACTAAATCACACGTGTATATGTTGACATTTAAGAGATATACAGTCAAGAAAATCAAGGGCAATGGTGATATATATGCGGATTAGACACCAAAAAAAACACTCAACAGATGGCTACAATTTAAGGAATGTGTTTAGTGACGGCATCGGATTCCTAATTGATAGAGAAAGGTCTGGTGGTAAGAAAAGCTGCTTCTAGGAGGTTGTCAAGCGTTTTCGCTCGACGATTCCATTCTTGGGTGGTTGGTTTGGCCCTTGTTCCTATAACTCGAATCCTTGCCCGGTATATCCCATTTAAATTTTACAGCATTGTGAACCTTACGCGTTTTTTACTCTCTGATCGAGGTTCTCGACATTGAAAAATCTTCGTAAACTAAATCACACGTGTATATGTTGACATTTAAGAGATATACAATCAAGAAAATCAAGGGCAATGGTGATATAAATGCGGATTAGACACAAAAAAAAAACAATCAACAAATGGCTACAATTTAAGAAATGTGTTTAGTGACGGCATCAGATTCCTAATTGATGGAGAAAGGTCTGGTGGCAAGAAAAGCTGCTTCTAGGAGGTTGTCAAGTGTTTTCCCTCGACGATTCCATTCTTGGGTGGTTGGTATGGCCCTTGTTCCTGTAACTCGAATCCTAGCCCGGTATATCCCATTTTAATTTTACACCATTTTAACCTTACGCCTTTTTTACTCTCTGATCGAGGAGCTTGGCATTGAAAAATCTTCGTAAACTAAATCACACGTGTATATGTTGACATTTAGGAGATATACAGTCAAGAAAATCAAGGGCAATGGTGATATATATGCGGATTAGACACAAAAAAAAAAACACTCAACAAATGGCTACAATTTAAGGAATGTGTTTAGTGACAGCATCAGATTCCTAATTGATGGGGAAAGGTCTGATGGCAAGAAAAGCTGCTACTAGGAGGTTGTCAAGTGTTTTCGCTTGACGATTCCATTCTTGGGTGGTTGGTTTGGCCCTTGTTCCTGTAACTCGAATCCTAGCCCAGAATATCCCATTTTAATTTTACACCATTGTGAACCTTATGCCTTTTTTACTCTCTGATCGAGGTTATGGGCATTGAAAAATCTTCGTAAACTAAATCACACGTGTATATGTTGACATTTAAGAGATATACAGTCAAGAAAATCAAGGGCAATGGTGATATATATGCGGATTAGACACAAAAAAAAAACTTAACAAATGGCTACAATTTAAGAAATGTGTTTAGTGACGGCAAAAGATTCCTAATTGACGGAGAAAGGTCTGGTGGTAAGAAAAGGTGCTTGTAGGAGGTTATCAAGAGTTTTCGCTCGACGATTCAATTCTTGGGTGGTTGGTTTGGCCCTTGTTCCTGTAACTAGAATCCTAGCCCGGTATATCCCATTTTTATTTTACACGAACCTTACACCTTTTTTTTACTCTCTGATCGAGGTTCTCGGCATTGAAAAATCTTCGTAAACTAAATCACACGTGTATATGTTGACATTTAAGAGATATACAGTCAAGAAAATCAAGGGCAATAGTGATATATATGCGGATTAGACACCAAAAAAAACACTCAACAAATGGCTACAATTTAAGAAATGTGTTTAGTGACGGCATCAGATTCCTAATTGATGGAGAAAGGTCTGGTGGTAAGAAAAGCTGCTTCTAGGAGGTTGTCAAGTGTTTTCGCTCGACGATTCCATTCTTGGGTGGTTGGTTTGGCCCTTGTTCCTGTAACTGGAATCCTAGCCCGGTATATCCCATTTTTATTCTACACCATTGTGAACCTTACGCCTTTTTTACTCTCTGATCGAGGTTCTCGGCATTGAAAAATCTTCGTAAACTAAATCACACGTGTATATGTTGACATTTAACAGATATACAGTCAAGAAAATCAAGGGCAATGGTGATATATATGCGGATTAGACCCCAAAAAAAAACACTCAACAAATGGCTACAATTTAAGAAATGTGTTTAGTGACCGCATCAGATTCCTAATTGATGGAGAAAGGACTGGTGGCAAGAAAAGCTGCTTGTGGGAGGTTGTCAAGTTTTTTCGCTCGACGATTCCATTCTTGGGTGGTTGGTATGGCCCTTGTTCCTGTAACTCGAATCCTAGCCCGATATATCCTATTTTAATTTTACACCATTGTGAAGCTTACGCCTTTTTTACTCTCTGATCGAGGTTCTCGGCAATGAAAAATATTCGTAAACTAAATCACACGTGTATATGTTGAGATTTAAGAGATATAGAGTCAAGAAAATCAAGGGCAATGGTGATATATATGCGGATTATACACAAAAAAAAACACTCAACAGATGGCTACAATTTAAGGAATGTGTTTAGTGACAGCATCAGATTCCTAATTGATGGAGAAAGGTCTGATGGAAAAAAAAGCCGCTTCTAGGAGGTTGTCAAGTGTTTTCGCTTGACGATTCCATTCTTGGGTGGTTGGTTTGGCCCTTGTTCATGTAACTCGAATCCTAGCCCGGAATATCCCATTTTAATTTTACACCATTGTGAACCTTACGCCTTTTTTACTCTCTGATCGAGGTTCTCGGCATTGAAAAATCTTCGTAAACTAAATCACACGTGTATATGTTGACATTTAAGAGATATACAGTCAAGAAAATCAAGGGCAATGGTGATATATATGCGGATTAGACACCAAAAAAAAAAACACTCAACAAATGGCTACAATTTAAGGAATGTGTTTAGTGACAACATCAGATTCCTAATTGATGGGGAAAGGTCTGATGGCAAGAAAAGCTGCTACTAGGAGGTTATCAAGTGTTTTCGCTTGACGATACCATTCTTGGGTGGTTGGTTTGGCCCTTGTTCCTGTAACTCGAATCCTAGCCCGGAATATCCCATTTTAATTTTACACCATTGTGAACCTTATGCCTTTTTTACTCTCTGATCGAGGTTATGGGCATTGAAAAATCTTCGTAAACTAAATCACACGTGTATATGTTGACATTTAAGAGATATACAGTCAAGAAAATCAAGGGCAATGGTGATATATATGCGGATTAGACACACAAAAAAAAACTCAACAAATGGCTACAATTTAAGAAATGTGTTTAGTGACGGCATCAGATTCCTAATTGATGGAGAAAGGTCTGGTGGTAAGAAAAGGTGCTTGTAGGAGGTTATCAAGAGTTTTCGCTCGACGATTCCATTCTTGGGTGGTTGGTTTGGCCCTTGTTCCTGTAACTGGAATCCTAGCCCGGTATATCCCATTTTTATTTTACACCATTTTGAACCTTACACCTTTTTTACTCTCTGATCGAGGTTCTCTGCATTGAAAAATCTTCGTAAACTAAATCACACGTGTATATGTTGACATTTAAGAGATATACAGTCAAGAAACTCAAGGGCAATGGTGATATATATGCGGATTAGACACTAAAAAAAACACTCAACAAATGGCTACAATTTTAGAAGTGTGTTTAGTGACGGCATCAGAATCCTAATTGATGGAGAAAGGTCTGGTGGTAAGAAAATCTGCTAGTAGGAGGTTGGCAAGTGTTTGCGCTCGACGATTCCATTCTTGGGTGGTTGGTTTGGCCCTTGTTCCTGTAACTGGAATCCTAGCCCGGTATATCCCATTTTTATTTTACACCATTGTGAACCTTACGCCTTTTTTACTCTCTGATCGAGGTTCTCGGCATTGAAAAATCTTCGTTAACTAAATCACACGTGTATATGTTGACATTTAAGAGATATACAGTCAAGAAAATCAAGGGCGATAGTGATATATATGCGGATTGGACACAAAAAAAACACTCAACAAATGGCTACAATTTAAGAAATGTGTTTAGTGACGGCATCAGATTCCTAATTGATGGAGAAATGTCTGGTGGCAAGAAAAGCTGCTTGTAGGAGGTTGTCAAGTGTTTTCGCTCGACGATTCCATTCTTGGGTGGTTGGTATGGCCCTTGTTCCTGTAACTCGAATCCTAGCCCGTTATATCCCATTTTAATTTTACACCATTGTGAACCTTACGCCTTTTTTACTCTCTGATCGACGTTCTCGGCAATGAAAAATGTGACACCTGTGCCTTCACGGCCATCAAACAAATACCGAACCAATGAAATATTGTATTTCATACTTGGGATTTGTATAAATATGTGCATCATTTGCACATATCAATTCTTGTTCGATTCCAAACTCTAAATCGCTTTCTGGAAGGTTATACGCGCACCGATGCGTAAATATAACCAGTTTAATGCAACGAACACTCCGGAATAGTGAAATAGGTTTAACATACCTTAAATAACCTTTACATAACTTAGAAATAAGTTTCGAAGGCTTTGGTATGGCAAAAATCAAGTTAAATCGCTTACAGGGACTAAAGTTGACAAACTGCGAAAGTATGCCAATTTGAACTATAACGAACATTCCGGAACATGACCATAAGTTAAACATACCATAAATATCCTCTACATAGCTTAGAAATAGGCTTTGAGGTGTTCGGTACGCTAAAATAAACTTTTGGGTCATTCAGGGACTAAAAGTGCCAAAAAGTGCACAAGTTTGCACTTTCGCGCATAACTTACGTTCTGAATACATCCGGACATCCAAAAATTAATGTAAGCACTAAAACATTTTATTTTAGTTTTTGGCATGAGAAAAATCCATTCGTCACGCCATTTGGATCATTTTTCATGCTTATGCGCATTCCTTCGTAATTAACCGAACAACGTAACTGTACGGCTAAACGAACCGACACCCGAGATATTTTTGAACACATTTTAAGTTCCCTATACTTTAACTTCATTTTAGAACTTTGAAATGGAGTTAACGGGGCTTAAACGTGTCAAAAAAACGCATCGAAAACCAAGTTTTGAGGTTGCAGGGACTGAAACTGTAAATCTGCCAAACTAGGTCCGTAAGTAGGGGCCAGATGCAGCAAAATGTTTTTTTGCAGCTGTTAACAGCCCTTAACACTCTCCAAAGGCCAAGTGCCAAGTTTCAAACTCTTATGGTGGATGGCAAATGAGTTACCACAACTTTCCAACAAGTGTACGGCTTAGATCATGCCCCCTTTTCCAAGAAATGATCCTAACGGTGAACCAAAAACTATAAATACCCACCTCCACCCTTCACTTTTCCTCACAAGAATCTGATCTTATGTGCTCTAAGTTGAAACCTTTGTTTCATACCTGAGCTATTTTGATCTAGATTAGCATTCGAGGACCCTTCGTAAGTGTTCCGTCGATCTTTTATTTCTTTTCGAGTCCGAAAGTCAAACTTTGTTTGACTTTCTGCATTGACCAGTTTATGGTCAATGCGAAGTTCGTTTGAACTTCGCAACGTGATTGTAATCACGATGGTTATAGTCCCTTGTGACTATGCCTACTGATTACCACGTTGTCTAGGGTCGTAAGGGTAAGCGATCTAATAAATCGCTTATACCTTCGAACCCGACCCATTTGGTCGATCATTAGGATCCGACCAAACACATTAGGTGACCATAGTATATAGGGAATAACCTTCCGAGGTTATACCTTATGGTCGCTTCGTTTAAGTAGTTGTATGATAGGTAGTTTATATGCCTTAGGTAAATTACCAAAATACCCCTTTAATGCCAAAATTCGTTTTAAACGTATGTAACATAACTTTTGACATTTAAACTGATTTGACAACCATATTAGACATGTTAAGGTATATTTTACTTGTCATAGGACTAGTTAGGCGTTCCGAACTCGTTTTACGCGAACGACGCGTTAAAGTAGCATAATCTACCTAAACGGGTCGTAATGGGTCACAAACACTTAGGTTAAGTTTCGTTTTAGTATGTGGGCTTTTTTAAATCATATTACACGAGTCTCCATACTCGTTTGGTTTACGAACCCTCATTCTATCCGATCCTCCGATATTAGGTCCAGTTTATTAACATAGTTACCTATATTAGGTGCCGTTTGATTCCGTGATCTCTAGCATTGCTTGGTGGTTATCTTAGGACTTCTGAGCAATCTTAAGTGAGTACATAGACCCCTCTTTTACTGTTTTCCAAACATTTTGGGGTGGAACACATGTGCCTACTTGTTACTTTCGTGCTTTCCATGTTTTCACATCATATACTTGCTATGTTCATTAGTACATTTATAGTACATGATTTCATTGTCTTACATTGCATTTTATGCTATGTATGTCCATTTAGTTCATACTTAGTACATCGTTTCACATCACATCACATGCTATGTATGTTCATTTGTTGCATAGTTAGTACAGTTGTTTTCATCACATGCTTACATTTTGATATGATATTTGGATTGTTTTGATGGATCAATATACATTCATTAACACCGATCACGCCGTTCGTTAGTAGGTAGTGGTACCATAGGAATTGACAACTCCCGTTCTGGACATCCTGGGTAGGTGGGGATGAAAGGAATGACCGAATTCGATATACATTTACAACAAGATAGACCTTTAATTTGTTTAAGGGTTTATCGCCACAGTCTCAAGGCTTGGATGTATGCATTCTCACAATACCGCATAGATATTTGTATCAGTATAGCTTGCATTTCCACAAAACATAGCTTTGATTTAAACCGTGTTTTACTTCAATACTTTGTTTTTGTGCATATGGTTTAGTTGATATATTTCACTAGCCATACATATCATTTTGATTACACATTACATGATTTACATTTGACACATAGACATTATTGACATTGGTTACACATTACATGATTTACATCTGACACATAAACATTATTGACATTGGTTACACATTACATGATTTACATTTGACACATAGACATTATTGACATTGGTTACACATTACATGATTTACATCTGACACATAAACATTATTGACATTGGTTACACATTACATGATTTACAATTGACACATAAACATTATTGACATTGGTTATACATTACATGATTTACATATTGACATAAACATTTTGACATATTATTCAATACGTTTGGCAATTGGTTTAAACATAGACATCTTACATTGGTGGTTTGTTTGGGTAAGTGATTTGAGTAACGAGGCGTGTGTAATATGATACAAGCATGGTGGATACGCCGCTGGTACTTCCTATATATAAGTGATTGTATGGTATTACATATCGTAGCGTTATTTGAATCATTTTAAATTTGGACATATAACATTTTATACAAATAACATACTTTTCACAATACATTGTTTTACAAACAACTTAAATTATACAAACTCATTTTTATATGGTTATTCATTTAACCATACATTATTCTCTTACTTATACATATCATCTGATCTTATCGTTTTTCAAATGATTTACAAGACAAATCAAATTACAAGGTTCATGACTAAACATTTTCTTAAACAATAAGTCATGAATCCTATTTTCTTAAACCTATGTATCTCACAGGCATTTTTATGCTGACGTACCTATTTTCACATGTGTTTCAGGATATGATGCATAGGATTTATCAAGATACACTTAGGCGGACTTGGGCCTTAGCGACAATAAAAGATGCAAGACTAGTTATTTATGTTATGTTTCTTTGATTGTCAAGACATTGTAACTATTTTATTCAATAAAACAATATTTCAATTTCCATGTGTTATGAAACAATGATTCTGTTACAACACTCCCCGACGTTTCCGCCACGTTTTGTTGTCCTACGTGGTCGGGGTGTGACAGAAAAGTTGGTATCAGAGCTCATGGTTATAGGGAATTAGGTTATTAGTAATGCTTTGACATAGTCTATAACCTTTCTAGGACCCTAACGTGAGTTTACTTACGTTTAGTCATAAAACAATACTGCCACCTATCCTTAGGCGACAACCACAACAAGAACATAAATTTCAAAACCGCTTTGAAAACTAATCATCTGTTCTAGGATGATGGATTACCAGGTTTTGAACCCTCTATTGTAAGGTTTTGAACCCTCTGTTATATGGTTTTGAACCCTTTTGAATTTTCAAAAATCTCGTCAAAGTTTGGGTCGTATAATGTGAACACGTGCAAACTGGAAGAGTGAATGCCTGTACCCTGAGTTTTCTGTCGAAGGCTAGAGTGTTCGTACAAATCCGCAGTATCGGACCAGTCACTCTTACCTGGGAACTCTTGGGGTGAGTGTTCACTTATAGGCGAGCATGTCTTCAATGATACATTAATATGATCCGTTCACTTTAATTAGTCACCATCTCATTTGTTTGCCTTAGGTAACAAACAAATGATCGCAAATTCTTATGCATTGCCATTCTGTATTGTTTATCCGATGACGTTTCACTTGTTTCTTCCTATGTCTTTCATTTTCTTCTAGAATGTCTCTCCATTACGATGACGCCCAGATATCCGAGCAGACTGCCAAATTTTCCCAGCGAATAGGCGAAGTAGTCCTGAAGACTGTCGAATTAGCTACTGCCATGTATCGCCTCCAGAATGAAGCCACTCAAGATTCACCAAAGGAGACGGAAGCCAAGCCATCACCAAAACCAAAGAAACGTAAAGCTTTAAAGAATCCCGTAGCGGTTGCACCAAAACAGGCAAGACCTAGCCAAGTGACGGCACCACCAGCCAAGAAACCAATCAAGGAATCAAAGACCATGGATGAACGATCCCCTAAGAAGTCAAAAAAGCGAAAGGCTTCTCAGAACTTCGCCATGGTCGCTCACAATGGTAAAGCCGCCCCCAACCAACCAGCTCAACCCCCTGCTAGGAAGCCATACAACGGAACTGCACCCTTGTGCAACCAATGTAGCCTTTATCATCAGGCTAGCGTGAAGTGCCACAAATGCCAAATTTGTGGACTTATAGGTCATACGGCAAGGGTTTGCCCAACTACAGCAGTACCAAATCAAACAAGACCCGTCCTGGTGGCAACACCACCTGTTAAGAAGCAATACAAGGGAACAACACCAATATGCGACAAATGTAATGCACACCACTTAGCTCACCTACAGTGTCGTTTGTGTGCATCATGTGGGCGACTCGGTCACCTGGCAAATGCTTGTCGATTTACCCCAAACCAAAGTGGTCCAAACCAACCACAAGCCAATCCTGCTCAAGCTCGCTTTCCGCCTGGATCGTGCTACAACTGTGGCGAGACAAGCCATTTCAGGAACAAATTCCCAAAGCTTGCTAATGCAAATCCAACCCTTGGATGAGCATTCGGCTGAACAAAGGATGTTGCTGTCTTATGCCTTGGTTTCTTTTGTTTTCGTGTATTGTGAAACAATATGTCTCGTTCATAAATAAAAGTTGTTGTTCGCAATTCTGATATACAAGTATAATCACATGTGTTTATGGCATTTCCCTATAATACATGTATTAAGGAACTATGTTCCTTACAAACTACTCTTGTGATTCTCTCTTTCAAATGATCACTCATGATTCCCTCGAAAATTTTAAGTACTCGTTTCATTCTAAGATACGAATTACAGAAAATAAAGTGACATTATGAGTAATCATGCTTCTGCGCATCTGTACCTTTGAATCCTTGGTTAGATAACTAAGGGTATTTTCAAATCTCATACCCATTACGTTTTGATTTTTCAACATACACAGTACAAGTATTTCAAAAACAATCTTCATGATCTCAAAACATTTCATATAGTTTGAAAACAATTTTTTTTCAAATGCATTGTCTATGTTATTTCAAAAACATTGGTTATGTTTTCAAAAACAACTTTCATAATTTCAGAATATTTCATATAGTCTGAAAACAATATTAACACAGTACATTTTCTTATCAAGTGCATGATTTCGAAAAGCATCATTCATGTCTTTCAAAAACCTTATACATAATTTCAAAATTCATCTCGCATGATTTTAAAACATTTTTATAAATATACTTACCTAGTACACCTACTTTATGATTTCAAAAGTATTATATATAAGGTTTCAAAAACATTGAACACATTTTTTCAGAACTCCATGCATAGTTTTCCAAAAATATTTTCCACATACATTGACTTAACTTTCAAATTTCGCTTCATATGTCGCCTTGACATATCTAGCATCTCAACTTCATAAGCATTTTTACTTCATGTTTTGACTTAAGCACATCCAGTAAAAGGTTTCAAAACATCTTCAACTTCTAAAATCCATATGAGATCTTTTTATCTTCACATTTAGACCCTTGTGGATGACTATCATTCGAATCAGAGTCCTTGATTGGATTCCTTATGTACCTAAATTCGAACATTTCGGTTCCTTATAATCGAAATCGAATTTTTCTTTTAAAAATCTTTCTATCTTTATAGTTAGATTCTTGATAATGTTTAAAGTACCAAATGAAATCCACGAGATGGATTCCTAGTGTGCTTTAAATACATGCGCTCTGTTAGCAAAACAAATTAACAAATTAAAGATCTAGATCAAACAATCTTTGTGGTTATATGACTATGTGTTTATGCATCTTGTGTTTTCTTTTATGCATTTTGGGTTTTTGTATACTCTGGATATTCGTTATCCAAATCCTCGTAGAATTTTTCATATCTTCATATGAGGGATTCGTAGTAGGATATTCAAAAAGGTACTACCTTAATTCCTTAATGGGCTTCTATGTAATAGTTAAGACCCTTGGATTATATAGTACCACTCCATGATTCATAAGAGGCCCTTTTAGTGGTCTAGTAAAAAAGATTGATTCAAAAAATCTGGTTAAGAATGACATGTGATGATATAAGCTGAAAAGACTCCTTGGTTGTCTATTAAAATCATTTATTGATTTAATAAAAGGGACCCTATGGTGGTCTAGTCACACTCATCATAGGTTTGTTCATTGGTTTTCCTCTACACATTATAAAATAGACTGTGTGAACTATGCAAGGAATTGTCTAATTATGGACGCGTACATAATTATGAGATTCAGTGCACGGTAACCACAGTAAGATTTATTATGTGTAAGAACCGATAGTGACAACAATAACAAAATGAGAACGATGTAATGGAGGTACGGTGGACGCACCAATGACGCTTCATATACTTGTATATAAGTATCCCTCTTACATTGCAAGCATGATGTTATTAAATTTACTAGAAGTTCAGAACCCTAACCAATGATGTTCGATCTTTTCAACTTCATGTTTTCAAGCTCTCACAAGTTTCCTCTAAATAAATTTCGGGACGAAATTTCCTAAAGTAGGGGAGACTGTGACACCTGTGCCTTCACGGCCATCAAACAAATACCGAACCAATGAAATATTGTATTTCATACTTGGGATTTGTATAAATATGTGCATCATTTGCACATATCAATTCTTGTTCGATTCCAAACTCTAAATCGCTTTCTGGAAGGTTATACGCGCACCGATGCGTAAATATAACCAGTTTAATGCAAAGAACACTCCGGAATAGTGAAATAGGCTTAACATACCTTAAATAACCTTTACATAACTTAGAAATAAGTTTCGAAGGCTTTGGTATGGCAAAAATCAAGTTAAATCGCTTACAGGGACTAAAGTTGACAAACTGCGAAAGTATGCCAATTTGAACTGTAACGAACATTCCGGAACATGACCATAAGTTAAACATACCATAAATATCCTCTACATAGCTTAGAAATAGGCTTTGAGGTGTTCGGTACGCTAAAATAAACTTTTGGGTCATTCAGGGACTAAAAGTGCCAAAAAGTGCACAAGTTTGCACTTTCGCGCATAACTTACGTTCTGAATACATCCGGACATCCAAAAATTAATGTAAGCACTAAAACATTTTATTTTAGTGTTTGGCATGAGAAAAATCCATTCGTCACGCCATTTGGATCATTTTTCATGCTTATGCGCATTCCTTCGTAATTAACCGAACAACGTAACTGTACGGCTAAACGAACCGACACCCGAGATATTTTTGAACACATTTTAAGTTCCCTATACTTTAACTTCATTTTAGAACTTTGAAATGGAGTTAACGGGGCTTAAACGTGTCAAAAAAACGCATCGAAAACCAAGTTTTGAGGTTGCAGGGACTGAAACTGTAAATCTGCCAAACTAGGTCCGTAAGTAGGGGCCAGATGCAGCAAAATGTTTTTTTGCAGCTGTTAACAGCCCTTAACACTCTCCAAAGGCCAAGTTCCAAGTGTCAAACTCTTATGGTGGATGGCAAATGAGTTACCACAACTTTCCAACAAGTGTACGGCTTAGATCGTGCCCCCTTTTCCAAGAAATGATCCTAACGGTGAACCAAAAACTATAAATACCCACCTCCACCCTTCACTTTTCCTCACAAGAATCCGATCTTATGTGCTCTAAGTTGAAACCTTTGTTTCATACCTGAGCTATTTTGATCTAGATTAGCATTCGGGGACCCTTCGTAAGTGTTCCTTCGTTCTTTTATTGCTTTTCGAGTCCGAAAGTCAAACTTTGTTTGACTTTCTGCATTGACCAGTTTATGGTCAATGCGAAGTTCGTTTGAACTTCGCAACGTGATTGTAATCACGATGGTTATAGTCCCTTGTGACTATGCCTACTGATTACCACGTTGTCTAGGGTCGTAAGGGTAAGCGATCTAATAAATCGCTTATACCTTCGAACCCGACCCATTTGGTCGATCATTAGGATCCGACCAAACACATTAGGTGACCATAGTATATAGGGAATAACCTTCCGAGGTTATACCTTATGGTCGCTTCGTTTAAGTAGTTGTATGATAGGTAGTTTATATGCCTTAGGTAAATTACCAAAATACCCCTTTAATGCCAAAATTCGTTTTAAACGTATGTAACATAACTTTTGACATCTAAACTGATTTGACAACCATATTAGACATGTTAAGGTATATTTTACTTGTCATAGGACTAGTTAGGCGTTCCGAACGCGTTTTACGCGAACGACGCGTTAAAGTAGCATAATCTACCTAAACGGGTCATAATGGGTCACAAACACTTAGGTTAAGTTTCGTTTTAGTATGTGGCCTTTGTTAAATCATATTACACGAGTCTCCATACTCGTTTGGTTTACGAACCCTCATTCTATCCGATCCTCCGATATTAGGTCCGGTTTATTAACATAGTTACCTATATTAGGTGCCGTTTGATTCCGTGATCTCTAGCATTGCTTGGTGGTTATCTTAGGCTTCTGAGCAATCTTAAGTGAGTACATAGACCCCTCTTTTACTGTTTTCCAAACATTTTGGGGTGGAACACATGTGCCTACTTGTTACTTTCGTGTTTTCCATGTTTTCACATCATATACTTGCTATGTTCATTAGTACATTTATAGTACATGATTTCATTGTCTTACATTGCATTTTATGCTATGTATGTCCATTTAGTTCATACTTAGTACATCGTTTCACATCACATCACATGCTATGTATGTTCATTTGTTGCATACTTAGTACAGTTGTTTTCATCACATGCTTACATTTTGATATGATATTTGGATTGTTTTGATGGATCAATATACATTCATTAACACCGATCACGCCGTTCGTTAGTAGGTAGTGGTACCATAGGAATTGACAACTCCCGTTCCGGACATCCTGGGTAGGTGGGGATGAAAGGAATGACCGAATTCGATATACATTTACAACAAGATAGACCTTTAATTTGTTTAAGGGTTTATCGCCACAGTCTCAAGGCTTGGATGTATGCATTCTCACAATACCGCATAGATATTTGTATCAGTATAGCTTGCATTTCCACAAAACATAGCTTTGATTTAAACCGTGTTTTACTTCAATACTTTGTTTTTGTGCATATGGTTTAGTTGATATATTTCACTAGCCATACATATCATTTTGATTACACATTACATGATTTACATTTGACACATAGACATTATTGACATTGGTTACACATTACATGATTTACATCTGACACATAAACATTATTGACATTGGTTACACATTACATGATTTACAATTGACACATAAACATTATTGACATTGGTTATACATTACATGATTTACATATTGACATAAACATTTTGACATATTATTCAATACGTTTGGCAATTGGTTTAAACATAGACATCTTACATTGGTGGTTTGTTTGGGTAAGTGATTTGAGTAACGAGGCGTGTGTAATATGATACAAGCATGGTGGATACGCCGCTGGTACTTCCTATATATAAGTGATTGTATGGTATTACATATCGTAGCGTTATTTGAATCATTTTAAATTTGGACATATAACATTTTATACAAATAACATACTTTTCACAATACATTGTTTTACAAACAACTTAAATTATACAAACTCATTTTTATATGGTTATTCATTTAACCATACATTATTCTCTTACTTATACATATCATCTGATCTTATCGTTTTTCAAATGATTAACAAGACAAATCAAATTACAAGGTTCATGACTAAACATTTTCTTAAACAATAAGTCATGAATCCAATTTTCTTAAACCTATGTATCTCACAGGCATTTTTATGCTGACGTACCTATTTTCACATGTGTTTCAGGATATGATGCATAGGATTTATCAAGATACACTTAGGCGGACTTGGGCCTTAGCGACAACAAAAGATGCAAGACTAGTTATTTATGTTATGTTTCTTTGATTGTCAAGACATTGTAACTATTTTATTCAATAAAACAATATTTCAATTTCCATGTGTTATGAAACAATGATTCTGTTACAACACTCCCCGACGTTTCCGCCACGTTTTGTTGTCCTACGTGGTCGGGGTGTGACAAAAAATCTTCGTAAACTAAATCACACGTGTATATATTGACATTTAAGAGATATAGAGTCAAGAAAATCAAGGGCAATGGTGATATATATGCGGATTAGACACAAAAAAAACCACTCAACAAATGGCTACAATTTAAGGAATGTGTTTTGTGACGGCATCAGATTCCTAATTGATGGAGAAAGCTCTGATGACAAGAAAAGCTGCTTCTAGGAGGTTGTCAAGTGTTTTCGCTTGACGATTCCATTCTTGGGTGGTTGGTTTGGCCCTTGTTCCTGTAACTCGAATCCTAGCCCGGAATATCCCATTTTAATTTTACACCATTGTGAACCTTATGCCTTTTTTACTCTCTGAACGAGGTTCTCGGCATTGAAAAATATTCATAAACTAAATCACACATGTATATGTTGACATTTAAGAGATATACAGTTAAGAAAATCATGGGCAATGGTGATATATATGCGAATTAGACAAAAAAAAAAAAAACACTCAATAGATGGCTACAATATAAGGAATGTGTTTAGTGACGGCATCAGATTCCTAATTGATGGAGAAAGGTCTGGTGGTAAGAAAAGCTGCTTCTAGGAGGTTGTCAAGCGTTTTCGCTCGACGATTCCATTCTTGGGTGGTTGGTTTAGCCCTTGTTCCTGTAACTGGAATCCTAGCCCGGTATATCCAATTTTTATTTTACACCATTGTGAACCATACGCCTTTTTTACTCTCTGATCGAGGTTGTCGGCATTGAAAAATCGTCGTAAACTAAATCACACGTGTATATGTTGACATTTAAGAGATATACAGTCAAGAAAATCAAGGGCAATGGTGATATATATGCGGATTAGACACAAAAAAAAACTCAACAAATGGCTACAATTTAAGAAATGTGTTTAGTGACGGCATCGGATTCCTAATTGATGGAGAAAGGTCTGGTGGCAAGAGAAGCTGCTTGTAGGAGGTTGTCAGGTGTTTTCGCTCGACGATTCCATTCTTGGGCGGTTTGTTTGGCCCTTGTTCCTGTAATTCGAATCCTAGCCCGGAATATCCCATTTTAATTTTACACCATTGTGAACCTTATGGCTTTTTTACTCTCTGATCGAGGTTCGCGGCATTGAAAAATCTTCGTAAACTAAATCACACGTGTACATGTTGACATTTAAGAGATATACAGTCAAGAAAATCAAGCGCAATGGTGATATATATGCGGACTAGACACCAAAAAAAACACTCAACAAATGGCTACAATTTAAGGAATGTGTTTAGTGACGGCATCAGATTCCTAATTGATGGAGAAAGGTCTGGTGGCAAGAAAAGCCGCTTCTAGGAGGTTGTCAAGTGTTTTCGCTCGACGATTCCATTCTTGGGTGGTTGGTTTGGCCCTTGTTCCTGTAACTCGAATCCTAGCCCGATATATCCCATTTAATTTTACACCATTGTGAACCTTACGCCTTTTTTACTCTCTGATCGAGGTTCTCGGCATTGAAAAATCTTCGTAAACTAAATCAGACGTGTATATGTTGACATTTAAGAGATATACAATTAAGAAAATCAAGGGCAATGGTGATATATATGCGGATTAGACACCAAAAAAACACTCAACAAATGTCTACAATTTAAGAAATGTGTTTAGTGACGGCATCAGATTCCTAATTGATGGAGAAAGGTCTGGTGGCAAGAAAAGCTTCTTCTAGGAGGTTGTCAAGTGTTTTCGCTCGACGATTCCATTCTTGGGTGGTTGGTATGGCCCTTGTTCCTGTAACTCGAATCCTAGCCCGGTATATCCCATTTTAACCTTACGCCTTTTTTACTCTCTGATCGAGGATCTCGGCAATGTAAAATCTTCGTAAACTAAATCACATGTGTATATGTTGACGTTTAAGAGATATAGAGTCATGAAAATCAAGGGCAATGGTGATATATATGCGGATTAGACACAAAAAAAAAACACTTAACAAATGGCTACAATTTAAGGAATGTGTTTAGTGACGGCATCAGATTCCTAATTGATGGAGAAAGGTCTGGTGGCAAGAAAAGCTGCTTCTAGGAGGTTGTCAAGTGTTTTCGCTCGACGATTCCATTCTTGGGTGGTTGGTATGGCCCTTGTTCCTGTAACTCGAATCCTAGTCCGGTATATCCCATTTTAATTCTACACCATTGTGAACCTTACGCCTTTTTTACTCTCTGATCGAGGTTCTCGGCAATGAAAAATCTTAGTAAACTAAATCACACGTTTATATGTTGACAATTAAGAGATATAGAGTCAAGAAAATCAAGGGCAATGATATATATGCAGATTAGACACACAAAAAAAACACTCAACAAGTGGCTACAATTTAAGGAATGTGTTTAGTGACGGCATCAGATTCCTAATTGACGGAGAAATGTCTGGTGGCAAGAAAAGCTGCTTCTAGGAGGTTGTCAAGTATTTTCGCTCGACGATTCCATTCTTTGGTGGTTGGTTTGGCCCTTGAACCTTACGCCTTTTTTACTCTCTGATCGAGGTTCACGGCACTGAAAAATCTGTGTAAACTAAATCACACGTGTATATGTTGACATTTAAGAGATATACAATCAAGAAAATCAAGGGCAATGATATATATATGAGGATTAGACACACAAAAAAAACACTCAACAAATGGCTACAATTTAAGGAATGTGTTTAGTGACGGCATCAGATTCCTAATTGACGGAGAAAGGTCTGGTGGCAAGAAAAGCTGCTTCTAGGAGGTTGTCAAGTATTTTCGCTCGACGATTCCATTCTTTGGTGGTTGGTTTGGCCCTTGTTCCTGTAACTTGAATCTTAGCCCGGTATATCCCATTTAATTTTACACCATTGTGAACCTTACGCCTTTTTTACTCTCTGATCGAGGTTCTCGGCATTGAAAAATCTTCGTAAACTAAATCAGACGTGTATATGTTGACATTTAAGAGATATACAATTAAGAAAATCAAGGGCAATGGTGATATATATGCGGATTAGACACCAAAAAAAACACTCAACAAATGTCTACAATTTAAGAAATGTGTTTAGTGACGGCATCAGATTCCTAATAGATGGAGAAAGGTCTGGTGGCAAGAAAAGCTTCTTCTAGGAGGTTGTCAAGTGTTTTCGCTCGACGATTCCATTCTTGGGTGGTTGGTATGGCCCTTGTTCCTGTAACTCGAATCCTAGCCCGGTATATCCCATTTTAACCTTACGCCTTTTTTACTCTCTGATCGAGGATCTCGGCAATGTAAAATATTCGTAAACTAAATCACATGTGTATATGTTGACGTTTAAGAGATATAGAGTCAAGAAAATCAAGGGCAATGGTGATATATATGCGGATTAGACACAAAAAAAAACACTTAACAAATGGCTACAATTTAAGGAATGTGTTTAGTGACGGCATCAGATTCCTAATTGATGGAGAAAGGTCTGGTGGCAAGAAAAGCTGCTTCTAGGAGGTTGTCAAGTGTTTTCGCTCGACGATTCCATTCTTGGGTGGTTGGTATGGCCCTTGTTCCTGTAACTCGAATCCTAGTCCGGTATATCCCATTTTAATTCTACACCATTGTGAACCTTACGCCTTTTTTACTCTCTGATCGAGGTTCTCGGCAATGAAAAATCTTCGTAAACTAAATCACACGTGTATATGTTGACAATTAAGAGATATAGAGTCAAGAAAATCAAGGGCAATGGTGATATATATGCGGATTAGACACCAAAAAAAACACTCAACAAGTGACTACAATTTAAGGAATGTGTTTAGTGACGGCATCAGATTCCTAATTGATGGAGAAAGGTCTTGTGGCAAGAAAAGCTGCTTCTAGGAGGTTGTCAAGTGTTTTCGCTAGACGATTCCATTCTTGGGTGGTTGGTATGGCCTTTGTTCCTGTAACTCGAATCCTAGCCCGGTATATCCCATTTTAATTTTACACCATTGTGAACCTTACGCCTTTATTACTCTCTGATCGAGGTTCTAGGCATTGAAAAGTCTTCGTAAACTAAAATCACACGTATATATGTTGACATTTAAGAGATATACAATCAAGAAAATCAAGGGTAATGGTGATATATATGCGGATTAGACACAAAAAAAAAACCCTCAACAAATGGCTAGAATTTAAGGAATGTGTTTAGTGACGGCATCAGATTCCTAATTGATGGAGAAAGGTCTGGTGGTAAGAAAAACTGCTTCTAGGAGGTTTTCAAGTGTTTTCGCTCGACGATTCCATTCTTGGGTGGTTGGTATGGCCCTTGTTCCTGTAACTCGAATCCTAGCCCGGTATATCCCATTTTAATTTTACACCATTGTGAACCTTAATCCTTTTTTACTCTCTGATCGAGGTTCTCGGCAATGAATAATCTTCGTAAACTAAATCACACGTGTATATGTTGAAATTTAAGAGATATACAGTCAAGAAAATCAAGGGCAATGGTGATATATATGCGGATTTGACACCAAAAAAAAAACACTCAACAAATGGCTACAATTTAAGGAATGTGTTTAGTGACGGCATCAGATTCCTAATTGATGGAGAAAGGTCTGGTGGCAACAAAAGCTGCTTCTAGGAGGTTGTCATTTGTTTTCGCTCAACGATTCCATTCTTGGGTGGTTGGTTTAGCCCTTGTTCCTCTAACTCGAATCCTAACCCGATATATCCCATTTTAATTTTACACAATTGTGAACCTTACGCCTTTTTTACTCTATGATCGAGGTTCTCGACATTGAAAATTCTTCGTAAACTAAATCACACGTGTATATGTTGACATTTAAGAGATATACAGTCAAGAAAATCAAGGGCAATGGTGATATATATGTGGATTAGACACCAAAAAAACACTCAACAAATGACTACAATTTAAGGAATGTGTTTAGTGACGGCATCAGATTCCTAATTGATGGAGAAAGGACTGGTGGAAAGAAAAGCTGCTTCTAGGAGGTTGTCAAGTGTTTTCGCTCGACGATTCCATTCTAGGGTGGTTGGTATGGCCCTTGTTCCTGTAACTCGAATCCTAGCCCGGTATATCCCATTTTAATTTTACACCATTATGAACCTTAATCCTTTTTTACTCTCTGATCGAGGATCTCGACAATGTAAAATCTTCGTAAACTAAATCACACGTGTATATGTTGACATTTAAGAGATATAGAGTCAAGAAAATCAAGGGCAATGGTGATATATATGTGGATTAGACACAAAAAAAAAACCCTTAACAAATGGCTACAATTTAAGGAATGTGTTTTGTGACGGCATCAGATTCCTAATTGATGGAGAAAGGTTTGGTGGCAAGAAAAGCTGCTTCTAGGAGGTTGTCAAGTGTTTTCGCTCGACGATTCCATTCTTGGGTGGTTAGTATGGCCCTTGTTCCTGTAACTCGAATCCTAGCCCGGTATATCCCATTTTAATTTTACACCATTGTGAACCTTAATCCTTTTTTACTCTCTGATCGAGGTTCTCGGCAATGAATAATCTTCGTAAACTAAATCACACGTGTATATGTTGAAATTTAAGAGATATACAGTCAAGAAAATCAAGGGCAATGGTGATATATATGCGGATTTGACACCAAAAAAACACTCAACAAATGGCTACAATTTAAAGAATGTGTTTAGTGACAGCATCAGATTCCTAATTGATGGAGAAAGGTCTGGTGGCAAGAAAAGCTGCTTCTAGGAGGTTGTCAATTGTTTTCGCTCAACGATTCCATTCTTGGGTGGTTGGTTTAGCCCTTGTTCCTCTAACTCGAATCCTAACCCGATATATCCCATTTTAATTTTACACCATTGTGAACCTTACGCCTTTTTTACTCTATGATCGAGGTTCTCGGCATTGAAAATTCTTCGTAAACTAAATCACACGTGTATATGTTAACATTTAAGAGATATACAGTCAAGAAAATCAAAGGCAATGGTGATATATATGCGGATTAGACACCAAAAAAAACACTCAACAAATGACTACAATTTAAGGAATGTGTTTAGTGACGGCGTCAGATTCCTATTTGATGGAGAAATGTCTGGTGGAAAGAAAAGCTGCTTCTAGGAGGTTGTCAAGTGTTTTTGCTCGACGATTCCATTTTTGGGTGGTTGGTTTGGCCCTTGTTCCTGTTACTCGAATCCTAGCCCGGTAATTCCCATTTTAATTTTACACCATTGTGAACCTTAATCCTTTTTTACTCTCTGATCGAGGTTCTCGGCATTGAAAAATCTTCGTAGACTAAATCACACGTGTATATGTTGACATTTAAGAGATATACAGTCAAGAAAATCAAGGGCAATGGTGATATATATGCAGATTAGACACAAAAAAAAAAACACTCGACAAATGGCTAAAATTTCAGGAATGTGTTTAGTGACGGCATCAGATTCCTAATTGATGGATAAAGGTCTGCTGGCAAGAAAAGTTGCTTCTAGAAGGTTGTCAAGTGTTTTCGCTTGACGATTCCATTCTTGGGTGGTTGGTTTGGCCCTTGTTCCTGTAACTCGAATCCTAGCCCGGTATATCCCATTTTAATTTTACACCATTGTGAACCTTACGCATTTTTTACTCTCTGATCGAGGTTTTCGGCAATGAAAAATCTTCGTAAGGTAAATCACACGTGTATATGTTGACATTTAAGAGATATACAGTCAAGAAAATCAAGGGCAATGGTGATATATATGCGGATTAGACACAAAAAAAACACTCAACAAATGGCTACAATTTAAGGAATGTGTTTAGTGACGGCATCAGATTCCTAATTGATGGAGAAAGGTCTGGTGGCAAGAAAAGCTGCTTCTAGGAGGTTGTCAAGTGTTTTCGCTCGACGATTCCATTCTTGGGTGGTTGGTATGGCCCTTGTTCCTGTAACTCGAATCCTAGCCCTGTATATCCCATTTTAATTTTACACCATTGTGAACCTTACGCCTTTTTTACTCTCTGATCGAGGTTCTCGGCAATGAATAATCTTTGTAAACTAAATCACACGTGTATATGCTGAAATTTAAGAGATATACAGTCAAGAAAATCAAGGGCAATGGTGATATATATGTGGATTAGACACCAAAAAAAACACTCAACAAATGGCAACAATTTAAGGGATGTGTTTAGTGACGGCATCAGATTCCTAATTGATGGAGAAAGGTCTGGTGGCAAGAAAAGCTGCTTCTAGGAGGTTGTCAATTGTTTTCGCTCAACGATTCAATTCTTGGGTCGTTGGTTTAGCCCTTGTTCCTCTAACTCGAATCCTAACCCGGTATATCCCATTTTAATTTTACACCATTGTGAACCTTACGCCTTTTTTACTCTATGATCGAGGTTCTTGGCATTGAAAAGTCTTCGTAAACTAAATCACACGTGTATATGTTGACATTTAAGAGATATACAGTCAAGAAAATCAAGGGCAATGGTGATATATAAGCGGATTAGACACCAAAAAAAGACTCAACAAATGACTAAAATTTAAGGAATGTGTTTAGTGACGGCATCAGATTCCTAATTGATGGAGAAAGGTCTGGTGGCAAGAAAAGCTGCATCTAGGAGGTTGTCAACTGTTTTCGCTCGACGATTCCATTCTTGGGTGGTTGGTTTGGCCCTTGTTCCAGTTACTCGATTCCTAGCCCGGTAATTCCCATTCTAATTTTACACCATTGTGAACCTTACGGCTTTTTACTCTCTGATCGAGGTTCTCGGCATTGAAAAATCTTCGTAGACTAAATCACACGTGTATATGTTGATATTTAAGAGATATACAGTCAAGAAAATCAAGGGCAATGGTGTTATATATGCGGATTAGACACACAAAAAAACACTCAACAAATGGCTACAATTTAAGGAATGTGTTTAGTGACGGCATCAGATTCCTAATTGATGGAGAAAGGTCTGGTGGCAAGAAAAGTTGCTTCTAGAAGGTTGTCAAGTGTTTTCGCTTGACGATTCCATTCTTGGGTGGTTGGTTTGGCCCTTGTTCTTGTAACTCGAATCCTAGCCCGGTATATCCCATTTTAATTTTACACCATTGTGAACCTTACGCCTTTTTAACTCTCTGATCGAGGTTTTCGACATTGAAAAATCTTCGTAAGGTAAATCACATGTGTATATGTTGACATTTAAGAGATATACAGTCAAGAAAATCAAGGGCAATGGTGATATATATGCGGATTAGAGACCAAAAAAAAAAACACTCAACAAATGGCTACAATTTAAGGAATGTGTTTAGTGACAGCATCAGATTCCCATTTGATGGAGAAAGGTCCGGTGGCAAGAAAAGCTGCTTCTATGAGGTTGTCAAGTGTTTTCGCTCGACGATTCCATTCTTGGGTGGTTGGTTTGGCCCTTGTTCCTGTAACACGAATCCTAGCCCGGCGTATCCCATTTTAATTTAACACCATTGTTGGTGCATAAATGTCTGTTAACTTCGTCTTTATCGAGTCTTGTGTCTAGATAGGATAAACCAGTGCTCAGTAGGTTAGAAAATAGGTTTTGTATGTAAATGGGTCATTTCGCACGAAATAGCAAGAACCATTTCGTACGAAATGGAGCAGATCCATTTCGCACGAAATGAGATATGCCTGTTTCGTACGAAATGGTATCCCTATATATAGCTGAGCTGGTTCATCATTTGTAACGATTCGGATTTCAGAGCCGAGGTGCTGCCAATTTGTCAATTGATCTGTAAAGCTTTGAAATCAATAAAAAGAAGATAGTTAGGGAAAATCAAGCTGTAATCAAGTTCGTATCATTGATTCCGCCTTTGATATGGATTGTAAACTCTTCTGATCGACTCGTCTAGGTCGTACAACGATCCAACAAGTGGTATCAGAGCACATGAGGAAGAGTTCATACCGATTCAGCTTGTTTTCACCGGAATTTCTAACTTCTACTAATTCTTCATCACAATTTTCAAAATTTAACGGTTAAAATGGCTTGAATTTCACATATATCACGTAAAATACAGTTTTAACGAATCCTAGAAAGAATTGGACCTAAATTCGATGTAAAACCGGATCAATTTGACAAATTCTTGGCCGACTGTGTGACGTCATCATCATTCCGTACGAAATCAACATCTTATTTTGCACGGAATCAACATTGTGATCTTCATTTCGCACGGAATCAACAGTCTGATCGTCATTTCACATGAAATTAATTTGGTGAAATCTCATTTCGCACGAAATCAACATATTGGACTTCATTTCGTACGAAATAAACTTCCATTTCGTACCAGAGGACTATTTCGCTTGAAGAGTGTGATTTCGTTTGACTATTCCGCACGAAATAGTCATTTCACTTGAAAGATTATCATTTCGCACCAAATTGGCATTTCGTTTGAAAGGCATTTCGTTTGAAAGGCATTTCGTTTGAAAGTCATTTCGTTTGAAAGTCATTTTGCGTGAAGATCATTTCTCTTGAGACTCATTTCGTTTGAAGATTGATTCATTTCGCTTGAATCCATTTTATTTGAAATTGTTTCTCAAATCACAAAAATTTTTATAAGTGTTTGTTAATTGTTTCAGGTAATTCAAGGAGATAAAATCATGGCAAAGATCGTTCCTTTCAAAGATACTCGAACAGAAGAAGTAAAATATGTCAACAGGAAGATGCAAGCCCAAACCATGAAAGATAAACTCTATCGAATATGGAAAGAGGCAAAAAGCGCAAATAGATGGGATGCTGATCGGGAATGCTATTTGGATCCTAAAGGAAACATAGTTGTTGATTATACAACAATTAGTGTTGAGACTTTTATTTTGCAAATAGCAGAAGAGGAAGAAGAGAGACAGAGAATGTGGTGGGGAAATGAAGAAGAAGAGAAAAAGAAGGAGATTAAAGAAATTCCAGCTATCAAGGATGAGAATAAAGTTGATGATGAAAAGATGTCTAAAAAGTGCTCAAAGTGTGAAAAATCAACATCTAAAAATGTCAAACTGTTGAGAGATGTGGACAGTTTGACATTAGAAAACAAAATTTTAAAAGAAAATGAAAAAGAATTTCAAAATAAAATAAAGTTTTTAGAAATTGAAAAATTAAAAATTGAAAAAGATTTTAAAAATCAAATAAAAATTTTTGAAAATGAAAAATCTGTTTTTAGTAAAAATAATATTGAAAAACAAAAGGAAATAAATTCTCATCTTGAGAAAATCATTCAACTTGAAAAAGTTGTTGAATGTGATAAAAATAAAATTGATGTTTTAGAAAAGAAATTGAACGGTTTTGAGACATCATTGTTAATACCAGATTATATATGTCCAAAACCGGTCAATGAAAATAAAGATGAAATTCCAATAAGTGACAATGTCACAAATTATGACAAAGTCATAATTGAAGATTGTGATGATAAAACTGATGATGAAAATGAGAAAAGAAAAATATTTTTGGAATTAAAAGAAAAATTTTAAGATACTGTTTTGCAATCTACTGAAAAAGGTGAATGCTTAATGCAGAAACCTTCTAAGAAGAATGTGAAACAAAAACAAAATCAAAATTCTGAAAATTTTCAAAATAACAATAAAAGATCATCAGTTCAATCATCCAATCATTATAAAAAACCACAAAAAGTTGAAAATCAAAACTCACAAAAAGTTGGTAATAAGTGGTGCAGGTTTGACCACAGTGCTCAAAAGTCAAATCAAACTTACAGGAGAAGATGGAATGAAGATTCTTCAAAGACAAATCATTACAATGATAGAAAACTGAGAAATGATGAGTACTACAAATCAAATCAGTGTTATGATTTGAGTGTTTGGTTTGAAAATGGAGAACGGTATGATAACAGGGTGTGTTAAAATGTGGTTTTGAAGGACACATTGCTATAAACTGCCACAGTCAGAGATTTGAGACAAGAAGATGCTATGAATGTCAAATCAAAGGTCATATTGCCAGAGATTGCCCAATGAGATCAAGGGGAAGATCGAGGGCTGAATCTCAGAAAACGGTGAAGAAATCAGTCAAAGTCAAAGAAAAGACCAAAGAACAGAAAGTGAAATTGTCACAAGGGCAGAAAGACAGACTGAGAAAGAAAAGGAAGAAAGCACGAGAGTATCTTGAAATGATTTTGTCCTTGGGTACAACTGGTAATTCAGATAAAAGTTTTGATGAATCGATTTGCTCAACAAAGAATGGTAAATCAAGCAAAACGAATTCACCAGATACAAATCTGAGGACAAAAGAGAGGATAAAGAAAGAAAAATTGACTAATCAAACTGATAAAAAATCAAAGAAAGTTAAATTTTCAGATAAAGTCTTTATAAAAGTTTTTAAGTATAAAAAGGAATGTGAGATTATTCACGTCGCAGATTGATGAATTTGGAAAGCCTAAATCTTGTAAGAATTGGGTTCCAATAAAGAATGGCGATGAATTTGTTTCTGTGAAAACAAAAGAGCCATCTTCTGGCAATGAATTTGTTTCTTCAGAAGCAAAGGAGCCACGTTCTGGCAATGAATCTGACTCGTCAAAGTCAGAGGAGCCATCAGTTGAGGTAAAAAGTGATATTTCTATTTTGACAATGAATGATGCAAATTTTCAATCAGTGTCAAATGGAAATTTAAAACAAGAAATTGGCAAACCCAAGAACTGTCAGGCTTGGGTGGATCTTTTCAAATAGAAATCCTGACTTGCCGGAACTCCCAGGTTGGTAATTGGGGAGTAGGTATCGGCATCTTTCTTGAGAAATTCACGTTTGTGATATTTTGACTTACAAGTGGTTAATCAAGGACATTAAATTGTACTTGAGTTAACTATCTTACAAGTGATATTGTTGGTGAACCTACAAGTGTTAAATCTTTCATGTGGATGGAGAGAACAAAGTGATGAATGTATTCCCAATTCTACAAGTAATTTCAACAAACCTAATTTCTGGAAAAACTATTTTGATTAAAACAAACTTAAGTGTTTTGAAATCATAATGGGAAAATAGTTTGTTGACAGGGGGAGTTCTGATTGTTTAAGCCAAGTGGATGGCGAATTGAAGCAATTTACATCAGTATGTCACTTTATTTGTACAGTTTTTTTTTGTTTTCAAATTTTCCTAGAAAATCAAAATTGAAACATATTTTGATTTTAGGGGGAGTTGAAAATTTTAGAAATTTTGAAAATTTAAAAAAATCCGAAAACATGATAAAATTTCAAAATCCAAAAAAATTGAAAAATGAAAAATGAGTTTTGTTGAGAAAAAGAGGAAATGATAGTACATCAGTTAGACAGTTATGGTACGCTAAAGAAATGTAAAGTTTAAAAGTATTAAACAGTCTCGCTGATGATATGACGATAGGTTTTTACACATTTAGTAAACTTTTTCGGGATATAAACTTAAATTCAAACTTGCTTGTTTTGTGGGGAACACTACTTGGATATATAGGTAACCCCTGAAATCTCGTTTGAAGGACCCCTCTTTCTAAAATACTAGGTCTTTATACTTAGTGATATCTGGGGTATTATCCAGGGACTTCTGATAATGCGGAAGCAATGGCCTAGTCCCCGTATAATACTTTACTGCTGCTTGAAATAAAAGCCCGCCCTCAGCATAAAAATGATGAATCATTGAAAAAATGCAAATCATGTGTTGTTGTATAAAAGATCCTCTAAAGGGGACACACCAAAAGTCGAGCATTCAACTTAGCAAAAAATATGAGCTCTCAAGGTTTCGCAATAAACCCCTTACAGATATTATCTGTGGTATACTCACCTGTAAGACTGAATATTAGGATCTGGATACGGGAGTATATTCAAGAGGTGGGACACATGAATGAGTTTAAGTTCTTAATACACCTAATTCGTATACTGAATCAGTTGAAATTTGTGTGAGAATTTAAGTGGTCAATATATCGACAATCTAAGTGAACTGTTTAATTCTTAATGTGTAACTAAGCTCAACGGTACTTGTGACTTATCAAAAACTGATATGATCCTCTTACACAAACTCACAAAAAGATGTTTGTATATAGTTTATTTCCTTAATACAAAAAGATTTTAGTGTGTTTTAGCATAAAGTTTTGAAAATTCAAAAAGATTTTATTTCATCTTATTTTTGACAACTAATGTTGAAAAGCTGATATTCAAAATTTCATGTGCTAAACATGATGAACAGGTTTGGGAGAGGTTGTTTTAGAAACAAGAAAAATGATATTTTCACAAATGGTCAGCAAAAGACTAATATTGTAAAATCATTTTTGATGTGATATCTACCTAGTGATGATTTCTAAATTTGTTAAATTTTATAAATTTGTGAAACTCATGTTTTGCGTAGAGGATGTGCAGGTTAGCCAGGTTTCAAATCCTGAAGAGATTTTCCGTATAAGCAGATGCAGAATAAAGGCAGGAATCGATCCTGAACCTATGAAGATTAGACTATGATCCCAGCACAACTTAAGGGGGATTCTGCGAGCAAAGAGGAGTCTGTGTGCATAAGATCCAGTTTCAGATCCTGGAACAAAGTTTAAAGAGCCACGTTTGATTCTAAAACTATGAAGAAAAGCACCAGATTGAGTTTCTGAGAAAGTACGAGTATAAGGTCAGATGCAGATTCTGGATCAACATCCAAGGGGGAGTTTGAAGGTTGTCAAAGTCAAAGGTTAAGTGCTAGCTGCTGATGCTGATAGAGATTGGAGGATGCTTACAGTGTCAAACATTTTGGAAAGAAAGAAAAGACTGAAGACTCGATGCCAAAGACTTCGTCAACATCCAAGGGTTTAGTGGCAAGAAATGACTACAATTTAAGGAATGTGTTTAGTGATGGCATCAGCTTCCTAATTGATGGAGAAAGGTCTGGTGGCAAGAAAAGCTGCTTCTAGGAGGTTGTCAAGTGTTTTCGCTTGACGATTCCATTCTTGGGTGGTTGGTTTGGCCCGTGTTCCTGTAACTTGAATCTTAGCCCGGTATATCCCATTTTAATTTTACACCATTGTGAAACTTACGCCTTTTTTACACTCTGATCGAGGTTCTCGGCATTGAAAAATCTTCGTAAACCAAATCACACGTGTATATGTTGACATTTAAGAGATATATAGTTAAGAAAATCAAAGGCAATGGTGATATATATGCGGATTAGACACCAAAAAAGAAACACTCAACAAATGGCTACAATTTAAGGAATATGTTTAGTGACGGCATCAGATTCCTAATTGATGGAGAAAGGTCTGGTGGCAAGAAAAGCTGCTTCTTGGAGGTTGTCAAGCGTTTTCGCTCGACGATTCCATTCTTGGGTGGTTGGTTTGGCCCTTGTTCCTGTAACTCGAATCCTAGCCCAGTATATCCCATTTTAATTTTACACCATTTTGAACCTTACGCCTTTTTTACTCTCTGATCGAGGTTCTCGGCATTGAAAAATCTTCGTAGACTAAATCACACATGTATATGTTGACATTTAAGAGATATACAGTCAAGAAAATCAAGGGCAATGGTGATATATATGCGGATTAGACACCAAAAGAAAAAAACACTTAACAAATGGTTACAGTTTAAGGAATGTGTTTAGGGACGGCATCAGATTCCTAATTGATGGAGAAAGGTCTGGTGGCAAGAAAAGCTGCTTCTAGGAGGTTGTCATGTGTTTTCGCTTAACGATTCCATTCTTGGGTGGTTGGTTTGGCCCTTGTTCCTGTAACTCGAATCCTAGCCCGGTATATCTCATTTTAAATTTACTCCATTATGAACCTTACTCCTTTTTTACTCTCTGAACGAGGTTTTCGGCATTGAAAAATCTTCGTAAGGTAAATCACACGTGAATATGTTGACATTTAAGAGATATACAGTCAAGAAAATCAAGGGCAATGGTGATATATATGCGGATTAGAGACCAAAAAAAACACTCAACAAATGGCTACAATTTAAGGAATGTGTTTAGTGACGGCATCATATTCCCAATTGATGGAGAAATGTCTGGTGGCAAGAAAAGCTGCTTCTAGGAGGTTGTCAAGTGTTTTCGCTCGACGATTCCATTCTTGGGTGGTTGGTTTGGCCCTTGTTCCTGTAACTCGAATCCTTTCCCGGTATATCCCATTTTAATTTTACACCATTGTGAACCTTACGACTTTTTTACTCTCTGATCGAGGTTCTCGGCAATGAAATATCATCGTAAACTAAATCACACGTGTATATGTTGACATTTAAGAGATATAGAGTCAAGAAAATCAAGGGCAATGGCGATATATATGCGGATTAGACACCCAAAAAAAAAAACACTCAACAAATGGCTACAATTTAAGGAATGTGTTTAGTGACGGCATCAGATTCCTAATTGATGGAGAGAGCTCTGGTGGCAAGAAAAGCTGCTTCTAGGAGGTGGTTAAGTGTTATCGCTCGACGATTCCATTCTTGGCTGGTTGGTTTGGCCCTTGTTCCTGTAACTCGAATCCTAGCCCGATATATCCCATTTTAATTATACACCATTGTGAACCTTACGCCTTTTTTACTCTCTGATCGAGGTTCTCGGCATTGAAAAATCTTCGTAAACTAAGTCACACGTGTATATGTTGACATTTAAGATATATACAGTCAAAAAATCATGGGCAATGTTATATATATACGGATTAGACACAAAAAAAACACTCAACAAATGGCTACAATTTAAGGAATGTGTTTTGTTACATCTGTGTATTTTAATCCTTGTACTGTTCCGAACACCTTTGTATTTAATAAAATATGGTGTTTTAATTTCAATATTTGTTTAATTATTTGTGACATTTGTACATTTTCAATCATTGTTCAATCCCGAACTCTCAAACCTGTACTGGAAGTGAAATCATAAACCGTTACGTAAAGATAATCAGTTTAACGCGACGTACACTTCGGAACTGTGACATAAGCCAAACATACCCTAAATACCCTTTACATAACTTAGAAGTAAGTTTCGAAGGATTCGGTATGGCAAAAACATGTTTATTCGAACTTTAGAACTATTTGCGACAAAACTGCGTAACGAACGTTGGTGATCGCCCGGATAATATTTAAATCCTAAAAATATTTTGTTATGATTAAAATTTTATTTTTAATCATGTTCATGTTGAAAAATAAATTAAAACGCTTAAAAACGTTATTTTCAAAGTTTATGCGCGTACCGCGTGTTACTGCGCAACACAGTGCTTATACTGCAAAATGCAGACAACGCAGCCAGTCTCGGCAACTGATATTTATTTCAGCAATAGTATGGCAAGTTTATTTTTATAGAATAATAAAAATAATTTAAAACGCCATAAACCGGGATTTAAACGCTAGATAAAATACCCGGTATCTAACCGAACAACCGGACATTACCCGGAACACCAAATTATTGCCAGAAACATTGTTTAATTATTTCTTGGCTAGTTATGATCCCCGAACACCCTAACACACTATATAATGTGTCATACACTTAAAACACTAGACTTTTCACTTAAACCTCCAACTATTATCTAATTTACCATTCAAATTTACATTTACCCCCCCCCCCCCCCCTTTGGAACTTACGGTCACAAGGACCCCACCAAGATCACACCATACCTCCTAGATTTCATTTTTATTTTATATAGATCTTTGCTTGATTTGGTTGCCAAAATATTGGTGGAATATTATAAGTAGGGCACTTGGATTCTAAAGATCATCATACTTCACAACACTCAACACTTCACTCCATCTTCCTCTCTCTCTCTCTCCCCCATAACCGTACACACCACCACCACCCCCATTTCCAATTTTGCAACCTTGTTCTTGATGATTAAACTCCATTCCAAGCTAGTTTCAAGTTGGTGTGAAGATCCAAAGGAGTTTCCAAGGTGTTTTCAAGCTCCATATCATCAAAATCTCATAAAAAAAACTCACTTGAATCTTAAAGGTATAAAGTTTATGTTTAAATCATACACTTGATTCTTGGTTGTTCTTGATGATTGGAAGTTTCTCTTGAATCTTGGAATTTTTCACAAACTTGAAATCTAAAAAGAAATGGGTCTTGATACAAAATAAAAATGGTAGTATATATGTGTGTATATATAACCGTATATATATATATATGTATGTGTATGAGATTTGAGTTTGAGTTGATTTTTGATAAATACTTGTTTAGGATGTTTACTTGCATGAACAAGATTATGTACAAATATGTTAGAGATATAAAGGAGTGATTGAATCATGACTTATAATTTGAAATAATGTTAGTATTTTGACATGTAAATGGCCAAAAATTTATTAGACATATTTGAGAATTTTTAAGTTGTTGCTTGTTCTTGAATAATAGTTAAAATGCAAGTGTTTGATGATTTGTGCATGATATGAGGAATGTTCAATTAAATCAGTAAGTAAACATGAATAAATTACATGTTTGATGCATTTAAATTCATATGAAATGATGATGATATGATAGTGTGCTTTAGACACTTGTACATAAGAATGCATGTTGATTTAAAGCTCAAGAAATGATAAAAAATGATTGTATGACAAACATGTTTTAGAAAAGATTATAAACACTAAAAATAACATTATTTGGTATATTATAATGGCATGAGACTTTGTCATAGGTTTGATAGCTTTGCATGTTGTACATATAGCTTAGAAAGTCGTAAAATATGTGAAATTTGCATGATTTATGTGCTTTATGTGACACCTGCACTATCATGAGTATAACCACTATTTTATTCAGTAAATAACATGGGTTATGTTAAAATATCAAGTCGTTACGATTTGGGATGGTTAGGGTAACGTTTGATGCAAAACTATGCGGTAAAACGGTAAAAAATCGGCATTTCGGAGGATTTTTATAAAACTGTTTTAGATCAGTAAGTAAACTGATATTTTTGATATAAAAATAAGTATTTTAACTTATATTAAGTTTACTTTGTGTTTGGTTAGTCATACGTGACTTCCGGCGCTCAAAAACGTTACGGAAACGCTAAAATACTGTTGGTTCATGCGTCTGTCGACTTCATCTTGTATCGAGTCTTGGTATGTTTTAGATAGATCAGGGCACGCAAAACGAGAAAACATGTCAAAGGCTAATTTCGCACGAAATCTAATTTCGTGTGAAACATAATTTCGCTTGTGATGGTTCGTGCGAAATTACCCTGCTTATAAATAGTCCTGATTTCGTTTCAAATTAAATAGTTCCGGTCAGAGCAACGAAGTGCTGCTGAAGTGTCGTCTCGCTGTAAATTGCTTTCAAATCAATAATACGACAGTTTAAAGTGTATATCTTGCTGAATTGACCTCAATACGTCTGTTTCTGCCTCTCGTATTGAGTAAAACTCTTCTGATTGACTCATTCGGGTCTGAAAACGATCCTACAAGTGGTATCAGAGCTCAGGAGGAAGAGTTCTTACCAATTCAGCTGCAAATTCTGATTTGTACACCTTCTTTTTCAAAATTAACAAGTTTTCATGGATAAAATGTCTTGATTTTCTCACATTATATGCACAATAGTGTTTTAACAAACCCTAGAAAGTTTCAGATGTTAAAACGGCTTAAAACCTGATCAATTTTGACAAAATCAGTTCGAGATGATGACATCAGCAGTATTTCGCACGAAATAGCAGTTTAATTTCGCACGAAATAGCATTTTCAGGCTTATTTCGCACGAAATCACACAGGTTCAGTAATTTCGCATGAAATCAATGGGTAATTTCGTACGAAATTAGCTATTTCGCACCAATTCAGCTATTTTGTTTAAGTATTTCGCACGAAATTAGTAATTTCGCTTGAACTAATTTCGTGTGTGAGTGTCTTGCAGGTAATTTCGTTTGAAACTAAGTGTTTGTGATTCTTTGAAAACCGAATCATGGAAGAGGAATTTTACAACGCATTCGCTACCCCAATTACCCCGATCACTCTTGCACAGAACACAATGTTGGAAAATGAAACGGGGACTATGCAAAAACCGCCTAAGCTCATGAATATCGAGGAGTATAAGGGTTGGGAAGGATGTTTTGAGAATTGGGTACAAGCTAACTACTTAGATGCTTGGGAATGTGTTGAGACGAAATATGTTAGACCGATGAATGATGACGAGGAGATTATTGCTATTAAAGATCTAAGTGCCGATAATAGAAAGAAATACAAAGATGAAAAAATGATGCTTAGTTTACTACAACAAGCTGTGAAAGAAGATATCTTGGTTTTATTGCAACATAATGGAACTTCTTATTCGATTTGGAAAGCTTTAAAATCGAAGTTTCAGGGAAGCCAAGAGATGGTCAAGAACAAGAAGTCACTTTTAAAGAAAGAATTCGATTTGTTTCGTGGATTGAAAAATGAAAGCACAAAGCAAATTATTGAAAGATACTGCAATTTGTTAGCCAACATTAGGAGATTGAGCATCGAGAAAGATAATGAAGAGTTGTAGAAAAATTGGCTGATGCATTGCCATATGAGATTTGGGGTATATATCTCATGATGTTGAGGAACAAAAAAGGGTTTAGCAATCTGACACTGAGCAAGTTCATTGAAAAGATTGAGGCTCAGGAGATGGAACAAAGAAAGGTTATAAGAATGAAAGATTTTGACGGTGAACAAGACATCGGATTTTATTACAAAGGTAGTGTCAGTGATAAAACCACCAACATGTCACCGAAGATTGAGACTGCATTCAATGCAAAGAGTTCATCAGGAAGTTCTTCAAAAGGATCAAACACCAACACAAGTTTTTCATCATATCCATCATTTGATCCGAACATTTCAACAACAAAGAATGGCAAGAAGTTACAATGCAACATTGTACTGAATCTGGAAAATGATGAAGATTATTCAGCAGAAATTGCTAAGAGTCACATGTCTTTGTTGGGAACAGTGTTGGAGTCTTATGGAAGTTTTGTGGCAGGACAGATCGGGAATCCTATGTTGACAAAAGAGGATTACGATCAAATAGATGCTGAAGAGATAGAATTGATGGACATAAAGTGGTGTTTGGCAAGTGTGTTGAGACGAGCTGAGAAATTTAAGCAAATCACAGGAAGAGATGATCTACGTGAGGCTAATATTTCTACTTTAGGTTTTGATAAATCTAAAGTCACTTGTTTTCGTTGCAGGGAAAAAGGACATTTCAAGAGGGAGTGTAAAAACCGCGAAGCAAGTGGAGCTCAAAATCCATTCAACAACAATAATGATTACTACCGGAAGGCTATCTATCATCAAGTTGCTCAACAACAACAAGAACCACAAGTGGCACATGGAAGAAAAGTGATTGAAGAATCTTCAAAGAGAGCTTGTATGGTGAATCAGGATGATCAAAAGCCAACGGAAGGTTTCAATTGGGACAAATATATCTCAGTTGACAACAAAGCATGCCTAATCAATCAAGATGATGAAAAATTGCCTGAAGGTTTTAGCTGGGCAAATTTCAATTGGGATGATTATGATCCAAACAAAGATTCAAATCACAAAGTGTATGTTGCTCGAGTTGAAGAGGATAGTAATGATGATCGTGAGTATCATGCAAGAAGATTGGCAGCTGATTTGAAATTGATAGCAGAAAGTGATAGTGAAGATGAAAAAGCTAAAAAGAAAAAGAAAAATGTCAAAACACCAGTGAGCAGTGATGATGAAGATGTTCCTGTGATAAGGAGAAAGGTGGAAGTTCCAAAGTTCAAAGTTGATGCAGAAGTTAACGCTAAAAAGATTCCGGTGATTTGTGAGAATTGTGAGATTATTAAGAAGAAAAACAGTGAACTGATTAACAACATAAATCAGTTAAAGGAATCTTACGATGTTCTGAACAAAACCATGAATCAGTACAATCAATCAAGTGAAGAACAGACAACCACCATGAAAACACTTCAAGGAGCTTTCATGATAAAACAAAAAGTAGTGAACAATTACATTGAGAAATGTGTTGTTCTTGAACAAAAACTGGAGATACAAAGGATTGAGACAGAAAGAGTAAACCGTTTGTTGAAAGTTACTCATGTACTTCTTATGTCATTGACAGGATTTATCCAACTGTTGAGGGCATGAAGGCATTTGAAGATGATGAAGTAACTGAAGAAGGAAAAGTTTCTGAAGAAAAGACTTCTGAAAAGAAAAAAAAGAAAAAGGATATCAAAGAAAAGACATCTGGTAAGAAACAAGGTTTTAGTTACAACAAGTGTCCACCCCCGCTTGAAAATGGATATTCTCCAAGAAATCCAAATTCAGAAAGAGTCGAAAAGGCAACAAATTCACAGTGGGAGTCGGAGTCTTCAGTTAACTTGCCAGATAATATTGATGTCACGTTTATATCATCTGACACTGATCATGAGTCCGAGTTAATAAAGAAAGTGGTCGATCAGGTGTTGGATAAAGATGAATCCGAGGAGTCAAAGTCGGAGTCTATGTTAGAGTCAAAGTCTGAGTCCAGCAATCTGAGTCAAACCGACAAACAGGGCAAAAGGGTTTACAATAAAGAATTCTTGTTATCAAAATCTAATTTGAATGACGAAACGTTTAAAGTTGCATATACTTTGAATGATTCTGACAAATTATATTTTGATGAGGAATTTCCAATAAGAGGTGTTAAACCTAACATGATCAAAAAGGTTTTCAAATTGACAGAAATTAATATTTCTGAAATAAAAGATGTAAATCTTTCTGAAAAACCTAAAAAGTACACCTCAAGAGTTCAACAAAGAGAAAACAAGAAAAAGGGTTACAGTTCTGGTTCTGGTTATCGAAAGAAACCAAACCATAACAGTAATTTCAAAAAGAAAGGACTGGGTTTTATTCCACCAGAAAATTATAAAAATGAAAAATATGTTCGAGATTTTAAATCAAAGATGGTATTTGTTTCAGGGACAAGTGCTGAAGAAGAACAAAAGAGTACTTTCTGGAAGCAATCAAATAGGGAATTCCTTGCTAAGAAGCAAGAAGAGATGAAGTTTGCTGATCAGAAGAAAGAAACAAGAACCTGTTTCCAATGCAACACTATTGGACATATTGCCAAGAATTGTTTCAAGGCAATACAATCAAAACAGGGAGTTTCTCATAAACTGAAAGATAAAGAAGTTGTGTTTGAACCACCAATTGATAGAACAAAACTTTTCAAAAATTCAACTTTTGAGATTGGTGAATGTTCAAACAGATTTTACAAGAAAAGAGGAAATCTTAACAACCAAAAATGGGTTGTTAAGAAATCAGGTGATAGTTCTAGCAATGATTCTGATTCTTCAAAATCAGAGGAGCTATCTTCTGGCGATGAATCTGATTCCACAAAATCAGAGGAGCCACAGGTTGAGATTAAAAGTGAAAAATCAGTGCCGACTGTGGATGATGTGAATTTTCCACCACTTCGGGCTGAAAATTTTAAGAAGAAAGTGGTAAAGTTGAGATATCAAATCAATTTTTCTCAGAAAAGAAAGAGTTTGATATTGAAAAAGATTTTAATTCCAAAGTTCATAACATTTTTGGAAAAATGGTTGACAGGAAGGTAAAAGGAGTCAAGGAGTTTTATGAGAAGAAAACAAAGAAGCAAGGTAAAGTATCATCCCTGGTTTGTGACTGGGATGGTACCTATTATGAACAGTAAAACTCTGGACTTGCCGGAGCTCCCAAGTTGGTAATCGCGGAGCATGAATCGGCATCATTCTTTGTTTATGAAAATTGTTTTTGTAGAAGTATGACTTGCCAGAACTCCCAGGTTGGTAGTGTGGAGTAGGAATCGGCATTCTGAAAATTCAACTTACATGTGGTATTGGTTGGTAAGCCATGTGGTTGAAAAAGAGTTTGTGATACAAGTGGTAAAAGCAAGGTCATTAGGTTGAACTTGATTGGACCATTCTTACAAGTGGTTAAGAAACAAAGTGATGAGTTTATCCCCTAACTTACAAGTGGTAAAATCAACAAAACTAATTTTCCGGAAAAACCATTTGATTAAAACAAACTTAAGTGTTTTGAAATCATAATGGGAAAATAGTTTGTTGTGAGGGGGAGTTCTGATTGTTTATGCCAAGTGGATGGCGAATTGAAGTGATTTGATATCGTGAGGGGGAGTTCTGATTGTTTATGCCAAGTGGATGGCGAATTGAAGTGATTCGATATCGGTTGTCAATTTAATTGTACAGTTTGTTTTCAAATTTCTTTTAAATGTGTTTGAATTTTAGGGGCAGTAGATTTTTATGAAAATTCTGAAAATCCAAAAACATTTGAAAATCTGAAAAAGTAAAAAACATGATAAAATGAAAAATGAGTTTTGTTGTCAAAAAGAGGAAATTATAGTACATCAGTGGACGATCACGGCATGCTAAAGAATTGGAAAGTCTAAATGTGATAAAACGGTCTCACTGATGATGTGCCGGTAGATTTTTACACATTTAGTAGATTGTGACGAGATATAAACCTAATTTCAAACTTGCTTATATCGTGGGGAACATCTCTCGGATATATGGGTAACCCCTGAAATCTTGTTTGAAAGGTCCCTCTTTCTGAGATACTAGGTCTTTATGCTCATTGATATCTAGGGTATTATCCCGGGACTTCTGATTTTGCGGGAGCAATAGCCTAGTCCCTGGAGAATACTTTACGCTTGCTTGAAATATAGCCTACCCTCAGCATAAAAAATGATGAAACATTGAAAAATGCTAATCAAGTGCTGTTGAATAAAAGATTCTCTAAAGGGAACATACCAAAAGTCGAAGCCGTCATCTCTCTGCTGAACGGAAGTTCTGACCTGAGCTCTCACGGTTTTTCGCAATATAACCTCTTACAGATATCATCTGTGGTATACTCACCTGTAAGACTGAATATTGGGATCTGGATACGGGAGTATATTCTGAGGTGGGAAACGCGATTAAGTTTAAGTCACTAAGACATTAATCCGTATATCGAAACAGTTGAACTTTGTGTGAAAATTTAAGTGGATCAATATACTGACAATCTAAGTGAATCATTTAAAACTGAAAATGTTTAAAGCTTAACGGTGTTGGTGATTTGTCTCATAAACTGATATGATCCTCTTACACAAACTCACAAAAATATTGTCCGTAAATATGTCTTTATCGTATTTCATTTACTTTTAAAAATTCCAAAAAGATTTTCGGAATGTTTTAGCATAAATTTTGGAAAATACAAAAAGATTTTCGACAACTGATATTGGAGAACTGATTTTCAAAATTCCAAGTGCTAGACATGAGGAACAATTGGGTTGGGAGAGTGTGTTTTGAAAAGAAAAATTGATATTTCTTCAAGTGGATCATCAGAGATTAATATTAAAAATATCTTATCCACAAGTGGTCATCAGAAACATTATAAATGTTTAAATTTGAGAAATTTATTTCTGGGTTAAGATTGTGCAGATTAACCAGGTTTCGATCCTAAGCAGGATGTAAGCCAGGTCACGATCTTGAACCTGTGAAAGCAAGACTACGATCCCAGCATAATTCAAGGGGGAGTCTGTTAGAAAAGGGTAGTCTATAGATAGGAGAGACAGATTCTGATACCTGAGCTGATTGAGAGCCAGATTATGATCTTGGAACAAAAACTTAAGGAATCAAGAGATCTGATCAAGAGAAGTTAGAGCCAGATTGCGATTCTGGGAATGAAGATTAGATCAACATCCAAGGGAAGGTTATCGGTGGGTGCTAATAGAGAGAGCATAGAGATTTGAGGATACTTTACAGTGTTAGATACTTCAAAGAGCAGATAGACTAATAAAGACTGAAGATGTTGAAGACTCGACACTAAAGACTCGTCAACATTCGAGGGGGAGTCTGTTGGTTCATGCGTCTGTCGACTTCATCTTGTATCGAGTCTTGGTTTGTTTTAGATAGATCGGGGCACGCAAAACGAGATAACATGTCAAAGGCTAATTTCGCACGAAATTAGAACAAGTAATTTCGCACGAAATCAAATTTTGTGTGAAACATAATTTCGCTTGTGATGGTTCGTGAGAAATTGCCCTGCTTATAAATAGTCCTGATTTCGTTTCAAATTAAATAGTTCCGGTCAGAGCAACGAAGTGCTGCCGAAGTGTCGTCTCGCTGTAAATTGCTTTCAAATCAATAATACGACAGTTTAAAGTGTATATCTTGCTGAATTGACCTCAATACCTCCGTTTCCGCCTCTCGTATTGGGTAAAACTCTTGGCTCATTCGGGTCTGAAAACGATCCTACAAATACGCATTTTTCAATGTACACTAGAATGGGTTGTTCATGGGTTAATTTTATGTGTTACAAGATGTTATGCGATTTATAATATGTGTATGATGACATGTTTATAGTTGACAAGATTATGTGTATTACGATATTTATTTTATGTCACAATAAGTATATATATTACGACGCGCAAATCGTAGATATATTGCTTAAAACATGATGAGGGTCACCAATAAAATCGTTCAAGTCGCAAAGTTCTTAAAATATATATGTGAACGCATATATATATATATACTAGTCGTTTACCCACGCGATGCGGCGGGAAACATATCACTTAGGTTGGTGAGTTTAGGGCTATGTACGGGGAGGTTCAGTTTTGAGCCATAACCAAAACTAAATTCATGATGCAACGACAGTTTAGAATGTGATACTCATTTTTTGTTAGTTTATCAATCATTTCGTGATATATTGTATAGTACTTATGTTGTATTATTCATGGTATAGGTGTGGTGTATCATAATTCATATTGCTCTGGTCTTTATTCATCGTTGACGTGGTATTTTGTATATTTTTTTAATGTTTATAAGAAACAATCCAAGTTTTGTAGCTTTACATGTTTACCTAAAAAAATAAAAAAATAGCTATATCTAATTTCGTGGAGTGGTCTTGGATCGACTACCAACCTGGGTCATGTTACCAACCTTGAGTTTTCATTAGTTTAGTTAATTACATAAATAGTCTCTGCAATTATGAAAAGTCCTTTATACCCCTAACCTAACCCTTAATATCTACACTAATACCACAGTTTCATCACACTTCTCAACATCATCTCCCAACTCCCAACACCGCCGATTATCATAATCTTCAACGTCATCCAACAGACATCTTCATCATCTTCATCGAATCGAGCACTCATTCGTCTTCATCGAACAGATCATCGTCATCATCTTCATCTTCATCAGGTTCATCTTCAAAACAGAGGTTTGGTTTTGTTTGATTCTATAGTTTCAGATCTCATGTGATTATTTGGCTGATTAGAGTACAGATGTAGGTTGTTTATTGAAACTATGATACCTGTTTGTTTTAATTTCTGAATCAAATGCGAAGAAACAAGTGTGTAGTTATTTGAACACATCAATATTGTTACTTGAAATGTGAAAAATGATTTTTGGTAAATTTCGAATCATTTTGGTTGGTTGTTTGAGAACTGTTTAAAAAGAACTGATCGGATCAGTTTCGGATTGATGTGTTCCTCATTGATTTTTGGTTTGATTCGATGATTTGAATGTGTTATTTGGGTATTTTTGGTTTGATTCGATGATAATTTGTTATTTGGGTATTTTGGGTTCTTCATGTTTGTTTTTCTTGTGAAAAAACAGAGGGTTCTTCATGTTTGTTTTGCTTTGAAAAAACCGAGGGTTCTTCATGTTTGTTTTGCTTTGAAAAAACAGAATGTGTTTATTGGTCATTTGAATGTGTTTGATTCGATGATAATGAGTTATTTGGGTATTTTGGGTTCTTCATGTTTGTTTTGCTTTGAAAAAACAGAGTGTGTTTATTGGTCATTTGAATGTGTTTGATTCGATGATAATCAGTTATTTGGGTATTTTGGGTACTTCATGTTTGTTTTTCTTGTGCCAAAACAGAGGGTTCTTCATGTTTGTTTTTCTTTGAAAAAACAGAGTGTGTTTATTGGTCATTTGAATGTGTTTGATTCGATGATAATCAGTTATTTGGGTATTTTGGGTACTTCATGTTTGTTTTGCTTTGAAAAAACAGAGGGTTGATTTGTTTTGCTTTGTTCAGGTTTGTTTGTACAGAATGGCTGCGGATGTAAAGATACGCAAAACACCAACTACGAAGGCGAGAACACTTGACAACGTCCTAGATGGTGCGGTGCACACCAGGAACTGATTGATATGAATGAATATAACCCCAGTGTAGCTCTTCGATTTTCCTTGAAATTCCAGAGCTCTCTAATTACATATCTACCACTGGGGTTATATTCATTCATATCTGCTACATTCCGAAGTGCACCCGTCAGTAAAGATCCACAATTGCTTGTCTCTGTATATTGTATGTTACGGTCTTTTGTTATCGAGTCTGTAAGTTCTGTCAAGTCTACGAAGTTGGTATGACGTTTTGTCTCTGTATTGTATATATTAAAAGTTTACATTTAATATACGTTTTGTCTAAAGGCGACACATGTCAGTTTTCCGTTTAGTTCTGGTAGAACCTTCATTACAGCCTGAAAGTTAAAATATAAATCAAAGGTGGAAATGAATAGGACGGGTTAACAAATCAAACAGGCAATTCTGAAATAACTGGGTTTGAGCAGGTTAACGTTGAATATCTGCTCATTTTGTATACCCTTGTTTCTCTATTAAAGACATTTTTTTTCAAATAATACATGGTATTTAGATTCAAACACAGAAAACACAACACAAACAATTGGCTTTCGTATACAAACACTGAATAAGCAGTTGCATAAGTCTTTCAAAAGCTACACAATGAACCCGAGACTAAACCACTTTGTAGGAATTTTGGGTTGGTCTCAGGTCGGGTCAGTTTTCGTGTATGAATGCTACAAGTATAAGTGAATGTAAGATTGTTTCCATTGTCGTTGTGCATCAAAGAATGAAATCAAACCATGCCAAAACTCTAAGAAGATGGTGATTACACAATACAAAAATAACTTTCTTTTTTTCTTAATATAATTTGTGTTCATAAATACAACAAATTAAAAAAATTCAACCTGAATACTCATTGGCCTTTTTTCTATCCTTAATTGAAATACACATATCAACGTGGTCAAAGCTTCTGAAATCATACATAATGACTATCAAAACAAAACTGGTACACTTTAGCGATCGGAATGTTGTTGTGATTAAATTCTTTCTCTTTTCTACTCGTCCAAAGTCTCCATATCATAGCGAAAGCCACAACTCCCACCTTCTTCCAAGCCTTAGACCCAACTTGACTTCTAAAGTACTCCAGCATCTCTTTTATGCTTTCACATTGAGCTGGTCCACAACCGTATAACAAAATATTAGCAGCACAACAATTCGATTTAATAAATAAGAAATTAGAAGGGCAGCTTAACTCACGTGCTTTTGCAGCACAACAATATCTCAGTCTCATCAGCTGCAGATTCTTCTTGGCCTGAAAGTCCCAAAAAGAAAATTCCTGCCAAACCGAATCCTTTCACTCAGACTAAATACTCTATTTCTTCTCTGTTTTGCTTTCATACTGAAACCCTAGCAACTCCAAATCGGTTCAATATATGTTGTGTAAGCAAAATATCACAATAAACATCAAACTATATCTGATTGATTTCGATACACCACCTGCTCATTTGCTTATCAAAACACCTGGAAGACTCAGACATGTAATTGAGAGATGAACACAACTACGGGTAAAGCCATGGCTGCAACACACGATTGTAGAGTGAGAACTATGCAACCTGGATATTGCCCCGCCAAGATGCTACTCGGATCTTCTATGTACCCTCAAAATACAATCATCATCACAGTCTATTGTGTTATGTAACCTCGCTTTAAAGCATGATGCACAAGAGTAATTTGCCACTAAACTTAAACAACCTTTAAAGCATGATGTACAAGTGTTTTAAGCACAAGAAACACATATGTAACCTCACAGGCTCAGCTTATGCATCATAGCCTCAACACTTTCAGTTCAGACATATTAAGAACACAAGCTCAGCTTATGCATCATAGACTCAACACTTTCAGTTCAGACAGATTAAGAACACAAGCTCAGCTTTTGCATCACAGCCTCAAACACTTTCAGTTCAGACAGATTAAGAACACAAAATCCGGAGTACACAACTCCTTTTTCAAATGAATCCGGAGTACACAAAATCTGGAGTACACAACATGAAGAACCCTCTGTTTTTTCACAAGCAAAACAAACATGAAGTACCCAAAATACCCAAATAACTGATTATCATCGAATCAAACACATTCAAATGACCAATAAACACACTCTGTTTTTTCAAAGCAAAACAAACATAAAGAACCCTCCGGATATATACTTTCTTTCACTCAGACTAAATACTCTATTTGTTCTCTGTTTTGCTTTCATACTGAAACCCTAGCAACTCCAAATCGGTTCAATATATGTTGTGTAAGCAAAATATCACAATAAACATCAAACTATAGCTGATTGATTTCGATACACCACCTGCTCATTTGCTTATCAAAACATCTGGAAGACTCAGACATGTAATTGAGAGATGAACACAACTACGGGTAAAGCCATGGCTGCAACACACGGTTGCAGAGTGAGAACTATGCAACCTGGATATTGCCCCGCCAAGATGCTACTCGGATCTTCTATGTACCCTCAAAATACAATCATCATCACAGTCTATTGTGTTATGTAACCTCGCTTTAAAGCATGATGTACAAGAGTAATTTGCCACTAAACTTAAACAACCTTTAAAGCATGATGTACAAGTGTTTTAAGCACAAGAAACACATATGTAACCTCACAGGCTCAGCTTATGCATCATAGCCTCAACACTTTCAGTTCAGACATATTAAGAACACAAGCTCAGCTTATGCATCATAGACTCAACACTTTCAGTTCAGACAGATTAAGAACACAAGCTCAGCTTTTGCATCACAGCCTCAAACACTTTCAGATCAGACAGATTAAGAACACAAAATCCGGAGTACACAACTCCTTTGTCAAATGAATCCGGAGTACACAAAATCTGGAGTACACAACTCCTTTACCACCCACCGGCAACTGTAACAAATAGCTACAAACTTACCAGATCTGTAACATAAGCATGTAAATCAGCTACAAACATACCAGATCTGTAACAAACATAATCAGTAACATAAGCATGTAAATCAGCTACAAACATACCAGATCTGTAACAAACATAATCAGCTACAAACATACCAGATCTGGGCGGTCAATGTTCCTCTAAGAACTCAGATCTGCAAAGTTATGGTTCTCATATTCCTTAGTCGTGTAACCTCAGATCTGTCAATATTCATCAAAAATCCTCAAAAAATGACGGTAGATCTGAGAAAAATTTCAGCAGAAAAAATTACCTGGCTCGACGGTGGTAAGGTAGATCTAAGTCGACGGTATCTCCACCGCTCCATCTTCATCTATAACAGAACAAATAAAACAACCACTAAGTCGACGGTGGTACGATAGATCTAAGAAAACATTTGGCCAAAAAAAAGTACCTGGATCTTTTTTCCACCGGAGAAAGAAACCCTAAAAGAAGTTGAACCGAGTAAATCTGATGTCGGAATCGCCGGAGAAAGAAACCCTAAAATTTCACAGATCTAAGTCAAACCCTAAAATTTCACAAAAAATGCTGATAACGTTAAAAATACGGTACCTGAGAAGAAGGATGGGGGCGGATCTAGTGAAATCGCCGGTGAAATCCGTCGCATGCAGACACCGCGTCTGGTGAGAGAGAGAGAGAGAAGAAGGATGGGGGAGGATTGTAATGAAATGAAATTTGGGTTTAGATTTAGTGAAAGAAAGTATATATTGGATCCATTTGATTAAAACGGGTCAAATGCATCCGCGTGTTGTTTATATGAGCTGGTCCACGTGTTGAATGGATTTTTCAACACCTTTGTGCTTTAAAGGTTGTACAATGGGCTTCAAATGGTTATAAAGTGGCAAATGATCATTTTTGTCCTTCCTATATGCTTATTAAAGTTGTATAGATATTCACACCAACATAATTAAAAAAAATAATAACTTTTCGAGAAAATCTCGAAGTTATGTGAAAATTCTAAGTATCGGAGAAACTCAGGTATTTTTGTGAGTTTTTGATTATTAAATTGTTCTTATTTAATTTAGGATGAATAAACAATTTGAGGGATTGTGTTAACATATAAAAACGCACCCAAAGGTGAGTACAGAGTTCCCCTATTTTACGTTTTCAAATGTTTTGGGGTGAAGCATATGTGCATAACTTTACTTTTCGTTTTCATGACATTATACATGTTCTATTACATATTACATATAATACATTATTTCAAAGACATTTTTATGGTATATTGACTTAGTATACCTAACTTTTGGTTTCAAAGACATTTTATTGGCATATTGACTTAGTATACCTAATGCATGGTTTTACAAAGACATTTCTAATGACATGCTTACATTGAAAAGGACATTTGGTATGTTTAACGGGCTAGTAGTACATTCATTAACATTGATCACGCCGCTCGGTAGTATGTAATAGCGCTATAGGACCTGACAAATCCCGTTCTCGCTTTCTAGGAATTTCGGAAGGGGAATGACAAAATCCGAATACATTTTTGATAAACCTTGATCCTGATAAGGGTTTATCTGACAGTCTCAAGGCTTGATTGTATGTGATAGACAAACCGCATAAATGTTCATATCTATAAAAGCAATGGTTTTCAAAACATAACTTTTGATTTTAACTTTTGGTTATTCAAAGACCTTGTTTTGTACATGACATTTGACATTGGACATTGACATTTAAACAAGACATTATTTCATGGTTATTAATAAGTGATTTAAATAACGAGACATGCACAATATGATAAAAGCATGGTGGATACGCCGCTGGTACTTCCTATATATAAGTGCTTTTATTGTATTGCATATCGTGGCGTTATCTAAACCACTTCAACAAAGACAGGACATGACATATTTTATACATATTATTTTCATTTGGTTATTTACTTAACCATACATCATTCTTTTATATCATTTGATTTTCATATGATTTTATAAAAGAAAATATTTTATAAGGTTCATGACTACTTTTCATTAAACATTTCTTTTAACATTCAAAGTCATGAATCTTCAACACTAAACCTATGTTACTCACAGGCATTTTTATGCTGACGTATTTACTTTCACATATGTTTCAGGAGCGAATGTTTGATGTGAGCGAGCTACACTTAGGCGCGACTTGGGCCTTAGCAATCTAAAATCAAGAAAGTTATCATCTTTTATGTTATGTGTTTTGTTTGAACTAAGACAATGTAATAATTTAAGCTTGTAAAACTTAACTCTAATTATTATGTGTTTTGAAACAATAATTCTGCCACACGACTCCCCGATGTTTCCGCTGCGGTTTATTGTTTTTGTAGGATCGTTTTGTGACCCAAACGAGTCGTTCAGAAGAGATTTAATCCGTTTCAGAGGCGGAAACTAAGAAACGAATGTAGAAATAGCTTGAATATCACTTTAAAGATCTTGTATATTGATTTAACACTGATTACATGCAGAAAATATACCGGCAGCACTTCGGTATCGATTACAAGGCTCTGGTCTGGTCTCTTCAAATGCAACATGACATGCCTATTTATACTAAGTGCTTGTTAGCTTGAAATGATACACACATGTTCAAGCTATCAGACACGTTCAAGCTATCAGACACGTTCAAGCTACCAAACACGTTCAAGCTATCAGACACGTTCAAGCTACCAGACACGTTCAAGCTATCAGACATGTTCAAGCTATCAGACATCTCAAGCTACCAGACATCTCAAGCTATCAGACATTGCAACCCAGACTCGATATAAGACGAAGACGACAGATGTGTGCACCAACAGACTCCCCCTCAGATGTTGACGAGTCTTAAATGTCGAGTCTTCACAATCTTCAGTCTTTATCAGTCTGAATGCTCTCTGAAATATCTCACAGTGTAAGCATCCTCAAACTTTATCTCCTTCTCCTTTTTAGCATCAACAGACTCCTCACGAAAAATATTTACTCAGATGTCTTCAGACTCCCCCTTTCGACATGCTGGAATCGCAGTCTGGCATGTTGAAATCACACATTCCTCAGGTATCGGAACCTGGCTCTCTATCTCTTAGAAACCTGCACATCCTCTACCTCACAATAATTTTCTGATGATAACTTTGTAAAAACAATCTCACCATCTAATGAATCACTTACAAGAATTATACAAACAAAAAATGATTTTACACTGTTAATCTTTGATGAACCATTTGAAGATATATCATTTTTATTTTCAAAAACAATACACTCTCCCAAACCATCTGTTCATCATGTTTAGCACTCGAAATTTTGAAAATTAGCTCTCCAACACCTGTTGTCGAAAATCTTTTTGAATTTTTCAAAATTTATGCTAAAACACATTAAAATCTTTTTGGATTTTTCAATGTAATGAAATGCAGTAAATAAATATTTACAAACAATATTTTTGTGAGTTTGTGTAAGAGGATCATATCAGTTTTGAAACACATCACCAACACCGTTAAGCTTCATTTCATTTTAAGTTCTAAATGATTCACTTAGATTGTCAGTATACTGGTCCTCTTAAATTCTCACACAAAATTCAACTGTTTCGAGATACGATATTAATGTCTTAATCTCTTAAACTCAATCGCGTGTCCCACCTCAGAATATACTCCCGTATCCAGATCCCAATATTCAGTCTTACAAGTGAGTATACCACAGATGATATCTGTAAGGGGTTATAAATTATGAAGAATCATGAGAGCTCAGATCAGAACTACCGTTCAGCAGAGAGATCATGACTCAACTTTTGGGTGTGTCCCCTATAGAGGATCTTTTGATTACAACAGCAATGACTATCAATTTTATTGTTTCATCAATTTGCTGAGGGCGGCGCTGTATTTCAAGCATGCAGAAAGTATTATTCGAGGACTAGGCCAGAACTTCCATTTAGCAGAAGTCCCGGAATAATACCTCAGATATCACTGAGTATAAAGACCTAGTATCTCAGAAAGAGGGACCTTTCAAACAAGATTTCGGGGGTTACCCATATATCCGAGAGATGTTCCCCACGATATAAGCAAGTTTGAATTTAGGTTTATATCTCGTCACAATCTACTAAATGTGTAAAAACCTACTGGCACATCATCAGTGAGACCGTTTATCACTTTTGACTTTCCAATTCTTTAGCATGTTGTGATAATCCACTGATGTACTATCATTTCCTCTTTTATACAACAAAACTCATTTTTCATTTTTTATCATGTTTTTGGCTTTTTTCAAATTTTTAAATGTTTTTGGATTTTCTGAAATTTTTACTCCCCCTAAAATGCAAACACATTTTAGGAAATTTGAACATAAACTATACAAGAAACTTGACAACCGATATCAAATCGCTTCAATTCGTCATCCTCTTGGCATAAACAATCAGAACTCCCCCTCACAACAAACTATTTTCCCATTGATTTCAAAACACTTAAATTTGTTTTAATCAAATGGTTTTTCCGGAAAATAAGTTTTGTTGATTGATTTTACCACTTGTAAAGTTAGGGTTTTGGTTCATCACATTGTTATCAAATATCACATGAAAGTATGGTCCAATAAAGTTCAAGTTAATGACCTTGATTAACCACTTGTAGGAAAAACCAAGTACAACTTAATGTCCTTGAATTTACCACTTGTAAGTGTAAACCTTCTTCAACCTCTTGTAGGGTTTTCTACCAAACATACTATTTGTATAAAACTAACACTTTAAATGATATCACTTGTACTTTACCATTTGTATCACTTGTAAAATTACCAACCAAGAAAGATAGATGCCGATTCCTGCTCCACTCTTACCAACCTGGGAGCTCCGGCAAGTCCAGAGACTTACTGTTCGTAATATGTACCATCCCAGTCACAAACCAGGGATGGTTCAACTTTATCTTTCTGCATCTTCTTCTCATAAAACTTCCTTTGACTTTCCTGTCAACCATTTTGCCAAAAATTTTATGAACTTTGGAGTTAAAGACCTTATCAACATCGAAGAACTTTTTGTCATCATAAAATTGGTTTGAAATCTCAACTTTACCAATTTTCTTTTTATAGTTTTCAGTCCGAAGTGATGGAAAATTTTCATCATCCACAGTCAGAACTGATTTTTCTCCTTTTACCTCAACCTGTGGCTCATCTGATTTTGTGGAATCAGATTCATCGCCAGAAAATAGCTCCTCTGATTTCGAAGAATCAGAATCATTGCTAGAACTACTATCAGATTTCTTAACAACCCATTTCTGGTTGTCAAGATTTCCTCTTTTCTTGTAAAGCCTGTTTGAACTTTCACCAATTTCAAAAGTCGAATTTTTGAACAATTTAGTTCTGTCAATTTGTGGTTCGAACACAACTTCTTTGTTTTTCAAGTGACGAGATACTCCCTGTTTTGATTGTATTGCCTTTGAACACTCCCTGGCAATATGTCCAACTTTGTTGCATTGGAAACAGGTTCTAGTATCTTTCTTCTGATCAGCAATCTTCATCTCTTCTTGCTTCTTTGCAAGGAATTCACTGTTTGACTGCCTCCAGAATTCTTTCTTTTCTTCCTCTACAGAGCTAGTTCCTGAAACAAATGTCATTCTTGCTTTAAAATTACGAACATATTTTTCATTTTTCTGTTTTTCAGTTGGAGTAAAACCAAGACCTTTCTTTTTGAAATTACGGTTAGGGTTTGGTTTCTTGTGAAAAACAGAACCAGAACCAGAACTGTAACCCTTTTTCTTATTTAATCTTTGTTGTACACTAGAGGTGTATTTTTTAGGTTTATCAGTAAGATTTAAATCTTTTATTTCAGAAATGTTAATTTCTGTAAGTTTGAAAACCTTTTTTATCATCTCAGTTTTTACACCTCTTATTGGAAATTCCTCATCAGAATATAATTTGTCGGAATCATTCAATGTATATGCAACTTTGAATGTTTCGTCACTCAAATTAGATTTTGATAACAGGAATTCTTTGTTGTAAACCCTTTTGACTGAAGATTTTGGACTGTTGACTGTCGAACTCGAACTTTCAGAACCAGACTTTGACTCTGATTCTGACTTTGACTTTGACTCTGAGTTTGACTCCAACTTTGACTCCTCAGTTTCATCTCTATCCAACACCTGATCGACAACTTTCTTTATTAACTCGGACTCATGATCAGTGTCAGATGATGTAAACGTCACATCAATATTTTCTGGCAAGTTAACTGACGACTCCGACTCCCACTGTAAATTTGTAGCTTTTTCGACTCTCTCCGAATTTGGATTTCTAGGTGAATATCCATTTTCAAGCGGGGGTGGACACTTGTTGTAACTGAAACTTCGTTTCTTACCAGAATCATTCTCTTTAGTATCCTTCTTCTTTACTTTCTTCTTTTCAGGAGTCTTTTCTTCAGAACCTTTCTGTTCTTCAGAATGCTTTGACTCAGAAATCTCCTCTTCCTCAAACGCCTTCATGCCTTCTACTGTTGAATAGATCCTGTCAATAACATACGAAGTACATGAGTAAATTTTCAACAAACGATTTACTCTTTCAGTCTTAATTCTTTGCAACTCCAACTTTTGTTCAAGTGCAGCACACTTCTCGATGTAGTTGTTAACAACTTTCTGCTTTATCATGAAAGCACCTTGAAGTGTCTTCATTTTAGTTGCTTGTTCTTCACTTGTATGATTGTATTGATTCATAGCTTTGTTCAGAACATCATAAGATTCCTTCAAACTGTTCAAGTTGTAAATCAGTGTGCTGTTCTGCTTCTTTATAGCTTCACAAGTGTCACACTTCACAGGAATCTTCTTTGCATCAACTTCTTCATCAACTTTGAACTTTGCAACTTCAACCTTCACTTTCCTTTTGATCACTGGAATTTCTTCGTCATCACGGCTCACTGGTGTTTTTACCTTTTTCTTTTTCTTTTTAACCTTTTCATCTTCACTATCACTTTCAGCAATCAATTTCATATCAGCTTCAAATTTTCTCGCCCAATACTCACGATCATCATCACTATCTTCTTCAACTTTGGCAACAAAAGCTGTGTAAGCTGTGGCTTGATCAGGAGTATAGTTATCCCAAGTAAAATTCTCCCAGCTAATACCCTCGGGTAGTTTTTCATCATCTTGATCTATTATTAATGCACTACCATCAGCTCTTTTTGAAGAATCTTGATTAACCGCACAAGCTCTCTTTCCAGAGTCTTCAATAATGTGTCTTCCATGTGCAGTTTGTGCTTGATGTTGATGTTGTTGAGATGGTTGTTGAGCAACTTGATGGTATATGGCCTTTCGATAGTAATCATTATTGTTGTTGAACGGATTTTGAGCTCCACTTGCTTCGCGGTTTTTGCACTCCCTCTTGAAGTGTCCTTTTTCCCTGCACCGAAAACAAGTGACTTTAGATTTGTCAAAACCTAAAGTAGAAGTACCAGCCTCACGAAGATCATCTCTTCCAGTGATTTGCTTGAATTTCTCAGCTCTCCTCAACACGCTGGCCAAGCACCATTGTATGTCCATCAGTTCCATCTCTTCAGCATCTATCTGGTCGTAATCTTCCTTGGTTAGCATTGGATTCCCGATACGACCTGCAACAAAACAACTATAAGATTCAAGAACAGTTCCTAATAAAGACATATGACTTTTTGCTATTTCTACTGAATAGTCTTCATCATTCTCCAAATTCAGTACAATGTTGCACTGAAGCTTCTTGCCATTCTTTGTTGTTGAAATGTTTGGATCAAAAGATGGATATGATGAAAAACTTGTTTTGTTGTTTGATCCTGATAATGAACTTCCAGAAGAATTCTTGGCATTGTAAGCAGTTTCTATTTTTGGAGATAAATTTGTAGGCTTCTCATTCACCCCTGCTTTGTAATACAACCCAATATCCTGTTCACCATCGAAGTCTTTCATTCAAATAATCTTTCGTTGCTCCATCTCTTGAGCTTCCAACTTCTCAATGAACTTGCTGAGTGTCAAACTGCTAAATCCTTTCTTGTTTCTAAGCATCATGAGATATGTGCCCCAAGTCTCATGTGGCAATGAATCAGCAAGCTTTTCGATCAACTCTTCATTGTCTTTCTCGATGCTCAATCTCTTCATGTTTGCTAGCAGATTGCAATATCTTTCAATAATCTGCCTTGTGCTTTCATTCTTCAAACCACGAAACAGATCAAACTCTTTCTTCAGAAGTGACTTCTTGTTCTTTATCATTTCTTGACTACCAACAAACTTTGATCTTAAAGCTTTCCAAATCGAGAAGGAAGTTCCATTATGTTGCAATAGAACCAAAATATCTTCTTTCACAGCCTGTTGCAATAAACTCAGCATCATTTTCTCATCTTTATATTTCTTTCTAGCATCGGCACTTAGATCTTTAATCGGAACCACTTCTTCATCATCATTCATCGGCCGAATGTATTTTGTCTCAACACATTCCCATGCATCCAAGTAGTTAGCTTGTACCCAATTTTCGAAACGACCTTCCCAACCTTTATATTCTTCAATGTTCAATAGTTTGGGCGGTTTTTGCATTATTCCCGTTTCGTTTTCCAACATCGTGTTCTGTGCAAGAGAAATTGGAGTAACCGGAGTAGCGAATGCGTTGTAGAAATCTTCGTCCATGTTTCGGATTTTCAAATGAGCTATATCACCTTAAAAAAATACCGGATGACAAAACAAAACAAAAACAATCAGTCTAAAGATTTATCAATTAGCAAAATAAGACTGGTAAACAAACTGGTGAATATTCTTTGCGGACTGAAGATTGACAGACTGTGCGGACTGCTATGACCCGGATCAAATTCAAACGACTTTTTCAATGACCTGGCTAAAACACACGACCTGGAATGAATTCGAATTCAAACAAAACGAAACTCCTCTTGTGAACTGGGATCAAAATCAAACTGTTTGACACAGAACTCCCTTTCAAATTACCTTGCAAACTGACAACATTTTTTAATACATCTCGATGGAATCAAAAAAATTAATATTCACCAATTAATATTCACAAGACTTTAGTCAAAAGCAGACAATTCTAGCCGACACCAATAATGTCTCAACACAACTGATTGGGCCGCACTGTTGATTACTTTTATTTGATTAAAGATTGGGCCGCTTTATCTCGATCACATGGGCTGACAAATTGATTCACATGCAAGACTTCACATGCAAACATGTGCCGACATCTTGATTTGTAATTGGGCCTCTAAATCCACTGAACCAACAAGAATTAAAGTGCATCAGACAAACTTTTACTCCATTAGTCGACAACACCTTTTCAATGTGATTGGGCCAATTTTATCAAGACTTGATTTTAATTTGACTAATCAATAGAAGTGGTCGACACACTTGTATCCTTTATTGACTAGACCTTCTTATAACATGGTCGACATCATCAAACATGCATTGGGCCACACTTAATTCTCATTGGACCTTGCTTTTTCAATCGTGGCTGACAACATATTCTTTAATATCTTGGGTCTCAAAACCACAAAACAGACAAAGTTAAGTGTGTATAAATCTAATTGGGCCTCTAGAATAGTGAGCTTCCTTAAAAACCGATTATACCAATTTCAAGAGGATCACAGGCAAACCGACAATTTCCTTTTATAACATGTCACACAATTCTTGAACAAAGCACTAACGTGACCAACTGACACAACCATGTGATTTCTTTTTCAACATACTGACACCTCGTAAAATGTTACACAATATTCGATGAGCACACTCAAGCGAACAAGTGATTTCAAGCAGTCGTCATTTTCAAGCGAGCACTTCAAGCGGTCAGACGTATTCAAGCGAACAAGGTGTATTTTTTTTCAAGCGACCAGTCAATTTCAAGCGACCAAACAATTTCAAGCGACCAAGGTGTATTTTTTCAAGCGACCACACGATGACATCAGCATTTCGAACGGATTTCAAGCGAGCAGACCGATTTTATCAAGTTTTAAATCGATTTTAATGATGAAACTTTCCAGGATTTGTTAATACATGATAACGCACAATGTGTGAAAGTTTGAACCGTTTTTAACCGTGAAAAATTTTAATTTTTGAAAAAGAATGGTGTAGAAACAGAATTTGTGATGAAAACAGGCTGTTTTTGCGAGATCTCTTCCTCCTGAGCTCTGATACCACTTGTAGGATCGTTTTGTGACCCAAACGAGTCGTTCAGAAGAGATTTAATCCGTTTCAGAGGCGGAAACTAAGAAACGAATGTAGAAATAGCTTGAATATCACTTTAAAGATCTTGTATATTGATTTAACACTGATTACATGCAGAAAATATACCGGCAGCACTTCGGTATCGATTACAAGGCTCTGGTCTGGTCTCTTCAAATGCAACATGACATGCCTATTTATACTAAATGCTTGTTAGCTTGAAATAACACACACATGTTCAAGCTATCAGACACGTTCAAGCTATCAAACACGTTCAAGCTACCAGACACGTTCAAGCTATCAGACATCTCAAGCTACCAGACATCTCAAGCTATCAGACATTGCAACCCAGACTCGATATAAGACGAAGACGACAGATGTGTGCATCAACAGTTTTACGCAGTCAGGGTGTGACAGAAGAGTTGGTATCAGAGCTCATGGTTATAAGGAATTAGGTTATTAGTAAAATTTTGACCTAGACTATAACCTTTCTAGGACCCTAACACAAGTTACCTTGTGTTTGATCTTAAAACAATACCATCACCTATCCTTAGGTGATTACCAAAACAAGTACACAAATCTAAATTCCATTTGAAAAATCAATCATCTATCCTTAGATGATTTGTTTTTAGGCTTCATGCCTTTAAAGTTTTCAAATCTCGTCAAAGTTTCAGTCTTAATAATGTGAACATGTGCAATCTGGAAGGGTGGTTGCCTGTACCCTGAGTTTTTTGTCTAAGGCTAGAGTGTTCGTACAAATCCACATAATCGGACCAGTCACTCTTACCTGGGAACTCTTGGGGTGAGTGTCCACTTATAGGCTAAAGCATGTCTTCATTATGCATTATGTAGACCTATTCACTTTGATTAGTCACGGTGTTGTTTGTTTGTTTTAAGTAATGGACAAATGACCACCTTCCCTTGTGTTGTCGATGTTTTTCAATACTCCTTTTGATTTTCTTATGTCAACCTCAAACATTTCTTTATGTTCCTTTTCTTTTAGATGCCTCCTCGATGTGATCAAAATCAAGACGCCGCAATGGCAGCCTTAATCGCTCAGCAAATTGCTGCTGTACTCCCGAACCTAGTAACTCAGTTAAACCAAGCAAACAACAATAACAATGCACCTGTTCCGTGCAACTTTAAGACTTTCAATTCGGCTAAACCGCTACAGTTTTCTGGGTCAGAAGGAGCAACTGGGTTCCTACAGTGGTTCGAGAGTCTCGAGAGTACATTTCATCACGTTCAATGCCCGAATGTGCGAAAGGTTGAGTTTGCGTCAAGTGTGTTTCAGAAAAGGGCGCTTACTTGGTGGAATGGTGTGATAAGGGATAGAGGTGCCAACGTGGCAATGGCTCAAACATGGGAAGAGCTTCGCGCACTTATGATGAAGAAGTTTTGTCCTCGTCATGAACTGAGGGCACTAGAAAACGAATTCCACGATCTCAAGCAAGATAGTGGAGAGCACCGTGCCTACACAGACCGATACGAAGAACTGAGCCTGCTGTGTCCCAACATGATCACGCCTTTGGACAAGGCGATTGAGAACTACATAGATGGTCTTCCTGATCCCGTTCAGGATATTGTCACCGGCAGCAACCCTACCACGGTGAGACAAGCCAATTAGCTAGCTGCGATCTTGACTGAGTCTCAAGTCAAGAAGGGTAAACTACACCGCAAGGGTGACAAGAAACTATCTGACAAGACAGAGAAGATGAAGGGAAAGAAAGTTGAAACCTCGAAGAAATCTAGGAAGCGTAAGGCTTCCAAGAACTTTGTCGTTGTTGCACAGACCAATCAAGCTGCTCCTACCCAGCCAGCACAACCACCTGCCAAGAAACAGTATGTTGGTACTGCACCTCTTTGTAACAAGTGTAATTGTCATCATCAACCACTTCTTCAGTGTCGTCTTTGCAACAACTGTGGAAGATATGGCCATTTGGCTAACACATGTCGCTCTACTCCTGCTCCGAATCAAGCGGCACAAAACCCTGCTCAACAGCCAGCAAATCCTGCACGACCTCCTTTTCCGCCTGGGTCTTGCTACAATTGTGGAGATTTGACTCACTACAGGAACAAGTGCCCGAAGTTGGCTAATGCGAACCCGGCTCGTGGACGAGCATACAACATCAATGCCAATGAAGCGCGTGCCGACAATGAGCTGGTGAATGGTATGTTCTATGTTAACAACCAACTTGCTTCTATTCTTTTTGATTCAGGTGCCGACAAGAGTTTTGTATCCCTAGCTTTTGAACCTTTGCTTGCAAAGCCTAGACCAAAACTAGGTAAACCCTTAACATTATAGTTAGCCAGTGGTGAATCCTTTGTACTCGATTCCATCATTCGAAATTGCCAGTTGAACCTCAACGATCATCTTTTTCCCATTGATCTCACGCCAATGCAACTTGGGAGTTTTGACGTTATAGTAGGGATGGATTGGTTGACCCAATACCATGCAGAGGTGGTTTATTTTGACAAGATTGTTCATATGCCTCTTTTGTCTGGTGAAACCTTAGAGGTTCGTGGAGCGAAACCCGCTAGTAGCCTTAAACTAATGACAAGCACCCAAGCCCAGAGATACCTAAGAAAGAATTATCTGGCTTTCTTGGCACGTGTCGTAGAGGAGAAAGACAAGGGTAAAACTATTCAAGACATCCCGGTCGTTTGAGATTATCCTGAGGTTTTTCCTGAAGACTTACCTGGTTCGAGAGAGCGCGTCAAATCGAGTTCCGTATTGACCTTGTACCTGATGCTAAGCCGATTGCTAAATCTCCATACCGTCTTGCACCGTCTGAGATGCAAGAGTTTTCGAAGCAGCTGCAAGAGTTATCAGACAAAGGATTTATTTGTCCGAGCTTTTCTCCTTGGGGCGCACCTGTCCTATTTGTAAAGAAGAAGGATGGATCATTCCGAATGTGTATCGATTATCGTGAGCTTAACAAACTCACCATCAAAAATCAATATCCCCTACCTCGCATTGATGATCTCTTTGATCAGCTTCAGGGTGCTACCTGTTTTTCGAAGATTGATCTACGTTCTAGGTATCATCAGCTTCGCGTATCCGAAGAAGATATTCCCAAGACTGCTTTCCGCACACGATACGGCCACTATGAGTTTACTGTTATGCCTTTTGGTTTAACGAATGCTCCTGCTGTCTTCATGGACTTAATGAATAGGGTTTGTAAGCCTTATTTAGATAAGTTCATCATCGTCTTCATTGATGACATCTTGATTTATTCCAAGACATGAGCTGACCACAAACAACATCTCCGTCTAACAATGGAACTCCTAAAGAAGGAACAACTTTTCGCTAAATTCTCCAAGTGTGAATTTTGGCTTAGGGAAGTTCAATTTTTGGGACATATTGTTAACGAACAAGGTATACATGAAGATCTGGTGGCATATTGTTAACGAACAAGGTATACATGAATCCTAGCCCGGTATATCCCATTTTAATTTTACACCATTGTGAACCTTACGCCTTTTTTACATTCTGATCGAGGTTCTCGGCAATGAAAAATCTTTGAAAACTAAATCACACGTGTATATGTTGACATTTAAGAGATATAGAATCAAGAAAATCAAGGGCAACAGTGATATATATGCGGATTAGACACAAAAAAAAAACACTCAGCAAATGGCTACAATTTAAGAAATGTGTTTAGTGACGGCATCAGATTCCTAATTGATGGAGAAAGGTCTGGTGGTAAGAAAAGCTGCTTGTAGGAGGTTGTCAAGTGTTTTCGCTCGACGATTCCATTCTTGGGTGGTTGGATTGGCCCTTGTTCCTGTAACTGGAATCCTAGCCCGGTATATCCCATTTTTATTTTACACCATTGTGAACCTTACGCCTTTTTTACTCTCTGATCGAGGTTCTCGGCATTGAAAAATCTTCGTTAACTAAATCACACGTGTATATGTTGACATGTTAGAGATATACAGTCAAGAAAATCAAGGGCAATGGTGATATATATGCGGATTAGACACAAAAAACACTCAACAAATGCCTACAATTTAAGAAATGTGTTTAGTGACGGCATCAGATTCCTAATTGATGGAGAAAGGTCTGGTGGCAAGAAAAGCTGCTTGTAGGAGGTTGTCAAGCGTTTTCGCTCGACGATTCCATTCTTGGGTGGTTGGTTTGGCCCTTGTTCCTGTAACTGGAATCCTAGCCCGGTATATCCCATTTTTATTTTACACCATTGTGAACCTTACGCCTTTTTTACTCTCTGATCGAGGTTCTCGGCATTGAAAAATCTACGTAAACTAAATCACACGTGTATATGTTGACATTTAAGAGATATACAGTCAAGAAAATCAAGGGAAATGGTGATATATATGCGGATTAGACACAAAAAAACACTCAACAAATGGCTACCATTTAAGAAATGTGTTTAGTGACGGCATCAGATTCCTAATTGATGGAGAAAGGTCTGGTGGCAAGAAAAGCTGCTTCTAGGAGGTTGTCAAGTGTTTTCGCTCGACGATTCCATTCTTGGGTGGTTGGTATGGCCCTTGTTCCGGTAACTCGAATCCTAGCCCGGTATATCCCATTTTAATTTTACACCATTGTGAACCTTACGAATTTTTTACTCTCTGATCGAGGTTCTCGGCAATGAAAAATCTTCGTAAACTAAATCACACGTGTATATGTTGACATTTAAGAGATATAGAATCAAGAAAATCAAGGGCAATGGTGATATATATGCGGATTAGACACCAAAAAAAACACTCAACAAATGGCTTCAATTTACGGAATGTGTTTAGTGACGGCATTAGATTCCTAATTGATGGAGAAAGGTCTGGTGGCAAGAAAAGCTGCTTCTAGGAGGTTGTCAAGTGTTTTCGCTTGACGATTCCATTATTGGGTGGTTGGTTTGGCCCTTGTTCCTGTAACTCGAATCATAGCCCGGAATATCCCATTTTAATTTTACACCATTGTGAACCTTATGCCTTTTTTACTCTCTGATCGAGGTTCTCGACATTGAAAAATCTTCGTAAACTAAATCACACGTGTATATGTTGACATTTAAGAGATATACAGTCAAGAAAATCAAGGGCAATGGTGATATATATGCGGATTAGCACAAAAAAAAAAACACTCAACAGATGGCTACAATTTAAGGAATATGTTTAGTGACGGCATCAAATTCCTAATTGATGGAGAAAGGTCTGGTGGCAAGAAAAGCTGCTTCTAGGAGGTTGTCTAGCGTTTTCGCTCAACGATTCCATTCTTGGGTGGTTGGTTTAGCCCTTGTTCCTCTAACTCGAATCCTAACCCGATATATCCCATTTTAATTTTACACAATTGTGAACCTTACGCCTTTTTTACTCTATGATCGAGGTTCTCGACATTGAAAATTCTTCGTAAACTAAATCACACGTGTATATGTTGACATTTAAGAGATATACAGTCAAGAAAATCAAGGGCAATGGTGATATATATGTGGATTAGACACAAAAAAAAACCCTTAACAAATGGCTACAATTTAAGGAATGTGTTTAGTGACGGTATCAGATTCCTAATTGATGGAGAAAGGTTTGGTGGCAAGAAAAGATGCTTCTAGGAGGTTGTCAAGTGTTTTCGCTCGACGATTCCATTCTTGGGTGTTTGGTATGGCCCTTGTTCCTGTAACTCGAATCCTAGCCCGGTATATCCCATTTTAATTTTACACCATTGTGAACCTTAATCCTTTTTTACTCTCTGATCGAGGTTCTCGGCAATGAATAATCTTCGTAAACTAAATCAGACGTGTATATGTTGAAATTTAAGAGATATACAGTCAATAAAATCACGGGCAATGGTGATATATATGCGGATTTGACACCAAAAAAAACACTCAACAAATGGCTACAATTTAAAGAATGTGTTTAGTGACAACATCAGATTCCTAATTGATGGAGAAAGGTCTGGTGGCAAGAAAAGCTGCTTCTAGGAGGTTGTCAATTGTTTTCGCTCAACGATTCCATTCTTGGGTGGTTGGTTTAGCCCTTGTTCCTCTAACTCGAATCCTAACCCGATATATCCCATTTTAATTTTACACCATTGTGAACCTTACGCCTTTTTTACTCTATGATCGAGGTTCTCGGCATTGAAAATTCTTCGTAAACTAAATCACACGTGTATATGTTGACATTTAAGAGATATACAGTCAAGAAAATCAAAGGCAATGGTGATATATATGCGGATTAGACACCAAAAAAACACTCAACAAATGACTACAATTTAAGGATTGTGTTTAGTGACGGCATCAGCTTCCTATTTGATGGAGAAAGGTCTGGTGGAAAGAAAAGCTGCTTCTAGGAGGTTGTCAAGTGTTTTTGCTCGACGATTCCATTTTTGGGTGGTTGGTTTGGCCCTTGTTCCTGTTACTCGAATCCTAGCCCGGTAATTCCCATTTTAATTTTACACCATTGTGAACCTTAATCCTTTTTTACTCTCTGATCGAGGTTCTCGGCATTGAATAATCTTCGTAGACTAAATCACACGTGTATATGTTGACATTTAAGAGATATACAGTCAAGAAAATCAAGGGCAATGGTGATATATATGCGGATTTGACACCAAAAAAAAACACTCAACAAATGGCTACAATTTAAAGAATGTGTTTAGTGACGGCATCAGATTCCTAATTGATGGATAAAGGTCTGCTGGCAAGAAAAGCTGCTTCTAGGAGGTTGTCAATTGTTTTCGCTCAACGATTCCATTCTTGGGTGGTTGGTTTAGCCCTTGTTCCTCTAACTCGAATCCTAACCCGATATATCCCATTTTAATTTTACACCATTGTGAACCTTACGCCTTTTTTACTCTATGATCGAGGTTCTCGGCATTGAAAATTCTTCGTAAACTAAATCACACGTGTATATGTTGACATTTAAGAGATATACAGTCAAGAAAATCAAAGGCAATGGTGATATATATGCGGATTAGACACCAAAAAAAACACTCAACAAATGACTACAATTTAAGGAATGTGTTTAGTGACGGCATCAGATTCCTATTTGATGGAGAAAGGTCTGGTGGAAAGAAAAGCTGCTTCTAGGAGGTTGTCAAGTGTTTTTGCTCGACGATTCCATTTTTGGGTGGTTGGTTTGGCCCTTGTTCCTGTTACTCGAATCCTAGCCCGGTAATTCCCATTTTAATTTTACACCATTGTGAACCTTAATCCTTTTTTACTCTATGATCGAGGTTCTCGGCATTGAAAAATCTTCGTAGACTAAATCACACGTGTATATGTTGACATTTAAGAGATATACAGTCAAGAAAATCAAGGGCAATGGTGATATATATGCAGATTAGACACAAAAAAAAACACTCGACAAATGGCTAAAATTTCAGGAATGTGTTTAGTGACGGCATCAGATTCCTAATTGATGGATAAAGGTCTGCTGGCAAGAAAAGTTGCTTCTAGAAGGTTGTCAAGTGTTTTCGCTTGACGATTCCATTCTTGGGTGGTTGGTTTGGCCCTTGTTCCTGTAACTCGAATCCTAGCCCGGTATATCCCATTTTAATTTTACACCATTGTGAACCTTACGCATTTTTTACTCTCTGATCGAGGTTTTCGGCAATGAAAAATCTTCGTATGGTAAATCACACGTGTATATGTTGACATTTAAGAGATATACAGCCAAGAAAATCAAGGGCAATGGTGATATATATGCGGATTAGACACAAAAAAAACACTCAACAAATGGCTACAATTTAAGGAATGTGTTTAGTGACGGCATCAGATTCCTAATTGATGGAGAAAGGTCTGGTGGCAAGAAAAGCTGCTTCTAGGAGGTTGTCAAGTGTTTTCGCTCGACGATTCCATTCTTGGGTGGTTGGTATGGCCCTTGTTCCTGTAACTCGAATCCTAGCCCTGTATATCCCATTTTAATTTTACACCATTGTGAACCTTACGCCTTTTTTACTCTCTGATCGAGGTTCTCGGCAATGAATAATCTTTGTAAACTAAATCACACGTGTATATGCTGAAATTTAAGAGATATACAGTCAAGAAAATCAAGGGCAATGGTGATATATATGTGGATTAGACACCAAAAAAAACACTCAACAAATGGCTACAATTTAAGGGATGTGTTTAGTGACGGCATCAGATTCCTAATTGATGGAGAAAGGTCTGGTGGCAAGAAAAGCTGCTTCTAGGAGGTTGTCAATTGTTTTCGCTCAACGATTCAATTCTTGGGTCGTTGGTTTAGCCCTTGTTCGTCTAACTCGAATCCTAACCCGGTATATCCCATTTTAATTTTACACCATTGTGAACCTTACGCCTTTTTTACTCTATGATCGAGGTTCTTGGCATTGAAAAGTCTTCGTAAGCTAAATCACACGTGTATATGTTGACATTTAAGAGATATACAGTCAAGAAAATCAAGGGCAATGGTGATATATAAGCGGATTAGACACCAAAAAAAGACTCAACAAATGACTAAAATTTAAGGAATGTGTTTAGTGACGGCATCAGATTCCTAATTGATGGAGAAAGGTCTGGTGGCAAGAAAAGCTGCATCTAGGAGGTTGTCAACTGTTTTCGCTCGACGATTCCATTCTTGGGTGGTTGGTTTGGCCCTTGTTCCAGTTACTCGATTCCTAGCCCGGTAATTCCCATTCTAATTTTACACCATTGTGAACCTTACGGCTTTTTTACTCTCTGATCGAGGTTCTCGGCATTGAAAAATCTTCGTAGACTAAATCACACGTGTATATGTTGATATTTAAGAGATATACAGTCAAGAAAATCAAGGGCAATGGTGCTATATATGCGGATTTGACACACAAAAAAACACTCAACAAATGGCTACAATTTAAGGAATGTGTTTAGTGACGGCATCAGATTCCTAATTGATGGAGAAAGGTCTGGTGGCAAGAAAAGTTGCTTCTAGAAGGTTGTTAAGTGTTTTCGCTTGACGATTCCATTCTTGGGTGGTTGGTTTGGCCCTTGTTCTTGTAACTCGAATCCTAGCCCGGTATATCCCATTTTAATTTTACGCCATTGTGAACCTTACACCTTTTTAACTCTCTGATCGAGGTTTTCGACATTGAAAAATCTTCGTAAGGTAAATCACATGTGTATATGTTGACATTTAAGAGATATACAGTCAAGAAAATCAAGGGCAATGGTGATATATATGCGGATTAGAGACCAAAAAAAACACTCAACAAATGGCTACAATTTAAGGAATGTGTTTAGTGACGGCATCAGATTCCCATTTGATGGAGAAAGGTCCGGTGGCAAGAAAAGCTGCTTCTATGAGGTTGTCAAGTGTTTTCGCTCGACGATTCCATTCTTGGGTGGTTGGTTTGGCCCTTGTTCCTGTAACACGAATCCTAGCCCGGTATATCCCATTTTAATTTAACACCATTGTTGGTGCATAAATGTCTGTTAACTTCGTCTTTATCGAGTCTTGTGTCTAGATAGGATAAACCAGTGCTCAGTAGGTTAGAAAATAGGTTTTGTATGTAAATGGGTCATTTCGCACGAAATAGCAAGAACCATTTCGTACGAAATGGAGCAGATCCATTTCGCACGAAATGAGATATGCCTGTTTCGTACGAAATGGTATCCCTATATATAGCTGAGCTGGTTCATCATTTGTAACGATTCGGATTTCAGAGCCGAGGTGCTGCCAATTTGTCAATTGATCTGTAAAGCTTTGAAATCAATAAAAAGAAGATAATTAGGGAAAATCAAGCTGTAATCAAGTTCGTATCATTGATTCCGCCTTTGATATGGATTGTAAACTCTTCTGATCGACTCGTCTAGGTCGTACAACGATCCAACAAGTGGTATCAGAGCACATGAGGAAGAGTTCATACCGATTCAGCTTGTTTTCACCGGAATTTCTAACTTCTACTAATTCTTCATCACAATTTTCAAAATTTAACGGTTAAAATGGCTTGAATTTCACATATATCACGTAAAATACAGTTTTAACGAATCCTAGAAAGAATTGGACCTAAATTCGATGTAAAACCGGATCAATTTGACAAATTCTTGGCCGACTGTGTGACGTCATCATCATTCCGTACGAAATCAACATCTTATTTTGCACGGAATCAACATTGTGATCTTCATTTCGCACGGAATCAACAGTCTGATCGTCATTTCACATGAAATTAATTTGGTGAAATCTCATTTCGCACGAAATCAACATATTGGACTTCATTTCGTACGAAATAAACTTCCATTTCGTACCAGAGGACTATTTCGCTTGAAGAGTGTGATTTCGTTTGACTATTCCGCACGAAATAATCATTTCGCTTGAAAGATTACCATTTCGCACCAAATTGGCATTTCGTTTGAAAGGCATTTCGTTTGAAAGTCATTTCGTTTGAAAGTCATTTTGCGTGAAGATCATTTCGCTTGAGACTCATTTCGTTTGAAGATTGATTCATTTCGCTTGAATCCATTTTATTTGAAATTGTTTCTCAAATCACAAAAATTTTTATAAGTGTTTGTTAATTGTTTCAGGTAATTCAAGGAGATAAAATCATGGCAAAGATCGTTCCTTTCAAAGATACTCGAACAGAAGAAGTAAAATATGTCAACAGGAAGATGCAAGCCCAAACCATGAAAGATAAACTCTATCGAATATGGAAAGAGGCAAAAAGCGCAAATAGATGGGATGCTGATCGGGAATGCTATTTGGATCCTAAAGGAAACATAGTTGTTGATTATACAACAATTAGTGTTGAGACTTTTATTTTGCAAATAGCAGAAGAGGAAGAAGAGAGACAGAGAATGTGGTGGGGAAATGAAGAAGAAGAGAAAAAGAAGGAGATTAAAGAAATTCCAGCTATCAAGGATGAGAATAAAGTTGATGATGAAAAGATGTCTAAAAAGTGCTCAAAGTGTGAAAAATCAACATCTAAAAATGTCAAACTGTTGAGAGATGTGGACAGTTTGACATTAGAAAACAAAATTTTAAAAGAAAATGAAAAAGAATTTCAAAATAAAATAAAGTTTTTAGAAATTGAAAAATTAAAAATTGAAAAAGATTTTAAAAATCAAATAAAAATTTTTGAAAATGAAAAATCTGTTTTTAGTAAAAATAATATTGAAAAACAAAAGGAAATAAATTCTCATCTTGAGAAAATCATTCAACTTGAAAAAGTTGTTGAATGTGATAAAAATAAAATTGATGTTTTAGAAAAGAAATTGAACGGTTTTGAGACATCATCGTTAATACCAGATTATATATGTCCAAAACCGGTCAATGAAAATAAAGATGAAATTCCAATAAGTGACAATGTCACAAATTATGACAAAGTCATAATTGAAGATTGTGATGATAAAACTGATGATGAAAATGAGAAAAGAAAAATATTTTTGGAATTAAAAGAAAAATTTTAAGATACTGTTTTGCAATCTACTGAAAAAGGTGAATGCTTAATGCAGAAACCTTCTAAGAAGAATGTGAAACAAAAACAAAATCAAAATTCTGAAAATTTTCAAAATAACAATAAAAGATCATCAGTTCAATCATCCAATCATTATAAAAAACCACAAAAAGTTGAAAATCAAAACTCACAAAAAGTTGGTAATAAGTGGTGCAGGTTTGACCACAGTGCTCAAAAGTCAAATCAAACTTACAGGAGAAGATGGAATGAAGATTCTTCAAAGACAAATCATTACAATGATAGAAAACTGAGAAATGATGAGTACTACAAATCAAATCAGTGTTATGATTTGAGTGTTTGGTTTGAAAATGGAGAACGGTATGATAACAGGGTGTGTTAAAATGTGGTTTTGAAGGACACATTGCTATAAACTGCCACAGTCAGAGATTTGAGACAAGAAGATGCTATGAATGTCAAATCAAAGGTCATATTGCCAGAGATTGCCCAATGAGATCAAAGGGAAGATCGAGGGCTGAATCTCAGAAAACGGTGAAGAAATCAGTCAAAGTCAAAGAAAAGACCAAAGAACAGAAAGTGAAATTGTCACAAGGGCAGAAAGACAGACTGAGAAAGAAAAGGAAGAAAGCACGAGAGTATCTTGAAATGATTTTGTCCTTGGGTACAACTGGTAATTCAGATAAAAGTTTTGATGAATCGATTTGCTCAACAAAGAATGGTAAATCAAGCAAAACGAATTCACCAGATACAAATCTGAGGACAAAAGAGAGGATAAAGAAAGAAAAATTGACTAATCAAACTGATAAAAAATCAAAGAAAGTTAAATTTTCAGATAAAGTCTTTATAAAAGTTTTTAAGTATAAAAAGGAATGTGAAAGATTATTCACGTCGCAGATTGATGAATTTGGAAATCCTAAATCTTGTAAGAATTGGGTTCCAATAAAGAATGGCGATGAATTTGTTTCTGTGAAAACAAAAGAGCCATCTTCTGGCAATGAATTTGTTTCTTCAGAAGCAAAGGAGCCACGTTCTGGCAATGAATCTGACTCGTCAAAGTCAGAGGAGCCATCAGTTGAGGTAAAAAGTGATATTTCTATTTTGACAATGAATGATGCAAATTTTCAATCAGTGTCAAATGGAAACTTAAAACAAGAAATTGGCAAACCCAAGAACTGTCAGGCTTGGGTGGATCTTTTCAAATAGAAATCCTGACTTGCCGGAACTCCCAGGTTGGTAATTGGGGAGTAGGTATCGGCATCTTTCTTGAGAAATTCACGTTTGTGATATTTTGACTTACAAGTGGTTAATCAAGGACATTAAATTGTACTTGAGTTAACTATCTTACAAGTGATATTGTTGGTGAACCTACAAGTGTTAAATCTTTCATGTGGATGGAGAGAACAAAGTGATGAGTGTATTCCCAATTCTACAAGTAATTTCAACAAACCTAATTTCTGGAAAAACTATTTTGATTAAAACAAACTTAAGTGTTTTGAAATCATAATGGGAAAATAGTTTGTTGACAGGGGGAGTTCTGATTGTTTAAGCCAAGTGGATGGCGAATTGAAGCAATTTACATCAGTATGTCACTTTATTTGTACAAATTTTTTTTTTAAAATTTTCCTAGAAAATCAAAATTGAAACATATTTTGATTTTAGGGGGAGTTGAAAATTTTAGAAATTTTGAAAATTTTAGAAATTTTGAAAATTTAAAAAAATCCGAAAACATGATAAAATTTCAAAATCCAAAAAAATTGAAAAATGAAAAATGAGTTTTGTTGAGAAAAAGAGGAAATGATAGTACATCAGTTAGACAGTTATGGTACGCTAAAGAAATGTAAAGTTTAAAAGTATTAAACAGTCTCGCTGATGATATGACGATAGGTTTTTACACATTTAGTAAACTTTTTCGGGATATAAACTTAAATTCAAACTTGCTTGTTTCGTGGGGAACACTACTTGGATATATAGGTAACCCCTGAAATCTCGTTTGAAGGACCCCTCTTTCTAAAATACTAGGTCTTTATACTTAGTGATATCTGGGGTATTATCCAGGGACTTCTGATAATGCGGAAGCAATGGCCTAGTCCCCGTATAATACTTTACTGCTGCTTGAAATAAAAGCCCGCCCTCAGCATAAAAATGATGAATCATTGAAAAAATGCAAATCATGTGTTGTTGTATAAAAGATCCTCTAATGGGGACACACCAAAAGTCGAGCCTTCAACTTAGCAAAAAATATGAGCTCTCAAGGTTTCGCAATAAACCCCTTACAGATATTATCTGTGGTATACTCACCTGTAAGACTGAATATTAGGATCTGGATACGGGAGTATATTCAAGAGGTGGGACACATGAATGAGTTTAAGTTCTTAATACACCTAATTCGTATACTGAATCAGTTGAAATTTGTGTGAGAATTTAAGTGGTCAATATATCGACAATCTAAGTGAACTGTTTAATTCTTAATGTGTAACTAAGCTCAACGGTACTTGTGACTTATCAAAAACTGATATGATCCTCTTACACAAACTCACAAAAAGATGTTTGTATATAGTTTATTTCCTTAATACAAAAAGATTTTAGTGTGTTTTAGCATAAAGTTTTGAAAATTCAAAAAGATTTTATTTCATCTTATTTTTGACAACTAATGTTGAAAAGCTGATATTCAAAATTTCATGTGCTAAACATGATGAACAGGTTTGGGAGAGGTTGTTTTAGAAACAAGAAAAATGATATTTTCACAAATGGTCAGCAAAAGACTAATATTGTAAAATCATTTTTGATGTGATATCTACCTAGTGATGATTTCTAAATTTGTTAAATTTTAAAAATTTGTGAAACTCATGTTTTGCGTAGAGGATGTGCAGGTTAGCCAGGTTTCAAATCCTGAAGAGATTTTCCGTATAAGCAGATGCAGAATAAAGGCAGGAATCGATCCTGAACCTATGAAGATTAGACTATGATCCCAGCACAGCTTAAGGGGGATTCTGCGAGCAAAGAGGAGTCTGTGTGCATAAGATCCAGTTTCAGATCCTGGAACAAAGTTCAAAGAGCCACGTTTGATTCTGAAACTATGAAGAAAAGCACCAGATTGAGTTTCTGAGAAAGTACGAGTATAAGGTCAGATGCAGATTCTGGATCAACATCCAAGGGGGAGTTTGAAGGTTGTCAAAGTCAAAGGTTAAGTGCTAGCTGCTGATGCTGATAGAGATTGGAGGATGCTTACAGTGTCAAACATTTTGGAAAGAAAGAAAAGACTGAAGACTCGATGCCAAAGACTTCGTCAACATCCAAGGGTTTAGTGGCAAGAAATGACTACAATTTAAGGAATGTGTTTAGTGATGGCATCAGCTTCCTAATTGATGGAGAAAGGTCTGGTGGCAAGAAAAGCTGCTTCTAGGAGGTTGTCAAGTGTTTTCGCTTGACGATTCCATTCTTGGGTGGTTGGTTTGGCCCGTGTTCCTGTAACTTGAATCTTAGCCCGGTATATCCCATTTTAATTTTACACCATTGTGAAACTTACGCCTTTTTTACACTCTGATCGAGGTTCTCGGCATTGAAAAATCTTCGTAAACCAAATCACACGTGTATATGTTGACATTTAAGAGATATATAGTTAAGAAAATCAAAGGCAATGGTGATATATATGCGGATTAGACACCAAAAAAGAAACACTCAACAAATGGCTACAATTTAAGGAATATGTTTAGTGACGGCATCAGATTCCTAATTGATGGAGAAAGGTCTGGTTGCAAGAAAAGCTGCTTCTTGGAGGTTGTCAAGCGTTTTCGCTCGACGATTCCATTCTTGGGTGGTTGGTTTGGCCCTTGTTCCTGTAACTCGAATCCTAGCCCGGTATATCCCATTTTAATTTTACACCATTTTGAACCTTACGCCTTTTTTACTCTCTGATCGAGGTTCTCGGCATTGAAAAATCTTCGTAGACTAAATCACACATGTCTATGTTGACATTTAAGAGATATACAGTCAAGAAAATCAAGGGCAATGGTGATATATATGCGGATTAGACACCAAAAGAAAAAAACACTTAACAAATGGTTACAGTTTAAGGAATGTGTTTAGGGACGGCATCAGATTCCTAATTGATGGAGAAAGGTCTGGTGGCAAGAAAAGCTGCTTCTAGGAGGTTGTCATGTGTTTTCGCTTAACGATTCCATTCTTGGGTGGTTGGTTTGGCCCTTGTTCCTGTAACTCGAATCCTAGCCCGGTATATCTCATTTTAAATTTACTCCATTATGAACCTTACGCCTTTTTTAGTCTCTGAACGAGGTTTTCGGCATTGAAAAATCTTCGTAAGGTAAATCACACGTGAATATGTTGACATTTAAGAGATATACAGTCAAGAAAATCAAGGGCAATGGTGATATATATGCGGATTAGAGACCAAAAAAAACACTCAACAAATGGCTACAATTTAAGGAATGTGTTTAGTGACGGCATCATATTCCCAATTGATGGAGAAATGTCTGGTGGCAAGAAAAGCTGCTTCTAGGAGGTTGTCAAGTGTTTTCGCTCGACGATTCCATTCTTGGGTGGTTGGTTTGGCCCTTGTTCCTGTAACTCGAATCCTTGCCCGGTATATCCCATTTTAATTTTACACCATTGTGAACCTTACGACTTTTTTACTCTCTGATCGAGGTTCTCGGCAATGAAATATCATCGTAAACTAAATCACACGTGTATATGTTGACATTTAAGAGATATAGAGTCAAGAAAATCAAGGGCAATGGCGATATATATGCGGATTAGACACCAAAAAAAAACACTCAACAAATGGCTACAATTTAAGGAATGTGTTTAGTGACGGCATCAGATTCCTAATTGATGGAGAGAGCTCTGGTGGCAAGAAAAGCTGCTTCTAGGAGGTGGTTAAGTGTTATCGCTCGACGATTCCATTCTTGGCTGGTTGGTTTGGCCCTTGTTCCTGTAACTCGAATCCTAGCCCGATATATCCCATTTTAATTATACACCATTGTGAACCTTACGCCTTTTTTACTCTCTGATCGAGGTTCTCGGCATTGAAAAATCTTCGTAAACTAAATCACACGTGTATATGTTGACATTTAAGATATATACAGTCAAAAAATCAAGGGCAATGTTATATATATACGGATTAGACACAAAAAAAACACTCAACAAATGGCTACAATTTAAGGAATGTGTTTTGTTACATCTGTGCATTTTAATCCTTGTACTGTTCCGAACACCTTTGTATTTAATAAAATATGGTGTTTTAATTTCAATATTTGTTTAATTATTTGTGACATTTGTACATTTTCAATCATTGTTCAATCCCGAACTCTCAAACCTGTACTGGAAGTGAAATCATAAACCATTACGTAAAGATAATCAGTTTAACGCGACGTACACTTCGGAACTGTGACATAAGCCAAACATACCCTAAATACCCTTTACATAACTTAGAAGTAAGTTTCGAAGGATTCGGTATGGCAAAAACATGTTTATTCGAACTTTAGAACTATTTGCGACAAAACTGCGTAACGAACGTTGGTGATCGCCCGGATAATATTTAAATCCTAAAAATATTTTGTTATGATTAAAATTTTATTTTTAATCATGTTCATGTTGAAAAATAAATTAAAACGCTTAAAAACGTTATTTTCAAAGTTTATGCGCGTACCGCGTGTTACTGCGCAACACAGTGCTTATACTGCAAAATGCAGACAACGCAGCCAGTCTCGGCAACTGATATTTATTTCAGCAATAGTATGGCAAGTTTATTTTTATAGAATAATAAAAATAATTTAAAACGCCATAAACCGGGATTTAAACGCTAGATAAAATACCCGGTATCTAACCGAACAACTGGACATTACCCGGAACACCAAATTATTGCCAGAAACATTGTTTAATTATTTCTTGGCTAGTTATGATCCCCGAACACCCTAACACACTATATAATGTGTCATACACTTAAAACACTAGACTTTTCACTTAAACCTCCAACTATTATCTAATTTACCATTCAAATTTACATTTACCCCCCCCCCCTTTTGGAACTTACGGTCACAAGGACCCCACCAAGATCACACCATACCTCCCAGATTTCATTTTTATTTTATATAGATCTTTGCTTGATTTGGTTGCCAAAATATTGGTGGAATATTATAAGTAGGGCACTTGGATTCTAAAGATCATCATACTTCACAACACTCAACACTTCACTCCATCTTCCTCTCTCTCTCTCTCCCCCATAACCGTACACACCACCACCACCCCCATTTCCAATTTTGCAACCTTGTTCTTGATGATTAAACTCCATTCCAAGCTAGTTTCAAGTTGGTGTGAAGATCCAAAGGAGTTTCCAAGGTGTTTTCAAGTGATTTCAAGCTCCATATCATCAAAATCTCATAAAAAAAACTCACTTGAATCTTAAAGGTATAAAGTTTATGTTTAAATCATACACTTGATTCTTGGTTGTTCTTGATGATTGGAAGTTTCTCTTGAATCTTGGAATTTTTCACAAACTTGAAATCTAAAAAGAAATGGGTCTTGATACAAAATAAAAATGGTAGTATATATGTGTGTATATATAACCGTATATATATATATATATGTATGTGTATGAGATTTGTGTTTGAGTTGATTTTTGATAAATACTTGTTTAGGATGTTTACTTGCATGAACAAGATTATGTACAAATATGTTAGAGATATAAAGGAGTGATTGAATCATGACTTATAATTTGAAATAATGTTAGTATTTTGACATGTAAATGGCCAAAAATTTATTAGACATATTTGAGAATTTTTAAGTTGTTGCTTGTTCTTGAATAATAGTTAAAATGCAAGTGTTTGATGATTTGTGCATGATATGAGGAATGTTAAATTAAATCAGTAAGTAAACATGAATAAATTACATGTTTGATGCATTTAAATTCATATGAAATGATGATGATATGATAGTGTGCTTTAGACACTTGTACATAAGAATGCATGTTGATTTAAAGCTCAAGAAATGATAAAAAAATGATTGTATGACAAACATGTTTTAGAACAGATTATAAACACTAAAAATAACATTATTTGGTATATTATAATGGCATGAGACTTTGTCATAGGTTTGATAGCTTTGCATGTTGTACATATAGCTTAGAAAGTCGTAAAATATGTGAAATTTGCATGATTTATGTGCTTTATGTGACACCTGCACTATCATGAGTATAACCACTATTTTATTCAGTAAATAACATGGGTTATGTTAAAATATCAAGTCGTTACGATTTGGGATGGTTAGGGTAACGTTTGATGCAAAACTATGCGGTAAAACGGTAAAAAATCGGCATTTCGGAGGATTTTTATAAAACTGTTTTAGATCAGTAAGTAAACTGATATTTTTGATATAAAAATAAGTATTTTAACTTATATTAAGTTTACTTTGTGTTTGGTTAGTCATACGTGACTTCCGGCGCTCAAAAACGTTACGGAAACGCTAAAATACTGTTGGTTCATGCGTCTGTCGACTTCATCTTGTATCGAGTCTTGGTATGTTTTAGATAGATCAGGGCATGCAAAACGAGAAAATATGTCAAAGGCTAATTTCGCACGAAATTAGAACAAGTAGTTTCGCACGAAATTACTTGGTAATTTCGCACGAAATCTAATTTCGTGTGAAACATAATTTCGCTTGTGATGGTTCATGCGAAATTACCCTGCTTATAAATAGTCCTGATTTCGTTTCAAATTAAATAGTTCCGGTCAGAGCAACGAAGTGCTGCTGAAGTGTCGTCTCGCTGTAAATTGCTTTCAAATCAATAATACGACAGTTTAAAGTGTATATCTTGCTGAATTGACCTCAATACGTCTGTTTCTGCCTCTCGTATTGAGTAAAACTCTTCTGATTGACTCATTCGGGTCTGAAAACGATCCTACAAGTGGTATCAGAGCTCAGGAGGAAGAGTTCTTACCAATTCAGCTGCAAATTCTGATTTGTACACCTTCTTTTTCAAAATTAACAAGTTTTCATGGATAAAATGTCTTGATTTTCTCACATTATATGCACAATAGTGTTTTAACAAACCCTAGAAAGTTTCAGATGTTAAAACGGCTTAAAACCTGATCAATTTTGACAAAATCAGTTCGAGATGATGACATCAGCAGTATTTCGCACGAAATAGCAGTATTTCGCACGAAATAGCAGTTTAATTTCGCACGAAATAGCATTTTCAGGCTTATTTCGCACGAAATCACACAGGTTCAGTAATTTCGCATGAAATCAATGGGTAATTTCGTACGAAATTAGCTATTTCGCACCAATTCAGCTATTTTGTTTAAGTATTTCGCACGAAAACACAGATTTCCTTTGAAATTGTGTTATTTCGCACAAAATTAGTAATTTCGCTTGAACTAATTTCGTGTGTGAGTGTCTTGCAGGTAATTTCGTTTGAAACTAAGTGTTTGTGATTCTTTGAAAACCGAATCATGGAAGAGGAATTTTACAACGCATTCGCTACCCCAATTACCCTGATCACTCTTGCACAGAACACAATGTTGGAAAATGAAACGGGGACTATGCAAAAACCGCCTAAGCTCATGAATATCGAGGAGTATAAGGGTTGGGAAGGATGTTTTGAGAATTGGGTACAAGCTAACTACTTAGATGCTTGGGAATGTGTTGAGATGAAATATGTTAGACCGATGAATGATGACGAGGAGATTATTGCTATTAAAGATCTAAGTGCCGATAATAGAAAGAAATACAAAGATGAAAAAATGATGCTTAGTTTACTACAACAAGCTGTGAAAGAAGATATCTTGGTTTTATTGCAACATAATGGAACTTCTTATTCGATTTGGAAAGCTTTAAAATCGAAGTTTCAGGGAAGCCAAGAGATGGTCAAGAACAAGAAGTCACTTTTAAAGAAAGAATTCGATTTGTTTCGTGGATTGAAAAATGAAAGCACAAAGCAAATTATTGAAAGATACTGCAATTTGTTAGCCAACATGAGGAGATTGAGCATCGAGAAAGATAATGAAGAGTTGTAGAAAAATTGGCTGATGCATTGCCATATGTGATTTGGGGTACATATCTCATGATGTTGAGGAACAAAAAAGGGTTTAGCAATCTGACACTGAGCAAGTTCATTGAAAAGATTGAGGCTCAGGAGATGGAACAAAGAAAGGTTATAAGAATGAAAGATTTTGACGGTGAACAAGACATCGGATTTTATTACAAAGGTAGTGTCAGTGATAAAACCACCAACATGTCACCGAAGATTGAGACTGCATTCAATGCAAAGAGTTCATCAGGAAGTTCTTCAAAAGGATCAAACACCAACACAAGTTTTTCATCATATCCATCATTTGATCCGAACATTTCAACAACAAAGAATGGCAAGAAGTTACAATGCAACATTGTACTGAATCTGGAAAATGATGAAGATTATTCAGCAGAAATTGCTAAGAGTCACATGTCTTTGTTGGGAACAGTGTTGGAGTCTTATGGAAGTTTTGTGGCAGGACGGATCGGGAATCCTATGTTGACAAAAGAGGATTACGATCAAATAGATGCTGAAGAGATGGAATTGATGGACATAAAGTGGTGTTTGGCAAGTGTGTTGAGACGAGCTGAGAAATTTAAGCAAATCACAGGAAGAGATGATCTACGTGAGGCTAATATTTCTACTTTAGGTTTTGATAAATCTAAAGTCACTTGTTTTCGTTGCAGGGAAAAAGGACATTTCAAGAGGGAGTGTAAAAACCGCGAAGAAAGTGGAGCTCAAAATCCATTCAACAACAATAATGATTACTACCGGAAGGCTATCTATCATCAAGTTGCTCAACAACAACAATAACAACAACAAGAACCACAAGTGGCACATGGAAGAAAAGTGATTGAAGAATCTTCAAAGAGAGCTTGTATGGTGAATCAGGATGATCAAAAGCCAACGGAAGGTTTCAATTGGGACAAATATATCTCAGTTGACAACAAAGCATGCCTAATCAATCAAGATGATGAAAAATTGCCTGAAGGTTTTAGCTGGGCAAATTTCAATTGGGATGATTATGATCCAAACAAAGATTCAAATCACAAAGTGTATGTTGCTCGAGTTGAAGAGGATAGTAATGATGATCGTGAGTATCATGCAAGAAGATTGGCAGCTGATTTGAAATTGATAGCAGAAAGTGATAGTGAAGATGAAAAAGCTAAAAAGAAAAAGAAAAATGTCAAAACACCAGTGAGCAGTGATGATGAAGATGTTCCTGTGATAAGGAGAAAGGTGGAAGTTCCAAAGTTCAAAGTTGATGCAGAAGTTAACGCAAAAAAGATTCCGGTGATTTGTGAGAATTGTGAGATTATTAAGAAGAAAAACAGTGAACTGATTAACAACATAAATCAGTTAAAGGAATCTTACGATGTTCTGAACAAAACCATGAATCAGTACAATCAATCAAGTGAAGAACAGACAACCACCATGAAAACACTTCAAGGAGCTTTCATGATAAAACAAAAAGTAGTGAACAATTACATTGAGAAATGTGTTGTGCTTGAACAAAAACTGGAGATACAAAGGATTGAGACAGAAAGAGTAAACCGTTTGTTGAAAGTTACTCATGTACTTCTTATGTCATTGACAGGATTTATCCAACTGTTGAGGGCATGAAGGCATTTGAAGATGATGAAGTAACTGAAGAAGGAAAAGTTTCTGAAGAAAAGACTTCTGAAAAGAAAAAAAAGAAAAAGGATATCAAAGAAAAGACATCTGGTAAGAAACAAGGTTTTAGTTACAACAAGTGTCCACCCCCGCTTGAAAATGGATATTCTCCAAGAAATCCAAATTCAGAAAGAGTCGAAAAGGCAACAAATTCACAGTGGGAGTCGGAGTCTTCAGTTAACTTGCCAGATAATATTGATGTCACGTTTATATCATCTGACACTGATCATGAGTCCGAGTTAATAAAGAAAGTGGTCGATCAGGTGTTGGATAAAGATGAATCCGAGGAGTCAAAGTCGGAGTCTATGTTAGAGTCAAAGTCTGAGTCCAGCAATCTGAGTCAAACCGACAAACAGGGCAAAAGGGTTTACAATAAAGAATTCTTGTTATCAAAATCTAATTTGAATGACGAAACGTTTAAAGTTGCATATACTTTGAATGATTCTGACAAATTATATTTTGATGAGGAATTTCCAATAAGAGGTGTTAAACCTGACATGATCAAAAAGGTTTTCAAATTGACAGAAATTAATATTTCTGAAATAAAAGATGTAAATCTTTCTGAAAAACCTAAAAAGTACACCTCAAGAGTTCAACAAAGAGAAAACAAGAAAAAGGGTTACAGTTCTGGTTCTGGTTATCGAAAGAAACCAAACCATAACAGTAATTTCAAAAAGAAAGGACTGGGTTTTATTCCACCAGAAAATTATAAAAATGAAAAATATGTTCGAGATTTTAAATCAAAGATGGTATTTGTTTCAGGGACAAGTGCTGAAGAAGAACAAAAGAGTACTTTCTGGAAGCAATCAAATAGGGAATTCCTTGCTAAGAAGCAAGAAGAGATGAAGTTTGCTGATCAGAAGTAAGAAACAAGAACCTGTTTCCAATGCAACACTATTGGACATATTGCCAAGAATTGTTTCAAGGCAATACAATCAAAACAGGGAGTTTCTCATAAACTGAAAGATAAAGAAGTTGTGTTTGAACCACCAATTGATAGAACAAAACTTTTCAAAAATTCAACTTTTGAGATTGGTGAATGTTCAAACAGATTTTACAAGAAAAGAGGAAATCTTAACAACCAAAAATGGGTTGTTAAGAAATCAGGTGATAGTTCTAGCAATGATTCTGATTCTTCAAAATCAGAGGAGCTATCTTCTGGCGATGAATCTGATTCCACAAAATCAGAGGAGCCACAGGTTGAGATTAAAAGTGAAAAATCAGTGCCGACTGTGGATGATGTGAATTTTCCACCACTTCGGGCTGAAAATTTTAAGAAGAAAGTGGTAAAGTTGAGATATCAAATCAATTTTTCTTAGAAAAGAAAGAGTTTGATATTGAAAAAGATTTTAATTCCAAAGTTCATAACATTTTTGGAAAAATGGTTGACAGGAAGGTAAAAGGAGTCAAGGAGTTTTATGAGAAGAAAACAAAGAAGCAAGGTAAAGTATCATCCCTGGTTTGTGACTGGGATGGTACCTATTATGAACAGTAAAACTCTGGACTTGCCGGAGCTCCCAAGTTGGTAATCGCGGAGCATGAATCGGCATCATTCTTTGTTTATGAAAATTGTTTTTGTAGAAGTATGACTTGCCAGAACTCCCAGGTTGGTAGTGTGGAGTAGGAATCGGCATTCTGAAAATTCAACTTACATGTGGTATTGGTTGGTAAGCCATGTGGTTGAAAAAGAGTTTGTGATACAAGTGGTAAAAGCAAGGTCATTAGGTTGAACTTGATTGGACCATTCTTACAAGTGGTTAAGAAACAAAGTGATGAGTTTATCCCCTAACTTACAAGTGGTAAAATCAACAAAACTAATTTTCCGGAAAAACCATTTGATTAAAACAAACTTAAGTGTTTTGAAATCATAATGGGAAAATAGTTTGTTGTGAGGGGGAGTTCTGATTGTTTATGCCAAGTGGATGGCGAATTGAAGTGATTTGATATCGTGAGGGGGAGTTCTGATTGTTTATGCCAAGTGGATGGCGAATTGAAGTGATTCGATATCGGTTGTCAATTTAATTGTACAGTTTGTTTTCAAATTTCTTTTAAATGTGTTTGAATTTTAGGGGGAGTAGATTTTTATGAAAATTCTGAAAATCCAAAAACATTTGAAAATCTGAAAAAGTAAAAAACATGATAAAATGAAAAATGAGTTTTGTTGTCAAAAAGAGGAAATTATAGTACATCAGTGGACGATCACGGCATGCTAAAGAATTGGAAAGTCTAAATGTGATAAAACGGTCTCACTGATGATGTGCCGGTAGATTTTTACACATTTAGTAGATTGTGACGAGATATAAACCTAATTTCAAACTTGCTTATATCGTGGGGAACATCTCTCGGATATATGGGTAACCCCTGAAATCTTGTTTGAAAGGTCCCTCTTTCTGAGATACTAGGTCTTTATGCTCATTGATATCTAGGGTATTATCCCGGGACTTCTGATTTTGCGGGAGCAATAGCCTAGTCCCTGGAGAATACTTTACGCTTGCTTGAAATATAGCCTACCCTCAGCATAAAAAATGATGAAACATTGAAAAATGCTAATCAAGTGCTGTTGAATAAAAGATTCTCTAAAGGGAACATACCAAAAGTCGAAGTCGTCATCTCTCTGCTGAACGGAAGTTCTGACCTGAGCTCTCACGGTTTTTCGCAATATAACCTCTTACAGATATCATCTGTGGTATACTCACCTATAAGACTGAATATTGGGATCTGGATACGGGAGTATATTCTGAGGTGGGAAACGCGATTAAGTTTAAGTCACTAAGACATTAATCCGTATATCGAAACAGTTGAACTTTGTGTGAAAATTTAAGTGGATCAATATACTAACAATCTAAGTGAATCGTTTAAAACTGAAAATGTTTAAAGCTTAACGGTGTTGGTGATTTGTCTCATAAACTGATATGATCCTCTTACACAAACTCACAAAAATATTGTCCGTAAATATGTCTTTATCGTATTTCATTTACTTTTAAAAATTCCAAAAAGATTTTCGGAATGTTTTAGCATAAATTTTGGAAAATACAAAAAGATTTTCGACAACTGATATTGGAGAACTGATTTTCAAAATTCCAAGTGCTAGACATGAGGAACAATTGGGTTGGGAGAGTGTGTTTTGAAAAGAAAAATTGATATTTCTTCAAGTGGATCATCAGAGATTAATATTAAAAATATCTTATCCACAAGTGGTCATCAGAAACATTATAAATGTTTAAATTTGAGAAATTTATTTCTGGGTTAAGATTGTGCAGATTAACCAGGTTTCGATCCTAAGCAGGATGTAAGCCAGGTCACGATCTTGAACCTGTGAAAGCAAGACTACGATCCCAGCATAATTCAAGGGGGAGTCTGTTAGAAAAGGGGAGTCTATAGATAGGAGAGACAGATTCTGATACCTGAGCTGATTGAGAGCCAGATTATGATCTTGGAACAAAAACTTAAGGAATCAAGAGATCTGATCAAGAGAAGTTAGAGCCAGATTGCGATTCTGGGATTGAAGATTAGATCAACATCCAAGGGAAGGTTATCGGTGGGTGCTAATAGAGAGAGCATAGAGATTTGAGGATACTTTACAGTGTCAGATACTTCAAAGAGCAGATAGACTAATAAAGACTGAAGATGTTGAAGACTCGACACTAAAGACTCGTCAACATTCGAGGGGGAGTCTGTTGGTTCATGCGTCTGTCGACTTCATCTTGTATCGAGTCTTGGTTTGTTTTAGATAGATCAGGGCACGCAAAACGAGATAACATGTCAAAGGCTAATTTCGCACGAAATTAGAACAAGTAATTTTGCACGAAATCAAATTTTGTGTGAAACATAATTTCGCTTGTGATGGTTCGTGAGAAATTACCCTGCTTATAAATAGTCCTGATTTCGTTTTAAATTAAATAGTTCCGGTCAGAGCAACGAAGTGCTGCCGAAGTGTCGTCTCGCTGTAAATTGCTTTCAAATCAATAATACGACAGTTTAAAGTGTATATCTTGCTGAATTGACCTCAATACGTCCGTTTCCGCCTCTCGTATTGGGTAAAACTCTTGGCTCATTCGGGTCTGAAAACGATCCTACAAATACGCATTTTTCAATGTACACTAGAATGGGTTGTTCATGGGTTAATTTTATGTGTTACAAGATGTTATGTGATTTATAATATGTGTATGATGACATGTTTATAGTTGACAAGATTATGTGTATTACGATATTTATTTTATGTCACAATAAGTATATATATTACGACGCGCAAATCGTAGATATATTGCTTAAAACATGATGAGGGTCACCAATAAAATCGTTCAAGTCGCAAAGTTCTTAAAATATATATGTGAACGCATATATATATATATATATATATATATATATATATATATATATATATATATATATATATATATATATATATACTAGTCGTTTACCCACGCGATGCGGCGGGAAACATATCACTTAGGTTGGTGAGTTTAGGGCTATGTACGGGGAGGTTCAGTTTTGAGCCATAACCAAAACTAAATTCATGATGCAACGACAGTTTAGAATGTGATACTCATTTTTTGTTAGTTTATCAATCATTTCGTGATATATTGTATAGTACTTATGTTGTATTATTCATGGTATAGGTGTGGTGTATCATAATTCATATTGCTCTGGTCTTTATTCATCGTTGACGTGGTATTTTGTATATTTTTTAATGTTTATAAGAAACAATCCAAGTTTTGTAGCTTTACATGTTTACCTAAAAAAATAAAAAAATAGCTATATCTAATTTCGTGGAGTGGTCTTGGATCGACGACCAACCTGGGTCATGTTTCCAACCTTGAGTTTTCATTAGTTTAGTTAATTACATAAATAGTCTCTGCAATTATGAAAAGTCCTTTATACCCCTAACCTAACCCTTAATATCTACACTAATACCACAGTTTCATCACACTTCTCAACATCATCTCCCAACTCCCAACACCGCCGATTATCATAATCTTCAACGTCATCCAACAGACATCTTCATCATCTTCATCGAATCGAGCACTCATTCATCTTCATCGAACAGATCATCGTCATCATCTTCATCTTCATCTTCATCAGGTTCATCTTCAAAACAGAGGTTTGGTTTTGTTTGATTCTATAGTTTCAGATCTCATGTGATTATTTGGCTGATTAGAGTACAGATGTAGGTTGTTTATTGAAACTATGATACCTGTTTGTTTTAATTTTTGAATCAAATGCGAAGAAACAAGTGTGTAGTTATTTGAACACATCAATATTGTTACTTGAAATGTGAAAAATGATTTTTGGTAAATTTCGAATCATTTTGGTTGGTTGTTTGAGAACTGTTTAAAAAGAACTGATCGGATCAGTTTCGGATTGATGTGTTCCTCATTGATTTTTGGTTTGATTCGATGATTTGAATGTGTTATTTGGGTATTTTTGGTTTGATTCCATGATAATTTGTTATTTGGGTATTTTGGGTTCTTCATGTTTGTTTTTCTTGTGAAAAAACAGAGGGTTCTTCATGTTTGTTTTGCTTTGAAAAAACCGAGGGTTCTTCATGTTTGTTTTGCTTTGAAAAAAAAGAATGTGTTTATTGGTCATTTGAATGTGTTTGATTCGATGATAATGAGTTATTTGGGTATTTTGGGTTCTTCATGTTTGTTTTGCTTTGAAAAAACAGAGTGTGTTTATTGGTCATTTGAATGTGTTTGATTCGATGATAATCAGTTATTTGGGTATTTTGGGTACTTCATGTTTGTTTTTCTTGTGCCAAAACAGAGGGTTCTTCATGTTTGTTTTGCTTTGAAAAAACAGAGTGTGTTTATTGGTCATTTGAATGTGTTTGATTCGATGATAATCAGTTATTTGGGTATTTTGGGTACTTCATGTTTGTTTTGCTTTGAAAAAACAGAGGGTTGATTTGTTTTGCTTTGTTCAGGTTTGTTTGTACAGAATGGCTGCGGATGTAAAGATACGCAAAACACCAACTACGAAGGCGAGAACACTTGACAACCTCCTAGATGGTGCGGTGCACACCAGGAACTGATTGATATGAATGAATATAACCCCAGTGTAGCTCTTCGATTTTCCTTGAAATTCCAGAGCTCTCTAATTACATATCTACCACTGGGGTTATATTCATTCATATCTGCTACATTCCGAAGTGCACCCATCAGTAAAGATCCACAATTGCTTGTCTCTGTATTGTATGTTACGGTCTTTTGTTATCGAGTCTGTAAGTTCTGTCAAGTCTACGAAGTTGGTATGACGTTTTGTCTCTGTATTGTATATATTAAAAGTTTACATTTAATATACGTTTTGTCTAAAGGCGACACATGTCAGTTTTCCGTTTAGTTCTGGTAGAACCTTCATTACAGCCTGAAAGTTAAAATATAAATCAAAGGTGGAAATGAATAGGACGGGTTAACAAATCAAACAGGCAATTCTGAAATAACTGGGTTTGAGCAGGTTAACGTTGAATATCTGCTCATTTTGTATACCCTTGTTTCTCTATTAAAGACATTTTTTTCAAATAATACATGGTATTTAGATTCAAACACAGAAAACACAACACAAACAATTGGCTTTCGTATACAAACACTGAATAAGCAGTTGCATAAGTCTTTCAAAAGCTACACAATGAACCCGAGACTAAACCACTTTCTAGGAATTTTGGGTTGGTCTCAGGTCGGGTCAGTTTTCGTGTATGAATGCTACAAGTATAAGTGAATGTAAGATTGTTTCCATTGTCGTTGCGCATCAAAGAATGAAATCAAACCATGCCAAAACTCTAAGAAGATGGTGATTACACAATACAAAAATAACTTTCTTTTTTTCTTAATATAATTTGTGTTCATAAATACAACAAATTAAAAAAATTCAACCTGAATACTCATTGGCCTTTTTTCTATCCTTAATTGAAATACACATATCAACATGGTCAAAGCTTCTGAAATCATACATAATGACTATCAAAACAAAACTGGTACACTTTAGCGATCGGAATGTTGTTGTGATTAAATTCTTTCTCTTTTCTGCTCGTCCAAAGTCTCCATATCATAGCGAAAGCCACAACTCCCACCTTCTTCCAAGCCTTAGACCCAACTTGACTTCTAAAGTACTCCAGCATCTCTTTTATGCTTTCACATTGAGCTGGTCCACAACCGTATAACAAAATATTAGCAGCACAACAATTCGATTTAATAAATAAGAAATTAGAAGGGCAGCTTAACTCACGTGCTTTTGCAGCACAACAATATCTCAGTCTCATCAGCTGCAGATTCTTCTTGGCCTGAAAGTCCCAAAAAGAAAATTCCTGCCAAACCGAATCCTTTCACTCAGACTAAATACTCTATTTCTTCTCTGTTTTGCTTTCATACTGAAACCCTAGCAACTCCAAATCGGTTCAATATATGTTGTGTAAGCAAAATATCACAATAAACATCAAACTATATCTGATTGATTTTGATACACCACCTGCTCATTTGCTTATCAAAACACCTGGAAGACTCAGACATGTAATTGAGAGATGAACACAACTACGGGTAAAGCCATGGCTGCAACACACGATTGTAGAGTGAGAACTATGCAACCTGGATATTGCCCCGCCAAGATGCTACTCGGATCTTCTATGTACCCTCAAAATACAATCATCATCACAGTCTATTGTGTTATGTAACCTCGCTTTAAAGCATGATGCACAAGAGTAATTTGCCACTAAACTTAAACAACCTTTAAAGCATGATGTACAAGTGTTTTAAGCACAAGAAACACATATGTAACCTCACAGGCTCAGCTTATGCATCATAGCCTCAACACTTTCAGTTCAGACATATTAAGAACACAAGCTCAGCTTATGCATCATAGACTCAACACTTTCAGTTCAGACAGATTAAGAACACAAGCTCAGCTTTTGCATCACAGCCTCAAACACTTTCAGTTCAGACAGATTAAGAACACAAAATCTGGAGTACACAACTCCTTTTTCAAATGAATCCGGAGTACACAAAATCTGGAGTACACAACATGAAGAACCCTCTGTTTTTTCACAAGCAAAACAAACATGAAGTACCCAAAATACCCAAATAACTGATTATCATCGAATCAAACACATTCAGATGACCAATAAACACACTCTGTTTTTTCAAAGCAAAACAAACATGAAGAACCCTCCGGATATATACTTTCTTTCACTCAGACTAAATACTCTATTTGTTCTCTGTTTTGCTTTCATACTGAAACCCTAGCAACTCCAAATCGGTTCAATATATGTTGTGTAAGCAAAATATCACAATAAACATCAAACTATAGGTGATTGATTTCGATACACCACCTGCTCATTTGCTTATCAAAACATCTGGAAGACTCAGACATGTAATTGAGAGATGAACACAACTACGGGTAAAGCCATGGCTGCAACACACGGTTGCAGAGTGAGAACTATGCAACCTGGATATTGCCCCGCCAAGATGCTACTCGGATCTTCTATGTACCCTCAAAATACAATCATCATCACAGTCTATTGTGTTATGTAACCTCGCTTTAAAGCATGATGTACAAGAGTAATTTGCCACTAAACTTAAACAACCTTTAAAGCATGATGTACAAGTGTTTTAAGCACAAGAAACACATATGTAACCTCACAGGCTCAGCTTATGCATCATAGCCTCAACACTTTCAGTTCAGACATATTAAGAACACAAGCTCAGCTTATGCATCATAGACTCAACACTTTCAGTTCAGACAGATTAAGAACACAAGCTCAGCTTTTGCATCACAGCCTCAAACACTTTCAGATCAGACAGATTAAGAACACAAAATCCGGAGTACACAACTCCTTTGTCAAATGAATCCGGAGTACACAAAATCTGGAGTACACAACTCCTTTACCACCCACCGGCAACTGTAACAAATAGCTACAAACTTACCAGATCTGTAACATAAGCATGTAAATCAGCTACAAGCATACCAGATCTGTAACAAACATAATCAGTAACATAAGCATGTAAATCAGCTACAAACATACCAGATCTGTAACAAACATAATCAGCTACAAACATACCAGATCTGGGCGGTCAATATTCCTCTAAGAACTCAGATCTGCAAAGTTATGGTTCTCATATTCCTTAGTCGTGTAACCTCAGATCTGTCAATATTCATCAAAAATCCTCAAAAAATGACGGTAGATCTGAGAAAAATTTCAGCAGAAAAAATTACCTGGCTCGACGGTGGTAAGGTAGATCTAAGTCGACGGTGTCTCCACCGCTCCATCTTCATCTATAACAGAACAAATAAAACAACCACTAAGTCGACGGTGGTACGATAGATCTAAGAAAACATTTGGCCAAAAAAAAGTACCTGGATCTTTTTTCCACCGGAGAAAGAAACCCTAAAAGAAGTTGAACCGAGTAAATCTGATGTCGGAATCGCCGGAGAAAGAAACCCTAAAATTTCACAGATCTAAGTCAAACCCTAAAATTTCACAAAAAATGCTGATAACGTTAAAAATACGGTACCTGAGAAGAAGGATGGGGGCGGATCTAGTGAAATCGCCGGTGAAATCCGTCGCATGCAGACACCGCGTCTGGTGAGAGAGAGAGAGAGAAGAAGGATGGGGGAGGATTGTAATGAAATGAAATTTGGGTTTAGATTTAGTGAAAGAAAGTATATATTGGATCCATTTGATTAAAACGGGTCAAATGCATCCGCGTGTTGTTTATATGAGCTGGTCCACGTGTTGAATGGATTTTTCAACACCTTTGTGCTTTAAAGGTTGTACAATGGGCTTCAAATGGTTATAAAGTGGCAAATGATCATTTTTGTCCTTCCTATATGCTTATTAAAGTAGTATAGATATTCACACCAACATAATTAAAAATAATAATAACTTTTCGAGAAAATCTCGAAGTTATGTGAAAATTCTAAGTATCGGAGAAACTCAGGTATTTTTGTGAGTTTTTTATTATTAAATTGTTCTTATTTAATTTAGGACGAATAAACAATTTGAGGGATTGTGTTAACATATAAAAACGCACCCAAAGGTGAGTACAGAGTTCCCCTATTTTACGTTTTCAAATGTTTTGGGGTGAAGCATATGTGCATAACTTTACTTTTCGTTTTCATGACATTATACATGTTCTATTACATATTACATATAATACATTATTTCAAAGACATTTTTATGGTATATTGACTTAGTATACCTAACTTTTGGTTTCAAAGACATTTTATTGGCATATTGACTTAGTATACCTAATGCATGGTTTTACAAAGACATTTCTAATGACATGCTTACATTGAAAAGGACATTTGGTATGTTTAACGGGCTAGTAGTACATTCATTAACATTGATCACGCCGCTCGGTAGTATGTAATAGCGCTATAGGACCTGACAAATCCCGTTCTCGCTTTCTAGGAATTTCGGAAGGGGAATGACAAAATCCGAATACATTTTTGATAAACCTTGATCCTGATAAGGGTTTATCTGACAGTCTCAAGGCTTGATTGTATGCGATAGACAAACCGCATAAATGTTCATATCGATAAAAGCAATGGTTTTCAAAACATAACTTTTGATTTTAACTTTTGGTTATTCAAAGACCTTGTTTTGTACATGACATTTGACATTGGACATTGACATTTAAACAAGACATTATTTCATGGTTATTAATAAGTGATTTAAATAACGAGACATGCACAATATGATAAAAGCATGGTGGATACGCCGCTGGTACTTCCTATATATTAGTGCTTTTATTGTATTGCATATCGTGGCGTTATCTAAACCACTTCAACAAAGACAGGACATGACATATTTTATACATATTATTTTCATTTGGTTATTTACTTAACCATACATCATTCTTTTATATCATTTGATTTTCATATGATTTATAAAAGAAAATATTTTATAAGGTTCATGACTACTTTTCATTAAACATTTCTTTTAACATTCAAAGTCATGAATCTTCAACACTAAACCTATGTTACTCACAGGCATTTTTATGCTGACGTATTTACTTTCACATATGTTTCAGGAGCGAATGTTTGATGTGAGCGAGCTACACTTAGGCGCGACTTGGGCCTTAGCAATCTAAAATCAAGAAAGTTATCATCTTTTATGTTATGTGTTTTGTTTGAACTAAGACAATGTAATAATTTAAGCTTGTAAAACTTAACTCTAATTATTATGTGTTTTGAAACAATAATTCTGCCACACGACTCCCCGATGTTTCCGCTGCGGTTTATTGTTTTTGTAGGATCGTTTTGTGACCCAAACGAGTCGTTCAGAAGAGATTTAATCCGTTTCAGAGGCGGAAACTAAGAAACGAATGTAGAAATAGCTTGAATATCACTTTAAAGATCTTGTATATTGATTTAACACTGATTACATGCAGAAAATATACCGGCAGCACTTCGGTATCGATTACAAGGCTCTGGTCTGGTCTCTTCAAATGCAACATGACATGCCTATTTATACTAAATGCTTGTTAGCTTGAAATGATACACACATGTTCAAGCTATCAGACACGTTCAAGCTATCAGACACGTTCAAGCTACCAAACACGTTCAAGCTATCAGACACGTTCAAGCTACCAGACACGTTCAAGCTATCACACATGTTCAAGCTATCAGACATCTCAAGCTACCAGACATCTCAAGCTATCAGACATTGCAACCCAGACTCGATATAAGACGAAGACGACAGATGTGTGCACCAACAGACTCCCCCTCAGATGTTGACGAGTCTTAAATGTCGAGTCTTCACAATCTTCAGTCTTTATCAGTCTGAATGCTCTCTGAAATATCTCACAGTGTAAGCATCCTCAAACTTTATCTCCTTCTCCTTTTTAGCATCAACAGACTCCTCACGAACAATATTTACTCAGATGTCTTCAGACTCCCTCTTTCGACATGCTGGAATCGCAGTCTGGCATGTTGAAATCACACATTCCTCAGGTATCGGAACCTGGCTCTCTATCTCTTAGAAACCTGCACATCCTCTACCTCACAATAATTTTCTGATGATAACTTTGTAAAAACAATCTCACCATCTAATGAATCACTTACAAGAATTATACAAACAAAAAATGATTTTACACTGTTAATCTTTGATGAACCATTTGAAGATATATCATTTTTATTTTCAAAAACAATACACTCTCCCAAACCATCTGTTCATCATGTTTAGCACTCGAAATTTTGAAAATTAGCTCTCCAACACCTGTTGTCGAAAATCTTTTTGAATTTTTCAAAATTTATGCTAAAACACACTAAAATCTTTTTGGATTTTTCAATGTAATGAAATACAGTAAATAAATATTTACAAACAATATTTTTGTGAGTTTGTGTAAGAGGATCATATCAGTTTTGAAACACATCACCAACACCGTTAAGCTTCATTTCATTTTAAGTTCTAAATGATTCACTTAGATTGTCAGTATACTGGTCCTCTTAAATTCTCACACAAAATTCAACTGTTTCGAGATACGATATTAATGTCTTAATCTCTTAAAATCAATCACGTGTCCCACCTCAGAATATACTCCCGTATCCAGATCCCAATATTCAGTCTTACAGGTGAGTATACCACAGATGATATCTGTAAGGGGTTATAAATTATGAAGAATCATGAGAGCTTAGATCAGAACTACCGTTCAACAGAGAGATCATGACTCAACTTTTGGGTGTGTCCCCTTTAGAGGATCTTTTGATTACAACAGCAATGACTATCAATTTTATTGTTTCATCAATTTGCTGAGGGCGGTGCTGTATTTCAAGCATGCAGAAAGTATTATTCGAGGACTAGGTCAGAACTTCCATTCAGCAGAAGTCCCGGAATAATACCGCAGATATCACTGTGTATAAAGACCTAGTATCTCAGAAAGAGGGACCTTTCAAACAAGATTTCGGGGGTTACCCATATATCCGAGAGATGTTCCCCACGATATAAGCAAGTTTGAATTTAGGTTTATATCTCGTCACAATCTACTAAATGTGTAAAAACCTACTGGCACATCATCAGTGAGACCGTTTATCACTTTTGACTTTCCAATTCTTTAGCATGTTGTGATAATCCACTGATGTACTATCATTTCCTCTTTTATACAACAAAACTCATTTTTCATTTTTTATCATGTTTTTGGCTTTTTTCAAATTTTTAAATGTTTTTGGATTTTCTGAAATTTTTACTCCCCCTAAAATGCAAACACATTTTAGGAAATTTGAACATAAACTATACAAGAAACTTGACAACCGATATCAAATCGCTTCAATTCGTCATCCTCTTGGCATAAACAATCAGAACTCCCCCTCACAACAAACTATTTTCCCATTGATTTCAAAACACTTAAATTTGTTTTAATCAAATGGTTTTTTCCGGAAAATAAGTTTTGTTGATTGATTTTACCACTTGTAAAGTTAGGGTTTTGGTTCATCACATTGTTATCAAATATCACATGAAAGTATGGTCCAATAAAGTTCAAGTTAATGACCTTGATTAACCACTTGTAGGAAAAACCAAGTACAACTTAATGTCCTTGAATTTACCACTTGTAAGTGTAAACCTTCTTCAACCTCTTGTAGGATTTTCTACCAAACATACTATTTGTATAAAACTAACACTTTAAATGATATCACTTGTACTTTACCATTTGTATCACTTGTAAAATTACCAACAAAGAAAGATAGATGCCGATTCCTGCTCCACTCTTACCAACCTGGGAGCTCCGGCAAGTCCAGAGACTTACTGTTCGTAATATGTACCATCCCAGTCACAAACCAGGGATGGTTCAACTTTATCTTTCTGCATCTTCTTCTCATAAAACTTCCTTTGACTTTCCTGTCAACCATTTTGCCAAAAATGTTATGAACTTTGGAGTTAAAGACCTTATCAACATCGAAGAACTTTTTGTCATCATAAAATTGGTTTGAAATCTCAACTTTACCAATTTTCTTTTTATAGTTTTCAGTCCGAAGTGATGGAAAATTTTCATCATCCACAGTCAGAACTGATTTTTCTCCTTTTACCTCAACCTGTGGCTCATCTGATTTTGTGGAATCAGATTCATCGCCAGAAAATAGCTCCTCTGATTTCGAAGAATCAGAATCATTGCTAGAACTACTATCAGATTTCTTAACAACCCATTTCTGGTTGTCAAGATTTCCTCTTTTCTTGTAAAACCTGTTTGAACTTTCACCAATTTCAAAAGTCGAATTTTTGAACAATTTAGTTCTGTCAATTTGTGGTTCGAACACAACTTCTTTGTTTTTCAAGTGACGAGATACTCCCTGTTTTGATTGTATTTCCTTTGAACACTCCCTGGCAATATGTCCAACTTTGTTGCATTGGAAACAGGTTCTAGTATCTTTCTTCTGATCAGCAATCTTCATCTCTTCTTGCTTCTTTGCAAGGAATTCACTGTTTGACTGCCTCCAGAATTCTTTCTTTTCTTCCTCTACAGAGCTGGTTCCTGAAACAAATGTCATTCTTGCTTTAAAATTACGAACATATTTTTCATTTTTCTGTTTTTCAGTTGGAGTAAAACCAAGACCTTTCTTTTTGAAATTACGGTTAGGGTTTGGTTTCTTGTGAAAACCAGAACCAGAACCAGAACTGTAACCCTTTTTCTTATTTAATCTTTGTTGTACTCTAGAGGTGTATTTTTTAGGTTTATCAGTAAGATTTAAATCTTTTATTTCAGAAATGTTAATTTCTGTAAGTTTGAAAACCTTTTTTATCATCTCAGTTTTTACACCTCTTATTGGAAATTCCTCATCAGAATATAATTTGTCGGAATCATTCAATGTATATGCAACTTTGAATGTTTCGTCACTCAAATTAGATTTTGATAACAGGAATTCTTTGTTGTAAACCCTTTTGACTGAAGATTTTGGACTGTTGACTGTCGAACTCGAACTTTCAGAACCAGACTTTGACTCTGATTCTGACTTTGACTTTGACTCTGAGTTTGACTCCAACTTTGACTCCTCAGTTTCATCTCTATCCAACACCTGATCGACAACTTTCTTTATTAACTCAGACTCATGATCAGTGTCAGATGATGTAAACGTCACATCAATATTTTCTGGCAAGTTAACTGACGACTCCGACTCCCACTGTAAATTTGTAGCTTTTTCGACTCTCTCCGAATTTGGATTTCTAGGTGAATATCCATTTTCAAGCGGGGGTGGACACTTGTTGTAACTGAAACTTCGTTTCTTACCAGAATGATTCTCTTTAGTATCCTTCTTCTTTACTTTCTTCTTTTCAGGAGTCTTTTCTTCAGAACCTTTCTGTTCTTCAGAATGCTTTGACTCAGAAATCTCCTCTTCCTCAAACGCCTTCATGCCTTCTACTGTTGAATAGATCCTGTCAATAACATACGAAGTACATGAGTAACTTTTCAACAAACGATTTACTCTTTCAGTCTCAATTCTTTGCAACTCCAACTTTTGTTCAAGTGCAGCACACTTCTCGATGTAGTTGTTAACAACTTTCTGCTTTATCATGAAAGCACCTTGAAGTGTCTTCATTTTAGTTGCTTGTTCTTCACTTGTATGATTGTATTGATTCATAGCTTTGTTCAGAACATCATAAGATTCCTTCAAACTGTTCAAGTTGTAAATCAGTGTGTTGTTCTGCTTCTTTATAGCTTCACAAGTGTCACACTTCACAGGAATCTTCTTTGCATCAACTTCTTCATCAACTTTGAACTTTGCAACTTCAACCTTCACTTTCCTTTTGATCACTGGAATTTCTTCGTCATCACGGCTCACTGGTGTTTTTACCTTTTTCTTTTTAACCTTTTCATCTTCACTATCACTTTCAGCAATCAATTTCATATCAGCTTCAAATTTTCTCGCCCAATACTCACGATCATCATCACTATCTTCTTCAACTTTGGCAACAAAAGCTGTGTAAGCTGTGGCTTGATCAGGAGTATAGTTATCCCAAGTAAAATTCTCCCAGCTAATACCCTCGGGTAGTTTTTCATCATCTTGATCTATTATTAATGCACTACCATCAGCTCTTTTTGAAGAATCTTGATTAACCGCACAAGCTCTCTTTCCAGAGTCTTCAATAATGTGTCTTCCATGTGCAGTTTGTGCTTGATGTTGATGTTGTTGAGATGGTTGTTGAGCAACTTGATGGTATATGGCCTTTCGATAGTAATCATTATTGTTGTTGAACGGATTTTGAGCTCCACTTGCTTCGCAGTTTTTGCACTCCCTCTTGAAGTGTCCTTTTTCCCTGCACCGAAAACAAGTGACTTTAGATTTGTCAAAACCTAAAGTAGAAGTACCAGCCTCACGAAGATCATCTCTTCCAGTGATTTGCTTGAATTTCTCAGCTCTCCTCAACACGCTGGCCAAGCACCATTGTATGTCCATCAGTTCCATCTCTTCAGCATCTATCTGGTCGTAATCTTCCTTGGTTAGCATTGGATTCCCGATACGACCGGCAACAAAACAACTATAAGATTCAAGAACAGTTCCTAATAAAGACATATGACTTTTTGCTATTTCTACTGAATAGTCTTCATCATTCTCCAAATTCAGTACAATGTTGCACTGAAGCTTCTTGCCATTCTTTGTTGTTGAAATGTTCGGATCAAAAGATGGATATGATGAAAAACTTGTTTTGTTGTTTGATCCTGATAATGAACTTCCAGAAGAATTCCTGGCATTGTAAGAAGTTTCTATTTTTGGAGATAAATTTGTAGGCTTCTCATTCACCCCTGCTTTGTAATACAACCCAATATCCTGTTCACCATCGAAGTCTTTCATTCGAATAATCTTTCGTTGCTCCATCTCTTGAGCTTCCAACTTCTCAATGAACTTGCTGAGTGTCAAACTGCTAAATCCTTTCTTGTTTCTAAGCATCATGAGATATGTGCCCCAAGTCTCATGTGGCAATGAATCAGCAAGCTTTTCGATCAACTCTTCATTGTCTTTCTCGATGCTCAATCTCTTCATGTTTGCTAGCAGATTGCAATATCTTTCAATAATCTGCCTTGTGCTTTCATTCTTCAAACCACGAAACAGATCAAACTCTTTCTTCAGAAGTGACTTCTTGTTCTTTATCATTTCTTGACTACCAACAAACTTTGATCTTAAAGCTTTCCAAATCGAGAAGGAAGTTCCATTATGTTGCAATAGAACCAAAATATCTTCTTTCACAGCCTGTTGCAATAAACTCAGCATCATTTTCTCATCTTTATACTTCTTTCTAGCATCGGCACTTAGATCTTTAATCGGAACCACTTCTTCATCATCATTCATCGGCCGAATGTATTTTGTCTCAACACATTCCCATGCATCCAAGTAGTTAGCTTGTACCCAATTTTCGAAACGACCTTCCCAACCTTTATATTCTTCAATGTTCAATAGTTTGGGCGGTTTTTGCATTGTTCCCGTTTCGTTTTCCAACATCGTGTTCTGTGCAAGAGAAATTGGAGTAACCGGAGTAGCGAATGCGTTGTAGAAATCTTCGTCCATGTTTCGGATTTTCAAATGAGCTATATCACCTTAAAAAAATACCGGATGACAAAACAAAACAAAAACAATCAGTCTAAAGATTTATCAATTAGCAAAATAAGACTGGTAAACAAACTGGTGAATATTCTGTGCGGACTGAAGATTGACAGACTGTGCGGACTGCTATGACCCGGATCAAATTCAAACGACTTTTTCAATGACCTGGCTAAAACACACGACCTGGAATGAATTCGAATTCAAACGAAACGAAACTCCTCTTGTGAACTGGGATCAAAATCAAACTGTTTGACACAGAACTCCCTTTCAAATTACCTTGCAAACTGACAACATTTTTTAATACATCTCGATGGAATCAAAACAATTAATATTCACAAGACTTTAGTCAAAAGCAGACAATTCTAGCCGACACCAATAATGTCTCAACACAACTGATTGGGCCGCACTGTTGATTACTTTTATTTGATTAAAGATTGGGCCGCTTTATCTCGATCACATGGGCTGACAAATTGATTCACATGCAAGACTTCACATGCAAACATGTGCCGACATCTTGATTTGTAATTGGGCCTCTAAATCCACTGAACCAACAAGAATTAAAGTGCATCAGACAAACTTTTACTCCATTAGTCGACAACACCTTTTCAATGTGATTGGGCCAATTTTATCAAGACTTGATTTTAATTTGACTAATCAATAGAAGTGGTCGACACACTTGTATCCTTTATTGACTAGACCTTCTTATAACATGGTCGACATCATCAAACATGCATTGGGCCACACTTAATTCTCATTGGACCTTGCTTTTTCAATCGTGGCTGACAACATATTCTTTAATATCTTGGGTCTCAAAACCACAAAACAGACAAAGTTAAGTGTGTATAAATCTAATTGGGCCTCTAGAATAGTGAGCTTCCTTAAAAACCGATTATACCAATTTCAAGAGTATCACAGGCAAACCGACAATTTCCTTTTATAACATGTCACACAATTCTTGAACAAAGCACTAACGTGACCAACTGACACAACCATGTGATTTCTTTTTCAACATACTGACACCTCGTAAAATGTTACACAATATTCGATGAGCACACTCAAGCGAACAAGTGATTTCAAGCAGTCGTCATTTTCAAGCGAGCACTTCAAGCGGTCAGACGTATTCAAGCGAACAAGGTGTATTTTTTTTCAAGCGACCAGTCAATTTCAAGCGACCAAACAATTTCAAGCGACCAAGGTGTATTTTTTCAAGCAACCACACGATGACATCAGCATTTCGAACGGATTTCAAGCGAGCAGACCGATTTTATCAAGTTTTAAATCGATTTTAATGATGAAACTTTCCAGGATTTGTTAATACATGATAACGCACAATGTGTGAAAGTTTGAACCGTTTTTAACCGTGAAAAAATTTAATTTTTGAAAAAGAATGGTGTAGAAACAGAATTTGTGATGAAAACAGGCTGTTTTTGCGAGATCTCTTCCTCCTGAGCTCTGATACCACTTGTAGGATCGTTTTGTGACCCAAACGAGTCGTTCAGAAGAGATTTAATCCGTTTCAGAGGCGGAAACTAAGAAACGAATGTAGAAATAGCTTGAATATCACTTTAAAGATCTTGTATATTGATTTAACACTGATTACATGCAGAAAATATACCGGCAGCACTTCGGTATCGATTACAAGGCTCTAGTCTGGTCTCTTCAAATGCAACATGACATGCCTATTTATACTAAATGCTTGTTAGCTTGAAATAACACACACATGTTCAAGCTATCAGACACGTTCAAGCTATCAAACACGTTCAAGCTACCAGACACGTTCAAGCTATCAGACATCTCAAGCTACCAGACATCTCAAGCTATCAGACATTGCAACCCAGACTCGATATAAGACGAAGACGACAGATGTGTGCACCAACAGTTTTACGCAGTCAGGGTGTGACAGAAGAGTTGGTATCAGAGCTCATGGTTATAAGGAATTAGGTTATTAGTAAAATTTTGACCTAGACTATAACCTTTCTAGGACCCTAACACAAGTTACCTTGTGTTTGATCTTAAAACAATACCATCACCTATCCTTAGGTGATTACCAAAACAAGTACACAAATCTAAATTCCATTTGAAAAATCAATCATCTATCCTTAGATGATTTGTTTTTAGGCTTCATGCCTTTAAAGTTTTCAAATCTCGTCAAAGTTTCGGTCTTAATAATGTGAACATGTGCAATCTGGAAGGGTGGTTGCCTGTACCCTGAGTTTTCTGTCTAAGGCTAGAGTGTTCGTACAAATCCACATAATCGGACCAGTCACTCTTACCTGGGAACTCTTGGGGTGAGTGTCCACTTATAGGCTAAAGCATGTCTTCATTATGCATTATGTAGACCTATTCACTTTGATTAGTCACGGTGTTGTTTGTTTGTTTTAAGTAATAGACAAATGACCACCTTCCCTTGTGTTGTCGATGTTTTTCAATACTCCTTTTGATTTTCTTATGTCAACCTCAAACATTTCTTTATGTTCCTTTTCTTTTAGATGCCTCCTCGATGTGATCAAAATCAATACGCCGCAATGGCAGCCTTAATCGCTCAGCAAATTGCTGCTGTACTCCCGAACCTAGTAACTCAGTTAAACCAAGCAAACAACAATAACAATGCACCTGTTCCGTGCAACTTTAAGACTTTCAATTCGGCTAAACCGCTACAGTTTTCTGGGTCAGAAGGAGCAACTGGGCTCCTACAGTGGTTCGAGAGTCTCGAGAGTACATTTCGTCACGTTCAATGCCCGAATGTGCGAAAGGTTGAGTTTGCGTCAAGTGTGTTTCAGAAAAGGGCGCTTACTTGGTGGAATGGTGTGATAAGGGACAGAGGTGCCAACGTGGCAATGGCTCAAACATGGGAAGAGCTTCGCGCACTTATGATGAAGAAGTTTTGTCCTCGTCATGAACTGAGGGCACTAGAAAACGAATTCCACGATCTCAAGCAAGATAGTGGAGAGCACCGTGCCTACACAGACCGATACGAAGAACTGAGCCTGCTGTGTCCCAACATGATCACGCCTTTGGACAAGGCGATTGAGAACTACATAGATGGTCTTCCTGATCCCGTTCAGGATATTGTCACCGGCAGCAACCCTACCACGGTGAGACAAGCCAATTAGCTAGCTGCGATCTTGACTGAGTCTCAAGTCAAGAAGGGTAAACTCCACCGCAAGGGTGACAAGAAACTATCTGACAAGACAGAGAAGATGAAGGGAAAGAAAGTTGAAACCTCGAAGAAATCTAGGAAGCGTAAGGCTTCCAAGAACTTTGTCGTTGTTGCACAGACCAATCAAGCTGCTCCTACCCAGCCAGCACAACCACCTGCCAAGAAACAGTATGTTGGTACTGCACCTCTTTGTAACAAGTGTAATTGTCATCATCAACCACTTCTTCAGTGTCGTCTTTGCAACAACTGTGGAAGATATGGCCATTTGGCTAACACATGTCGCTCTACTCCTGCTCCGAATCAAGCGGCACAAAACCCTGCTCAACAGCCAGCAAATCCTGCACGACCTCCTTTTCCGCCTGGGTCTTGCTACAATTGTGGAGATTTGACTCACTACAGGAACAAGTGCCCGAAGTTGGCTAATGCGAACCCGGCTCGTGGACGAGCATACAACATCAATGCCAATGAAGCGCGTGCCGACAATGAGGTGGTGAATGGTATGTTCTATATTAACAACCAACTTGCTTCTATTCTTTTTGATTCAGGTGCCGACAAGAGTTTTGTATCCCTAGCTTTTGAACCTTTGCTTGCAAAGCCTAGACCAAAACTAGGTAAACCCTTAACATTATAGTTAGCCAGTGGTGAATCCTTTGTACTCGATTCCATCATTCGAAATTGCCAGTTGAACCTCAACGATCATCTTTTTCCCATTGATCTCACGCCAATGCAACTTGGGAGTTTTGACGTTATAGTAGGGATGGATTGGTTGACCCAATACCATGCAGAGGTGGTTTATTTTGACAAGATTGTTCATATGCCTCTTTTGTCTGGTGAAACCTTAGAGGTTCGTGGAGCGAAACCCGCTAGTAGCCTTAAACTAATGACAAACACCCAAGCCCAGAGATACCTAAGAAAGAATTATCTGGCTTTCTTGGCACGTGTCGTAGAGGAGAAAGACAAGGGTAAAACTATTCAAGACATCCCGGTCGTTTGAGATTATCCTGAGGTTTTTCCTGAAGACTTACCTGGTTTACCCCCAGCGCGTCAAATCGAGTTCCGTATTGACCTTGTACCTGATGCTAAGCCGATTGCTAAATCTCCATACCGTCTTGCACCGTCTGAGATGCAAGAGTTTTCGAAGCAGCTGCAAGAGTTATCAGACAAAGGATTTATTTGTCCGAGCTTTTCTCCTTGGGGCGCACCTGTCCTATTTGTAAAGAAGAAGGATGGATCATTCCGAATGTGTATCTATTATCGTGAGCTTAACAAACTCACCATCAAAAATCAATATCCCCTACCTCGCATTGATGATCTCTTTGATCAGCTTCAGGGTGCTACCTGTTTTTCGAAGATTGATCTACGTTCTAGGTATCATCAGCTTCGCGTATCCGAAGAAGATATTCCCAAGACTGCTTTCCGCACACGATACGGCCACTATGAGTTTACTGTTATGCCTTTTGGTTTAACGAATGCTCCTGCCGTCTTCGTGGACTTAATGAATAGGGTTTGTAAGCCTTATTTAGATAAGTTCATCATCGTCTTCATTGATGACATCTTGATTTATTCCAAGACATGAGCTGACCACAAACAACATCTCCGTCTAACAATGGAACTCCTAAAGAAGGAACAACTTTTTGCTAAATTCTCCAAGTGTGAATTTTGGCTTAGGGAAGTTCAATTTTTGGGACATATTGTTAACGAACAAGGTATACATGAAGATCCCGCCAAAATCAGTGCAATTAAGGATTGGAATACACCAACTACTCCTACTGAGGTTCGTTCATTTCTGGGTCTCGCGGGTTATTACCGCCGCTTTATTGCAAACTTCTCCAAGATTGCGGTTCCTCTCACAGCCTTAACTCAAACGAATAAACCTTTTGAGTGGGGACCCAAACAAGAAGAAGCTTTTCAGACCTTGAAACATAAACTCTGCGACGCTCCTGTGTTGTCTTTACCTGAGGGAAACGACGACTTTGTCGTATATTGTGACGCATCGAATCTAGGCCTTGGCTGTGTTCTCATGCAAAGGAACAAAGTCATAGCCTACGCATCAAGAGAATTGAAAATCCATGAGAAAAACTACACAACTCATGATCTTGAGTTGGGCGCTGTGGTTTTTGCTCTCATGATTTGGAGACACTACCTTTACGGAACAAAATGTGTGGTTTTCACAGACCACAAAAGTCTCCAACACATCTTCAATCAGAAGGAACTAAATATGAGGCAACGACGTTGGGTAGAACTTCTAAACGACTACGACTGCGAGATTCGCTACCATCCTAGAAAGGCGAATGTCGTAGCCGATGCGCTAAGTCGTAAGGAACGAGTCAAGCTTCATTGTGTTCATGTTCGATCTGATATTCAAACCTGCATTTCTCAAGCTCAATGTACTTATGTTTCACAGAACTTGATGGGTAAGGAATTACCATATCATCTTACGCCTCACCTTGAACTGAAGGACGATGGGTTATATTATTTCATGGACCGTTTGTGGGTTCCAATTCAAGACAATCTCCGCACCTTGTTGATGGATGAAGCTCATAAGTCTCGTTATTCAATTCATCCTGGTGCAGAATGAAGAAAGACATTGCCTTATACGTATCAAAATGCCTTACTTGTCTGAAGGTTAAGGCAGAACATCAACATCCCTCTGGATTATTGGAACAACCAGAGATACCGGTTTGGAAATGGGAAAACATTGCCATGGATCTCATTACCAAACTACCGCGCACTAATAGAGGTCATGATGCCATTTGTGTAGTAGTTGATCGTTTGACAAAATCTGCTCACTTCTTGCCAATCCGTGAGGATCTCTCTGCTGAAAAGCTTGCCAAGATCTATGTAGATGAGATTGTATCCCGACATGGTGTTCCTTTGAACATCATATCAGACCGAGATGCTCGATTCTCATCTCACTTTTGGAGAACCATGCAATCTGCTATGGGAACCCAAATTAATCTGATCACAGCTTATCATCCTCAAACGGATGGACAATCTGAAAGAACAATCCAGACATTGGAGGATATGCTTAGAGCTTGTGTGATCGATTTTGGTGGTAGTTGGGATTCGCATCTTCCATTGATCGAATTTTCCTACAATAATAGTTATCACTCCAACATCAACATGGCTCATTTCGAAGCTTTATACGATCGAAAATGTCGTTCGCCGGTCTGCTGGAATGAGATTGGTGAAGCTCAACTCACTGGACCTGAACTCATTCTAGAGACTACATACAAAGTCAAGAAAATTCGCGACAACCACTTAACAGCTAGAAGCCGTCAAAAGAGTTACGCGGATAGAAGGCGCAAGCCTTTGGAATTCCAAGTCGGTGATCTCGTCCTACTCAAGGTATCTCCTTGGAAAGGTGTAATCAGATTTGGAAAGAAAGGAAAACTTGCACCACGATATGTTGGACCATTCAAGATCGTTGAAAGAATCGGAAAAGTAGCCTACAGACTTGAGCTGCCTCCTGAAGTTGGAAATGTTCATCCAACTTTCCACGTGTCCAATCTAAAAAAGTGTTTGGCTGATGAAAACCTCCACATCCCCCTTGATGAAATTCGTGTCGACAACACGAGGCACTTCGTCGAGAAACCTGTGGAAATATTGGACCATCAAGTCAAGAAGCTCAAGCGGAAGCACATACGGATAGTCAAAGTTCGCTGGGAATCCAAACGTGGCCCAAAGTTTACTTGGGAACGAGAGGATCAAATGAAGGCGAAATATCCACACCTTTTCCCACAAGTTTCCTCTAATTAAATTTCGGGACGAAATTTCCAAAAGTAGGGGAGACTGTGACATCTGTGTATTTTAATCCTTGTACTGTTCCGAACAACTTTGTATTTAATAAAATATGGTGTTTTAATTTCAATATTTGTTTAATTATTTGTGACATTAGTACGTTTTCAATCATTGTTCAATCCCGAACTCTCAAACCTGTTCTGGAAGTGAAATCATAAACCGTTACGTAAACATAATCAGTTTAACGCGACGTACACTCCGGAACTATGACATAAGCCAAACATACCCTAAATAACCTTTACATAACTTAGAAATAAGTTTCAAAGGATTCGGTATGGCAAAAACATGTTTACTCGAACTTTAGAACTATTTGCGACAAAACTGCGTAACGAACGTTGGTGACCGCCCGGATAATATTTAATCCTAAAAATATTCTGTTATGATTAAAATTTTAGTTTTAATCATGTTCGTGTTGAAAAATAAATTAAAACGCTTAAAAACGTTATTTTTCAAGTTTATACGCGTACCGCGTGTTACTTCGCAACACAGTGCTTATACTGCAAAACGCAGATAAAGCAGTCAGTCTCGGCAACTGATATTTATTTCAGCAATAATATGGCAAGTTTATTTTTATAGAATAATAAAAATAATTTAAAACGCCATAAATCGGGATTTAAACGCTAGATAAAATACCTAGTATCTAACCGAACAACCGGACATTACCCGGAACACCAAATTATTGCCAGAAACATTGTTTAATTATTTCTTGGCTAGTTATGATCCGCGAACACCCTAACACACTATATAATGTGTCATACACTTAAAAGTCTAGACTTTTCACTTAAACCTCCAACTATTATCTAATTTACCATTCAAATTTACATTTACCCCCCCCCCCTTGGAAATTACGGTCACAAGGACCCCACCAAGATCACACCATACCTCCTAGATTTCATTCTTTTTTCATATAGATCTTTGGTTGATTTGGTTGCCAAAATATTGGTGGAAGATTATAAGTAGGGCACTTGGATTCTAAAGATCATCATACTTCACAACACTCAACATTTCACTCCATCTTCCTCTCTCTCTCTCTCTCTCTCTCTCCCCCCCATAACTGTACACACCGTCACCACCCCCATTTCCAATTTTGCAACCTTGTTCTTGAAGATTAAACTCTATTCCAAGCTAGTTTCAAGTTGGTGTGAAGATCCAAAGGAGTTTCAAATGTGTTTTCAAGTGATTTCAAGCTCCATATCATCAAAATCTCATCAAAAAAAAAAAAAACTCACTTGAATCTTGAAGGTATAAAGTTTATGTTTAAACCATACACTTGATTCTTGGTTGTTCTTGATGATTGGAAGTTTCTCTTGAATCTTGGAGTTTTTCACAAACTTGAAATCTAAAAAGAAATGGGTCTTGATACAAAATAAAAATGGTAGTATATATGTGTGTATATATAACCGTATATATATATGTATGTGTATGAGATTTGAGTTTGAGTTGATTTTTGATAAATACTTGTTTAGGATGTTTGCTTGCATGAACAAGATTATGTACAAATGTGTTAGAGATATAAAGGAGTGATTGAATCATGAGTTGTAATTTGAAATAATGTTAGTATTTTGACATGTAAATGGCCAAAAATTTATTTGAAATATTTGAGAATTTTTAAGTTGTTGCTTGTTCTTGAATGATAGTTAAAATGCAAGTGTTTGATGATTTTTGCATGATATGAGGAATGTTCAATTAAATCTGTAAGTAAACATGAATAAATTACATGTTTGATGCATTTAAATTCATATGAAATGATGATGATACGATAGTGTGCTTTAGACACTTGTACATAAGAATGCATGTTGATTTAAAGCTCAAGAAATGATAAAAAATGATTGTATGATAAAAATGTTTTAGAACAGATTATAAACACTAAAAATAACATTATTTGGTATATCATAATGGCATGAGACTTTGTCATAGGTTTGATAGCTTTGCATGTTGTACATATAGCTTAGAAAGTGGTAAAATATGTGAAATTTGCATGATTTATGTGCTTTATGTGAGACACTATCATGAGTATAACCACTGTTTTATTCAGTAAATAACATGGGTTATGTTAAAATATCAATTCGTTACGATTTGGGAAGGTTAGGGTAACGTTTAATGCAAAACTATGCGGTAAAACGGTTAAAAATCGGCTTTTCGGAGGATTTTTATAAAACTGTTTTAGATCAGTAAGTAAACTGATATTTTTGATATGAAAATAATTATTTTATCTTATATTAAGTTTACTTGGTGTTTGGTTAGTCATACGTGACTTCCGGCGCCCAAAAACGTTACCGAATCGCTAAAATTCGCGTTTTTCAATGTACACTAGAATGGGTTGTTCATGGGTTAATTTTATGTGTTACAAGATGTTATGGGATTTATAATATGTGTATGATGACATGTTTATAGTTGACAAGATTATGTGTATTACGATATTTATTTTATGTCACAATAAGTATATATATTACGACGCGTAAATCGTAGATATATTGCTTATAACATGATGAGGGTCACCAATAAAATCGTTCAAGTCGCAAAGTTCTTAAAATATATATGTGAACGCATATATTATATATATATTCACACCAACATAATCAAAAAAATAATAACTTTTCGAGAAAATCTCGAAGTTATGTGAAAATTCTAAGTATCGGAGAAACTCAGGTATTTTTGTGAGTTTTTGATTATTAAATCGTTCTTATTAATTTAGGACGAATAAACAATTTGAGGAATTTTGTTAACATATAAAAACGCACAAAATGGTGAGTACATAGTTCCCCTATTTTACGTTTTCAAATGTTTTGGGGTGAAGCATATGTGCATAACTTTACTTTTCGTTTTCATGACATTATACATGTTCTATTACATATTACACATAATACATTATTTCAAAGACATTTTTATGGTATCTTGACTTAGTATACCTAACATTTGGTTTCAAAGACATTTTATTGGCATATTGACTTAGTATGCCTAATGCATGATTTTACAAAGACGTTTCTCATGACATGCTTACATTGAAAAGGACATTTGGTATGTTTAACGGGTTAGTAGTAGATTCATCAACATTGATCTCGCTGCTCGGTAGTATGTAATAGCGCTATAGGACTTGACAAATCCCGTTCCCGCATTCTAGGAATTTCGGAATGGGAATGACAAAATCCGAATACATTTTTGATAAACCTTAATCCTGATAAGGGTTTATCCGACAGTCTCAAGGCTTGAGTGTATGCGATAAACAAACCACATAAATGTTCATATCGATAAAAGCAATGGTTTTCAAAACATAACTTTTGATTTTAACTTTTGGTTATTCAAAGACCTTGTTTTGTACATGACATTTGACATTGGACATTGACATTGACATTTAAACAAGACATTATTTCATGGTTATTAATAAGTGATTTAAATAACGAGACGTGTACAATATGATAAAAGCATGGTGGATACGCCGCTGGTACTTCCTATATATAAGTGCTTTTATTATATTGCATATCGTGGCGTTATCTAAACCACTTCAACAAAGACAGGATATGACATATTTTATACATATTATTTTCATTTGGTTATTTACATAACCATACATCATTCTTTTATATCATTTGATTTTCATATGATTTTATAAAAGAAAATATTTTATAAGGTTCATGACTACATTTCATTAACCATTTCTTTTAACATTCAAAGTCATGAATCTTCAACACTAAACCTTTGTTACTCACAGGCATTTTTATGCTGACGTATTTACTTTCACATATGTTTCAGGAGCGAATGTTTGATGTGAGCGAGCTACACTTAGGGCAACTTGGGCCTTAGCAATCTAAAATCAAGAAAGTTATCATCTTTTATGTTATGTGTTTTGTTTGAACTAAGACAATGTAATAATTTAAGCTTGTAGAACTCAACTCTAATTATTATGTGTTTTGAAACAATAATTCTGCCACACGACTCCCCGACGCTTCCGCCGCAGTTTGTTGTTTTACGCGGTCAGGGTGTGACATGTTTAGTGACGGCATCAGATTCCTAATTGATGGAGAAAGGTCTGGTGGCAAGAAAATCTGCTTCTAAGAGGTTGTCAAGTGTTTTCGCTCGACGATTCCATTCTTGGGTGGTTGATTTGGCCCTTGTTCCCGTAACTCGAATCCTAGCCCGGTATATCCCATTTTAATTTCACAGCATTGTGAACCTTACGGCTTTTTTACTCTCTGATCGATGTTCTCGGCATTGAAAAATCTTCGTAAACTAAATCACACGTGTATATGTTGACATTTAAGAGATATACAGTCAAGAAAATTAAAGGCAATGGTGATGTATATGCGGATAAGACACAAAAAAACACTAAACAAATGGCTACAATTTAAGGAATGTGTTTAGCGACGGCATCAGATTCCTAATTGATGGAGAAAGGTCTGGTGGCAAGAAAAGCTTCTTCAAGGAGGTTGTCAAGCGTTTTGCCTCGACGATTCCATTCATGGGTGGTTGGTTTGGCCCTTGTTCCTGTAACTCGAATCCTAGCCCGGTATATCCCATTTTAATTTTACACCATTGTGAACCTTACGCCTTTTTTACTCTCTGATCGAGGTTCTCGGGATTGAAAAATCTTCGTAAACTAAATTACACGTGTATATGTTGACATTTAAGAGATATACAGTCAAGAAAATCAAGGGCAATGGTGATATATATGCGGATTAGACACCAAAAAAACACTCAACAAATGGCTACAATTTAAGAAATGCGTTTAGTGACGGCATCAGATTCCTAATTGATGGAGAAAGGGTTGGTGGCAAGAAAAGCTACTTCTAGGAGGTTGTCAAGTGTTTTCGCTCGACGATTCCATTATTGGGTGGTTGGTTTGGCCCTTGTTCCTGTGACTCGAATCCTTCCCCGGTATATCCCAATTTAATTTTACACCATTGTGAACCTTAGGCCTTTTTTACTCTCTGATCTAGGTTCTCGGCATTGAAAAATCTTCGTAAACTAAATCACACGGGTATATGTTGACATTTAACAGATATACAGTCATGAAAATCAAGGGCAATGGTGATATATATGAGGATTAGACACCAAAAAAAAAACACTCAACAAATGGCTACAATTTAAGGAATGTGTTTAGTGACGGCATCAGATTCCTAATTGATGGAGAAAGGTCTGGTGGCAGGAAAAGCTGCTTCTAGGAGGTTGTCAAGTGTTTTCGCTCGATGATTCCATTCTTGGGTGGTTGGTTTGGCCCTTGTTCCTGTAACTCGAATCCTAGCCTGGTATATCCCATTTTACTTTTACACCATTGTGAACCTTACGCCTTTTTTACTCTCTGATCGAGGTTCTCGGCATTGAAAAATCTTCGTAAACTAAATCACACGTGTATATGTTGACATTTAAGAGATATACAGTCATGAAAATCAAGGACAATGGTGATATATATGCGGATTAGACACAAAAAAAAACACTCAACAAATGGCTACAATTTAAGGAATGTGTTTAGTGACGGCATCAGATTCCTAATTGATGGAGAAAGGTCGGTGGCAAGAAAACCTGCTTCTAGGAGGTTGTCAAGTGTTTTCGCTCGACGATTCCATTCTTGGGTGGTTGGTTTGGCCCTTATTCCTGTAACTCGAATCCTAGCCTGGTATATCCCAATTTACTTTTACACCATTGTGAACCTTACGCCTTTTTTACTCTCTGATCGAGGTTCTCGGCATTGAAAAATCTTCGTAAACTAAATCACACGTGTTTATGTTGACATTTAAGAGATATACACTCAAGAAAATCAAGGGCAATGGTGATTTATATGCGGATTAGACACAAAAAAAAACACTCAACAAATGGCTACAATTTAAGGAATGTGTTTAGTAATGGCATCAGATTCCTAATTGATGGAGAAAGTTCTGGTGGCAAGAAAAGCTGCTTCTAGGAGGTTGTCAAGTGTTTTCGCTCGACGATTCCATTCTTGGGTGGTTGGTTTGGGCCTTGTTCCTGTTATTCGAATCCTGGCCCGGTATATCCTATTTTAATTTTACACCATTGTGAATCTTACGCCTTTTTTACTCTCTGATCGAGGTTCTCGGCATTGAAAAATCTTCGTAAACTAAATCACATGTGCATACATTGACATTTAAGAGATATACAGTCAAGAAAATCAAGGGCAATGGTGATATATATGCGGATTAGACACAAAAAAAAAACACTCAACAAGTGGCTACAATTTAAGGAATGTGTTTAGTGACTGTATCAGATTCCTAATTGATGGGGAAAGGTCTGGTGGCAAGAAAAGCTGCTTCTAGGAGGTTGTCAAGTGTTTTCGCTCGAAGATTCCATTCTTGGGTGGTTGGTTTAGCCCTTGTCCCTGTAACTCGAATCTTAGCCTAGTATATCCCATTTTAATTTTACACCATTGTGAACCTTAGGCCTTTTTTACTCTCTGAGCGAGGTTCTCGGCATTGTAAAATCTTCGTAAACTAAATCACACGTGTATATGTTGACATTTGAGAGATATACAGTCAAGAAAATCAAGGGCAATGGTGATATATATGCGAATTAGAGACAAAAAAAACACTCAACAAATGGCTACAATTTAAGGAATGTGTTTAGTAACGGCATCAGATTCCTAATTGATGGAGAAATTTCTGGTGGCAAGAAAAGCTGCTTCTAGGAGGTTGTCAAGTGTTTTCGCTCGACGATTCCATTCTTGGGTGGTTGGTTTGGCCCTTGTTCCTGTTACTCGAATCCTAGCCCAGTATCTCCCATTTTAATTTTACACCATTGTGAACCTTACGCCTTTTTTACTCTCTAATCGAGGTTCTCGGCATAGAAAAATCTTTATAAACTAAATCACACGTGTATATGTTGACATTTAAGAGATATATAGTCAAGAAAATCAAGGAAAATGGTGATTTATATGCGGATTAGACACAAAAAAAAAACACTCAACAAATGGCTACAATTTAAGGAATGTGTTTAGTAATGGCATCAGATTCCTAATTGATGGAGAAAGTTCTGGTGGCAAGAAAAGCTGCTTCTAGGAGGTTGTCAAGTGTTTTCGCTCGACGATTCCATTCTTGGGTGGTTGGTTTGGGCCTTGTTCCTGTTATTCGAATCCTGGCCCGGTATATCCTATTTTAATTTTACACCATTGTGAACCTTATGCCTTTTTTACTCTCTGATCGAGGTTCTCGGCATTGAAAAATCTTCGTAAACTAAATCACATGTGCATACATTGACATTTAAGAGATATACAGTCAAGAAAATCAAGGGCAATGGTGATATATATGCGGATTAGACACAAAAAAAAAACACTCAACAAGTGGCTACAATTTAAGGAATGTGTTTAGTGACTGTATCAGATTCCTAATTGATGGAGAAAGGTCTGGTGGAAAGAAAAGCTGCTTCTAGGAGGTTGTGATGTGTTTTCTGTAACACCTGTGCCTCCACGGCCATCAAACAAATGCCAAACCAATGAAATAATGTATTTCATACTTTGGACTTGTATGAATTTGTGTATCTTTTGCACATATCGACTCATGTTCGATTTCAAGCTCTAAATCGCTTTCTGGAAGGTTATACGCGCACTAATGCGTAAATATAACCAGTTTAATGCAACGAACACTCTGGAATAGTGAAATAGGCTTAACATACCTTAAATAACCTATACATAACTTAGATATAAGTTTTGGAAGGTTTGGTGTGGTGAAATCAAAGTTAAATCGCTTACAGGGACTAAAATTGACAAACTGCGAAAGTATGCCAATTTGAACTGTAACAGACATTCTGGAACATGACCATAAGTTAAACACACCTTAAATATCCTTTACATAGCTTAGAAATAGGCTTTGAGGGGTTCGGTGTGCTAAAATAAACTTTAGGGTCATTCAGGGACTAAAAGTGTCAAAAAGTGCACAAGTTTGCATTTTCGCGCATAACTTACGTTCTGAATACATCTGGACATCCAAAAATTTATGTAAGCATGACTACATTATATTTTAGTGTTCGCCTTAAGATAAATCCATTCGTCGCGTCATTTGGATCGTTTTTCGCGCTTATGCGCATTCCGTCGTAATTAAGCGAACATCGCGTTCGTACGGCTAAACGAACCGACATCCGAGATATTTTTGAGCATGTTTTAAGTTCCCTATACTTTAAACTTCATTTTAGAGCTTTGAAATGGGGTTAACGGGCCTTAAACGTGTCAAAAATGGGCTGATTGCACTGCAGGGACCAAAACTGTAAATCTGCCAAAGTTGTTACCTTACGGACCTCAACATTGGCAGCTTTACGGTCCGTAAGGCAACCTGCAGACCAGATGCAGTGTATTAACAGCCTGTTTGCAGCTGTTTTAACCACAACCACATGTTTTAAATTGCTTAATCACTAAGATAAGGAGCATATGTGGCTCCATAACCTTTGTGACAAGTGTACGGCTCGGATCGTGGCACGATATTCAAGAAACGATCCTAGCGGCTCTACTTTTTCTATAAATACCCACCCCCCTTTGGCTTAAAAACCCACAAATCTGATCATTTGGGCTCTAAGTTGGAACCTTCGTTTCATACCTGAGCTATTTTGATCTGGGTTAGCATTCGGGGACCCTTCGTAAGTATTCTTTCGTTCTTTTCCTTATTTTATTGCTTTTCGAGTCAGAAAGTCAAACTTTGTTTGACTTTCAGCGTTGACCAGTAATGGTCAATGCGAAGTTCGTTTGAACTTCGCAACGTGATTGTAATCACGATGGTCATAGTCCCTTGGGATTATGCCTACTGATTACCACGTTGTTTAGGGTCGTAGGGTAAGCGATCTGATAAATCGCTTATACCTTCGAACTCGACCCAGTTTGGTCGATCATTAGGATCCGACCAAATACATTAGGTGACCATAGTAGGTAGGGAATAACCTTCCGAGGTTATACCCTATGGTCACATCGTTTAAGTAGTTGTATGATAGGTAGTTTATATGCCTTAGGTAAATTACCAGAATACCCTTTTCATGTATAATTGGTAATTAAGCATATGTAACCTAAACTTTTGTCACATAACTGATTATGTAACATGTCTAGGCATATAACACTTGTCATAGGACTAGTTAGACGGTCCGAACGCGTTTCACGCGCACGACGCGTTAAAGTAGCATAAGTTACCTTAATGGGTCGCGATGGGTCGATAATACTTAGGTTAAGTTTCATTTAGTATGTAGGCTTTGTTAAACCATATCATATGAGTTCCTACACTCATTTGGTTTACAAACCCTCCTGCTACCCAGTCTTCCGATTTAGGTCCGGGTTAATTATGTAGTTACCTATATTAGGTACCGTTTGATTTCCGGGACTCCTCTAGCTTACTTGGTAGTTGTTCAAGACCTCCAATCATTCTCAGGCGAGTACATTATTCCCCTCTTTTACTGTTTTCAACTGTTTTGGGGTGACTCATATGTGCTAAATGTTTTCGATGTTATAACGATGGTTTTAAAAACGATTAAGACGATTTATACAAAACTAATAACGATTTCATAAAGTGAACAAACTTGTTGGTTGTAGTTACATAACAAATGACATTCATTAGCAATGATCAAGCCGACCAGTATTAGGTTATGGTACCATAGGATCTGACAAATCCCGTTATTTACTACACCCGTGGTTATGTGTGGGTATGGTAGGTAGCGACTGAATCTGTAATTATTAACTTACCCTATGGAGGTTTGTTAATACGAAAACGAGAAGCGACGAGAGTCACGAAGGTTTGAATGTTATTAGCGAGACGACCTTATAAGTAGTTTCACGACCTAAAACGAATTAAACGATTTACGATTGGTTTTCACACGATGTTTTAACGATTGGGTAACGATTGGGTTTCACACGATGTTTTAACGATTGGGTAAACGATTGGCTTCAAAGCGATATACGATATTATTTTGGTTATACATATTACATGATTTACATTTGGGCATGAACATTACTTTGGTGGTTTGGTTTGGATTAAGTGATTAAGTAACAATGCGTGTGGAATATGATACAAGCATGGTGGATACGCCGCTGGTACTTCCTATATATAAGTGTTTGTATGGTATTACATATTGTAGCGTTATTTGAATCATTTCAGTTTGAGACATAGAACATTTTATACAAGTAACATACTTTTCACAAGACATTTATTTACAAACAACTTATCTTATACAAACTCATTTTTACATGGTTATTTATTTAATCATGCATTATTCTCTTATTTATACATATCACCTGAACTTATCATTGTTTTTCAAATAATTTACTAAAACAAATGTTTTTGGGTTAAGAGTCATGGCTACGAGGTTTTACAAATTATAACTCGCTTGATTTGAGTTGGTTAATTAAGTTGCAATATTATACTCTTTTCAAAACAAGGTTTTTAAATAAAGTATTGCAACGTCTAAATTAGCCATGATTTCGACACTCCTACAAAACCTATGTACTCGCCAGCATTTCTTTGCTGACCTCGTTTTCACATATGTTTCAGGTATTGTTGAATGATATCGATTGATAAGATGCATGCTCACATAGGACTGGACAAGGCCTTAGTGACTCAATAACAATGATAGACTATGTTTAATTAGTGTATTTAGATTTCAAGACGATGTAATTATTCAATGTTTAATAAAACGAAACACTTTTTGGTATCCATGGTTATGAAACATTAATTCTGTTGCAACACGCCCCGATGTTTCCGCCGCGATTTGTTGTTTTACGCGGTCGGGGTGTGACAGAAAAGATGGTATCAGAGCCAATGGTTATAGGGAATTAGGTTATTAGTAATGCTTTGACCTAGTCTATAACCTTCTTAGGACCCTAACGCGAGTTTACTTGCGTTTAGTCATAAAACAATACCGTCACCTATCCTTAGGCGACGACCACAACAAGAACATAAATTTCAAAACCGCTTTGAAAACTAATCATCTGTTCTAGGATGATTGATTACTAGGTTTTGAACCCTCTATTGTAAGGTTTTGAACTCTCTATTAGATGGTTTTGAACCTCTTTGAGTTTTCAAAACTTCGTCAAGGTTTTGGGTTTTAAATAATGTGAACACGTGCAAACTGGAAGGGTGAATGCCTGTATTCTGGGTTTTCTGGCTAGGCAAGCACTTCGTATACATCTCATCAGACGCGAGACCAGTTGTGCTTACCTGGGAATTCTTGGGATGAGTGTTCACTTATTAGGCGAGCATGTCTTCGCGATACATTATTTTTGACCCATTTACTTTGATCAGTCACCGTCTCATTTGTTTGCCTTAGGTAACAAACAAATGATCGCAATCTTCATGCGTTATCATTCTGTTTTGATTGTCCAATAATCTTTCACCTGTTTCTCCCTATGCCTTTCTTTTTCTTCAAGAATGTCTCTTCATCACGATGACGCCCAGATATCTGAGCAAGCAGCCAAAATTTGCTCAGCGAATAGGCGAAGTAGCCCTGAAGACTGTTGAATTAGCTACTGCCATGTATCATCTCCAGGATGAAGCCACTCAAGAGTCACCAAGACAGGCAGGACCTAGTCAGGTGACAGCACCATCAGCCACTAAACCAATCGAGGAATCAAAGACCATGGATGAACGATCCCCTAAGAAGTCAAAGAAGCGAAAGGCTTCTCAGAGCTTCGCCATGGTCGCTCACAATGGTAAAGCAGTCCCCAACCAACCAGCTCAACCCCCTGCTAGGTGTGTATGGCTTTTCCTATGATACCTACATCAAGGAACTATGTACCTTACAAACTACTCTTGTGATTTCTCTCTTTCAAATGATTGCTCATGATTCCCTCAAAAATTTTAAGTACTCGTTTCACTCTAAGAAACAAAGTACAGAAAATTAAGTGACATTATGAGTAATCGTGCTTTTCGCACATCTGTGCCTTTAAATCCTTGGTTAGATAACTAAGGGTATTTTCAAATCTCATACCCATTACGTTTTGATTTTTCAACATACACAGTACCAGTATTTCAAAACAATCTTCATGGTCTCAAAATATTTCATATAGTTTGAAAACAATTTTTCTAGATGCATTGTCTATGTTATTTCAAAAACATTGGCCATGTTATCAAAACCAACCTTTCTAATTTCAAAATATTTCATATAGTTTGAAAACAATTTTTCTAGATGCATTGTCTATGTTATTTCAAAAACATTGGCCATGTTATCAAAACCAACCTTTCTAATTTCAAAATATTTCATATAGTCTGAAGACAATATTAACACAATACATTTTCTGATCAAGTGCATGATTTCGAAAAGCATCATTCATGTCTTTCAAAAACCTTATACATAATTTCAAAATTCATTTCGCATGATTTTAAAAACATTTTTGTAAATATATCTACCTAATACACCTACTTTATTTCAAAAGTATTATATATAAGGTTTCAAAAAACGTTAAACACATTTTTCTTAAAAGAACCCCATGCATAGTTTTCAAAAATATTTTTCCTCATACATTGACTTAACCTTCAAAATTCTGCTTCATATGTCGCCTTGACATATCAAGCATCTCAACTTCATAAGCATTTTACATCATGTTTTGACCTAAGCACATCCAGTGCAAGGTTTCAAAACATCTTCAACTTCTAAAATTCATATGGGATCTTTTTATCTTTACAATTAGACCCTTGTGGATAATCATCATTCAAATCAGAGTCCTTAATCGGATTCCTTATGTACCTTAATTCGAACACTTCGGTTCCTAGTAATCGAAATCGAATTTTCTTTTTTTGAATCTTTCTATCCTTATAGTTGGATTCTTGATAACGTTTAAAGTACCAAATGAAATTCACGGAATGGATTCCTAGTGTGCTTTAAATGCATGTACGCAATTTACAAGACAAATTAACGAACAATTTTGTGGTTATATGATATGTGTTTATGTGTTCTCCTCTATGTTTTTGTGTGTTACGATTTTCCAAATCCTCATAGAATCGTTCATATCTTCATATGAGAGATTCATAGTAGGATATTCAAAAGGTACTACCTTAAATCCTTATGGGCTTCTACCTGGTAGTTAAGACCCTTGGGTTATATAGTACCACTCCATGATTCATAAGAGACCCTCTTAGTAGTCTAGTCAAAAAGATTGATTCACAATTTGGTTAGAGAACGACATCTAGTGATGTAGCTGAACAGACTCCTTGATAGTCTATTTAGATCAATTATTGATTTAATTTAAAGGACTCTATGGCGGTCTAGTCACACTCATCACCGGTTTGTTCATTTGGTTTTCCCCTACACACTATAAAATAGACTGTGTGAATTGTGCAAAGAATTGTCTGATTATGGACGCGTACATAATTATAAAATTTAGTGCACAGAAACACAGTAAGATTTACTATGTGTAAGAACCGATAGTGACAACAATAACGAAATGAGACGATGTAATGGAGGTATGGTGGACGCACCAATGACGCTTCATATACTTGTATATAAGTATCCCTCTTACATTGCAATCATGATGTTATTAAAGTTACTAGAAGTTCAAGAACCCTAACCAATGTTATTTGATCTTTTCAACTTCATGTTTTAAACTGTCACAAGTTTCCTCTAAATAAATTTCGGGACGAAATTTCCTAAAGTAGGGGAGACTGTAACACCTGTGCCTCCACGGCCATCAAACAAATGCCAAACCAATGAAATAATGTATTTCATACTTTGGACTTGTATGAATATGTGTATCTTTTGCACATATCGACTCATGTTCGATTTCAAGCTCTAAATCGCTTTCTGGAAGGTTATACGCGCACTAATGCGTAAATATAACCAGTTTAATGCAACGAACACTCCGGAATAGTGAAATAGGCTTAACATACCTTAAATAACCTATACATAACTTAGATATAAGTTTTGGAAGGTTTGGTGTGGTGAAATCAAAGTTAAATCGCTTACAGGGACTAAAATTGACAAACTGCGAAAGTATGCCAATTTGAACTGTAACAGACATTCTGTAACATGACCATAAGTTAAACACACCTTAAATATCCTTTACATAGCTTAGAAATAGGCTTTGAGGGGTTCGGTGTGCTAAAATAAACTTTAGGGTCATTCAGGGACTAAAAGTGTCAAAAAGTGCACAAGTTTGCATTTTCGCGCATAACTTACGTTCTGAATACATCTGGACATCCAAAAATTTATGTAAGCATGACTATATTATATTTTAGTGTTCGCCTTAAGATAAATCCATTCGTCGCGTCATTTGGATCGTTTTTCGCGCTTATGCGCATTCCGTCGTAATTAAGCGAACATCGCGTTCGTACGGCTAAACGAACCGACATCCGAGATATTTTTGAGCATGTTTTAAGTTCCCTATACTTTAAACTTCATTTTAGAGCTTTGAAATGGGGTTAACGGGCCTTAAACGTGTCAAAAATGGGCTGATTGCACTGCAGGGACCAAAACTGTAAATCTGCCAAAGTTGTTACCTTACGGACCTCAACATTGGCAGCTTTACGGTCCGTAAGGCAACCTGCAGACCAGATGCAGTGTATTAACAGCCTGTTTGCAGCTGTTTTAACCACAACCACATGTTTTAAATTGCTTAATCACTAAGATAAGGAGCATATGTGGCTCCATAACCTTTGTGACAAGTGTACGGCTCGGATCGTGGCACGATATTCAAGAAACGATCCTAGCGGCTCTACTTTTTCTATAAATACCCACCCCCCTTTGGCTTAAAAACCCACAAATCTGATCATTTGGGCTCTAAGTTGGAACCTTCGTTTCATACCTGAGCTATTTTGATCTGGGTTAGCATTCGGGGACCCTTCGTAAGTATTCTTTCGTTCTTTTCCTTATTTTATTGCTTTTCGAGTCAGAAAGTCAAACTTTGTTTGACTTTCAGCGTTGACCAGTAATGGTCAATGCGAAGTTCGTTTGAACTTCGCAACGTGATTGTAATCACGATGGTCATAGTCCCTTGGGATTATGCCTACTGATTACCACGTTGTTTAGGGTCGTAGGGTAAGCGATCTGATAAATCGCTTATACCTTCGAACTCGACCCAGTTTGGTCGATCATTAGGATCCGACCAAATACATTAGGTGACCATAGTAGGTAGGGAATAACCTTCCGAGGTTATACCCTATGGTCACATCGTTTAAGTAGTTGTATGATAGGTAGTTTATATGCCTTAGGTAAATTACCAGAATACCCTTTTCATGTATAATTGGTAATTAAGCATATGTAACCTAAACTTTTGTCACATAACTGATTATGTAACATGTCTAGGCATATAACACTTGTCATAGGACTAGTTAGACGGTCCGAACGCGTTTCACGCGCACGACGCGTTAAAGTAGCATAAGTTACCTTAATGGGTCGCGATGGGTCGATAATACTTAGGTTAAGTTTCATTTAGTATGTAGGCTTTGTTAAACCATATCATATGAGTTCCTACACTCATTTGGTTTACAAACCCTCCTGCTACCCAGTCTTCCGATTTAGGTCCGGGTTAATTATGTAGTTACCTATATTAGGTACCGTTTGATTTCCGGGACTCCTCTAGCTTACTTGGTAGTTGTTCAAGACCTCCAATCATTCTCAGGCGAGTACATTATTCCCCTCTTTTACTGTTTTCAACTGTTTTGGGGTGACTCATATGTGCTAAATGTTTTCGATGTTATAACGATGGTTTCAAAAACGATTAAGATGATTTATACAAAACTAATAACGATTTCATAAAGTGAACAAACTTGTTGGTTGTAGTTACATAACAAATGACATTCATTAGCAATGATCAAGCCGACCAGTATTAGGTTATGGTACCATAGGATCTGACAAATCCCGTTATTTACTACACCCGTGGTTATGTGTGGGTATGGTAGGTAGCGACTGAATCTGTAATTATTAACTTACCCTATGGAGGTTTGTTAATACGAAAACGAGAAGCGACGAGAGTCACGAAGGTTTGAATGTTATTAGCGAGACGACCTTATAAGTAGTTTCACGACCTAAAACGAATTAAACGATTTACGATTGGTTTTCACACGATGTTTTAACGATTGGGTAACGATTGGGTTTCACACGATGTTTTAACGATTGGGTAAACGATTGGCTTCAAAGCGATATACGATATTATTTTGGTTATACATATTACATGATTTACATTTGGGCATGAACATTACTTTGGTGGTTTGGTTTGGATTAAGTGATTAAGTAACAATGCGTGTGGAATATGATACAAGCATGGTGGATACGCCGCTGGTACTTCCTATATATAAGTGTTTGTATGGTATTACATATTGTAGCGTTATTTGAATCATTTCAGTTTGAGACATAGAACATTTTATACAAGTAACATACTTTTCACAAGACATTTATTTACAAACAACTTATCTTATACAAACTCATTTTTACATGGTTATTCATTTAATCATGCATTATTCTCTTATTTATACATATCACCTGAACTTATCATTGTTTTTCAAATAATTTACTAAAACAAATGTTTTTGGGTTAAGAGTCATGGCTACGAGGTTTTACAAATTATAACTCGCTTGATTTGAGTTGGTTAATTAAGTTGCAATATTATACTCTTTTCAAAACAAGGTTTTTAAATAAAGTATTGCAATGTCTAAATTAGCCATGATTTCGACACTCCTACAAAACCTATGTACTCGCCAGCATTTCTTTGCTGACCTCGTTTTCACATATGTTTCAGGTATTGTTGAATGATATCGATTGATAAGATGCATGCTCACATAGGACTGGACAAGGCCTTAGTGACTCAATAACAATGATAGACTATGTTTAATTAGTGTATTTAGATTTCAAGACGATGTAATTATTCAATGTTTAATAAAACGAAACACTTTTTGGTATCCATGGTTATGAAACATTAATTCTGTTGCAACACGCCCCGATGTTTCCGCCGCGATTTGATGTTTTACGCGGTCGGGGTGTGACATTTTCGCTCGACGATTCCATTCTTGGGTGCTTGGTTTGGCCCTTGTTGCTGTAACTCGAATCCTTGCCCGTTATATCACATTTTAATTTTACACCATTGTGAACCTCACGCTTTTTTTATTCTCTGATCGAGGTTCTCGGCATTGAAAAATCTTCGTAAACTAAATCACACGTGTATATGTTGACATTTAAGAGATATACAAGTAAGAAAATCAACGGCAATGGTGATATATATGCGAATTAGACACAAAAAAAAACACTCAACAAATGGCTACAATTTAAGGAATGTGTTTAATGACGACATCAGATTTCTAATTGATGAAGTAAGGTCTGGTGGCAAGAAAAGCTGCTTCTAGGAGGTTGTCAAGTGTTTTCGCTCGATGATTCCATTCTTGGGTGGTTGGTTTGGCCCTTGTTCTTGTAACTCGAATCCTTGCCCGGTATATCCCATTTTAATTTTACACCATTGTGAACCTTACGCCTTTTTTACTCTCTGATCGAGGTTCTCGGCATTGAAAAATCTCCGTAAACTAAATCACACGTGTATATGTTGACATTTAAGAGATATACAGTCCAGAAATCAAGGGCAATGGTGATATATATGCGGATTAGACACAAAAAAAAACACTCTAAAAATGGCTACAATTTAAAGAATGTGTTTAGTGACGGCATCAGATTCCTAATTTATGGAAAAAGGTCTGGTGACAAGAAAAGCTGCTTCTAGGATGTTGTCAAGTGTTTTCGCTCGACGATTCCATTTTTGGGTGGTTGGTTTGGCCCTTGTTCTTGTAACTCGAATCCTAGCCCGGTATATCCCATTTTAATTTTACAACATTGTGAACCTTAGGCCTATTTTACTCTCTTATTGATGTTATCGGCATTGAAAAATCTTCGTAAACTAAATCACACGTGTATATGTTGACATTTAAGAGATATACAGTCATGAAAATCAAGGGAAATGGTGATATATATGCGGATTAGACACCAAAAAAAACACTCAACAAATGGCTACAATTTAAGGAATGTGTTTAGTGACGACATCAGATTCCTAATTGATAGAGAAATGTCTGGTGGCAAGAAAAGCTGCTTTTAGGAGGTTGTCAACTGTTTTCGCTCGATGATTCCATTCTTGGGTGGTTGGTTTGGCCCTTGTTCCTGTAACTCGAATCCTAGCCTAGTATATCCCATTTTAATTTTACACCATTGTGAACCTAAGGCCTTTTTTACTCCCTGATCGAGGTTCTCGGCATTGAAAAATCTTCGTAAACTAAATCACACGTGTATATGTTGACATTTAAGTGATATACAGTCAAGAAAATCAAGGGCAATGGTGATATATATGCGAATTAGAGACAAAAAAAACACTCAACAAATGGCTACAATTTAAGGAATGTGTTTAGTAACGGCATCAGATTCCTAATTGATTGAGAAAGTTCTGGTGGGAAGAAAAACTGCTTCTAGGAGGTTGTCAAGTGTTTTCGCTCGACGATTCCATTCTTGGGTGGTTGGTTTGACACTTGTTCCTGTAACTCGAATCCTTGCCCGGTATATCCCATTTTAATTTTACACCATTGTGAACCTTACGCCTTTTTTACTCTCTGATCGAGGTTCTCGGCATTGAAAAATCTTCGTAAACTAAATCACACGTGTATATGTTGACATTTAAGAGATATACAGTCAAGAAAATCAAGGGCAATGGTGATATATATGCGGATTAGACACAAAAAAAAACACACTCAACAAATGGCTACAATTTAAAGAATGTGTTTAGTGACGGCATCAGATTCCTAATTTATGGAAAAAGGTCTGGTGACAAGAAAAGCTGCTTTTAGGATGTTTTCAAGTGTTTTCGCTCGACGATTCCATTCTTGGGTGGTTGGTTTGGCCCTTGTTCCTGTGACTCGAATCCTTCCCCGGTATATCCCAATTTAATTTTACACCATTGTGAACCTTAGGCCTTTTTTACTCTCTGATCTAGGTTATCGGCATTGAAAAATCTTCGTAAACTAAATCACACGGGTATATGTTGACATTTAACATATATACAGTCATGAAAATCAAGGGCAATGGTGATATATATGAGGATTAGACACCAAAAAAAAAACACTCAACAAATGGCTACAATTGAAGGAATGTGTTTAGTGACGGCATCAGATTCCTAATTGATGGAGAAAGGTCCGGTGGCAAGAAAAGCTGCTTCTAGGAGGTTGTCAAGTGTTTTCGCTCGACGATTCCATTCTTGGGTGGTTGGTTTGGCCCTTGTTCCTGTAACTCGAATCCTAGCCTGGTATATCCCATTTTACTTTTACACCATTGTGAACCTTACGCCTTTTTTACTCTCTGATCGAGGTTCTCGGCATTGAAAAATCTTCGTAAACTAAATCACACGTGTATATGTTGACATTTAAGAGATATACAGTCATGAAAATCAAGGGCAATGGTGATATATATGCGGATTAGACACAAAAAAAACACTCAACAAATGCCTACAATTTAAGGAATGTGTTTAGTGACGGCATCAGATTCCTAATTTATGGAGAAAGGTCTGGTGACAAGAAAAGCTGCTTTTAGGATGTTTTCAAGTGTTTTCGCTCGACGATTCCATTCTTGGGTGGTTGGTTTGGCCCTTGTTCCTGTGACTCGAATCCTTCCCCGGTATATCCCAATTTAATTTTACACCATTGTGAACCTTAGGCCTTTTTTACTCTCTGATCTAGGTTATCGGCATTGAAAAATCTTCGTAAACTAAATCACACGGGTATATGTTGACATTTAACATATATACAGTCATGAAAATCAAGGGCAATGGTGATATATATGAGGATTAGACACCAAAAAAAAAACACTCAACAAATGGCTACAATTGAAGGAATGTGTTTAGTGACGGCATCAGATTCCTAATTGATGGAGAAAGGTCCGGTGGCAAGAAAAGCTGCTTCTAGGAGGTTGTCAAGTGTTTTCGCTCGACGATTCCATTCTTGGGTGGTTGGTTTGGCCCTTGTTCCTGTAACTCGAATCCTAGCCTGGTATATCCCATTTTACTTTTACACCATTGTGAACCTTACGCCTTTTTTACTCTCTGATCGAGGTTCTCGGCATTGAAAAATCTTCGTAAACTAAATCACACGTGTATATGTTGACATTTAAGAGATATACAGTCATGAAAATCAAGGGCAATGGTGATATATATGCGGATTAGACACAAAAAAAACACTCAACAAATGCCTACAATTTAAGGAATGTGTTTAGTGACGGCATCAGATTCCTAATTTATGGAGAAAGGTCTGGTGGCAAGAAAAGCTGCTTCTAGGAGGTTGTCAAGTGTTTTTGCTCGACGATTCCATTCTTGGGCGGATGGTTTTGCCCTTGTTCCTGTAACTCGAATCCTAGCCTGGTATATCCCATTTTACTTTTACACCATTGTGAACCTTACGCCTTTTTTACTATCTGATCGAGGTTCTCGGCATTGAAAAATCTTCGTAAACTAAATCACACGTGTATATGTTGACATTTAAGAGATATACAGTCATGAAAATCAAGGGCAATGGTGATATATATGCGGATTAGACACAAAAAAAAAACACTCAACAAATGGCTACAATTTAAGGAATGTGTTTAGTGACGGCATCAGATTCCTAATTGATGGAGAAATTTCTGGTGGCAAGAAAAGCTGCTTCTAGGAGGTTGTCAAGTGTTTTCGCTCGACGATTCCATTCTTGGGTGGTTGGTTTGGCCCTTGTTCCTGTAACTCGAATCCTAGCCCAGTATCTCCCATTTTAATTTTACACCATTGTGAACCTTACACCTTTTTTACTCTCTAATCGAGGTTCTCGGCATAGAAAAATCTTTATAAACTAAATCACACGTGTATATGTTGACATTTAAGAGATATACAGTCAAGAAAATCAAGGAAAATGGTGATTTATATGCGGATTAGACACCAAAAAAAAACACTCAACAAATGGCTACAATTTAAGGAATGTGTTTAGTAATGGCATCAGATTTCTAATTGATGGAGAAAGTTCTGGTGGCAAGAAAAGCTGCTTCTAGGAGGTTGTCAAGTGTTTTCGCTCGACGATTCCATTCTTGGGTGGTTGATTTGGGCCTTGTTCATGTTATTCGAATCCTGTCCCGGTATATCCTATTTTAATTTTACACCATTGTGAACCTTACGCCTTTTTTACTCTCTGATCGAGGTTCTCGGCATTGAAAAATCTTCGTAAACTAAATCACATGTGCATACGTTGACATTTAAGAGATATACAGTCAAAAAAATCAAGGGCAATGGTGATATATATGCGGATTAGACACAAAAAAAAAACACTCAACAAGTGGCTACAATTTAAGGAATGTGTTTAGTGACTGTATCAGATTCCTAATTGATGGAGAAAGGTCTGGTGGCAAGAAAAGCTGCTTCTAGGAGGTTGTCATGTGTTTTCGCTCGACGATTCCATTCTTGGGTGCTTGGTTTGGCCCTTGTTGCTGTAACTCGAATCCTTGCCCGGTATATCACATTTTAATTTTACACCATTGTGAACCTCACGCTTTTTTTATTCTCTGATCGAGGTTCTCGGCATTGAAAAATCTTCGTAAACTAAATCACACGTGTATATGTTGACATTTAAGAGATATACAGTCCAGAAATCAAGGGCAATGGTGATATATATGTGGATTAGACACAAAAAAAAACACTCCAAAAATGGCAACAATTTAAAGAATGTGTTTAGTGACGGCATTAGATTCCTAATTTATGGAAAAAGGTCTGGTGACAAGAAAAGCTGCTTCTAGGATGTTGTCAAGTGTTTTCGTTCGACGATTCCATTCTTGGGTGGTTGGTTTGGCCCTTGTTCTTGTAACTCGAATCCTAGCCCGGTATATCCAATTTTAATTTTACAACATTGTGAACCTTAGACCTTTTTTACTCTCTGATCGATGTTATCGGCATTGAAAAATCTTCGTAAACTAAATCACACGTGTATATGTTGACATTTAAGAGATATACAGTCATGAAAATCAAGGGAAATGGTGATATATATGCGGATTAGACACAAAAACAAAACACTCAACAAATGGCTACAATTTAAAGAATGTGTTTAGTGACGGCATCAGATTCCTAATTTATGGAAAAAGGTCTGGTGACAAGAAAATCTGCTTTTTGCATGTTGTCAAGTGTTTTCGCTCGACGATTCCATTCTTGGGTGGTTGGTTTGGCCCTTGTTCCTGTGACTCGAATCCTTCCCCGGTATATCCCAATTTAATTTTACACCATTGTGAACCTTAGGCCTTTTTTACTCTCTGATCTAGGTTCTCGGCATTGAAAAATCTTCGTAAATTAAATCACACGGGTATATGTTGACATTTAACAGATATACAGTCATGAAAATCAAGGGCAATGGTGATATATATGAGGATTAGACACCAAACAAAAACACTCAACAAATGGCTACAATTTAAGGAATGTGTTTAGTGACGGCATCAGATTCCTAATTGATGGAGAAATGTCTGGTGGCAAGAAAAGCTGCTTCTAGGAGGTTGTCAAGTGTTTTCGCTCGACGATTCCATTCTTGGGTGGTTGGTTTGGCCTTTGTTCCTGTAACTCGAATCCTAGCCTGGTATATCCCATTTTACTTTTACACCATTGTGAACCTTACGCCTTTTTTACTCTCTGATCGAGGTTCTCGGCATTGAAAAATCTTCGTAAACTAAATCACACGTGTATATGTTGACATTTAAGAGATATACAGTCATGAAAATCAAGGGCAATGGTGATATATATGCGGATTAGGCACAAAAAAAAACACTCAACAAATGGCTACAATTTAAGGAAAGTGTTTAGTGACGGCATCAGATTCCTAATTTATGGAGAAAGGTTTGGTGGCAAGAAAAGCTGCTTCTAGGAGGTTGTCAAGTGTTTTCGCTCGACGATTCCATTCTTGGGTGGTTGGTTTGGCCCTTGTTCCTGTAACTCGAATCCTAGCCTGGTATATCCCATTTTACTTTTACACCATTGTGAACCTTACGCCTTTTTTACTCTCTGATCGAGGTTCTCGGCATTGAAAAATCTTCGTAAACTAAATCACACGTGTATATGTTGACATTTAAGAGATATACAGTCATGAAAATCAAGGGCAATGGTGATATATATGCGGATTAGACACAAAAAAAAAAACTCAACAAATGGCTACAATTTAAGGAATGTGTTTAGTGACGGCATCAGATTCCTAATTTATGGAGAAAGGTCTGGTGGCAACAAAAGCTGCTTTTAGGAGGTTGTCAAGTGTTTTCGCTCGACGATTCCATTCTTTGGTGGTTGGTTTGGCCCTTGTTCCTGTAACTCGAATCCTAGCCCGATATATCACATTTTACTTTTACACCATTGTGAACCTTACGCCATTTTTACTCTCTGATCGAGGTTCTCGGCATTGAAAAATCTTCGTAAACTAAATCACACGTGTATATGTTGACATTTAAGAGATATACAGTCAAGAAAATCTAAGGCAATGGTGATTTATATGCGGATTAGACAAAAAAAAACACTCAAAAACTGGCTACAATTTATGGAATGTGTTTCGTGACGGCATCAACTTCCTAATTGATGGAGAAATGTCTGGTGGCTAGAAAAGCTGCTTCTAGGAGGTTGTCAAGTGTTTTCGCTCGACGATTCCATTCTTGGGTTGTTGGTTTGGCCCTTGTTCCTGTAACTCGAATACTAGCCCGGTATATCCCATTTTATTTTTACACCAATGTGAACCTTACGCCTTTTTTACTCTCTGATCGAGGTTCTCGGCACTGAAAAATCTCCGTAAACTAAATCACACGTGTATATGTTGACATTTAAGAGATATACAGTCCAGAAATCAAGGACAATGGTGATATATATGCGGATTAGACACAAAAAAAAAAACACTCCAAAAATGGCTACAATTTAAAGAATGTGTTTGATGACGGCATCAGATTCCTAATTTTGGAAAAAGGTCTGGTGACAAGAAAAGCTGCTTCTAGGATGTTGTCAAGTGTTTTCGCTCGACGATTCCATTCTTGGGTGGTTGGTTTGGCCCTTGTTCTTGTAACTCGAATCCTAGCCCGGTATATCCCATTTTAATTTTACAACATTGTGAACCTTAGGCCTTTTTTACTCTCTGATCGATGTTATCGGCATTGAAAAATCTTCGTAAACTAAATCACACGTGTATATGTTGACATTTAAGAGATATACAGTCATGAAAATCAAAGGAAATGGTGATATATATGCGGATTAGACACCAAAAAAAACACTCAACAAATGGCTACAATTTAAGGAATGTTTTTAGTGACGACATCAGATTCCTAATTGATAGAGAAATGTCTGATGGCAAGAAAAGCTGCTTCTAGGAGGTTGTCAACTGTTTTCGCTCGATGATTCAATTCTTGGGTGGTTGGTTTGGCCCTTGTTCCTGTAACTCGAATCCTAGCCTAGTATATCCCATTTTAATTTTACACCATTGTGAACCTAAGGCCTTTTTTACTCTCTGATCGAGGTTCTCGGCATTGAAAAATCTTCGTAAACTAAATCACACGTGTATATGTTGACATTTAAGAGATATACAGTCAAGAAAATCAAGGGCAATGGTGATATATATGCGAATTAGAGACAAAAAAAAAACACTCAACAAATGGCTACAATTTAAGGAATGTGTTTAGTAACGGCATCAGATTCCTAATTGATGGAGAAAGTTCTGGTGGCAAGAAAAACTGCTTCTAGGAGGTTGTCAAGTGTTTTCGCTCGACGATTCCATTCTTGGGTGATTGGTTTGACACTTGTTCCTGTAACTCGAATCCTTGCCCGGTATATCCCATTTTAATTTTACACCATTGTGAACCTTACGCCTTTTTTACTCTCTGATCGAGGTTCTCGGCATTAAAAAATTTTCGTAAACTAAATCACACGTGTATATGTTGACATTTAAGAGATATACAGTAAAGAAAATCATGGGCAATGGTGATATATATGCGGATTAGACACCAAAAAAAAAACACTCAAAAAATGGATACAATTTAAGGAATATGTTTAGTGACGGCATCAGATTCCTAATTTATGGAGAAAGGTCTGGTGGCAAGAAAAGCTGCTTCTAGGAGGTTGTCAAGTGTTTTCGCTCGACGATTCCATTCTTGGGTGGCTGGTTTTGCCCTTGTTACTGTAACTCGAATCCTAGCCAGGTATATCCCATTTTAATTTTACACCATTGTGAACCTTACGCCTTTTTTACTCTCTGATCGAGGTTCTCGGCATTGAAAAATCTCCGTAAACTAAATCACACGTGTATATATTGACATTTAAGAGATATACAGTCCAGAAATCAAGGGCAATGGTGATATATATGCGGATTAGACACAAGAAAAAAACACTCCAAAAATGGCTACAATTTAAAGAATGTTTTTAGTGACGGCATCAGATTCCTAATTTATGGAAAAAGGTCTGGTGACAAGAAAACCTGCTTCTAGGATGTTGTCAAGTGTTTTCGCTCGACGATTCCATTCTTGGGTGGTTGGTTTGGCCCTTGTTCTTGTAACTCGAATCCTAGCCCGGTATATCCCATTTTAATTTTACAACATTGTGAACCTTAGGCCTTTTTTACTCTCTGATCGATGTTATCGGCATTGAAAAATCTTTGTAAACTAAATCACACGTGTATATGTTGACATTTCAGAGATATACAGTCATGAAAATCAAGGGAAATGGTGATATATATGCGGATTAGACTAAAAAAAAAACACTCAACAAATGGCTACAATTTAAGGAATGTGTTTAGTGACGACATCAGATTCCTAATTGATAGAGAAATGTCTGGTGGCAAGAAAAGCTGCTTCTAGGAGGTTGTCAACTGTTTTCGCTCGATGATTCCATTCTTGGTTGGTTGGTTTGGCCCTTGTTCCTGTAACTCGAATCCTATCCTAGTATATCCCATTTTAATTTTACACCATTGTGAACCTAAGGCCTTTTTTACTCTCTGATCGAGGTTCTCGGCATTGAAAAATCTTCGTAAACTAAATCACACGTGTATATGTTGACATTTAAGAGATATACAGTCAAGAAAATCAAGGGCAATGGTGATATATATGCGAATTAGAGACAAAAAAAAAAACTCAACAAATGGCTACAATTTAAGGAATGTGTTTAGTAACGGCATCAGATTCCTAATTGATGGAGAAAGTTCTGGTGGCAAGAAAAACTGCTTCTAGGAGGTTGTCAAGTGTTTTCGCTCGACGATTCCATTCTTGGGTGGTTGGTTTGACACTTGTTCCTGTAACTCGAATCCTTGCCCGATATACCCCATTTTAATTTTACACCATTGTGAACCTTACGCCTTTTTTACTCTCTGATCGAGGTTCTCGGCATTGAAAAATCTTCGTAAACTAAATCACACGTGTATATGTTGACATTTAAGAGATATACAGTCAAGAAAATCAAGGGCAATGGTGATATATATGCGGATTAGACACAAAAAAAAAACACTCAACAAATGGCTACAATTTAAAGAATGTGTTTAGTGACGGCATCAGATTCCTAATTTATGGAAAAAGGTCTGGTGACAAGAAAAGCTGCTTTTAGGATGTTGTCAAGTGTTTTCGCTCGACAATTCCATTCTTGGGTGGTTGGTTTGGCCCTTGTTCCTGTGACTCGAATCCTTCCCCGGTATATCCCAATTTAATTTTACACCATTGTGAACCTTAGGCCTTTTTTACTCTCTGATCTAGGTTCACGGCATTGAAAAATCTTCGTAAACTAAATCACACGGGTATATGTTGACATTTAACAGATATACAGTCATGAAAATCAAGGGCAATGGTGATATATATGAGGATTAGACACCAAAAAAAAACACTCAACAAATGGCTACAATTTAAGGAATGTGTTTAGTGACGGCATCAGATTCCTAATTGATGGAGAAAGGTCTGGTGGCAAGAAAAGCTGCTTCTAGGAGGTTGTCAAGTGTTTTCGCTCGACGATTCCATTCTTGGGTGGTTGGTTTGGCCCTTGTTCCTGTAACTCGAATCCTAGCCTGGTATATCCCATTTTACTTTTACACCATTGTGAACCCTACGCCTTTTTTACTCTCTGATCGAGGTTCTCGGCATTGAAAAATCTTCGTAAACTAAATCACACGTGTATATGTTGACATTTAAGAGATATACAGTCTTGAAAATCAAGGGCAATGGTGATATATATGCGGATTAGACACAAAAAAAAAAACACTCAACAAATGGCTACAATTTAAGGAATATGTTTAGTGACGGCATCAGATTCCTAATTTATGGAGAAAGGTCCGGTGGCAAGAAAAGCTGCTTCTAGGAGGTTGTCAACTGTTTTCGCTCGACGATTCCATTCTTGGGTGGTTGGTTTGGCCCTTGTTCCTGTAACTCGAATCCTAGCCTGGGATATCCCATTTTACTTTTACACCATTGTGAACCTTACGCCTTTTTTACTCTCTGATCGACGTTCTCGGCATTGAAAAATCTTCGTAAACTAAATCACACGTGTATATGTTGACATTTAAGAGATATACAGTCATGAAAATCAAGGGCAATGGTGATATATATGCGGATTAGACACAAAAAAAAACACTCAACAAATGGCTACAATTTAAGGAATGTGTTTAGTGACGGCATCAGATTCCTAATTTATGGAGAAAGGTCTGGTGGCAACAAAAGCTGCTTCTAGGAGGTTGTCAAGTGTTTTCGCTCGACGATTCCATTCTTTGGTGGTTGGTTTGGCCCTTGTTCCTGTAACTCGAATCCTAGCCCGATATATCACATTTTACTTTTACACCATTGTGAACCTTACGCCATTTTTACTCTCTGATCGAGGTTCTCGGCATTGAAAAATCTTCGTAAACTAAATCACACGTGTATATGTTGACATTTAAGAGATATACAGTCAAGAAAATCTATGGCAATGGTGATTTATATGCGGATTAGACACACAAAAAAAACACTCAAAAAATGGCTACAATTTATGGAATGTGTTTCGTGATGGCATCAAATTCCTAATTGATGGAGAAATGTCTGGTGGCTAGAAAAGCTGCTTCTAGGAGGTTGTCAAGTGTTTTCGCTCGACGATTCTATTCTTGGGTGGTTGGTTTGGCCCTAGTTCCTGTAACTCGAATACTAGCCCGGTATATCCCATTTTATTTTTTCACCATTGTGAACCTTACGCCTTTTTTACTCTCTGATCGAGGTTCTCGGCATTGAAAAATTTTCGTAAACTAAATCACACGTTTATATGTTGACATTTAAGAGATATACAGTAAAGAAAATCATGGGCAATGGTGATATATATGCGGATTAGACACCAAAAAAAACACTCAAAAAATGGATACAATTTAAGGAATGTGTTTAGTGACGGCATCAGATTCCTAATTTATGAAGAAAGGTCTGGTGGCAAGAAAAGCTGCTTCTAGGAGGTTGTCAAGTGTTTTCGCTCGACGATTCCATTCTTGGGTGGTTGGTTTTGCCCTTGTTCCTGTAACTCGAATCCTTGCCCGGTATATCCCATTTTAATTTTACACCATTGTTAACCTTAGGCCTTTTTTACTCTCTGATCGAGGTTCTCGGCTTTGAAAAATCTTCTTAAACTAAATCACATGTGTATTTGTTGACATTTAAGAGATATACAGTCAAGAAAATCAAGGGCAATGGTGATATATATGCGGATTAGACACCAAAAAAAACACTCAACAAATGGCTACAATTTAAAGAATGTGTTTAGTGATGGCATCAGATTCCTAATTTATGGAAAAAGGTCTGGTGACAAGAAAAGCTGCTTTTAGGATGTTGTCAAGTGTTTTCGCTTGACGATTCCATTCTTGGGTGGTTGGTTTGGCCCTTGTTCATGTGACTCGAATCCTTCCCCGGTATATCCCAATTTAATTTTACACCATTGTGAACCTTAGGCCTTTTTTACTCTCTGATCTAGGTTCTCGGCATTGAAAAATCTTCGTAAACTAAATCACACGGGTATATGTTGACATTTAACAGATATACAGTCATGAAAATCAAGGGCAATGGTGATATATATGAGGATTAGACACCAAAAAAAAACACTCAACAAATGGCTACAATTTAAGGAATGTGTTTAGTGACGGCATCAGATTCCTAATTGAAGGAGAAAGGTCTGGTGGCAAGAAAAGCTGCTTCTAGGAGGTTGTCAAGTGTTTTCGCTCGACGATTCCATTCTTGGGTGGTTGGTTTGGCCTTTGTTCCTGTAACTCGAATCCTAGCCTGGTATATCCCATTTTACTTTTACACCATTGTGAACCTTACGCCTTTTTTACTCTCTGATCGAGGTTCTCGGCATTGAAAAATCTTCGTAAACTAAATCACACGTGTATATGTTGACATTTAAGAGATATACAGTCATGAAAATCAAGGGCAATGGTGATATATATGCGGATTAGACACAAAAAAAAACACTCAACAAATGGCTACAATTTAAGGAATGTGTTTAGTGACGGCATCAGATTCCTAATTGATGGAGAAAGGTCTGGTGGCAAGAAAAGCTGCTTCTAGGAGGTTGTCAAGTGTTTTCGCTCGACGATTCCATTCTTGGGTGGTTGGTTTGGCCCTTGTTCCTGTAACTCGAATCCTAGCCTGGTATATCCCATTTTACTTTTACACCATTGTGAACCTTACGCCTTTTTTACTCTCTGATCGAGGTTCTCGGCATTGAAAAATCTTCGTAAACTAAATCACACGTGTATATGTTGACATTTAAGAGATATACAGTCAAGAAAATCAAGGGCAATGGTGATATATATGCGGATTAGACACAAAAAAAAAACACTCAACAAATGGCTACAATTTAAAGAATGTGTTTAGTGACGGCATCAGATTCCTAATTTATGGAAAAAGGTCTGGTGACAAGAAAAGCTGCTTTTAGGATGTTGTCAAGTGTTTTCGCTCGACAATTCCATTCTTGGGTGGTTGGTTTGGCCCTTGTTCCTGTGACTCGAATCCTTCCCCGGTATATCCCAATTTAATTTTACACCATTGTGAACCTTAGGCCTTTTTTACTCTCTGATCTAGGTTCACGGCATTGAAAAATCTTCGTAAACTAAATCACACGGGTATATGTTGACATTTAACAGATATACAGTCATGAAAATCAAGGGCAATGGTGATATATATGAGGATTAGACACCAAAAAAAAACACTCAACAAATGGCTACAATTTAAGGAATGTGTTTAGTGACGGCATCAGATTCCTAATTGATGGAGAAAGGTCTGGTGGCAAGAAAAGCTGCTTCTAGGAGGTTGTCAAGTGTTTTCGCTCGACGATTCCATTCTTGGGTGGTTGGTTTGGCCCTTGTTCCTGTAACTCGAATCCTAGCCTGGTATATCCCATTTTACTTTTACACCATTGTGAACCCTACGCCTTTTTTACTCTCTGATCGAGGTTCTCGGCATTGAAAAATCTTCGTAAACTAAATCACACGTGTATATGTTGACATTTAAGAGATATACAGTCTTGAAAATCAAGGGCAATGGTGATATATATGCGGATTAGACACAAAAAAAAAACACTCAACAAATGGCTACAATTTAAGGAATATGTTTAGTGACGGCATCAGATTCCTAATTTATGGAGAAAGGTCCGGTGGCAAGAAAAGCTGCTTCTAGGAGGTTGTCAACTGTTTTCGCTCGACGATTCCATTCTTGGGTGGTTGGTTTGGCCCTTGTTCCTGTAACTCGAATCCTAGCCTGGGATATCCCATTTTACTTTTACACCATTGTGAACCTTACGCCTTTTTTACTCTCTGATCGACGTTCTCGGCATTGAAAAATCTTCGTAAACTAAATCACACGTGTATATGTTGACATTTAAGAGATATACAGTCATGAAAATCAAGGGCAATGGTGATATATATGCGGATTAGACACAAAAAAAAACACTCAACAAATGGCTACAATTTAAGGAATGTGTTTAGTGACGGCATCAGATTCCTAATTTATGGAGAAAGGTCTGGTGGCAACAAAAGCTGCTTCTAGGAGGTTGTCAAGTGTTTTCGCTCGACGATTCCATTCTTTGGTGGTTGGTTTGGCCCTTGTTCCTGTAACTCGAATCCTAGCCCGATATATCACATTTTACTTTTACACCATTGTGAACCTTACGCCATTTTTACTCTCTGATCGAGGTTCTCGGCATTGAAAAATCTTCGTAAACTAAATCACACGTGTATATGTTGACATTTAAGAGATATACAGTCAAGAAAATCTATGGCAATGGTGATTTATATGCGGATTAGACACAAAAAAAAAACACTCAAAAAATGGCTACAATTTATGGAATGTGTTTCGTGATGGCATCAAATTCCTAATTGATGGAGAAATGTCTGGTGGCTAGAAAAGCTGCTTCTAGGAGGTTGTCAAGTGTTTTCGCTCGACGATTCTATTCTTGGGTGGTTGGTTTGGCCCTAGTTCCTGTAACTCGAATACTAGCCCGGTATATCCCATTTTATTTTTTCACCATTGTGAACCTTACGCCTTTTTTACTCTCTGATCGAGGTTCTCGGCATTGAAAAATTTTCGTAAACTAAATCACACGTTTATATGTTGACATTTAAGAGATATACAGTAAAGAAAATCATGGGCAATGGTGATATATATGCGGATTAGACACCAAAAAAAACACTCAAAAAATGGATACAATTTAAGGAATGTGTTTAGTGACGGCATCAGATTCCTAATTTATGAAGAAAGGTCTGGTGGCAAGAAAAGCTGCTTCTAGGAGGTTGTCAAGTGTTTTCGCTCGACGATTCCATTCTTGGGTGGTTGGTTTTGCCCTTGTTCCTGTAACTCGAATCCTTGCCCGGTATATCCCATTTTAATTTTACACCATTGTTAACCTTAGGCCTTTTTTACTCTCTGATCGAGGTTCTCGGCTTTGAAAAATCTTCTTAAACTAAATCACATGTGTATTTGTTGACATTTAAGAGATATACAGTCAAGAAAATCAAGGGCAATGGTGATATATATGCGGATTAGACACCAAAAAAAACACTCAACAAATGGCTACAATTTAAAGAATGTGTTTAGTGATGGCATCAGATTCCTAATTTATGGAAAAAGGTCTGGTGACAAGAAAAGCTGCTTTTAGGATGTTGTCAAGTGTTTTCGCTTGACGATTCCATTCTTGGGTGGTTGGTTTGGCCCTTGTTCATGTGACTCGAATCCTTCCCCGGTATATCCCAATTTAATTTTACACCATTGTGAACCTTAGGCCTTTTTTACTCTCTGATCTAGGTTCTCGGCATTGAAAAATCTTCGTAAACTAAATCACACGGGTATATGTTGACATTTAACAGATATACAGTCATGAAAATCAAGGGCAATGGTGATATATATGAGGATTAGACACCAAAAAAAAAACACTCAACAAATGGCTACAATTTAAGGAATGTGTTTAGTGACGGCATCAGATTCCTAATTGAAGGAGAAAGGTCTGGTGGCAAGAAAAGCTGCTTCTAGGAGGTTGTCAAGTGTTTTCGCTCGACGATTCCATTCTTGGGTGGTTGGTTTGGCCTTTGTTCCTGTAACTCGAATCCTAGCCTGGTATATCCCATTTTACTTTTACACCATTGTGAACCTTACGCCTTTTTTACTCTCTGATCGAGGTTCTCGGCATTGAAAAATCTTCGTAAACTAAATCACACGTGTATATGTTGACATTTAAGAGATATACAGTCATGAAAATCAAGGGCAATGGTGATATATATGCGGATTAGACACAAAAAAAAACACTCAACAAATGGCTACAATTTAAGGAATGTGTTTAGTGACGGCATCAGATTCCTAATTGATGGAGAAAGGTCTGGTGGCAAGAAAAGCTGCTTCTAGGAGGTTGTCAAGTGTTTTCGCTCGACGATTCCATTCTTGGGTGGTTGGTTTGGCCCTTGTTCCTGTAACTCGAATCCTAGCCTGGTATATCCCATTTTACTTTTACACCATTGTGAACCCTACGCCTTTTTTACTCTCTGATCGAGGTTCTCGGCATTGAAAAATCTTCGTAAACTAAATCACACGTGTATATGTTGACATTTAAGAGATATACAGTCATCAAAATCAAGGGCAATGGTGATATATATGCGGATTAGACACAAAAAAAAAACACTCAACAAATGGCTACAATTTAAGGAATATGTTTAGTGACGGCATCAGATTCCTAATTTATGGAGAAAGGTCTGGTGGCAAGAAAAGCTGCTTCTAGGAGGTTGTCAACTGTTTTCGCTCGACGATTCCATTCTTGGGTGGTTGGTTTGGCCCTTGTTCCTGTAACTCGAATCCTAGCCTGGTATATCCCATTTTACTTTTACACCATTGTGAACCTTACGCCTTTTTTACTCTCTGATCGAGGTTCTCGGCATTGAAAAATCTTCGTAAACTAAATCACACGTGTATATGTTGACATTTAAGAGATATACAGTCATGAAAATCAAGGGCAATGGTGATATATATGCGGATTAGACACAAAAAAAAACACTCAACAAATGGCTACAATTTAAGGAATGTGTTTAGTGACGGCATCAGATTCCTAATTTATGGAGAAAGGTCTGGTGGCAACAAAAGCTGCTTCTAGGAGGTTGTCAAGTGTTTTCGCTCGACGATTCCATTCTTTGGTGGTTGGTTTGGCCCTTGTTCCTGTAACTCGAATCCTAGCCCGATATATCACATTTTACTTTTACACCATTGTGAACCTTACGCCATTTTTACTCTCTGATCGAGGTTGTCGGCATTGAAAAATCTTCGTAAACTAAATCACACGTGTATATGTTGACATTTAAGAGATATACAGTCAAGAAAATCTATGGCAATGGTGATTTATATGCGGATTAGACACAAAAAAAAAAACACTCAAAAAATGGCTACAATTTATGGAATGTGTTTCGTGATGGCATCAAATTCCTAATTGATGGAGAAATGTCTGGTGGCTAGAAAAGCTGCTTCTAGGAGGTTGTCAAGTGTTTTCGCTCGACGATTCCATTCTTGGGTGGTTGGTTTGGCCCTAGTTCCTGTAACTCGAATACTAGCCCGGTATATCCCATTTTATTTTTATACCATTGTGAACCTTACGCCTTTTTTACTCTCTGATCGAGGTTCTCGGCATTGAAAAATTTTCGTAAACTAAATCATACGTTTATATGTTGAAATTTAAGAGATATACAGTAAAGAAAATCATGGGCTATGGTGATATATATGCGGATTAGACACAAAAAAAAAAACACTCAAAAAATGGATACAATTTAAGGAATGTGTTTAGTGACGGCATCAGATTCCTAATTTATGAAGAAAGGTCTGGTGGCAAGAAAAGCTGCTTCTAGGAGGTTGTCAAGTGTTTTCGCTCGACGATTCCATTCTTGGGTGGTTGGTTTTGCCCTTGTTCCTGTAACTCGAATCCTTGCCCGGTGTATCCCATTTTAATTTTACACCATTGTGAACCTTAGTCCTTTTTTACTCTCTGATCGAGGTTCTCGGCTTTGAAAAATCTTCTTAAACTAAATCACATGTGTATTTGTTGACATTTAAGAGATATACAGTCAAGAAAATCAAGGGCAATGGTGATATATATGCGGAATAGACACCAAAAAAAACACTCAACAAATGGCTACAATTTAAAGAATGTGTTTAGTGATGGCATCAGATTCCTAATTTATGGAAAAAGGTCTGGTGACAAGAAAAGCTGCTTTTAGGATGTTGTCAAGTGTTTTCGCTTGACGATTCCATTCTTGGGTGGTTGGTTTGGCCTTTTTCATGTGACTCGAATCCTTCCCCGGTATATCCCAATTTAATTTTACACCATTGTGAACCTTAGGCCTTTTTTACTCTCTGATCTAGGTTCTCGGCATTGAAAAATCTTCGTAAACTAAATCACACGGGTATATGTTGACATTTAACAGATATACAGTCATGAAAATCAAGGGCAATGGTGATATATATGAGGATTAGACACCAAAAAAAAACACTCAACAAATGGCTACAATTTAAGGAATGTGTTTAGTGACGGCATCAGATTCCTAATTGAAGGAGAAAGGTCTGGTGGCAAGAAAAGCTGCTTCTAGGAGGTTGTTAAGTGTTTTCGCTCGACGATTCCATTCTTGGGTGGTTGGTTTGGCCTTTGTTCCTGTAACTCGAATCCTAGCCTGGTATATCCCATTTTACTTTTATACCATTGTGAACCTTACGCCTTTTTTACTCTCTGATCGAGGTTCTCGGCATTGAAAAATCTTCGTAAACTAAATCACACGTGTATATGTTGACATTTAAGAGATATACAGTCATGAAAATCAAGGGCAATGGTGATATATATGCGGATTAGACACAAAAAAAAAACACTCAACAAATGGCTACAATTTAAGGAATGTGTTTAGTGACGGCATCAGATTCCTAATTGATGGAGAAAGGTCTGGTGGCAAGAAAAGCTGCTTCTAGGAGGTTGTCAAGTGTTTTCGCTCGGCGATTCCATTCTTGGGTGGTTGGTTTGGCCCTTGTTCCTGTAACTCGAATCCTAGCCTGGTATTTCCCAATTTACTTTTAAACCATTGTGAACCTTACGCCTTTTTTACTCTCTGATCAAGGTTCTCGGCATTGAAAAATATCCGTAAACTAAATCACACGTGTTTATGTTGACATTTAAGAGATATACAGTCAAGAAAATAATGGGCAACGGTGATATATATGCGGATTAGACACAAAGAAAAACACTCAACAAATGGCTACAATTTACGGAATGTGTTTAGTGACGGCATCAGATTCCTAATTGAAGGAGAAAGGTCTAGTGGCAAGAAAAGCTGCTTCTAGGAGGTTATTAAGAGTTTTCGCTCGACGATTCCATTCTTCGGTGGTTTGTTTGGCCCTTGTTCCTGTAACTCGAATCCTAGCCCGGAATATCCCATTTTACTTTTACACCATTGTGAACCTTACGCCTTTTTTACTCTCTGATCGAGGTTCTCGGCGTTGAAAAATCTTCGTAAACTAAATCACACGTTTATATGTTGACATTTAAGAGATATACAGTCAAGAAAATAATGGGCAACGGTGATATATATGCGGATTAGACACAAAAAAAAACACTCAACAAATGGCTACAATTTAAGGAAAGTGTTTAGTGACGGCATTAGATTCCTAATTTATGGAGAAAGATCCGGTGGCAAGAAAAGCTGCTTCTAGGAGGTTGTCAAGTGTTTTCGCTCGACAATTCCATTCTTGGGTGGTTGGTTTTGCCCTTGTTCCTGTAACTCGAATCCTAGCCCGGTATATCCCATTTTAATTTTACCCCATTGAGAACCTTAGGCCTTTTTTACTCTCAGATCGAGGTTCTCGGCATTGAAAAATCTTCGTAAACTTAATCACACGTGTATATGTTGACATTTAAGAGATATACAGTCATGAAAATCAAGGGCAATGGTGATATATATGCGGATTAGACACCAAAAAAAACACTCAACAAATGGCTACATTTTAAGGAATGTGTTTAGTGACGTCATCAGTTTCCTAATTGATGGAGAAAGGTCTGGTGACAAGAAAAGCTGCTTCTAGGAGGTTGTCAAGTGTTTTCACTCGACGATTCCATTCTTGGGTGGATGGTTTGGCCCTTGTTCCTGTAACTCGAATCCTAGCCCGGTAAATCCCATTTTACTTTTACACCATTGTGAACCTTACGCCTTTTTTACTCTCTGATAGAGGTTCTCGGCATTGAAAAATCTTCGTAAACTAAATCACACGTGTATATGTTGACATTTAAGAGATATACAGTCAAGAAAATCAAGGGCAATGGTGATATATATGCGGATTAGACACAAAAAAAAAACACTCAACAAATGGCTACAATATAAGGAATGTGTTTAGTGACGGCATCAGATTCCTAATTTATGGAGAAAGGTCTGGTGGCAACAAAAGCTGCTTCTAGGAGGTTGTCAAGTGTTTTCGCTCGACGATTCCATTCTTTGGTGGTTGGTTTGGCCCTTGTTCCTGTAACTCGAATCCTAGCCCGATATATCACATTTTACTTTTACACCATTGTGAACCTTACGCCATTTTTACTCTCTGATCGAGGTTCTCGGCATTGAAAAATCTTCGTAAACTAAATCACACGTGTATATGTTGACATTTAAGACATATACAGTCAAGAAAATCTAAGGCAATGGTGATTTATATGTGGATTAGACACAAAAAAAACACTCAAAAAATGGCTACAATTTATGGAATGTGTTTCGTGACGGCATCAAATTCCTAATTGATGGAGAAATGTCTGGTGGCTAGAAAAGCTGCTTCTAGGGGGTTGTCAAGTGTTTTCGCTCGACGATTCCATTCTTGGGTGGTTGGTTTGGCCCTTGTTCCTGTAACTCGAATACTAGCCCGGTATATCCCATTTTATTTTTACACCATTGTGAACCTTACGCCTCTTTTACTCTCTGATCGAGGTTCTCGGCATTGAAAAATTTTCGTAAACTAAATCACACGTATATATGTTGACATTTAAGAGATATACAGTAAAGAAAATCCTGGGCAATGGTGATATATATGCGGATTAGACAACAAAAAAAAACACTCAAAAAATGGATACAATTTAAGGAATGTGTTTAGTGACGGCATCAGATTCCTAATTTATAGAGAAAGGTCTAGTGGCAAGAAAAGCTGCTTCTAGGAGGTTGTCAAGTGTTTTCGCTCGACGATTCCATTCTTGGTTGGTTGGTTTTGCCCTTGTTCCTGTAACTCGAATCCTAGCCCGGTATATCCCATTTTAATTTTACACCATTGTGAACCTTAGGCCTTTTTTACTCTCTGATCGAGGTTCTCGGCATTGAAAAATCTTCGTAAACTAAATCACACGTGTATATGTTGACATTTAAGAGATATACAGTCATGAAAATCAAGGGCAATGGTGATATATAAGCGGATTAGACACCAAAAAAAACCTTAAAAAATGGCTACAATTTAAGGAATGTGTTTAGTGACGGCATCAGATTCCTAATTGATGGAGAAAGGTCTGGTGGCAAGAAAAGCTGCTTCTAGGAGGTTGTCAAGTGTTTTCAGTCAACGATTCCATTCTTGGGTGGATGGTTTGGCCCTTGTTCCTGTAACTCAAATCCTAGCCCGGTATATCCCATTTTACTTTTCCACCATTGTGAACCTTACGCCTTTTTTACTATCTGATCGAGGTTCTCGGCATTGAAAAATCTTCGTAAACTAAATCACACGTGTATATGTTGACATTTAATAGATATACAGTCAAGAAAATCAAGGGCAATGGTGATATATATGCGGATTAGACTCCAAAAAAACACTCAACAAATGGCTACAATTTAAGGAATGTGTTTAGTGATGGCATCAGATTCCTAATTTATGGAGAAAGGTCTGGTGGCAACAAAAGCGGCTTCTTGGAGGTTGTCAAGTGTTTTCGTTCGACGATTCCATTCTTTGGTGGTTGGTTTGGCCCTTGTTCCTGTAACTCGAATCCTAGCCCGATATATCCCATTTTACTTTTACGCAATTGTGAACCTTACGCCTTTTTGACTCTCTGATCGAGGTTCTCGGCATTGAAAAATCTTCGTAAAGTAAATCACACGTGTAGATGTTGACATTTAAGAGATATACAGTCAAGAAAAGCAAGGGCAATTGTGATATATATGCGGATTAGACACCAAAAAAAACACTCAACAAATGGCTACAATTTAAGGAATGTGTTTAGTGACGGCATCAGATTCCTAATTGATGGAGAAAGGTCTGGTGGCAAGAAAAGCTGCTTCTAGGAGGTTGTCAAGTGTTTTCGCTGGACGATTCCATTCTTGGGTGGTTGGTTTGGCCCTTGTTCCTATAACTCGAATCCTAGCCCGGTATATCGCATTTTAATTTTACACCCTTGTGAACCTTACGCCTTTTTTACTCTCTGATCGAGGTTCTTGGCATTGAAAACTCTTCGTAAACTAAATCACACATGTAAATGTTGACATTTAAGAGATATACAGTCAAGAAAATCAAGGGCAATGGTGATATATATGCGGATTAGACACCAAAAAAAAACACTCAACAAATGGCTACAATTTAAGGAATGTGTTTAGTGACGGCATCAGATTCCTAATTCATGGAGAAAGGTCTGGTGGCAAGAAAAGCTGTTTCTAGGAGGTTGTCAAGTGTTTTCGCTCGACGATTCCATTCTTGGGTGGTTGGTTTGGCCCTTGTTCGTGTAACTCGAATCCTAGCCCGGTATATCCCATTTAACTTTTACACCATTGTGAACCTTACGCCTTTTTTACTCTCTGATCGAGGTTTTTGGCATTGAAAAATCTTCGTAAACTAAATCACACATGTATATGTTGACATTTAAGAGATATACAGTCAAGAAAATCAAGGGCAATGGTGATATATATGCGGATTAGACACAAAAAAAAACACTCAACAAATGGCTACAATTTAAGGAATGTGTTTAGTGACGGAATCAGATTCCTAATTTATGGAGAAAGTTATGGTGGCAACAAAAGTTGCATCTATTAGGTTGTCAAGTGTTTTCGCTCGACGATTCCATTCTTTGGTGGTTGGTTTGGCCCTTGTTCCTATCACTCGAATCCTAGCCCGATATATCCCATTTTACTTTTACACCATTGTGAACCTTACGCCTTTTTTACTCTCTGATCGAGGTTCTCGGCATTGAAAATTCTTCGTAAACTAAATCACACGCGTAGATGTTGACATTTAAGAGATATATAGTCATGAAAATCAAGGGCAATGGTGATATATATGCGGATTAGACACAAAAAAAAAACACTCAACAAATGGCTACAATTTAAGGAATGTGTTTAGTGACGGCATCGGATTCCTAATTGATTGAGAAAGGTCTGGTGGCAAGAAAGGCTGCTTCTAGGAGGTTGTCAATTGTTTTCGCTCGACGATTGCATTCTTGGGTGGTTGGTTTCGCCCTTGTTCCTGTGACTCGAATCCTATCCCGATATATCCCATTTTACTTTTACACCATTGTGAACCTTACGCCTTTTTTACTCTCTGATCGAGGTTCTCGGCATTGAAAAATCTTCGTAAACTAAATCACACGTGTATATGTTGACATTTAAGAGATATACAGTAAAGAAAATCAAGGGCAATGGTGATATATATGCGGATTAGACACAAAAAAAACACTTAACAAATGGCAACAATTTAAGGAATGTGTTTAGTGACGGAATCAGATTCCTAATTTATGGAGAAAGTTCTGGTGGCAACAAAAGTTGCATCTATTAGGTTGTCAAGTGTTTTCGCTCGACGATTCCATTCTTTGGTGGTTGGTTTGGCCCTTGTTCCTGTCACTCGAATCCTAGCCCGATATATCCCATTTTACTTTTACACCATTGTGAACCTTACGCCTTTTTACTCTCTGATCGAGGTTCTCGGCATTGAAAAATCTTCGTAAACTAAATCACACGCGTAGATATTGACATTTAAGAGATATATAGTCATGAAAATCAAGGGCAATGGTGATATATATGCGGATTAGACACAAAAAAAAAACACTCAACAAATGGCTACAATTTAAGGAATGTGTTTAGTGACGGCATCGGATTCCTAATTGATTGAGAAAGGTCTGATGGCAAGAAAGGCTGCTTCTAGGAGGTTGTCAAGTGTTTTCGCTGGACGATTCCATTCTTGGGTGGTTGGTTTGGCCCTTGTTCCTATAACTCGAATCCTAGCCCGGTATATCGCATTTTAATTTTACATCATTGTGAACCTTACGCCTTTTTTACTCTCTGATCGAGGTTCTTGGCATTGAAAACTCTTCGTAAACTAAATCACACATGTAAATGTTGACATTTAAGAGATATACAGTCAAGAAAATCAAGGGCAATGGTGATATATATGCGGATTAGACACAAAAAAAAAACACTCAACAAATGGCTACAATTTAAGGAATGTGTTTAGTGACGGCATCAGATTCCTAGTTGATGGAGAAAGGTCTGGTGGCAAGAAAAGCTGCTTCTAGGAGGTTGTCAAGTGTTTTCGCTCGACGATTCCATTCTTGGGTGGTTGGTTTGGCCCTTGTTCGTGTAACTCGAATCCTAGCCTGGTATATCCCATTTAACTTTTACACCATTGTGAACCTTACGCCTTTTTTACTCTCTGATCGAGGTTTTTGGCATTGAAAAATCTTCGTAAACTAAATCACACATGTATATGTTGACACTTAAGAGATATACAGTCAAGAAAATCAAGGGAAATGGTGATATATATGCGGATTAGACACAAAAAAACACTCAACAAATGGCTACAATTTAAGGAATGTGTTTAGTGACGGAATCAGATTCCTAATTTATGGAGAAAGTTCTGGTGGCAACAAAAGTTGCATCTATTAGGTTGTCAAGTGTTTTCGCTCGATGATTCCATTCTTTGGTGGTTGGTTTGGCCCTTGTTCCTGTCACTCGAATCCTAGCCCGATATATCCCATTTTACTTTTACACCATTGTGAACCTTACGCCTTTTTTACTCTCTGATCGAGGTTCTCGGCATTGAAAAATCTTCGTAAACTAAATCACACGCGTAGATGTTGACATTTAAGAGATATATAGTAATGAAAATCAAGGGCAATGGTGATATATATGCGGATTAGACACAAAAAAAAACACTCAACAAATGGCTACAATTTAAGGAATGTGTTTAGTGACGGCATCGGATTCCTAATTGATTGAGAAAGGTCTGGTGGCAAGAAAGGCTGCTTCTAGGAGGTTGTCAATTGTTTTCGCTCGACGATTGCATTCTTGGGTGGTTGGTTTGGCCCTTGTTCCTGTGACTCGAATCCTATCCCGATATATCCCATTTTACTTTTACACCATTGTGAACCTTACGCCTTTTTTACTCTCTGATCGAGGTTCTCGGCATTGAAAAATCTTCGTAAACTAAATCACACGTGTATATGTTGACATTTAAGAGATATACAGTAAAGAAAATCAAGGGCAATGGTGATATATATGCGGATTAGACACAAAAAAAACACTTAACAAATGGCAACAATTTAAGGAATGTGTTTAGTGACGGAATCAGATTCCTAATTTATGGAGAAAGTTCTGGTGGCAACAAAAGTTGCATCTATTAGGTTGTCAAGTGTTTTCGCTCGACGATTCCATTCTTTGGTGGTTGGTTTGGCCCTTGTTCCTGTCACTCGAATCCTAGCCCGATATATCCCATTTTACTTTTACACCATTGTGAACCTTACGCCTTTTTTACTCTCTGATCGAGGTTCTCGGCATTGAAAAATCTTCGTAAACTAAATCACACGCGTAGATGTTGACATTTAAAAGATATACAGTCAAGAAAATCAAGGGCAATGGTGATCTATATGCGGATTAGACACCAAAAAAAACACTCAACAAATGGCTACAATTTAAGGAATGTGTTTAGTGACGGCATCTGATTCCTAATTGATGGAGAAAGGTCTGGTGGCAAGAAAAGCTGCTTCTAGGTGTTTGTCAAGTGTTTTTGCTCGACGATTCCATTCTTGGGTGGTTGGTTTGGCCCTTATTCCTGTAACTCGAATCCTTGCCCGGTATATCCCATTTTAATTTTACACCATTGTGAACCTTACGCCTTTTTTACTCTCTGATCGAGGTTCTCGGCATTGAAAAATCTTCGTAAAGTAAATCACACGGGTATATGTTGACATTTTAGAGATATACAGTCAAGAAAATCATGGGCAATGGTGATATATATGCGGATTAGACACAAAAAAAACACTCAACAAATGGCTACAATTTAAAGAATGTGTTTGGTGACGTCATCAGATTCCTAATTGATGGAGAAAGTGTAGGATCAAATCGAGCCAAAAATATGATTTTGATAAGAAATAAAGATGAACACACTCAAAAATGAACTTGAAAAACCCACTAGATTGATTTGCACAAATGATGACACAATTAGCCCCCAAATCTCTCTAGAATGTGTGTTGCCAAAACCCTAATCTTCTCTTTCTATATATAGCCTAAACAACTTTGGCTAATTACATTAAAGACCCTAGAGATTGAAACTTACCAAAATTAGCAATAAACATGACAAACTAATTAACTAAGATAATAAATATATTTTGACTAAACAAAATATATTTAATTATCCAAAGCAATATAACTTTCGAATCTCGAGCGTTCACACGCCATATCTTTCTTTGATCTTCTCATGTCGACTTGCGTGTTGACTTTGACTTTTTGGCGTTGACTTTGTTGACTTGATTCGTTGATAACATTAGACTACACGATTTAGACCCAACAATCTCCCCCTTAGGCTAATGTTATCAAACTCTTGCATCATCTTTAGAACCGTCAACTTCATGCATGATGTGATCTTCAATTTGGCAAGCTTCAGTCTCAATTTTAGACCCAACAATCTCCCCCTAGACTGATGCTTTCCAAATTTTCTTCACTGAAGATCTTCTTTTAACACTTTGCTCTTTGAGTGCTTTATCTGGATAAGCTCCCCCTTTTTGCATGCATCATCTGTGACAAGCCGTAACAAACTTTTCTACCTCTCATTTTCTTGAGTGAATCAGAAGACGTAGGAGGAGGATTCCTAGCTCAGTATCTTCTACAATCTTCAGGAAACAGGTGCTTTGGTCTGGTATCTTGCTCAATTGATAATCGGCCATCATTGCAGCAAATAGGCGAAGTAACCTATTCATAATCACAAACATAACTCCGAATTTTCTTTTAGATAGATTCAAAGTACAGACAAAACCGTATTCATCTGTAGTGTGCAATGGAAAGAGTATCTCAAGCGGTTTGAGACACGATTGATGTGATATGGAAGACTTAGAAAAACAACTGTACACAAATCAAAAATATTTTTTGGATTTTAGATTTTTTTTTAACTTTCAACCTTTGAGATATAGAGCTGATAAAATACGAGATCATACCAACTTGAAAAGCCTAGCCACACTTCAACTTTCTTTAGGATAGCTACGACTCAAGAACGACTGTTGGTATGTTTGTCCGCTTAAATCCATGCACCATTCTTTCGACATACATCCGGTGAACTTGTTATCATGTTTTGGTAAATATTGACAAAAATTTGATGGCCCCCACACAGGCTATTTAGAAGAGAAAACATTACGCCCGTGAGTCCCACATCAGGACATACCCCCGCGATCAAGGTATGCGCAAAGATTCCTCATAGCAGGTGAGTATATTGATTTCATTCTTTTCAACGATAGAATGGAGATCAGGTCAGTACTTTCATACAGCAGAGATCCCGAAAACTACCGAGGGCGTAGACAGATACCAGATTTGGTACGATTTGATGATAGATAGTTTGGTGAACAGGTCAGTACTTTCGTACAGCAGAGAGACCAAACTAACCCATCTTTTGGCCATTTTTGGCACTTATTATGAAAGGTTTTGGCCATATTTGGCACTTATTATGAAAAGATATCATAGCGTCTAGGTCAGCATGTATTTGGATGCAGCAGAAGAACAACTATGATATCCCTGAATGAAAAACCAAAATAAAGACCCGAAATCTAGGACTTTGGCAATCTGTCAACGCAAGATTCAAGACCATTAAGGCATATGCCGCAACGTGTTACCCACAAGAATGCATAATGCTGTGGAAATCCAGAATTTTTGTGTAGACTTTATCTTTATCACCAAGATGCAGTTTACTTGTCTGAAATGCTGAACCTACCGACATATCGTTAACTTGGAGCCGTATCTTCCATCAGATCCTATTCATGCAAAGACATAATCAAGTTAGTTCCTATCATTTCTCATATAAGATCATGATTATTTTGCAATAATCACATCTCATGGTCTAGGAAGTATTTTAATACTCCCCCTAAATTTTACTTATGTACAATCATTTACTGAAAAATTGTATTTACAAAATAAAGTCTTCCACACCAGGCACACAAAAACATATGTCAGCAAGAAAATGAGTGTGTTACAGTGCATTTGAGTGAGCAACCAGGTTAGATACCATAACCAAACCTGTGATTTTCCTCTTTGGACTTGTATATGAAACAACCACTGATAATAACCGGTGTTACTAACAGTCCTCCTTGGATGTTCCTACACTCATAAGCAATTCAGTTAGAGAGTGGAACCCAAGCCATCGTAGTCTTGGGTTATCCCCTTTCATCAAGATAAGAAACCTCCCGATATGCCAAATCTTTTCCCTCATTGATTTCTTTTACAACCATTGGTTTGACTCGCCAAACCTGTGTTGGTTTAAAAATTTTGTTTGTAAAGGATTTGATGTTTGAAATAATTTTACGTTTAAGACCCGGAGGGAAAGATTGAGGTTTTTATGTGTTGGTCCTTTTCATCTTTGAATCATGTGAAACCGGCTTCACATGTGGAGACCTGGATGAAAAGTTTTTCATCTGATCTTTCAAAGATGTGTGATTTTTACCTTTTGATCCAGAAAAGCAATACTGGTTGCCTTTACTGTCTGGATCGTGTCGCTCTGGGCATTGCTTGAGCACATGACCTTCTTTTCCACACCTAAAACAAGCCTTGAATGGCTTTTGAGACTTTGCAGTTCCGTGTGATGCAAGTAGGGAAGGGGATTGCTTTGAGCTTGTCTCAGCATGTTGACAAACGTGATGTTCGACAACTTCAGATGATCTTTTGATCTTTAACTCCCCAAAACTTTCATTTGTCTTTGATTCATCATCTGAACTCGTGCAATCATCAATGTGGAAGTATTTTTCCAATGGATCTCGATTTTCAAGACCTGCAGAGTCATTTGGGGTCGTTGGTTCTTGAACACCCGATGGTTCAAGGTTTTCAACCTTTTTATCAGCATCTGTTACTGAAGTTTCTGAGTCATTTGAGCTTTCCCATTCTTGATATGACTGAAAATCTGAATCACGATCCTCACTTGAGCTTCCTTCGCCACCTTCTGAAGTTGTGGTGCTTGAGTCTTCACTGCTGCTTTCTTCATTTGGCTCCTTATCAGACTCTGACATACTTGTATGAGATGGAACAAATTCTGGAATTTCCTCGGTGAGGAATTTTCCGAATCTGTTTTGTTTCAATTCTGGAACAAACACGGGAGGTTCACACACAACTTTTTCATCACAAAATGCAGAATTTAAATCACGACATTCAATCACCACATTGTCGTGGTTGTGGTTTTTAAATGTAGCCACACGGCCATTACGGTCTTCTCGAATGTTAAATTTAGGCACATGGCCACTACAGTCATTTTGAAACGAAGTATTGTTTTCCTTATTACAATTCCAGACGAACTAGTTAACGGTGGAATAACTGTCGCCTGAATAGCCTATGCCTATCTTCGAACCACCACATTCGTCATCGCATCCATCTTCATCACGTTCTATCACATCTGCATAATTATCAGAAAGATTAGAAGCCTTTTAATTTTCACAAGAAACATCTTCAGCCATAAGATCATTCTCATCAATCTGATCGTTATCAGGATGAGGTGATGGCATGGGTACATAGTTTTTGCTATGTGGTGGAAAGAAAAGTTTTCTTTCGTTTCCGAGCTTGTCCTTGTACCCAATCCCATCCTTCACATATGTCGGTCGTTGGCAATTTTTAATGTCAACCAGTGCCTTTTTACTGACGTTCCATTTATCAATTATGATTTGCAATCTATTGTTTTCATTTTGAGATTTTTCTAATCTTTCAGTTAAGTCGTTTATGACAAATATTTTCTGAAAACAAATTCTTTTAAAGTCTGCATTCCATCTAAAGTCGAATTCAACTTTCTCTGATATGTAGCTTCATTTTCTTTCAACTCTTTGTTAAATTGCAAAACCTTTTCTTTGTCTCTAATTAGCTAACGGTTGAGGGATTTGTAATGTGCCACGACGTTCACACATGGTTGGGAACATAATTTGACTTTAAATTCGTAAGGAATGTTGTTTGCCAAGTCTTCCTCATCCCTTTCTTTGTTGGATTCCATTTTGATCGCCTCTTCAGGAATCTTTTCTTCTATCTTTTCACTTGCTACACTGCTCCCTTCTTCCTTCTTCACAGCTTGAGCATCATCGACTACAGTATTCTTTTCATTACATTGTGGAGCCTTTTCAGAGTTTGCGGAAGCATTGTTGAAGTTTGACGCGTTTGCAGCTTGTGAGCTAGAGTCGTTGGAGGTTGTTGGGGGTACAGATGTCATGTTCTTGTACGCATCAGCAGATTGGACCGATTTGTGAGGATGTTCGGCTTGATCTCTTTCGAAAGATTCTAGAGCATCGATCACATCTGATAACGTGATTGGATTCCAGTTGTTTAAGAAGCTTTGTTTAATTTTCATACATTTTAAGCTCCACTCTTTTGAAAGTGAGTTCAAAATTTTATTGATTGCAGCGCGGTTGGTGATGGGATTACCGGCCTTTTTCATTTTCGCCATCATGTTTAAAAATCGCCTGATGTAATCTGATAAGCTTTCCCCGCGTAAGCCGCTGAACATGTCATATTCCTTTTGGACCATGTTTCTTTTGTTCCGAATCAGTTCCTTGTCTCCTTCATAGAAATCAATCAACGCTAACCAAAGTTCATTTGCCGTTGTGTACTCTTCAAACATGTTGTAGTCGTTTGTTGATAGGGCCATTGTTAAAGTAGCGTGAGCCCGACGGTCACGTTGGATCAATGCCTTATCTTCCTTGGTAAAGGTCAAGGGATCATTGTTGATTACACAAATATCATCACGAACGGTCATGGGGACGTGAGGTCCGACGGTGATTGAGATCCATTGGTTATAGTCTGTGTACTCGAAAAAGGACTTGATTTGGTTTTTCCAACTGCTGAAGTTGGCTGATCCTTTCAACTTTGGAGGTCGGGTTGTGGTTCCTGTTTCAACTTCAACTTGTGCAATGCGAGTTAACTGATTTTGAAACATTTTCTTTTAATAATAATAAAAAAATATCTGTATCAGCTCAAAACTCGGGTTTAATTACTTTGAAAATAACCCTGTATCAACCTGAAAAGTATCAACTCGAAAAGGCCCAAAAATAGCTTAAAACTCCCGGCCTAAAAACTGATCAAAATTTTAGGCCCACGAATAAAATTTTTATGACCCGGTTCCTGTTGAATTAAAAAAAATTAGTGTTCGAAGAAAAAAAATTGTTATATATCAAAATATGTTGTAACAAAATATTTAAAAAGTGAAACTTTTCACTTTCATATGAAACCCTCGATGCCAGCAACATGACTACTGCCTTTTTTTTTTTCTTTTTTTAAATGTTAAAGCAGCTTATTATTATTATTATTATTATTATTATTATTATTATTATTATTTAATTAAAAAAAGGGATGATAATATGAGTCTTAGCTATTTTAAAAAACTATATCTCAAACTATAGTGTTTGAAAAAATAACCGGACGTCAAAATTTTATTAAAAGGAGTTTTGACTTCTCCTTTATCGCTTGGAGAGCATTCCCATCCAGTCCATCATATCCAGTGTGTGGAGTTTTTATAATATAAAGAGTATAAAAAGTGGTTGTGAGTGAAAGAGAGAAAATGTTACTGTTCATCTGTATATTTGGACGGACACTGTTCACCCACTATAATTTTTTAATATATATTAAAAGTGGTTGTGAGTGAAGGAGAGAGAAAAATGTAATATATATTGAAAAGGAGAGAGAAAAAGTATTTGTTTTTAGTGGAAATATATTGATATAGGAGTTGATTTTTAGTGGAATGTATGTATATTTTTAATGGGTTGGATGTGAATGCAGCTGTCACCCCTTTTTCTCCTTCTCTCTCTTCAACACAACAGATAACAACTAAAAACTCAGCAGCCCTAATGGAGGACCGACCCTTTCCCATTTGTGCTATGCTGATGATGTGCTTTTTATCGGTAGATGGTCGGATCAAAATGTGCATTCCCTTTGTCGATTGCTTAGATGGGTCAATTTGGTTACCGGTTTAAAAGTCAACTACTCCAAATGCAAGCTTTTTGGGTTAGGTGTGGAGGACAGGGACGTGATTCGGCTGGCATCAAAACTTAAGTGTGAGGTGGGCCAGTTCCCCTTTACTTACTTAGGCATTCCCATCGGAGCAAATATGAAGCTGGCGAAGAATTGGAAACCGGTCATAGACAGGCTGATTTCTAGGCTTTCTAAATGGAAAGCTAGGCACTTGTCGTTCGCTGGGCGGATGACCTTAGCTAAATCTGTTTTGGGAAGTCTCCCCGCTTACTACCTCTCTTTGTTTGCTGCTCCTAAATGCGTCCTAAAAAAGATGGAAAAGACCCGTAGAGATTTTATTTGGGGTATCACGGATAGAATCAAGAAAGTGAGATGGGTTCGGTGGGAGTTGCTGCTTAAGTCGAAGAAAAGAGGCGGCATGGGGGTAGGTTACATTGAGGATTTCAACTTTGCGATGCTAACCAAATGGTGGTGGAGGTTTAAGTCGAATCCGAACCAGTTTTGGGTCAAGGCGATTACCGCTATTCACTGCAACAATAACATCAGCAGTGGATCGCAGTTCATTCCGTTAAAAAGCTCCATCCCATGTACTTGGAAAGGAATCGGTGGCATGGTGGCTGATCTCGCTAAGTTTGGTATAAATATACAGCATAATCTGGTCGAGGTCAACGGCTCGTGGGCTTGGAGGAACGCTGGCAGTAATCCTTTTGCGGTTTCACAGGTTCGGGCAGACATCGAACAGGCCAAGTTGTCCGACTCTGCAGATCAGACGTCTTTCGCTTGGAAAAAATGGGCCACGCCCAAAGCGAACCTGCTGCTCTGGCGGGTGCTTTTGGATAAAATAGCGACTCGTGATGGGTTGAGAAGAAGGGGTATTCCGATTGATGATGACTCTTGTCCGCGTTGCGGTTTGGAAGTGGAGAATACGGATCACATTTTCTTCAAATGCCTTTGGGCGAAATGCATTTGGTGGAACATTTTGGCGTGGGTCCGGGTAAGTTTCCCGGGTAACATCGGTTCGTTTTGGGATTTCTTCGAGTACATAACGCAGAGACCGGGAGGGAGTAACTGGAAGAAAATTATCTCTACGATTATTATTGCTTCAGTCTGGAGGATTTGGTGCACGAGAAACCAAAAAGTGTTCGAAGGCAATTTCATTCCCATTAAGAAGACGGTGGACCTAATAAAAGAGGACTCCTTTTTATGGATTTGTAATCGGGCTAGAGGCATGAGGCCTGATTGGGATAAGTGGGTGAAATTCCATGTGTTGGAATTATTGTAAGGGTTGTTCTGTTTTCGTTTCTGTTTTTGTTCGTTTCGGTTTGTTTTGTTTTTTCGGCTTCTTGCTGGCTCTTTATATATATATATAAAGTGGTTTTGCTGTTAAAAAAAAAAACTCAGCAGCCACCTGCTTCTCTCTCTATCGATTCTAAATCTTTGCTTCACAATAACCGATCTTTCCTATCTCCGGTGATTACTGGTGTAGGGTGGTGGTGTGCGGAAAGTGAACGACGAAGGCGGTCGGTGAAGATGAAGACGGTGATGGATGAAGGAGGTTCGACGAAAGCAAGTTTACCACGTTTGCTTGAAAAATCAACTGAAGATGAAAAAATCTTTGCTTGGCGTTGTAGTCAAGATGTGTAATGTGTTGGGGATAACGGCGAAATCAGTGGATGTTGGTGATAATTTGTTTCTTGAATCTGTTTCTACTCTTTTTTTTTTCTTTTTTTTTTAAGATCTGTTTCTACTCTTTTTGTTTTAGTTTTATAAAAATGTTGTTTGTGATGTAGAGGGTGTGGGTTTGCAGTTGGTGGTGTATGTTGGGGTTGAAAGATCAAACAACACAATACGCTGGCTTAAAATAAACTGCCAGAACAACGACGTCGGAAACGTGACCTATCGGCGTATTGGTAAATACGCCGGAGAACTTGAACTCGCGTTCAAGATTTAAAGTCGACGGAAAATTTAATTTCGCCGGACAAGTCTTCGGAATTTTTTTAAATACGTAGAAGAGATAAAATCGCTGGATTCATCTATAAAAACGTTGTATTCATCAAATATTGTATAAAAATACCCAGATCTGTTTGAAAACCCAAAAAAACTTGCCAAAAAAAAACCTACTGATCTAAATAAAAACGCCTCCAAATGATGTATAATCCTATACAAACTGTTTCAAAACACCACCTAATCAATCTCGAACAATCCAAACATCAACTTAAACCCTTTTCAAATCAGATTTGATAAAAAAATGAAAAGTTCTAAAACCCAAAAACTTCTAAACTTCAAAAAGGAAAACATTAGACTGTTAACTGGTTCGCCTGGAATTGGAAGTTTTCCTGGAAAACATTAGACTGTTAACTGGTTCGCCTGAATATCCTATCCCTATTTAGAAGTTTTCCTTGACTTTGACTTTGACTTTTTGGCGTTGACTTTGTTGACTTGATTCGTTGATAACATTAGACTACACGATTTAGAGCCAACAATCTCCCCCTTAGGCTAATGTTATCAAACTCTTGCATAATCTTTAGAACCGTCAACTTCATGCATGATGTGATCTTCAATTTGGCAAGAACTTCTAAACTTCAAAAGCGCCAAAAACTTCTAAAACCCAAAAAGTCAAAGTCAAGGAAAACTTCTAAACTTCAAAATAGGGATAGGATATTCAGGCGACAGTTATTCCACTGTTAACTGGTTCGCCTGGAATTGCAATAAGGAAAACAATACTTCGTTTCAAAATGACTGTAATGGCCATGTGCCTAAATTTAACATTCGGGATGACTGTAATGGCCGTGTGCCTACATTTAAAAACCACAACCACGACAATGGAGTGATTGAATGTCATGATTTAAATTCTGCTTTTTGTGATGAAAAAGTTGTGTGTGAACCTCCCGTGTTTGTTCCAGAATTGAAACAAAACAGATTCGGAAAATTCCTCAATGAGGAAATTCCAGAATTTGTTCAATCTCATACAGGTATGTCAGAGTCTGATAAGGAGCCAAATGAAGAAAGCAGCAGTGAAGACTCAAGCACCACAACTTCAGAAGGTGGCGAAGGATGCTCAAGTAAGGATCATGAGTCATATCAAGAGTCAGAGAAAGAGCTAAATGAAAATTGTAGGTCCGTAACGATCCGATTTCAGCTTTGGTTCGGTGAATAATAGTGAGACGGGTGATTTTGAGCTAAGAACAAAGATAAACAATAGAAAGATAGATAAACATAAGATTGAAAGAAAGATATTTTCATTGAATGTGATAAGACAATATCAAAGATAATCATCCACCCCGGGTGAGCTCCCCTGGGGTGGTGACTCACAAATGCACACCACACAAATGAGGTCTAGTACTCTATATATAGCCCCTTGAGCCTTGTCCTCCAAGCAAGCCGCCTCTTGCTTGGAGAACCTACTAAACCCACTAAAATATCCGACTATTACATATAAAACGCCAACATTTACAAAACGATAAAGACACTAAATAACGTCGGCGTAATTGATAACATCATTCTCCATTTTGACCCAACAATATTCCCCCGAGAATGATGCTATCAATTCTTCAAATGATCTTCAAAAATAAATCTGACGTCGTCTTCGAATCTTCGCAAATCCGCTAAATACCCAAAATCTTCATTGTCGTTTTCCCCCGCAAATGTAGACCCTCCTATATTTTGTCGATCAAAGCTCCTTATCTTACTTGAAGATACAATTGTAATAGGCATGTGATAGGGTTCAAACTCCAATGATAAAAATCAAATAATTAGCTTCATTGTGAGGATCTTCAATTCTGTCAGATTGCATTGAGCTCCTGATCCACCGCTAAAATCACGCAATACCATAAAAATCAACGGCCCAAAATATATCATAAAATCCCTGGCCCAGTCTTGTTCGCGACCCTCAAAAAAATGTATAATAAATTCTGACCAATAAAAATAACCTTGTACTCCCTGCTCAAATTGCATCAAATCTCTAGGCCAACAAATGAACTTCTAAGACCCGGCCATTCAATTGAAAATCACCAACAACAAATAATGCAACTAGCCAACAAGAAGTTACACTCTTGCCAACTCTACCATAAAATCGTTGGCCTATAAAGCGACTATAAAAACAGCCCATTTAAGCCCAGACCCTTATCAAATGGATAAAATAAAATTAAGCCCAACATGATAAAACTAATAAAAACTCTGGAACCATTCAAAGTCGCTGCCCCATAGAACCTTGGCCCAATCTTGCGAACAAGTAACCCAAACAACCCCAATATGAAATAAATCGATCGGTGTTGGCCCATTATAAAATTTTCATTCTTGCATGAACCATAAAATAATTAATTTAAACTATTCATGTGCCCAATCAAGGAAGTTCATACCTTTTACATTTGTGGTTAGATGAATTTTAAATGTCCACAAATAAAGCATCAACAACATACGTCACCCATTATCACATTCAACCATCCATGTGAATATGTGATTATCCCCCACTTGTGGTGGAGTGGTGAAAAGAACTTTGGGTTTCCTTGGAGACCCGGGTTTGATCCCCACCTGCTGCATTTGGAGGACGTCCCAATGATAGATCGTTTCCTTCCGAGGTATGGAGCGGTCTTGAGGGCAACCCGGTTTTACCCAACTGTTACCCCAACAACATGTGTGGGGGCAGCATGGTTTCCGGACGGAAGTCAGCTCACGCGCCGGCCGGGGCCCAATCGAACATCGCGTCCGGAGATGCGGGGTTGACGAGGAATGTCTTAGACATGTCCTCGGAGACCAATCGGTCTTGTACAGAAAGTCTCCTTCAAAAAAAAAGTGAATATGTGATTCCATCAATTAGTGGGCCATAGAATGATAAAACAATTTCGAAATTATGAGCCAATCATTGGGCCATTATGCACAGCCCATATGCACATCCAAAACCCTAGCCGCAAACTGTGCAGCCATCAGCTTCTTTTCCACCACACCGTCAACCACCCAGCTACTTCGTTATCCATCATGCGCCACCACCGCTCAGCCGCCATAGACCACCTCCGACCATAAACCGGCCCCAACTTAACCCCAATCGCCGGTGAAAAACACGAGCCCGGAAACATCATCTCACAAAGCACCGTCAATGAAACGCCATAGAGACCTCCATCACCATCTTTAATAGCACCTTAAACCAATGAACAACACACTTTTCTGTGTTCTCTCTCTACAACGTTCAGCTTCTATCTCTATGAAAACACACACTCAATGTGTGTTCTTGAAAAAAAAACTGATGACAAAAACCGTGATGAACAAACAAATACGCCGAACATCGTCTTCATTCTCTTCTCCATTTTCACTTCTTTCTCTATGTCTATCTCTAATCGAATCTCTCTTTTTCTTTCTACGATTAACAATAACACACAGCGGATGGTTAATGACGACGGTTATGTTTTTGGTTTTCGGTGGTTCTCAGTGATGGAGAAAGTGGTTGTTTTAAGGGTTTAGTGGAGGTGATTATAGTGGTTGGCGGAATTGTGGCGGACGTGGTGTTCTCCAATGGTGTACGGTGATCGGATTTGAGGTGAGTGATGGTTTTACGTGGTGGTCAACATGAGACGTTAGTGTGGGTGACGGTGATAACAAAAATCAACCAGAAACCAAAAAGAATCCTTTTATTAAAAAGTTGATGAATAATTTCGTTGGTTTCTCTCTCTATACCTGAAGAACAAAAACGTTGTTTACATTAAGGTTGTTGTTGAACAAAACTTTCCAGATCTGAAACAGCTCCAAAAACAACGAATCTGCGCTAGTTTTACGTATCCGGCGGGTTTTCCGGTGAAGAACTGACCAAACCGAAGCTAATACGAGCCAACAAGGCTATGATACCAAATTGTAGGTCCGTAACGATCCGATTTCAGCTTTGGTTCGGTGAATAATAGTGAGACGGGTGATTTTGAGCCAAGAACAAAGATAAACAATAGAAAGATAGATAAACATAAGATTGAAAGAAAGATATTTTCATTGAATGTGATAAGACAATATCAAAGATAATCATCCACCCCGGGTGAGCTCCCCCAGGGTGGTGACTCACAAATGCACACCACACAAATGAGGTCTAGTACTCTATATATAGCCCCTTGAGCCTTGTCTTCCAAGCAAGCCACCTCTTGCTTGAAGAACCTACTAAACCCACTAAAATATCCGACTATTACATATAAAACGCCAACATTTACAAAACGATAAAGACACTAAATAACGTCGACGTAATTGATAACATCATTCTCCATTTTGACCCAACAGTTAAAAGCTCGTGTTATTGATTTAGGTGGAAGTTGGGATGATCACCTTCCACTAATAGAATTTTCATATAATAATAGCTATCATTCGAGTATTCAAGCTACACCTTTTGAAGCTTTGTATGTGAGAAAGTGCAGGACGCCCGTTTGTTGGGCAGAAGTTGGAGATGTCCAATTAACAGGACCTGATATAGTCCTGGAGACGACAGATAAGATTGTGCACATACGAGATCGTCTCAAAGCTGCCAGGGATAGGCAGAAAAGCTACGCAGATAAAAGGCGTAAACCTCTAAAGTTCGAGGTTGGCGACAAAGTGTTACTGAAGGTATCACCCTGGAAGGGAGTGATGCGATTTGGCAAGAAAGGAAAGTTAAGTCATACATAGGACCATTCGAGATCATCGAATGTGTCGAAATAGTGGCTTACAAGTTAAACCTGCCTGAAGAGCTCAGTGGAATCCATAATGTGTTCCACATCTGCAATCTAAAGAAGTGTCTAGCTGATGAATCGCTAGTCATGTCACAGAAAGATGTGCATATTGATGAGAGCTTAAAGTTTGTTGAAAGACCTTTGTCGATCGAGGATCGACAGGTCAAGAAGCTTCGAAAGAAGCACGTGCCGATTGTGAAGGTTAAATGGGATGCCCGTAGAGGTCCCGAGTACACGTGGGAGGTAGAGTCCACAATGAAACAGAAGTACCCTCATTTATTTCAGTAAATCTCACGGTCGAGATTTCTTTTAAGGGGGTGAGGATGTAACACCTCGCAAAATCATGTCCAATATAATATCGACACGTGTCATGGACTTTAATCATATAAGGAATTATTTCAGAGGGACTAAAGTTGTCAAACAAAGAAAGTATGGGTGTAAAAGGATTCAAAGTGTCAACATTTGATAATTATACCTTTCAACAACCCTACACGATGTTTATACCCTTAAACGAATGAATTATGAATCATATGAAGCCGTTTGTGGAAGAAAGTGAAAGTTTACAAACTACAAGGGTTAAATGTGTCAACATGTTTAAATTATACCTCTGAGTGACCTTTTAACGAACCCGAAACTTTTTAACGATTAATTATGCTCCCAAGAATAAGTAATAAAAATTTCACAAGGTTTCGACATCGTATGAGGAAAATAAGTTAACATTCGTAAGTAAGGGTTAAAAGAGCCAACGTTGAAATTCAGGACTTTTCGGTGATTGTATAACTAACCGGGAGCTTAACGAAGTTTGTTTATGACTTAGAGTCCTTAAACGTCAAGTTTAGGGGTTAAAAGTGCAATAAAAACAAGTTAAAATCAAGTTTAGAAGGACCAGGGACCAAATGTGCAAAGCTGACAAACTTGTGACCGGAGCCTGACCCCCATACCGGCCGTGTAGTCCTTGGCCATTCCCTACGCGGGCCGCGTAGGACCTGCAGATGCAGAAAATCTGCACAGTTGCCTGTTACAGCAGGTTACACCGCCTTAGATGCATGGTTTTCGAATTCAGGAGTTGCACCAGTGGTTTTTCAATGCATAGGGGACACCTGGGATGATCAAGGAACACTTGTAGACTTGTGTGGAGTAATCTTGTTGCATCTAAATCACTATATAAGGACCTTATGTTGCAACCATGAACTTTCTCATTCACAAAATCATTCAAAGCTTACTCTCTGGAGCTCTCTGGACTTAAAGCAAGTTTCCTTCAACTCCTAATTCGTGCTAAGAGCCTTTGTAAGCATTCTTAGCCTTCCTAATTCATGTTTTATTAGTTTAATGACCGAAAATCAAAGCCGTCGTAATTAAGCTTTGACTTAGTGATTAATCACTAATGGTCCAGTCATTTTTTGAATTGAAAGTGGCTATGAGTTGGTAATTATGTGGGTAATAAACCCTTAAAAGGGCACCCTCTGCTTTCCACTCTAACTAGGTCGATTGTCAGGTCAAACTTAATATTAAAAAGTCAACAGAAAGCTATTTTGCAAATAAACTCATAATTAACAATGTAGAAGCCATGAAACCTGTTTTAACACTTATATAACTTGGTAATTAATGTAAGGACATGTCTAAGCATGTTCAACCCGACAATTTTGATTTTAGGCTCGGTTCGGAACCGAAAGTCGCAAAAGTAGACTTTTGCTTTGACATTCAGTTCTGACCCGATTTAGATTGTTTTAGACATGCCTTAGAGTTCCATTAGGACCAGGTTATAGGTTAGTATAACCCTCTGAGGTTATACAACTTGGTTCCTTATTTATCCAATTCATTTGCATGTTTCCGTTATATGCTTAAAAGTTGACCATTATGCCCTTTTTACGTTAAAACGAGATTTTTGAAAATGTGAGAGGACAAAAACCTTCGTTACTGATTTATAAACATGTCCTAAAAAATTGACATCAGTTTGAGGTCTGAATTAGGAGTTATGCTCAATATCGTAATTTGAAAGCTTTTTATTAATTAAACGGCATTATTAGCATAAAGCCTATCTAAACCCAAATTTTGACACCAAAATTTTTACCCACTGATGTAATATAATAATTTGGAATTTTTGAAGATTTTTATTTATTTTTAAACTGATCATAACATAGGGTTCTAGCTTTGATTCGGTAATTGTCGGTTATACCCTTTTTGCTAATAAAATGAGTTTTATATAACATTTTGATACCAAACCTTTTGCTACTGATTATATGTTAAATAAAATATTTTAAGTCTTCTGGACTGATAAAAATCTCAGCTTTCCTTAAATAACCCGAAAATCGCTTAAAACCTACTTTTTACGCGTTTTAAACGCATAGTATAGATTAAAACCATTTTGACATATAAGACTTAATACCTACTGATGTTTTAAGTAAATTTTTATAATTTAACAGTAAGCAAAAGTTTTGAACTCAGATTTCCAAATTTGACCTTTAAAGCTTATGTGAAATTACCAAAATGTCCCTACGGTGCATAGTTTGGTTATAAATGATAAATTTTACATATATGCAATACCTTACTGATATAACTTATTAAATTAAATATTTTACTGATCATTTTAGACCTGAACCTCAGATTAATATTTAATCTCTTTTATAACCTTTAAAATGACCAAAATACCCCTACGGGGCTTAAATTGAGTTTGAATTCATTTTGGGCATAATGGAAGGTATCCTACTGATATCACAACATATTTAAGGCATATTAACTTAGAAAACCTGTTCATGACTCATTTGTTTACCCGTTATGCATTTTTCGTATTCGGTACGGTTTATGTGACTAGTTCGCATAAATTGACCGAAACGGGTCAAACCTTATCATTTTTACCTCAAAATCCAGAATGTGTTTAGTTTACCCATATTATACAAGTCTTCATACTTGTCGGGTCTAAACCACATTCAAATCCGGTCTTCACTTAATCTTGCGTTTTGAACCGTATATCTTCCGTTAAAACTAACCGGTCCAAGTTTAAACTTAAGTAAGACCCGTTAGGAATCTAATAGGTTATTAAAACCTTCGTTCCAGATTTAGAAGCCCAGTAAAAGATACTTGCACTTGCTGATTGTATACGGCTGGGATAAATTTGTATAATTTGCTTAGGTAAATACTTTTAACTTATTTTCCTTTATACGGGCTTGGGGTACGGTATATAAAATACCGCTTGGTCGGGTATTGAATTTTTAATCATATGAAGATTAAATCATTGAGATAACCCGTTTAATCAGTTTGTTTGTTTTAAGCCTTTGGGGGGTTAATGACCATGTCCTGGATATCCTCGGCTCATTCATTGAAATGGCCACGACTTAAGCACGAGGTGTAGGCATACACCTGCCGGTGCGTATGTAAAAATAATATACCCGCATGATCGAGAATAACTCGCCATGGGATATATTATGTGGTGTGTCTATTAATCTTTAACCCGGTATTCAGCCCGGGCTACTGAACGTATAAACGAACATGTAATTCTTTTACAAGTTTATTTTTAAATAATTATCCCAAGTTATAAAAGATTATTTGTGCCTTGTGCATTCAAATCAATTTTCTTAAACATTTTCAAAATGAGTCGGTTAATTGTATTTACCAGTGTAAACTAACGTATTTTCCAAAAGGCTAAAGTGCAGGTAGTAGGCGGAATAGGCTGGCTACTCCTGAGTGAATAAATAAGAGTCTTGCAAGCCTTGTCACTTAAAATCTGTTGAACAATTATCATTTTTTATTTTGATCCGCCTGTGGATCCTATACATTCCGTTTGTAATACTTTGATACTTTCGATTCGGTTTGTAATATTTTACTTTTAGACTTCCGCTGTGCATTGAACTGTGAATATTGACTATGATGATATCAACTACGTCACGATACTCCCTACCGGGCCCACCGGTAATACGTAGAAATATCGGGGTGTGACAGACCATGTCCTGGATATCCTCGGCTCATTCATTGAAATGGCCACGACTTAAGCACGGGGTGTAGGCATACACCTGCCAGTACGTACGTAAAAAGATATACCCGCCTGTTGAGGATAACTCGCCGTGGGTTTATATTATGTGGTGTGTCTATTAATCTTGTTCCGGCTTCTATCCCGGATCCTGAATGTACGACAAACATATAAATCTATAAACAAGATTATTTTTAATAATTGTCCCACGTTATAAAAGAATATTTGTGCCTTGTGCATTTAAATCAATTTTCTTAAACCTTTTCAAAAAGAGTCAGTTAATTGTATTTACCAGTGTAAACTGACGTATTTTCCCAAAAAAGGGTTAAGAACAGGTACTAAGCGTAATGGGCTGGAACTCCTGAGTGATTAAATAAAGAGTCTTGCAAGCTTTTATCACTTTAAGTCTGTTGAACAATATTTCTTTTATTTGATCCGCCTGTGGATCCACTTTACAACCGTTGTGTAATATTTTTATTATACTTTCGAATCGGTTTGTATTATTACTTTAGACTTCAGATGTGCATTGAACTGTGATTATTTGACTATGATGATATCAACTACGTCACGATACTCCCCACCGGGCCCACCGGTAATACGTGGAAATATCGGGGTGTGACAGGTTGGTATCAGAGCCAACATTGAGTGAATTAAACAATAGCCTTTTGTCTTTAATCTCAATGACACAGTTGCACATTCCTTGACTTCCGAGTCTAGGCAAAGGACTTACGACTAATCCTAATCTTATTTATTTTGTCCTTTATTGTTTTCCTTTGTTGTTCCTTTTGTTTGTTTTCACAGGAACATGGAAAATGCCACCACGTGTAAGAGGAAGAGGTGGCAGAGGAAAGGCCCCAGTGCTAACAAGAAATGATCACGAAGCTGGGCCATCACATAGGCACACACCATCCGCTTCAATCGGATCGAGTCCTCACGAAGACTAGAGAACCTACTTAGAGCCTGCGAGACGCTCTGTCTCGCTTTGCTCTTCACCATCATACCACGATTCATTCGGACTCCATCAAGACAACGAGTCCGACCACTCGAACCAGTCCTTCATCCCATTGCAGCGTTCGGGTTCTCACCGTGCCTTTCAGGACCCGACCCCATACTTTCAGAGCCGGTTCAATCCGGTAAACAAGTTGCAAGAACCAGAGGGTCCAAACCCTCTAGGACCAGTTGATCACTATCCTGAGATGCATGATATGGAGATGGATGATGACCCCGATCCCGAGATGCCACCGAGTGGGACGCCGATGCATCCCATCGAAATTTCTGACGGATCATCTTATCATGGTTCGCCATACAGGGGCCCAGACAGTTTTGCTGAAAGGTGGGCCACATACCACTGGGAGTACACTCCCCCTTTCAACCCACCTCCACAACAGCAGCAGGATCCCTCTGAGGATTCGCGTTTCCAGGCGGTCACGCCACCGCCACAGCCAGAACAGCAACCGCCTCCAGAACCACCGAGGCGAAGGAGATCAGGTGCACGAATGTCCGTGCGAGGGGGTTTCCACTTCAGCACCCCCAACACTCAAGCAACAGCCACTACCCGCCGTTGTACGAAGACCCACAAATGGGTGGGCCTTCAAACCCAGTATCTGAAGTCGACTCTCCGCCAGTCACACCACCACCACCGCACATGGGTTATGATAACCCAATTCCTTCTTACGCCGGTGCAGCGGCGTATAACCCTTTTGAGCAGCCAGCTTATTCTGGCTACAATTACTACAACGCCCCTAATATTGACCCGTACCTCGAGGCAGCAAACTACAATGCTCTTCACCCTGAAGGGCCCTTTCAAGCTGCGTATCCAACTGGATACCCAGCATATGGGTATCAATACCCGCCACCTCCTCAACCTCAGTCGCAGCAGCCGCAGCCGCCACAGATCCAACCACCGCAGCAGCAGGAAATCCTCCAGAGGTTGAAGCAGGTGGAACGAGAGGTGCAGGAGGAGCGTAGAAGCCGCCGGGGTCTACTTAAGGGTTTGGCAGACCTAATAAAAAGGGTAGAAGAAGAGGGATTATTGAAATTCCTTATTTATTTGTTTTGTAATTTTAAATTTTCAATCAAGTCCCTGCGTGGACATTTATATTTATGTATTCAGTCCCTGCGAGGACTTGTATTTCCTATTTTAGTCCCTGTGTGGACAATGTTTTTCTTTCAAGTCCCGTTTAGGGCAATTATGTACTTCTTTCAATATTAGTGAGAATGTTTTAATTTAAAATTTCATTTGTCATTATATGTAAGAATATATTATATGAAATAAATCAAAATACCATTCCATTTTATAATGAATCCACCAATAAATATTGAAACAAAATCTTAAAGGTAAAACCTAGCCCATGTGTCATTTTAAGATAGGGCCATGATGGTAGTCCCTTTTTGAGATTCAAATCCTTGTTAACATCTGAAAACATGTTAGCACTCCTGGCAAATGTGATTCGATAAAATCACACAAGTCATCCTTATATTGGATTCTTCCAATTCCTTTTCTTATTTAATTAAAACATCCATTAGTGATGAAATGCCTACGGGCCATACTTATTGTCCTTTGAGACAAAAGACAGTTGTAGTCTATGACTCTCAGTCAAGAAAAGGTGATGAACTATGTTCAAGCCTTAATGCCACGACCCTATAAAATCATGGCATATAATTTAAAACTGTCCTTGTGACTAGGCCTTTTGTGCCACTCTAATATTTTAATGAATTATAACTAAGGATAAATTATAACGAAAAACCTAAATAAATATGACTAACAAATTAACCGATATGGTTTATTGTTACCATGGTTAATGAATCGTCAAAAATGACAATTCTATTATAGACTTCTGAATAAATCATTGTCATCATTTTATGTAGCAATCAAGCTACATGGCTGAATCAGAAGAAGTTAACAGTCATCCGCGGGAAAATAATGATACCACCAGGATTAATGTAGCTGGTGCAGATCTGCAAGCCATGGTTGATAATGCCGTAACTCGAGCCATGGATAGGCAGTTTAAAGAATCAAGTGGTACACGTAGCAGGACCCAATCAGTACCTCACACAAAACCACCCTCCAAGACTCACGTATCTAATAAGGACGAATCTCATCATTCGTCAAATCAGAGGAGTGTTCCATCCAAACAAATCGTGCTTAATCAGAAGCCACGTGTTAAAACCTGTTCTTACAAATATTTTATCTCCTGCAAGCCCAGAGACTTCACAGGGGAGAAAGGAGCCATTGATTGTATGACTTGGATCGATGAGATGGATACAGTGATTGATATTAGTGGTTGTGCTGAACAGGATATTGTGAAGTTTGTGTCACAATCATTTAAAGGTGAAGCTTTAGCTTTAGCTTGGTGGAGGTCCTTAATCCAAGCTATAGGGAAGATTCTGTTGTATAAGTTGACGTGGGATCAGTTTGTTGCTCTAATCAAGGAAAATTTATGTCCTCAACATGAAGTTGAGAAAATCGAGACTGACTTTTTGACATTGGTCATGAAGAACTTAGATTGTCAGGCGTATCTTACAAGCTTCAACACCATGTCTCGATTGGTTCCATACTTGGTCACACCAGAATCAAAGCGTATAGCTCAATTTATTGGAGGTTTAGCTCCAGAAATAAAAGGGAATGTGAAAGCATCCAGACCTACCACATTTAGGTCAGTGGCAGATCTGTCTCTATCCCTCACATTGGATGCTATCAGAAACAAATCTGCCAAAGTTTCTAATGAAGGTAAACGAAAGCGGGAGGATGAGAACTCTCATCGCTCCGACAAGAAGAAAAAGGGGAACTCAGATCACAAGAAGAGTTCGGGATTTAAAAAGGATAATCAGCAGTCGGGTGAGAAACCCAAATGTAAAACCTGCAGGAAGCGCCATCTAGGGAAGTGCAGGCTCGAATCAAAATCCCAATCGCAGCCTAGAGTTTGTGGGATTTGAAAATCAAATGAACATAAAATGTTGTATTGCAAGAAAATGAAAGATGCGACTTGTTACAATTGTTACGAGAAAGGGCATATCAAGACCAACTGCCCAAAATTTGCAAAGAAGCCTGAGGAGGCTAAAAAGACCAATGCTCGGGTCTTTCAAATGAATTCTCAGGAGGCCATTCAGAATGACAATGTGATAACAGGTACTTTTCTTATCAATAACGTTTATGCTAGGGTATTGTTTGATTCTGGTACAGACAAGTCATTTGTAGACAACAAATTTTGTAAATTGTTAAATCTGCCTGTTAAAACTCTAAGCATAAAATATGAAGTAGAATTAGCCGATGGCATGATAGAGACTGTTTCAACCGTATTAGATGGATGTTTTATATCCATTAGGAACCACTCTTTTCCACTGTCTTTGCTTCCATTGAAATTAGCAGGATTCGACATAGTAATAGGCATGGATTGGTTGTCTCACAATCAAGCCCATATTTTTTGTGATAAGAAGGAAGTGATTATTAAGACTCCTTATGGTGAACCACCTACAATACAAGGAGATACTCAGTGTGGGTTGCCTAAACAAGTGTCTATGCTTAAGGCATCGAAGTGTTTGAAGAAGGGTTGTGTCATTTACATGGCACAAGTGACTATTGATGAGCCAATGCCCAAGATCGAAGACATCCCTATTATTTCTGAATATCCAGACGTATTCCCTGAAGAACTGCCTAGTTTACCTCCAGACAGGTAAGTGGAATTCAGGATAGATATCATTCCTGGAGCAGCACCAGTTGCAAGAGCACCCTATCGATTGGCACCGACTGAGATGAAAAAGTTAAGGACTTAGTTGGATGATTTGTTGGCAAAGGGTTTTATTCGACCTATCTCATTCCCTTGGGGAGCGCCGATTCTGTTTGTGAAGAAGAATGATGGATCGATGCGTCTGTGCATCGACTATCGCGAGCTGAACAAAGTTACTATCAAGAACAGATATCCATTGCCCAGGATCGACGATCTGTTCAATCAATTGCAAGGGGCAAGTTATTTCTCCAAGATTGATTTAAGGTCAGGTTACCATCAACTGAAGGTCAGAGACGAAGATGTGCATAAGACTGCATTCAGGACTCAATATGGCCACTACGAGTTCTTAGGGATGCCTTTCGGGCTCACTAATGCACCTGCAGCATTCATGGATCTCATGAATCGCGTTTGCAAGCCATATTTGGACAAGTTTGTCATCGATTTTATTGATGGCATACTTATTTACTCGAAGAATCAAGCCGATCATGAAAAACATCTTCGATGTATTCTTAAACTTCTACAACGAGAAAGCTTTACGCCAAGTTTTCAAAATGTGAGTTTTGGCTCCGAGAAGTTCAGTTCCTTGGTCATGTTGTGAGTGAGCGTGGTATCCAGGTGGATCCCGCTAAGATTGAAGCCATCATGAATTGGCAAGCACCGAAAAAACCTACAGAGATTCGCAGCTTCTTGGGTCTAGCAGGATACTACAGGCGTTTCATTGAAAAATTTTCAAGGATTGCTGCACCCCTAACGTCATTAACTCGTAATAATGTAAAGTTTGACTGGGGTCCCAAACAACAAGAATCTTTTGAGATTCTTAAACAAAAATTGAGCAATGCTCCAGTGTTGACATTGCCAGAATGGATTGAAGAATTTGTTGTGTACTGCGACGCATCGCACACTGGTATGGGTTGTGTGCTCATGCAGAGAGGCATGGTCATTGCCTATGCCTCACGTCAATTAAAGGTGCACGAAAAGAACTACACCACCCATGATTTGGAATTGCGTGCTATTGTGTTTGCACTAAAACTTTGGAGGCATTATTTATATGGAACCAAGTATGTGATCTATTCTGATCACAAGAGCCTTCAACATCTGTTTAACCAGAAGGATCTTAACATGAGACAGCGTCGATGGATGGAGACTTTAAATGATTATGATTGTGAAATTCGCTACCATCCAGGCAAAGCTAATGTTGTAGCTGACGCTCTAAGCAGAAAGGAAAGGGTTAAGCCTATTAGAATCAATGCTAAGAGCATCAAAGTAAAGAATAGCTTGAATGAAAAGTTGTTAGCTGCTCAGAAGGAAGCTATTTTGGACACTAACTATCCGAATGAAAAGTTAGGTGTCACTGCTGACCAATTGTCTTATGGCAAGGATGGGATCCCAAGATTAAATGGTCGAATCTGGGTCCCTATCCATGGAGGACTTAGAGACGTGATCCTTCAGGAAGCTCACAGTTCAAAATATTCAGTCCATCCTGGCAATGATAAGATGTACCAGGGTTTAAAGGCAAATTATTGGTGGATAGGTTTGAAGAAATCTATAGCCACTTATGTTGCTAAATGTCTGACGTGTGCTCAGGTTAATGCCAAACATCAAAAGCCGTCAGGTTTACTGCAACAGCCTGAACTTCCCACATGGAAATGGGAAATGGTAACTATGGACTTTGTCACTAAGTTACCAAGGACAAAGTGTGGGAATGATACTATTTGGGTTATAGTCGACAGGTTGACTAAGTCAGCTCACTTCTTGCCAATTAAAGAAACACACAGCTCTGACAAGCTAGCTCAGCTGTACGTGGATAAGATTGTATCTCTCCACGGAGTGCCAGTATCTATTATCTCTGATAGGGATACTAGATACACGTCTCACTTTTGGAAAAGCTTTCAGCAATCCTTAGGCACTCGTCTAAACTTCAGCACTGCTTATCATCCTCAGACGGATGGCCAAAGCGAGCGTACGATACGAACACTCGAGGATATGCTCAGGGCTTGTGTCATTGATTTAGGTGGAAGTTGGGATGACCATCTTCCGTTGATTAAAATTTCGTATAATAATAGCTATCATTCAAGTATCCAAGCCGCGCCTTTTGAGGCCTTGTACGGAAGGAAGTGTAGGACACCAGTTTGTTGGGCGGAAGTTGGAGATGTCCAACTAACAGGACCTGATATAGTCCTGGAGACAACATATAAGATTGTACAAATCCGTGATCGTCTCAAAGCTGCCAGGGATATGCAGAAAAGCTACGCGGATAAAAGGCGTAAACCTCTGAAGTTCGAGGTAGGAGATAAAGTGTTACTTAAGGTATCACCCTGGAAAGGGGTGATGCGTTTTGGCAAAAAGGGCAAGTTAAGCCCAAGATACATAGGACCATTCAAGATCATCGAATGTGTCGGAACTCTAGCTTATAAGCTAAGTCTGCCAGAAGAGCTCAGTGGAATTCATAATGTGTTCCACATTTGCAACTTGAAGAAGCGTCTAGCCGATGAGTCGCTAGCAATGTCCCATAAGGACGTGCAGATAGTTGAGAGTTTGAAGTTCGTTGAAAAACCTTTGTCGATCGAGGATCGACAGGTTAAGAAACTTCGAAGAAAACATGTGCCGATTGTGAAGGTAAAATGGGACACCCGTAGAGGCCCGGAATACACGTGGGAGGTTTAATCCACAATGAAATAGAAGTACCCTCATTTATTTCACTAAATCTCAAGGTCAAGATTTCTTTTAAGGGGGTGAGGATGTAACACCTCGCAAAATCATGTCCAATATAATAAAGATACGTGTCATGAAGGTTAAACGTGTAATGAATTGATTCCGAGGGACTAAAGATGTCAACAATGTAAATACGTAAATAAAAGGATCCAAAGTGTCAACATGCCATTCTTGTGCCTCTGATTGACCTCACACGACGTTCGTATTCTTTAATGAATAAATTATCGAACATAGAAAGTCGTTTGTGCTTAAATTAAAAAGTTTACAAAGCATAAGGGTTAAATGTGTCAACATGTTTAAAGTTACCTCTGAGTGACCTTTTAACATTTCCGAGACTTTGTAATACTTCCTTATACTTCCATGGATATTGGATAATAAATTCGTGGAGTTTTGACGCAAATAAATGAATAAAGTGGTAATTCCAAGAAATAAGGATCAAATGCGTCAACGTTGCAAAACAAGACTTTTCGGATGATCTCGCAACTAACCGGGAGCTTAACGGAGTTAATAAAGGACCCAAGGCCCTTAAAAGTTAACTATGGGGGCATAAGTGCAATAAATAGAAGTTACTTGAACTTAAAATGGACCAGGGACTGAAAGTGCAAAGCTGGGAAACTTTTAACCGAATCAGACCATCGTCGTGGGCCGCGTAGGCCACTTTCATTTCTTACGCGGGCCGCGTAGAAGTCACCAGCGAACAAAAAACTGGCAGCTGCATGTTGCAGCCTGTTACAGCGCCATTGCATGGCTGAATTCGATACTAGGGACTGAGCAAATGGTTTTTCATGACTAGGGACACTTGGGAACATCTGGAATCATCATAGGGATAGTTGTGATAATCTAAAAGCTTCCATTTTCCTATATAAGAGCCTTGGATTCAGTTGTTCATTTGCACACTTGAAGTTTTACTTCAAAACTCACTCTCTGAATCCTCCTAGAGCTAAAGGAAGCTTTCCTCAGTTCAATATTCGTGCTAAGTACTCTAGTAAGTGTTCTTAGCTTCCTAAGTTTAAGTTTTATTGGCTTAATGACCAAAAGTCAAAGTTATCGTAATTAAGCTTTGACTTGGTGATTAATCACAAACGGTCCAGCCATTATTTGAATTGAAAGGGGCTATGTGTTGGTAATTATGTAGGTAATAAACCCTTAAAAGGGCACCTTCTAATGATCACATTATCTCAGTCAATTGTCGGGTCAAACTTATTAATAAAAAGTCAAATGGGTCAGTTTTTACAAAATAATTCATAACTGATAATGTAGAGGTTATGGAACATGTTTTAACTCTAAAATAACTTGGTAAATAATATAAGAACATGTTTAGGCATGTTCAACCTGACAATTCTGAGTTTAGGCTCGGTTCGCAACCGAAAGTCGCAAAAGTAGACTTTTGTTTTGACTTTCAGTTCTGACCCGATTTAGCTTAGTTTAGTTATGCCTTAGGGTTCATTTGGGACCACATTACATGTTAGTATAACCCTCTGAGATTATACTATAAGGTTCCATAGAAATCTAGTTCATATGCATGTTCCCGTTAAAATGCTTAAAATGGATCATTATGCCCAATTATCATTAAAACGAAATTTTTGAAAGTGTGAGTGGACAAAAACCTTTATTACTAATATTTAAGTATGTCCTAAAAATTTGACATCAGTTTATGGTCTGAAATAAGAGTTATGCTCAATATCGTAAAATGAAAGCTTTTTATTAATTTAATGGCATTTTTAGTATAAATCATATTTAAACCCAAATTTTGGCACAAAACTTTCTACCCAATGATATAATATAATATTTAGGGATTTTTGGAATTTTTTGTCAAATTTTATACTGATTATATTATAGAGTCTTAGTGTAAATTCGGTGTTGACGAAATTGCCCTTTTCTTTAATAAAATGAGTTTTACATAACATTTTGATACCAAACCTTTTCCTACTGATTTCATATGTTAAATAAAATATTTTAAGCTTTAGAGACTGGTCAAAATCTTAGATTTCCTTAAATAACCCGAAAATCGTCAAATACCGACTTTTACGCTTTTAAACGCATAGTATGGGTTAAAACTATATTTGAAACTTAAGACTCATTACCTACTGATATTATAAGCAAATTTTTATACTTTAACAGTAAGTATAAGTTTTGAACTCAGATTTCCAAATTTGACCCTTGTAGCATATGTGAAATGACCAAAATGCCCCTACGGTGCATACTTTGGTCATAAATTATAAAATTCACATATGTATGATATCTTACTAATGTAACTTGTTAAAATAAATATTCTTACTGATTGTTTTAGACCAGAGCCTCATATTACAATTTAACCTCTTTTATAAACCGTAAAATGACCAAAATACCCCTACGGGGCTTAAATTGGTTTTAAATTCGTTTTGGGCATAATGGAAGATATCCTACTGATATCCTAACATATTTAAAGCATATTAACTTAGGGAACCTGTACATGACTCTTTTGGTTACCCGTTATGCATTTTCGCGTTCGGTGCTGTTTATGTAACTAGTTTGCATAAATTAACCGAAACGGGTCAAACCTTATCATTTTCACTTCAAAATCCAGAATGTATTTAGTTTACCCATTTTATACAAGTCCTCATACTTGTCAGGTCTAAATCACAATCTGTTCCGGTCTTCGCTTAATCTTGCGTTTTGAACCGTAAACCTTTCTTTAAAACTAACCGGTCTAAGTTATAACTTAAATAAGACCCGTTAGGAATCTAATAGGTTATTAAAACCTTCGTTACAGATTAGGAGCCCGGTAAAAGCTACTTGTACTTGCCAATTTGATATACGGCTAGGATTGAAATTATATTTTAGCTCAGGTATATACTTTTAACTTATTTTCCCTTATACGTGCTTGGGATACGGTATTTAATAATACCGCTTGGTCGGGTATTGAATCTTTAATCAAATAATGGTTAAATCATTGAGATAACCCGTTTAATCTGTTTTGTTTGATCTAAACCTTTGGGGGGTTAATGACCATGTCCTGGATATCCTCGGCTCATTCATTGAAATGGCCACGACTTAAGCACGGGGTGTAGGCATACACCTTCCAGTGTGTATGTAAAAAGATATACCCGCCTGTTGAGGATAACTCACCGTGGGTTTATATTATGTGGTGTGTCTATTAATCTTGTTCCGGCTTCTATCCCGGATCCTGAACGTACGACAAACATATAAATCTGTAAACAAGATTATTTTTAATAACTGTCCTAAGTTATAAAAGAATATTTGTGCCTTGTGCATTTAAATCAATTTTCTTAAACCTTTTAAAAAAGAGTCAGTTAATTGTATTTACCAGTGTAAACTGATGTATTTTCCCAAAAAAGGTTAAGTGCAGGTACTAAGCGTAATGGGCTGGAACTCCTGAGTGATTAAATAAAGAGTCTTGCAAGCTTTTATCACTTTAAGTCTGTTGAACAGTATTTCTTTTATTTTCTTCCGCCTGTGGATCCACTTTACAACCGTTGTGTAATATTTTTATTATACTTTCGAATCGGTTTGTATTATTACTTTAGACTTCCGTTGTGCATTGAACTGTGATTATTTGACTATGATGATATCAACTACATCACGATACTCCGGGCCCACCGGTAACACGTGGAAATATCGGGGTGTGACATTTAGGCTCAAAGTGGGCGACTAGGGGATTTATTTGGGTAAGGATAGATAAATGGTTTTAAGGGAAATGGTTCACCTAATGCTTCAATCATTCTCGTGCTTGTATTCGGTCTATGGTCTCAAACGTATCAAAAGTCGCAAGTTCTACAATACGTGACTAATGGTCCACTCAAACAAAGAAACATAAATATGTAATTCTATGATGTAAAAGTGGTTCAAAACCTCACATATATAAAGGGTATGGTATGTGACAAACATTATGTGCTAGTTTCTTAGGCGGATTATTTCCAAATAACTGTGACAACTGGCCCAAACCGGTAATTTCCGTACACATTAATTATTACTTAATGACTGCAATTATGTGCTTAATTGTCAGCCATGTCTGATTTCCTACTAAACAAGTGAATTCATGCACGTTGTATACTACAAAATATTGCTTTATGCATAAACGAGAGCGTTGCGTCAAAAATACTAGTAAACTCACCGGTAAGACACGCTGTGTCAACAGAACTGCAGAAAGCAGTCAGACAATAAAATTGGAGCCTAGGTGTAGGTCCGACAACAAGAATGCATTAAAACCCAAGAGTACTGACGTGTGCGTATATATACATAATATTTTGCAATGAATTACACACGATTGGGTTTTAAATTTATAAAAGTGATTATTACTTTTACATCAAAACACACACGAAAGAGGCAAGTGTACCCCGTCATATATATAATAAAGTATCGGTAAGAACCAAGTATCGATCCAAGGAAATGGGCGGAGAAATAATACTAGACCTTTGTCACTAAACTACCGGTAAAAACATAGGTTTGGTTGATTTAAACTAAACTAAAGTAAACATAACCAAATACATAATAAAAACATAATAGATAGTAGATAAAAAGCCTTGCTAAATACACAACCACAGCATGTCAACTAAGTCAGTTTTGGCACTAGAAGCATTCGGTCAATTTTCCAATTTAAGACAATTAGTATCCCTTTCGGGAATCCTAACATGACAATCATTCGGAAAGCTAAAACGATAAACACACTTTAACCACCTAAAATTGTTCTTTAACGTGCAATTGATAAATGTCTATGAAAATCTCTTAAAAATAAGTTAGTCAGCCGTTAGGATTGTTCTAACCTCACTTAAACAAGGAAAGCGACACCGATAAACACAATGCAACCACCGAGATAAGCATAAACTAGATTAAATCACAACCGAGTTCATTTTACAAATCTTGCACAATAATTCACTAAGATAGCAATTTTGGCCTAAACTACTAACTAGGCTAACAAATCATGGCAAGAATTCATAACGACACCATCTAACCCGTTTAGGTCCTTACGTGACGGCAAGCTCTCTTGATTAACAATAATTACATTTTATTAAATCACTAACCATTTCTAGTATCATGATGCATACATTTAAACCAAGTTAAACTAGTTAACCAAATTCAAAGTTTACTAATACAAGATTAATTAAGCTTCATTTTTCAACTATCATAACTAACCAAGCACCAATCATCCAACATAATTACTTATAATCAAGAGTTCAATATCAATAACAAGGTTGCAAACTAATCATCAAAGATTAACATAGAAAATACTTCAAATGTCATTACAAACAAAGTTTAACAAACTAATGGTTATAATCTAGCAAGGGATTGTTGTGTTTTTGCCCAAAGGCTACAATAATACATATATCATAATCTAAGTACTTGAAAGATTAACAAAAACTTGGAAAGATTAGAAAATCAAACCATAAACAAGTACTAGACTAAGGATCCGGGTAGTAATCGAGCTAAACGAGACAATGTGGCTTGAATCCGGGTGAAAGCTAATGCCTCCGGAGCCTGAAAATCGCCTGAGAGCTCTCCAAAAATCCAGAATGTCGAGCAGAAAGTTTCTGCTGTGTTTTTATACTTTTTGCTATTGCACGGTCGTTCCCCATATGGAACGACCGTTCACTTTATTGAATTATTGATGATGGGTCGCCATACTGCATACGTCATCGGATCGTTGACCAGATCTGAAATTGCACGGTCGTTCTTCGAGACGGAACGACCGTTCAGTTCCGAGCTACATGTTGCACGCCAAGTCGCACCGACCGTTCAGTTCCGAGATGATCATCGATGTCGGAGATGCACGACCGTGCATCAGGTGGAACGACCGTTCCACAGGCCCAGTTCAGAATCCTTAACAGAATATCCGCAGCTTCTTCGTTTCGTCCGGAAAGTCCTCGTTTTTGGTATCATCTTGTCTGGAATGCAGTTTTAGGCCTGTAAACACAAATGTAGATAAATAAGTATCCGAACGACGGTTTTACGGCCAAAAACGCATAAAATAGGGGTAAACCGGGGGACTAAAATATGTGTAAATTAGAGTGTATCAAATCTCCCCACACTTAAACCTTGCTTGTCCTCAAGCAAGCTAAACTAAAAAGCAATAAAAGACATAAACAAACAAGAACGATAATTTACACACTATTATATTGAAAACTAATATATAAACGGTTAGCCGGTTTGTCGAAAGACAACATCAAAAGATTCAAACCCAACAAGCATATGCAACTTAAAAAGCGACAACCAAAAAGCCGAGACTAAACATTTAATTGACTCCCATGTTAATCTTCACCCAACTCACAATGTTCACACACACTCGGTTTTATTTATGAATCATACATAAAATGTGTATGCGTAAACACTCAACGCCTAGTCAATGAAATGTGCAATATCATAAGCTTGTCATAAGATCTCGTCTCCACCAACTAACATGCAAATAAGTGTAAATCAAGAGGTCTTTACGGGTTGTATGGAAGTGGACATTTAAAATGGCGAAAACGGTTAAAACTCGGTAGTAGCGTTTAACTAGCAATAAACAATACAACTTTACATATAAACGCCTTAAAAAGGCGACTAAAGCGCAATCGAGCTAATCAACAAGATTTTTAACATTTAAGCATTCAAAATTGCTCGATTTCTATCAACTTCACCCTATTTTAGGGTTTTTTTTTTTTTTTTTTTTACAAACTAAACAATGAAATATAAACACTAACAAGCTAGTTAAACTATTATTTTAACCGAGTTTCAACACTAAAAAGGTTTAAAAACAAAAAAGGCTAAATTTGGTTAAGTAGGCGATAATGTGGGTAAACAAAGGTGAACGGGAAGGCTCGGCATGGTTAATCCTAAAGGGTAATATAAGGTGAACGGGAAGCACAACACAAAGAACAAGGTACACAACAAAGGGGTAATCTAAGTGCCTCTATCATTTTTACACAAATTCACAAGTTCATGGTCTTAACAAGCATACTAGTGACAAGTTCTAAATTACACATAACATCCGGCTCACTCCTATATCCGAAATGAACAAATATATAACAATATAAGGCTCAAATATGCTCACGTAACGGAAGGAATGGGTAAAAGTGTGAAAACTATCATGTAAGTCTTTCTTTGTTTGTCACGCTTTCCGGTTTCCTTTTTCAAAAATATTTTGCTTGTCGAGTTTTTATCAAGTCCGATGCTTTCTAAAACATAACCAACCGGTTTATTTACCAACATAAATACAAAACACAAGTATTTTTAAATGATTTTTCTGATTTTCTGGTTTTTTTTTTTTTTTTTTTTTTTTTAATGAGGACAAACAAAGCTATGTTAACAAAGTTAACCCCCTCCCCACACTTGAACTTCGCATTGTCCCCAATGCGAGACCCGAAATATAGAGAAAGGGATAAAAATACTCCCCTCAAGATGATGTTGGTGCCACGAGACTTCCGAAGCTCTAACTGGTACGTGCTCCGGTCCAAGATCCGATAGATAAAATCTGCAAGTATGTCGTGTACACCCAAAATATAACAGAAAAAGAAAAACCAAACAACCATAATGTACATAAATGCTAACATCCAAACAAAACAGAAAGGAAATTGTTTGAAAATACATATCCGGGGTGTTTTAAATACTAAGTCAAAATAAACACCCAAATAAAAGTAAAGTACTGAAACATGAAACACCACCAAATGCTACCACTACCGCAAACTACTCATCATCATCGTCATCATGCCTCGTGCCAGATGGGCCCTGATCGCCATAGCTAGGGGGGTTCCATGGTGGGAACTCCGGCGGGTGCTGAAAATAGTTGGGGTGTGCGTGATGCATCTCCCCGAACAAATAAGAAAAACCTGCGGACACCCCCTGGTATAGAGTATCCTGGCGCTGCTCTAGTCGGTGATGTGTGGCCCGAAGCTCTGCCTGACTGGCTCTAATCTCGTGCTGGCTAGCCCGGATCTCATCAAAGTACGTACCATGCTGCTCCTGTGTGACACGCATGTCCTGGAACTGCTGGTAGAAAGTAGGTCAATCCTCATGCTGATGAAATGCATGATGCTGCGGTGAGTGTGGTGGTGTCGGTGGCTGTGGCTCGTGCTGCTCTCCCATCTCTTCGTCCTCATCCTGATGTTCCTCCTCAGCTGGAGGTAACGGGTCCCATATCTCTCCATTCAAACCCCTCAACCTATCTCTCCCATCCAACTCAGCAATAACCCCCATAAACTTCAAAGACCGGATATCAACATGTACCCCCTCAGTGATCAAAGTGAGACCCCTAAGCACCTCCCGCGTCATATATCGCTCATTGTACGCGATCTCGGTCACGTACTGCCCGCCGTGGATCTCACTACTGTGGGTCCGCCCTGAACACTTAACAAAGTACTCAGCCATTCGCGCGGCGAGGTTGATCGGTGCTTTGTCAACCAACGCATAAAGAAAGAGCAAATCAGGCGTTGGACAGTTACCTTGACTGTCCATGCGTCCGCAAATAGAATGGCTGAAAACATGGTGCATCACGCGCACCAGAGGGTCTCGAAGGCGCGAAGCCTTTGACATCCGTGGGTTGTATGGGCCCCCAATAGTGTTACGTGCCCAGAATGCCTCTCGCGCTGCATCATTAGGGAAGTTGAACTGATCGTTGAAGACGTCGGGATCATCCATGTCCTCCCGCGTATAAATCCCAAGTCTCCGTCCTAAACGACCCACCGACCATGTATGCCATCGACCACACAACCTGAAGGTTACCCAATTCCTGTAGCAGAAATCGGGCTCTGTACGTGCAACTGGCCTTTCATACTGATACGAGGCGAAGAATTCGATTGTCAACTCCTGATAAACCGGTCGGTTGCAACCGACCAAGTTTGCAAGTGGGCGGGTCATCATTTCATCTAGGCGATCATACTGGTTGAGGTCACGAATAACCTCCCAGTCCAGCCAACGTGGTTCTCCAAACTGATCCCGCCTCGCCCACAATTCATCGCGCCTCGCGATGCATAACGCTTCCTTCTCGATGTTGAGGTTAAATTGCAGGAAAGGGTGATCCATCTGTAATGGAGAATGTTGTTAGGAAGACAGAAACAGGAGAAAAATGAGTTGAAAACAAGCGAGCAGCCAATTATGAAGCTACTGTCCAAACTGTACTGGCAATATGGCACGGTCGTTCTCCGGGACGCACGGTCGTGCGTCACCGAGAACTAACAGGCCAGACCAGACGATATCGTGAATAGCCGGCGATGCACGACCGTTCCACCCGAGGAACGACCGTGCACTTCCGAATCTGCAGAATACGACCCCTGAACTTAGAACAATCAGATTTTGCAAAATTTCAACAAGTATTGGGTCTACAGGGGTCTGCAAATCAACCGGGTGTTCACGATACTTCGATTTAACAAGGGTTAGGGTTTCGATTTGTTTATGAAGAGAACCCTAAAAATTCCTTGAAAAATCGGAAGAAAACTACACTAGAAAGAAAGAAAACAAGAAATCTAACACTAGAGACATACCGTGCGAAGTTGGGTGTTTGATCGTGCGAAAAATCGTGCGAAACGGTGAAAAATCGTCCTGGAACGGTCTGCAGCTGGTAGGGTTTGCGAATGATGGTTTTTGCAGCAGATAATAGTATATATAGTGTGCAAAATGACCAAATTGCCCTCAGCCTGTCGCACGGTCGTTCTCCGGAATGGAACGGTCGTGCGTCACCGAGGTCGTTCAAACCCAGCAGCGTGTTCTCGGAAATGCACCGAGGGTGCGATCTACCGTTCCGGCTTGCTCGGAATTGCACGGTCGTTCCACAAGTGGAACGGTCGTGCATCAGCTGCAGATACAGAATTTCTGCAGAAGCTATTTCCAGCACCCGTTTCGGCCGTTTTTCGCCGTTTTTTCGATACACCAACTATTCTAACAATATTACAATACAGAACCTTCGCCCGGCACGTACGGAAACTAAACAAACAAACGAAAACTACCTAACTAACCTAAATTACGCTAAAACTACAAAAACAAATAAAAGGACAATTTTGCCCTCATAGCGCCAAAGAAGCTCTGGCTGCATTTTTTTCGGCGAGTCAGCAGCGTAGACTCGTGCTAAAATTTTTTCGACGAGTCGATAGCAAGACTCAAAGCTAAAAACTAGAAAAACTACAAAAACTACGAAAAAGACTACAAAGACTAAACTACCCCTAAAGCGCAAAAAAAAACGCTCTTGCTACATTTTTGATCCGCGAGTCAGTAGCGTAGACTCTCTCCTCCCCACACTTATGATGTGTGCGGGGTTTGGAGTTCAATCACCTCCACCGCCGATTCTATCGGCCCGGCAACGTACAACTTCAACCGGTGACCATTTACCTTGAAAATAACGCCATCCGCGTTCTCTACTGCAACAGTACCATACGGAAATACTTCCTTAACTGTGTATGGTCCTGTCCAGCGTGAATGAAGCTTCCCAGGAAATAAGCGCAGCCGTGAATTATACAGAAGAACAAGATCACCCGCTTGGAATTCTTTGTGGTCCTTCAAGCGTTTGTCGTGACGTTTCTTCGTACGCTCTTTGTAGAGTACGGAGCTCTCATAGGCTTGGTGCCGCAATTCTTCCAATTCATGAATTTGGAGAAACCGGGCTTCACCTCCGGTTTTAAGGTCCAAATTCGCGGTTTTCAATGCCCACATAGCCTTGTGCTCCAACTCCACCGGTAAATGGCATGCCTTTCCGTATACCAACCTAAAGGGGGTGGTCCCTATAGGGGTCTTATAAGCTGTACGGAATGCCCATAATGCCTCATCAAGCTTGTCCGACCACTCCTTGCGGTTCGCTCCAACCGACCGCTCAAGGATGCGCTTAAGCCCACGGTTCGTGACCTCCACCTGCCCGCTCGTCTGCGGATGATATGGTGTGGATAAACGGTGATGCACACCGTATCGGGACAAAGCCTTTTCAAGCTGTGTATTGCAAAAATGAGTCCCTCGGTCACTAATGAGCGCTTTCGGAGCGCCAAATCGGGCGAACAAACTCTTAAGAAACCTTACAACTACTCTGGCGTCATTAGTGGGTAAGGCTTGCGCCTCCGCCCACTTTGATACATAATCAACAGCCACGAGTATGTATTTGTTTCCACGTGAGGGGGGGAACGGTCCCATGAAGTCTATCCCCCAAACATCAAAGACTTCACAAACCTGTATCCAGTTCTGGGGCATTTCGTCGCGTGCCGATATGTTCGTCGCCCTCTGACAAGCATCGCACGCTTTCACCCAACTCTGCGCGTCACGGAAAATGGTCGGCCAGTAAAACCCGGAATCCAACACTTTCTTCGCGGTGAAGTTGGCTCCGTGGTGGCCTCCGGTAGGTCCCTCATGACACTGGCGCAGAATGTCGGTCGCCTCAGACCCAAATACACATCTCCTAATCACCTGCTCAACACCCACCTTGAACAAGAAAGGGTCGTCCCATATGTAGTGCTTGAGATCCGAAAAGAATTTCCTCTTTTGCTGGTGAGTCAACCCTTTTATCCGAATCCCGCAAGCAAGATAGTTCGCAAGGTCGGCGAACCATGGCGACTCATCACAAATCTCAACACCCATCAAAGATTCGTGTGGGAACTTGTCATTTATTGAATCCCAATGCGAATCCTCGATGTCTCCGTGCTCTAACCGAGACAGATGGTCGGCAGCTACATTCAAGGCACCCTTTTTATCTTGTATCTCAATATCAAACTCTTGCAGCAACAGGATCCATCTGATTAGACGCGGTTTTGCGTCCTGTTTGCTGAAGAGGTATCTAATGGCTGCATGATCAGTGTATACAACGGTTTTCGAAAGCACCAGATACGATCTAAATTTATCGAATGCGAAAACGACCGCCAAGAGCTCTTTTTCAGTCGTGGTATAATGCTCTTGAGCGTCGTGGAGAGTTTTACTCGCATAGTAGATCGGATGGAAGTGCTTTTCCTTCTTTTGACCCAGAACGGCCCCTATAGCGTAATCACTCGCGTCGCACATGATTTCAAAGGGCAAACTCCAGTCCGGTGCGACTAAAATAGGGGCCTCTACCAACTTCTGCTTGAGGAGGTCAAAAACCCTCAAGCAATCATCTCCAAACACGAACGGAGCATCTTTCTCTAACAAACGAGTCATGGGTCTGGCGATTTTGGAAAAATCTTTGATGAATCGCCGATAGAACCCGACATGACCGAGAAAGCTCCGTATAGCACGAACAGAGGTGGGGGGCGGAAGTCGTGATATAACGTCGACCTTAGCTGGATCGACTTCCATGCCCGCGTGAGAGATTTTGTGTCCCAGAACTATGCCCTCCTTCACCATGAAGTGGCATTTCTCCTAGTTCAGGACCAGATTGGTCTCCTCACACCTCTTCAACATTCTTTTCAAATTTTCCAGACACTGATCAAAGGAATCCCCAAATACCGAAAAATCGTCCATGAACACCTCCATGGAATCCTCAATCATGTCGTGGAAAATTGCGACCATACATCGCTGGAAAGTAGCCGGCGCATTACACAGCCCAAACGGCATACGCCGGTAGGCGAATGTACCGAAAGGACAGGTAAATGTGGTCTTCTCCTGGTCCTCAGGAGCGATAGGAATTTGAAAGTAACCCGAGAACCCATCCAGAAAACAATAATATAACTTCCCTGACAGACGCTCCAACATTTGATCAATGAATGGAAGCGGGAAGTGGTCCTTTCGGGTGGCGTCGTTGAGTTTGCGATAATCGATGCAAACCCGCCATCCAGTGACCGTCCTGGTTGGAATGAGCTCATTCCTATCGTTCGTGACCACAGTCATGCCCCCCTTTTTGGGCACTACCTGCACAGGGCTGACCCAAACAGAGTCGGAAATGGGATAGATCATACCAGCATCTAACAACTTAATCACTTCCTTTTTAACGACCTCTTGCATGTTCGGGTTCAGCCGCCTCTGGTGCTGCGCACACGGCTTGAACTGATCCTCCATAAGAATTTTATGTGTACAGAAGGAGGGATTTATACCTTTAATGTCCATGATTTTCCAAGCGATTGCTTTCTTATGAAGTTTCAACACAGTAAGCAGTCTGCTCTTTTCCTCTCCCGCCAAACCAGATGAAATAATGACAGGCAAATGACGCTCCTCATCAAGAAATGCGTACTCTAGGTGCGGTGGGAGCTCTTTAAGCTCCAAGGTAGGAGGATCTTCCACTGAAGGCTTCGACTTCACTTCACTCTCGCGATCAATTTCTGTGAAACAATCCGGACTCTGGGGACTATCATCACCAATCTGATAGACTGGCTGCTCTAAATAGTGGCCCTCCTGCGTAATGCCATCTAAGTCCCCACACAATAGATGTGTGTCCGAATCTATCTCCTCGATCGTACCCTGGAAATGCGTGCTCACATAAGTGTCGACAATGTCAACATAATAGAGCGCGTCGTCCTGACTCAGAGGATGCTGCATAGAACGTTTAATGTCAAACGTCACATGCTCATCATCCACTCGGAGTGTGATCTCGCCCGCCGCCACGTCCACAATCGTCCGGGCGGTATTCAAAAACGGGCGTCCGAGTATCAGAGGCACTCTCGAGTCCTCATCCATGTCCAGGATAACAAAATCCACGGGAAATACAAACTTGTCAATCTTAACAAGCATATTCTCTACAAACCCGCGTGGATACTTGACAGAACGATCCGCAAGTCGAATACTCATCCTCGTAGGTGACGGCTCACCTAGATCCAACTTTGTAAAAACCTTATAGGGCATAAGGTTTATACTCGCTCCTAGATCTGCTAACGCATTACTGACTGACAGATTGCCTATGAGGCAGGGAAGCGTGAAACTGCCTGGATCGCCCATTTTTGTAGGCAGGCGATTCTGGAGAATAGCAGAGCAGCTTTCATTCATAACCACACAAGACATGTCCTCGAGTTTTTGCTTGTTTGAGAGGATGTCTTTCAGAAACTTCGCATACTTTGGCATCTGTGCCAAAGCCTCAACAAACGGTATGTTTATATGCAATTGCTTAAACATCTCAAGAAACTTACCGTTTTGTTCATCCATCTTCTGCTTCTTCAACCTTCCTGGATAGGGCACTGGAGGCTTGTAACCTGTGACCGGCTCCTGGACTTGTGCTGTACTTGCTGGGCGGAGCCTGGCATGCACCTCATCCGGTGTGTCGGTCGGGACCGCTTCAGTGATCGGTGGTGAGTCCGATATGACGGGTCCGGTAGGTTTTCCACTCCTGGTCATCACCGCATTCACATCTCTATGCGGGCCCGGGTTTGTCTCAGTATTGCCCGGGAGACCACCCTGGGGTCTCTTTGACATCATCTGTGCCAGCTGACCAACCTGATTCTCTATGTTCTGAATCGAGGCCTTGTGGCTCCTCATTTCTCCCTCATGAGAGAGAAAACGATCCTCGCTCTACTGATAGCGTTTTTCAGCTAGCTGATTCGCGCTCGAGGAGCTAGTAAGAAGCTGGGACATCATCTCCTCCAGCTTAGAACTAGACTGAGGGGCCTGCTGCTGGGAACTACTCCCAGAGCCTTGATTCTGATGCGGGTATGAACGCTGTTGGTAGGATTGGTTGTACTGCTGATAATGCTGACCCTGACCCTGACCCTGATGTTGTTGCGCTGGAGCACGCGGAGTGAATCCCAAAGGATTCTGATTGCCTGTGTTCGCACGCCACCCAAAATTTGGGTGATTTCTCCAACCGGGATTATAGGTGTTACTGTAAGGGTTGTTTTGCGGCCTAACTTAATTACCCACGAAATCTACCTCTTTGTGGCTCTCGTATCCGACTCCCTGAAAACATGCCCCAGGCTCGTGTGACACACCACACTGGTCACAACCCGAGCCCGCATGCGCAATCATCTGGGACCTGTCGAATCTCGATGCGAGAGCCGAGATCTGAGCAGTAATAGCCGTATAGTCGTCAACAGCATGCACTCCTGCGCGGGATCCTGATGATGATGATGTAGCCCGACTCCTATCTCCTTCGCGGCGAGAGCTAGATTTCAACGCAGCCTTTTCAATGATATCGTAAGCCTCATTGGGCGTCTTTGTCCTCAAATCGCCTCCTGCATTCATATCTAAACGCTCCTGCGTATTGTAGCTCAGCCCCTGATAGAATGTCAAGACTAACTGTCTCCTGGTGAACCCATGATGTGGAACATCAAGTAACAGATCCTTGAATCTCTCCCATGCTGCATGCAACGACTCACCCTCATCCTGACGAAAGGTCACCACTCGGTTCCTTAGCTTGGTTGTCTTCTCGGGTGGAAAGTATTTATGCATAAACTGCTCTGCCAACTGATTCCAGGTCCTGATGGACCCGGCTGGGAGTGACATAAGCCAAGCTCTGGCTTTTTCACGCAATGAAAACGGAAACAACCTCAACCGAATCGCATCCTCCGAAACATCCCTAATCTTGAATGTAGAGCATACATGGAGGAAAGCCGCAATGTGTCTCCCGGGATCCTCATGTTCGCGTCCGTCGAACTGCACCGAATTCTGCACCATATTAATTATACTAGATTTTATTTCAAAATTAGGTGCATCAATAGTAGGTCTAAGGATACTCGGCTCCAGGCCTGTCGCTCCAGGCTGGTTAGACTCATTCAACGGTTGATTATCGTCTGCCATGGTTATGTTTCCTCCTGAGCCCTCGGCTTCAGTAGGTACCACCGAATCCGGCCCGCCAGATGCGAGCAATAGCCCAACCGCACGCCCTTTCGCGCGAAGACGCCTCCGAAGATCACGTTCGGGTTCGTCAGACGGTTCAACAAGTTCTTGAGCGGGGGTCGAGAACATCAACCTGCAAACGAAAATTCGACACGGTGAATATTTTATTAATTAAATAATGCTGTTTTTTTTTTTTTTTTTTTGCTGAAAAGAAGCTGAAAATTATTATAAATGGGCTGAAAATTTTATAAAAATCCGAAAAATAGCCCGAAATTTTATAAAAATTCAACAAAATAAATAAATGAATCGACTAATACAAAAATGGCTTTAGGGTGCCGAAAACCCAAAGAATAAATGAATAAATAAATCCGGATCAAATAAATAAATGAAACAAAAATACCGCAAAAATGAATAAATCGAATAAAACAAGAAATATTAACAAATAAATAAACAAATAAAATAATCAAGAAATTATACACAAATATTAACAAGTATATACACCGATAACCAAATGACTCGGGTCGTTCCTAAAACTCGCCATCTCCCCGGCAACGGCGCCAAAAACTTGACGTGTGCGTATATATACATAATATTTTGCAATGAATTACACACGATTGGGTTTTAAATTTATAAAAGTGATTATTACTTTTACATCAAAACACACACGAAAGAGGCAAGTGTACCCCGTCATATATGTAATAAAGTATCGGTAAGAACCAAGTATCGATCCAAGGAAATGGGCGGAGAAATAATACTAGACCTTTGTCACTAAACTACCGGTAAAAACATAGGTTTGGTTGATTTAAACTAAACTAAAGTAAACATAACCAAATACATAATAAAAACATAATAGATAGTAGATAAAAAGCCTTGCTAAATACACAACCACAGCATGTCAACTAAGTCAGTTTTGGCACTAGAAGCATTCGGTCAATTTTCCAATTTAAGACAATTAGTATCCCTTTCGGGAATCCTAACATGACAATCATTCGGAAAGCTAAAACGATAAACACACTTTAACCACCTAAAATTGTTCTTTAACGTGCAATTGATAAATGTCTATGAAAATCTCTTAAAAATAAGTTAGTCAGCCGTTAGGATTGTTCTAACCTCACTTAAACAAGGAAAGCGACACCGATAAACACAATGCAACCACCGAGATAAGCATAAACTAGATTAAATCACAACCGAGTTCATTTTACAAATCTTGCACAATAATTCACTAAGATAGCAATTTTGGCCTAAACTACTAACTAGGCTAACAAATCATGGCAAGAATTCATAACGACACCATCTAACCCGTTTAGGTCCTTACGTGACGGCAAGCTCTCTTGATTAACAATAATTACATTTTATTAAATCACTAACCATTTCTAGTATCATGATGCATACATTTAAACCAAGTTAAACTAGTTAACCAAATTCAAAGTTTACTAATACAAGATTAATTAAGCTTCATTTTTCAACTATCTTAACTAACCAAGCACCAATCATCCAACATAATTACTTATAATCAAGAGTTCAATATCAATAACAAGGTTGCAAACTAATCATCAAAGATTAACATAGAAAATACTTCAAATGTCATTACAAACAAAGTTTAACAAACTAATGGTTATAATCTAGCAAGGGATTGTTGTGTTTTTGCCCAAAGGCTACAATAATACATATATCATAATCTAAGTACTTGAAAGATTAACAAAAACTTGGAAAGATTAGAAAATCAAACCATAAACAAGTACTAGACTAAGGATCCGGGTAGTAATCGAGCTAAACGAGACAATGTGGCTTGAATCCGGGTGAAAGCTAATGCCTCCGGAGCCTGAAAATCGCCTGAGAGCTCTCCAAAATCCAGAATGTCGAGCAGAAAGTTTCTGCTGTGTTTTTATACTTTTTTGCTGTTGCACGGTCGTTCCCCATATGGAACGACCGTTCACTTTATTGAATTATTGATGATGGGTCGCCATACTGCATACGTCATCGGATCGTTGACCAGATCTGAAATTGCACGGTCGTTCTTTGGGACGGAACGACCGTTCAGTTCCGAGCTACATGTTGCACGCCAAGTCGCACCTACCGTTCAGTTCCGAGATGATCATCGATGTCGGAGATGCACGACCGTGCATCAGGTGGAACGACCGTTCCACAGGCCCAGTTCAGAATCCTTAACAGAATATCCGCAGCTTCTTCGTTTCATCCGGAAAGTCCTCGTTTTTGGTATCATCTTGTCTGGAATGCAGTTTTAGGCCTGTAAACACAAATGTAGATAAATAAGTATCCGAACGACGGTTTTACGGCCAAAAACGCATAAAATAGGGGTAAACCGGGGGACTAAAATATGTGTAAATAAGAGTGTATCAAGTACATACAAGGGTTTAATATATATGCAATGCGAAAGCAAAATTAAGCACTAAAAAGCACCCGAAACGCACTTTAAGTGCATAATTTATATAATTCAGCAATAATTCAGCATTTAGACATATAAATATTTTGCAGAAATGTCGTTTTATTATCCAGAATATTTCCCTAAGTGTTGGGAATCGATAGTATTATGAAAAGATACTTATTAAACACTAAAGGGTGCAAATTTAGCACTTTAACGAATCGGTGTGTAACCGAACAACCGGAGTTTACCCGGAACATGAAAATATTGTTAATAACATTACTTATCTTTTTCTGAGCCAGTTAGGGTCCCTGAATACCCTAACACCCGTTGTAACACTCCACACACAACTAACCGGGTTAAGCACTTAACTAACTTACTTAACCTAACTTTGTGCCTAACTATCTAGTTGGATTCGAATTAGACCCCCCCCCCCCTTAACCAAACCGTCCCCATGAGGGGGACACACTTGTCCTATTTGTGATTATTATATTAAGTATGCTTAATATCTAGGAAGCATAGTGACCATTGTGTATTAATCTTGTGAATTGTCTATAAGATCCAAGTATAACACAACATAACATTCATCACCATTTACAACACTTGATCACTCTCTCTCCCTCTACCTAGCTCACGGCCGAACACCCCTCTCCACATACACCCGATTTCAAGTTTAGTTCAAGCCACTCCAATCATCCACAAGTGTTAAGGATCGCGTATAAGGAGTCTTGGTGCAATCGGAAGGCGAAGGACCTCATTCTCTTGCTTTTATCCACCCTATTTGCGTCTAGATTCTTCCCTAGCCTCGAGCTAGTGGTATGTTGCTTAAATCACCTTCTTGAACTATTTTAAAGTGGGTAATATGATTTGTAACGATTAAAACTCGTAAACATACAAGTTGAAGCTTAAAAGTCTACTAAAAACACTAAGAATGGTGGTTAAAAGTACATATGTTGTGTAAATCATGTAGTATTTGATTTGTGTGATTATTTGGACCCGATCTATGTTGTGGTAGCTCGGATCATCATTTAACCCGGTTTAGTCATGATCTTGGATTATGACATAAAGCTTGTTTAAGTATAACAAGGGTTAGAAGATGAAGCTCTACCACACTCGAATCATGAACTTGTGTAAAAGTGTTTTAGCTTGTAAAATGGTGTTCAAAACTAGTAGATCTACGGATCTACAAGCGGTACTTTCAAAGGACCAAGTGTCCAAGAAATCATATTTTCTAAAGCCGAGTCCTACATGAAAAAGAATGAATTTAGCAAACACACGAGTATGTAAACGCTTGTGTAACACAAAGTTTCGACAAAATAACTATTTTTGTAAATGTTGACCGGAAGTTGTAAAGATGTAACTTCTTTAAAAGCGAGACTTTCAAGGAACAAAGTTGATCGATACAAAGATCCACTAAAAATAATGGAAGAATACTACCTATTTTGGAAAAACCACAAGTTCATGTATTTCTGCGATTATATCTATTTTAACTAGTTGCATATTGTTTATTGTTGAATGAGGAAATTGTTGACGATTTAAAAGAAAATAAACACATGTTTTGAAAACATGGGAAACCTCCATTTTTAGGGGAAACTCTGTCAAAATTTTTATAAAATTTGACACTTAGAAAAATATAAGTTTTTGAGAAACTTATTCCCTAAAAATGTGATTAAAAGTATTACCATGGGTTCCCTAATTTTTGGTGATAAGAAATGAGGACTTCTTCGAAAATAAAAATGGATATTAAGTATGTATATATTTTTGAGAAAAATATATATATTATTTTATCACCAACCTTTGTGCTAAGTGTATATAGTATGTGTTATACGTGCTAGCGTATTAAGACTTAAAAATACACTAAATACTCGTGAGGAGTATAAACATAAAAATACACATACAAAATACAAGATACATAATTCGGGTGCGAAGTGCAAAACACAAAAGACTTATATTTATTTTAGAGGAAATAATATAAGTAAGATACGTAGTTAAAAATATGAAATATTTTTAACACAACAATACAAATACAAAAGAGAGTGATTGTACTTGTGCGATGCAAGTCTAGTGACTAACATTAAGAAAACGCGTATAGGTTACGACGTTAATTAAGCAAATCCGGTGAAGTTTACGACGCACAGGAACGCAAAGTTGTGAGTTCATGCTCCCCCTTTTCTCTTAACTGTTTTCAGTTTTATAATTTCGGGGGTGAAATACATGTTACAAATATTACAATGTTTACAAATGGTATGATGGATACAAGAATGATACGAGAAATCGTGTCACGAATAGGGTACCATAAGCACCATTAATCGTGTACATACTTAGACCGCAGAACAAAAGGTTAGATCTAATGGGTTCCGGGCAGCCCCACTCTTGGCCACTCTTTTACCAAGCAGTGTTTTTGTGTCTCAGTCGTAAATCGACTACAGAAAAATGCCTATGGTTTGGTGACTTCCTATGTCGTGTCACATGTTAATGGCTTTGCAACCCATTAACACTTGATACATACAGAAATATTTGATTCATACATGAGTACGTGGTGTACACAAAAGACTTGATTTATACAAGATACAAATTATGTTTTCATACAAAGTATACAAACGTGAAATACAAAAAATGCATGAATTCACACCAACATTATGTTGACGTTTTTCCAAAACTCACATGTATTTCAGGTAACTAGTGGATGTGCGCGCGGTTTTACTCATGCTCTTGGATGTCGCTATGCTTATCGTTAAATAAAGTTGTAATCTTTTCAGACAATATGCTGTCTTGTGATGTAAACACTTGACTTATGTTTTCACTAATGTAATGTTTGAAGTTATTTTTGAGCATGTAGTATGTTTACCTTTCGTATGCAATGAGAACCTTTCATGATCACACCTCGTGCTTCCGCCGCAGAAAGGGGTGTGACAGATTGGTATCAGAGCTGCGATTGTAGTGAACCAGGATTCCTTCTCGAGTCTAGTCTACAATCTCTAGGATCCATTCACGAAAACAATTTTCAAAGAGTTTTCATTGCATAAAACGTCCCGCGACATCCACTGCCTGAAACAGTCTACATGAGTCTAGAAAAGACACTACGAGACTTAGAGTGCACTTGAGTAGCACTTGTCGTTGACTAGAAATTACTTGCAATTATGTGTGATAATTAGCATGTACTAGAAGTAGAATGTCACAAGTATATGTGACTTTACCTGAAAGCAATGGCCTACCTGAAGGAAGAAAATACGAGGATGAAACGAACTGTGCGGACTGTGCAAGGAGTTACGTAATTATGGATGCATACATAATTATGGAATTCAGTGCACAAAAATCACAGCAAGTCTTGTCACGTGTAGATTCCCTCAGTGCAAGCCTACTAAGTACTCTGCTAGAGTAATAAATGTTTGATGTCACTTATGTGATATATACCTATGAATATATATATACTACTACTGCCTAGTAGGACGATATCAAACAAATGTGTAACCCTGTTGTGTTATGTTCTGTCAGAACATGGCACCCAGGAAAGCTGTGAATGCTCGCAATGACGATCAACCTCCTCCTCCCCCACTGCCAAGAACTGCCGAAGAGCTGAACGCTCTACTGGAGGAAAGGATCTCTGCTGCTATCGCCCAGTACGAGGCGAACCGAACTCAAGACAGTGGAGGACCAAGCAACGCTAGGCGTAATGGGAGTGGAGATTCGTCTGGAGGCAATGCAGCTCAAGGCTGCACTTTCAAGCAGTTCCTCGACTGCAAGCCGATGAACTATGATGGCACAGGAGGTGCAGTAGCATTTGTGCGCTGGACGGAGAAGACTGAAGCTACCTTCCGCATGAGCAAGTGTACCGCGGATCAACAAGTCACCTTTGCTATTGGGTTATTTGTCGATGAAGCTCTGACTTGGTGGAACCTGCAAGTCCAAACCTTGGGCGATGATGCCGCTTATGGCCTAACTTGGGATGAACTGAAGGAAAGAATGAGAGAGAAGTACTGCTCTCGTGCTGAACTCCAAAGGCTGGAGACGGAGTTCTGGCACTTGACCATGGAAGGTGCTGACGTTAATGGTTATACTCGAAGGTTCCACGATCTGTCCAGAGTGCTTCCCTACATGGTGACTCCCGAATTCAAGCGTGTTGAACGCTACATTTGGGGACTGGCCTCAGAGTTTCGTGGCATGGTGACGTCAGCCAAACCATAAACAATCACCGAGGCTGTAACTCTGGCTGTCAGCCTTACTGAAAATTGTGTTCGAATGAAGACACTATCACTGAACCCAACAGAAAATGCCGAGACGCATGCTGAGTCGTCTGGCGACAAGAAAAGGAAATATGCAAACTTGAATCAAGCAACTCGTAACAACAAAGGTTCCAATAAGAAGCGTGACCCTAACCCGCCTCAAGGGACGAAATCCCTTGCAGCTATGAACGACGCACCAGCAAGGAGATACCGGGGCAACTTGCCCAAATGCCATCGGTGTAAACACCATCACGAGGGAGCTTGTCGCATCCCAAAGTGTGACAAGTGTGGAAAGTTGGGTCACCGCACGGAAGACTGCTGGAGTAAGAGGAATGGGAATGGAAATCGTAATGGGACTGATGATAGGAACAATGGTGGAAATGGAAATGGTGCTGGTAACGGGAATGGGCGAAACCAAGGATGCTTCAGATGTGGAAGCAAGGATCATTTCATGAAGGACTGCCCAGAGAGAAACAATGCTCAGGCCCGAGCATTTGTGATTGGAGCAAGGGACGCACGCGAGGACCCTAATGTGGTCAACGGTACGTTCCTCATTAACAATCACTTTGCATCCATATTATTCGACACTGGCGCCGATTATAGCTTTATGTCTGTGGAATTTAAACGCATACTTGGAATAGAATCTAGTAGATTAGAAATTCCTTATTCCATAGAACTAGCCAATGGTAAACTTGTTGAATCGGGCGAAGTTGTTAGAGGCTGCACGCTAGAACTTGGTGAACGAAGATTTAGCATCGACCTCTTACCTATTCAATTAGGAAGCTTCGATGTAGTGGTCGGGATGGACTGGTTGTCCAAGAACAAAGCTGAAGTTATTTGTCATGAGAAAATCATTCGCATCCCTCTGACGAATGATGAAACTCTCATCGTGCATGGAGAAAGACGAAACGCGCCTCTACGAATCATCAGTTGTATGAAGGCACAGAAGTGCTTAAGGAAAGGATGTGTTGCTTTCCTAGCACACGTTATAGACAAGAAGGCTGTGGAGCCAAAACTCGAAGACATTCCTGTGGTGAAGGAATTTCCTGATGTGTTCCCTGAAGATCTGCCAGGACTACCTCCGCAACGACAAGTCGAATTCCGTATAGACTTGGTTCCAGGAGCCGCTCCTGTAGCCAAGGCTCCATATCGACTTGCACCATCCGAAATGCAAGAATTATCTACACAACTCCAGGAGTTGTTGGATAAAGGATTCATAAGGCCAAGCTTCTCACCCTGGGGAGCTCCAGTATTATTCGTGAAGAAGAAGGATGGATCACTGCGGATGTGTATCGATTACAGGGAACTGAACAAGCTCACAATCAAGAATCGGTATCCGCTACGGAGGATTGATGACTTGTTTGATCAACTGCAAGGATCAAGCTACTATTCCAAGATCGACCTTCGATCTGGATACCATCATCTGAGAATCCAAGATGAAAGCGTGCCAAAGACTGCATTCAGAACGCGCTATGGGCACTACGAATTCCTTGTGATGCCGTTTGGATTGACGAACGCGCCAGCGGTCTTTATGGATCTGATGAACCGCGTATGTAAACCATATCTCGATAAATTCGTGATTGTATTTATCGATGATATCCTGATTTACTCGCGAACGAAAGAAGAGCATGAGCAACATCTCAGAACCATCTTGGAACTACTGAAGAAAGAGAAACTTTATGCAAAGTTCTCGAAATGCGAATTCCGGATTCGCAAAGTACAATTTCTTGGCCACGTGGTGAATGAGAAGGGCATTCATGTAGACCCGTCCAAGATAGAAGCAATAAAGAATTGGGAAGCTCCCAAGACCCCAACTGAAGTTCGACAATTTTTGGGCTTAGCGGGCTATTATCGGCGATTCATCGAGAATTTCTCAAAGATAGCTCAACCGCTAACGACCCTTACGCAGAAGGACAGGAAATACGACTGGGGTCACAAACAAGAAGAAGCCTTTCAGCTACTTAAGAACAAGCTCTGCGATGCACCGATACTATCGTTACCCGAAGGCACTGAAGACTTCGTGGTATACTGCGACGCCTCACGACAAGGCTTGGGTTGCGTGCTCATGCAACGCCAAAAAGTCATCGCTTACGCTTCAAGACAACTGAAGGTTCACGAGAGAAATTATACCACTCACGACCTAGAGCTGGGCGCAATGGTATTCGCCTCGAAGATTTGGCGACATTATTTATATGGTACTCGATGTACAATCTTCACAGATCACAAAAGCTTACAACACATATTTGATCAGAAGGAATTGAATATGCGCCAGCGACGTTGGGTTGAGCTGCTAAACGATTATGACTGTGAGATTAAGTACCATCCTGGAAAGGCGAACGTTGTAGCGGACGCGTTGAGCCGAAAAGAAAGGGTTAAGACCCTAAGGGTTCGAGCATTGGAAATGACGATTCGAATGAACCTCACTGCACGCATTCGGGATGCACAACAAGAAGCTCTTAAAGAAGAGAACCGTAAAGCTGAATACCTACGGGGTATGCTGAAATACATGGTGCCAAACGAAGAAGGAGCCTTATACTTCAAGAAGCGTATTTGGGTTCCACTCTATGGTGGCATACGAGAAGTCATCCTTAATGAAGCGCATAAATCGAGATACTCGATCCATCCAGGATCAGATAAAATGTATCAAGATTTGAAAGGATATTATTGGTGGCCGAGACTCAAGAGCGACGTTGCTGTCTACGTTGGAAAATGCCTAACCTGTGCTAAGGTTAAGGCAGAATATCAGAAACCGTCCGGCCTACTACAACAACAAGAGATTCCCGTGTGGAAGTGGGAACAAATCTCGATGGACTTCATAACGAAATTACCCAGGACCCCGAGAGGGCACGATATGATATGGGTAATAGTTGATCGATTGACGAAGTCTGCGCATTTCCTACCAATCCGAGAGAAGGATAGCACTGGAAAGCTTGCAGAGATATACCTAAGGGAAATTGTGGCACGTCATGGAGTGCCAATCTCAATCATTTCAGACAGAGATGGACGCTTTGTCTCGAGAATCTGGCAATCATTTCAGGAAGCCTTTGGATCTCAGTTAGATCTAAGCACGGCATTCCATCCACAAACAGACGGCCAGAGCGAACGGACTATACAAACGTTAGAAGATATGCTTCGCGCATGTGTCATGGATCTAGGCGGCAGCTGGGATACTCATCTACCTTTAGTTGAGTTTTCCTACAATAACAGTTATCATACGAGCATAAAAGCCGCGCCGTTCGAAGCTCTGTATGGCCGCAAATGCCGATCGCCCTTATGTTGGGCAGATGCCGGAGATAAACGTATGGTTGGTCCTGAACTTGTACAAGAGACAACCGACAAGATTGCGCAGATCCGAGAGCGCATTAAGGCGGCTCGAGAGCGACAAAAGAGCTACGCTGATCCGAATAGAAAATCGGTAGAATTCAAGGTGGGAGACAAAGTGTTGTTAAAAGTCTCACCATGGAAGGGCGTAGTCAGATTTGGAAAGCGTGGAAAGCTGAATCCACGATATATCGGACCATTCAGAATTTTGAAGAGAATTGGTACCGTGGCATACAAGTTGGAGTTACCGGAAGAACTTAATGGAGTACATGATACGTTTCATGTATCCAACCTGAAGAAGAGTCCAACACAAGAAAACGTGATCATCCCGATGGATGAAGTGCATATTGATGAAGCCCTCCGATTTACAGAGCAACCCGTTGAGGTTACCGACTGGAAAGTCAACAAGACTAGGAGGAGCAGTGTGAAGCTTGTCAAAGTACGTTGGAGCTCTAAGCACGGACCCGAGTACACATGGGAACGTGAAGACCAGTTCAAGAAAAAGTATCCCCACCTATTCAAGAAGACTCCAGCGAGAGTGAGTTCAGTCTGGATTTCGGGACGAAATTCTTTTAACGGGGGGAGACTGTGACAACTGGCCCAAACCGGTAATTTCCGTACACATTAATTATTACTTAATGACTGCAATTATGTGCTTAATTGTCAGCCATGTCTGATTTCCTACTAAACAAGTGAATTCATGCACGTTGTATACTACAAAATATTGCTTTATGCATACACGAGAGCGTTGCGTCAAAAATACTAGTAAACTCACCGGTAAGACACGCTGTGTCAACAGAACTGCAGAAAGCAGTCTGACAATAAAATTGGAGCCTAGGTGTAGGTCCGACAATAAGAATGCATTAAAACCCAAGAGTACATACAAGGGTTTAATATATATGCAATGCGAAAGCAAAATTAAGCACTAAAAAGCACCCGAAACGCACTTTAAGTGCAGAATTTATATAATTCAGCAATAATTCAGCATTTAGACATATAAATATTTTGCAGAAATGTCGTTTTATTATCCAGAATATTTCCCTAAGTGTTGGGAATCGATAGTATTATGAAAAGATACTTATTAAACACTAAAGGGTGCAAATTTAGCACTTTAACGAATCGGTATGTAACCGAACAACCGGAGTTTACCCGGAACATGAAAATATTGTTAATAACATTACTTATCTTTTTCTGAGCCAGTTAGGGTCCCTGAATACCCTAACACCCGTTGTAACACTCCACACACAACTAACCGGGTTAAGCACTTAACTAACTTACTTAACCTAACTTTGTGCCTAACTATCTAGTTGGATTCGAAATGACCCCCCCCCCCCTTAACCAAACCGTCCCCATGAGGGGGACACACTTGTCCTATTTGTGATTATTATATTAAGTATGCTTAATATCTAGGAAGCATAGTGACCATTGTGTATTAATCTTGTGAATTGTCTATAAGATCCAAGTATAACACAACATAACATTCATCACCATTTACAACACTTGATCACTCTCTCTCCCTCTACCTAGCTCACGGCCGAACACCCCTCTCCACATACACCCGATTTCGAGTTTAGTTCAAGCCACTCCAATCATCCACAAGTGTTAAGGATCGCGTATAAGGAGTCTTGGTGCAATCGGAGGGCGAAGGACCTCATTCTCTTGCTTTTATCCACCCTATTTGCGTCTAGATTCTTCCCTAGCCTCGAGCTAGTGGTATGTTGCTTAAATCACCTTCTTGAACTATTTTAAAGTGGGTAATATGATTTGTAACGATTAAAACTCGTAAACATACAAGTTGAAGCTTAAAAGTCTACTAAAAACACTAAGAATGGTGGTTAAAAGCACATATGTTGTGTAAATCATGTAGTATTTGATTTGTGTGATTATTTGGACCCGATCTATGTTGTGGTAGCTCGGATCATCATTTAACCCGGTTTAGTCATGATCTTGGATTATGACATAAAGCTTGTTTAAGTATAACAAGGGTTAGAAGATGAAGCTCTACCACACTCGAATCATGAACTTGTGTAAAAGTGTTTTAGCTTGTAAAATGGTGTTCAAAACTAGTAGATCTACGGATCTACAAGCGGTACTTTCAAAGGACCAAGTGTCCAAGAAATCATATTTTCTAAAGCCGAGTCCTACATGAAAAAGAATGATTTTAGCAAACACACGAGTATGTAAACGCTTGTGTAACACAAAGTTTCGACAAAATAACTATTTTTGTAAATGTTGACCGGAAGTTGTAAAGATGTAACTTCTTTAAAAGCGAGACTTTCAAGGAACAAAGTTGATCGATACAAAGATCCACTAAAAATAATGGAAGAATACTACCTATTTTGGAAAAACCACAAGTTCATGTATTTCTGCGATTATATCTATTTTAACTAGTTGCATATTGTTTATTGTTGAATGAGGAAATTGTTGACAATTTAAAAGAAAATAAACACATGTTTTGAAAACATGGGAAACCTCCATTTTTAGGGGAAACTCTGTCAAAATTTTTATAAAATTTGACACTTAGAAAAATATAAGTTTTTGAGAAACTTATTCCCTAAAAATGTGATTAAAAGTATTACCAAGGGTTCCCTAATTTTTGGTGATAAGAAATGAGGACTTCTTCAAAAATAAAAATGGATATTAAGTATGTATATATTTTTGAGAAAAATATATATATTATTTTATCACCAACCTTTGTGCTAAGTGTATATAGTATGAGTTATACGTGCTAGCGTATTAAGACTTAAAAATACACTAAATACTCGTGAGGAGTATAAACATAAAAATACACATACAAAATACAAGATACATAATTCGGGTGCGAAGTGCAAAACACAAAAGACTTATATTTATTTTAGAGGAAATAATATAAGTAAGATACGTAGTTAAAAATATGAAATATTTTTAACACAACAATACAAATACAAAAGAGAGTGATTGTACTTGTGCGATGCAAGTCTAGTGACTAACATTAAGAAAACGCGTATAGGTTACGACGTTAATTAAGCAAATCCTGTGAAGTTTACGACGCACAGGAACGCAAAGTTGTGAGTTCATGCTCCCCCTTTTCTCTTAACTGTTTTCAGTTTTATAATTTCGGGGGTGAAATACATGTTACAAATATTACAATGTTTACAAATGGTATGATGGATACAAGAATGATACGAGAAATCGTGTCACGAATAGGGTACCATAAGCACCATTAATCGTGTACATACTTAGACCGCAGAACAAAAGGTTAGATCTAATGGGTTCCGGGCAGCCCCACTCTTGGCCACTCTTTTACCAAGCAGTGTTTTTGTGTCTCAGTCGTAAATCGACTACAGAAAAATGCCTATGGTTTGGTGACTTCCTATGTCGTGTCACATGTTAATGGCTTTGCAACCCATTAACACTTGATACATACAGAAATATTTGATTCATACATGAGTACGTGGTGTACACAAAAGACTTGATTTATACAAGATACAAATTATGTTTTCATACAAAGTATACAAACGTGAAATACAAAAATTGCACGAATTCACACCAACATTATGTTGACGTTTTTCCAAAACTCACATGTATTTCAGGTAACTAGTGGATGTGCGCGCGGTTTTACTCATGCTCTTGGATGTCGCTATGCTTATCGTTAAATAAAGTTGTAATCTTTTCAGACAATATGCTGTCTTGTGATGTAAACACTTGACTTATGGTTTCACTAATGTAATGTTTGAAGTTATTTTTGAGCATGTAGTATGTTTACCTTTCGTATGCAATGAGAACCTTTCATGATCACACCTCGTGCTTCCGCCGCAGAAAGGGGTGTGACAATAACCACCCGCTAAATACCTGTCATGCTACTAACTTGAACTTGACCATGACAAAAGACCAAATAGGTTGTGCCATCCCTCGTTAACTTAGTTACTTGTGCTTTTTAGATCGCTTCAAACAAAGATATTTTGAAAATTTTTTGAAAATATTCCCCCATCCCCACACTTGAAGTAAACATTGTCCTCAATGTGTAGTCTTTAAATGAACGGGTCAAAAATCAAATAAATTTTACTCCCCCATCCCCACACTTGAGGTAAACATTGTCCTCAATGTGTAAGAACTAGAGTTTCTAAAATGCACAAAGGATGTGACACAGCTAATTTCCCCAAAATTTCACCCTAGAAAATAAAATACAAAATACAATCCACTTATTTGCTAACTAAAAATCAAAGGTAAAAAGAAACGTATGCACCTGGTTTTCTCTAGTTCCTCGTGTGCTCTTCATCTTTTCGACAAAGCGGTCGTCTAACGAACATAATGTACCTCCAAATCTCAACCCTTGTGTAGAAGCATGCTTCTCACAACCATTAAAATTTGTTAGTTACCTAGTTCTAGCACTTTTATGAAAGTATTACCAAACCATACGTTAAATTACCTTGATTTATGTGGAAAAAATGTACAATAACAACAAACCTAACTCACTTTCGTAGGAATCACGGTTGCATTTAGCTTATGCAACAAGCCCTTTTAAACCTCCCGATAGCTCGGGAGAACGAGTAGGTCTCGTGAGGGTTATATAGGGAACACACCCACAAAGTTCATTTAGCTACTAAAATAAAATAAAACGAATAATAATACAAACTCTACAACAATCATACCTGATTTGCCTCTCATGGTGGTCGAGGTGAACATTTTCCTATCGAGTTTCCAACATACGCTCGGTAGTTGGCATGCCGAATCCACTCTCTTTTTCTTTTACGCAGCATGCGTACTGTACAACTTCGGGGTCGCTTCTTACCAAACTGGCCAATGTCTTGCAACGCCACCCTTCGAATCCTTATACCCGAACCCGCATCCCCAACTTTGTTGGTTGGAGTGATAGGTATGGGAGAAGCATGGATATGAATGTGGGCTTCTTTTGGATCCGACTCATATCGTGGTGTCATGTCTTCTGCTCGGTTCAGACATTCAACTTCTTGCTCCGAAAGATCTATGACCTCTTCCACCACATCACCATCAACCATGGTACAATTAGCCAAAACATCCCACTCGCGTTTAATTTGGGCTATTTCCTCCGCTAATTGACCCACTTGCATCACCAATACTTCATGGGCTTTATCTCTCACTTCATTCGCTTTCTTCATATCTTTGATATCCTCGTTATATCCTTTCACCATGTTTATGAGATCATTAAGCTTGGAATGCATTGAATCTTATGGGTCCTTGTAAGTGGGTGGATGGTATTCATGGTAATAATCGACATACTCCTCCCGGTAACTTGAGTAATGTGGCATCTCTTGATCATAATTGTTGTAATCCCACTGTTGCTCGTAATGGTAATCCGTATCTGAATAGTAATATTCTTGATAATTTGGTGGTAGTGGTGGTCTATCGTATGGATAATGTGAGGATGGACCATTGAAATCTTCATAATTCACCCTCCCATATCCGTACAATCCGCTGAGGTAGTCTTCCCGATCCTTGTATGCTTGAACCTTCTCGTAGAAAACAGAGCAATCCTCTAATAGATGCTCTCCGCTTCCGCAACACTCACACGGATCATCATCTACCCAATTCATATTGAAAGATTGTGCCTGCAAAATACGTACCTCCACAGACAAACTCGACCACCCTAAGTAAAATCAAAAAAATGCAAGAAAGAAAACTAACACTAAAATCAAACAAGCAATGAAATACTAAGCGCACTAGCTCCCCGGCAACGGCGCCAAAATTTAATCGGAGTGTCGCGCTCCGGTCAAAGATAATATTTATATACCCAAATTACCCTTAACAAATAGCTAGTGTTAGTAAGGAGTCAAACCACGAAGAGTATGTGGTTTGCGAATGGACTTGATTGAATTTGAACGAGTGTCACAATTTATGAAGCTTGCTATGTTATTTTTATGATTTTTGCTTGGTGATGTGCTGAATGCGGTCTATTAAAAACTAAACCTAATCTAGACACCCTAGTTTTAAATTTATAAACTAAGACTCTCTAAATGCTAGACCACTGACAGGCAAGTGTACCTATCGTACGTAGTAAAGCCTAATGAAGTCCGAGTATCGAACCCACGAGACACTAGCGACGCTAAACTAGACTCTGACTCAACTAATTACTTAATTGGTTTTAATTGTTTTGGGGGTTTTAATTAAATTAAATTTAAAATAAACTAAAGCGAATAAACAAGAGAATAGAACAAGCAAGCAAGATGGTGAAGTGACGGGAAGCAGACAATGATGAGAAAGAACTACCCAGGCTTCAAATCCCTATGACTAACCTATGACCTCTATTCCTGACCAATGGCTAAAGCTCCGAATCTACCCGGACAACCTCCCGCTAAGGATAAGAAAGAACTACCCAGGCTTCAAATCCCTATGACTAACCTATGACCTCTATTCCTGACCAATGGCTAATGCTCCGAATCTACCCGGATAACCTCCCGCTAAGGATGATCAACCAAAATAGAAGACGGAACAAAGTGATGAAGTGCTAAATTGGAAACGACTCGAGCTATCGACACCGAATCCCACGACTGTCAAATTAATAACAACTATGGTACTAACATCCTCCAGTCATGAAGCAAAACCTGCTAAGTAATTGAAAATCTAGGAAACCCTAAACGCGAATAAGTAGCCGTCCGAGCTATCGGCCACCCAAACTACCAAACAACGCCTAACTAATAACCTAGCAATCATGATTCGTCGCTAGAGTTGCCAAAAAAGGATGCACACTATACTAAGTTGATTTTAATTAATTTAGTTAAACTTGAATTATTTCTAATCTCAAGCTCTAGACCGAAAACCTAATAGATTAACGAACCTAGAATGATCTAAAGAGTTCCAGACCAGAGTAATAAGATCACCTAACCAAACAACCAATCACAACGAAGACAAGCACACAAATTCATAAACAATAACAAAACAGGAATATGTAAATCATCTCAATTTAATCATTAGTCAAAACCGAATAGTCAAAACATTAAATCATAGTTCATCTAGGTCTAGGTAGTGTAAAAGATTAGCCAAGAAACATAACCACTAAAAAAAAAACCAAGTCTGAATTAGTAAACAATCCATAGTATCAAGTTTTAAAAAAACACAATGTTATTAAAAACTGAACACTAATAAATTACAAACCCGAAGTTGAATAGTGGCTTGAACCAATTGACTTTTTTTTTTTTTTCACATTTCTAGATCGTCGAACTCCCTGCCGCATTTTTTAGGTCACCTCCCAAATTAATATTTATTGGCACCTCCTATTCTTTTCCTATCAATATCTGCCGCCTCCAAAAATCACCCCCCACCTTTTTCGAAAAATATAATAGGGCCCCTCTAATTCCTTTTTGTCTCTTTCTGTCGTTTAAGAATAATTGTCCCCAAGATCTCTTTTGGTCTACTTATATTATATTGTCTTCATGAATCATAACTGTGTAGAAAATAAAATTAATTCATGGCCAAAACACCACTTTATCATGTAATCCGCTGGGCTAATGGCCTTTCACGGCCCATGATAAGATGGGCATGGGTTTACGCATCTCATGAAGTCCCAAGTGAATTATATATGGCAGCGCTTTTTCGAATATATGTATATTGAACAGAACGTTCTTTGATGTGTATATCTCCTCTAAATTGTCACCACCAAAATAATAAATATTTCAATAATGACAACAGCTTTTCTTTCATGGGATGTGTGCTCCTAGCCGCCCTTTCTCTTATAAAATATAGATACTAGACTCGGTCCAATCACGGAAAATAGCGACAATTTTAATTCAGTCCCTGGTGGTCTATTCTACTCAACTGGCTGGTTATTTAATTATTACTCATTTTCGCTCCATTTGCACCAGGACCTGCCAAAACACAAATTAATGTAATATAATACTAAAACTAAATAAAAACAAATGAAACTTATACAAAAATTATACAATTTACACGGGACAAATATGTGTATTTTACCACACGTCACTTGGTTGAAAAGATGTTGAATTAAACTAACGAAATCGATTGAATTGATTAATTACTAAATGTTTAACGATTGCAAGAAAACTTGATTAGAAAAAAAAAAAACAATATGGAATAACAAGGTTCACACCCGGTTTCAACAAATGCAAGACTTAGGATTACTATGTATTTTAATTTGATTTACTCGAAATAATTCATTAACGGGTCAATAATCACAAAGCTTAGGTGCCAATCGCTATCAACGTCATAGACAACGGACCACGATGCACTTCGTCACTTTGGACTAGCAAATCCTATCAAAAGACAAGGTATAAATACGTGTATTCATTTCACAAAGTCAAATTTAATCATTCACTCGACAATTCGTAAATTCAATACAATCGTAGTACAATTGTCTAACGATTCAAATGTAATTCAAGTTGTCATAAATCAAACATCAAAACATGATAAACCCTAAATCCTACAAAGTTTACACCGGGGTGAAGCCTCCAAGAACTAGCCACTCATGATCGAAGGAACTTGATCACCGGATGTTTGGGATTTGATTTGAATCATCTTAAAGCTTTGGAAATGGTAGAATGATGAGGTTTAGGGTTTTGGTAAGTGATGATGGTGAACGGATGAATGGATTGATGGAACCAGGTTTTTGAATCGAATGAGATGTGATATGGAATGATTCGGTTGATAAGATGGATTGGAGATGAAGTGGTGATTGAGTTCTTGGCTCCAAGATGGTGTTTCAAACTCACAAAATGCGTAACCCCCCAAGAAAGAGTCAAAACAAGTGATATAACCCGTCCCCCAACTCAAAAATCAAGTTTTTCGCGAAGTCAAAACGCAGGTGGCGTCGCCGACGGCTATTTAGGGCGTCCCCGACTGCCCCTGGAAGTCTCAGTTTCACCCGACGGCTTAATCTGCTGTTTACGAAGGTTTTTGGCCGACGGAACAAACCAGAGGGCGTCGCCGACAGTGCCTCTAAATACCATTTTTTGTTTTCTTCATAACTTCTTCGTTATATCTCTGTTTTACTCATTGTTTTCGCCCACGTACTCGTAATTCAACCCTCTATCATGCCATCTTCCAATATATTCATTTTAAATCCATTAACATCCCCAAAAACACATACAATCTTCGTGATTAACCCAGTTTTGTTCATTTCACATCCCCGGTTGATCCCGTTCGCTCCCTGTGCTCCATAAAGCTCCCTAATAGCTCCTTAAACTCCGTAAGACCTGCAAAACACAAATCCCATTAAAAGTAGGCTATTCGAGATTAAAAGTTAAGAAAATACATGAACTTAAACATTAACGAACACCGGTTTTCGCCCACGTGTCACATCCCCACACTTGTCGTTTGCTTGCCCTCAGGCAAATCTGTTTTTCACTTTCACGTTGGTCGAACGAGAAACACACTTCCCATTCTTGAGACGTAAGTTAAGGTCTAAAGTCATACTCGGTTCATAATTTTTACAATTTTCAAAATATTTAGCGATAAATGACAATTCATATAAAGATGATTATCCAAGATTAACCCGCCCTTGAAACTCACAAGTCATACACATCCCTCCCAATGTTCACTTCACTCGGTTTACAAATTGGCTAATTATAATGATGTTTTAGCACTTTTAAAATAATCACTCAAAACCGAATAAAACACGTACCCGCATAGGCTTGCAATTCAATCATTCTCCACCACCGAACACGAATACTAAGCACATGTCAAAAGGTCTTTAAAGGGTTGTAACGAGGCTAGGCTAAGGGTGTGGAATAGGATGTTTGAAAGTGGCTATTGTGATGAAAATCCGATTTTTATTACAAACGACTATACTAGCAAACCAAAACTAAATATAAACATCAACTATGAGGCAACAACTTTCACCTTTTATTCAACAACAACTAACACATTTGAATTTTTTTTTCACATAAACAAATCACAACCATACAAGCATATACTCCTATAATCGAATTTTCATCACACCGGTTTAAAAAGAAAAAGGCTTAGGGTTATGGGCTAAATGGGTTGTCAAACGAAAGGTTTAGGCTCAAAGTTGGCTACTAAGGGATAAATTTTTGGGTAAGGATAGATAAATGGTGTAAAAGAAAAAAGGTTTACCTAATGCCTTAATCATTCTTGTGCTTGTATTCGGTCTATGGTCTCAATCGTATCAAAAGAGGCAAGTTCTACAATACATGACTAATGGTCCACTCAAACAAAGAAATATGTGTATATATAATGTATACAAGTGGCTCAAAATCTCACGTATAAGGGTATGGAAAATGATATACATAAATTGCAAGTTTCTTAGGCGGATTATTCCCAAATAACCACCCGCTAAATACCCGTCATGCTATTAATTTGAACTTGACCATGACAAAAGACCAAATAGGTTGTGTCATCCCTCGTTGACTTAGTTACATGTGCTTTTAAGATCGCTTCAAACAAAGACATTTTGAAAAATTTTTGAAAATTTTCCCCCATCCCCACACTTGAGGTAAACATTGTCCTCAATGTGTAAGAACTAGAGTTTTTAAATCGCACAAGGGATGTGACACGGCTTGCTTCCCCAAAATTTCACCCCGGAGAATAAAATACAAATTACATTCCACTTATTTGCTAACTAAAAATCAAAGGTAAAAAGAAACGTATGCACCTGGTTTTTCGCTAATTCCTCGTGTGCTCTCAGTCTTTTCAACAAAACGGTCATCTCTCGAACATAATGTACCTACAAATCTTAACCCTTGTGTAGAAGCATGCTTCTCACAACCATTAAAATTTTTTAGTTACCCAGTTCTACCACTTTTTTGAAAATATTACCAAACCATACGTTATTTCACTTTGATTTATGTGGAAAAAATGTACAATAACAACAAACCTAACTCACTTTCGTAGGAATCACGGTTGCATTTAGCGTATGCAACAAGCCCTTTTAAACCTTCTGATAGCTCGGGAGGACGAGTAGGTCTCGTGAGGGTTATATAGGGAACACACCCACGAAGTTCATTTAGTCCTAAAACGAAATAACAAAATTATACAACAACAACACAACTAGACTATAGAGATAAACTAAAACGAATCGTGCAAGGAAATATACAACAACAATTAACTTACCACCTTATGGTGGTCGAATGGCGTGCTTGCCGCCCACGAACTCCTCAAAATCACCCACCGGTGATTCATACCATTTGTTGCCAAACGGCCCAAACTTCCTCACCTCCTCTTCTTTCTTCTTTTCTTGAGGTGACTTCTTCGCCTTCTTCTTCTTGACTGTCTTCTTCTTTGTTTCTCCAAACCTACCAACCATAGCACATACCTTTTTGTTTGGATTCATGTCCTTTTTAGGACACTTATCCTCACCGAGTGGGTTAGTAAAATTTGGAAAAACATTTAAATTTAATTCCCGGTCCCCAAACTTCATGCTTACTGTTCCCGTTGCACAATTTATTATGGCATTAGCAGTTTCCAGGAACGGTCTACCCAGTATGACTATCGGTTGGGTGTCCTCAACACACCCAACATAGTCTACTACCAAAAAGTCAACTGGGTAGTAGCAATCATCCACCTTAACAATCACATCCTCCACCACCCCCCTTGGATGCGTGGGAGTCTGATCGGCCAATACCACGGGAGTATCAAACTTTTTTAATGGACCAAAATCATACTAGTCATACAAACTCCCGGGCAAGATGCTCACACAAGCTCCAAGATCTAGGAGCGCTCTCTCAATTTTGAATGTTCCAATTTGAATTGGAATAAGAGGATCTCCCGGATCTTGAGCTTTTTGGGGAAGGGCACTCGATAAAATGGCACTAACATGAGATATCAAATCAACAGGTTTGGGTAATTTGTTGTGCCGTTTTTCGATGCTTAACTCCTTTAAGCATTCCACATGAGCCGGAACCTTTTTAATGTCATCGAGTAACGGTAAATTAATTTTTGCTTGTTTAAAATTTTCCCACCTCTAGTCCTTCGGTGGGTACCGTTCCTCCACTTTCGATGCATTAATCGGGTTAAGTTGATTTAAACAATTTTCACAAAAAAGAATTTTTAGTTACATTTTCAGTTTTAGTTTGTGAAATCATTTCTTGTTAATTTTCGCTTTCCGGCTCATCAGTTATATCTTCCACTACACCATCAACGAATTGTGGTGGTGGAATGCTTTGAACACTACAATTTTCATCATTTGGAAGAAGACTTACCGTGCTAATGTGTACATTCCTCACATTGCCCATGCTTGAGCTTTGATGCTTCGGGTTCATTGTGGTGTCACTTGGAAGCTTTCCCATGCTTCCCCTCATTTGAGCCACTTCCTCCGCAAGTTGGCCCACTTGCTTTGCCAATGCTTCATGCGATTTGTCCCGAATCTCATTCTTTTTCTTGGACTCTTGCATCATTGAAAGCATTGCGTCCATCTTTGCATTCAAATCACTACCACCCCCTTGATTGTTCGACCCACTTCCATTACCGCCTTGGTTGTTGTAATTCCTTTGGTACCCACTTTTGTAGTTGTTGTCCCGACCTTGGTACCCTTGGTTACTACTTTGGCGATTTTGGTGTGAAGACCCACCTTGATTTCCCAATTGAAAATTCGGGTTCATTTGGTTGGAAGCATTACAATACCTAAAGTTAGGATGGTTCCTCAACCCGGGGTGGTAAGTGTTAGAGTTCATATCGTATTGCCTCCGGTCTCCATACACTTGATTTACCTCTTCGGTGTATTCTCCCGTACCCATTTGGCATTGATCGGTCTGATGACCAATATCCCCACAATCCTCACATACCGCGAATTGCACCACGTTTACCTCTTTTCTCTTCATTTGAGCTAATTCCTGTTCAAAAGTAGTAATCCGATCCTTAGAGTTAGAGTCGAGATCGGGAAGTGATCGGGAAACGGGATGTTTTTTAGCTCTATCAGCCGACTCCTTTGACTTTGACCGCTTGCTCATCCGCTTAAGAAATTCCTAATCGTCATCTTCATGATTACTCAATAACGTTCCATTGCTCGTTGACTCAAGGTGATTCCATGTATCATCATCCAACCCCCTTACAAAGCACTTAACCAACTCCCACTTTTCTATTTGATGATGTGGGCACTTCCGGATCAATTCTTTGTATCTTGTGAAAGCTTCATGCAATGGTTCACTTGAAAGTTGACGGAAAGACCTAATTTCATCTCTAGCATCATCGATCTTCGCCATCGAGTAATACTCATCTAGAAAAACTTGTTGCATTTCGGCCCATGTACGAATACTACCCGCCGGAAGTGTAAGGAACCATTGTTTCGCCTTATCCTTTAGCGAAAACTGAAACAACCAAAGCTTGACCTCTTCCAATGCGAAATCATGCCCTCCAATAGTACTACATATGGCCGAAAACTCCGCCAAATGAGTGTATGGTTCATCATTGGACCTCCCATTGAAGTGGGGGAGGATGTTGATGTAATGAGGCTTGCAATCGAACATTCTTCTCTCGCACACAATCAGTGAGTCATTGTCGTTGACCACCGGCCTAAAACGGTCATTTACTCCCCTTGGAGGTTGTTGATGACGACGTGGACCATCAACTTCTTGCTCCCTTGGTCTTCGGTTATCTCTTCGATTACCTCCTCTATTCCCACCTTGGTTACCTCCTTGATTACCCCCTCCCACAAAACGGGGAATCCGGTTATGGTTCACATTGTTGTTATTGTTGTTGTAAAACCCATCATTCCGGTTCCTTTGATTGTTGTTTCGTGGTTGGCGGTTGCTTCCGTAACCGTTATTTCTCACATTCCCATACCCATAGTTGTCGTTTCCCACAAAATTGGCATTTTGATAGCCAAATTCATCGTCGTCAAACCCCCTAGCATTGTAAACATTACCCCGGTTCACATAACCCCAACCGTCATCATCTACCCGTTCATCATAATTACCCCCGTCATCCGAGTATTCCGAGTGAATACTCACGTGCTCCAGCGATTGGTAACCGGGAACACTAAACGGCTTATCATCCGGGATAGCGTTTCGTGTAACAACCCTCGGTAAAACCAACACCCTCATGTTGTTTCCGATACTCTAGTATATTTTAAAATAACCTTATATGTCTTTAAATACACCCCGTATGTGAAAACCGAGCTCGAATTATGTTATAACATATAAAATAAATTAAAAACAATAAATATTAAGCTGAGGCGGGCCGCGTAGACCCACCCCATACTTTCACTCGGGCGGTATAAGGGTTAGAACCTGACTCCGTTTAACTTTTTAAGTTCAGGCGGGCCGCGTAATCCTTAGCTTACGTTTACGCGGGCCGCGTAGGATCAAGATAGTGGCGCAGCCCGGTGTTGACACGTGTCGTGCAACGTGTTGAACCTAGTCATGACCCTGATCAGCTATCTCACACCCCCAAAAATCCACACGCGGAGTATCAGCGCTTGGAGACGTGACTGACCAGGATCAAGCCACCAATCATATTGAACAATGTATGTAGTAAATATAATTCAACCAAACAATATGAAAGGTGTTCAAAACCAAAGCATGGTTAAGTGTTTAGTGGAAGCATAATTGTAAAACCCAATGTGAATATTAAGTACGAAATAAAGTAATGTTTTTAGCATGGCACGCACTGCCATGTCCCACAACGACCGCGCCTCCCTGTGCAAGCTCCATGAGTACCTAACGACCTGCAAGACATGTAGCAACGAATCAACAACAAAGTTGAGCGAGTTCATAGTTGGTTGTTTAGTTATAGCATTCGTTTCGTAAATCGTATGATCGTTTTGTAAACCATGTATCGTATTGTTTCGTATCGCGGTCTCCCAGACATGTTTACGAAGATTAGTGGGGGCTTCCCATGTGTTATTAGACCACGCGTATCGACTGCTACGAAAATGTAAGAGGTGCCCTAAGTCAATGTCTATCAGCATTGACCCTTTGCCCATAGTCCATTAGTACACGCCCGTCCGACTGGCACGGTGTGAGGTTTGTTAAACCTAATAGCACTATTAACTAATGACCCGCTCGCCATAGGCCTCGGCGATTAAGTCGATAAATGAGGGACTTCAAGTGATAGAGTTGATGGTCTTATGGTCGTACTTATCCTGTTGTATGGGGAATACGCAAGTTCGTAGTTACCGTTCTGTTCTTTAACCCATTCCCAACCCTTAGGAATCCCATGCCTTGGATAGAGTGTGAACTCACCTTGGTTTGCTCGGTATGCTAAAGAAATACACGCTCACAAATAATCAATCACAACCTATAGTACGCATATATATATACAATCAGTTTCGTTCGTAATGACTCGCATGCAAATCTAACATCACATAGTGCTTGGAAGTTAACATCATGTATCACGTAAGAAATTAATCAATCTCATGCAGTTCACGCTTCACATAAGTGTCTTTCACAGTTTGCACTAACATGGTTATCAATCAACATACTTGACAGGGTTAACAGGATTAACAAGGTTGACATACCAACTTAACAGGAGTAACATACTTAACAGAACTAATAACTAACAGTGTTAATTAACTAACCGAGTTAACAAACAAATAGAGTTAACAACTTAACAGCTTAACTGAGTTTACATGTTTAACAGAGTAACATACTAAACAAGGTTAACAACTTAACAGGGTTTATATTCATAACACCCGACAAAAATAAACGTGGCGAAAACCCTTTGGGCCGAAATTCCTTTGGACCGAAAAAACTTGGGCCGAAATCCCCAAGGTGTTTTCGTTGAGATAGGGTTTTCGTTGGGTGGAGGGTTTTCGTCGGAATACATCATCATCAACATCAGTTACACAAATCAAGTCATGACATCAATTTAATCATCACACAATCATCATCAAGTTATTGTCGGCCATCAAAGTTTATTAATAAAGAGGCTGTGTTTTGCATCAGACTATCACGTGATTCATCAATCTACATTTATTATTTGCATGAGATTTGCAATCAACTGAAGCAACAGTTGTGGTCGGTTGCTTTTGTGTGAGGTCCAATAGAATTTGAGTCTATTAAATTGATACTAGCCATTTACTACATGATTTGATCAAACAATTTAGTTTACAAGCATCACATGAAAGAGCAGGGATTCGGTCCAATCACAATCCATTCATACAATTCCTTTAAGTATACGGTTGTCAGTATTCATCATAAATCATACAAATCCTACGATCATTCACACACAGCCGATCATATCAAACAAAACCGATTCATGCACTCATGTAAAATACTAACTCATAATACCATCATGATAAATATTCAGCCATCATTCACAATTAATAGCATGTGGTACTTGATAAAGGTTAAAACCTCATTGGACCATAATCTGTTTGTGGACTGCATCAAAACATGCTAATTCAAGTATTCACGTGAGCCTCATATATTTATTTGTTCTATATTGACTTTGCACCCTCCTACTATGCATCGGATATACCATCACCGAATCCTCATATTAATTGTTTTAATAACAAAACAACTATAATAACCAATCAATTGTTAACACAGCAAGTCAATCAAGGAACCATATTTAATAAAGGATTATATTAACCGGAGATGTAATAAGGATTCGAGCAAAAGGCTGGGGCGTCTCGGGAATGATGATGATAATACTGATTGCCGTCGCTCACAGAGGAAGAGTCCTAGGGTTTGGCGATTAACTCTTTCGAAACGGAGGGTAAACAACTATATAACACTAATCACTACTGGGCCTAAAGCCCATTTGTTGTTTTCAGCTGCCCACCTTGTGACGAAAACACTAAAGTGTTTTCATCCAAGAGGGTTTTCGTGGGGGAGGGTAGGGGTGATTTCGGGTGGGTGTTTTTGTGGGTAGGGTGTACAGCAAAGGTTTAAGGTTTCATTTAATTATTCAAAACATCCTAATAATATAAAACAAAACATTAACACATAACACCTTATTATCCTGAAACATACAGTTAATCATACATTCGATGCACACCATATATAACATATCAACCACAATGCGATTTAACATATTACAAACGTATAGAGTTATGAAACAAACAAGTCGTGTAAACAGAAAACTTAAACAATTAACGTGCAATTAATGCGAAGATGGAAATCTTGGAAACTCGAGTTGTCACATTATCCCCAACTTGAAAGAAATTTCGTCCCGAAATTTAGCACGCGGTTACTGAGGAAGCTAGTTAAGTTTGCATGGTTTACTGGTTTTCCTGTGGTGTCACATCATCCCCCCGTTGATTTGGAATTTCGTCCCGAAATTCTGTGGTAGCTTCAGCCTCAGTAGTGGTTGCATTGTTTCCGAATAACTGGGGATACTTGAGTTTCATTTGGTCTTCTCGTTCCCAGGTAAACTCTAGGCCACGACGGGAGTTCCAACGAACTCAAACAAGAGGTATTCTAGTGCGTTTGAGGACCTTAACATCCCGGTCCGTGATTTCAACTGGTTCCTCGACGAATCGCAACTGATCGTCGATAGTGAGCTCCTTCAGAGGAACTATGAGGGTCTCATCTGACAGACACTTCTTCAGATTCGACACGTGAAAAACGTTGTGAACTGCACTGAGTTCTGTTGGTAGGTTTAGTTTGTAGGTCACCCTGCCTATTTTCTCAATGATTTCAAATGGTCCGACGTAACGCGGATTGAGCTTGCCTCGTTTGCCAAAACGAACCACACCCATCCAGGGTGAAACTTTAAGTAGCACTCGATCCCCAACTTGGAACTCGAGTGGTTTCCCGCGCTTGTTTGCGTAGGCTTTCTGACGGTCGCGAGCCACCGCCATGCGTTGTCGTATCTGAGCAATTCTTTCTGTTGCGTCTACTACAAGTTCTGGACCTGTGATTTGACTATCACCCACCCTTGCCCAACAAAGAGGTGATCGGCATTTACGCCCGTACAATGCCTCAAATGGAGCGGCTTGAATGCTGGTGTGGTAGCTGTTGTTATACGAAAACTCCACCAATGGGAGATGTTTTTCCCAACCGTTGCCGAAATCGATTACACATGCACGAAGCATGTCTTCAAGATTTTGGATGGTGCGTTCAGACTGCCCATCTGTTTGCGGATGGTAAGCTGTGCTCATGTTTAATCGAGAGCCAAAAGATTTGTGCATTGCCTGCCACAGTTCTGAAGTAAATCGTGCATCATGATCAGAGATAATAGAGGTTGGCACCCCGTGCCTCGAGACAACTTCCTTAAGGTAGACGTCTGCTAGAGTGGAGAACTTATCCGTTTCCTTGATAGCCAAGAAGTGTGCAGACTTTGTGAGTCGATCCACGATCACCCAAATAGTATCATTTCCACGTTGAGACCTAGGCATGCCAGTAACGAAATCCATGGAAATTTGCTCCCATTTCCATTGTGGTATCTCTGGTTGTTGGAGTAGGCCCGATGGTTTCTGATATTCGGTCTTGACTCTCGCACAAGTCAGACATTTCCTAACGTAAGTTGCTATGTGAGTTTTCATGCTAAGCCACCAATACGTAGTTTTTAAGTCGTGGTACATCTTATCTGAACCAGGATGTACTGAGTAGCGAGACCTATGTGCTTCATCCATTACAAGCTCGCGTAAGTTTCCGTAGTATGGGACCCAGATGCGTCCTGTTACGTAATAGGCACCATCTTCCTTTTATTCTAACTGCTGTCTTGAGCCGCATAGGGCTTCAGCCCTGACGTTGTCTGGTTTCAATGCTTCTACCTGAGCATCTCGTATCTATGCGGGCAGACTAGACTGGATGGTAAGTTGTAATGCTCGCACGCGCTTAGGCGTAGTGTCCTTTCGACTGAGGGCGTCAGCTACAACATTGGCTTTGCCTGGATGGTACTTGATGGCACATTCGTAATCACTTAATAACTCGACCCATCGACGTTGACGCATGTTCAGCTCCTTTTGTTTGAAGATATGCTCGAGACTCCTGTGATCGGTGTAAATGGTGCACTTGGTACCGTACAGGTAATGTCTCCATACCTTGAGTGCAAAAACAACAGCTCCCAGCTTTAAATCGTGTGTGGTGTAATTCCTTTTGTGAATCTTAAGTTGGCGTGACGCATAAGCAATGACCTTGTCACGTTGCATCAGCACACATCCAAGTCCCTGAATGGATGCGTCGCAATAAACCACAAAATCATCTGTGCCTTCAGGAAATGAGAGGATAGGGGCGCTACAAAGTCTATCCTTTAAGTGTTGAAATGCAGTTTCCTGTGCATCACCCCAACGATAGGTGACACCGTTCTGGGTTAATGAGGTAACAGGTTGCGCAATCTTGGAGAAATCCTTGATAAACCTTCTGTAGTAGCCCGCCAAACCCAAGAATTGGCGAATTTCTGTTGGTGTGCGGGGTACAGGCCAGTTTCTGATCAAATCTACCTTGGATGGATCAACATGGATCCCATCCTTGTTTACCACGTGGCCTAGAAAGTGGACTTCACGAAGCCAGAAGTCGCATTTCGAAAACTTAGCATGAAGCTGTTCTGTTCGAAGGAGTTCCAAAATAAGTCGTAAATGTTGCTCGTGCTCCTCCTGACTCTTGGAGCAGATCAGAATGTCGTCGATGAGAGCAAGTGACACATTCATTTGGTTAGACTAGGTTCGAACGTCGAGTCTAAGAATCCATATCGGTCGTATCAAGTTCAAAGATCAGTACTTGTGGTATCATCACATGTATAGCCCAATGCTCATCGAGTAATATTAGTAGAGTGTAACTTGTCCAAGCAAGTGTCCGCGGGGATTGTTGTTAGGATCACTGAATCCCAAAAGTATATCATGCACTGGTGTGGCAACATAAGAAAGAGTAGTCTCATCCGGTGGGTAAGCGTTTAAGAATCCACAGCAAGGGTTTACCCGATATTGAATGTACAGCCTGCACGCCAGTTGGGTATAGTTAAGATAAAGTATGTCATTGACTAAATATTGTTGTCACGGGGTTAAATCAATCTGAACAAGAACTTAACATAGCGGCATGGTTAACGTACAACCATGTAGCGTTAAGTTTCACTGTGACTCCCACTAGGAGCCGTTGGATTCGCCCCCATGTGAAGGATGAACAATTTACCTAAATCCATGAACTTAGGTGTGTGTGTGTCATCAAGTAAGTAACCAAGTCCGGGGGGGGGGGGGGGGGGGGTTCCTTAAGTCGTGCAGTTGAGTCCAAAGTACGTCTGCGTATTCATGAGGTTCCAAGGAAAGACGTGTGAACGCATTCAAGAAAGTATAATCGTATCGACATTACACCACTATTCTCAAGGTTTCGTGGGGTGATCACCAAGGATCAGGAATCTAGCCTTCTAGATCCTCTAAGCTAGAGAGTGGTTCGTTTCAGTGGCTCGTCATGGAGGAGCGAAAATGTAACGTTGCTGTGGTATGGGTGTGATAGTTTGCTCTAAGCCAATGGTAGGAAGCGGGCATACTAGCCATCAAAAATCATGACTCGGTACAAGAGTTAGTGCAGAGATTTTGTATATGCAAGAAAACTATCATAAAATAGGGTAGGTCCCCTGTAGTGTAAGGTGGATCATGCAAACGTATAATCTATCGGGCTTTGCTGGTAGGTTGACTGATCCATAACTCTGTCCCTAAATGTCTTGAAGACTATTTCACCAATAATGGTATCCATTCATTAAGTTAGGTATACTATAGAGTTAGTCAAATAGAATAAAAATGAACCATCCAACAGGGTAGTAAGGTAGTCTCGTGAAAGTCGTGGTATGGTTGTTGGCGTCTCATTAAATTGGTTGCCAATCAAAACAACAGAGAGTTACTGAGGTTCATACGAAGAATCGAGTGTAAACAGGGTCCATCGATTACCGAAGATTTCAACCAGTTAACCTGCTGTCTAGAAACAATTTCCAATAGTAGTACATGTCGGCATGGAACAAAAAGGGAAGTTCGTTGCATCACGGTCACAAAGGTATATCACTTGTCCAAAACAGAATTTGGTTGGTAGGGTTGCTAGTTTGCAAAACGACGTACGCGTGTAATTGTGGCTGCTTCGTTTCTGGTATAGACGACCAGTGGAGATGATAAGGTTCGTCAACAGGATACGTGGGTGTAGTTCTCCTAAACCCAAGTTCATTTGAGCCGGTTCTGGTCTATGTGGTTGTTGGCGTACAAGCTGGATGTACGGAGGGTCAAGTGGCGACGTCATGTCAAGATAAGCGTACAATTGATAGAATGCATAAACAGTCATAGCAGGGTGACGAGCAATTAGAAAGGGGTTTGACCACCTCTGGTCAAGTAGTTAAATGCCACATGGGGCGTAATAGGGATAACAGGCAACATGCTACTGTTCTAATAATCATACCATAGACAACACATCATGCAAAAGTACCCTAGCAGGTAGGCAATATCAACTTAAATCACATTACCTAAAGTATTGAGTCTTGCACGTGGAGCGAAGCGTCGTTGTGGATTGTTGAGCACTGTTCAGGTTATAGTCTGGTTTTAACAAAAACGTTTTCCCTTATTAAAACCAAGTTCGCTATAACCAATGGCTCTGATACCAATCTGTCACACCCCCAAAAATCCACACGCGGAGTATCACCGCTTGGAGACGTGACAGACCAGGATCAAGCCACCAATCATATTGAACAATGTATGTAGTAAATATAATTCAACCAAACAATATGAAAGGTGTTCAAAACCAAAGCATGGTTAATTGTTTAGCGGAAGCATAATTGTAAAACCCAATGTGAATATTAAGTACGAAATAAAGTAATGTTTTTAGCATGGCACACACTGCCATGTCCCACAACGACCGCGCCTCCCTGTGCAAGCTCCATGAGTACCTAACGACCTGCAAGGCATGTAGCAACAAATCAACAACAAAGTTGAGCGAGTTCACAGTTGGTTGTTTAGTTATAGCATTCGTTTCGTAAATCGTATGATCATTTTGTAAACCATGTATCGTATTGTTTCGTATCGCGGTCTCCCAGACATGTTTGCGAAGATTAGTGGGGCTTCCCATGTGTTATTAGACCACGCGTAGCGACTGCTACGAAAATGTAAGAGGTGCCCTAAGTCAATGTCTATCAGCATTGACCCTTTACCCATAGTCCATTAGTACACGCCCGTCCGACTGGCACGGTGTGAGGTTTGTTAAACCTAATAGCGCTATTAACTAATGACCCGCTCGCCATAGGCCTCGGCGATTAAGTCGATAAATGAGGGACTTCAAGTGATAGAGTTGATGGTCTTATGGTCGTACGTATCCTGTTGTATGGGGAATACGCAAGTTCGTAGTTACCGTTCAGTTCTTTAACCCATTCCCAACCCTTGGGAATCCCATGCCTTGGATAGAGTGTGAACTCACCTTGGTTTGCTCGGTATGCTTAAGAAATACACGCTCACAAATAATCAATCACAACCTATAGTACGCATATATATATACAATCAGTTTCGTTCGTAATGACTCGCATGCAAATCTAACATCACATAGTGCTTGGCAGTTAACATCATGTATCACATAAGAAATTAATCAATCTCATGCAGTTCACGCTTCACATAAGTGTCTTTCACAGTTTGCACTAACATGGTTATCCATCAACATACTCGACATGGTTAACACGATTAACAAGGTTGACATACCAACTTAACAGGAGTAACATACTTAACAGAACTAATAACTAACAGTGTTAATTAACTAACCGAGTTAACATACAAATAGAGTTAACAACTTAACAGCTTAACGGAGTTTACATGTTTAACAGAGTTACATACTAAACAAGGTTAACAACTTAACAGGGTTTATATTCATAACACCCGACAAAAATAAACGTGGCGAAAACCCTTTGGGCCGAAATTCCTTTGGACCGAAAACACTTGGGCCGAAATCCCCAGGGTGTTTTGGTTGAGATAGGGTTTTCGTTGGGTGGAGGGTTTTCGTCGGAATACATCATCATCAACATCAGTTACACAAATCAAGTCATGACATCAATTTAATCATCACACAATCATCATCAAGTTATTGTCGGCCATCAAAGTTTATTAATAAAGAGGCTGTGTTTTGCATCAGACTATCACGTGATTCATCAATCTACATTTGTTATTTGCATGAGATTTGCAATCAACTGAAGCAACAGTTGTGGTCGGTTGCTTTTGTGTGAGGTCCAATAGAATTTGAGTCTATTAAATTGATACTAGCCATTTACTACATGATTTGATCAAACAATTTAGTTTACAAGCATCACATGAAAGAGCATGGATTCGGTCCAATCACAATCCATTCATACAATTCCTTTATGTATACAGTTGTCAGTATTTATCATAAATCATACAAATCATACGATCATTCACACACAGCCGATCATAGCAAACAAAACCGATTCATGCACTCATGTAAAATACTAACTCATAATACCATCATGATAAATATTCAGCCATCATTCACAATTAATAGCATGTGGTACTTGATAAAGGTTAAAACCTCATTGGACCATAATCTGTTTGTGGACTGCATCAAAACATGCTAATTCAAGTATTCATGTGAGCCTCATATATTTATTTGTTCTATATTGACTTTGCACCCTACTACTATGCATCGGATATACCATCACCGAATCCTCATATTAATTGTTTTAATAACAAAACAATGATAATAACCAATCAATTGTTAACACAGCAATCAAGGAACCATATTTAATAAAGGATTATACTAACCGGAGATGTAATAAGGATTCGAGCAAAAGGCTGGGGCGTCTCGGGAATGATGATGATAATACTGATTGTCGTTGCTCACAGAGGAAGAGTCCTAGGGTTTGGCGATTAACTCTTTCGAAACGGAGGGTAAACAACTATATAACACTAATCGCTACTGAGCCTAAAGACCATTTGTTGTTTTCGGCTGCCCACCTTGTGACGAAAACACTAAAGTGTTTTCATCCAAGAAGGTTTTCGTGGGGGAGGGTAGGGGTGATTTCGGGTGGGTGTTTTTGTGGGGTAGGGTGTACAGCAAAGGTTTAAGGTTTCATTTAATTATTCAAAACATCCTAATAATATAAAACATAACATTAACACATAACACCTTATTATCCTGAAACATACAGTTAATCATACATTCGATGCACACCATATATAACATATCAACCACAATGCGATTTAACATATTACAAACGTATACAGTTATGAAACAAACAAGTCGTGTAAACAGACAACTTAAACAATTAACGTGCAATTAATGCGAAGATGGAAATCTTGGAAACTCGAGTTGTCACAAGCTACGCCTAGACCCCTAAGCCAAGCGGGCCGCGTAAGCTTTCGCTTACCTTTTCGCGGGCCGCGAGAGGACGAGATATCAGCACTGTATAAGAAGGCCATCGGGTTTCACTTTCCGTCGCTCACATCTTTCTTTCTAAACGAATTTCTGAAGTTATATGCATTATAGTCGGGTATTATACCCCTAATTAGCGAGGTTTTGCTCCGTTGTAAGTATTATAACCCAGTTTCGTAATAGATACGCTGCCCGATTGATTTAGGGTTCCGTAACAACTGTCGTGGTTCTGCCCAACGTAGTTGTTGGAATGCCGTCTCGGGGAGGGTATCATTAATATTTTCAAAGGGTTATGATACTAACCAATATACATTTGTATAAATTATAGATTATATCCAGGAAACCCTTACGCGAAGTCTAAGATAGCAATGTGAGTTTATCCTCTTTTCGTTAACCTTTTTGGAATGTTTTACAAAACCTTAATTGTTTTACAATGTGATTAAGCGGTGATTGAGTCTTTGTAGTTCTTCAATTACTGCCAGTATATTGGGGTTTTGTATACAAAATTTATTACTACTTGCGAGTAGTAAGTCGGTACGACAGTACATTACAATTGGACAACGAGTTAGCCAATGTGTAACTTGACCATAGCCGTAGATCCGGTCAAGTGGCAAATACTGAATGAGTAATTGTGTAGAAATAAACAATGTGATCGCTCTCAATACTGTCTTAATTAATAAAATGTTTCTTGCTTAAACTAGGATTCACTCACCAGTATTTCCGACGGACAAATGTTTTTAAAACGCGTTTTAGGTAACACAATGTGATAGCCAATTAGTAAAAAGCCAGCTGAAGGGCACTGAAGGCTTGGGAAAAATGTGGCTATAAAAGTTACCTAATAAACGATGTTTTAAATTCAATAAAATAGGGTTTGTCCCTATAAATGTATTGTAATAAGAAACTTGGGTTTTGCCCATGTTATTATTAATATCAAATATGGTGGTTTTACTCTGATAAACATTTCCTAACTACGGTCCTGATGTAATTTCCGCTGCAAGATTAAATAGCTGATACCACCAAAAATCTGAGCTCGCGTCCGCCCGTTCCCGGGACAGATAAGGGATCGGGGGTTGCGACAGAAGGTGGTATCAGAGCCTAGCCACTGGTCTGAGCCAAAGAAGTGTTCTGCTGACACTTAAATTCTAAAATTTGTGTTAGGAAATAAATTACGGGAATATGTGCATAACTGTATTTAATTGTTATGTGTTATTTGACTATTTGTTAGTTTACAGTATGAGTGATCAAGGACCCTCAGACATGAATCGTCAGTTGTCTGAATCACCTAGGAGTGAAGGTACCTCTTCACAGCCTGCCCTCTCTGGGTATACTGCTGATCAGGAAGAAGGAGTCTTTGCTTTTAAAGCTCAGTCAGAATAGCCATTCCCTCATAAGAAACGAGGATGGTTCAGTAAGGAAGCCTTTGCACGTAGGAAGAGAATGCGAAAGTTGCAACAATAAAGACTGATGCCCATACGCAGGATATGCTTAATAGAAGCCTAGCCAATTTCCATATCCTAGCTACAACTGCTGCTGACCCGAGTCTGGAACAACTAGTAGCCCTACAACCATAAAATCTAGACCAGCCCATGGAAATAGAAAATCTTGACAACCCAATGGAAATGCATGACTTTAATCCAGAAGAAATCCCTAGGGTACCTGCACCAAACCCCCTCGACCCAAATTACGACCCCTGGTGGGACGATAATAGGGACTTTGTGCAACGTTACCCTATCCAGGAAGATACAACCATAGGAGCCTACCCAGGTATGGACCCTTTAGATCCCTATTACCATGATAACTACATTAGGGAGATCTTAGAGGATCCTTACCAATTTCAGGAACTTTCACCCCTATATCAGGAACCCGCACCCCAGATTCCAAACCCAGTCCGAGAACCTGCACCCCCAATGAGTGCAGAAAACGTACAAGAACTTAGGACTTTCGGGGAGGAAATTTTAGAAAGCAGTGAGAGAATGCGTCAGGTGGGAGAGCGTCTCGTATGGAAATACGATGAGCGCAATATGGATTTTTGGATAAATCCATACCCGTGAATGTGATAGTAGAAACAGTAATAGTAATAATAATAATAATAAAAAATAAAATAAAAATATGTGTGTACGGATGCATAGTACTATTAGTGTAATTTTCTTTCTGTTGGTATTGTAATCTTTATTTCAGTACTAGTGTGTAATAGACGCATAGTATATGAAAATAGAGTACCAGTTGCAATGATCGACGTTTTTAACTAGATTGCATGTCATGTGAATTACAATATTATCTATTATCTTGTGAAATTAATATGGGATAAATGTTTAAAATTCAGATGGCCGATGAAGGAAATCAAGGAAATATGAATAATGATAACCAGAGTAACATTAACGTGGTTAATGAGAATCCAAGCATCAATAACAATGGAAACCAAATGGATAATAGTGCTGTTCAACACATAGTGGCACAAGGAATCATAGATGCCATGCCATTTATTATTCAAACTATTCAAGAAGCGAATGATAAAAGTAAACATAGCAGTAAGCGACCAATCGAACCAGAAAACAGCGTGAACAATGGACCTATACTTCAAATGCCTATTCCCAAAAGAAGAAGGACCGTGTCTTATGGTTGTTCTTATAAAGAATTCTGGTCTTGTAAACCAATGGAATTCTCAGGCAACGAAGGGGCCATTGCAACCTTACGCTGGATAGAGAAGACTGAGGCAATCTTAAGGATAAGCAAGTGTGCTGAAGAAGATAAAATACTGTTTGCTTCGAATCTGTTTAAGAATTCAGCATTAGAATGGTGGAACACTATCCTCCAATCAAGAGGAAGTGACAGAACCTACAATATGGAATGGGAGGAATTTAAGAACAAGGTAGAAAGGAAATTCTGCCCACCCAATGAGAAGGAACAGATAACAAATAAATTCCTAAACCTTAGGATGACTGGTGTGGATAGTAAGGGATACACTAAAATATTCTTTGAATATGCCAGAGTAGTGCCAACTCTTGCTTCACCAGAACCAGTGTTAATCTCCCGTTATATTTGGGGATTAATTGGGGAGATAAGACACGTAGTCAAGGCAGCTAGACCTCAAACCATAGAAGAAGCTGTAGAACTAGCAAATACCTTGACAGATGAATTAGTCCGTACCCGAGAAGAGGATCAAAGAAGGAACCTAACCCAGAAGCTCACACAAGAATTTCGTTCTGGAAATTTTAATCGTGGGAAAAATATAGGTTCTACCTCTGCACCCTACTGTAGGTATTGCAAAAGGAAGCATTCAGGAAGATGCTCCATATACTATAACTTTTGCAAAATATCGGGACACAAGGAAGAAAATTGCAGGAAGAAGGCTAACATCCGGATATGTTACAACTGTGGAGAACAAGGCCATATCAAGCCTAATTGTCCGAAATTAGCTCCAGCTCCAGACAACAAGAATACTAAAAATGCTAGAGCATTTGTTTTGACTGCAGAGGAAGCCAAGATGATTCCAGATGTCATAGTTGGTACGTTTTTAGTTAATGATGTCTTTGCTAAAGTATTATTTGACTCTGGTGCAAACCAAAGTTTTATTAATACATCATTTTGCAAATTTCTAAATCAATCATTAACTAAACTACCACTAGAATACTTAGTAGAGACAGCTAATGGAGAAACTGTTAGGATTTCTGAAATCTTGCAGGGAGCAAGAATAGAAATTTCAAATCAGAAATTTATAGCAAACCTTTATCCCATGAATCTGGCAGGATTTGATGTTGTTTTAGGAATGGATTGGTTAATAGCCCATAAAGCCAGTATTTTATGTGATCAAAAGTCAATACAAGTAAATTCACCAAAAGGTAAAATGATCACAATTAAAGGAGATAAACCCTCTAGGTCCACTAAGTTCATCTCTGTGATGAAAACTGCAAGTTATATAAGAAAAGGTTCTATAGTTTTGATTTCTATAATCACTAACACTAAAGGAAAAGATTTAAAAGATATTCCAGTAGTATCTCAGTTTTCAGATGTATTTCCAGAAGAATTGCCAGGGCAACCTCCAGATAGAGAAGTTGAATTTAGAATCCATTTAATACCAGGAACATCACCGATTGCCAAAGCACCTTACCATTTGGCACCTGTAGAAATGCAAGAATTAAAGAAACAATTAGAGGAATTGTTAGAGAAAAGATTTATACAGCCAAGTTCGTCGCCATGGGGAGCGCCGATACTGTTTGTTAAAAAGAAGGATGGATCAATGCGTATGTGCATTGACTACCATGAATTAAACAAGGTCACGATTAAGAATCGGTACCCATTACCAAGAATCGATGATCTGTTTGATCAATTACAAGGAGCTCGATTTTTCTCTAAAATCGATTTAAGGTCAGGATATCATCAATTAAAGGTACAGGAAGAGGACATTCTTAAGACCGCATTCAGAACAAGGTATGGCCATTATGAATTTACTGTCATGCCATTTGGTTTAACCAATGCCCCAGCTGCATTTATGGACATGATGAACCGAATATGTAAGCCATATTTGGATAAATTTATAATTGTCTTTATAGATGATATTCTAATTTACTCTAAGAGTAAAGAAGATCATGCAAAGCATTTGCACGCACTTTTAAGTCTATTAAGAAAGGAAAAGCTTTATGCTAAATTTTCTAAGTGCGAATTTTGGTTAGAACAGGTACAATTTCTCGGACACCTAGTCAATCATGAAGGAATTCATGTAGATCCAACAAAGATCGAGGCAATTACTAAATGGAAAACCCCTGAGTCACCAACCGAGGTTAGAAGTTTTTTAGGATTGGCCGGTTATTATAGAAGATTCATTCGAGATTTCTCTAGAATAGCCATTCCCTTAACTAAGCTAACCTGTAAATCTGTTAAGTTTGAATGGGGATTAAAACAAGAAGAAGCTTTTAGAATCCTTTAGTAAAGATTAACCCATACACCTATATTAGCATTACCAGAAGGAGCTGAAGACTTTGTAGTCTATTGCGATGCTTCTAAACTAGGCTATGGATGTGTATTGATGCAACGACAAAAGGTTATAGCTTACACATCTAGACAACTTAAGAATCATGAAGAGAATTATTCAACTCATGATATAGAATTAGGAACTATAATTTTTGCTCTTAAAATTTGGAGACATTACCTTCATGGTAGTAAGTTTACCATATTCACTGATCATAAGAGTTTAAGGTATATCTTCAAGCAAAAAGAGTTGAATATGAGACAAAGACGCTGGATGGAGATGCTTAGTGATTATGATTGTGATTTCCAGTATCATGAAGGAAAAGCAAATGTGGTGGCAGATGCTTTAAGTCGAAAGTATCACGAAAAGCCAAAAAAGGTACGTTCTCTTAAATTAAATCTGCAAGTAGATTTAAATGATCAAATAAGAGAAGCACAAAAATCAGTAATCAAGGATGATTCTGAAAAATTAAAAGGTATGCTAAAACAATTGGAACAAGGAACATATGAAATTTGGAGATTCCATGAAAAGAGAATGTGGATACCTAAATTAGGAAACCTACGTCATCATATTTTAGAAGAGGCCCATAAGTCTAAATATACGATGCATCCAGGAAGTGATAAAATGTACCAAGATTTAAGGAAAAATTTCTGGTGGATAGGAATGAAGAAAGACATAGCAGCCTATATTTCTAAATGTTTAACCTGTTCACAAGTTAAGGCTGAACACCAGAAGCCCTCAGGTTTATTGCAACAATTAGAAATGCCAGTGTGGAAATGGGAATTGATAACAATGGATTTTGTTACTAAATTACCCAAAACATAGAAAGGAAATGATACAATCTGGGTGATTATAGATAGACTAACCAAGTCAGCTCATTTCCTACCCATGAAAGAAACTTTCAATACGGAACAATTAGCTAAATTATATGTAAATGAAATTGTTTCTTTACATGGCATTCGTTTATCAATTGTTTCTGATAGAGATAGCCGATTTACCTCTCATTTTTGGTCAAGTTTCCAAAAGGCAATGGGAACTAAGTTAAAATTGAGCACAACTTATCACCCTCAAACGGATGGATATAGTGAAAGAACAATTCAAACGATGGAAGATATGCTTAGAGCTTGTGTAATTAATTTTGGAGGTAATTGGGATAATCACTTACCTTTCGTAGAATTTTCTTATAATAATAGTTATCACACAAGTATCAATATCAATGCTGCACCATTCGAAGCACTTTATGGACGAAAGTGTCGAACCCCAGTCTGTTGGACAGAAATTGGGGAAAACAACTATCTGGACCTGAGATAGTGCAGGAAACAACTGACAAGATTATTCAAGTCAAGGAACGACTGAAAGCAGCACGTGATCGACAAAAGAGCTATGCCGATAACCGACGCAAGCCATTGGAATTTCAAGTAGGAGATAAAGTATTATTGAAAGTCTCTCCTTGGAAAGGAGTAGTAAGATTCATCAAACATGGAAAGCTAAGTCCCAGGTATATTGGACCTTTTGAGATTATTAGAAGAATAGGACCTGTAGCCTATCAGCTACAACTGCCAGAGGAAATGGCAGATATACATGATGTGTTTCATGTATCTAATCTCAAAAAGTGTTTAGCTGATGAATCACTGATAGTACCTCTTAAGGATATAGAGGTAAATGAACAACTCAAATGTGTAGAGAGACCTCTACAAATTGAAGACAGGAAAGTCAAGAATCTTAAGCATAAGAGATTAGTTCTGGTCAAAGTGAAGTGGGACTCCAAAAGAGGACCTGAGTACACATGGGAACTTGAATCAGAAATGCAAAAGAAATATCCGCATTTATTCCAATAGATCTCGAGGACGAGCTCTAAAACAAGGTGGGGAGAATGTAACAACCCTCGGTAAAACCAACAGCCTCATGTTGTTTCCGATACTCTAGTATATTTTAAAATACCCTTATATGTCTTTAAATACACCCCGTATGTGAAAACCGAGCTCGAATTATGTTATAACATATAAAATAAATTAAAAACAATAAATATTAAGCTGAGGCAGGCTGCGTAGACCCACCCCATACTTTCACGCGGGTGGTATAAGGGCTAGAACCTGACTCCGTTTGACTTTTTAAGTTCAGGCGGGCCGCGTAATCCTTAGCTTACGTTTACGCGGGCCGCGTAGGATCAAGATAGTGGCGCAACCCGGTGTTGACACGTGTCGTGCAACGTGTTGAACATAGTCATGAATCGGATCAGCTACGCCTAGACCCCTAAGCCAAGCGGGCCGCGTAAGCCTTCGCTTACCTTTACGCGGGCCGCGAGAGGACGATATATTCCGTCGCTCACATCTTTCTTTCTAAACGAATTTCTGAAGTTATAAGCATTATAGTTGGGTATTATACCCCTAATTAGCGAGGTTCTGCTCCGTTGTAAGTATTATAACCCCAGTTTCGTAATAGATACGCTGCCCGATTGATTTAGGGTTCCGTAACAACTGTCGTGGTTCTGCCCGACGTATTTGTTGGAATGCCGTCTTGGGGAGGGTATCATTAATATTTTCAAAGGGTTATGATACTAACCAATATACATTTGTATAAATTATATATTATATCCAGTAAACCCTTACGCGAAGTCTAAGATAGCAATGTGAGTTTATCCTCTTTTCGGTAACCTTTTTGGAATGTTTTTCAAAACCTTAATTGTTTTACAATGTGATTAAGCGGTGATTGAGTCTTTGTAGTTCTTCAATTACTGCCAGTATATTGGGGTTTTGTATACAAAATTTATTACTACTTGCGAGTAGTAAGTCGGTACGACAGTACGTTACAATTGGACAACGAGTTAGCCAATGTGTAACTTGACCATAGCCATAGATCCGGTCGAGTGGCAAATACTGAATGAGTAATTGTGTAGAAATAAACAATGTGATCGCTCTCAATACTGTCTTAATTAATAAAATGTTTCTTGCTTAAACTGGGATTCACTCACCAGTATTTTCGACTGACAAATGTTTTTAAAACGCGTTTCAGGTAACACAATGTGACAACCAATTAGTAAAACCCAGCTGAAGAGCACTGAAGGCTTGGGAAAAATGTGGCTATAAAAGTTACCTAATAAACGATGTTTTAAATTCAATAAAATAGGGTTTGTCCCTATAAATGTATTGTAATTAGAAACTTGGGTTTTGCCCATGTTATTATTAATATCAAATATGGTGGTTTTACTCTGATAAACATTTCCTAACTACAGTCCTGATGTAATTTCCGCTGCAAGATTAAATAGCTAATACCACCAAAAATCTGAGCTCGCGTCCGCCCGTTCCCGGGACAGATAAGGGATCGGGGGTTGCGACATTTCGCAACTCATTAATGTTGTAAAACGGGTCTTAATTCACGGGATTGCCACGATCTCGGTTGCCTCGACGATCGGAATTAACATTCCGGTCATCAAGTTGAGTGGGTAAGGAGTTATGTCGGTGAAGGTTTTGTTGTTGGGGTGTTCTTTGGTTGTTATTGGGAATTTGGTTTCGAAAAGGTGGTGTGGGTGGTCTCAAGTTGTTACCACCAACCGGTTGATCTTGAGGTATAAGTTGGACATTTTGGGCGGGATGGAAGGTTCCTCGAGATTGGAATTGGTTTTGATTGAGGTTTGGGTGATTGGAGTTTTGATTTGCCATTGAATAAGTTTCAATGGATGGTGTGGATTGTGGTGTTTGGATAACTTGGTTAGAAACAACGGTTACTTCTAACCGGCTTGCTAGATTCCTTCTTGCCGCTCGCTCGATTTCCGGTTCGTAGATTAACGGTGAAGTCCTCCCGGAATTCCTTGTATGCATGCACTACCTGTGACTTGCACAAATAACACACCCCACGTAACAAGGAAAAAGACAAAGTACAAAAAGCAACTAAGCAAATTAAACAATTAATCATGAAATTCAAACAATAATCCAAACACAAAGCGCACTAACTCCCCATCAACGGCGCCAAAATTTGATCGGACTAATTTTGACGTGACTGTGTCGTCCCGATCAGTAAAAAACCCAATTAAACCTAGGTAGCTAGGGTAAGTCGGGTATCAAATCCATGAAGAGCACGTGGTCAGTATCGCACGACCTGTTCGACTAGTTAGACTATTTACAAAAATGTACAAATTGAATATGAAGCTTGCTAATTTTTCTTTGTTTATTTGATTTGAAAAGAAATCGGGTGAACCGACAAATGACTATTATTTAAAACTACTGTTGATTAACTAGGATTGCAAACTAAATTACTAAATGATTGAAGCAAGAAATTAGAAACAAGTTCCACACCCGGTTCGATAATTATAATCCTAGGGTTCCTACATATTTTAACTTGATTCAATTGCATATAGTGATTAACGGATTACTATCACAAAGCTTAGGTGCCAATTGCTATCGACGTCATAGACAACGGACCGTAATGCACTTCATTACCTCGGACATGTAAATCCTAACCTAAGATAAGGCATAAGTGCACAAATTCATTTCGCAAAGTCAAATTTTATAATCATTCGACAATTCACAAATTCAATTCAAATGCACGACAATTATCATAAGTTTCAAATACTAAACAATTTGTCACAAAATCAAATCAAAATACAAATGCATAAACCATAGAAAATCTTACAACATCTACACCAAGGTGAAACCGAGGAGACTAGCCGCTCATGGTTGGATGGACGCGATCACCGGATGACGAGCACGAACACGGAGCCATGACCTTGAGTTTTGGAGGAATGATGGAGGGTAGGTGTTAGGGTTCGGTGTAGAATCCATTGGGGATGATAGTAGAGAGTTTGATGATGATGGTGAAAGTGATTCGGTTAGGGTTAGAGGTGAAGGAGAGTACTGATGGTGTTAGAGACGGGTTAGGGATGGATTAGATATTGAGGAATGATCCCAAGAAGGTGTTTTAACCTTCTCCCCTTCGTAACCCCGAAAAACTTGGTCAAAGATGCTTTTAATTCGTCCCAACAACCAAGAAACTCAAATTTCACGATAGCAGAAACTAGGGGGCGTCGCCGACACCATTTAGGGCGTCCCCGACGACCCCTGGATGTTCCAAGTTCGTCCGACGTGCTAATCCACTACCTACGAACATTTTTTGCCGACGGAGGGTTCTGGAGGGCGTCGCCGACGCGTCCTAGTTTTGTTGGTTTCCTCCGAAACTGTTTTCTTCGTAACTTCTTCGTTATAGCTCCGTTTTACTCACCGTTTTCGCCCATGTACTCGTAATTCAGCCCTCTATCATGCCATCTTCCAATATATTCATTTTAAATCCATTAGCATCCCCCAAAACAGATCCAATCTTCGTGATTAACCTGGTTTTGTTCATTTCACATCCCCGGTTGATCCCGTTCACTCCCGGTGATCCGTAAAGCTCCCAAATAGCTCCTTAAACTCCGTAAGACCTGAAAAACACAAATCCCATTAAAAGTAGTCTATTCGAGATTAAAAGTTAAGCAAATACATGAACTTAAACATTAACGAACACCGGTTTTCGACCACGTATCACATCCTCACATTTGTCGTTTGCTTGCCCTCAAGCAAATCTGTTTTTCACTTTCACGTGGGTCGAACGAGAAACACACTTTCCATTCTTGAGACATAAGTTAAGGTCTAAAGTCATACTCGGTTCATAATTTTTACAATTTTCAAAATATTTAGCAATAAATGACAATTCATATAAAAGTGGTGATCCAAGATTAACCCGCCCTTGAAACTCACACTTCATGCATATCCCTCACAATGTTCACTACACTCGGTTTACAAATTGGCTAATTTTAATGATGTATTAGCACCTTTTAAAGTAACCACTCAAAACCGAATAGAACATGTACCCGCATAGGCTTGCAACTCAATCATTCTCCACCACCGAACACGAATACTAAGCACAAGTCAAAAGATCTTTGTATGGGTTGTAATGGGGCTAGGCGAAGGGTAGGAAGGAGGATATTTAAAGTGGCTAAGGTGATGAAAATTCGACTTTTATTACAAACGACTATGCTAAACAAATAAATATAAACATCAATCTTGTTAGTGAAGTAATGTCTATCGCCTCCGTCAATACGATCGTAGCAAGAAACTGAAGAAAACAAGCCTTTTAGTGTTATATTTAGAGTAAAAGGCAAGGTGGCATTTATGTAATTAATGAGAACTTTCATTAAGCCCCTTGGCCTATAAATAGGAACCTAATGTCTTAGTTTAAGGACTTTTGCCATTTTGGAGATTGAAGAGCTAGGAGCTAGAGAGAGAAAGTAGAGAGAGAAAGGCAAAAGGTGATTCGTGGTGCTTTGTACGATTTCATACATTTCTATAGAATCACAGACTTAGTACGGTTCTCGTGTTAGGTCCACGCACGTGTATGGATTCCGCACGTCACACGTGTCGATACGCAATCGTTTTGGAGTCCAAAACCGATCCTACAAGTGGTATCAGAGCAGGAGCTCGATTGCACGTATCAAACACACATAATCGCACAGGATTTCATCTGATTCAGATCAACACTTCATCCAGATTTTTCAAATTTCTTCACTCTTCTATCTTCTTCACTTTTGGATTGAAAAACGCAAAATTAACATGGCTTTTATGGTTAAAATTGGCTATTTTTTAATATTATCTGTGAAAATCATAATCGCACAAGCCTACAAAATTTCAGATCAAAATTCCAAGTAATTTGAGAGAAATCAAGATTTTTCTGTCTGATTCATAAACATGTTCGCTGTTATTGTTCTTGGTGATGATCACCGATCAGATGGGCATCCGATCGGATGACCATCCGACCCCCTACATAGTTGTTTGTTTAATACATAATATCAAAGTGTCGAACCGCTACTCGATCGGATCACCATCCGATCCTTTACAATATTTGTTATTTGATTTTGTGTTGCAAAGTCTCGAATGGCAATCCGAACGGATTGCCATCGGATCCTAAACAATCTTATTTGTTGTGCAGGTCTCAGTGTCGGATCACCAATCGATCAGATCACCATCCGATCCAAAGCATATTAGTTCAAGTGTCGGATCACCAATCGATCGGATCACCATCCGATACCTAGCTGTCATATAACAAATTTTTTTGAGTGTCAATCGTCGGATCATCAGTCGATCGGATCACCATCCGATCCATAGCATTGAGTGAGCCAATCGTCGGATGACCAACCGGTCGAACTGACATCCGATACTTTGCCATCCGATCATTGTTATTCTGTTGACTTTGTTGACCCCACTCGATCGGATACACATCTGATCCAACTGTTTGATAGTTTTTTAAACTGATCGTTTTGTTTGATCGTTTGCAAGGTGATTCGAGGTGAAAACAAGGAGTCTCATGGCTGAAGAATTTTACAATACTTTCTACAAAGCATTCACATCAGAATCCTCGGAAATTTCAACCGTTACACCAAAAACCATAACAAAAGCAATCAATGATAATATAAAACATGATAATTTCTATGGTACTTATTCAAAACCACCAAAACTCGAAAGTATTGAAGATTACACATGGTGGAAAGAACGGTTCATCAATTGGGCTAAAGCTTACGCACATGAAAGCTGGTTTTGCATGGAGTTTGTTTACGATAGACCTGTCAACGACAAAAACGAAGAGATTCCACTCAAAAGTTTTTCTGTTGAAGACAAAAAGAACTTCTCATATGAACAAAGAATGATTGCTCTAATCCAACAGTCGATTAGAGATGATATTTTTGCATTACTTGTTCATGATGTTTCTTCAAAATCGGTTTGGGAGGCTTTAAGGGTTAAAGCTAAGGGTGGTAAACAGATTAAAAAAAATAAAATTGCTTTACTAAAAAAATAATTTGATTTGTTTGACGGTTTAAAAGGTGAATCTGCATGACAGATGATTGAAAGATTTTGTCACCTTAAAATTGAATTCGATAGGTTTGAAATTGTCAAAACACGTCAGGAAATCATTGATAAAATCATTGAAGCGTTACCACGAGCTGATCAGTGGCAAACGGCCGTGTTTATTTTGAAAAACGATGTATTGTTTGGCACAATTACTCTTGATGTTTTGATAGAAAAGATAGAAAGTCATGAGCTTGAGCTGCAAAAGCAAAGCAAGATGAGCAGTTCTTCGCATCACCAGAATGTCGGTCTTTACTACAAGGGCAATGTAACTTTGGTGACTGTAAGTGAATCACCAAAGATGGAATTCAGTGTTGAAAAGTCAAAAGAACCACAGAAAAGCTCATCAAGTTACGATCCCGGATATCATTCATCATCAACAACATCAAACTCTGAAGAATATGAAGAAATTCTCTACAACATCGCCTTAAAGTTAAAGAAGTCTTCGTCAATGAACATCAACGCTGCTAAACAGCAAATGAGTCTTCTGGTATCCATTCTGGAATCATACGAAGATCTGGTAGCTGGGAAAATTGGAAATTCGGAACTGACAAAGGAAGATTACGACCAGATCGATCCAGAAGAGATGGAACACATTGATCTTAGATGGTGTTTAGCAAGCTGCATTCGAAGAGCTCAGCGGTTCAAGGATATTACTGGCAGACAATCAATCTGTGGACCATCAACAAAGCTGGGATTCGACAAATCAAAAGTGACCTGCTTCAAATGCAAGCAAAAGGGCCATTTCAAAAGAGAATGCGGAAACTCTGCTGTTGAAGAAAGAGCTAATCCGTTTAAAGAAGATTACTATCAAAAGGCGATCTATCACAAGAACAGAGAGGAATCACCAAGGTTGAAACAAATTGAAGACAATCCCGAAAAGGAGAAATCAAGAGCTTGTGTTGTGATTCAAGATGATGAAGGGTTTGACTGGAGCGAATCCCTTCCAGAAGATGATGTTGTTGATGATCGGTTCACAGCACATGGGAGAACTATATCATCAAACAAACATCGTGCATTTGTTGCCAAGATAAAAGAGAAAACGAGAGAAGAAATTCTGAAGGAGAAAACATACAGAGAGAGGTGTATTGTAGGATATCGGACTGAGGAGATGGAGAAGGAATATGAAGAGGCTAGGAATTATAAAAGATGGGACAAGAAGCGAGAGTGTTTTGTCACCAGCAATGGTGAACCAGTTGTTCATCCAAAAGAAGTGGTTTTTGATGATGTTCTTGCAGTAATCCCTCTATCCGGTGAGTACTATTCAAACGTTGACAAAGATAAACACTATAAGACAAAGCTGGATAAAATCATCAGAAATGTCATGACAGCAAGTTTGAAGAAGAGGGATGAAGAAAGAATGAAGAAGAATTTTGATGAGTTGGTGAATGATTTGAAGAAGGTAGCGGAGGAAGAGAAAGAAAAGAAAGACGAAGCAGTTGTTGCAGAAGCTGTTACTGAAGAACAGCAGAAAGACGATGATCAGAAGAAGAATGAAAAAGTTGAGAAGAAGCATGAAAATTCGGTTGAAGTGAATGATGGTGCTGGTGTTGGTGAGGAACAGCAGAAGAGAGAAGCTCATCAGACACAGAAGGAAGCGAAAGCAGAAGTGCCAATCACTAAGGTAAATACTTCAACTGATTCTGAAGTCATAAATAAGATTGTTGAATAGTGCAAGAAATGCATGGAAACGTGCAGTGCTTGTACTGAAAAGGATGAAAAATTCAGAACAAGAGACTTAGAATTTTCTAAAATCGAAGAAGTTTTCAAAAATAAATGCAAAGAGATGTTAGAAAACGAAAAAGTTTTGAAAGATAATGAAGAAAAGCTCACACAAAAATGCAAGAATTTAGAAAAAGAAAATGAGATTTTGAAAGAAAAGGTTTCAAAAATGACGGAAGAGTGTTTACAAAAAGAAAGTGCATTTCAAGAAATGAAAAAGGAATACGATTCAATAAAACTTCCATACTACATTACAAAAGAGTCATATGAAGAGGTGAAGAGTCAAATGTCACACCCCGACCACGCAGAACATACAAAACGTGGCGGAAACATCGGGGAGTGTTGTAACAGAATTAATGTTTCACAACCATGGAAATTTAAGTTTCGTTTTATTGATTAAAAGTGTTACAATGTCTTAACAAACAAGGAAATACAACATAATTAACTAGTCTTGCATCTTTTATTGTCACTAAAGCCCAAGTCTGTCTATGTGTATCTTGATCATCTTATGCAACAGCTCCTGAAAAACACATGTGAAAATAGGTACGTCAGCATAAAAATGCCTGTGAGATACATAGGTTTTGTGAAAATAAGATTCATGACTTATGTTTGAGAAAATGTTTAGTCATGAACCTTGTTATTTGCTTTGTCTTTTAAATCATTTGAAAAACGATACGATCAGATGATAAGTATAAATAAATGTAAGGTTAAATAAATAACCAAGTAAAATATGTTTGCATAAGATAAGTTGTTTATAAATCAATGTCTTGTGAAAAGTATGTTATTTGTATGAAATGTTCTATGTCTCAAACTGAAATGATTCAAATAACGTTACGACATGTAATACCATACAAACACTTATATATAGGAAGTACCAGCGGCGTATCCACCATGCTTGTATCATATTACACACGCATCGTTACTTAATCACTTAATCAAACCAATGTAAGAAGTCTATGTTTAAACGAATTGTCAAATGTATTGAATAATATGTCAAAGTGTTCATGTCAAGATGTAAATCATGTCAAAATGTCTATGTCAAATATCCATGTCAAATGTCTATGTCAAATATCCATGTCAAATGTCTATGTCAAATATCCATGTCAAATGTCTATGTCAAATATCCATGTCAAATGTCTATGTCAAAATGTCATGTATGGCAAGTGAAATGTCTCAACTAAACCATATGCACAAAAACAAAGTATTGAAGTAAAACTTGGTTTAAATCAAAGCTATGTTTTGTGTAAATGCATGCAACTATTTAATATGAACATCTATGCGGTATTGTGAAAATGCATACATCCAAGCCTTGCGACTGTGGTGATAAACCCTTTAAACAAATTAAAGGTCTATCTGTCTTATATCATCGAATTCGGTCATTCCTTTCATCCCCTTTCCCTGGGACGTCCGGAACGGGAGTTGTCAATTCCTATGGTACCACTACCTACTAACGAACGGCGTAGCTAATGTTAATGAATGTATTGTCCCATGTAAACAAACCAAATGTCATAACAAAATGTGAGCATGTGAAAACGATGCACTAAGTATGTAATCAAACGAACATACGTAGCGTGAAATGTCATGTAAAATGATGTACTAAGTAATGCTCAAAATGGGCACACCTAGCATGAAATGTCATAAAATCATGTACTATAATGTACTAACGAACATAGCAGTATTTGATGTGAAAACAGGAAAGCATGAAAGTAACAAGTAGGCACATGTGTTCCACCCCAAAACAGTTTGGAAAACAGTAAAAGAGGGGTCTATGTACTCACTTGAGATTGCTCAGTAGTCCTTGAGTAACAACCAAACAATGCTAGAGATCGCGGATATCAAACGGCACCTAATATAGGTAACTATGTTAATTAACCGGACCTAGATCGGAAGATCGGGTAGCATTAGGGTTTGTAAACCAAATGAGTGTAGGAACTCATATGATATGGTTTAACAAAGCCTACATACTAAATGAAACTTAACCTAAGGGCTTACGACCCATTACGACCCGTTTAGGTAGCTTATGCTACTTTAACGCATCGGGCGCGTGAAACGCGTTTGGACCGTCTAACTAGTCCTATGACAAGTATTATATGCCTAAACATGTTACATAATCAGTTACGTGACAAAAGTTTAGGTTACATATGCTAAATTACCAATTATGTATGAAAAGGGTATTCTGGTAATTTACCTAAGGCATATAAACTACCTATCATACAACTACTTAAACGTCGTGACCATAAGGTATAACCTCGGAAGGTTATTCCCTACACTATGGTCACCTAATGTATTTGGTCGGATCCTAATGATCGACCAAACTGGGTCGAGTTCGAAGGTATAGGAGATTTATTAGATCGCCTACCCTACGACTCTAGACAACGTGGTAATCAGTGGGCATAGTCCCAAGGGACTATGACCAACGTGATTACACTCACGTTGCGAAGTTCAAACGAACTTCGCATTGACCATTACTGGTCAATGCTGAAAGTCAAACAAAGTTTGACTTTCGGACTCGAAAAGCAATAAAATAAGGAAAAGAACGAAAGAATACTTACCCAAGGTCCCCGAATGCTAATCCCGATCCAAGAATCTCAGGTATGAAACAATGGTTTCAACTTAGAGTTTCTCAAATCAGAATTCTTGTAAGTTATGCAATGGGGGGTGGGGTATTTATAGTATTCGGTGCACCGTTGAGATCGTTTCATGGAAACCGTGATTCGATCCCATCCGTACACTTGTTGGAAGGTTATGGAAGCTAAAATTGAAGCTTATCATCTGACTAAGCAAGTTAGAACATGTGGTGGAGGATCAAACAGCTGCAACTTGTGGTTAAATGCATTTAATCTGGTCAGAAGGACTGACGCGGGCCGCCTAAGATTTAATCTTGGCTGAGGCGGGCCGCCTAGCTCTTCAGATCAGAAAACAAGTTTCAGAAATGACAGTTTCAGCCCCTGCACGTGTTTAAGCCCATTTCCGGCACTTCTAAGGCCCGTAAAGCCAACTTTAAGGCCCTAAAATGATGCCTAAACATTGTGGACATGAAACATGCTCAAAAATATGTCTGATGTTGGTTCGTTTGGCCGTACGAACGCGATGTTCGCTTAATTACGACGAAATGCGCACAAGCGCGAAAAACGATCCAAATGACGCAACAATTGGATTTTTCTTAAGGAGAACACTAAAATATAATGTAGTCATGCTTTCATAAATTTTTGGATGTCCGGATGTATTCAGAACGTAAGTTATGCGCGAAAATGCAAACTTGTGCACTTTTTGACACTTTTAGTCCCTGAATGACCCAAAAGTTTATTTTAGCACACCGAACCCCTCAAAGCCTATTTCTAAGCTATGTAAAGGATATATATGGTATGTTTAACTTATGGTCATGTTCCGGAATGTCTGTTACAGTTCAAATTGGCATACTTTCGCAGTTTGTCAAATTTAGTCCCTGTAAGCGATTTAACTTGTTTTTTTGCCATACCAAAGCCTTCAAAACTTATTTCTAAGTTATGTAAAGGTTATTTAAGGTATGTTAAGCCTATGTCACTATTCCGGAGTGTTTGTTGCATTAAACTGGTTATATTTACGCATCAGTGCGCGTATAACCTTCCAGAAAGCGATTTAGAGTTTGAAATTGAACAAGAATTGATATGTGCAAATGATACACATATTTTTACAAATCCCAAGTATGAAATATAATATTTCATTGGTTTGGTATTTGTTTAATGGCCGTGGAGGCACAAGTGTTACAGTCTCCCCTACTTTAGGAAATTTCGTCCCGAAATTTATTTAGAGGAAACTTGTGAGAGTTTAAAACATGAAGTTGAAAAGGTCGAACAACATTGGTTAGGGTTCTGAACTTCTAGTAACTTTAATAACATCATGTTTGCAATGTAAGAGGGATACTTATATACAAGTATATAAAGCGTCATTGGTGCGTCCACCGTACCTCCATTACATCGTTCTCATTTTGTTATTGTTGTCACTATCGGTTCTTACACATAATAAACCTTACTGGGTTTCTGTGCACTAAATTTCATAATTATGTACGCGTCCATAATTAGACAATTCCTTGCACAGTTCACACAGTCTATTTTATAATGCGTAGGGTAAAACCAAATGAACAATCCTGTGATGAGTGTGACTAGACCGCCATAGAGTCCTTTTGACTAAATCAATAAATGGTCTAAATAGACTATCAAGGAGTCTGTCCAGCTACATCACTAGATGTCATTCTTTAACCAGATTGTGAATCAATCTTTTAGACTAGACCACTCAAGGGTCTCTCATTGAATCATGGAATGGTACTATATAACCCAAGGGTCTTAACTACTACGTAGAAGCCCATAAGGATTTAAGGTAGTACTTTTTGAATATCCTACTATGAATCCCTCATATGAAGATATGAAAGATTCTATGAGGATTTGAAAAATCGTAACACACAAAAACATAGAGGAGAACACATAAACACATATCATATAACCACAAAATTGTTCGTTAATTTGTCTTGTAAATTGCGTACATGCATTTAAAGCACACTAGGAATCCATTCCGTGGATTTCATTTGGTACTTTAAACGTTATCAAGAATCTAACTATAAAGATAGAAAGATTTAAAAAGGAAATTCGATTTCGATTGTAAGGAACCGAAATGTTCGAATTTAGGTACAAAAGGAATCCAATTGAGGATTCTGATTTGAATGATGATCATCCACAAGGGTCTAAATATGAAGATAAAAAGATCCCATATGGATTTTTAGAAGTTGAAGATGTTTTGAAACCTTGCACTGGATGTGCTTAGGTCAAAACATGATGTAAAATGCTTATGAAGTTGAGATGCTTGATATGTCAAGGCGACATATGAAGCAGAATTTTGAAGGTTAAGTCAATGTATGAGGAAAATATTTTTGAAAACTATGCATGGGGTTCTTTTAAGAAAAAATGTGTTTAACGTTTTTTTTGAAACCTTATATATAATACTTTTTGAAATCATAAAGTAGGTGTATTAGGTAGATATATTTACAAAAATGTTTTAAAATTATGCGAGATGAATTTTGAAATTATGTATAAGGTTTTTTTGAAAGACATGAATGATGCTTTTCGAAATCATGCACTTGATAAGAAAATGTATTGTGTTAATATTGTCTTCAGACTATATGAAATATTTTGAAATTAGAAAGGTTGGTTTTGATAACATGGCCAATGTTTTTGAAATAACATAGACAATGTATCTAGAAAAATTGTTTTCAAACTATATGAAATGTTTTGAGATCATGAAGATTGTTTTTGAAATACCTGTACTGTATATGTTGAAAAATCAAAACGTAATGGGTATGAGATTTGAAAATATCCTTAGTTATCTAACCAAGGATTCAAAGGCACAGATGTGCAGATGTGCAGAAGCATGATTACTCATAATGTCACTTTATTTTCTGTACTTCGAATCTTAGAATGAAACGAGTACTTAAAATGTTCGAGGGTTTCATGAGCGATCATTTGAAAGAGAGAATCACAAGAGTAGTTTGTAAGGAACATAGTTCCTTAATGCAGGTATCATAAGAAAAGTCATACACACCTGTAATTTATACTTGTATATCAGAATTTGTGAACAACGATTTATTTATAAACAAAACAGATTGTTTCACATTACAAGGAAACAAAAGAACAAAAGCATAAGACAGCAACATCTTCTAGTCAGCCAACTGCTCATCCGTGGGTTGGATTTGCATTAGCAAGCTTTGGGCAATTCCTTAGGAAATGGCCCATCTCGCCACAGTTGTAGCAAGACCCTGGTGAGAAACGAGCTTGAGCAGGAGTGTCGCCAGCTTGATTTGGTACAGCTACAGCTGGGCAAACCCTTGCTGTATGACCTATAAGTCCACAAATCCGACATTTGCGGCACCTCACACTAGGGTGATGATGAAGGTTACATTGGTTGCACAAGGGTGCAGTTCCATTGTATGGCTTCCTGGCTGGTGGCCTTGCCACATGGCTAGGTCCCGTTTGATTAGGTGTAACCGCTACGGGTTTCCTTGAAGCCTTACGCTTCCTTGATTTTGGTGCTGGCTTGACTTCTGCTTCTTCTGGTGGCTCTTGAGTGGTTTCATTGTCGAGACGAGAGGCTTCATTTTTGAGATGAGCCATGGCAATGCCTAAATCTACAGACTTCAGTATCACCTCGCCTATTTGCTGGGCAAATTTGGCTGTTTGCTCGGACATTTGACCAGTGCTGAGAGGAATAGACATTCTAGAAGAAAATGAAAGACATAGGAAGAAACGAGTGAAAGTTTATCGGATAATCAATACAGAATGGTAACGAATGAAAATTGTGATCATTTGTTTGTTACATAAGGCAAACAAACGAGATGGTGACAAATCAAAGTAAATGGGTCAAAAATAATGTATCGCGAAGACATGCTCGCCTATAAGTGAACACTCATCCCAAGAATTCCCAGGTAAGCACAACTGGTCTCGCGTCTGATGAGATGTATACGAAGTGCTTGCCTAGACAGAAAACCCAGAATACAGGCATTCACCCTTCCAGTTTGCACGTGTTCACATCATTTAAAACCCAAAACCTTGACGAAGTTTTGAAAACTCAAAGGGGTTCAAAACCATATAATAGAGTGTTCAAAACCTTACAATAGAGGGTTCAAAACCTAGTAATCAATCATCCTAGAACAGATGATTAGTTTTCAAAGCGGTTTTGAAATTTATGTTCTTGTTGTGGTCGTCGCCTAAGGATAGGCGACGGTATTGTTTTATGACTAAACGCAAGTAAACTCGCGTTAGGGTCCTAAGAAGGTTATAGACTAGGTCAAAGCATTACTAATAACCTAATTCCCTATAACCATGAGCTCTGATACCATCTTTTCTGTCACACCCCGACCACGCAGAACATACAAAACGTGGCGGAAACATCGGGGAGTGTTGTAACAGAATTAATGTTTCACAACCATGGAAATTTAAGTTTCGTTTTATTGATTAAAAGTGTTACAATGTCTTAACAAACAAGGAAATACAACATAATTAACTAGTCTTGCATCTTTTATTGTCACTAAAGCCCAAGTCTGTCTATGTGTATCTTGATCATCTTATGCAACAGCTCCTGAAAAACACATGTGAAAATAGGTACGTCAGCATAAAAATGCCTGTGAGATACATAGGTTTTGTGAAAATAAGATTCATGACTTATGTTTGAGAAAATGTTTAGTCATGAACCTTGTTATTTGCTTTGTCTTTTAAATCATTTGAAAAACGATACGATCAGATGATAAATATAAATAAATGTAAGGTTAAATGAATAACCAAGTAAAATATGTTTGCATAAGATAAGTTGTTTATAAATCAATGTCTTGTGAAAAGTATGTTATTTGTATGAAATGTTCTATGTCTCAAACTGAAATGATTCAAATAACGTTACGACATGTAATACCATACAAACACTTATATATAGGAAGTACCAGCGGCGTATCCACCATGCTTGTATCATATTACACACGCATCGTTACTTAATCACTTAATCAAACCAATGTAAGAAGTCTATGTTTAAACGAATTGTCAAATGTATTGAATAATATGTCAAAGTGTTCATGTCAAGATGTAAATCATGTCAAAATGTCTATGTCAAATATCCATGTCAAATGTCTATGTCAAATATCCATGTCAAATGTCTATGTCAAATATCCATGTCAAATGTCTATGTCAAAATGTCATGTATGGCAAGTGAAATGTCTCAACTAAACCATATGCACAAAAACAAAGTATTGAAGTAAAACTTGGTTTAAATCAAAGCTATGTTTTGTGTAAATGCATGCAACTATTTAATATGAACATCTATGCGGTATTGTGAAAATGCATACATCCAAGCCTTGCGACTGTGGTGATAAACCCTTTAAACAAATTAAAGGTCTATCTGTCTTATATCATTGAATTCGGTCATTCCTTTCATCCCCTTTCCCTGGGACGTCCGGAACGGGAGTTGTCAATTCCTATGGTACCACTACCTACTAACGAACGGCGTAGCTAATGTTAATGAATGTATTGTCCCATGTAAACAAACCAAATGTCATAACAAAATGTGAGCATGTGAAAACGATGCACTAAGTATGTAATCAAATGAACATACGTAGCGTGAAATGTCATGTAAAATGATGTACTAAGTAATGCTCAAAATGGGCACACCTAGCATGAAATGTCATAAAATCATGTACTATAATGTACTAACGAACATAGCAGTATTTGATGTGAAAACAGGAAAGCATGAAAGTAACAAGTAGGCACATGTGTTCCACCCCAAAACAGTTTGGAAAACAGTAAAAGAGGGGTCTATGTACTCACTTGAGATTGCTCAGTAGTCCTTGAGTAACAACCAAACAATGCTAGAGATCGCGGATATCAAACGGCACCTAATATAGGTAACTATGTTAATTAACCGGACCTAGATCGGAAGATCGGGTAGCATTAGGGTTTGTAAACCAAATGAGTGTAGGAACTCATATGATATGGTTTAACAAAGCCTACATACTAAATGAAACTTAACCTAAGGGCTTACGACCCATTACGACCCGTTTAGGTAGCTTATGCTACTTTAACGCGTCGGGCGCGTGAAACGCGTTTGGACCGTCTAACTAGTCCTATGACAAGTATTATATGCCTAAACATGTTACATAATCAGTTACGTGACAAAAGTTTAGGTTACATATGCTAAATTACCAATTATGTATGAAAAGGGTATTCTGGTAATTTACCTAAGGCATATAAACTACCTATCATACAACTACTTAAACGTCGTGACCATAAGGTATAACCTCGGAAGGTTATTCCCTACACTATGGTCACCTAATGTATTTGGTCGGATCCTAATGATCGACCAAACTGGGTCGAGTTCGAAGGTATAGGCGATTTATTAGATCGCCTACCCTACGACTCTAGACAACGTGGTAATCAGTGGGCATAGTCCCAAGGGACTATGACCAACGTGATTACACTCACGTTGCGAAGTTCAAACGAACTTCGCATTGACCATTACTGGTCAATGCTGAAAGTCAAACAAAGTTTGACTTTCGGACTCGAAAAGCAATAAAATAAGGAAAAGAACGAAAGAATACTTACCCAAGGTCCCCGAATGCTAATCCCGATCCAAGAATCTCAGGTATGAAACAATGGTTTCAACTTAGAGTTTCTCAAATCAGAATTCTTGTAAGTTATGCAATGGGGGGCATGGGGTATTTATAGTATTCGGTGCACCGTTGAGATCGTTTCATGGAAACCGTGATTCGATCCCATCCGTACACTTGTTGGAAGGTTATGGAAGCTAAAATTGATGCTTATCATCTGACTAAGCAAGTTAGAACATGTGGTGGAGGATCAAACAGCTGCAACTTGTGGTTAAATGCATTTAATCTGGTCAGAAGGACTGACGCGGGCCGCCTAATATTTAATCTTGGCTGAGGCGGGCCGCCTAGCTCTTCAGATCAGAAAACAAGTTTCAGAAATGACAGTTTCAGCCCCTGCACGTGTTTAAGCCCATTTCCGGAACTTCTAAGGCCCGTAAAGCCAACTTTAAGGCCCTAAAATGATGCCTAAACATTTTGGACATGAAACATGCTCAAAAATATGTCTGATGTTGGTTCGTTTGGCCGTACGAACGCGATGTTCGCTTAATTACGACGAAATGCGCACAAGCGCGAAAAACGATCCAAATGACGCAACGAATGGATTTTTCTTAAGGCGAACACTAAAATATAATGTAGTCATGCTTTCATAAATTTTTGGATGTCCGGATGTATTCAGAACGTAAGTTATGCGCGAAAATGCAAACTTGTGCACTTTTTGACACTTTTAGTCCCTGAATGACCCAAAAGTTTATTTTAGCACACCGAACCCCTCAAAGCCTATTTCTAAGCTATGTAAAGGATATATATGGTATGTTTAACTTATGGTCATGTTCCGGAATGTCTGTTACAGTTCAAATTGGCATACTTTCGCAGTTTGTCAAATTTAGTCCCTGTAAGCGATTTAACTTGTTTTTTTGCCATACCAAAGCCTTCAAAACTTATTTCTAAGTTATGTATAACCTTCCAGAAAGCGATTTAGAGTTTGAAATTGAACAAGAATTGATATGTGCAAATGATACACATATTTTTACAAATCCCAAGTATGAAATATAATATTTCATTGGTTTGGTATTTGTTTGATGGCCGTGGAGGCACAGGTGTTACATCAAATGAAACTTGTTCAATCCAGATTGAAATATTGTTCTGAAACAACTGATACGCTTAAGCGACAATATTCAATTAAGCAACAAGTTGTAAACTCTTATATTGAGGATGTTGCTAAACTAAAGCGTCCAATAGCTGATTTAGAACAAGATAACTAGTTACATAGCTATCAAGCTTCATCATATGTTCTTGAACGTATTTTCAACATAAAACCGGGTGATGATGATTCTGAGAAAAACAAGAAAGGTATTGGCTCGGAGTTTCATCAAGTTCCACCATCGAAAAAGTTCGCATTTTATGATGATGAGAAGGTCGAAAAAGCTTTTAACATGGTTGATCAATTTCCAGATAATATTGATGTAACCTATTCCAAATCTAATGATACTAGTGATTCAGAGGTGGTAGGTAAGGTCGTTGAAAGTGTTTTGAAAGAAGAGTCGGTTGAAACAGGTAAAACTGAATCACAGGATGAAAATGAAGGTAGTTTTTATGAAGGTTATCAGAAAAACTCAAAACCTGAGAAAAAGGCAAATGATGATTCAAAAGGATTAGTTTATACCATGATCGGATCGGACAAATTATTCTCAGATCTTGAAGTCCCGATTCAGAATGTGATTTCAGAAAAGATTGTCAAAGTTTTCAAGATGATTGAAATTGAAAAGTCTGAGATTCCAAAGTTTGCTGGAAAAAGTCACAAAACTTTTTATAACAAACCTGGTTACAAAAAGAAAAACATGAAGGCTGGGTTGGGTTATAAAAAGAAACAGAATTGGAAAAGAAACGAAACGCCAAATTATCAGAAAAAGATGAACTTTGTTCATGGAACAAGTTCAGAAGAAGATAAAGAACTCCAATTTAGATGACAGTCTAATGAAGAGTTCTATGGTCAGAAAAAGCAACAACAGGTCAAAGATGTATCCAAGAGAACATGTTTCAAATGTGATCAAACAGGACATCTTGCTCGCAAGTGTCCAAATCCGAAACCTGTTGATGTTGAGAAAAAGAAGTCTGATATTGAAAAATCTGAGGATGTGAAACAAAAATCAACCAGATTTGATTCAAAACAAACTTGGAGGTACAATACAAACAAGTTTGCTTCGAATCAAACTAGGAAATCAAACCCGAAAAGGGTCGATTCAAGACAAACCTGGAATTTTCACATACCCAGATTTAGAACAACACAAAGTTGGAAAACAACTGTCGATGTAACAAAACAAAACCTGTTTTGGAAAACAAAAGTTGTTGAAAATCAAAATGTTCAAAAAGATTCACATTTTTATAAAAGAAGTGCTTCAAAAGGACAAAGCTGGGTGGTTAAGATACAACCTGTTTCTGAACAGAAATCTGATTCAATAAAAAAGGAGGAAGTAAAAGATGAGAAGTTGTTTGTTCAAAACGATGATAATTTTCCAACATTGGATGAAACTTATTGTGTTGAAATGCCTAAGGTCAAACAGACCTGGGCTAACTTGTTTAAGAGATTGAATTAGTTGAATGTGCAGGTGCTCAAGACAACTGAATGTCAACCAGAGGAGTGTCAGAGCAGCCTGGCACGAGAGGAAGAGGCTGCTGGTCCATGCGACTATTAAACATGGAGTTTCTTTGATTTCTGTACATAAATAAACAATATCTCAAAACCCTAAAAATTGAAAAATTTTTAAAAACCAAAAATATGTTTTTATTTTATCAAAAATCTGAAAAATCTAAAATATGGTTGTTTTTAAATTTTGTCAAAAATAAAAAATTTCAAAAATATGTTACTTGTATACGCCGAAACCCTCACGGCTGAACAAACATGATTACTTTCACAAAGATTGAAAAACAGTTTTCAAACTGTTGAAAATCAATGGGTTGTAAATCATGGGGGTAATTACTGCTTTACATGTTATATTTTCTGCAAAACAGAGCATGAGATGCAGAAAATGGATGGCGAGACAAAGCTGTTAGTATCAGGTTGTCAAATTTTCTTTAAATGTTTTGAATTTTAGGGAGAGTAAGAAAATTTCAGAAAATCCAAAAACATTAGAAAATTTGAAAAAGCTAAAAACATGATAAAATCAAAAAGAGTTTTGTGTAAAAAGAAGAAATGATAGTACATCAGTAAACAATCTCAGTACGCTAAAGAAATGGAATGTTAAAATGTGATAAACGATCTCACTGATGATATGCCAGTAGGTTTTTACACGCTTAGTAGATTGTTTTCGAGATATAAACCTAAATTTCAAATACTTACTTATCTCGTGGGGAACATCTCTCGGATATATGGGTAACCCCCGAAATCTTGTTTGAGAGATTGCCTGATTCTGAGATACTAGGTCTTTATACTGTTTGATATCTGGGGTATTATACCTGGTCTTCTAATATTGCGGGAGCAATGGCCTAGACCTCGTATAATACTTTACGCGCTGTAAAAGTTCACCCTCTACGTAAAAATTGAATAATATCGAAAGATATTAATCAATTGTAGTTGAAGAAAAGATTTCCTAAAGGGAATACACCTAAAGTCGAGCCTTCATCTCTTTGACTGAACGAAAGTTCATACTTGAGCTCTCAAGGTCTCGCACTAACCCAGAGAACAGATATCAAATTGGTATACTCACCTGTAAGACTGAATCTAGGGAATTTTGATACAAGAGTATATTCTGAGGTGGGACACGCGAATAAGTTTAGTAATTAAAACACTAATTCCGTATCTCGAAACAGTTGAACTTTGTGTGAAAATTTAAGTGGATCAGTATACTGACAATCTAAGTGAATCGTTTAGAACTTAAAGTGTTTAAAGCTCAACGGTGCTAGTGATTTGTCAAAAACTGATATGATACTCAGACGCAAACTCAAACAAAAATATTGTCTGTAAATATTTCTTTACTGCTTTATGTTTCAGAAAAATACAAAAAGATTTTAATTTCATTTTATTTTCGACAACCGATGTCTGAAAGCTGAGTTTCAAAATCTAAGTATACTGATCGTGTTTCTGAAAATAAACAAGTTCATTAATTTAAAACTTGTAGTTTTTAAAATCAAAAATCAAAAACAGTTTGTGAAATCTCCAAGGTCATTAAATTGACTTGGATGATTAACTGTGAGGGATTTGGATTCTTAAATTGTTAAAATCTGTTGTAAAAAGCTAGGTTTCGACATTGGATACTTAATACTGCCAAATCTATAAAGATTGTTGATAGGGGAAATAAGTCAAGTAATCCTGGATATATTCATATTATTATATTTTAGAGCCAGGTTCTTGATTAAAAGTTTTTAAGAGCCAGGTCATGATTCCTGGACAACCGAAAACGCTTTCATTGTTGAAATATTTCAGCTTATGCTGAGAGAGCCAGGTTTTCAATCCTAGAAGTTCAAAACATTTTTACTTATAAATGTTTGAGATTTGCAGATGTAGTCCAAGATTACGATCCGATAGCCGAGTCTAAGGGGGAGTCTGAAGACGAGCTCAACGCAAGGGGAGCTTGTATCCGGAAAGCCAGTTGTCGATCCCAAAGCACGGAAGCTTGACGAAAGGGGGAGCCTGAAGAAAGAGTCTACTGAAAGGGGGAGCTGAAGCTGAAGACAGATCCATGGGGATTCTGTTTGAGCAAGAGGGAGTCTATGTTGCTGTAGATGATAAAGCTTCAAGAAGACTCAGAGAGAGAGAGAGAGAAAGACAAGACGCTATGAGATTGACTGCGGCAATATCTAAGGGGGAGTCTGTTAGTGCAGTAATGTCTATCGCGTCCGTCAATACGATTCGTAGCAAGAAACTGAAGAAAACAAGCCTTTTAGTGTTATATTTAGAGTAAAAGGCAAGGTGGCATTTATGTAATTAATGATAACTTTCATTAAGCCCCTTGGACTATAAATAGGAACCTAATGTCTTAGTTTAAGGACTTTTGCCATTTTGGAGATTGAAGAGCTAGGAGCTAGAGAGAGAAAGGCAAAAGGTGATTCGTGGTGCTTTGTATGATTTCATACATTTCTATAGAATCACAGATTTAGTACGGTTCTCGTGTTCGGTCCACGCACGTGTACGGATTCCGCACGTCACACGTGTCGATACGCAATCGTTTCGGAGTCGAAAACCGATCCTACAAATCTAATAGGCAACGATTTTCGCCTTTTATTCAATAACTACTACACATCATTTTGTGCTTTTCTCAATGATTTTTCTTTTTTTCACAAGATTTTCTGAATTTTCGTTTTTTTTACAAAGACAAATCACAACTATACAAACATATACTCCTATAATCGAATTTTCATCACACGGGTTTAAAAGAAAAGGCTTATGGTTATGGGCTAAGTGGTTGTCAAACAAAAGGTTTAGGCTTAAAGTTAGCGACTAAGGGATAAATTTCGGGTAAGGATAGATAAATGGTGTAAAATAAAAAAGATTTACCTAATGCCTTAATCATCCTCGTGCTTGTATTCGGTCTATGGTCTCAAACGTATCAAAAGATGCAAGTTCTACAATATATGACTAATGGTCCACTCAAACAAAGAAAAATATGTATATATGATGTATAAAAGTGGCTCAAGATCTCACGTATAAAGGGTATGGAATATGATATACATAAATTGCAAGTTTCTTAGGAGGATTATTCCCAACTAACCACCCGCTAAATACCCGTCATGCTATTAATTCAAACTTGACCATGATGAAAGACCAAATGGGTTGTGTCATCCCTTGTTAACTTAGTTACTTGTGCTTTCAAGATCGCTTCAAACAAAGACATTTTGAAAATTTTCCCCCATCCCCACACTTGAGGTAAACATTGTCCTCAATGTGTAGTGTTTAAATGAACGAGTCAAAAATCGAAAAACTTTTACTCCCCCATCCCCACACTTGAGGTAAACATTGTCCTCAATGTGCAAGAACTAGAGTTTTTAATACGCACAAGGGATGTGACACGGATAACTTCCCCAAAATTTCACCCCAGAAAATAAAATACAATATACAATCCACTTATTTGCTAACTAAAAATCAAAGATAAAAAGAAACATATGCACCTGGTTTTTCGCTAGTTCCTCGTGTGCTCTTCATCTTTTCAACAAAGCGGTCATCTCACGAACATAATGTACCTACAAACCTCAACCCTTGTGTAGAAGCATGCTTCTCACAACCATTAGAATTTGTTAGTTACCAAGCTCTACCACTTTTATGAAAATATTACCAAATCATACGTTATTTCACTTTGATTTATGTGGAAAAATAATGTACAATAACAACAAACCTAACTCACTTTCGTAGGAATCACGGTTGCATTTAGCTTATGCAACAAGCCCTTTTAAACCTCCCGATAGCTCGGGAGGACGAGTAGGTCTCGTGAGGGTTATATAGGGAACACACCCACAACGTTCATTTAACTAAGAAAATAAAATAAAACGAATACTAGTACAAACTCTACAACAATCATACCTGATTTGCCTCTCATGGTGGTCTAAGTGAACATTTGCCTACCGAGTTTCCAACATACGCTCGGTAGTTGGCATGCCGGATCCACTCTCTTTTTATTTTGCTCGGCATGCATAGTGTACAACTTTGGGGTCGCTTCTTACCAAACTGGCCAATGTCTTGCAACGCCACCCTTTGAATCCTTATACCCGAACCCTCATCCCCAACTTTGTTGGTTGGAGTGATAAGTATGGGAAAAATATCGATATGAACGTGGGCTTCTTTTGGTTCTGACCCGTCTTGCGGTGTTACGTATCCACTTGGTTCAAACATTTAGTTTCTTGCTCCAGAAGATCTATAACCTCTTCCACCACATCACCATCAACCATGGTACCATTAGCCAAGACATCCCGCTCGCGTTTAATTTGGGCTATTTCCACCGCTAATTGACCCACTTGCATCACCAATACTTCATGGGCTTTATCTCTCACTTCATTCGCTTTCTTCATATCTATGATATCCTCGTGATATCCTTTCACCATGTTTATGAGAGCATCAAGCTTGGAATGCATTGAGTCTTGTGGTTTCTTGTATGCCGGTTGAGGGTATTCATTATAATAGTCATCATACTCCTCCTCCTGGTAACTTGAGAAATGTGTCAATTCGGGTTCATAGTAGTATTCTTGATAATGTGGTGGTGGTGGATTACCGTATGGATAATATGAGGATGAACCATTGAAATCTTCATAATCCGCCCTCCCATATCCGTACAATCCACTGATGTAGTCTTCCTGATCCTTGTAAGCTTGAACCTTCTCGTAGAAAACAGAGCAATCTTGTAATAGATGCTCTCCGCTTCGGCAACACTCACACGGATCATCGTCTACCCAATTCATCTTGAAAGATGGTGCCTGCAAAACATGTACCTGCACAAACGAGCTCGACCACCCAAATTAAAATCACAAAAATAGAAGAAAGAAAACAAACACTAAAATCGAACAAGTAATGAAATACTAAGCGCAGTAGCTCCCCGGCAACGGCGCCATTTTGACGTGACCATGTCGTCCCAATCAGTCAAAAACCCAATTAAACCTAGGTAGCTAGGGTAAGTCGGGTATCGTATCCACGAAGAGCATGTGGTCAGTATCGCACGACCCGTTCGATTAGTTAGACTATTTACAAAAATGTACAAAGTGATTATGAAGATTGCTAATTTTATTTGTTTGTTTGGTTTTGAAAATAAATCAGAATGAACCGACAAATTGATGTTATTCTTAAAAAATGTGGGATTAACTAAGATTGTAAACTAAACTAAAAAGTTGAAACAAGAAATTAGAATACGGATCACACCCGGTTCGATAATTGCAAGACCTAGGGTTCCTACATGTTTTAACTTGATTCAATCGTATATAGTGATTAATGGATTACTATCACGAAACTTAGGTGCCAATTGCTATCTACGTCATAGACAACGGACCACAATGCACTTCATTACCTCGGACATGTAAATCATAACCTAAGATAAGGCATAATTGCACATAACCATTTCGCAAAGTCATAACTTTATCATCGTTCGACAATTTACGAATTCGAAACAAATGCAAGAAAATTATCAAAGCTTTCAAATACTAAACAATTTGTCATAAAATAAAATCAAAATACAAATGCATAAACCCTAGAAATCTTACAAAAATCTACACCGGCATCAAACCGAAGAGACTAGCCGCTCATGGTTGAATGGGCGTGATCACCGAATGACGAACACGAGCACCACACCATGATCTTTGAGTCTTGGAAGAATTATGGAGATTAGGGTTTGAATGCGAAGGTGGAAGGATGAAGTTGATGGTGGAATCGATTAGGTTAGAGATGATGGAGAACGATTAGGTTTTAGGTTAGAGGTGAAGGTTAGGAATCAATTAGGTGTTGGATTAGATGTTTTGGAATGGGTTAGATGATGTTTAGATGATCCCTCATGGTGTTTTTATCATTCACAACTTGTAACCCCCGAAAACTTGGTCAAAGATGGTTTTAATTCGTCCCAACAACCAAGAAACTCAAATTTCGCGATAGCAGAAACTAGGGGGCGTCGCCGATGCCATTTAGGGCGTCCCCTACGGCCCCTGGATGTTCCAAGTTCGTCCAACGCGCTAATCCACTGCCTATGAACATTTTTTTCCGACGAAGGGTTCTGGAGGGCGTCGCCGACGCCCCCCCCCCCCCCCATGCGTCGTCGACGCCTCCTGGTTTTGCTGGTTTCCTGAGAAAACTGTTTTCTTTATAACTTCTTCGCTGTAGCTCTGTTTTACTCACCGTTCTCACCCACGTACTTTTAATTCAGCCCTCTATCTTGCCATCTTCCAATATCTTCATTTTAAATCCATTAACATCCCCCCAAAACACCTCCAATCTTTGTGGTTAACCCAGTTTTGTTCATTTCACATCCCCGATTGACCCGATTCGTGTCCCGGTGCTCCGTTTAGCTCCTGGTTAGCTTCTGAAACTATTTTAGACCTGTAAAACACAAATCCCATTAAAAGTAGGCTATTCAAGATTAAAAGCTATGTAAAAACATCAACTTAAGCATAAACGATCACCGGTTTTCAACCACGTATCAAGTGCTGAGCGAAACGAAGCGTCTCGCTGGTTCTAATGAATGTCTCCATTCATCATTTGAGTTGGAGCTGCTAAACGACGCTGAAGGTGTGCATCGGTGCGAGGGTCTGGCGTGTCCAGATGGTCCCCCCCTAATGGGACCTTTTCCTTTTCCTCTTACTCTTGGTGGCATTTTTACAAAAACTTGTCAAAACAAGAAAACAACATATAAATGACAAAATGAAAGTTAAGAGTGACAAAAGGAAAGTCAAGAATATTCCTAGGTCATTTGCCTAGACTTGGAAGTCTAAGGAATATGCTATTGTGTCATTGAGATTAAACACAAATGGCTAGTGTTTAATTCACTCAATGTTGGCTCTGATACCAACCTGTCACACCCCGATATTTTCACATATTACCGGTGGGCCCGGTGGGGAGTATCGTGACGTAGTTGATATCATCATAGACAATTAACACAATATTATAGCACAACGGAAGGCATGGTAGTTAATTGCTATTACAAACCATAGTGTCCGAGAGTTCGAAATAAAAGAATATACAGACTGGCTGTAATAGAGATCCACAGGCGGATCATAAAAACAAATACAAGAAACTGAAATAACAGACTTCAGGCATCTAAGGATTTGCAAGATCCTCTTATTTGACACCAAGTAGCTCCAGCCTTATTTCGAGAGGTACCTGTCACTTAGTCTTTGAAAAATACGTCAGTTTTCACTGGTAAATACAATTAACCGACTCATTTGAAAAGAGTTTATGAAAATTGGTTTAGGTGCACATGGCACGAAATCATTTATAACTTCGGACAATTTTTATTAAAATCTTGTATACAGATTTACATGTTTGTCATATAATTGGGGCCGGTTTGGAAGCCGGTCATGATTAACCGACTCACCACTTATGAAACCCACGAAGGAGTTATCCCTAACATGTGGGTTATTTAATATTTAGCATTTGCATCTGTCAGGTGTATGCCTACACCCCGTGCATAGGTCGTGGCCATTATTAACTTTAATGAGCCGAGGATATCTAGGACACGGTCGTTAACCCCCAATGTTTATGTTATCAAACAATACAAATTAAAACTGGTTATGCATATTTATTAAATCACAATCTGATTAATTGATCTCATACCCGACCAAGCGATAATAATTTACCGTATCCCAAGCCCGTATAAGGGAAAATAAGTTAAAAGTATTTACCTGAGCTAGTTGTGCAGGAATGCTACTCAGCCGTATAATTCCTAAGACCTTATGCAAATATCTTCTACCGAAGCTACTTAATATGTATGGAAGGTTTATTAACCTATTAGGATACTAACGGGACTTATTTAAGTCAAAGACTTAGACCGGTTAGTTTGAAAGATACATTACGGTTCGAAACGCTAGATTAAGCGAAGACCAGAATGGAATGTCATTTAGACCCGACAAGTTTGAATACTTGTATAATATGGGTAAACTAATCACATTCTAGATTTTAAAGTTTAAATGATAAGGTTAAACCCATTTCGGCTAATTCATGTAAACTAGTTACATAAACTGAACAGAACGCATAAATGCTTAATGGGTAACCGAATGAACGATATACAAGTCCCATATGTTATTATGCTTAAAATATGTTAATACATCAGTAGTATAACAATCCTCCAAAATTATTTCCGACACCCATAATATATTTAAATGTCCCTATATGTCTTAAAATACATCCCGTATACGAATAATGGACCCTAAATACTTGAATTTTGTAAAAATAAAATAAAAACAATTTTTAATAGTTCCGGGCGGGCCGCGAAGACCCTTAAGGAGTCTTACGCGGGCCGAGACAGCTCAAGACCAGGGCCGCACCCTGAGGTGCCACGTAGAATAATGCATGTGGAAGCTATGGGTCGAATCAGCCAAGCTAGGGCCTACCCTAGCTGGCCTCAAGGGCCGTGAAGCCCTTGTTTGATTCCTTCATGGGGTGCGACAAACCCGATTTCCAGCCTATAAATGAGATCGATTAGCTTCAGTTTTCCGTCGTTCAATTCTCAACATTCTCTCTCGATTTCTATAGAGAAGACACTATACTCGGGAATTATACCCCCTTAAATAACGAAGTTCTGCCTTGTTGTAAGTATCGTAACCCCCGTTTACGTATTAGATACGCTGCCCGATTGATCTAGTGCTCCGTAACGGTTGTCGAGGTTCTGCCCGACGTAGTCGTTGGAGTTCTGTCTCGGGGAGGGTATAACTAATGTAAATATTGGGTTATTATACTAACGCGTGTGCATTGTTTAATTAATAGATAATAACCAGGAAAATCACAGGAAAAACGCTAAAGTTGCAATGTGAGTAATCTCCATTTTGTAAACCTTTTTGTAAACTGTTTTTACAAAACCTTAAATATTTTACAATGTGATTAGCAGTGATTGAGTCTTTGTAATTCTTCAATTACTGCCTGTATGTTTGGGTTTTGTATACAAAATGTGGAACACGTTACCATTGGACAAAGAGTTAGCCAATGTGTAATATGACCCACCAGTCAGGATTGACAGTACTGAATGAGTAATTGCGTAGATATAAACATTGTAATCGCTCTCAATACTGTGAAATGATAAAACTCTTCTTGATCAAACTGGGATTCACTCACCAGTATTTCCCACTGAAAAAATGTTTTTAAACGCGTTTCAGGTAAGAAAATGTGAAAGCCAAATAGAAGCCAGCTGGACAGCACTGAAGGCTTGGAAAAGTGGCTATAAAAGTTACCTAAATAAAGAAGTTGTTTTATTTTCAATAAAATAGGATTTATCCCTATAAATCAGTTTGTAATAAAAACTTGGGTTTATCCCAATATATTTATTAATGGAAAATGTGGTATTTTACTCTGATAAAATATTTCCTAACTACGGTCCTGATGTAATTTCCGCTACCAAATAATGATAAACACCGATACCACTGAATCTAATCACACGGCCTCCCGTTCCCGAGTAGATAGGGGACGGGGGTTGCGACAAGTAGGATGTTAACATATATGCCCAAAAATAATTTAAAACCAAATTAAGTCCCGTAAGGGCAATTTGGTCATTTTGAGATTTATAAAAGAGGTTTAAAAGTAAACTGATATTCTGGTCTAAAACATTATGTACAGATATTTATTTTATGATGTTATAACAGTAGGATATCATACATATGTGTGGTTTACTATTTATGGCCAAACTTTGCCCCGAAAGGGTATTTTGGTCATTTCACATATGCTTTTAAGGACAAAATTGGAAGTCTGAGTTCATGACTTATACCAACTGTAAAAATATTAAAATTTATTTATAAATTCAGTAGGTAACAAGTCTTGGGTGCTAAATATGGTTTTAAACCATACTATGCACCTAATTAGCGTAAAAGTCGATAATTGACGATATTTGCGATGTTTATGTGATTCAGAGATTTTGATCAGCCTTGATTGTTTAAAATATTTAATTTTTCATATTAATTCAGTAGGAAAAGGTTTGGCATGTTAATCTTATGTAAATCACATTTTATTAACAAAAAGGGCATTATCATCAATTATGGAATTTATACAAGAACTCTAAGTTATGGTCAGTATATAATCTGACTCAACATTCCAAAAATCCCTAAAAATGATATCATAATAGTAGGTAATGAGTTTTGTGTCAAAATTTATGTTTAAACATGATTTATGCATAAAAGCGTAACTTAGACTTTATAAAAGCTAAATTTACGATATCTTGCATAACATTAATTGGAGACCAGAAAACAATGTCAAATTAATTTAGACATGTTTATATATCAGTACTTCACTTATTTGTATGCTCACATTTTAAAAAAATCTCATTTTTAGACTATAAGGGCATAATGGTCACCTATAAGCATAATAACGGAAATTTGCATATAATTCAGAATATTAGGTGACCATGTAATATAACCTTAGAGGGTTATACTACAACATTATATGGTCCTAATAGAAGCTTAAAACATAAAGGATTTAAGCTTAATCGGGCCAGAACTGAAAGTTAAAGAAAAAGTCAAGCTTTTGTGACTTTCGGTTACGAACCGAGCCTAAACTTAGAATTGTCGGGTTGAACATGCTTAGACATGTTCTAATAATATTTACCAATTTATTAAAGTGATAAAACATGGTTTATACCTTTTACATTATCAGATTATGTTTTTATTTAAAAATCTGACTAGTTTGACTTTTTAATTAGTTACTTTGATCCGACAATTAACCAAGTTCATTTCGTTTGAAGATTCATTTCACGTGAAGTTCATTTCGCTTGAAGACTGTCCATTTTGCTTGAGAATCATTTCGTTTGAAACTCCATTTCGTCTGAAGTTTGTTTTAAAATCACAAAATTTGTCTAAGTGTTTGTTAATTGTTTCAGGTACTTAAAGATGGATGATTTTCTAAATCCATTTAGTGATGGTTTTGCTTACACTGGAAGCACAGGAGATGCTACAACAAGTCACACAAATGAAAATGCACCAAACCTGAGTCCGAAGAAAACCATTGCTGATTCTTTGAGTGTTGATAATGCCTACGACACCTATAACAGACCGCCCAAGCTAATGGCCATAGAGGATTACAATAGATGGGCAAGTAGATTTGAGGAATGGCTACAGGCATTTGCATATCTAAGTTGGAAGAGTATGAAAAGTGGTTTTAACATCGGAAGAACTGACTATGAAAATTTAACTGATACTCCACAAGAGAATTTCATTGCAGAACAGAAATGCATCGCTTTACTTCGTCAATCAGTGAGAGATGATATTATATCATTGATTGAATACAAAGATTCCAGAGATCTATGGGAGAAATTAAAGATGAAGTGTGTAGGTGGTGCTGAAATTGTTAAAAATAAGAAAAAAATGTTGAAAAAGGAATTTGATCTGTTTGGGTGTTTGAAAAATGAGTCTGTGTCAAAGATGATAGAAAGATTTGGTCACTTAAAGTTGGAACTTGCAAGATATGAAATTGTGTATACTCAGGAAGAATTGGTTGATAAGTTGTTTGACTCACTGCCTGATGAGAAAGACTGGCAGTATTTTGCTTTAATGCTGAAGAACACAGTGAAGCCGACTGATCTGACAGTTGATTTACTAATCGAAAGGTTGGAGAGTCATGAATTAGAGATCAGGAAAACGAACAAAGTCAACAATTCCTCGTATCAGCAAAATGTTGACTTATATTATCGAGGAAGAATGATTCCTAAAACTGTGTCCCTGAAGACTGCCTTCTCAGCAGAAAATTCAAACATGTCAAATCAAGAAAGTCCAAGTAGTGGTTATCATGGAGGATCATCGTCAACTGCTCCAAGACAACAACAACAGTCAATTCCGAAAAACATGTTCCAGTGCAATATTGCTGTAGACCTCAACAATGCACAAAACTTCAGCGAAGAAGCCGCCAAGCAACAGATGGTGTTTTTGGCATCTGTCTTAGAATCATATGAGAGCCTTGTTGCTGGAAAGATAGGAAACACCAACCTCACTAAGGAAGATTATGATCAAATAGACCCTGAAGAGATGGAGTTAATTGATATAAGATGGTGTATGGCAAGTGCGGTCAGAAGAGCTCAGGCATTCATGGAGATAACAGGCAGACACTCCATTGGCGGACCTTCAACAAAGCTAGGTTTTGATAAATCGAAGTTCACATGCTTTAAATGCAAGCAAAAGGGGCATTTTAAACGAGAATGTCGAAATGCAGCTGCTGATGAAACTGCCAACCCATTCCGTGAGGATTATTATAAGAGAGCCATTTGTCTTCAAAACAAATCCGAACATCCACGAATGAAACAGATAGAAGAAAATCCCAAAGAAAAGTCAAGAGCATTTGCTGTTATCCATGATGATGAGGGATACGATTGGAGTGATGTGTTACCGGAAGAAGACGCAGTGGGGTATGCCTTCATGACAAAGATCGTTCCTTTCAAAGATACCCGGACAGAAGAGGTAAAATATGTCAACAGGAAGATGTTAGCCCAAACAATGAAAGACAGACATTATCGTGCATGGAAAGAGGCTAAAAGCGCGAAGAGATGGGACGCTGACAGAGAATGCTATTTGGATCCTAAGGGAAATATACTTGTGGAACCATCAACACTTCTAGTTGAGACTTTGATCTAGCAAATAGCAGAAGAGGAAGAAGCAAATCAAAGATTGTGGTGGGGAAGTGAAGAAGAAGAGAATGAAAAAGAGCTACAGTAAAAAAAGGTCGATGATGGGATAATCGACACGACGAAAGAAAAATGGCTGATAAAGTTCTTGCAGCGAAAGAGTTAGAGGTAGATACTAAGTCCAGAACAGAGTCAAAAAGCAAGGTCAGTTATAATGATTCAACACATGAGTTGGGTAAGACTGATAAAGCCAAAAGTGAAAGCGACTGCAAAAATTGCATGAAAGACTGCAAGGTTTGTAGCACACATGCTTACCTCAGTAGTAAAAAGACTGAAGAACTGACAGAAAGAGTCAGAGAAGTTGAAAATCAGATCTTAAGTCGTGACAAATTGGTAAAAGCTTCAAATGATCGAATAAAAGAATTAACTGATAAACTTGAAAATGATAAAATTGACGTAGAACGAATCAGGAAAGAAAATGAAAAGTTAATTCATGAAAACCGTCAACTTTCAGAAAATTATAAGAAGCTAAAAAGAACGACAAAAGATTCTGATGAAAGGAATGATAAAACAATCAAAGTAAATAGCCAACTGATAGGAGTACTTCAGTCGAAAGAGAGGCAAATCAACCAACAGTTGGATGAGATTGCTAATCTGAAGCTTCAGGTTCAGGAAGCTAAGATTGAAAATGAACGCATCAATCTGAAACTCAACAGTTACAACTCCGCAAGTTTTGTTCTTCAATATATCATTCCTAAACCAATCGGGAAGAACAAAGCTGGCGAAGATGTTTATTCGGACGGAACTGGGGTTGGGTATCATCAGGTTCCACCGCCAGTATTGAATAATTTTTCAAAGAAAAAGTCCGGGTTGGTTAATGATAATGAAACAAATGAGGTTAAATTTCCAGAATCAATTGACGTTACATTCACTTCATCATCCGATGAAGACAATGTTCAGTCCGAAGTTGTTAAAAGCATGGTTAAAAGTGTTTTGAAATCTGAAAGTGACTCAACTGAGGATGAAGAATGTTTCTTGGACAAATATATTCCGAAATCAACATCCAAAAACAACTTAAGTGAAGAACCTAATCTTGTGATGTACAAGATGTCGGGATCGGATAAGTTGTATCCGGATCTTGAATTTCCATTGGAAAATTTGAATGTCGACAAATTGAAAAATGTTTTTAAACTGGTTGAGATTGATGTCTGTGAAATCGAAGGTTTGAAACGTTCCAAAAGGCAATTAAACTTTGAAAAAGATAAAGCTTACTACAAAAAACCTGTTGTACCGCCGCGTTTTTCTAACAACAATAAAAACAAGTGGTCTGGTGGTTACCAGGGTGGTAAGAATAATCAAAGAAGGAACTTTCAAAACAAGAAGTTTTTCGAGAAAAAAGTGTTTGTGAAAAGCTTGAGTTCTCATTCCGAGCAAGAATCTGTGATTTTTTCAAAATCAAATGAAGAGTTTTTTGAAAAGAAGGCCTCACAGCCTCAGACTGAAGGCACAAGTTAGGTTGTTGACACCCGAACATGCTTTAAATGCAATCAAGTTGGACACATTGCACGAAAGTGCACCAACTTAAAACCTAAGTCTGAAGTTGTTGAGAGTCAGAAAAGGAAAGTTGATGCAAAAGGAAAAGCTCTAATGATTGTTGAGAAGAAAGTTTTGAAAAATGAAAACACTAAATTCAAAAAGTAAAGAATGTGGTAACTAAAACTGACAAATTTTACAAACAGGTTGCTTCACCTCAACAAGCATGGAAGCCAAAGTCAGTTGAAAAGAAATCAAGTTCTCCAAAACCAAAGGTTTCTGAGACGGAAAAACAATCATCCTCTACCACTCCGGTAAAGATGAATGTTCCTTTGGATTACCATGAGAAACTTGAGAAACAAAAATCTACTACTTCTGAAAAGAAGGATGTACCAAAGAAAGACCAATCATTTGGTTAACCTCCTAAAAATGATTTCTTTTTATACAAAGAGGTTGAGATTGGATCTGAGGAGAGCTTAAAGACAAATGACAAAAATTTTCCGCCATTATACACTGCAAAAACACACCTCAAAGTCAAGCTACCTGAGTCAAAAGAGGCTTGGGTGGCATCAAAATCTAACTAAGTGTTTGTGATATGTGCAGGAGCTTCCAAGATCCGTTTCACGTTGGATTATGGATAGTGGAGCTTCTCGGAACATGATGGGGAAAAAGACCCTACTGTATGATGTTCGAGGGTTTAATGGAGGATATGTGGGATTTGCAGTAAATCAAGGTGGTCGAATAGTTGTGAAGGAACTTTATCGAATGGAATTGTCACGTTTGAAAGAGTAAACTACATCGCCGAGCTTGAAAATAATCTTCTGAGCATTTCTCAGATCTGTGATCGTATGTATACAACGCACTTTATGGATAAGGAATGTTTGATTTTGAAACCAGGGTTTGTTGTTCCCGAAGAGTGGGTTATCATGAGAGCACCTAGAGTCAATGATCTGTACGTGTTGGACATGAGCGTAGTAACTACTACCACGGGTCAGGCTCACTACTTTATGTCAAGAGCAACGGAAAAAGAATCGCAATTGTGGCATCGAAAGATGGGCCACATTCACCTACGAAAAATGAATCACCTGGTGTATAACGACTTAGTAATTGGTGTTCATGTGAAAGGTTTTCATCTTGAGGGGGAGTGCATTAGTTGCATCAAAGGTAAGCAAAAGAAGAAATCACATCCTCAAAAGAAGGTTAGCTCAGTCTCAAGACCGTTAGAGAGACTTCATATGGATCTTTTTGGTCCAGTGAATGTCAAAAGCATAACTGGTGATCTCTACTATCTAGTAGTAACAGATGATTACTCGAGATTTTCGTGGGTATCATTTCTAAAGACAAAAGATGAGACATTTGAAAGTTTGATGACGTTGTTCAGAAAAATTGAAAACTTGTACCAAACTCGAATCAGAAGAATCGGGAGTGACAATGGTACAGAGTTTAAGAGCAACAAAATGGAAGAATATTGTGATGAGAGAGGTATATTGCAAGAATTTAGTGCTCCTTACACTCCACAACAAAATGGAGTAGCAGAAAGAAAGAACAGGACGCCAATTGAAACGGCCATGACAATGCTTGCTGATTCGAAATTACCTGTTAACTTTTGGGCAGAAGCAGTGTCAGCTGCTTGCTATACACTCAATCGGGTTCTTACAGTGAAGAAATTTAACAAGACATGTTTCGAGCTGATCAACAATCGCAAACCTAACCTGAAGTATCTGGAACCGTTTGGGACTCCATGCACAGTTCTAGAACCTTATGGTAAATTTGGTCTAAAGAGCATCGAGGGAATTTTCATGGGATATGCAAGTCCATTGAAACGAGTCTTTGTTCCAAGCTTGAAGCGGATCATCGAAGCACATAATGTTGAGTGTCAAAGTTATACCATGCCACCTCAGAATCTCAGCGACTCATGGTGTTTCAATTACGATACTCTGTGGGATTCATTCGACATAGAAGAAGAACCAGATTTCTTTGACGTGTTGGATATTCTGAGAGAATATGAAGCATCACAAGAAAAATTCCCAGCTGAGTCATCTAGACGTCAATATCAAGCTTCCAATGACGATGAAGCCGGTCCTAGGAATGCTGGAGAACATGATGATATTCAGCAAACTCTTGACAATTAGACGACAGTCAACGATAATCTAGAATCTGATGATAGGCCTATATTCGATCGTGGTGATTCAGATTCTGAGGGGGAGCAGATCCAGATTTCAAGTCAAACAATTCCAGTCAGTGAACAAGGTGCAAATTAGAATGTTACAAATTTGGAAGGTGAGGTAGATGTTCCAGGCGAGGTGATGCCAAGAACTCTTTCGTGCCATCCAGAAGAGCTGATTATTGGAGAATTACAATCAGGCGTCCGCACAAGACGACAAATTGACCAAGGCCTTACTTGTTTTTATTCTACAGTTACTCCGTTACAAACAGAGTTTTCACTTAGTTGTTTTATTTCGTAGATTGAACCGAGAACATATAAGGAAGCACTAACTGAAGATTCTTGGGTCAACGCAATGCAAGAGGAGCTGAGTCAGTTTGAGAAGTTGGGAGTGTGGAAATTGGTAGACTTGCCTGATGGTCACAGGAAGATAAACACCAGGTGGGTATTTAAGTGTAAGAGGGATGATCGAGGGGTTATTATTCGTAGCAAAGCTCAACTCATAGTCCAGGGATTTAGTCAGCAGGAGGGTATAGATTTCACTGAAGTATATGCTCCGGTTGCTAGACTTGAAGCAATTAAAATCTTCTTAGCATTTGCATCTTGGAAAGGTTTTAAAGTTTATCAGCTAGATGTTAAATCGGCTTTTCTCTACGGGAAGGTAAAAGAGGAGGTATATGTCGGACAGCCACCGGGCTTCACCGACCCAATCCATAAAGATAAGGTGTATTTACTAGATAAAGCGCTAAATGGTTTACACCAGGCCCCGAGAGCCTGGTACGAGACTTTGTCTCAACATTTGCTTGCCAACAGCTTCATCCGTGGAAAAGTGGATGCCACTCTCTCACCAAAGAAGTCGACGGACATCTTCTGATAGTTCAAATATACGTGGACGACATCATTTTTGGGCCAACAAATGAAAATCTGTGAAAAGATTTTGAAAGAGTTATGAAGCAAAAATTTGAAATGTCATCGATGGGTGAGATGAAATTCTTCTTGGGACTTCAGGTTGATGTCACGGTCCCCGACCCGGTTTGACCCGTTTCAGGAGTCGCGGGACAGAAAATCCCATGGTATTTATTTAATTGAGTTAACAGCGGAAGATTTTAACAGGATCTTTTTAAAACTGAAATTTCCCGATTATTTTATTTCACAATTCGGGATTAACCCCGGTAGTTTACAATCATATGATTTCACTGAGAAATCTTTATTTTACAAAACATGTTTCTTTATTTTATATTGAGCCACTTCCTTAAGCTTGTAGTGCTTCACGGCACTTTTCCTGGATCACAACAGATCACCTGAAACATGTTTGAAAAAGGTTTTGTCAGCGGGAAATACTGGTGAATCATTCTTTTTACTAACACGACGCCTTTGTTATAATTTATAGTATTAAGAGCGATTACAATGTTTCCATATATCAACCAACTACCCACGGTATTTGTCACTCCACCATCCATTGGTAACCTCATTGTCCAATGGTGTCTGTGACTATGGTCATATCACCCCTTGGCTAACTCGTTGTCCAATGATGACGGTTATCAAGTATTGTATACAAACCCCACATACCGGCTGTAATTTGGTGACTACAAAGACTTAATCCCTGTAATTATAACTTCGAAAGTAAACATGATTTTGAAATCAAATTTGATTAAAAGAGAATGACTCACATTGCATATTTAATATGAACAGAGCTTAGCCTACTGATTCGCCTTGTTAACCTAGTTTAAATAACAATGCACACAAACTAGGTTAGTAACTAATACAGCATTTATGATAACTCACGAGATTGAAACCCTCACAACGGATGACAAAGTGCGATACTTAAAAATCCATCGAATTTACGACGAATGACAAAGCATAACCCTAATTTGGGCAGCCCTTAAACATCCATTGGATTGATTTCTATCAATCGGACATTAAATCCTATCAGCGATTGAGTTATTACCCTATATTGTGGCAGAGGTTCGGAATTATAACTACTTTTGAACGAAACAGTGTATAACCTTGTGCACGTAAGGTATTTTAACGTCGAAATAGTGCCAAACTTCAAGTCCCAGACCCCTGTATTTATACCCCAAATTTGACCCTCCCGCGTGTCGCGACAGGACCACCTGCACCTGTCGCGTGGCGTGGGGCATGCTCTTTTAGCCTAGGGTAGCCTTGTGTCCCAGTAGGCTTGCTGAGTTGGTCGTTCGATCAAATTCAATTTACACGTAAAACTGTGTTGATAATACTAACTAGGGTTTACCCCCCCTGAGTTTTAGGGGCCCTGATCCCGATTCCGATTGTTCTGAAAATTTTAGCGTTTATGCAGAATCACTTGGGTGTCTTAATTAGGGTTTCCTATTGGACAAATTAAAATTATAATTAAGACTTTTGATGAGAGTTGTTACATCCTCCCCACCTTAATAAAAATCTCGTCCTCGAGATTCACTGGAATAAGTATGGGTATTTTCGCTTCATCTTTGATTCCAGCTTCCAAGTGTATTCAGGTCCTCTCTTTGAATCCCACTTGAATTTAACTAGCACTAGTCGTTTGTGCTTGAGAAACTTGATCTTTCGGTCTTCTATTTGTAATGGCTTCTCAACAAATTTTAACTTATCATTTACCTCTATGTCTTGAAGAGGCACTACCAGAGATTCGTCATATAGGCATTTCTTGAGATTGGATACATGAAATATGTCATGTACTTCGGCCAACTCTTCTGGTAGTTGTAAACGATAAGCAACTGGTCCTATACGTTGGATTACTGAAAATGGTCCTACGTATCTTGGACTTAACTTTCCTTTCTTACCGAATCGAACTACTCCTTTCCAAGGAGAAACTTTCAATAGTACTTTGTCTCCCACTTGGAATTCCAACGGCTTTCGTCTATTGTCTGCATAACTCTTTTGACGATCTCGAGCCGTCTTTAATCTTTCCTTGATTTAAGAAATTTTGTCGGTCGTCTCTTGCACTATTTCAGGACCTAAAAATTGACTTTCTCCTATTTCTGCCCAACAAACTGGAGTTCTGCACTTTCTTCCATACAGTGCCTCGAATGGGGCAACTTCAATGCTTGCATGATAACTATTATTATAGGAGAATTCAATTAAGGGTAAATGGTCATCCCAATTTCCACCAAAATCTATTACACATGCTCTGAGCATGTCTTCCAGAGTTTGGATAGTCCTTTCACTTTGTCCGTCTATCTGAGGATGATATGTCGTACTTAAATTTAATCGAGTTCCCATTGCTTCTTGGAAACTTGTCCAAAAATGGGAAGTAAAACGACTATCCCTATCTGAAAAAATGGAGAGTGGAACTCCCTGTAAGGATACTACTTCATCTACATACAACTCTGCCAACCTTTCCATGCTAAAGGTTTCTTTCATAGGTAGAAAGTGAGCTGATTTGGTTAATCGATCCACAATTACCCAAATCGCATCATTACCTTTTCTGGTTTTAGGCAACTTAGTAACAAAATCCATTGTTATGAGTTCCCATTTCCATACAGGCATTTCTAATTGTTGTAGTAGACCTGAAGGTTTCTGGTGTTCTGCCTTAACTTGTGAACAAGTAAGACACTTAGAAATATATCGAGCTATATCCTTTTTCATTCCTATCCACCAAAAGTTATTTCTTAAATCTTGGTACATTTTATTGTTTCCAGGGTGCATGGTATACCTAGATTTATGGGCTTCTTCTAAAATCTTATTTCTTAATTCTCCTTGCTTAGGTACCCAAATTCTGCTTTTGTGGAATCTCCAAATTCCATCAGCTCCTTGTTCTAATTCTTTTATTCGTCCTTTCATTCCTTTAGCATTATCCTTGATTGCTGTTTCTTGAAAATGCTTTAGTTGTTCCATTAAATCTAACTGTAGATTTAATCTAAGAGCACGAACTCGTCGTTGTTTCTCATGGTACTTACGACTTAAGGCATCTGCAACTACATTTGCCTTTCCTTCGTGATACTGAATATCACAGTCGTAGTCACTTAGGATTTCCATCCATCTCCTTTGCCTCATGTTTAACTCTTTTTTGCCCAAATATATATCTTAAACTTTTGTGATCTGTATAGATAGTAAATTTACTTCCGTACAGATAATGTCTCCAAATTTTAAGGGCAAAAATTATGGCGCCTAACTCTAAGTCATGAATTGTATAGTTTTCCTCGTGCTTTTTCAATTGTCTTAAAGCATACGCAATTACCTTCTTGCGTTGCATTAGCACACATCCTAATCATAGCTTTGAAGCATCACAATAAACTTCAAAATCTTCAGTCCCTTCTGGTAAAGCTAGGATTGGGGCATTTGTTAACTTTTACTTTAGAATCCTAAAAGCTTCTTCTTTCTTAGGTCCCCATTCAAACTTAACTGCTTTACAGGTTAGCTTAGTTAATGGTATAGCTATCTTGGAAAAATCCTTAATAAACAGTCTATAGTATCCGGCTAAACCTATAAAACTTCTAATTTCCATTGCGGATTGTGGAACCTTCCATTCGGTAATTGCCTCTATCTTAGCAGGATCTACATGAATACCTTCGTGATTCACCATGTGTCCTAGGAATTGCACTTCTTGCAGCCAAAATTCACACTTAGAGAATTTGGTGTAAAGCTTTTCTTTTCTTAACAAAGTTAAGAGTGCATGCAAGTGCTGACAATGCTCGTCCTGAATTTTGGAATAAATAAGTATATCGTCGATAAAAACAATTACAAATTTATCCAAGTACGGTTTAAAGATTCTATTCATCATGTCCATGAATGCGGCAGGTGCATTCGTTAATCCGAAGGGCATGACTGTAAACTCGTAATGACCATACCTAGTTCTGAAAGCAGTTTTAGGTATGTCTTCTTTTTGTACCTTCAATTGATGGTATCCGGAGCGTAAGTCGATCTTAGAAAAGTATCTAGCTCCTTGAAGTTGATCGAAAAGATCATCAATCCTAGGTAATGGGTATCGATTCTTAATTGTAACCTTATTCAATTCTCTATAATCAATACACATTCTCATCGAACCATCCTTTTTCTTCACAAACAACACTGGTGCTCCCCACGGGGATGAACTAGGTTGTATAAAACCTTTACTTAGTAATTCATCTAATTTCTTTTTTAGTTCTAACATTTCTATGGGTGCTAACCGATAAGGTGCCTTGGCTATCGGTGTAGTTCCGGGAATTAGATGAATCCTAAATTCCACTTCCCTATCTAGTGGTAAGCCTGGTAACTCTTCTGGGAATACATCTGGGTATTCTGAGACTACAGGAATCTCCTTAAGTTCTTTACCCTTAGTACTAATGATTACTGAAATCATATATACTATTCCTTGCTTTCGTTCATAACTAGCAACTTTCATTACTGATATGAACTTCATGGGTTTACGTGGTTTATCTCCTGTAATCATGATTACTTCTCCGGTGGGTGCCGAATTTCTACAGAATTTTTATCACAAAGGATTCGAGCATGGTTGGCTACTAACCAATCCATTCCTAATACGACATCGAATCCAGTTAAATTCATTGGCAATAGGTTTGCATGAAATTTATAACCTGAAAGTTCTATATTTTCTTTTTTCAAAAACTTATCTTTGTTAATAGAATTTTCGTCTGCCGTTTTGACTGTAAAAATCTGCCTAAGGTTGGTTAAGGGTAAGTTAAGAGCTTGGCAGAATGAAGTATTTATAAAAATTTGGTTTGCACCAGAGTCAAATAATACTTTTGCGTAAATGTTGTGAACTAAGAACGTACCAGCTATCACATCGGGAATGAGTTCTGCCTCCTGAGTAGTTAATTGGAATGCACGAGCATTCTTCTTGGTAGCTCCGTCGGCTGATTTAGCTTTATTGTCTGCTGGTTTAACCAACTTAGGGCATTCTGGCTTAAAATGTCCTATTTCTCCACAGTTATAGCAGACTCTTGTTTTCTTTCTACAGTCTTCTTCGCGATGTCCTACGACTTTGCAAAAGTTGCAGGTTACATTACATCTTCCATAATGTTTCTTTCTGCAATTCCTGCAGAACGGCGGAGTTGAAGATTGCCCTGCTCCTCTTCTCTTGAAGCTGCTATTATTACCCGTACGAAATCCTTGGGTAATTTTCTGAGCCCATTCCTTTTTCCTAGTTTCATCTCTTGTGCGTACCAGTTCGTCAGTTAGGGTGTTAGCTAATTCCACTGCATCGTCAATAGTACGAGGTCTCACAACTTTAACGATATTACGGATTTCGCCAATCAATCCCCAAATATAGCGAGAAATGAGTACCGGTTTTGGCGAAGCCAGTGTTGGTACCACTCTAGCATATTCAAAGAATGTCGAAGTATACCCGCGACAATCTACACCCATCATTCGATGATTTAGGAACTTATTTTCCATTTGATCTTTTTCATATTCGGGACATAATTTTCTTTCTACAAGACTCTTAAATTCTTCCCAGTTCATGGCATAGGCCATATTTCTTCCTTTGGCTTGAAGTACTGTATTCCACCATTCTAGCGCCCCTTCTTTGAAAAGATTTGACGCGTACATGACCTTGTCGTCCTTGTCACATTTACTTGTTGTAATCACTGCCTCGGTTTTCTCTAACCAACGCAGTGCCGCAGTCGCTCCTTCATTGCCTGCAAATTCAGTGGGTTTACAAGCAAGAAATTCTTTGTAAGTGCAACCAGACGTTGCAGCTTTCATTTTCTTAGGGAGCGGTGCCTGCCGTGGATCATTATCGTGATTAGTATGATTACCGTCTCCGTTTATGCTATTACTGAAGTTATCTTTAGAAATACGTTTGCTAGGAATGATTTGTTGAGGTTCAACATGTTTCTGGGCAACAGCAAGGATTGCTGGAATAGCATTGGCTATTCCTTGAGCAACAATATTTTCTATATCTTGCTTAGTCATAAAGTGATCCTCCTGATGTTGCCCAGATTGGTTTACCTCGTTAACTGGTTCATTATTAGCATTTTCCATCTGATAATTAATGTATATAATTTATTAGTATCGAATTAATAATAATCATACACAAAACAATCAAACAAATTTCACAACACACATATAGCCAAAATTATCGATTTCTCGATTCCCATTATATATATATATATATATATATATATATATATATATATATTATGCATCATTACACACCTTTATCTTACAAAGTTTTATTTTAGGTTATTTTACCAGATTATATTTTTCTAATTATTATACAACCACAGTTTCACAACCCCACTATCCCTCGTCAGTTGGTACTTCAGTAACGACGTTCCCTCTCGTCGTATTTCCAGGAGATCTGTTCTCCTACTTCCTGGATCCTATTTCCTGCATCCACCAGCTCCTCGCCAAAGTGGCAGAGTTCAGCTAAATTTTCATTGCTCATTGGTGGGTTTGGTATAGGTTCTGGGTCGAACTGAGGGAGAAAGGTATAAGGATTGTTAAGAAGGTTTTGGAACTGCCAAGCATTGGTCCACCACTCGTCCATTCCTAGAGGTTGGGTGTGGATTATAGGTTATGGGATTGCTGGTTCCAAGTTCATTGGAAGTTGAGTTTCAGTAGGATAAGAGTAGAGATTATTATTGACAGGCCTAACGATATCACAGCTCGCCAATGCACGATCCAATTCCTCCTGAAATGGTAACTCCTCGATTTGTCTAGAGCTTTCCCCAATTTCCATCTCTGTCTGCCTAGAACCTTCTCCAATCTCCATTTCTGTTTGCCTAGAACCTTCCCCGGCTTCAATCCCCTTTCCTTTATCTAAGGGATTTTCTATTTTGGGAATCTTCCTAGTTACGGGTTTCCTCCTGCGCACACGCCTCCATCCCACAAATCTTCTCCTTTTCTTAGGCTTGGGTTTCTCCGGAGGTGGAACGTTGAATTCCATAGGTTCTTCTATATCGGGTATATAACCAGTAAAATCTCTGGAAACCTCTATTTTCACTTGATAGAGATTGAGATTCTGAAGGGCTTCAGATAAGTTATTCATGCTGTTTAGCATATATGCAAAATACACAAAAATTGCTAAGTTAAAATTTTATAACAAAATTTCATAGATAACCTTTAAATATTATTGCATACCGTGTGACTAATTTAATACAAAAGATAAAAAAAAAACATATTAGGGTTTATTGAAAACTTATTTATTTACTGGGTAAAGTTTCTGGCTTGTAAATGATATGGGTGCTAAAACTGAGATAGGGTATTTAAAGATTTGCATTTACTACTACAGTGGCTAGCATATAGAGATCTGCCCATTTTTCATCTAACTGGTCTTCCCATGGTGGGTTACTGCCTAGTTCTTGGGTTTTTCGATTAACTCTCTTTTCTTTTGGTTGTGATTTCTTTATTTTCTCCTGACTTTTCCTAATAATCAAACTTCTTTTATTAGGAGAAAGTGGTTCCTCATATTGTTCCTTTCGAACAAATATTCCTTCATCAGTATCTGTTGGGTATTTTGAGTATGAAGTTCCTTTTTCTTTTGGTGAAATATCTAATTTATAGTAGATATCCGAAAGTCTTTGCTTACCCATACTGTAAACAAATATTCAAATAATAAAACACGTAATCATAAAAATAGCAATCAGTAAAATTAAGTATTTTCTAAATACTTAATTAGAAGATTTTAACAGGATCTTTTTAAAACTGAAATTTCCTGATTATTTTATTTCACAATTCGGGATTAACCCCGGTAGTTTACAATCATATGATTTCACTGAGAAATCTTTATTTTACAAAACATGTTTCTTTATTTTATATTGAGCCACTTCCTTAAGCTTGTAGTGCTTCACGGCACTTTTCCTGGATCACAACAGATCACCTGAAACATGTTTGAAAAAGGTTTTGTCAGCGGGAAATACTGGTGAATCATTCTTTTTACTAACACGACGCGTTTGTTATAATTTATGGTATTAAGAGCGATTACAATGTTTCCATATATCAACCAACTACCCACGGTATTTGTCACTCGACCATCCATTGGTAACCTCATTGTCCAATGGTGTCTGTGACTATGGTCATATCACCCCTTGGCTAACTCGTTGTCCAATGGTGACGGTTATCAAGTATTGTATACAAACCCCACATACCGGCTGTAATTTGGTGACTATAAAGACTTAATCCCTGTAGTTATAACTTTGAAAGTAAACATGATTTTGAAATCAAATTTGAAAAAAAGAGAATGACTCACATTGCAGATTTAATATGAACAGAGCTTAGCCTACTGATTCGCCTTGTTAACCTAGTTTAAATAACAATGCACACAAACTAGGTTAGTAACTAATACATCATTTACGATAACTCACGAGATTGAAACCCTCACAACGAATGACAAAGTTCGATACTTAAACATTCATCGAATTTACGACATATGACAAAGCATAACCCTAATTTGGGCAGCACTTAAAATCCATTGGATTGATTTCTATCAATCGGACATTAAATCGTATCAGCGATTGAGTTATTACCCTGTATTGTGGCAGAGGTTTGGGATTATAACTACTTTTGAATGAAACAGTGTATAACTTTGTGTACGTAAGGTATTTTAACGTCGAAATAGTGCCAAACTTCAAGTCCCAGACCCCTGTATTTATACCCCAAATTTGACCCTCCCGCGTGTCGCGACAGGACCACCTGCACCTGTCGCGTGGCGTGGGGCATGCTCTTTTAGCCTAGGGTAGCCTTGTGTCCCAGTAGGCTTACTGAGTTGATCGTTCGATCAAATTCAATTTACACGTAAAACTGTGTTGATAATACTAACTACGGTTTACCCCGCTGAGTTTTAGGGGCCCTGATCCTGATTCCGATTGTTCTGAATATTTTAGGGTTTATACAGAATCACTTAGGTGTCTTAATTAGGGTTTCCTATTGGACAAACTAAAATGATAATTAAGACTTTTGATGAGAGTTGTTACAGTTGATCAACTATCCGAGGGAATTTTCATACATCAGACGAAGTATGTTCATGATATCTTAGAAAAAGTTGGGATGTCCGGGACTACTTCAGCTTCCACCCCATTAGCAACGAACCATGGGATAAATCCTGATCTCACCGGAGAGAAGGTAGAAGAAACGTTGTATCGTTCCATGATCGGATCACTGATGTATTTGACAGCTTCAAGACCCGATATCATGTATCCAACCTGCCCCGCTGCGCGGTTTCAGTCATGCCCCACAGCTTCGCATATGGTGATTGTGAACCGGATATTGCGCTACCTGAAAGGAACTCCATCACTGGGGTTGTGGTATCCAAAAGAAGGCAATTTTACGCTCGAAGGGTATTCTGATTCTGATTTCGGATGCTGCAAAGTTAACGCTAAGTCAACAACAGCGGGGTGCCAGTTTTTCGGACCACGTTTGGTCACCTGGCAATGTAAGAAGCAGACCTCTGTCGCCTTATCCACATGTGAAGCTGAATATGTATCTGCTAGCAGTTGCTGCACTCAGATCTTGTGGATCCAGTAACAGATGCGAGACTACGGTTTGCAATTTCTTAACACCCCTATCTTTGTTGATAAAGAGGCAGCGATAAACATAACAAAAAATCCTGTTCATCACGCTAAAACGAAACACATTGAAATTCGTCATCACTTCATCCGAGATTGTTTCGAGAAGAAGTTGATACGAATTGAGAAAATCCACACTGACAAACAAAAAGCTGATTTACATAGCAAAGCGTTTGATAAAACTCGTTTTCAATATCTTTTAAAATTGAATGGTATGAAGCTTTTATCGGCGTTGGAGGAGATTCTTGGCGTAGATGAAGGTACTATTGTAGATGATGTTGAAAAGCAATCTGCAATGGTTTGTCGATTTTTTACTTGTTTTGGTATTTAGGGGGAGGTAGTTTATATTTTCAGAAAATACAAAAACAGTAAAAAAAATAAATAAAAAAAATAATAATTTTTTTTTTTAAAATCAAAAAACATGAGATATTTCAAAATCCAAAAACAATAGAAAACCAAAAAAGAGCTCGTGTAAAAAGGGAAAATGATAGTACATCAGCTTGACAGTTGTAGTATGCTAAAGATATGTAATGTTTTGTACAGTCTCGCTGATGATATGCTGATAGGTTTTTACACATTTAGTAGTTTTGTTCGGGATATAAACCTAAATCACAACTTGCTTTTACGTGGGGAACATCTCTCGGATATATGGGAAACCCCCGAAATCTTGTTTGAAAGGCTTTATTTCTGACATACTAGGTCTTTGTACGTGGTAATATCTGGGGTATTAATCCTGGACTTCTGATTTTGGGGGAGCAATAGCCTAGTCCTCGTATAATACTTTGCACAGCTTTAATCATAAAGCCCGCACTCAGCATAAAAAATGATGAAACATTGAAAAATGCTAATCATGTGCTGTTGTAAAAGAAGATCCCCAAAGGGGACCCACCTAAAGTTGAGCCATCATCTCTTTGATTTTGCGGAAGCAATAGCCTGAACTCTCATTGTAACACCTCGGAAATTTTCGTCCTATAATGTGTTGACACGTGTCATAGGTTTGAACGTGTGAAAGAAGGTTCTTGAAGGACTAAAGTTGACAAACAGTGAAACTGTGTAAAAAGAAGGGTTCAAAGTGTCAACAATGGATAAATATACTTTGCAATAACCCTACATGATGTTTATAACCTTAAACGAATAGATCATGGATCATACGAAGCGAATCGTGAAAGAAAGTGAGAGATTACAAACTACAGGGGTTAAATGTGCCAACATGTTTAAATTATACCTCTGAGTGACCTTTTGACAAACCCGAAGCTTTGTAACGATTAATTATGCTCACTAGAATGTACCACAAAAATTTCATGAAGTTTCGTTATCGTATGAGCCAGTTGTGATAAAATTCGTGTGTAAGGGTTAGAAGCGTCAACATTGAAATTTAGGGCTTTTCGGGTGATCACAAAGTTACCCGAGGACTTAACAAAGTGGGTATAAGTCTTAAAGCCCCATATGTTAAATAACAAAGCTTCATATGCAAGTAGGATGGCGAAAACGACCTTTCGGGGGACCAAGGACCAAAATGCAATAAAAGAAAAACAAAAATCAGGTTTTCAGGTCCCAGGCGGCCCGCTTGGGATACGCTGAAATGGGACGCGGGCCGCGTCAGGCCTGCAGATGCGAAAAAGACAGGCAGCTGCCTGTTATGTGTTCTAACCGACTTAGAATGCAAGTTTTCGATTCTATGGGCTTGCTAAACTGGTTTTTAGCATGTAGGACACATGTTGGTCTTTTGGTAACATCTATAGACTTAGTTGTTGATCATCCGTGATGTTTGAAAATCCATAAATGACCCACATTCTCACATTCATGCACATTTCATCTTCTGGACATTCTCAAGAGCTCAAGAACTGATACAAGCTTTCCATAACATCCATTAGACGTGTGTAAGTGCTTTTGATCTTTCTAAATTCATTCATACTTAGTTTATGGCCTAGAAATCAAACCGTCGTAACTACGGTTTGACTTTTCGATAATAAATAATCGGTCCAGAGTTTAGTCGAATCAAAGGTTGTTATAAGTTGGTATTTATATGGTTAATAAACCCCTAAAAGGGCACTCACTAATTCGAATCCTAACTAGGTCGTTTATCGAGTCAAACTTCTTCCGAAAAAGTCAACAGAATTGTTATGTTTGGTTTAATGCATGATTAGCGATGTAAATGGCGTATAGCCTATTTTATCATTCTTACCAACTGAAAATAAGTATAAAAACTTGTATACGCTTGCTTGATTCGACAACTTTATGTTTAGAACCGATTCGGAACCGAGATACGCAAAAGTTTGACTTTTGCTTTGACCTCAGTTCTGACCCGATTCTTATAGGTTTAGACATGCCTTAAAGTTCCATTAGGACCTAGTTACATGTGTGTATAAGCCTCTGCGTTTATACCACTCGAATCCCTAATCGTCCGATGTTTCCGTTAAACGCCTAAATATTGACCGTAATGCCCTTATGACCATAAAACGAGATTTTTGGAAATATGAAAGTGCCATGATCTTAGTTACTGATTATTATGCATGTCCCGAAAATTTCACGTTAATCGGAGGTCTAGATTAGGAGTTATGCTTAATGACGTAATTAAGAACGCTTTTATTAATTAAACGGCGTCATTAGCATAAAACCTATCTAAACCCAATTTTTGACACCAAAACTTTTACCCACTGATGTAATATAATATTTTGGGATTTTTGAAGATTTTTAATTATTTTTAAACTGATCATAAGCTTGGATTAGCGCCTTAATTCGGTTAATACCGAATATACCCTTTTCGGCCATAAAATGAGTTTTACAAATCCTTTTGACGCCAATCCAATTGCTACTGATTTTAAATATTAAATAGAGTATTTTGAACCTGTTTAATTGATCGGGAAACTCAGAATCGTATTTTAAACCGTACGTCGCTTAAAACGGCTTTATACGCGTATTATACGCATAGTTTGGGTTTAAAACTATTTTGACAAATAAGACTTATAACCAAATGTTATAACCTGTTTAAATAAGCCATTTTACTGATGTAACCAGACCCGGTTCACAGAAACCTAATTAAATCCTTTTATAATCTTTAAAATGACCAAAATACCCCTACGGGGCTTATTAAGAGATTAAACTCGTTTGGGGCATCATGGGCGATATCCTACTGATATCACAACTTATTTAGGGCGTGTTAACTTAGGAAACCTGTTTAGGACTCTTACGGATACCCGTTACGCTTCATGCGCGTTCGGTTCGGTTTATGTAACTAGTTTACATAAATTAGCCGAAACGGGTCAAACCTTATCGGTTTTATCTCAAAAACCAGAATGTGTATCATATACCCATATTAAGCAAGTCTTCAAACTTGTCGGGTCTAAATCACATTCTATCCGGTCTTCGCTTAATCGTGCGTACGAACCGTATCTTTAAAACTAACCGGTCTAAGCGTAAGCTTAACTAAAGACCCGTTAGGATTCTAATAGGTTATTATAAACCTTCGTTCCAGATTAGGAGAACCAGTAAAAGATACTTGCACTCGCTGATTTTGAACTATACTTACTCAGGTAAATACTTTTAACTTATTTTCCCTATACGGGCTTGGGGTACGGTATATAAAATACCGCTTGGTCGGGGCGTTGAATCTTTGATTGAATGAATGATAATGAAAGTATTGAGACGTCTCGTTTAATATTGTTTTGTTTGCTTAAAGCCTTTGGGGGGTTAACGACCGTGTCCCGGATATCCCTGGCATCATTTTACGAAATGGCCACGACCTTAGCACTCAGGTGTAGGCGTACACCTGTTAGTGTCTCATAAATAAAGTGGTGTGTTAATTGATCTTTAACCCGGCTCGACCCGGGCTACTGAACGCATAAGGAACATGTAAATCCCTACAAGTATTATATATTTAAATAATTATCCCAAGTTATAAAATATTATTTGTGCCTTGTGCCTTAAATGCATTTTCTTAAACTCTTTTCAAAATGAGTCGGTTGATCGTATTTACTAGTGTAAACTGACGTATTTTCTTAAAAACGTTAAGTGCAGGTACTACGCGAAATAGGCTGGCTTGTCTCCTAGCATCCACATTAAGTCTCGCCAGCTTGGATGTCATAAACTGTTGAACAATTGTTTCCTTTTATTTTTTGATCTACCTGTGGATTTATATTCGACTATTTGTGATACTTAATATTACAATATCGTTTGGTTGAATTAAATCTATACTTTGCTTCCGCTGTGCATTTAAATATTGTGTTGTTTGACTATTATGTTGCCAACCACGTCACGATACTCCCCTACCGGGCCCACCGGTGACACGTGGAAATTCGGGGTGTGACAGGTTGGTATCAGAGCCAACTCTGAGTGAATTAAACACTAACCTTTTGTGATTAATCTCAGTTACACAATTGCACATTCCTAAATCTTCGAGTCTAGACAAAGAACTTAGGAATAATCCAAATTGTTCAAATTTTTATTTAATTAAATTTTTGTCCTTTATTTTTCCTTGTTATTACCTTGTGTATTTTAACAGGTACAAAAATGCCGCCAAGATTTAGACGAGGTGGTCGAGGAAAGGAGCCCGCTAGCGCCCCTAACGACCATGAGGCAGGGCCTTCATATCGACGAACTTCTTCTACAAGAAATGACGAAACGAGGGAGCTATGGAGGACCTATGAAGACGATGCCAGACGATCTTTTTCGCACGCCTCAACACCTCCATATCATGACTCTTATGGGCCTCAGTCAGAGAACGAACCCCACAACCCGCAACGTTTCTTTGGCGACCCTACTCCAGTTTTTCAGGGTCAGTTTAACCCAGCAGAGTACCTGCCAGAGCAAGTGGGCTTTAACCCACTAGGACCAGAGGATCACTTTTCGGGTGATCAAGATATGGACGAGGACACAGATCCCGTCGAGGCTTCAACCGGATCCTTTAACCATTCTTTCGTGATCTCAGACGGTTCGTCCTTTCACGGAACACCATACCAGGGTCCGGATAGTCACATGGCACGGTTCGAACGGTGTGAATGGTACTATACACCATCTGAACACTCATCACCTCACCAGCAGCCGCCACTGCAGCAGCAAAATCCCTCTGGGGATCCACGTTATGAGGCAGTCACGCCACCGCCTCCACCGCCACCAGTGCATCTAGAGCCTCCAGAGCCACCAAGACGTAGGAGGACTGGTGCACGGATCTCAGCACGAGAAGTTGACTTTCGTCTCAACACCCCTCAACACTCTAGCGGTAGCCATTACCCGCCTACTCATGAAGTCCCACAGATGGGTGGACCTTCTGTCCCAGTTTCGGAGGTGAATTCCGCACCTATTGTACCGCCATCACCGGGTTTTGGCCACCCAATACCTGCTTATACTGCTCCGGCAGCTTACAACCCATATGGACCACCAGCATACCATGGCTATAACTATGCTGATGACCCTTACAACGTAGCAGCAAGCTACCAAGCCCATAATAATCCTGAAGGACCATACGGACCCCCTTGGGGAATGGGATACCCAACTCAGGGGTATCAAGCACCTGTTCAGCCGCCACCACATTACCAGCCACCACGGGCTCCTCCTCCTGAGCAGGAAGAACTCCGTCGAAGACTGGCCAAAGTAGAGCGAGACTTCCAGAAGAAACGTAGGAAGAATGAAGGATTTATGAGTGGGTTGGCAAACTTGCTTAAGGGGAAGAAGAAACGGGATCGTTAAATCCCCATATATATATTGTTGTATTTCCTTGTTTAAATCAAGTCCCTACGTAGACATTTATTTATGTGTGTATGTAGTCCCTGCGTGGACATCTATCTTGTACTTAGTCCCTACGTGGACTTGTCTCTAGTAGTCCCTGCGTGGACATTTACTTTTGTAGACCGTCCCTGTGAGGACATGTATTATCTGTATAGCTCCTGCGTGGGCATCTGTTTCTGTGAAAAGTCCCGTTTAGGGCAAAATGTACTACTTTTAGTTTAATGGAATGTAAGTTTATAAATTTCATCTTTGCTATGTTATGCATAATTAAAAGATATATGAAATAAATAAATCAAAATCATTCATTTTAAAAGTCTATCTGCCTATGTTATTTTTATTAAGGATCTTAAAAGTATAACCTAGCCTGCATGTCATTTTAAGACCGGGCCCAGATGGTAAAACTAGTTAAAAAGATTCAAATCCCTGTTAACATCTGAAAACATGTTAACACTCCTGGCAGACATGATTTGCTAAAAAACACACGTGTTATTATTATATATGGATCTTTTCAAAGATTCTAAACCCAAATAAATGATCTCTGAATCATGGGTTAAATCATTAATAAATATGATAAGTTCTTTTTACCATACATTGGTAATGGAATGCCTACGGGCCCTTCTCATTTTCATATGAGACAAAAGACAGTATTAGTCTATGACCCTGTCTGATAAAGGTAATGAACTTTGTTCAAACCTTCATGCTTTGATTCTCTGAAATCCTAGCTTATAATCTATATTGTCCCTGTGACTAGGCCTTATGTGCTAATAAATACTGTTATTGTTTTATAATTAGGATAAATTATATTAGGAATCCTAAATAAAAGGGAGTAATAAATTAACCATATATGGTCTATGTTACCACGGTTAATAAAAATTGCCATAAAAGACAATTATATGATAAACTCACCAATAAATTATTGCCAATGTGTTACAGTTCAAGAAACATGGCAGACTCAAACGAGGTCAACAGTCACCAAGGGATAGGGAATGATAATGCCCATGTAAACGTAGCGGGTGCAGAGCTACAAGCTATGATAGATAATGTGGTTAATAGAGCTATGGATAGACAGCACCAGGGATCAAGTGGTACCCATACGAGGACCCATTCTGCATCACACACTAGAACACCCTCCAGGACCCACACTGCCCACAACAGTAATTCTCACCACTCCTCGAATCAAAGGAGTAATCCATCCCAAAGAGTCCTACAGAACCAAGAACCTCGTAATAGGGGTTGCACCTATAAATACTTCGTGTCGTGCAAACCCAGAGACTTCAATGGGGGAAAAGGAGTTGTTGATTGCATGACGTGGATGGATGAAATGGATACTGTGGTGGATATTAGTGGTTGTCATAATAGGGACATTGTGAAGTTTGTCTCGCAGTCTTTCAAAGGAGAAGCCTTAGCCTGGTGGAGATCTTTGATCCAAGCCACAGGGAAAGTCCCGTTATACAACATGACCTGGGAACAGTTCATGGCACTAATCAAAGAAAATTTCTGCCCTCAACACGAGGTTGAGAGAATTGAATCTGATTTCCTGGCGCTGGTCATGAAAAACCTGGACTGTCAGGCCTACCTTACTACTTTCAATACTTTGTCAAGGTTGGTCCCTTACTTGGTGACTCCGGAGCCTAAACGTATAGCTCGTTTTATCGGGGGTTTGGAACCGGAGATCAAAGCAAGTGTAAAAGCTTCCAGACAACCACTTTTCGGTCAGTAACGGACATATCGTTATCTCTGACCTCAGATGCTGTCAGGCTGAGGTCACAAAGGAAAAATGATACCGAAAAGAGGAAGCGTGAGGATGACAACTCACGACGATCAGACAAGAAGCTGAAGGGAAACAATGACCAAAAGAAGGGGTCAGGTTTTAAGAAGGATGGTCAACAGTCGGGTGAAAAACCCAGATGTAAAACCTGCAAGAGACAGCACTTTGGGAAGTGCAGGTTTGAATCCAACTCACAAACACAATCGAAGCCTTTTGCATGTGGATTATGCAAATCCAGGGAACACAAAACCGTGGATTGCAAGAAGATAAAGGATGCGACCTGCTATGGTTGCAATGAAAAGGGGCACATCAGGAGCAATTGCCCAAAATATGCCAAGAAGCCGGAAGAGGCTAAGAAGACCAATGCTAGGGTCTTCAGAATGGATGCTAAGGAAGCCGTCAAGGACGACAACGTGATAACAGGTACCTTTCTCGTAAATGATGTTTATGCGAGAGTGTTATTTGATTCGGGCGCTGATAAGTCGTTTGTAGATAATAAGTTTTGTGAATTGTTGAAACTGCCTGTTAGAACTTTAAGTGTGAAGTATGAGGTGGAACTAGCAGATGGCACTTTAGAAACCGCTTCAACCTTATTAGATGGATGTTTCATATCCATTAAGAATCACTCTTTTCCTTTGTCCCTACTTCCTTTAAAACTAGCCGGTTTCGACATAGTTTTGGGTATGGACTGGTTATCTCATAACCAGGCCCAGATTATTTGCAATAAGAAGCAAGTGAGGATCAAGACTTCGTCTGGTGAATCACTTACTATCCAGGGAGATACCCAATATGGGCTGCCCGAGAAAATGTCTATACTCAAAGACTCTAAGTGTTTGAAGAAGGGCTGTGTCATCTACATGGCACAAGTGATTATTGATGAACCGAAACCCAAGATTGGAGAGATCCCAGTCATTTCTGAATACCCCGAAGTATTTCCTGAAGAACTACCTGGTTTGCCACCAGATAGACAAGTGGAATTCAGAATCGACATTATTCCTGGATCAGCACCAGTTGCAAGGGCGCCTTATAGGTTGGCACCAACAGAGATGAAGGAATTGAGGACGCAGCTAGATGATTTGCTAGCCAAAGGTTTCATCAAACCTAGTTCGTCTCCTTGGGGAGCACCAGTTTTATTTGTTAAGAAGAAGGATGGATCGATGCGTCTGTGCATCGACTACCGTGAGCTTAATAAGGTTACCATCAAGAATAGGTATCCTTTGCCCAGAATCGACGATCTGTTCGATCAACTGCAAGGGGCAAGTTTCTTCTCGAAGATTGACTTGAGGTCAGGCTACCATCAATTGAAGGTTAGAGATGAAGATGTGCACAAAACAGCATTTAGGACTCGTTATGGTCATTACGAGTTCCTAGTGATGCCTTTTGGGCTCACTAATGCACCGGCCGCATTCATGGATCTCATGAATCGCGTTTGCAAGCCGCACTTAGACAAATTCGTTATCGTCTTCATCGACGACATTCTCATCTACTCAAGGAACCAAGCTGACCATGAGAAGCATCTTCACTGCATACTGGAACTACTTCATAAAGAGAAGCTCTATGCCAAGTTCTCAAAGTGTGAATTCTGGCTTCGAGCAGTCCAATTTCTTGGACATGTTGTTAGTGAGCGTGGTATCCAAGTAGATCCCGCTAAAGTTGAATCTGTCATGAATTGGCAAGAGCCAAAGACGCCTACAGAAATTCGTAGCTTCCTAGGTTTGGCAGGATACTATAGGCGATTCATAGAAAACTTTTCAAGGATTGCTGCACCCTTGACTTCGTTGACACGTAAGAAGATTAAGTTTGACTGGGGTCCTAAGCAGCAGGAATCCTTTGATATTCTGAAACAAAAGTTGAGCAATGCTCCAGTACTGACATTGCCTGATGGAATAGAGGAGTTTGTAGTTTATTGTGATGCATCACACACCGGGATGGGATGTGTGCTTATGCAGAAAGGCAAAGTCATTGCCTATGCTTCACGTCAGTTAAAGGTGCACGAAAAGAATTACACCACCCACGACTTGGAGTTGGGTGCCGTTGTATTCGCACTAAAACTGTGGAGGCACTACTTGTACGGAATCAAATGTGTGATCTATTCGGATCACAAAAGCCTTCAACATCTGTTCAACCAGAAGGACTTGAACATGAGGCAACGCCGTTGGATGGAAACTCTTAATGATTACGATTGTGAAATAAGATACCATCCCAGCAAGGCGAATGTAGTCGCCGATGCCTTGAGTCGGAAGGAGAGGGTGAAACCCATCCGAATCAATGCCAAGAGCATGGAAATAAAGAACAGTTTGATGGAAAAGTTGTTAGCTGCACAGAAGGAAGCTGTGTTGGAAGCTAACTATCCTAACGAAAAGCTAGGAATAACTGAGGAGCAGCTATCTCTTAGCAAGGATGGAATTCTTAGATTGAATGGACGGATATGGGTTCCAGTTTATGGAGGACTCCGAGATGTTATCCTCCAGGAAGCCCACAGCTCTAAATATTCTGTTCATCCTGGAGCTGATAAAATGTACCATGATCTTAGAGCAAATTATTGGTGGATAGGCTTGAAGAAGTCTGTAGCTACCTATGTAGCTAAATGCTTGACGTGTGCGCAAGTCAAGGCAGAACATCAAAAACCGTCAGGTTTGCTACAACAGCCTGAACTTCCTACTTGGAAGTGGGAAATGGTAACTATGGATTTTATCACCAAGTTACCCAAGACAAGGAAAGGAAATGACACCATCTGGGTGATAGTTGACCGACTGACTAAGTCAGCACATTTCCTACCTATTAAGGAGACCTACAGCTCCGATATGTTAGCCCAACTATACGTTGATAAGATTGTAGCCTTACACGGCATACCTGTAGCTATTATCTCTGACCGAGATACTAGGTACACGTCGCATTTTTGGAAAAGCTTCCAACAATCTTTGGGCACACGTTTGAACTTTAGTACGGCATACCATCCACAGACAGACGGTCAGAGTGAGCGTACTATTCAAACGTTGGAAGACATGCTACGTGCATGTGCGATCGATTTGGGAGGTAACTGGGATAAGAACCTACCATTAATCGAATTCTCCTACAACAATAGCTACCATACCAGCATCAAGGCTGCGCCTTTTGAGGCATTATATGGTAGAAAGTGTAGATCGCCTGTTTGTTGGGCGGAAGTTGGAGAAGTCCAGTTATCAGGACCAGAGATCGTGTTCGAAACGACGGACAAGATTGTCCAGATTCGAAACAATCTCCAAGCTGCCCGGAATAGGCAGAAGATTTACGCTGATCCAAATCGTAAGGATTTTCACTTCGAAGTAGGTGAAAAAGTCCTACTTAAAGTGTCACCCTGGAAAGGAGTAATGCGGTTTGGTAAGAAAGGCAAACTAAGACCGAGATACATAGGACCCTTCAAGGTTATCGAACGTGTCGGGTCAGTTGCCTACAAGTTAAACTTACCTGAAGAGCTTAGTAGTATACACAATGTGTTCCACATCTGCAATCTGAAGAAGTGTTTCGCTAGCGAATCAGTGGTTATACCCTATACAGATGTGCATATCGATGAAAGCTTAAAATTTGTGGAAAAACCTTTGTCGATCGAAGATCGACAGGTGAGGAAGCTTCGAAGGAAGCATATACCTTTTGTAAAGGTCAAATGGGATGCCCGTAGAGGTCCCGAATTCACGTGGGAGGTTGAATCCACGATGAAAGAAAAATACCCTTACTTATTTCAGTAAATCTCGGGTCGAGATTTATTTTATGGGGGTGAGGATGTAACACCTCGGAAATTTACGTCCTATAATGTGTTGACACGTGTCATAGGTTTGAACGTGTGAAAGAAGGTTCTTGAAGGACTAAAGTTGACAAACAGTGAAACTGTGTAAAAAGAAGGGTTCAAAGTGTCAACAATGGATTAATATACTTTGCAATAACCCTACATGATGTTTATAACCTTAAACGAATAGATCATGGATCATACGAAGCGAATCGTGAAAGAAAGTGAGAGATTACAAACTACAGGGGTTAAATGTGCCAACATGTTTAAATTATACCTCTGAGTGACCTTTTGACAAACCCGAAGCTTTGTAACGATTAATTATGCTCACTATAATGTACCACAAAAATTTCATGAAGTTTCGTTATCGTATGAGCCAGTTGTGATAAAATTCGTGTGTAAGGGTTAGAAGCGTCAACATTGAAATTTAGGGCTTTTCGGGTGATCACAAAGTTACCCGAGGACTTAACAAAGTGGGTATAAGTCTTAAAGCCCCATATGTTAAATAACAAAGCTTCATATGCAAGTAGGATGGCGAAAACGACCTTTCGGGGGACCAAGGACCAAAATGCAATAAAAGAAAAACAAAAATCAGGTTTTCAGGTCCCAGGCGGCCCGCTTGGGATACGCTGAAATGGGACGCGGGCCGCGTCAGGCCTGCAGATGCGAAAAAGACAGGCAGCTGCCTGTTATGTGTTCTAACCGACTTAGAATGCAAGTTTTCGATTCTATGGGCTTGCTAAACTGGTTTTTAGCATGTAGGACACATGTTGGTCTTTTGGTAACATCTATAGACTTAGTTGTTGATCATCCGTGATGTTTGAAAATCCATAAATGACCCACATTCTCACATTCATGCACATTTCATCTTCTGGACATTCTCAAGAGCTCAAGAACTGATACAAGCTTTCCATAACATCCATTAGACGTGTGTAAGTGCTTTTGATCTTTCTAAATTCATTCATACTTAGTTTATGGCCTAGAAATCAAACCGTCGTAACTACGGTTTGACTTTTCGATAATAAATAATCGGTCCAGAGTTTAGTCGAATCAAAGGTTGTTATAAGTTGGTATTTATATGGTTAATAAACCCCTAAAAGGGCACTCACTAATTCGAATCCTAACTAGGTCGTTTATCGAGTCAAACTTCTTCCGAAAAAGTCAACAGAATTGTTATGTTTGGTTTAATGCATGATTAGCGATGTAAATGGCGTATAGCCTATTTTATCATTCTTACCAACTGAAAATAAGTATAAAAACTTGTATACGCTTGCTTGATTCGACAACTTTATGTTTAGAACCGATTCGGAACCGAGATACGCAAAAGTTTGACTTTTGCTTTGACCTCAGTTCTGACCCGATTCTTATAGGTTTAGACATGCCTTAAAGTTCCATTAGGACCTAGTTACATGTGTGTATAAGCCTCTGCGTTTATACCACTCGAATCCCTAATCGTCCGATGTTTCCGTTAAACGCCTAAATATTGACCGTAATGCCCTTATGACCATAAAACGAGATTTTTGGAAATATGAAAGTGCCATGATCTTAGTTACTGATTATTATGCATGTCCCGAAAATTTCACGTTAATCGGAGGTCTAGATTAGGAGTTATGCTTAATGACGTAATTAAGAACGCTTTTATTAATTAAACGGCGTCATTAGCATAAAACCTATCTAAACCCAATTTTTGACACCAAACCTTTTACCCACTGATGTAATATAATATTTTGGGATTTTTGAAGATTTTTAATTATTTTTAAACTGATCATAAGCTTGGATTAGCGCCTTAATTCGGTTAATACCGAATATACCCTTTTCGGCCATAAAATGAGTTTTACAAATCCTTTTGACGCCAATCCAATTGCTACTGATTTTAAATATTAAATAGAGTATTTTGAACCTGTTTAATTGATCGGGAAACTCAGAATCGTATTTTAAACCGTACGTCGCTTAAAACGGCTTTATACGCGTATTATACGCATAGTTTGGGTTTAAAACTATTTTGACAAATAAGACTTATAACCAAATGTTATAACCTGTTTAAATAAGCCATTTTACTGATGTAACCAGACCCGGTTCACAGAAACCTAATTAAATCCTTTTATAATCTTTAAAATGACCAAAATACCCCTACGGGGCTTATTAAGAGATTAAACTCGTTTGGGGCATCATGGGCGATATCCTACTGATATCACAACTTATTTAGGGCGTGTTAACTTAGGAAACCTGTTTAGGACTCTTACGGATACCCGTTACGCTTCATGCGCGTTCGGTTCGGTTTATGTAACTAGTTTACATAAATTAGCCGAAACGGGTCAAACCTTATCGGTTTTATCTCAAAATCCAGAATGTGTATCATATACCCATATTAAGCAAGTCTTCAAACTTGTCGGGTCTAAATCACATTCTATCCGGTCTTCGCTTAATCGTGCGTACGAACCGTATCTTTAAAACTAACCGGTCTAAGCGTAAGCTTAACTAAAGACCCGTTAGGATTCTAATAGGTTATTATAAACCTTCGTTCCAGATTAGGAGAACCAGTAAAAGATACTTGCACTCGCTGATTTTGAACTATACTTAGTCAGGTAAATACTTTTAACTTATTTTCCCTATACGGGCTTGGGGTACGGTATATAAAATACCGCTTGGTCGGGGCGTTGAATCTTTGATTGAATGAATGATAATGAAAGTATTGAGACGTCTCGTTTAATATTGTTTTGTTTGCTTAAAGCCTTTGGGGGGTTAATGACCGTGTCCCGGATATCCCTGGCATCATTTTACGAAATGGCCACGACCTTAGCACTCAGGTGTAGGCGTACACCTGTTAGTGTCTCATAAATAAAGTGGTGTGTTAATTGATCTTTAACCCGGCTCGACCCGGGCTACTGAACGCATAAGGAACATGTAAATCCCTACAAGTATTATATATTTAAATAATTATCCCAAGTTATAAAATATTATTTGTGCCTTGTGCCTTAAATGCATTTTCTTAAACTCTTTTCAAAATGAGTCGGTTGATCGTATTTACCCGTGTAAACTGACGTATTTTCTTAAAAAGGTTAAGTGCAGGTACTACGCGAAATAGGCTGGCTTGTCTCCTAGCATCCACATTAAGTCTCGCCAGCTTGGATGTCATAAACTGTTGAACAATTGTTTCCTTTTATTTTTTGATCTACCTGTGGATTTATATTCGACTATTTGTGATACTTAATATTACAATATCGTTTGGTTGAATTAAATCTATACTTTGCTTCCGCTGTGCATTTAAATATTGTGTTGTTTGACTATTATGTTGCCAACCACGTCACGATACTCCCCTACCGGGCCCACCGGTGACACGTGGAAATTCGGGGTGTGACACTCATGGCCTCATCACTTAACCCCTTACAGATATTACTAGTGTGCACTCACCTGTAAGACTGAATATAGTAGTCTGGATATGGGAGTATATTCTGAGGTGGTACACTCGTAAAAGTTAAGATCTTAAAACACTAAATTCGTATCCTGAATAGATTGAAATTTGTGTGAGAATTTAAGTGGATCAGTATATCGACAATCTTAGCGAATTGTTTAATTCTGAGTATGAAATCAAAGCTTAACGGTACTTGTGACTTGTCGTCAGCTGATATGATTCCCTAACACGCTCACCAAAAATATGTTTGTAAATAGTTTACATTTATTGCATTTCATTTCTGTTTAGCATTCTAGTCTAGAAACTTTATTCAAAATCCAAAAAGATTTTTCATTTCTGCTTTATTTTTTCGACAAATCAAAGTGGAAAGCTGATCTTCAGACTCACAGTTTGAAGCAGATGCAGGAAGTTTCTGAGCTGGACAGATGAGTTGGGAACTTATTATGTTAAACCTATGAAAATGAAAAGTCAAAACAAGTTTATTAAGTTGAAACTTGTAATTTTCAGAAAAATGTTTGAAAATGTTGAACAAAAGTCAGTTTTTGTTTCGTTCCGAGTCAACCAAGGTCATTAAGTTGGACTTGGTAGACAAATTAAGTGCCTAGGGTCATTAACTTGGACCTAGATACTTAAGTGGATTATTAAAAACTGATAAAAACAACAAAAGAAGTCGAAAAGTGAATAGATTGTAATGTCAGATTCTTGAGAAGCAGGAAACAATTTTGAACCTGTGATAGCAGCAAAGCAAGATCCCCATGGCTAAGTCTGAACAAAGTTTGAGCTAGGTCCCAGCTTGTTGAGAGGGGGAGTCTAAAAGTTTCTGTATCAACATTCAAGGGGGAGTTTGAAGATTGTGAAAGCCAGATTCGAGTACTAGCTGCTGATTCTGTTAGAGAATGAAGAATGCTTACAGTGTCAAATATTTCTTTTGAAAGAAAGAGAAGACTGATCAAGACTGAAGACTTGATGCCGAAGACTTTGTCAACATCCAAGGGGAGTCTGTTGGTGCATAAATGTCTGTTAACTTTGTCTTGTATCGAGTCATGTGTCTAGATAGGATAGAATGGAGCTCGGTATTCTAGAAACTAGGGTTTTAATGTAATTGGATCATTTCGCACGAAATGATAGATTCCATTTCGTACGGAATGCCAATCCTATAAATACCGAGCATGCCATGTCATTTGTAACGATCCGGATTTTAGAGCCGAGGTGCTGCCAAACTGTCAAGTGATCTATATTGCTTTGAAATCAATAAACAAGTTATTATAAACGTGAATCAAGCTGTAATTAAGTTCGTATCATTGATTCCGCCTTTGATATGGATTAAAACTCTTCTGATTGACTCATTTAGGTTGTACAACAATCCTACATAATAACAAAACTGAACTAAAGGAAGCTAAGGACACTTACAAAGGGTCCTAGCTTTAATCCTTAAACTAGAGGGAACTTCCTTTTGTATCAGGAATCTCAATAATGCCCAAGAAAGCTTGAACTTAGAGAGAAGATTGAAAATTTGAAGTGAGCAAGGAAGTGAGGCTGATCAAGGCTCTATTTATAGTTGAAGGAGCTGAATTAGGATCATTCCATGTGTTCTAGGATGTTTTAGGATGTCCCCAAGTGTCCTAGAGGTTTATCAAAACCGTTAACAGGTTGCTGGTATCGAATTCAGGTTGCAGAACTGGTTTGTTTGGGGAGCAAGGTTGCATGCTGGCAGCTGCCAGTTACTGCTGTAAAATGGTCCCTCCCGCGAGTCGCGACAGGTGTAGGGGATCCTATCATGACACGCCTGTGAAGCCAAAACCAAAACTTTTGTTTTTGTTGACAAGTTTGGTCCCTGCACTTTCATAACTTCCATTTTTCACATTTCCAGCACTAGGGGCCCTTAAATTCAGGTTTCAAATGTTCTTGGGAATAAAATCAAGTACCATTAAGTTCCGGATTCGTTAAAATGGTCTCCCAGGAGTAGAATTGTCATATTGACACTTTCAACCCTTCTTCTTGGAATTTGCGGATTTAATCATATAACGGTATCGAAACCTCGTGAATTCATCATTAGGTATTCTTAAGAGGATAATCAAACATTACGAAGCCCCGGGTTCGTTAAAAGGTCACTCAGTAGTAAGAATTAACATGTTGACACTTTTAACCCCTTAGTTTTGTAAACTTTCAATTTCTTTCACAAACGGCTTCTTGCATTCAATAATTTACTCGTTAAAAAATACAAACATCATGTGTGGTCAATCAGAGGCACAAGTTTGGCATGTTGACACTTTTAGTCCCTTCGCATACGTATTTTCATCGTTTGAGAACTTTAGTCCTTGTAATTCAATCTTTCACATATTTAGGGTTTAGGACACGTGTCTTCACATAATTGGACACGTTTTTACGAGGTGTTACAGTTCTGGAGGTGGTGGAGGTTGTTCCTCCACTGGTAGTGGTGGCGGTGTGACCACCTGGAAGTGCGGCTCCTCGGAAGGAGGCTGTGGTGGGGTGTTGTTATAGGAAGGAGTGTTTACAAATTTCCACTGCCCCCACCAGTCGGCATAATTATCGGGACCTTGATAGGGAGATCTCACAAAAGAAGAACCACTTGAAATATCATTGGGATGCGTGGGCGTCCCAGAAGGCGGCATTTCTGGATCTGGGTCTTCATCCATATCCATGTTTTCGGGATAGTGGTCTTCAGGTCCCAATGGGTTAAACCACGCTGGAGAGTTAATGTAATCGTCAAGGTCAAAGTGACCCTGAGAGTAGGAGTAGTGAGAGGAATGATGAGAAGAATGGTGTGAAGAGTTGTGAGAATGGTGTGAGTGCAGCAAATGCTGTGAGTGATGAGAATGTTGGGGCTCCTCTGGTTGTGGTGCTCCAAGGGAATGATTGTAGGACGGCGAAGTGCTTAGTGAAATAGATCGCCTCGCGTGCTCAAGTGAATGCCTCCAATCGTCGTAAGGATCAGAGCAGAATGATGTCGAAGGCGTGCGGCGATGAGAGGGTCCTGCTTTGCTGGATGGTCCTCCTCTCATAGGACCTTTTCATTTACCTACTCTGACACGTGGCGGCATCTTTTTATGTGAACCTGTCAAAAACAAGAAAACAACATATATAAACCAAATAAAGATTAAGAGTAATCCTAGGTCATTTTCCTAGACTCGGAAGTCTAAGGAATGTGCTACTATGTCATTGAGATTAAACACAAAAGGCTAGTGTTTAATTCCCTCAGTTGGCTCTGATACCAACATGTCACACCCCGATATTTCCACATATTCCGGTGGGCCCGGTGGGGAGTATCGTGACGTAGTTGTTATCATCATAGACAATTAAACACAGTTATAGCACAGCGGAAGGCTTGGAAGGTAAAATTACTATTACAACCCAAAGTGTTCAAAGTACGAAATAAAAGAATATACAGGCGGTTGTAAAAGGATCCACAGGAGGATCTTAAAAAACACAAAAACGAAGTTCAACAGACTTAAGGCGTCTAGGGACTTGCAAGATCCTCTTATTTATATGCCAAGTAGCTCCAGCCTATTTACGTGAAGTACCTGTCACTTAATCTTTGGAAAATACGTCAGTTTTCACTGGTAAATACAATTAACTTACTCTTTTGAAAACATTTATGAAAATTTGTTTAAGTGCTTGAAGCACAAAAATTCTTTTATGACTTGGTACAATTTCATTTAAAATCTTGTATACAGATTTAAATGTTGGTCATACATTTGGGGCCGATTTGGAAACCAGCCATGATTAACTGACTCACCACTTATAAAACCTACAAAGGAGTTATCCCCAAGTTGTGGGTAATTTATTATTTAGCATTTGCATCTGTCGGGTGTATGCCTACACCTCGTGCATAGGTCATGGCCATTAATAACTTAAATGAGCCGAGGATATCCAGGACACGGTCGTTAACCCCCAAAGTTTATGTTATCAAACAAAACAGATTAAAACGGGTTATGCAGATTTATTAAATAACAATCCGACAAATGATCTCATACCCGACCAAGCGGTAATCATTTACCGTATCCCAAGCCTGTATAAGGGAAAATAAGTTAAAAGTATTTACCTGAGTTAATAATGCAAGAAATGCTACTCAGCCGTATGTTACTAAGACTTTATGCAAGTATCTTCTACTGAGGCTACTTAATCTGAAATGAAGGTTTTATTAACCTATTAGGATACTAACGGGTCTTATTTAAGTCAAGGACTTAGACCGGTTAGTTTTAAGGTTGCTTTACGGTACGAAACGCTAGATTAAGCGGTAACCGGACTTAGACCGTGTTGGTGCACTCATTGTCTGTTAACTTCGTCTTTAACAAGTCTTATGTCTAGATTGAATGAATGAGCACACAATAGGTTAGAAATTTAGGGTTTTACATGTTAATATAGGGTGTTTCGCTTGAAAGGATATCATGTGCAGTTCAAGCGAAACCAAGTGATCAGAGTTCGCTTGAACTGATGTTTTTCATGTTCAAGCGAAACCCATTTGCTTGTCATGTTCAAGCGAAACCTGATCTGTATATAAATAGGAGTGTGTGTGTCATTTGAAGCGATACTGTTCATTTGTATAGAGTCGAGGTAATGTCGAATTTTTGTCAGAATTCATTGTAAAGACTCGCAATCAGTAATAGAAAGAAAGATTAAGAAGAAACAAGTTGTTGTGACTCCGTTTACTTTGATTCCGCCTCTGTAAACGAAGATGAGCTGCTTTACTGACGTTTAGGGTCACGAAACCGATCCAACAAGTGGTATCAGAGCTCAGGACGAGGAGTTCATACCATAGCAGCTTGATTCTACCGGATTTTCTCATTTCTACTCACTTCTTCTCATACTTTTCTGATTTGAACGTGTTCTAACGGTTGAAATGGCCTGATTTTCACATATGTTGTGTAAAACATAGTATTAACAAATCCTACAAAGAATCAGATCAAAATTCGGATTAAAACTGATATAAAATGGCATAAAACAGTGTTTCGCTTGAAACTGTTCTTCGTAGTTTCGCTTGAAAATCTCAAGCGAAACATCTTTAAAATACACCTTTCGCTTGAAATTTCAAGCGAACTAGGACGTTTCGCTTCAAAAGGCCGTGTTTCGCTTGAATTGCTTGATCTTGTTGCTTTCGCTTGAAGTCATTTTACTTCAAGTGGTTTCGCTTGAATCTGAATTTTTCAAAATCAAGAAAGTTCTAAGTGTTTGTTGATTTTTCAGGTACGTACGAGATGGATGATCTATTCCTGAATCCGTTCAGTGATTTGTTTGCCTTTGCTGGAAATTCTGGAGACGATACTTCTTCTAGCAACAACAATGAGAACACGACGAATACGAAGAAAAGTTTATCGGATGCCTTAGGTGTGGAAAGTGCATACGGAACCTATAACAAACCCCCAAAGTTGATGGCTATCGAAGAATACAGTCGGTGGGCCAAGAAGTTTGAAGAATGGTTGAAAGCTTGGAAGAGTTTAAAAAATGGATACAATGATGAAGGCAAAGATGGTGAAAGCTTAACATCAGCTGAGGAAATAGAATCGTTTGTTGCAGAGCAAAAATGCATCGCATTGCTGTTTCAGTCTGTTCGAGAAGATATAATATCATTGATCGAGTACAAGAATTCTACAGATCTCTGGAAAAAGTTAAAAGCTAAATGTTTGGGAAGTGCAGAAATTGTGAAAAACAAAAAGAAACTTCTCAGAAAAGAATTTGATTTATTTGGTTGTTTAAAAATTGAATCAGTTTGTAAAATGATTGAGAGGTTTGGGCACTTAAAGCTGGAGCTGGCGAGACATGAAATTTTCTATTCTCAAGAAGAGCTAGTCGACAAATTGTTTGATTCATTGCCAGATGAGATGAATTGGCAATATTTTGCCTTAATGTTGAAGAATACTATCAAGCCGCCAGAAGTGTTGATTGTAGATTTGCTGATCGAAAGACTAGAAAGTCACGAGCTGGAGTTAAGGAAAACACACAAAGTCAATCACTCGTCTTATCAACAGAACTTGGATTTGTATTATCCAAAAAGCATGATGCCAAAGAATACACCTCCCAAGACAGCTTTTTCCGCTGAGAATTCCAACACTTCTAGTAAAGAAAGTCAAAGGAGTGGATTTCACAGTGGTTCTTCGTCATATTTAAGACAATCAGATGGAAAGAATCTATTTCAATGTAATATCGCTGTAGACTTAAAGAACGCTCAAAACTTCAGCGAGGAGTCGGCAAAACAACAAAACCGGTTTTCTTAGCATCTGTGCTAGAATCGTATGAAAGCCTTGTAGCAGGGAAGATAGGCAACACCAACCTGACAAAAGAAAACTACGATCAGATTGATCCTGAGGAGATGGAATTGATCGACATAAGGTGGTGTATGACCAGTGCAGTTCGTCGAGCACAGCGTTTCATGGAGATAACTGGAAGAAAGTCTATTGGTGGACCATCCACCAAGTTGGGTTTTGATAAGTCTAAAGTGACGTGTTTCAAATGTAAACAGAAAGGTCACTTTAAGCGTGAATGCCGAAATGCTTATGCTGATGAGTCTGAAAACCCGTTAAGAGAAGACTACTACAAGAAAGCGATCTATCATCAGAACAGATCGGAGCCGCCAAGAATGAAGCAGCTTGAGGATAACAAAGAGAAATCTAGAGGTCTTGCTGTAATTCACGACGATGAAGGTTTTAACTGGAGCGAGTTGTTACCTGAGGAGGATGCGGTTGGATATGCTTTCATGGCAAAAACTGAGCCTAAACCTTGGAAAGACAACAGAAATGAAGAAGAGAAGTATAAGTACAGAAAGATGATAGCTCAGAACAGAATGATCAGAATATCTGCTATCTATCTTGAAGCAAAAAGAGCGAGGAGATGGGATCCAGACAGAGAATGTTATCTTGACCCCATGGGAAGCATTGCTATTGATGATAAGACTCTCGATCTTGAAACCATAACTAAAGAATTGGCTGAAGAAGATGAGTATTGGCAAAGGAAATGGTGGGGAAGCGAAGAAGAGAAGAAGAAAGAAGAAAAAGAGAAGTCAAAGAAGGTTGATACAGGAATCATTGACACGACTCAAGAATTGAATGCTGAAAACATGGGAAAGATGGCTGACAAGGTGCTGGCTGCTAAAGCGCTAGAGGTAGACTCTAAATCCATCTCTGAGTCTAAAAGCCAGGTCAGTTTAAAAGCGTCAACGACTGAGTCAGGTAAGAAAGACAGTGGTGATGTTGACTGCAAAAATTGCATCAAAGAGTGCAAAGTTTGTAGTACAAACACTTATCTCAAAGGTAAGAAGATTGATGATCTGACTGCAAAAGTCAGAAGCGTTGAGGATCAAATCCTTAACCGTGATAAAATGTTGAAAGCTTCAACAGAAAGATTAAAAGAATTATACCCTTATACAATTATCAACTTAGGGTATGTCTCATTTGTTTAAAAGTCACACCCTTTAGTTCATTTTACTCACACCATTTCATTATATACTAGAATGAAAAGTCGCGACTTTTAAAGAACCACACACACATACCCCTTTGTTTGGGTTGTCTCTCTAAAATGAAAAGTGGCGACTATTAAAAAACTACACATACATACCCCTTTGATTAACACATAGTTACCAACTTAAGGTATGAATCTATTCGTTTAAAAGTCGCATTTGTTAAAATTATCCCTCCATTTAAAAGTTGCCTTACCAATCGTCACACCCTTTAAAAATATTCTCTCCTTACTAATCGACACACTCTTTAATAATCTCGATATTTCTTATGACACTCCATACCCTATTAAAGAGTTAAAGGAATTAAATTAGTTGCATTGTCAAACACCGCTTCAACTTTCACGAATCGACACACCTTTTTTGATCATCTCAACCCTTCATGCTTCATTCCATACCCCGCTTAAAATATTAAAGAAATTAAAGTAAATAAATTCCATTGTCAAATTCCGCTTCAACTGTAACCAATCGACACATCATTTAATTGATTCTGAATCTTTGATGCACCAACATGCTAACCGACATGCCGTTCGAAGTTGATAACTAAGCCGCCGTGCCGGTCGAAAAAAATATAAGCATCCGGAAAGACATTCTATCGATGGTTACCTTACATTTGATAGCCTAACCGACATGGCGTTCGGAAAAAAAAAAAAAACCAAACCAACACGTCTTCTCCGCCACCGTTCCCCGTCCACCGTTTAACATTCTACATAACCCTCACCGCCTGCATATTCACAGAATAATTTCTCAACCAAGATGATCGATGAGGCTAAAGATTTTAGACGGTTACCACCACAAACATCAGGTATAGTAAACCAAAATTGCGATGAATAATATATATGTATCGGAGAAACAAGAATTATACAGATTACGTGATATTACTATCTCATTTAGTCGATTACAATCTCGATTTGTTGTGTTTCAATTTTATAGGATTAGATGAGTTCTTCATGTTGATGTTTTCGTATACGAATTAGTAAACCTGTCGGACCTGGGATTGGTAATGTCGGCTCTTAGTACCCGGGTCAGTGATCCAACCAGGATTTTGTGAATTTTTGTGTTGTTGCAAAATATGTAAGATGGAGAAGTGGTTTAGAAAGACGAAATCTCACCGAACGGATTTAAAAGATCTCCCGGAATAATAGTTGCAGAAGATGTTTTAATGCATGCCGGCGAGGTTTGATTTTAACCCCTTATTTTGTGAACTTTTTAACACAAAATAAGTAAATAAAATAAACTAATATTTATTTATATGCTTAAAAATAAAAGCCATAGGCCATAAAACTTACAGATTTTGTCAAGTCCTAATGAAGATATGCCTCGGCATCTACTTAAATATGTTTTAAGAATCCTTTTGTTGATAATTATTTTGTGTAGATAGCATGACATTTTTCTCATTTTATAACTTTATATGTGGAAAAACTTAGGAGCATTGTCAATTTTACAAAAACAAATTTGAATCAACACAACTTAGGCCAAATTGATACTTAGGTGACCTTTAAAGTTGTTCAAATATCTGGATGGCTTTTTGTCAGTGAACAAATACGACTCATTTTTAGTAAACGGCAGAATGGGTCAGTTTGAGTAGTGCCAACCCACAAGCATTATTTCTGAACTTATAAGGATATAACGGGTTGAATAATAATTTTATCTATTTTTAGTAAGCCATTTGAAGGTTTTATGCCTTTGAATACATTATGGATGACTTTCAATGGGCAGGGTTGTTACCGGGTTAAAATCATCGGTGTTAGTGGGTTTGGTAGAATACTTATACCGTAAAAGGGTGGGGGTTCTAGGTGAGATTGGTGTGTGTCTGGGTTCACAAAATTGGGTCAGTGTCCATTGAGTTCTACAGAGGTAGCTTTTGCCATATGTATTCTGCAGCAACTCTCACATATTATTGTCCACAATTGCTGTAATATAGTATTGGACTATTGCCTATTTGCCTGCAAGTTACTGTTATAAAATCTTGGTACAAAGAAGGGGCTAGGTCGCCACCTCAGTCCCATATCAATCAGAGGTGGCGAAATTAAGTTTGGCTACAATTAAATTCCCCTACGAACTGTTTAGGAGATTTTTGTCGGGGTTGTTATCATTTCCATGTTATTGTCGGAGCTTTAGTTTTCACCTTATATTCTGTTTAGCAAGATACCTAAGTAAAAAGGTTTTATACTGTTAAGTGTCTTACCTTCGGTGGGTAGTGACTATATTCTTGGTTGTATTTCATGGTCAGCTAATGGCTGGACTTCAAATGTAATGATTTGATTTTATGTTGGTTGATTTGGCTACCAAAAAAAGTTATTTTAACGGCTTTTTTTTTTCTTTGAAAGTTGCCCCTTTTAAAAAACCACTGATTTATACAAATGATTTGTATACATATATAGTTGCACCTTAAAAAACCACCAATTTATACAAATGATTCATACATTTCTTTAATTATGTGTTACTTTAAAAATGTATAAATTTTAAAACCTGTATTACTTAATCTTTATTTTCTAAAGAGAAGACCCAAAATGTTTTACTTAAACTTAAGCATTTTTTTCATCTGATACTAAAACTTTCATAATCAACGACCCGCCGCAATGCGCGGGGTGGCGTCAACTCTTTATATATTAATTTTGTATCTTAAAGATCCCAGGTTACGTTTCATGGCGTAGCTAGCTGTCAAGTAGGCTCGATGTTTAAATTAAAAAGAAAAAGAGAAAATATGAGGAATTATGGATTTGGTATATATTTCGTTTAGTGTTTGATCTTTACATCAACTATAATTATCATATCTGAAACCAAATACATCCCAAAAGTTGATATTTTATATTGTCTAAACTAAAAACTAAACCGGACCCAAACCGTTTGATTAACAGGTTTGGTATAATCGAATGAATTTGGAAGGCCAACATGAAATGGATATATACAATATTTTTTGGATGTGATAATGTATAAGTACTACGTTTTCTTATGTACAAATTAAGTTGATTTGCTTTTTGAAATAAATGTTTTGCATAATGAACATCCCGCCGCAACGCGCGGGTTAACGTTAACCTGTTATATAACAATACAAAAACTAACTTGAGTCGTGAGTTTACAACGCAACCGTTTGAAAAGAAATGACCAACTAATGTGCCGTTTGAAAAGAGAGAACCAAACCGGCGCACCTTTTCCGGTTGTTTAGCATGGAAATAAGAAAACCAACATGCCTTTTAAAATAACCCTACGCACCTTTTCCGGAAACCCAAACCACAAATAACTATTTTTGTTTCAGAGAGAACTGCCCTCATCAATTTATCAAAGAAAGGATCAATTGAAACCCAAAAACCGTCATCGAAAGAACGATTGGAAAATAGTTTCCCGGCGAAGATCTCCGGCAAGTCAGAAACGAAATCGAAAATAATGGTTCAGTCACAATCCCTTCACGTTGAACGTTTTTTTCTGCTTTGAAACAACATCAAAACTTTGATTTCAAATCAAGCGAAGTTTTAAAGTATAAAATTCGGTTCAAAGAATTTCGAATAATAGAACGAAAACAAAATCAAGTTTCATTTTTTAAACACGTATTAGATTAAGGAACTAGACTCATAAGTGAATCTGATCATCAAAGGATTCAAAAACGAAAGAATTGAAAGAAATCGTTGGAAGATCAAAAGGGACGATCTATAGTAGTTTTATTTTTGGTTAGTTTGACTTTTTGAAAGTCAACTTAAAGGACGATCTTTCTCATTCTTTGAAGATATTATTTCTTAACTATTTTTATTATCAAAGTATAAGTTAGCAATTTGAATATTGTTTGTATATATTCTTTTAGTCCTTGAATAAACAATCTTCGTATGAAATTAAAATGGGTAGTCATAGAAACAGCATTTTATACGCATGTTTTTGAAGGAAATATGTTCTTAAAACTAAACTGTTCAATAAACAATCGTCCACGAGTGATCAAGAAGCCGCAAGTCAGTATCATCGTTGATCTACCATGGTTGGCGTCTCTCATGTAAGTTACTTTATTGTTCCCTACTTTCAGTCCATGTACATTACTGATCCGCCATGGTTATGTATCAAGACGAACCTTCTAACGAATATTACGATTCCGACGAGGGTGGGTTTAGGAAACGCATGCCCTCCGACGTTAGCAAGTTGTTTGGGTTCTCTATGACCGACAATCATCCGGTCACTCATTGGTTTTTTTAGTTGGATGCATTGTGGATATGGCTGCCATGGAGTACAATGACCGATTCCGTGTGGTCAATGCTGCGGCGACCGCAAAAAGGTGTGGCTGTAGCATGTAGCGGCAACGAGAGTGGTGTCGATGGCGATGGTATAGATGCGGTACCCAGAGACGGATGATTTTGGTGGATTTGCGGTGTTCCGGTTGTGGTGGTGACGGTTAGGGATGAGCTCGGTCCGGTTCGGTACCGAACCGGTACCGGTACCGAAAATTCTCAAAAGTTGGTACCGGTACCGGTACCGAATATTCCCGGTTCGGTACGGTTCGGTACCGGTATTTGAGGGTAAAAACGAGTAAAATACCGGTACCGAACCGGTACCGTACCGGACCGGTACCGAACCGGTACCGAAAATGTCTAAAGTGGGTACCGAATCGGTACCGAAAAGGTACCCGGTTCGGTAAATTCGGTACCGGTACCGGTTCGGTACCGGTACCGGGTCCATTTTGCTCATCCCTAGTGACGGTGATGGTGTGTGTTTTGGTGGTGGAGAAGAGAGTGAGAGATATGTAGATGGACAACATTGAGGCGTTTCACTCAATCGACCATGGTTTCTCTCTACCATAAGGGAAAAATGGATAGACAAAGTTTAGAAATATTAGAAATAAATGCAAAATATAAGAACCATGTAATATATATATTATGTAATATAATCTATGTTAGTGAACTATTTTATTTTTTACACATATAAAAAGTTATATACTAACGTAAAAAAGACAACTAAATAACTAATATATTAAATGTAATCCACATAATATTAAAGGTAGTTTATTTTTAATATTTTACTTCAGTTTAAATTGTTTTTTATTTTTAATATTTTACTTAAATTTAAATATTAATTTTAGTAGTTTTTCATGACATTCATAATCAACCAATAATTTACGTTTTAAATATTGTGTAATCATTTATTTAATATATATTTATTGTTGGGTTGATGTTCATCGTGTGAATCGTAAGTTTCTATAGTTTGGTTTGTTTTCCTTGGTGATCTTTTTTTTAATCCATGTTTCAATTACAACTATTTCACATCATGCAAAAAGTGTATAACGCAGAATAAAAAAAGCCAAAACCTACAAATAACATAATTAAACCTCCGCCGCAAAGCGCAAGGAGGGACACATATCATGTATTGACACCAAGGACATTTTCATTCAACATCCCGCCGCAACGCGCGGGTTAGCGTTAACTCGTTAACTAACAAAATTGAAAATGATAAAATTGACCAAGAAAAGGTTAGGAAAGAAAATGAAAAGTTAGTTCTTGAAAATCGTCAGATCACTGAAAAATTTGAGAAGCTTAAAAGCACGGTTAAAAACAATGATGATAGAAACGGTAAAACATACAAAGAAAATTGTCATTTGCAAAGTGTTTTGAGAATTAAAGAAGAATTAATCAACAAACAATTGGATGAGATTGCTAAGTTGAAGCTTCAATTTGAAGAAGCTAAGATTGAGAATGAACGTATCAATTTGAAATTGAACAGTTACAGCTCTGCAAGCTTTGTTTTGCAACACATTGTTCCCAAACCCATTGGGAAAAACAAAGCAGGCGAAGATGTATACTGTGATGGAAATGGGGTCGGGTTTCATCAAGTTCCACCACCAGTTCTAGACAATTATTCGAAAAAGCAATCTGGGTTGGTTAATCTTAAAGATGAAAATGAAGTGAAACTTCCTAATTCAATTGATGTGACATTTTTTTCATCATCATCTGATGATAGTGTTCAGACAGAGATTGTTAAAAGCACAGCTGAAAGTGTTTTGATGTCTGATTCAGCTGAAGATGATGAGTGTTTTCTGGACAAATACATTCCGAAATAAAAGTCCAAAAACAACTTAAATGAAGAACCTACTCTTGTCATGTACAAGATGTCGGGATCGGATAAGTTGTATTCGGATTCTGAGTTTCCTCTGGAGAATGTAAATGTTTCAAAACTAACAAATGTTTTCAAATTGGTTGAAGTTGAGTTGTCAGAAGTGAACAGTTTGAGTCAAACAAAGAGACAAATGAATTTTGAGAAAGATAAAGCTTACTACAAAAAGCCTGTTGTTCCAACACGTTTTTATAATAACAATCGAAACAATTGGTCGGGTGGTTATCAGGGTGGTAAGAGTTATCAAAAGAGAAATGTTGAAAACAAGAAGTTTGCTGAGAAGAAAGTGTTTGCGAACAGTTCGAGTTCACTTTCTGATGAAGAGAAAAAGATTTTTTCAAAATCAAATGAAGAGTTCTTTGAGGAGAGGGCCTCAAAACCTCAGTCTAAAGGCACAAGTCGAGTAGTTGATACTCGTACATGTTTTAGATGCAACAAAGTTGGTCACATTGCAAGAAATTGCACCAACTTCAAGCCTAAGACTGAAGTTTTTGAGAATCAAAAGAAGAAGGTTGATGCAAAAGGAAAAGCTCCATTGGTTGTTGAGAAAATTTTGAAAAATGAGAAATCAAAAGTCAAAATTGAACCTGTTAAGAATGTGGTAACTAAAAATGACAAATTTTATAAACGGGTTGCTTCATCTCAACAAACATGGAAGCCAAAAGTTGTTGAAAAACCAAAGGTTTCAGAGTCGGAAAAACAATCGTCTTCTACCACACCGGTAAAGATGAATGTTCCTTTGGATTATTATGAAAAGTTGGAGAAACAATCTTCTACTCCACCAGAGAAGAAGAATGTTCAAAAGAAAAATCAACCAACCGGTCAACTTAAGATAGATGAGTTTTTCTTATACAAAAAGGTTGAGGTTGGATCTGAAGAAAGCTTAAAAATGAATGATAAAAATTTTCCGCCACTTTACACTACAAAAACTCACATTAAAGTCCAGTTACCTGAGTCGAAAGAGGCTTGGGTAGTATCAAAATCTCACTAAAATTTTGGACTTGCCGGAGCTTCCTAGTTGGTAATTGTGAAGCAGGAATCAGCATCTTTATTGAATTGTTTGTGATATGTGCAGGATCTTCCGAGAGATATTTCACGTTGGATTATGGATAGTGGAGCATCTCGACATATGACAGGGAAGACTGCATTGTTGTACGATGTTAGAAATATAAATGGAGGTTATGTTTGGTTCGCTGGAAATCAAGGAGGTCGAATTGTTGGGGAAGGAACGTTATCCAATAGGATTGTTACGTTTGAAAGAGTTAACTACATTGCTGAGCTGGAGAATAATCTGCTAAGTATCTCGCAGATATGTGACAGGATGTATACCACTCACTTCACAGACAAAGAATGTTTGATCTTGAAGCCAGGATTTGTTGTTCCTGAGGAATAGATTATCATGAGGGCACCTAGAGTGAATGATCTGTACGTGTTGGATATGAGCGTAGCTACTACAACCACGGGTCAAGCACATTGTTTTGTGACTAGAGCAACAGAGAAAGAATCGAAGTTGTGGCACCGGAAGATGGGTCATATACACCTGAGGAAAATGAATCACCTGGTGCACAATGACTTAGTTCTTGGTGTTAATATCAAAGGATTTCATCTGGAAGGGGAGTGTATTAGTTGCATCAAAGGCAAGCAGAAGAAAAAGTCACACCCTAAAAAGCAAGTCAATTCAGTTTCCAGACCGTTAGAGAGACTACATATGGATCTGTTTGGTCCAGTAAACGTCAAAAGTATTACAGGGGATCTCTACTGTCTTGTGGTTACTGATGATTATTCCAGATTTTCGTGGGTGTCATTCTTGAAGTTGAAAGATGAGACGTTTGACAGTTTGATGGCGTTGTTCAGAAAGATTGAAAATCTGTACCAAAGGCGTATCAAAAGAATTAGAAGTGATAATGGTACTGAATTCAAGAACAACAAGATGGAAGAATTTTGTGATGAAAGAGGTATATTGCATGAGTTTAGTGCTCCGTACACACCGCAGCAGAATGGAGTTGCAGAACGTAAAAACAGGACACTAATCGAAACGGCTAGAACAATGCTTGCTGATTCAAAGCTACCGATAAATTTTTGGGCAGAAGCAGTTTCAGCAGCATGCTATACGCTTAACAGAGTTCTCACTGTCAAGAAATTCAACAAAACATGCTTTGAGTTGATCAATAACCGCAAACCAAATCTGAAGTATCTTGAACCGTTTGGGTCACCCTGTACTGTTCTATAGCCTTTTGGAAAGTTTGGTCCGAAGAGTATTGAAGGCATATTCATAGGTTATGCAAGTCCGTTACGACGAGTCTTCGTTCCAAGTTTGAAGCGGATTATTGAAGCTCCCAATGTTGATTGTCAAGGTTATACAATGCCGCCGCAGAATCCTGGAGATTCATGGCGTTTTCATTACGACAAGTTGTGGGATTCGTTTGACATGATGGAGGAACCAGAAGAAGAAGAAGATTTCTTTGATGAGTTGGATATTTTGCGAGAGTATGAAGAATCGCAGGAAAAGTTTCCAGATGAGTATTCAAGAAGACCGAGAAAAACTTCAAATGACGATGAAGCAGGTCTTAGCAATGCTGGAGAACATGATGATGACCAACAAAATGAAGTTGCTCAAGATAATCAGACGGCACAAAATGATAATCAAGAATCTGAGAACATGCCAGTATTTGATCGTGGTGATTCAGATTCTGAGGGGGAGCAAATTCAGTTTTCAAGTCAAACAAATCCAGTCAGTGAACAAGGTGCAAATCAGAATGTTACGAATCTGGAAGGCGATGTAGATGTTCCAGGCGAAGTGATGCCACGAACTCTTACATATCATCCAGAGGAGTTGATCATTGGAGAATTGCAAACAGGCGTCCGCACTAGAAGACAGCTTGATCAAGGGCTTACATGTTTTATACAAAAGTTGCTCCTTTACAAACTGAATTCTCATTGAGTTGTTTTATTTCGCAGATTGATCCGAGAACTTACAGAGAGGCGCTTACTGAAGATTCTTGGGTCAATGTGATGCAGGAGGAACTAAGCCAATTCGAAAAGCTGGGAGTGTGGAAGTTAGTGGATTTACCTGATGGTTAGAGGAAGATAAACACCAAGTGGGTGTTCAAGTGTAAGAGAGACGATATAGGAGTTGTTGTTCGTAACAAAGCTCGACTCGTAGTCCAGGGTTTCAGTCAGCAGGAGGGTATAGATTTTACTGAAGTGTATGCTCCTGTAGCTCGACTAGAAGCGATCAGAATCTTCCTAGCATTTGCGTCTTGGAAAAACTTCAAAGTATATCAGTTAGATGTCAAATCGGCGTTTCTTTACGGAAAGGTAAAAGAGGAGGTATATGTCGGTCAGCCACCGGGCTTTACCGATCCACATCACAAAGACAAGGTTTACTTACTGGATAAGGCGCTGTATGGTTTACACGAGGCCCCGAGAGCTTGGTATGAGACACTGTCTCAACACCTGTTAGCCAACAGCTTCATCCGTGGAAATGTGGATGCCACTCTCTTCACCAAAGTAGTCGATAGTCATCTTCTGATAGTTCAAATATACGTGGACGACATCATATTTGGGTCAACAAATGAAAATTTGTGCAAAGATTTCGAAAGAGTAATGAAGCAGAAATTCGAAATGTCATCGATGCGTGAGATGAAATTCTTTTTGGGACTGCAGGTTGATCAATTACCCAAAGGAATTTTCATACATCAAACGAAGTATGTTCATGATATCTTGGAGAAATTCGGGATGTCAGGTTCTACTCCAGCTTCCATCCCATTAGCAACGAATCATGGGATAAACCCTGATCTCACCGGAGAGAAGGTAGATGAAACGATGTATCGTTCCATGATCGATTCGCTGATGTATTTGACAGCTTCAAGACCCGATATTATGTACCCAACCTGCCTCGCAGCAAGATTTCAATCTAACCCGAGAGCTTCGCATATGGTGATTGTGAAAAGGATATTACGCTACCTGAAAGGAACTCCATCATTGGGGTTGTGGTATCCAAGAGAAGGCGATTTCACGCTCGAAGGTTATTCCGATTCCGATTTCGGATGCTGCAAAGTTAATGCTAAATCAACAACAGCAGGGTGTCAGTTTTCCGGATCACGATTGGTCACCTGGCAATGCAAAAAGCAAGCCTCTGTGGCTTTATCCACATGTGAAGCGGAGTATGTATCTGCTAGCAGTTGCTGCTCTCAGATCTTGTGGATCCAGCAACAGATGCGCGAGTACGGTTTGCAATTTCTAAACACCCCTATCTTTGTTGATAATGAGGCAGCGATTAACATTACGAAAAATCCAGTTCATCACGCTAAAACCAAACACATTGAAATTCGTCATCACTTCATTCACGATTGTTTCGAGAAGAAGTTGATACGAATTGAGAAAATCCACTCTGACGAGCAAAAAGCTGATTTACATACCAAAGCTTTTGATAAAACACGTTTTCAATATTTGCTAAAATTGAATGGTATGAAGCTTTTATCGATGTTGGAAGAGATTATTGGTGTTGATGAAGGAGACATTGTAGATGATGTTGAGAAGCAATCTGCAATGGTTTGTCGATTTTTTACTTGTTTTGGTATTTAGGGTGAGTATAGGGTAATATTTTCAGAAAATACAAAAACAATAAAAAATGACAAAAATACAAAAACATGAGATATTTTCAAAATCCAAAAACAATAGAAAATTGGAAAAGAGCTTGTGTAAAAAGGGAAAATGATAGTACATCGGCTTGACAGTTACGGTATGCTAAAGAAATGGAATGTTTAAATGCATTAAACAGTCTCGCTGATGATGTGCCGATAGGTTTTTACACATTTAGTAGGTTTGTTCGGGATATAAATCTAAATCTTTACTTACTTATTTCGTGGGGAACACTACCTGGATATATATGTAACCCCTGAAATCTTGTTTGAAAGATTCCTTTTTCTGATATACTAGGTCTTTATACTCAGTGATATCTGGGGTATTATTCCGGGACTTCTACTGAATGGAAGTTCTGACCTAGTCCCCGAATAATACTTTCTGCAATGCTTGAAACACAGCATCACCCTCAGCATAAATGATGAAGACAATAAAATTGCTAATCAATGCTGTTGTAACAAAAGATCCTCTAAAGGGGACACACCCAAAAGTTGATTCATGATCTCTCTGCTGAACGGTAGTTCTGACCTGAGCTCTCATGATTTCGATAATTTATTCCCTTACAGATATCAGTTGTGGTATACTCACCTGTAAGACTGAATATTGGGATCTGGATACGGGAGTATATTCAAGAGGTGGGACACATGAATAAGTTTAAGTCTCTAAAACACTAAATCCGTATCCTGAACAGATTGAAATGTGTGTGAGAATTTAAAGTGGATCAGTGTATCGACAATCTACGCGAATTGTTTAATTCTGAATATGTAATCAAAGCTTAACGCTACTTGTCACTTGTCGAATAATTGATATGATTCCCTAACACGCTCACAAAATGTTTGTAAATAGTTTATTTTTATTACATTTTAGTTCTGTATTTCATTTGTAGTTTAGAAACTTTATTCAAAATCCAAAAATATTTTTCATTTCTGCTTTATTTTCTGACAAACCAAAGTGGAGAGTTGATCTTCGGATTCAAATTCTGAAAGATGAAAGCAGATGCAGGAAGATTTCTGGGCTGGATGATGAGTTTGGAGCTAAACATAATAAGTTTGTGTTTTTGGAAAGATGAAAGCAAGTTCATTAATTTGAAACTTGTAAATTTTCAGAAAAAAAAATTGAACAGAAGTCAGTGTGAATTATCTCTGATCAACCAAGGTCATTAAGTTGGACTTGGTAGATTAATTGAGTAATCAGGGTCATTAACTTGAACCTGAGTACTTAAGTGGATTTCTAAACACTGAAGGTTAAAAGGTAAATTTGGATTGAAACTGTTATTGTCATATATCTTATATTTAGGTAGAGATTATGCAGGTAACAGGAATCCCCATGGAAATGAAAATGACAAAGTTTGAACCAGAATTTAAGCCCTAGCTTATTGAGAGGGGGAGTCTGCGAAAGGGGGAGTCAGAATTCTGGAACAACAGTCAAAGGGGAGATTGAAGATTAAAGATTGAAGAGAGTTTTTACAATGATAAATTAATTTGGAGAAAGACAAAGACTAAAGACTCAATGCCGAAGACTTCGTCAACATCCAAGGGGGAGTCTGTTGGTGCACTTAGTGTCTGTTAACTTCGTCTTTAACAAGTCTTATGTCTAGATAGAATGAATGAGCACACAATAGGTTAGAAATTTAGGGTTTTACATGTTAATATAGGGTGTTTCGCTTGAAAGGATATCATGTGCAGTTCAAGCGAAACCAAGTGATCAGAGTTCGCTTGAACTGATGTTGTGCATGTTCAAGCGAAACCTATTTGCTTGTCATGTTCAAGCGAAACCTGATCTGTATACAAATAGGAGTGTGTGTGTCATTTGAAGCGATACTGTTCATTTGTATAGAGTCGAGGTGTTGTCGAATTTTTGTCAGAATTCATTGTAAAGACTCGCAATCAGTAATAGAAAGAAAGATTAAGAGGAAACAAGTTGTTGTGACTCCGTTTACTTTGATTCCGCCTATGTAAACGAAGATGAACTGCTTTACTGACGTTTAGGGTTACGAAACCGATCCAACAGACCGGTTAGTTTTAAGGATGCTTGAAGTTGGGATGACAAGGTTAAACCCGTTTTGGTTAATTTATGCAAACTAGTTACGTAAACCGAACCGAACGTGTATAAGCATAAACGGGTAACCGAATGAGTCATATACAAGTCCCATATGTTATTATGCTTAAAATATGTTATGATATCAATAGGATATCAACATGTATGCCCAAAAAGATTTTAAAACCGAATTAGGCCCCATAAGGGCATTTTGGTCATTTTAAAATTTGTAAAAGGGGTTTAAAGGTAAACTAAAGTTTTGTTCCAAAACATTCTGTAAAAATATTTAATTTATGATGTTATATCAGTAGGATATCATACATATGTATGGTTTACACTTTGTGGCTAAACTATGCCCCGAAAGGGCATTTTGGTCATTTCACATATGCTTTTAGGGACATAATTGGGATTCTGAGTTCATGACTTATACCTACTGTAAAAATATTTAAAATCATTTATAAAATCAGTAGGTAACAAGTCTTGGGTGCTAAATATGGTTTTAAACCATACTATGCACCTAATTAGCGTAAAAGTCGATATTTGACGATAATTCCAAAGTTTAAGCGATTATGAGATTTTGACCAGCTTTGAATGGTCAAAATATTTTATTTTTCATAAAACATCAGTAGCAAAAGGTTTTGCATGTTAATTATATGTAAAACTCATTTTATTTGCAAAAAGGGTATTATCGTCATTTATAGGCTTTATACTAGAACTCAAGGTTAAGGTTAGTAAATAATCTAACTCAACATCCCAATAAATCCTAAATATGATATCTTAACAGTAGGTAAAGAGTTTTATGTCAAAAATTATGTTTACAGCTTGATTTACATATCAAAAGGGCATTTTAGACTTTATAAAAGCATGATTTTCGATTATTTGCATAACATCAATTTATGACAAGAATGTAAGTGTCAAAATAATTTAATTATGTCTACTAATCAGTACCTAATCCGTTTGCATGTTTATTTATATTAAAAGCCTCATTTTTAGACCAAAGGGCATACTAGTCAATATTAAGCATAATATCGGAAACATGCATATAATTCAGATTACTAAGTGAGCATGTAATATAACCTCAGAGGGTTATACTACAATATTATATGGTCACAATGGAACCTTAATGCATAAAGGAATTAAGCTATTTCAGGTCAGAACTGAAAGTCAAAGCAAAAGTCAAGCTTTTGCGACTTTCGGTTGCGAACCGAGCTTAAACTTAGAATTGTCGGGTTGAACACGTCTAGACATGTTATATTAATGTTTACCAAGTTATTAAAGTGATAAAACATGTTTTATAACCTTTACATTATCAGATTTGATTTTTATTTTAAAATCTGATTAGTTTGACTTTTTATTTAATTACTTTGACCCGACAATTTACTAAGTAAACGTGGTAATTAAGTGGTGCCCTTTTGATGGATTAACACCTACCTAATTATGATTACGTAGCCATATTCGCCTCGAACAATGGCTGGACCATTTAGGTCTAAACTGAAGGTCAAAGTCGTTTTGCGGCAACTTTGGACTTTCGGTCTTTAAACGCATAAAAACTAAACTAGAGTGGCAAAGGACACTTACAAAGGGTCCTAGCTCGAAGATTAAACTAGAAGGAGCTTCCTTTTTTATCAGGAACCTCAGAGAAAGTGAGAAGAGATGAATTTGAATGGTGCAAGTTCAAGTGAAGCAACAATGCACCTATTTATACTAATTCATGGAGTCTTAGGATCAATCCAAGTGTTTTTGATCACTCCCAGATCATTCCAAGTGTCCTAGTGTCAGCAAATACCATCAAATGATCCCTGGTTTCGAGTTTCAGGCATGTAATGGCGGTTTGTGTGGGCTGCAAGTCTGAAACATGCAGCTTTCCACATTTTCGTTACTGGGCAGTCTCTTGGGGGCTGCGAAAGAGATAAGAGAGAGTTTACGCGGGCCGCGACTCTCCTTCGAACAGGTAAAACAAGTTTCTCACTTGGCAGTTTCAGTCCCTGGTCCTTTATAACTTTATTTAACTTTCATTTTTGACATTCTTGGCCTTGAAGGTTTAAATAAACACCGTTAAGCTTTTGTTCGGTTAAAGGTCACCCGAATACACTAGTTTCTATCGTTGACGCTTTTAACCCTTTTTCTTGAAATCTTTCACAATTATCACATAATAATTCTGAAACCTTGTGAATTCATTATCACTTATTCTCGAGAGTATAATTGAACATTACGCAGACCCGGGTTCGTTAAAAGGTCACTTAGAGGTAAGAGTTAACCGTTTAACCCCTTTATCTTGTAAACTTTCGATTTCTTTTACAAACGGCTTCTCATGTCCAATTATTTACTCGTTTGAGACTACGAACATCATGTAAGGTCAATCAGAGGTATGAGATTAGCATGTGGACACTTTTTAGTCCCTCCGCATACATCTTTTCACTGTTTGTCAACTTTAGTCCTTCTAAATTAATCTTTTACACGCTTAAAGTTTAGGACACGTGTCTTCACATTATTTGACACGATTTTACGAGATGTTACAATTTTGAACTTGCCAACTCGTATGGGAACAACCAGTTCCCCCAAATCGATTGTGTTTCCTTCTTTAGTTGCTCCGCGTAAAGCCGCAATCACATAAGAAGCAGACAGATAGTTATCAAAACGTTTACTTTTAGGAATGAAATTTAGCCCATTGATCAGTGTGTTCCTTGCATTCTTGGGGTTTGTTTGAGTATCACTTGGCAGCTTCCCTTGCTGCTGCTTCAATGCTGCTACCTCACTAGCCAGCTGCCCCATTTGCGTTGTCAGTGAATAAATGGATTTGTCCCGAATCTCATCTTTCTGCCTTCTAGCCTCATCCGTTTGACTCATCTTTTGTATCTCTTGTTGCATGGTCTTTAACATCTCCATAATCTCGTTATTGCCCTGTGGGTAGCTTCTTTGATAACCCAAGTTGTTCCCCCCTTGATAGTTGTTATGATTACGGGGCTGAAACGATTGGTTGCTACCTTGGAAACCTGAATACGTGTTTCCATTCCCTTGTAGCATTTGTACCTCATCATACTTACCCAAAATGCTAGGGCACTGATCAGCTATGTGCCTTAGATCTCCACAATGCCCACATATAGGCATCTGTGCACTCGCTTCTGTAGTGTTCTCTACCACTCTCACTGTCGCATGCCTACCTCTCCTTGATGATTATGCTTTCCTCTTTGAGGTGCTTGCCATTTTTCTCCAGATAGTCCCAGTCGACATTCTCGTAGTTTGTACCAAATGTGCCATTTGATATCGAACTGAGATCACGTACATCCTCTGGTGTCAGACCCTCATGAAAAGCATTCAGTAATTCCCACATTCGAATACCGTGGTGTGGGCAATTCTTCAACAGCATCTTGAATCGGTTGAAAGCTTTGTGAAATAACTCACTAGTTTCCTGCTGAAAGTTCCTGATATATCTTCGAGCATCACTGGTACTCTGAGGAGTGTAAAACTCATCCAAAAACAAGTGTTTCATTTCGGTACATGTAAAGATAGAAGCAGATGGCAAGGTATGGAACCATTTATGTGCCTTGTCTTCAAGGGTGAATTGGAAGAGTACCAATTCCACCTCATCACCAGTAAAACCTTGGCCCCCGATAGTGTTACAACGGGCATCATACGTGATATGCAGGTATGGTTCCTCGGTTGCTAATCCATGGTATTTGGGTAGACTTTGGATGGACTGCGCTCTAACCTCAAACGAACGACCGTTTAACAGAGGTATTACAACCGGTGATGGATTGTTAGCAATTGCGGGTTTAAAATGGCTCTCAATCCCTCGTACCGGTCCTCGATCATATCGTCGCAGAATGCCCTCGAAGTTATTGACTGGTGGAATTAGATTTCTTGGGAGTGGCCTTTGTTGACCCGGCATTTGAGGCACAGGTGGTGGTAACGGAATATCTATTGGTCTTGCATAAACCGGCTGCTGATTAATCGGTTCAGGTTGATGCACATGATGTTGATATCCAGATGTATGTTGATTCACTCTTTCTGCAAACCCATATCTTGTGTGATATCTTTCAAAACTGCCCCTATTCACCATTTTCCTATCACCTTGATTACCCACATAACTATCATACTCGTCTCCAAAGTTCCCCGAACCATCCCTTTGGTCAAACACTGAAGCTCTGGAAGCAAAAGATTGTGGTTGGGGTGACTGGTACTGTGGCAGTTGATTTGGTATGAATGGTGCGGCTGTTGAGTTAACGGGTCGATTTTGGCTCGGTGGAATCGGGTTCTCATCTTGCACTATTCTCACGTATGGTGAGGAGTGTTGAATGGTAATTAGTTAGGTGAAAGATTGAGTGAAGGATGGTTGTTGAGAAGATGAAGATTGGTATGACAATGGTGGTGGCAGGTTATCCAAGTTAGGAAACAGTGGTGGAGGCATTGGTGGAAGTTGAGTGGTAAAAGGTTGGGTTGATTGCGGTGGTGGTTGAGATGGTATAAAGGTGTTTGGTGAAGGTTGTGTAGTAGTCGGTGAGAATTGGGTTTGTGGAACAGTTTGCTGATCAGGATTCTCTAAATTCTCCATTGGGTTAGATGTCGGTGTTGGAGATTTCAGAATTTGGTTCTCTCTAAGCAAAACTCGGGTTTGCCGAACTGTTCTCTCGATTTCTGAATCAAACACTAGCGGTGAAGATTTCCAAGATTTGCGGGTATGATGCATACACGTAGGAATTCACCTGCACAAACACAGACAAGAAACCACGCGTAATTCTAAACAATAAAGAAACAAACACTATTTTTGTTTTTTTAACTATTTTTAAACAAATAACTTAAAACAAAACACTTTACGCATGACTCCCCGGCAACGGCGCCATTTTGATGACTGTCGAACAAGTCATGCAAAAACCTAATTAACCTAGGTAACTAGGCTAAACAGGGTATCGAATCCATAGGATTCTGGTGGAAAGTGTTATAAATCAAGTACTAAAAACTAATTGCAAAAATATAAATCTTGTTTGTTTGTTTGATTAAACTACGAATTACTAAATTGAGTTGTAAACAATGGGAGAAAACAATGGTTCCTCTAGATTTTAGATTCAAAGTAAACGTTGATTATGTGTTTAATTGTGACAATCACATAGACATGATTGTTTAATTCAATTAACCAGTTGTGATTACCTAAAGACTACTTACTTCGATTGCAAAACAACGGAAGGTTATCATATAGTTAATCAACTGCAATTACCAACTCTAATCCATATCAAATATATCTCGATTACTAGAACTCTCGGGAATTGAATGAATTGGAAATAAAGTTTAAATAAAATTCAATCGTTACAACCAGTCAATCAAATTAAAAGGTAAAAAGCATCGAATGCTTAGATCACCGTGTTCACAAATACATTTAAACACATAAACAAAACATCACTTACAAGAATCCTCCACCCGGAGTAAACCACTAGAAGATTAGCCGCTCATCCCAGATGATTGATCTTCAAAAGCTTGGCAAATCATTGAACCCATCCTCAATTTAATTAATATAATGAGAATAATATTAATGTAATATAAAAAAATGTGCCCAAAGATGTGTCTATGCTCAAAAAATCCGTCCAAAGTGATGTTGATGTCTGTCTCCTTCACGCCGTCAAAGATGATGGATGATGATGTTGTTGACAACTCCTAATGTTCCTAAGCGAAAAGTCCACGAGATTTGTTTATCCTTCTCTGCCGTCAGGAACAAAAGACCCTCACGTGATGTTGCCTCCACCTGTCTTTTGTGCCTTACAAGATGTCAGTGTGTATCCTCTGTTCACGTAATTTATTATGCCGTCATATGTTTATTTAGGTTCAAACTTTTTAATTTCCTTCCCCCAAGAAACAAATGTGCGCCGCCTTGTTCTTTAATTCAGCCGTAGCTTATGTTGCAAAACATAAGTTACGTTTTACACTTTCTGTTTCTTTTCTTTTCCAAACCGTAGGCTACGTTGTAATACAATAAGTTACGTCTATGATTACAAGTTCTTCATGGGCTTCAATTTAACTTCTGTTTAATAACCAATCACCCCCTAGACTTCAATCCTTCGTGTTTCTTTTGATTTCAAGTTATTATTCAGCCTGAATCAAGTCCGATTGATGTAATTCACTTGATTATTATTCCCGACTGTTCCGCTTCATCTCTAACCACTTTAAATTCACCGAATTACGCGATTGACCTGTAAAATCATGAACACTCGTAGTTAACACATTCAAGGCATGTAATCACTGGAAACACACTTAAATACGCAATGTAACACACTTTAACACTCTGGTTTCACACTCTCCATCAAGTACCCTCCTCACGGGTCCCAGTGAATAGGGCGTGTACTCTATCCGCCTTCCACAACTCAAGTCGCTGCCCAAGTTTGCCTTCACTGTTGTCAAAGATTCTTCGAATATTTGGCATCAACGTCCAGGACAACCTCATGCTCAAGTTTTTAATTCTATTGTTTCTCATTGTTATTTGCCTGTTTCGGACAAATTATCAAACAATTTATGTTCTTCTTGTCAAATGGGAAAATCATCAAAATTGCACTTACCTGATTCTAATTTTCATAGTTATAATATTTTGGACCTTGTTTATTGTGATGTTTGGGGTCCATCTCCGAAACCGTCTCTTGATGGTCATCGGTATTTTTTGTTGTGTGTTGATCATTGTACTCGTTATATGTGGTTCTATCCCTTAACACAAAAATTAGATGTTTATGCTATATTAACAAATTTCATCACAATGGCTGATCGCCAATTTAACAGAAAATTAAAATACATTCAGTCTGATTGGGGGGGGGGGTGAATTCCGCTCTCTCACCAACCTCTGTCGTAACCTTGGCATCATCCATCGCCGCTCGTGCCCACACACCAGCGAGCAAAACTGGCTTGTGGAACGTTGACATCGGCATGTAGTTGAAACAGGTCTCTCCCTATTGGCTCACTCAAATCTACCCCAGCGTTTCTGGCACTTCGCCTTCAAGACTGCCGTTTACCTAATTAATCGGCTTCCCTCATGCGTATCCTCCAACAAATCTCCCTTGGAACACGTGTTTCTTCACAAACCTGATTATTCCTTTTTAAGAGTCTTTGGCTCTCAATGCTTTCCCTACCTCCGCCCCTACAACCGTCACAAAATCAAATTCTATTCTACTTCGTATATCTTCCTTGGCTATAGCCTTTCTCATCATGGCTGTCAATGTTTTGATCCCTCCACTGAACGTATCTACATTGCTCGGCAAGTTCGATTTAATAAACAAGTCTTCCCTTATAAACCCTCACCACAATCGAGCCCATCACCACCACCAGCTTCCCCATACATCTCTATCTTTCCCAACCCACCACCTGGTGTCCCACCCGAGCCTAATACACCCACTGCCAATGAACCATCTCCACCATCCTCACCCCATCAGCCACCCAATGCTGATTCTATTCCCATAGCCGAGCCCTCTCGGCCCAGCCCTCTCCAGCCCACCAATCACATACGGAACATCCCCCTGCTGCCCGACAATCATCCACGGCGCACCATTCCAACAACCCACCATATATGGCAGCCCGTTCCCGACCATCCAACCTCCGACAGAACCCTAAACAACCGGATCGGTATAATCCGGCTGCCCATACAGCCAAAACTACTCTTGCCTATCCGTTGAGCCAACCAGTTTTACTATTACCAACAAATATAATGAATGGCGCCATGCTATGTCCGAAGAGTTGGACGTGCTTCACAAAAATGGCATGTGGACCCTTGTGCCCCCCGTAGCTAATGCTAATATTGTTGATTGCAAGTGAGTTTACAGGTTAAAAACGGATGAAAACGGGAACATCAGGAGGTTCAAAGCCCGATTAGTTGCGGAGGGCTTTCACCAACAAGATGGTGTGGACTACCATGAGACGTTCAGTCCAGTCATCAAACCTGCCACAATTCAGACCATTTTGTCATTAGTCGTTACAAATAAATGGTCCCTGTGACAGCTGGATATTTAGACTACTTTTCTACATGGTGATCTTGAGGAAACCGTATATATACGCCAACCCGTTCGTTGATCCTACCAAACCAGATCATATCTGTCTTCTGAACAAATCTTTATATGCTCTCAACCAGGCTCCCCGTGCTTGGTTCAACAAATTATCAAATGCTCTTCATCAGTTGGTTCATGGGTCAAAGACTGGTCCATCTTTGTTTATTCTCAATTCATAGGGCTCTTTTGTTTATCTCCAAGTATATGTGGATGACATCATCATCACCCGTAACAATGCTGAAATGGTGACCAAGCTCATTACCCGTCTTAATTCTCTCTTTGCTCTTAAAGATTTGGGGCAACTACATTATTTTCTTGGAGTGGAAGTCATTCGCAAGAAATCTGATTTAGTTCTTTCCCAACGAAAATATATTGGAGACATTTTACATCGGGCGGGTCTAGCGGATTGCAAGCCTATTTCCACTCCTATGGGTACTTCTCATGTCTTGCTTCCAGTTGATAGTCCTCTCTTGGACGATCCTTCTCGGTACAGACAGACGGTTGGCGCTCTCTAGTATGTGACCCTTACCCGTCCCGATATTGCTTTTGCGGTCAATCGGGTGTGTCAGTTCATGCACGTCCCAACAGAAAACCACTGGACTGCTGTCAAACGAATTGTGCGTTATTTAAAGGGTACAATGAACATGGGCCTTTGGTTTCGCCACAACACAGGCTATCGGCTACAAGCCTTCTCTGATTCTCACTGCTCTACTAATGTGCAAGCCTTTTCTGATTCTGACTGGGTTGGTTGTCCAATCGATCGTCGCTCAACAGGGGGATTTGCTATCTACTTGGGTTCAAACCTCATCTCTTGGCCCGCTCGCAAACAACGAAACTGTTTCTCGGTCCTCAACTGAATCTGAGTACAAGGCTATTGCAGACACTGTTGCGGAATTAGTTTGGCTAAAGTCTCTTCTTCGAGAGCTTGGTTTGCACAGCGAGGCACCAACACTTTGGTATGACAATCTTGGTGCCACATATCTCACTGCCAATCCGGTGTTTCATGCTCGTACTAAACATATCGAGGTTGATTATAATTTTGTTCGTGAACAGGTTACTCAAGGTCATCTCAACGTCAAATTCATTTCAACTGATGTTCAAATAGCCGATATCTTTACAAAGCCCTTGTCGTCTCAAAATTTTGAGTTTTTGCGGTCCAAGTTACAGATCGTAAACCACCCTGAACTTGCGGGGGAATATTAGACTATGTCGGCTAAGATTAGATTATTATTATTATTATAATGTAGAGGGTAGCTAAGTGTATTTTGTTATTCTATGTATTTGGAGGTAATCTTCTCATTATTAATTCAATAATAATAACGTTTATACTTTACCAACTGATTCTCAACCATAGGTTTTGGATAGCTATGTTGGGAGTTTTATGAATCCTAATATTAATATATTAATTGTCTTTTTATGTTTAATCTATATAATAATAATAATAATAATAATAATAATAATAATATACAATTACTATAACTGTTATTTGTCATTTGATACTTTAATAAAACGACCCTTTTCAATCTAAGCTCATTTTGGTCAGAACCCAAACATATATGTTAAATATACTTAAAAAACTATTGTTAAGATGATCTAATGTTTATTTGGTACAACAATTCCAGAGATGGTACAGATTTTGGCATTGCTATAGGCAACTTTTAACATGTTTTCTTTTAACTGATATTACCCATTTAACTTGTTAATGATTTCATATAAATAGGTTAAAGGTTGCTCCAATGCTTGCCCTTTATCTTCAACATCAATCCATAGAAAATTATGCATTAGTTGTTAACTGTCCAATAAAAATAAATCTACGACGATACATATTTATTCTTCACTATGACCAATAGGAGACCTAATGACAAAAATGTAAGTATATAAAACTTTAGAAAAAAAAAATCAAGAGGAAATATGTGTACTGAGTCATATACAAGTAAAAACAATATGAAATGTTCATAACTAGGCCCCGTTTTTTTATCGGGTTCAACTTAGTTACGACATGCTGAAGATAACTCCAAATCAACGTCTTCCTCCCACCATGTTGCAGTCTGCAGACAACACACCGAATTATACCAAATGTACAAAAAAATGATAAACGGGTTAATTTGGGTTGTGGAAGAAGGTCAAAAGTTTGAACTCTACAAAGCCTTTATGGGTTAAATTCGTAAGATAAACAAATGGCAAAAATGAAAACATGCCAATTGGATCAAATTGGTCGAAAACTGCTCGGTGTATTAAAAATGCATAAATTTTTAAAAATCATTTGCTTTAAAGATAGTTTATTAAATTTTTATAAATCATTTGCTTTAAAGATAGATTACTGTATAAAAATGTGCTCGGTCAGTCTCAAAAAATTGCAAACTTTGATTCTAGAGGAAAATGTTTGACTAGATATCCAATTTACAACACCCGAAAAAAAAAAAAACAATCTCATGCTTCAACAAAAGTGAGTACTTTATACTGAATATTTTCCAAGAGAAAATATTTTGGAATTTTCATGGGCGGAATGAAACTGAACTTGCTACATATCTAAAACAAACTTCAACACAACTAACAAAAAGATCTTGTGGATTTTTTTTCGAAAACGAACTAATAAAAGGAATAAAAATTACAAGTGTACAGAAATAATCTCGAAAATGAATAAATGAATTAAAAGCAAGAAATATTAACAAATAAATAAACAAATAAATAATCAAGAAAATATACACAAATATTCACAAGTATATACACCGATAAAACAATGACTCGGGTCGTTCCTAAAGCTCGCCAATTCCCCGGCAACGGCGCCAAAAACTTGACGTATGCGCGTATACACATATTTTTATCATGAATAAACACACGATTCGGTTTTAAATTTATAAAAGTGATTATTACTTTAACATCAAAACACACACGAAAGAGGCAAGTGTACCCCGTCATATATGTAGTAAAGTATCGGTAAGAACCAAGTATCGATCCAAGGAAATGGGCGGAGGAATAATACTAGAACTTTGTCACTAAACTACCGGTAAAAACATAAGTTGTTTGATTTTTAATAAACTAAAGTAAGCATAAACAACTACTTATAAAAAAACATAATAGATTTCAAATATGAACATAGATAAATAGCCTTGCTTAATACACAACCAAAGCATGTCAACTAAGTCGGTTTTGGCACTAGAAGCATTTGATCAATTCTCCAATTTTGAGACAATTAGTGTCCCTTTCGGGAATCCTAACATGACAATCATTCGGAAAGTTAAAACGATCAACACACTTTAACCACCTAAAATTTTTCTTTAACGTGTAATTGATAAATGTCTATGAAAATCTCTTAAAAATAAGTTAGTCATCCGTTAGGAGTTTTCTAACCTCACTTAAACAAGGAAAGCGACACCGATAAACACAATGCAACCACCGAGACAAGCATAAACTAGATTAAATCACAACCGAGTTCATTTTACAAATCTTGCACATAAATTCACCAAGATAGCAATTTTGGCCTAAACTACTAACTAAGCTAACAAATCATGGCAAGAATTTATAACGACACCATTTAACCCGTTAAGGTCCTTACGTGACGGCAAGCTTTCTTGATTGACAATAATTACATTTAATTAAACCACTAACCATTTCTAGTATCATGGTGCACACATTTTAACCAAGCTAAATTAGTTAACCAAGTTTAAAGTTTACTAATACAAGATTAATTAAGCTTCATTTTTCAACTATCTTAACTAACCAAATACCAATCATCCAACAAAATTACTTATAATCTAGAAATCAATATCAATAACAAGGTTGCAAACTAATCATCAAAGATTAACATAGAAAATACTTCCAAGTGTCATTACAAACAAAGATTAACATACTAATGGTTATAATCAAGCAAGGGATTGTTGTGTTTTTGCCCAAAGGCTACAATAATACATAAACATTAATCTAAATGCTTGAAAGATTAACAAAATTATGGAAAGATTAGAAAACCAAACCATAAACAAGCAATAGATTAAGATTCCGGATAGTAATCGAGCTAAACGGGACAATGTGGCTTGAATCCGGGTGAAAGCTAACGCCTCCGGAGCCTTAAAATCGCCTGAATTGCTCTCCAAAATTCAAGAGTTCCGAGCAGAATGTTTCTGCATGTTTTTTATAACTTTTCGATCTCGCACGGTCGTGCACTTTATTGGCACGACCGTTCACTTTATGGATTATTGGAGTTACTGTTCACCATACCGCATGATATCACAGATCTTGACCAGTCTTCGTAGCCGCACGACCGTTCCATGGACGGCACGTTCGTGCATTACCGAGCTTGGGTGGCACGTGCAACTACACTGGTGGTGCAGTTCCGGGGTTGGGTTGGATATCGGATCCGCACGGCGTGCAATCAACCGCACGACCGTTCGTCTCTGGGATTGACTTGCACTCCGTATTGCACCCTCGTTCACTGCCGGGCTGGGCTGTTTTGTCGGATATGCACGGTCGTTCCATTCATTGCACGACCGTGCCAAACGCCCAGGTCAAATTCTTCACAGAATGTTCGCAGCTTTGTCGTTTCGTCCGGAAAGTCCTCGTTTTCACTATCATCTTGTCTGGTATGCAGTTTTAGGCCTGTAAACAAAAGTATACATGATTAAGTATCCGAATGACGGTTTTACGGCCGAAAACGCATAAAATGGGGATAAAATGGGGGACTAAAATATGTAAAAATTAGTGAATATCATTACTATTATTATTAATTATTGTTATTATAATGTAGAGGGTAGCTAAGTGTATTTAGTTATTCTATGTATTTGGAGGTAATCTTCTCATTATTAATTCAATAATAATAACGATTATACTTTACCAACTGATTCTCAACCATAGGTTTTGGATAGCTATGTTGGGGGTTTTGTGAATCCTAATATTAATATATTAATTGTCTTTTTATGTTTAATCTATATAATAATAATAATAATAATAATAATAATAATAGTAATAATAATATACAATTACTATAACTGTTATTTGTCATTTGATACTTTACTAAAACAACCCTTTTCAATCCGAGCTCATTTTGGTCAGAACCCAAACATATATGTTAAATATACTTAAAAAAACTATTGTTAAGATGATCTAATGTTTATTTGGTACAACAATTCCAGAGATGGTACAGATTTTGGCATTGCTATAGGCAACTTTTAACATGTTTTCTTTTAACTGATATTACCCATTTAACTTGTTAATGATTTCATATAATTAGGTTAAAGGTTGCTCCAATGCTTGCCCTTTATCTTCAACATCAATCCATAGAAAATTATGCATTAGATGTTAACTGTCCAATAAAAATAAATCTACAACGATACATATTTATTCTTCACTATGACCAATAGGAGACCTAGTGACAAAAATGTAAGTATATAAAACTTTAGAAAAAAAATCAAGAGGAAATATGTGTATTGAGTCATATACAAGTAAAAACAATATGAAATGATCATAACTAGGCCCCGTTTTTTTATCGGGTTCAACTTAGTTACGACATGCTGAAGATAACTCCAAATCAACGTCTTCCTCCCACCATGTTGCAGTCTGCAGACAACACACCGAATTATACCAAATGTACAAAAAAAATGATTAACGGGTTAATTTGGGTTGTGGAAGAAGGTCAAAAGTTTGAACTCTACAAAGCCTTTATGGGTTAAATTCGTAAGATAAACAAATGGCAAAAATGAAAACATGCTAATTGGATCAAATTGGTCGAAAACTGCTCGGTGTATTAAAAATGCATAAATTTTTAAAAATCATTTGCTTTAAAGATATATTACTAAATTTTTATAAATCATTTGCTTTAAAGATAGATTACTGTATAAAAATGTGCTCGGTCAGTCTAAAAAAAATTGCAAACTTTGATTCTAGAGGAAAATGTTTGACTAGATATCCAATTTACAACACCCGGAAAAAAAAAAAACAATCTCATGGATCAACAAAAGTGAGTACTTTGTACTGAATATTTTCCAAGAGAAAATATTTTGGAATTTTCATGGGCGGAATGAAACTGAACTTGCTACATATCTAAAACACACTTCAACACAACTAACAAAAAGATCTTGTGGATTTTTTTAACAACAAATTTGGATCATTGACAGACCACTGGACTATCATCGTGCCACGAGCGGAACCACCCGGTCATATCCATCTCCATTAGGCATAATGCCTATACACCAATTCAGGAGGAAACCGAATAAATCTTGGAAAACCCCTCTTGTGGGAATCGAACCTAAGACCTCATGGTACCTAAGCCATATCCCGCTCTTATGGATTCTATTAATTTATGTGTAGTGCTGATAATGGCTAAATGAGTAACTTGGCCTGGAAGCCTTCTAGAGAGAAGAAATATCATAATTCTCATGAGGTGGGGAAGACAATTGTAAATTTAATTTGTCAAATGTCTAAATTACCCTTGAACATAACAAACAGAACATCATGTGGTTACCATCAGTTTATTAGAATTTTGTAATTATGATAATGGGCAAATGAGTAATTTAGCCAAGAAACATCTTGTGAATTACCATCAATGTATTATAATAATGATAATGATAATGATAATAATGATGATGGGCAGATGAGTAATTTACCTAGGAACTTTCTAGAAATAATGAAATATACATACCAGAAATGAGAAATTTACCTTATAGCCCCTGCGAAGGAACTCAAGTTGGCTTCCTTGTTCGTCCTTTAGTCCAAGAACCCTTAGCAATTCTTCTTTCTTCTGCCCATACCAAACAAATGTCTATGAATGTTTTGATTCGGGTTACCTTTTATCCCTAACGGGTCGAACGAGTAATATAAAAGAAAGATCAGCTTAAAAAGAAACGAGTCAAACAATCTATAAATTTCGTAAATTATTTATACAAAACATTACTAAAATAAGATAATTTTTGTAATCAAATATGTCACCATAATGGGCCAATGGGGTTGGGGTGTTTGGGAACGCTTATTGATGAACTCAATTACAAGTTTACCCTTAGGATGAAAAAAAAACTGTTTTCATATTCTTATTACCTCCTTGTGCTAATAAGCATAAATAAGCAACGTCAAACACCCCTCAATTGATTATAAACAATTGGAAAAAGAGTGTTTGGGTCAACCCAACTCATACAAAATGTACCTGTTTGAATCAACCATGTTTTGACTAGTTTTCCAACCCAACCGGTTTACCACCACTAAGGAAAGGAGTAGCAATTCATACTTACTTCATTAAGGCTGAAGCGGGTTTCACTTTCAGCAACACAAGCATACGAAGTATCCGTTTGCTTAAGCATCACCTGCCAGGGTCCTGCAACAATAGTTGCAGTAAAAAAAACATGTTTTATATTTTTAAAGTCAATGTATTTCGATGCCTTTACACCGTACAAAGGAGAGGTATAAATACAGAGAAGGCCTAACCAATTGCCTAAGATACAGCCAATCACAGCTGACCAATTGCCTAAGTTACAGCCAATAACAGTCAATCAATTATCCCTAAATATCTCTACATAATTACAAGATATACCTGAAATTGTGGTGGTAAGTGAGCATGAAGAAGTAAAGAACGGACAATATCATTTATCCGACGTATCATTCTTTCGGCTTTACCATTTTGGGAAGAAGTTTGAGGACAAGCAAAACGGATGACAAGTCCATGATTATCGGCAAATTTTTTGAACTCATTATTATCGAATTCGCCCCCTAAATCACATTGGAATGACTTAATGTTTCGATGGAATTGAGTGAACATTAGTTTGTGAAATTTGACAAAGTTTGTAAACGCTTCCAATTTAAACTTTTGGGGGTACACCCAAACGTATTGAGTGTAATTGTCAATTAAAACCATGTAATATTTATAACCTGATTTACTTAAAATTGGCGATGTCCACAAGTTGCAGTGCATGATATCAAATGGTGCTAATGTCATAGAATTCGAATAAAAAAACGGTAGACGTTTACTATTGGAAATTTGGCATGAATGACAAAGACCATTAGTTTTGTCTTTATTACACGAAATAAAGGAACGACTTGACAATAAATCTAAAACTTGCACGCCCGGATGTCCGAGTCTATTGTGCCAATTTGTGGATGAAGCGAGAAGACATGATGATGTAGCTTGATTAGGAGACGTGAATGGATACAATTCCCCCAAACTATAGTGCCGGGAAAGAACCCTGCCAGTCTTGAGATCCTTCAAGGTAAAACCAAAAGGGTCAAACTCTATGGAAACAAGATTAACACGTGTAAATTGACGCACCGACAATAGATTTTTGACAACATTGGCTGCGAGCATGATGTTTGGTAGATGATAAGTGTGGTTTCCAGTGTTGTGAAAGCCATATCCCGACCCTTTAATAAGCAATTTTTGGCCATTACCGACTATAATATTACTTTTATTAGACAAGGATAAGTGAGATGGGATCTTACCCGGGTCATTAGTGAGATGACCGGAGGTGTCAGTATCCATATTCCATACCTGATCTGGAGGTTGGAGGTGTATAGTGTTCAGTGTAGCCTTGAGTTCAGTAGGGTTCAGCGCATCAACATGGCCCGGAACAGATCCTGGAGGAGGCGGGAAACCCGGTGGCCCAGCCATGTTTACCGTCGGCTGGGTATAAGTAGTAGGAGGTTGGGCCGATTTGTCGTTCCAAGGAGTGGCCCATGATGTGGGCTGGGTAGGGTGTGGACAAGGTGGTGGGGCCCACTGTTGGTATTGTGGGCCGGCCCAGTTTTGATGTGCAGGATAGCCAGTACCATAACCCGATTGAGTTTGCTGAGCAGCAGGCGATGAGGCGTATGCAGCTCTGCCTCCCCGGTTGTTACGACCACCTCGATGGCGTCCCCTGCCACGTCCTCGAGTCTGTTGTCTCCCATACACATCCCGATTTCCTACTGGTTCAATAGGAATATTACCTGAGTTCGGATCCGAAGGCCCGTTGCGGGATGCAACCAGAACCGATCGAGCAGTGTGTTAACGAGCATTTTGACGTTGTTGTTCCAACTGAATCATGTTTCGAGCGTTGTCCCAAGTAGTCACAGATTGGTTTATGAGGGATGCAACCGTGTCAAATTCCGGCGGCAAACCACCAACCAATTGCAACACGAGTCGTGACTCGTTAACTGGGTGATCAACGTCGCCTAACTGTTCCGCCAGATCTTTGAGACGCTGGCAGTATTCATCCATGGAAGCACATGATGCCAAAGTAAGATTGGTGAACTCGTGTTCAAGAGTTGCCGCACGAGAACTTTTGTTACTGATGAAGATGGCTTGAATCTTCTCCTAAGCAGATCTAGCGGTGGAATCAGCATCCAATATTCAAACCAAGAGATCATCAGAAAGAGTGCCATAGATCCATTGTAGGAAGATGGCATCGATCTCTACCCAAGACTCGTAAGTCGGGTCATCTTTTGCGGGTCCTGCGGTGCCGTCGATGTGATTCAGAATGCGGTATCCCTTGGCGTGGAGCTTAAAGAGCTTAACCCAAGCAGAGTAGGTGACTTTCACCCCATCAAGCACCCGAATTTTGTTCTGGATATTGGCAACGGAGTACACTGGGTGAAGTTGTTTTGGTTCAGCCATGGCTGGGGTGCGGTTGTTGTCGCCCATGAGTGAAACAAGGGGAAGGAAAGGATTAAAAAAAAACCCAACTATTCTGGTGAAACCAGAACAGGGGCGACAAAGCAAAAGGCAAAGGAGCTATAGAAAATTTTTAGGGTTAAGACTTTATGGCTCTGATACCATTAAAGTCAATGTATTTCGATGCCTTTACACTGTACAAAGGAGAGGTATAAATACAGAGAAGGCCTAACCAATTGCCTAAGATACAGCCAATCACAGTTGACCAATTGCCTAAGTTATAGCCAATAACAGTCAATCAATTATTCCTAAATATCTCTACATAATTACAAGATATACATGAAATATATTATGCAAATATATTTATATAATTCTATAGACTGAAACATGCTAGTATTACGGTTTATACATCATGATACAAGGCAAGAAAGAAAATATGTCATTCCAACAAGGTAATTATCCAAACCAATTACCAGTTCTTTTTTTCTGATTATAATAATTTAATGATGTAGCATCTTATTTGTCATTATATGGTAATGTTGGGATTGAACCCTATCAGAGGAACAGATAATTAAAGCCAAAACTGGATCAGAGCAGTGGATCCAGAATAAGCAGACGATTACAGTTTGTTCATACAAATCTCTCCCCTTGAAAGTGGTTTCATATCTACTGACCTCCTATCTGCTGATCTTACTAAGTGCTGACCTACAACTGCTGCCTTGCATTTACTGCCCAATATCAAAGACTGATGGTAGAACAAAGCTCTGCTGATTCAATCTACTGCCTTGAGTTAAGTACTGCTGATCCGGACAAGCACTGCTGGGTTCACAGTAGTGGAAGGATGCAGCAGCTGTTTAAGTGTCTTTCTTGTAAAGAAATGTAATAGCAGTAGTTAGTACATCAGTGTTTGTATAGATCAGAGGTTAGAGTTTGTTAGGAGGTTAGATGTCACTTTCATGGTGACGTCAGCTAAGATGCTCAGTGGTTTGCAAGTGCCTATAAATAGTTCAATACTTTGTACTGTTCTATTAGCTCTTTCACCACATCGTCTTCTTTGCACGAACAAACTACTGAGCTCTGGCTGAGGGGGAGTTTGCATTCATTCATCAATCATTGTAATCGTTGTTGAAACAAATTCAATCTTTCGATTCATTGTGTAAAGATGTTTGATTAAAGTATTACTCTCGTTTGATTGTATGCAAAGTTTGTTTTCATCTTAATTCCGCTGCACAACTCTTTCATTTCCATCTTAATCTCAAACGAAAATACAATAAAAAACAAACTCAGATCCAACAATTGGTATCAGAGCTTGGACAGTCAAATTTGATCTAACAATCATTTTGACGTAAATAGTTCAGCTCATAACAGTTGATACTGATCGTTTGTTCGTCCGTTGAAAAACAGAGCAAGGATTAATCACCATTAAAGTTGATTTCTCAGTGTCTGTAAAACAACAAGAATGACGTCACAATCTCAAGATGATAAAAACAACATCGGCTCGCTTTTTAAACCACCTATGCTAAAAAGAAATGAGTACAACATCTGGCAGAGGAGGATGGGTCACATCCTCGCTCAACAAAGCACAGGTTGTTGGAGGTCTGTCATTTATGGTCCCCATGTTCCTTCAGTGCCAAGCGCTGAAGATGCTAAAAAGTTCGTTCCAAAACCAGTTGAAAATTATACCAAAACCGACTTTCAAAAGATCGAACTAGATGCTAAAGCTTTTAGCATCATAGCATCAGCGCTGCCCAATGAGATATATGCTGGACTGTTACACTGTAACAGTGCCAAAGAATTATGGGACGCACTTAAGGAACAGTTTGGGGGGACTGAAGAAGTCATAGAAAACAACAGGGAAATCCTGAACCAACAGTATGAAACATTTTGCTACGTTAAAGGTGAATCACTAACGCAACAATTTGAGCGTTTCAGTTGTCTCATCAGTGAACTGAGGCTTGTTAACACTACTTTTACAAACTCAACTCAAAATAGCAGGTTCCTCAGGTCACTGCCAGAAAAATGGGACACAATAGCTTTTGTCACCCGAAACTCACCTAAATTCAAGGATCTGACCTTGACCCAACTCCACGGTCGACTCCTGACCTACGAAAGGGAGTTGAACCAGAAAAGGAGGTTACAAGAGTCAGGAAAAGTTACCGATGATTACACTTTCGGTAATACTGCTCTTCTGGGTCAAGAAGAATCTGGGAGCAGTGGTAAGGATCAGGGTTATGATCACTTCATTGACATAACTGCTGGTGCAAATTTCAACAACTCTGATCCTCACTCTGCTAGTTATGCATTCACTGCAAACGAAAACCAGATGTAAGATAATTTAAGCTTTGAACTAAATGATTTGCAACATTTTGATCCCACTGACTTAGAGGAAATGGACATCCTGCACCAACTGGCTTTGCTAAGTGTTAGAACTAGCAAGTTCTATAAAAGAACAGGGCGAAAATTCCCAGGTTTGCATGGGAATCTAAGGGTTGGGTTGGATAAATCTAAAATCAAGTGCTACAAGTGTAATAGGTTGGGACATTTCGCTAGGGAATGTAGGAGTCAAACTACTGGTCCCATAATTACTCATCCTAGCTCAAATCCTAGACCACAAAACCAAAGCACTGTGCACTATGCCCAGTATACCCCAGCAGCTCAAGTGAACACTGCTCACTATGCTGCTGCCCCTGTGCCAGTACATTATGTCCAAACTACTGTTCCACAGATCCAATATGTTCAAACCCCTGCTCCACAGGTTCAAGTGCAACCTGTTGCACCTCAAACCACTGCTCCAGCAGCAGCACAACCAGATCAACAAAGTTTTTTCACTCAAGGGTTTGTTGACTGGAGCAGTATGCCTGAAGATCTTAGTGATGAAAATTTTGCACTCTATGCTTCTAATGATTCTTCTCATGATGAGTTTTGTTTGATGGCATTAGAGTCAATACAAGAGGGGGTTGAAACTGAGGAGGAACAGCAGAGCTTTGAAACAGTGGAAGAGGTGACTAAAGCAGTGGTTACTGCTGTGGCTGGTGAACTACTGTTGGGAGAAAGTTCAGGTACCCTGATTGAACCAATGACAGATCCATGGTCCGTAGAGGACAAAGAAGAAGAGAAAGAAGAAAAGGCTGGTGAAAAGAAGGTGAAAGCTGATGATGAAGAAGATCATCAATGTGATTGTGCAATGATGGCAGCTGCCAAGGTATCTCCTCAAGTTCTTGAAAAACTGTGTTCTGACAATTGCATAATTGCTTTTGCTAACATTAAAGAGGTGAATGAAAACCTTCGGGATAAAATCTTGACTGATGAGGTTAAATTTGAAAAGTCTTTAAAAGAACTTAAAAACAAATTGACCGAAAAAGAAAAAGAGATCAGCTGTCTAAAAGAAGAGCAAAGCATAACCAAAACCCAACTTCAAACTATGGTAGAAAAATACCAAGTTTGCAAAAAGGAGTTGGAATCCACCCAAATTACTTGTGAAAGATGGGTGGAATCCTGCAGAGGATATGAGGTAATGCTTGAAAAACAGAGAAAAAGCAATGTGAAATTTGGGGTTGGCTATAGAAAACATGATGATGAAAACACTGCTTTTGAAAAATCTGTTCAAACCACTGATGTAACCACTAAGTTCATCCCCACAAACAAGAATGGCCAAGAAGTGAAAATCACTGACAAACTTGGTAACAAAATCACACTTGACAGACCAATGGGATCCTCTACTTTTGAGGAGCTTGAAGAATACCAGTTTAAACCAAAATGGTCTGATGAGTGTGACATTCTTGAAAATTTCAAGCCAATGGACTTTACATCAACTGATGGTGTCAAGGCTCCAAAAGCTAAAGTCATACCTCTCAAGGACATCCCAGCAGTGGTTAAAACCTCTGCTGCAAAGGAGTCTGAAAAGAGAAAGAAGAAAGAAAAAAATGATAACTTGTTTTGTGAATTCTGTGAGAAAAGGAATCATCTAACAAAAGATTGTTTCCACTTAAAAGCTTATGATTTAAACAGAACAAGTGTCATTGTTTCAGCTGAAGGTTGCATTGTTTGTGGTAAAACAAACCACAAAACTCAAGCATGTGTGTATCTCAAAAACTTTGATGTGAAAAAGAATGAGTACATTGCTAAAACATCCTTGAGTCAATCATCATCATCAACATCTGTCAAATTCACCAAGAAACAACCACTGTTTGTGCCAGTTCAAACAACTGTTACAAAACAGCTGAACCAAACATCTGTCAAAAGAGATGTTCAGGTTACTGATGCACCCCCTGCTAATCAATTCAGAAAAGGCAAGGAAAAACAGTCTTACCAAAGGATTCCACACGTTTATGAGGCCTACAAAAAGCCCTCTAAACCCAAAGTGAACAGGCATCCTTTTGGTTACCAGCAGGTGATTGGTCAGGACCCACAATAGTGGTTAGAGAAACACTGTCCTAAAGCACTCCAAACCTCTGACCTAACCACTGTCCATCACTCTGCATCCATCCCAGAAACTGTTGAGACCCCATCCAAAGCCTTGTTGGCTTTGGAGACCTTAATGAACTAATCCGTTTACTTCATGTGCAGGGAGCTTCTGCATGCTTTGATAGTCTTTGGTATGTAGACAGTGGAGGCTCCAGGCACATGACAGGATGTAAAGCCCTCCTCAAAGACTTTAAAATCCATGGAGGGGGTGATATATCCTTTGGGAATAATAGTAAAGGGAAAGTTCTGGGGTCTGGTACAGTGCAATCTGGAAATATAAAATTTGAAAATGTCAATCTAATAGACAATCTAAAATTCAACCTTCTGAGTGTGTCTCAAATGAGTGACAAGGGATTTGGGTCACTCTTCACAAAAGATTGTTGTAGGATTGTTGGACCAGAAATGGTCAAAAAGATTGAAGCAATAATCAAAACTGGTCAAACTAAACTTGTTGCTCAAAGAAGTGGCAATGTTTATGTTGTTGACATGTCAAAAGAGTGTCCCAGAGATGATGCCTGTCTGTTCTCAGCTGCCTCTAACAAAGAGACAGAACTTTGGCACAGAAGGCTGGGGCACACAAATCTTAAGACAATCACAGAAATTTCAAAAAATGGTTTGGTGAGAGGCCTACCACAAAAATTGTTTTCATGCCCTGAACATTGCATTTCCTGTTTAAAAGGAAAACAACATAAAAGTTCTTTCAAGTCCATTGAAGAGTCCAAAACAACCCAGTGTTTGCAAATGCTACACATGGATTTGTTTGGCCCAGTTCAAGTCATGAGCCTCAAAAAGAAAAGATATTGTTTGGTTATTGTTGATGACTTTTCTAGGTTTACATGGACTTTCTTTTTACACTCAAAAGATGAGACTGCAGGCATTTTGCAAGACTTTATAACACAGGTTGAAAAGCAATTTGACCTTCCAGTGAAAAGCTTCAGGAGTGACAATGGCACAGAATTCAAAAATAGGGAGTTAGATGCCTTCTGTGTGAAGAAAGGGATTGTAAGGCAGTACAGCATCCCTAGAACACAAGAGCAGAATGGGGAAGTGGAAAGGAAGAACAGAACTCTGATTGAGAGTGCCAGAACCATGCTTGCAGATTCAGGTTTGCCATTAACTTTCTGGGCAGAGGCAGTAAACACTGCTTGCTATGTTCAGAACAGAGTTTTAATAAACCCCAGGCACAAAAAGACTGCCTATGAAATTATGTATAAAATTAAACCACTGATTTCATATTTCAATATGTGTTTGGCTGTCCATGCTTTATTTTGAACTTAAAAGATTCCATTTCAAAATTTGCAGCCAAAATTGATTGTGGTTATCATCTGGGATACTCAACCACTGCCAAGGCCTACAAAGTGTTCAATACACGGACCAAGGCAGTGGAGGAGACTTTGAATGTTAAGTTCAATGAACTTTCATCAATGAAAATTCCAGCAAACCCTGCAGATCTGTTTGATCTTGAAAAGTTTACTTTTGAAAATACTGCTGTCAAGACTAACAGCGCAGGTCCATCAGAGGATACAACACCAGACTATGGGAATGAAATCATCATCCCTCAAAGGTCTGCCACAAAGGGAAAAGCACCAGCTGTTCAGAACAGTTGTCAAAGCTCAACCACTGCTACCTCAACAGTTGTTAACCAAAGTAGCCCATCAACCACTGCTTCCACATCCTCAAACACTGCTGACAAAAGTCCTCAAACAGTGGATAAAAGTCAGCAGTTGTCCACTTCATTACCTCCTATTCCACCACCTTTTGAAGCCACTGCTGGATCATCAAAGTCCCCAGCAGTGGTTAGCTCAGATGATACACATTTGCAGCCTTCACCAACCAATGCCATCATACCATACCAAGGAGATTTAATCTTCTTTCGATCTCATCCACCTGATCAAATTATTGGCAACATAAATGAAGGGGTGCTCACAAGAAGCCAAACCCAAAACATTTGTCTTTTTGCTGGTTTTCTATCACTCCATCAGCCAGTCAAGTACCAAGAGGCACTGAAAGACAACAGCTGGGTAGAAGCCATGCAAGAGGAGCTCCAACAGTTTAAAAGACAACAAGTATGGGAGCTTGTTCCACTGCCAGAAGAGGTTAGTCCCATTGGCACAAAGTGGGTCTTTAAGAACAAAACTGATGAAAGGGGTATTGTTGTCAAGAATAAAGCCAGGCTTGTGGTTCAAGGTTACAGAGAGGAAGAGGGGATTGATTATGATGAAACATTTACCCCTGTCGCAAGATTAGAACCAATTAGACTGTTCTTGGCCTTTGTTGTCAACCACAATATGAAGGTGTTTCAAATGGATATCAAAAGTGCTTTCCTCTATGGTACAATTCAAGAAGAGGTATATGTTTCTCAACCTCCAGGTTTTGAGGATCCATTTTATCCAGATCATGTATACAGGCTAAACAAAGCCTTGTATGGCCTGAAACAAGCACCAAGGGCCTGGTATGAAACTCTTTCCAACTTCCTACTCTCAAATGGTTTCAAAAGAGGTACCATTGATAAAACATTGTTTTTAAAATGGAGAGGGAAGGATTTAATGATTGTCCAGATTTATGTGGATGACATTATTTTTGGAAGCACATGTAACTCAATGTGTGAAGAGTTTAGAGAACTCATGACAGCAGAGTTTGAAATGAGTGCAATGGGTGAGCTGCAATGCTTTCTTGGTCTCCAAGTCCAGCAAATGCAAAATGGAACTTTCATTCATCAAAGCAAATATGCTAAAGAAATTTTAACCAAATTTGATATGAATGATTGTAAACCATGCAGCACACCCATGGCAACAAATAAGCTGGTCATGTCTGATGAAAAAGATGAGCTGATTGACCAAACACTTTATAGAAGCATGATTGGGTCTTTATTGTACCTAACTGCATCTAGACCAGACATCATGTTTGCAACATGTGTCTGTGCAAGAAGTCAATCAGCTCCCAGAAAATCAAATCTCATTGCTGTAAAAAGGATCTTCAGATACATAAAAGGTGCTCCCACACTTGGTATCTGGTATCCAGCTAATGGGAACATCAAGCTTTCAGGTTTCTCAGACAGTGACTTTGCTGGATGTCACACCACAAGGAAGTCCACATCAGGAGGGTGCCAGTTTCTAGGTGATTGCTTAGTTTCATGGCAAAGCAAAAAGCAAGCAGCTCTTTCAACATCCACTGCTGAAGCTGAATACATTGCTGCTGCAAGCTGTACAGCCCAACTCCTGTGGCTTCAAAATCAGTTGCTGGATTTTGGTATCACTGCCTTAAAGACACCACTCATGTTGGACAGTCAGGCAGCAGAAAATATCATCAAAAATCCAGTTTCCCATTCAACCACCAAACACATCGACATCAGACATCACTTTGTGAGGGATTGCTATGAAAAAGGTTTGATTTCTCTGCATCATGTCCCAACTAAAGATCAGCTGGCAGATGTGCTCACAAAAGCACTTGATACAGCCACTTTTGAAAGCTTGGTCTCTAGAATTGGGATGCTGAACATGGAATAACAAGCAACATCTTGTTTTTCTATGAATAAAAGCAACAAAATGTTTTCAGAAAATCAAAACTCCATCCTTAAAAATAGCTAAAAATGATATTTTTCATTAAAATCCTTAAAAGTCTGCCATTAACCACTGATTGTTCAAAAGTCTGCTCTACTTCAAAAGTCTGTCCATTGCTGAAAGTCAACCCCTGCTCTCTCATTCCTTTGATAAACTCTGTTGTTCAAAAGCAGTGTCTTATCCACTGATATGCTATCCACTGATAGTGAAAATCATCCACTGCTTTCATACCACTGCCTTCATCAGTCACTTTCACAAAAGTACTGTCCTTTACTTTCACCAGGGGTTGTCACGTGGGCAGTACATATTGGTCAGACCTTTTGTAACGGCTGCCACCTCAGCATTCACTTTCTTCCCTATAAAATCCCCCACTCACCACCAAAACAGGGTTTTACTGTCGAATTGAATTCTTAAAAATTCTCTTCTCAAAGCAGTTTTTCTTCTCATCTCTCACAAATTTCTTCGATCATTCATCTTCAAAATGACAAAATCGAAGTCATCTTCAAAACCCTACTCCAAATCATCTTCGAAAACAGCCTCTCAAAAGGCAATCTCCACTGAAATTCCACATAAACCATCTCACAATCTCCTGGGTCTTCTCACAAAACCAGGAACCACAAATGTTTTCGATTCCATCATTGACACCATGGCAAAATCAAAGTACAAAACTTTGTTCACCGCCGATGCACCAATCTATTTGGCGACCCAAAGGGAGTTCTGGAAAAATGCAACCCTTGAAAAACAAGGAGACACTGCAACCACCATAAACTCTTCTATAAAGGGTAAAGCTGTCCAAATCACGCCACAATCCATTTCAGAGGTCTTTCAACTCGGTGATCAGGAAGGTAAAATTTCTTTCACTAAAAACGAGTTACAAACTGACTTCATTGAGAGAGGGTATGAAGCCACAATGATGAAGAAAATTACCTTAGAAAAAGGTTATTTTCCGTCTGCAACCAGATTTTTATTTCATACCCTCCTACTATGTGTTTCAAACAAAACCACTTCTTTCAATGAAATCCCTTTAAAGATTCAAAATCTGGGATATGCTATTCTTCAAGAAGAAAATTTTAACTATTCTCGGGAAATTTTTAAAGATTTGGTTAATAATGTTGAAACAAAATCATTCTTACTGTTTCCAAGGTTTTTAGTTACTATTTTTCAAAGAAATTCAGTAAGGATGATTTAGCTGTAATAAACCAAGGTGATTCTACTCAAATAAACAGTTTAACAACTGAAACTTTTTCAAGAATGTTAGCACCTTGCAAAACACAAGCAGAGGTGCCTGAGCAGATTTTAGCAGTTACAACTGCTCCTCAGGCATCTGCTGCTGAGCCCACTGCTCAAGGTGATCAAAGCAGCAGCACAACTGTTTTGAAACCCACACCTAAAATCACCAAAAAGCCAACAAAAAGAAAAACACAACCCCCCCCCCCAAACCTTCAAAAAGGCATCTCTGGAGGATGAGATACCAGAGCTTCTGCCAGTGACAACACAAAAGTCACAAGAAACCACTGCTGCTACTTCCTCACAGCAGTTGGTACAAATATCTCAACCCATAACCGAAACTCCTCCTGCTTCTTCACAAAAAGAACAGGTTGTACAAATAGGGTCTCCACATCATGATGCTCTGGAAACACTCGTTTCTATCATCCACAGCTCAATACCCGGGGCAAATCCACCTTCTACACCATCCTTCACATCCACAATTCCCCCACCAACTAAACTGCTGTTGGATGCAATTGATTTGAACCAGGCATTAACCAGTCCTTCTCAATCACCTATCAATGAGAATATGCCTCAACCACTGACTGGGTCTGCTGTATCAATCTTTGCTAACCCACCAACACAACATGAGGAGGTTAGACCCCTTGAGTTACAAGTAACTCTTGGTGGTAATCCAAGTGAAGCAGCCACTACAATTGTTACACCCACTGGGTTACATTTGGACAGTGGTTACATTAATAAGACTTCCTTGGAGGCAATTCCTTTTATAGCACCTCTGTCAACCACCAGTGGATTTATTTATCCTACTGGCAACATCAAAAGGTTGTCAAGTGTTGAAGGAAGAAGACCCCAGTACCAAGAAAAAGGGGCATCAGTGGTTAATGTTTGGAGTATACTCCCTACATCTACCACTGATAAAACCACTGCTAGTGGGAAATCAGATGATGTCATTCACTTGGGAGATGATTTAAAGTACCAGAAATTGACGGATCGCATTAAAAAACTTGATAACTCTGTTGCAGAACTCAAAGATATGCTACAACAGGTGTTACAAGTACAAAAGGTACAATCAACTGCTATTCCACCTCAAGCACCTGCTCCACAAAGGGCACCTGCTACAAATGAGCTCTGGAATTTATTTCAACCTTTTCTCCATCAACAAGCACAATTAGCAGATCAGCAACATGAGAAACATGTCCAACAGCTGAGAAATGCAATGGAGTCACGATTCAAAAACACTCAGGCTAATTTAAAGGCTCTCAAAACTCAGATCCTGCAAACCACTGGCACTGCTCCTCCAACAGTACTTTTCATTGATCAACTCCCAGACGATAATGCCAAAAAGGGGGAGAAAATTCAGGAGTGGAAGAAGAAAGGAATAGATGATGGTCTCTACATTGAACCTGAAAAGGATGCTATGACCAGAAAAATTCCTGTGCCAGATGGTAGTAAGAAGGTTGATGCTACTCAAGAAGCACTTGATGAAGGAGTAGCAAGTGTAAATAGAGATAGAATGGCAAAGGATATTTCAAGGTGGAATGAGGAGAAAAGAGCTTTCATGGAGCTGTATGAGCAGGGTTGTTCTGGTTCAAAGGATACTAAAAATCCTAAGACAAAAAGGAAGCCTAAGTCCACCTCATCCAGAATTCCAAAGCATATTCCAAAACCACCATCCAAAAGTCACCAAATACTTCTGCAAATAAACATCTCCCAAGAAACCCACTAGGCTCAAAAATACAAAAGTGGGAAACTGACAAACAGACCTGCGTATTGACTTTGCTCAGGTCTGGTGGAGAAGTGGAGAAAATATCAAGGGAACAAGCTCTTGGCCTGAGTCTTGAAGATTTGCAGGATCTCCTTGATCTTCCACTTAGCAGGGATGATGAAGATACAGATGCCCTAGACTTTGAATTACAATTTAAAGGTCAGATAAGGGAACTGTTGATGAGGCAATAAAGACTTCTATAAATAATGAAGAGTTTTGGCATTATCTGTTCCAGGGGGAGATTGTTGGGATTGAACCCTATCAGAGGAACAGATAATTAAAGCCAAAACTGGATCAGAGCAGTGGATCCAGAATAAGCAGACGATTACAGTTGGTTCATACAAATCTCTCCCCTTGAAAGTGGTTTCATATCTACTGACCTCCTATCTGCTGATCCTACTAAGTGCTGACCTACAACTGCTGCCTTGCATTTACTGCCCAATATCAAAGACTGATGGTAGAACAAAGCTCTGCTGATTCAATCTACTGCCTTGAGTCAAGTACTGCTGATCCGGACAAGCACTGCTGGGTTCACAGCAGTGGAAGGATGCAGCAGCTGTTTAAGTGTCTTTCATGTAAAGAAATGTAATAGCAGTAGTTAGTACATCAGTGTTTGTATAGATCAGAGGTTAGAGTTTGTTAGGAGGTTAGATGTCACTTTCATGGTGACGTCAGCTAAGATGCTCAGTGGTTTGCAAGTGCCTATAAATAGTTCAGTACTTTGTACTGTTCTATTAGCTCTTTCACCACATCGTCTTCTTTGCACGAACAAACTACTGAGCTCTGGCTGAGGGGGAGTTTGCATTCATTCATCAATCATTGTAATCGTTGTTGAAACAAATTCAATCTTTCGATTCATTGTGTAAAGATGTTTGATTAAAGTATTACTCTCGTTTGATTGTATGCAAAGTTTGTTTTCATCTTAATTCCGCTGCACAACTCTTTCATTTCCATCTTAATCTCAAACGAAAATACAATAAAAAACAAACTCAGATCCAACAGGTAATTGTTTCTAGAAGTATATATCTAATAAATTATGATGTGGCTTGCGAAGACATTTTGTAATTTTGAAGCTAATTGTTCTAAAAAAGATAACTTTAGTGAAACTTGTAAATATATTTATTTCACATGCATATATGGCATCAGATGGGGGCTGCTGGCATGTCATCAAAGTAATGTCAAAATTAATATTCTTACCAGCGTATTGGCGGAAGAGGGCCCAGTGTAATTCACAATATATGGTGCTACTGCCACTGTCTTTTATTTTAAAGTAAAAATATCTATCAAAGTAATGTCAAACCTTACAACAAAAAAAAATAATTAAAATAAATAAAATCGTAAGATCATAAGAACTACCTTGGAATACTCTCTTATCCGAATATAAAAAACCGGAGTAAATTGAGAAAGAAATCGGTAGTGTAAATCTTTCGGTGGAAAACCAAGAAGACCAAGGTCAGCTCTGCCAAATCCAACCGTTCCATTTGTCACAGAGAAAAAAAAAAAACTAAAATTAATGACATCATATATATATTTTATCTGAAATTAAATCCACATGAATATTACCGCAACGTCTCGAGTTCCAGATTAAATAGGACCGCGGGTGTTGATGCCCCAAATTTTTCCTGCACGTCAGCATGGACCAATATTGTTTTATTCAGATATTTTAATTATTGTACTAACAATATTGTTTCTAAACCATAATTAGCACATTAAATTGTGTAAAAACAGCCCCACGCGGGCCCGGGTTTTTGGAGCTGCATTCGTGTCCGCAGGACGTGCGGGCATGCACGAGTTCAATTAAATTCCAGCTCAGAAACTCATTTTTTGCACCCCCTCACCCTGCGCGCGGGTAGGACTTGTGGTAAAACATGTCATAAAGCTACAATGGAGTAGTAAAGACTTTACCTTATAAACAACCACTAACTTTGTTCACACACCAATGTGGGACAAAGTATTTACCACCTTTTGAGACTTTCATTCACACACCCAACATTTAAGTCCTAAACTTTTGCTACTAACTATTAGTTTTTGTTAAATATACATGTAAAAAAGCATATATACAAGGGTATTTTGATGTAATATACATATAAAAATTTTCAAAAATCTTTTTCTAGTGTAATCGCTATTTATAAAATAGCCATCGCTATTTGTCGCTATTCGCTACGTAGCCTATAGGTGCCTTGTGGCTATTCGCTATCAACAACTATGCATATAAGAGAAAATACACCCGTACTAGATATGTCTCGATGGTAGCAAGTTCACGGGTGCTGCAACAAATGAATACATAAAGTGTTGGCGATTTGTCAGACTGCCACCTATCTGTGTCATAAACGGGTCAGTTATAAAGAATTGTTATAAACGGGCCAGTTACAAAAAAATGTCCTAAACGGATCACTTATGCAACAAAAATTGTAATTATTGTTGGATATCAAGAACACTTAATTACGAATTAATAATGCATCAAGAACAAGAACATGGGATCAATTTGGAGAAATTTGGTCTGTCAACGAAAGTCAATGCAGACCGTTTTAGATTATGTAATTGATCCATGTATCCATACAATTTTGCGCCTATTTATAGTCTATGAAACGGTACGAACAAGGTAGTTGTACCCATTCATTTAGGGTACCATAAAACTGTCATTAACTGCCAATTAACAGCCTTTGACTTTTGTCAAGTTTGACTTTCGTTTTCTGCCTTATGACCAATATCTAATCTAAATACATAATCAAATAATCTAAATCTAGATTACATTCTATTTAGTATATACTATATTTGTCAATACGATCACAAGTATATATTCCTCTTTCACATTAAAATAAACGCTGCAATATGTAAGTATATAGAAGTTTGTTTTACTATATAACTAACCTTCATTTTCATCGTCAAAATCAAAATCGAGTGTGTTGCGTATAGATTTGAAGAAGGAAGAAACAGGGCCAGCTGGAATATCATCCAAAGAACCGATAGTGATTCCATCAACCTGGAACAAGGACATATTGGTATTTCAGTTGAACAACATCTATTGTTTCAAGTGCACCAATTTACATACTTTGAAACGTTAAATAAATCCTTAGAGAAATTAGTTCTAAAAGGATTTATTATTTCACTTATCAAATCAATAGCTGATTTGAATAGCTCTGAGGCTCTACGTCTTTCTGGCTTGTCAGGGAACACCTACATCAAAAACTATGTTCAAAATGCGTATACCATCAAACGATGTGGCAATTTCGACGCATTTACTTGTGAATGGGTTGATTCGGGTCATATTTGGGTCGAATTAAAAAAAATTAGCTTCACCTTTGTTCAAAAAACTATATTGTTCTGGAAAGAACATGTTTATAGCAATCGTATTTGAAATACAATTTATTTATTAATCAAAATCACAAAATTGGGACAAAAAGTGTTTTGGGTCAACCCAGTTTTAATGTAAAAAAAGTTATTCGTTTGGACCCGTACCAAACGCGCCCATATTGCCACGTCTAGTAGATACTTCAAATTAAGAAAATGAAACGGAAAATAAAGATGTCTTACAATGCTGGCTCGGGTTTCCCTAATTTCTTGTAGCTTCCTTACAACAGCCAATGCAAGTTGCACGTTGGCATCAATAAACTCATCTGAAGATCCCTTCACAATGTCATATAGGGGAAGCTTTTTACTTAGAAAAAAAAAAGCTTCATTTTACAGAAGCAGCAAGAAAGCATGAAGTCTATGAAGATACCTTATATGAAGAAATGCTTGTAGGTAATGGCCTGTCAATGTCATCAATTTAAAATGTAAGCAACTAAAAATAACAAATGCAAGCAAACGGAAAATAGAAAAAGCAACAGTTTTATCAAAGTTATTAGTTATGACAATTGAATAGGTGGCTAGCAAACAATGTATAAGCTCCATATTTTTAGAAAGAGTAACGAACTGTGTCCAAGCTTGTTTAACATGTTCACAATAATAATCATAATTATTCATATACACCCACATTCTTAAACAATCAGTTATATATATTAAGCCATGTTTAACAAGGCTCACGAAATTACAACGTAAGGTGGAACGTGAAGGGAAAAACCCGAATTGTCACACTACAACCCATGGTCGTGGGGAACCTAGTCAGCCTATAGATCCATGTGAAAATTACTAGCGATTCTGGCTAGCGACAATGGTTAGTAACACAAACAATAAACAACTACAACTACCACATAATTACACAATTGAAACTTGAATGTTCTTGGATAATGAAAACTTGAAGTGACGAAACAATGCACATGATACACTCCAAAACATGTAAATGATTAAAAAAAAACTTACGGTCGCGCTTGAAACATGAAGGATATAGAAATTCCGGCGGGTCTAAAGTTCCGGCGAATGTAGACGTCGAGACAAAGAGTTTTTTTTTTTTTTTTGTGCAAGTTTTGGGTGTGAAATCGTTTGGATGCTCAACTAGAGCCTTTATTTATAACTGAACTCTCATACTAACAGCTTGATTCGATTTTGATATAACTCCCAAAACTTGAATATTATGAACCGGCCAATTTGTTAGGGGTTTTACAGACCCGGGTTTGATTCTTTTTTCCGCCCAATTTGTTGTTTCCTTTTTAAAACAAGCTTTAGGAGGTGGCAACCTTAGTCCCTGTTAGTTATCTTGTATAACTCAGTTAGTGATTTGTTTTCAATAACTAACTAAATTAACTGGGTTTTCATTAATCAATAATTATACATTTATTTAATTATATTAAAACATTAATATAATTACAATACTAAAAAAAATAGAATAAAAATACCATTTTTATTTTAACACGTAGAATCCGGTTTGGGCCGGGTTTGTATGAGACCTGTTTTCGCCAACTTTTACAAATTTATATTTGCAACCATTTTCACTCTAAACTTACTGGATTTGTCAATTGAGTTCTTGAGAGTGTTCCCTCCTCTCTAATCTCAACACACACTGTTAGGATCGGAGGGTCTCATGATAGTGTTTGTTTGTTATAATTTGAACAAATGAATGGATATTAATCAATGTAAGTTGCAGCGGAAATAATAAACAAACTTTGTAAACACAATCAAAAGGAAAATAGTTTTAGTAAGCACATGCTTTTCATTGAGCTGAATGATTAAAGTACAAGAAAGATTACAGCACAGCTTACATACTAAAACTCCCCCTCAGCAAGATGCCCCAAGGTTGATTGCACAGGATGAAAGGATTGGAGGAGATGGAATCTCCCGGACAATCAAATGAAACGGTACAGGGTACTGTTCCATTTATAGGCACAGTCAAACCACTGAAGCATCTTTTCTGACATCACCATGAAAGTGATGTTTAACAAACTCTAACTATTGATCTAATACAGACACTGCTTATGCTAACCACTGACTACAATATATAACATAAAAGAAGTTAAACAACTGCTGAAACCTTCCACTGATGTGAACCCTGCAGTACTTGTTGTAACCCAGCAGTGCTTGACCCATAGCAGTAGATTGAGCAGCAGGGCTTTGTACGTCATCAGACTTTAGTGTGATCAGTAGTTGTAAGTCAGTAGTTGTACAAATCAGTGGATTGGAGGTCATCAGATGTTTCAAATCACTTTCAAGGGGAAAGTCTAGTGCAAACTACTTTTTATTGTGAATCCACTGTTGCGACCTGGTTTTGGCTTTACATCATTTGTTCCTCTGGTAGGGTTCAATCCCAACAATCTCCCCCTGGAACAGATGATGCCAAAACCTTTCATTATTCTGGATCTTTATTTTCCCATCAGAAGTTCCTTAGCTTGTCTTTTAAATTCCACTTCAAAGTCCTTGGAACTTGAGTCATCCTCATCCCTGCACAGTGTAAGTTCAAGGAGATCTTGTAGATCTTCAACACCAAGGCCTAGTGCTTGTTTCCTTGATATGTACTTCACTTCACCATTGGATCTAATCATAGTCAATACATATGTCTTTTGAGCAGACATCCATTTTAGTATTTTTGAACCCAATTGGTTTCTTAGGAGAGGTTTATTGACCGATGAGTCTAGTGATTGTGGCCTTGTGAAGATTTGTTGAGCAGTATCCTGAGCTTTTATCTGTTCAGGATTTTCAGCTGCCATTTGTTTGAAAGCCTTGTTGATGATCTCATTTGCTGCAGCTATATCTTCTGTTGTCTCTTTATCAATCAGTTCTTGTCTCTTTCTTTGATCTAACTCAATGTCTGAGATGTCTGTTGATGTGAGCAGTGGTTCAGAAGTTTTGATCTGCTGTTCTGGCTTTATGTGATCAGGATTCTTTGGTGTGTCTGAATCTGTCATCTTTCTTTTCTTTAGCCTCTCATAAGCCTCATCTGTATATTGCCTAGTCCATTTTGCTATGACATTGGCAGGTTCAACCTTTGCATCCACCAGCTCTTGTTTCTTCCTTTAATACTCTGAAGTAAGATCAGCAATGAGCTTTTTGTATTTGCTCTAGTTTGGAGCTGTCCTCTTCTTGCTTGGATCATTTTTGATTCTTTCAATTATGTTTGCCTCATGCTTTAATGCAACTATTGGCCATTCTTCCAATTATTTTTCTTCAGCTGGATAGAATTTTTCTTTCATGATGTATGCAAGATATTCTTTTCTCATTTCTTTTCGTAGACTGCTTTGGGTGGTAAATTTGACATTTGTTTGCTAAGATCTCTTGCATAGTCTTCCATCTGTTTGATTTAGTGAGCAAAAATTCCATTTTTTCAGAAATGGCTTTGTCACCTTGATCTTCACATTCAAGTTTGGCTCTTATCTTAGCCTGCCTTGCTTTGAGCTTGAGATATTCATCCATATTTTCTGGGTTTCTGAAGCCTCTGAGAGAAGGAAATCTTCTTTTTGAAGGATCATCCTCAGTGTAGAATTGTCTCATCTCATTTTTTACAGCTTCCAGTTCCAGTGGATATTTTGCAGCAATAGGATCATATTTGTCATCATTTACCTGAGTTGTTTTTCTTTTTCTGGTGTAAGTTTTTTCCAGCGAAGGAGTGCTTTTGGGTGATTTGTTGATTGGAGTGAAGATGGCTTGAAGTGAAGTGAGGGTGCTTGGACTGACAGATGTTGAGACAACCAGTGTTTCAACAACTGTTGTCATTACAACAGATGTTGTAACATCTGATGTCTTCTGCTTTTTAGCAGGAGGTGATGGTAGTGAGATGGTTTTTGGAGATGATGGTGTTTCTGGTGGGGCAGTGATTTGAGTGGTTTGAGTGAGAACAATTGTTGTAACTGAGGTGGTGGTTGTTGGTTTAACAACTGCTGAAACTACTGAAGTATCAACTGTTGTTGAGACAGCAGGTGTTGCAACAGCTGTTTGGGTGGAAGATTGATGTGTGGAGCTTTTAGGAAGTTTGGGAGTGTGTTTTCTGGATCTGGATGGTATGGATTTAGGTTGCCTCACTTGTCTAGTGGGCTTCTTCTTTTCATCCTTGGGATTTTCATCATCCTTTGGCTCAGAAGTACCCTGCGCATTCAGTTCCATGAAAGCTTTCTTCTCCTGTTCAAACTTTGCTTTTTCCTTTGCTTCCAAATCACTTTTTACCTTTGCTTTTTCATCAACAAGGATCTTAGTGGTTTCATCAATCTTTTTAGAGCCATCTGGTTCCACTTTCTCCCCCTTTTTGGCATCAGCTGGTTTTGGGTTATCTATAATTATGATAGAGGGAGGAACAGTGTCAGAGGTGCTCAATATGTGGGCCTTAATTGCCTTGATATCAGCTTGAGTGTCTTTAAACCTTGCGTCCATAACATTCCTGATCTTTTGAACCTGAATCTCATGTTATTGATCAGCTAGTTGTTTTTTATGGTTGAGCAATGGTTGAAATAAATTCCACAACTCACTTGAAGTGAGAGTGTATGTTGGCTCAGCTGTTGAAGATGCAGCAGTGGATGGTACCTTTTGATCGTTCAACACCTGTTGCAGCATGCCTTTGATTTCTGCAACAGATGTGTGTAGTTTGTCAACTCTGGCCGTCAATTCTTGGTACAATAAATCATCACCCAACTTAATGGGATCATTTGATTTCCCACTAACAGTGGTTGTAACAGTGGTTGATTGAGGAATTGTATTCCAAAAATCATCCACTGATGCCCCTTTTTCTTGGTACTGGGGACTTCTTCCTTCAGAAAGAGAGACACTTTTTAGTGAACCATTGAAAACTGGATACACAAATGTTCCCATAGAAGAAATTGCCTCCAAGGAATTCTTATTGATGAAACCATTGTCCAAATGTAAACCAGTGGGTTCAGCGCTTGTAGTGGCTGCTTCACTTGGACTACCACCAAGAGTTACTTATAACTCAAGGGGTGTAACCTCCTCAGGTCTTGTTGGTGGGTTAGCAATGACTGATACATCTGGCCTAGTCATTTGATGAAGTATGTTCTCATTGATAGGTGAGTGAGAAGGACTAGTTTGTGTCTGGTTCAAATCAATAGCATCCAACAATAATTTTGTTGGTGGGGGAATTATGGAGGTGAGGTTGGGTGTAGAAAGAGAATTGGCCCCGGGCATTGGGCTGTGGATGATGGAAGCAAGTGATTCCAGAGCATCATATTGTGGTGTCCCTATTTGTATAACCTGTTCTTTTTGAGAAGAAGCAGGAGGAGTTTCAGTCATAGGTTGAGAAATTTCTACCAACTGCTGTGAGGAAGTAGCAGCAGTGGTTTCTTGTGACTTTTGTGCTGTCACTGGCATTTGCTCTGGTATCTCATCCTCCAGAGTTGCCTTTTTGATAGGTTTTGGGGGTTTTTGAGTTTTCTTTTGTTTTGGATTTTTTGTGGATTGTAGGTGTGGGTTTCAAAACAGTTGTTTTGCTGCTTTGATCACCTTGAGCAGTGGGCTCAGCAGTAGATACCTGAGGAGCAATGGTAGCTGCTAAATTCTGCTCAGGGCACCTCTGCTTGTGTTTTGCAAGGTGTTGACATTCTTGTAAAAGTTTGTGCAGTTAAGCTGTTTATTTGAAAAGAGACACCAAGTTTTATTGTAGCAACATCATTCTTACCCAGTTTCTTTTCAAAATAGTAACTTAAAAATCTTGGAAAAAGTAAGAATGACTTTTGATCAACATTTTTAACCAAATCATTAAAGATTTCCTGGGAGTAATTAAAATTTTCATCTTGAAGAATAGCATATCCCAGATTTTGAGTCTTTAATGGTATCTCATTAAAAGAGGTGGTTTTGTTTGAAACACACATTAGCAGAGTATGGAACAAAAATCTTGTTGTAGGTGGAAAATTACCTTTTTGTAAGGTATCCTTTTTTATTTGCTCTGCATAACCCCTTTCAAGGAAATCAGTTTTTAACTCATTTTTTGGAAAAGAAGTTTTACCTTGCTGATCATTGAGTTCAAAGACTTTCGAGATGGATTGTGGTGTGATTTGGACAGCTTTATCCTTTAGAGAGGAGTTAATGGCTATGACATCTTTTCCTTGTTTGTCAAGGGTAATATTCTTCCAGAACTCTCTTTGGGTGTCCAACTAAATTGGAGCATCTGCTGTTAACAAAGTTTTGTACTTTGATGCAGACATGATTTCAATGATGCAGTCGAAAGCATCGGTGGTACATGGTTTTATGAGTAGACCCAGGTAGTTGTGAGGTGCTTTATATGGGATTTCGATGGGTTCAGCTGCCTTTTGAGTGACCTTTTTGGAAGATGAGGATGATTTTGATTTTGATTTTGTCATTTTGATGAAGAAGAACGAAGAATGATTTGAGAAGGAGAGATGGAAACTGTTTTGAGAAAGGAATTTTGATTTCGATTCGACAGTGAAAACCCTGTTTGGGTGTTAGGGCAGGGTTTTATAAAGTGAAAAAGTGAGTGCTGACGTGGAGGCGGTTACAAAGATCTGACGGATAAGTACTGACCACGTGCCAACCTCTGACAAAAGATGAATAGTGGAAGACAGTTGTTTAAGAAACCACTGATGGTACAAGTATCAGTGGTTGCTAGAAGGACATATAGGCTCACAGTGGGTGACTTTTACTATCAGTGAATAGCATATCAGTGGTTGAAAACACTGATTTGAACATCAGTGATTTTCAAGGAAACAAGAGAACAGGGGTTGACTTTCAGCAGTGCACAGTATTTTCTGAACAGATGTTTGAAACAAATCAGTGGTTATGGGCATGAATCATGAAATTAAAAAACTGTTTTGATTTTTATCCATTTTTTATGGACATTTATCAGCAGTGATTGATATTCTAAGGCTAGATTGGTCTGCAACTGTTGATATATCTTTAACAGTTGTTTTGTACACCCGCTGTTTTGAAGTATCTGTAAAATGAAATCCTTTGCAAAACACATTTTAGATGCATATTGTCAAGATTAACATATCAGCAGATCTTTTAGAGATTTACATTCAGGATTATAAACAGTGGTTTGATATCCCTGGAGATAAAAACCTTTTATATTGACCACTCAATTTGTGTTTTAATCTTTTGAATAAACCATGAGTAATCAAGCATTTTAAGGTCAGTTAGCAATCAATCTTTTATCTGTGATTACAACTTGAGTTTGAAATGACCTTATCTATTTCACCATTACCTTTGGAGCTATTTTTCAAGGAAAATATCACCCAAAAAAAAAAATAAGAGTTCTACTACCTGACAGGAGTTTGAGACTTTTACTATCTAAAACAAGTAAAAGTACAAAATATATCATTCTCTAAGAGAAATCAAGAATAATATATCCCGTTTTATTGAAGAAAAACCTTTGCAAAAACAATAAAGGTTTTCTGAAAACAGCAACAACAAGATCTGGTGAAATAAAGCTTGATATATGATTATCACATCATTCTCAAGTTTAGGAGTATGGTCAGTGGTTTGAAATACATTTTAATCACCTCTACTTTGAGACCATTTCCTTATCAGTTGATTGCAACTATGAGGAGACATGTTCACATAAGTTTTGAAAGCCCTTTTATAGACCTTATTACAATGTGATGATTTTGAAAAATTTTGTCCAGTCCTCTTGTAAGGTTAAACACCAGTGATACTTATGTTACCTGGATTTCCCTGAATCAATGAGTGCACACGATTGCTTGATGACCATTTTTAACTCAAATTTTGAACTCTTAAAAGTTTTGTATTTATATTCACTTCTTTTGACTTCAAAAGTTTTTGAGATAAACATACTTAAGAGGTTTTGTGATTTTTCTTCTTCCCTTTTTGTCCTTTCCATTGATAAGTTTTAAATACTTACTTGAAGGTTCTAAGGAAGGAATACTTTGATTCCAAAATCATTTTACAGCAACGTTTTAAGAAATTTGGTCATTTTTGCAAATGCTTATGCCAAATTTCACATTACATATGATCTGAATAATTTTGACTGTTGATTTTTCTTAATGTATTTTTAACACAATTGATTTGGTCCTTTTTGAGGATTCTCAACCTGTTTTTCAATACATAAGATCTGATAGCTAAAGTTTTGATTTCCCTCTTTTAGTTTTATCAAAGACACTAATGTTTTATCTGATCATAGCCCTTTGTTAATCATGAGGTGAACACCTTAGCAACAGTTATGATGAAAATATCACAAACTTCATAATAAATTTTGAAATCAATTTTGTAATATGAATAATCCAACCAAAGTTACCAGATGAATTTTTCAGATCTGGAACTATTGGTGATTTATGCATGATTTTGCCATTACGTGAATTTTGTGTGTCTTATGACATCCTGGTTGTTTTACAGAGTTTTTGAATAGTCACTTTGAGCGTGATCACTTGTTACTCTGTTTTTTCAACTAAATACGATCAACCTTAGAATCAATGAATTTTGAGCTGAACTGTTATGTCAAATTGATTGTTAGATCGAATTTGACTGTCCAAGCTCTGATACCAATTGTTAGGATCAGAGGGTCTCATGATAGTGTTTGTTTGTTATAATTTGAAGAAATGAATGGATATTAATCAATGTAAGGTGCAGCGGAAATAATAAACAAACTTTGTAAACACAATCAAAAGGAAAATAGTTTTAGTAAGCACATGCTTTTCATTGAGCTGAATGATTAAAGTACAAGAAAGATTACAGCACAGCTTACATACTAAAACTCCCCCTCAGCAAGATGCCCCAAGGTTGATTGCACAGGATGAAAGGATTGGAGGAGATGGAATCTCCCGGACAATCAAATGAAACAGTACAGGGTACTGTTCCATTTATAGGCACAGTCAAACCACTGAAGCATCTTTTCTGACATCACCATGAAAGTGATGTTTAACAAACTAACAAGCTCTAACTACTGATCTAATACAGACACTGCTTATGCTAACCACTGACTACAATATAAAACATAAAAGAAGTTAAACAACTGCTGAAACCTTCCACTGATGTGAACCCAGCAGTACTTGTTGTAACCCAGCAGTGCTTGACCCATAGCAGTAGATTGAGCAGCAGGGCTTTGTACTTCATCAGACTTTAGTGTGATCAGTAGTTGTAAGTCAGTAGTTGTACAAATCAGTGGATTGGAGGTCATCAGATGTTTCAAATCACTTTCAAGGGGAAAGTCTAGTGCAAACTACTGTTTATTGTGAATCCACTGTTGTGACCTGGTTTTGGCTTTACATCATCTGTTCCTCTGGTAGGGTTCAATCCCAACACACACAATGCACCAAAATTTTTGTGTTCTTACTTTCTATTAATTCATCTTTCCAAGGTGTGCACTTTCAGTCCCTATTTCGTAAGATGTTTTATTTGGCCACCACTTATCTATCTATCTATACTTTCTATAAAAGGAGAAAACTCAGTGACATAAGAAAAGCTTATGTGGCAGCCATAGAGGCTGTCCAACAATGCTTTTCTTATGTCCTCAACAATGAGGTGGCAGCCATAAAGGGAGCATAGTGACATCATAAATTCAAACCAGTGACCCACTTTAAAATTTCAAAGGTGGCCCACATTCACCTTTTCAAAGGTCTGCCCACATACAAATGGGCAAACCACTGCCCTCATTCATAAGAAAAGTTGATGTGTCAGTAGGAGAGACTGTCCAACAAGGTTTTTCTTATGTCATTTTTACATCATAAAGCCTAATATAAAATATCATTTAAAATTTTCTCTAAACATCTGCCCTCAACATTTTATAATCAAACATCTGCTCCCAATAAACATCTGTCCAGATTCAAAATTCTGGCTCCACATTCAAAATTCAAAATTCAAACCATATATTCTAATCCTATAAATAAGGTATAATTATCTGGCTCCACATTCAAATCTCTCTCGCTCATATCTGCGAGCGTATCTCTCTCTCTCTCTCAAATGCATCTTTCTCGTGATTCAGCCGCTAATTTCCGATTACACTTCTTTGTTCGAATGTTTGTTGATTCTGTTTACATGTTATCGTTCTAGTATCATTGCTCCAACATCATCGTTTCAATGAAGCTTCCCATCATACATCAACCTTTCAATATCGATGTTGCAGTATCATTATTGCAACATCGTGAAAAGTTGCATGTGCTACCTTCTTTGATGGGAGAGTTGCATTGTTCGATTTTTGTTAAATCGAAAGTCAGGTTTTCTTGCGTCAGTAAGATTTTCTCCTTTTATAGAAAGTATAGATTTGTGCAATATCGTGAAAAGTCAGATGTGCTACAATAGTTGAGAGGAGACCCTTGCATTTTAGGTTTGTTTCTTATTTTGATTAACTGTTGATGATGTTGAGAGTTTTTATTACACTTACATTTTAGAATATGTTAAGATGCATGTTGATATTATTAAAATGAACTACTACATAGAAAAATAGAAATTTAATGAAATATTTATAAAGTATTACACGCTAGAGTTAACACTTGCTAGGATTTCGTAGACTCTGGCCTTTCTCCATGTGATTTCATGCTTTCTTTTGAATTTCAGGTCAGTTAGCATGTTACAGATTTTCTGATCCTGTTTTAGAAGTTGTGTCAGAAACTCTTCAGCATTCTTCTGGAACTCTGATGGAGGAGAGTGGAGGACTTCATCGAGCAAAGCTATGCTGTTCCAGGTTTTGTTGTAATTAGTGTCATTGATTATGTCAACTTTTTGGAAGATGAGGATGATTTTGATTTTGTCATTTTGATGAAGAAGAACGAAGAATGATTTGAGAAGGAGAGATGGAAACTGTTTTGAGAAAGGAATTTTGAATTCAATTCGACAGTGAAAACCCTGTTTGGGTGTTAGGGCAGGGTTTTATAAAGTGAAAAAGTGAGTGCTGACGTGGCGGCGGTTACAAAGATCTGACGGATAAGTACTGACCACGTGCCAACCTCTGACAAAAGATGAATAGTGGAAGACAGTTGTTTAAGAAACCACTGATGGTACAAGTATCAGTGGTTGCTAGAAGGACATATAGGCTCACAGTGGGTGACTTTTACTATCAGTGAATAGCATATCAGTGGTTGAAAACACTGATTTGAACATCAGTGATTTTCAAGGAAACAAGAGAACAGGGGTTGACTTTCAGCAGTGCACAGTATTTTCTGAACAGATGTTTGAAACAGATCAGTGGTTATGGGCATGAATCATGAAATTAAAAAACTGTTTTGATTTTTATCCATTTTTTATGGACATTTATCAGCAGTGATTGATATTCTAAGGCTAGATTGGTCTGCAACTGTTGATATATCTTTAACAGCTGTTTTGTACACCCGCTGTTTTGAAGTATCTGTAAAATGAAATCCTTTGCAAAACACATTTTAGATGCATATTGTCAAGATTAACATATCAGCAGATCTTTTAGAGATTTACATTCAGGATTATAAACAGTGGTTTGATATCCCTGGTGATAAAAACCTTTTATATTGACCACTCAATTTGTGTTTTAATCTTTTGAATAAACCATGAGTAATCAAGCATTTTAAGGTCAGTTAGCAATCAATCTTTTATCTGTGATGACAACTTGAGTTTGAAATGACCTTATCTATTTCACCATTACCTTTTGTGCTATTTTTCAAGGAAAATATCACCCAAAAAAAATAAGAGTTCTACTACCTGACAGGAGTTTGAGACTTTTACTATCTAAAACAAGTAAAAGTACAAAATATATCATTCTCTAAGAGAAATCAAGAATAATATATCCCGTTTTATTGAAGAAAAACCTTTGCAAAAACAATAAAGGTTTTCTGAAAACAGCAACAACAAGATCTGGTGAAATAAAGCTTGATATATGATTATCACATCATTCTCAAGTTTAGGAGTATGGTCAGTGGTTTGAAATACATTTTAATCACCTCTACTTTGAGACCATTTCCTTATCAGTTGATTGCAACTATGAGGAGACATGTTCACATAAGTTTTGAAAGCCCTTTTATAGACCTTATTACAATGTGATGATTTTGAAAAATTTTGTCCAGTCCTCTTGTAAGGTTAAACACCAGTGATACTTATGTTACCTGAGTTTCCCTGAATCAATGAGTGCACACGATTGCTTGATGACCATTTTTAACTCAAATTTTGAACTCTTAAAAGTTTTGTATTTATATTCACTTCTTTTGACTTCAAAAGTTTTTGAGATAAACATACTTAAGAGGTTTTGTGATTTTTTCTTCTTCCCTTTTTGTCCTTTCCATTGATAAGTTTTAAATACTTACTGGAAGGTTCTAAGGAAGGAATACTTTGATTCCAAAATCATTTTACAGCAACGTTTTAAGAAATTTGGTCATTTTTGCAAATGCTTATGCCAAATTTCACATTACATATGATCTGAATAATTTTGACTGTTGATTTTTCTTAATGTATTTTTAACACAATTGATTTGGTCCTTTTTGAGGATTCTCAACCTGTTTTTCAATACATAAGATCTGATAGCTAAAGTTTTGATTTCCCTCTTTTAGTTTTATCAAAGACACTAATGTTTTATCTGATCATAGCCCTTTGTTAATCATGAGGTGAACACCTTAGCAACAGTTATGATGAAAATATCACAAACTTCATAATAACTTTTGAAATCAATTTTGTAATATGAATAATCCAACCAAAGTTACCAGATGAATTTTTCAGATCTGGAACTATTGGTGATTTATGCATGATTTTGCCATTACGTGAATTTTGTGTGTCTTATGACATCCTGGTTGTTTTACAAAGTTTTTGAATAGTCACTCTGAGCGTGATCACTTGTTACTCTGTTTTTTCAACTAAATACGATCAACCTTAGCATCAATGAATTTTGAGCTGAACTGTTATGTCAAATTGATTGTTAGATCGAATTTGACTGTCCAAGCTCTGATACCAATTGTTAGGATCAGAGGGTCTCATGATAGTGTTTGTTTGTTATAATTTGAAGAAATGAATGGATATTAATCAATGTAAGGTGCAGCGGAAATAATAAACAAACTTTGTAAACACAATCAAAAGGAAAATAGTTTTAGTAAGCACATGCTTTTCATTGAGCTGAATGATTAAAGTACAAGAAAGATTACAGCACAGCTTACATACTAAAACTCCCCCTCAGCAAGATGCCCCAAGGTTGATTGCACAGGATGACAGGATTGGAGGAGATGGAATCTCCCGGACAATCAAATGAAACAGTACAGGGTACTGTTCCATTTATAGGCACAGTCAAACCACTGAAGCATCTTTTCTGACATCACCATGAAAGTGACGTTTAACAAACTAACAAGCTCTAACTACTGATCTAATACAGACACTGCTTATGCTAACCACTGACTACAATATAAAACATAAAAGAAGTTAAACAACTGCTGAAACCTTCCACTGATGTGAACCCAGCAGTACTTGTTGTAACCCAGCAGTGCTTGACCCATAGCAGTAGATTGAGCAGCAGGGCTTTGTACTTCATCAGACTTTAGTGTGATCAGTAGTTGTAAGTCAGTAGTTGTACAAATCAGTGGATTGGAGGTCATCAGATGTTTCAAATCACTTTCAAGGGGAAAGTCTAGTGCAAACTACTGTTTATTGTGAATCCACTGTTGTGACCTGGTTTTGGCTTTACATCATCTGTTCCTCTGGTAGGGTTCAATCCCAACACACACAATGCACCAAAATTTTTGTGTTCTTACTTTCTATTAATTCATCTTTCCAAGGTGTGCACTTTCAGTCCCTATTTCGTAAGATGTTTTATTTGGCCACCACTTATCTATCTATCTATACTTTCTATAAAAGGAGAAAACTCAGTGACATAAGAAAAGCTTATGTGGCAGCCATAGAGGCTGTCCAACAATGCTTTTCTTATGTCCTCAACAATGAGGTGGCAGCCATAAAGGGAGCATAGTGACATCATAAATTCAAACCAGTGACCCACTTTAAAATTTCAAAGGTGGCCCACATTCACCTTTTCAAAGGTCTGCCCACATACAAATGGGCAAACCACTGCCCTCATTCATAAGAAAAGTTGATGTGTCAGTAGGAGAGACTGTCCAACAAGGTTTTTCTTATGTCATTTTTACATCATAAAGCCTAATATAAAATATCATTTAAATTTTTCTCTAAACATCTGCCCTCAACATTTTATAATCAAACATCTGCTCCCAATAAACATCTGTCCAGATTCAAAATTCTGGCTCCACATTCAAAATTCAAAATTCAAACCATATATTCTAATCCTATAAATAAGGTATAATTATCTGGATCCACATTCAAATCTCTCTCGCTCATATCTGTGAGCGTATCTCTCCCTCTCTCTCTCTCAAATGCATCTTTCTCGTGATTCAGCCGCTAATTTCCGATTACACTTCTTTGTTCGAATGTTTGTTGATTCTGTTTACATGTTATCGTTCTAGTATCATTGCTCCAACATCGTCGTTTCAATGAAGCTTCCCATCATACATCAACCTTTCAATATCGATGTTGCAGTATCATTGTTGCAACATCGTGAAAAGTTGCATGTGCTACCTTCTTTGATGGGAGAGTTGCATTGTTCGATTTTTGTTAAATCGAAAGTCAGGTTTTCTTGCGTCAGTAAGATTTTCTCCTTTGATAGAAAGTATAGATTTGTGCAATATCGTGAAAAGTCAGATGTGCTACAATAGTTGAGAGGAGACCCTTGCATTTTAGGTTTGTTTCTTATTTTGATTAACTGTTGATGATGTTGAGAGTTTTTATTACACTGACATTTTAGAATATGTTAAGATGCATGTTGATATTATTAAAATGAACTACTACATAGAAAAATAGAAATTTAATGAAATATTTATAAAGTATTACACGCTAGAGTTAACACTTGCTAGGATTTCGTAGACTCTGGCCTTTCTCCATGTGATTTCATTCTTTCTTTTGAATTTCAGGTCAGTTAGCATGTTGCAGATTTTCTGATCCTGTTTTAGAAGTTGTGTCAGAAACTCTTCAGCATTCTTCTGGAACTCTGATGGAGGAGAGTGGAGGACTTCATCGAGCAAAGCTATGCTGTTCCAGGTTTTGTTGTAATTAGTGTCATTGATTATGTCGACTTTCCTGTTTAGTTATTCGTCTGTTCTTTGTTCTTTGAGTGACCACATCAAGAATTATGTTTTAACATCGCTGGTGTCTGACCAGTGATAGAAGATGAAGTTTTCCATGTAGATTTTTTGTTGGTTTTTTTGATTTGGAACAATTTTTGACAGAAAGTGATTTGTAGGACAATTTGTTGATGTTTTGAATCAAAAGTAATCATCGGTCTTTTATAGAGTTTAAAAACACGTCTACATGGTAAATGAAGAGGTTAATTGTAATTGTGATAATCTGCTTTTGTTCTTTGAACTTCGAAATTCTGTCCCTTGGGTTTCTTGGTATTTAATTTTACAGTTTTCCCATAAAAGTTGGGGTTTGAAAAGGTTTTTGCATTAAAAGACTGTTGTTTTGATTTACACATTAATATGTTTATATTAAATCCACACGTTTTCGCTGTTAGATATTTCAGTATATAAACTCATAGTCACTTCACCTGTTTTTCATCACGTTTTCATACGAAGATAACATACTTTCAGGAAAGTCGAGTAATATAGTTTATTCAAATGGCGTCATTCACTTCTGTAAAATCAAATGATTTAAAGCAGCGTTTTGTCAGGAAAATCGAGGAACATGTGTATGAAGATAGGGCTACTCTTCAAGAGCTGAAGAGATGTTTTGATGGATTGCAAGTTGGCCTGTTCACGAGAGAGCAGGTTTCCAGAAATCTTATGCGGATGCCTTCAACTTCCGTTCGTGAGCTTTGTGTTGTCAGTAATATAGAGTGTGGTGATAGAGACGTGGAGTTCATGGCGATGCTGAAGGACATACATCAAGAGGTTCAGGAATCGATGGAGTTGAAGCTAAAGTTTCTTAATTCTTGCTGTTATTGTTAGATTTGAACTTTAATGTTGTTCAGTATGTTATGTAATTATTGAACTTTTAATGTCATGAATAAATGAATAAATTTTAATCTTATGAATCTATGTTGCGTTTTAGTTTTACTTATTTAGTGTTTCAGTTTGATTTAGATTATGTTGATGTTGAATTGTGTCTGAACATCTGTTTGGTATGTCAACAGAAGTTTAATAGTATCAAGGGTTGGTTTGATGGTGAACAGATAATGTTGATGTTGAATTGTGTCTAAACATCTGTTTGGTAAGTCAACAGAGGTTTAATAGTATCAAGGGTTGTGAACAGATTATGTTGATGTTGAATTGTGTCTGAACATCTGTTAGGTAAGTCAACAGAGGTTTAATAGTATCAACGGTTGGTTTGATGGTGAACAGATGAGTGCAAAGATAAAATAAATGTTCAGAATTTGATCATTGATAGTAGTTTTTTGAAGAATCTATGCTCCTGCAAATTAGAGAGAGTCAATATTTGGAGTTGTAAAAGGTATGTTGTAGTTAAAGTTTGGTAAAAGAGAACATTTGCTGATGATGAAACAACTGTGTATGCTAACGACTGTTGATTTACCACTGTTGACTAAATGAATAAATTTTAATAGTATTAATCTTTGTTGTCACATCTTCATTTTAATTATTTCAGTCATTCCTAAGTATTATTATATAATTTTGTTTATCAATAACAGTTTTTTGGAAGAATTTACCTTATATTTTGGTGTTAAAAAAGGTGTGTTGTAGCTAAAGTCTGACAAAAGAGAGCATCTAATGATGAATAAATGTCTGAAGATGCAAAGGTCTGCTATGGGTCAACAGATATTAACGAACAACAGATGATATTCAATCTTAAAATGCTTAACAAAGGATTTGATACTAACAGTGGTTGGGCTAATGATGAATAAGTATTATTATATAAGGTCTGCTATAAGTATTATTATATAATTTTGTTTATCAATAACAGTTTTTTGGAAGAATTTACGGTATATTTTGGTGTTATAAAAGGTGTGTTGTAGCTAAGTCTGACAAAAGAGAGCATCTGCTGATGAATAAATGTCTGAAGATGCAAAGGTCTGCTATGGGTCAACAAATGTTAACGAACAATAGATGATATTCAATCTTAAAATGCTTAACAGAGGATTTGATACTAACAGTGGTTGGGCTAATGATGAATAAGTATTATTATATAAGGTCTGCTATAAGTATTATTATATAATTTTGTTTATCAATAACAGTTTTTTGGAAGAATTTACGGTATATTTTGCTGTTATAAAAGGTGTGTTGTAGCTAAAGTTTGACAAAAGAGAGCATCTGCTGATGAATAAATGTCTGAAGATGCAAAGGTCTGCTATGGGTCAACAGATGTTAACGAACAACAGATGATATTCAATCCTAAAATGCTTAACAGGGGATTTAATACTAACAGTGGTTGGGCTAATGATGAATAAGTATTATTATATAAGGTCTGCTATAAGTATTATTATATAATTTTGTTTATCAATAACAGTTTTTTGGAAGAATTTACGGTATATTTTACTCTTATAAAAGGTGTATTATAGCTAAAGTCTGACAAAAGAGAGCATCTGCTAATGAATAAATGTCTGAAGATGCAAAGGTCTGCTATGGGTCAACAGATGTTAACGAACAACAAATGATATTCAATCTTAAAATGCTTAACAGAGGATTTGATACTAACAGTGGTTGGGCTAATAATGAATACGTATTAATATATAAGGTCTGCTATAAGTATTATTATATAATTTTGTTTATCAATAACAGTTTTTTGGAAGAATTTACGGTATATTTTGCTATTATTAAAGGTGTGTTGTAGCTAAAGTCTAACAAAAGAGAGCATCTGCTGATGAATAAATGTCTGAAGATGCAAAGGTCTGCTATGGGTCAACAGATGTTAACGAACAACAGATGATATTCAATCTTAAAATGCTTAATAGAGGATTTGATACTAATAGTGGTTGGGCTAACAGCAGATGTTAGACTTACGACTGTTCAGTTACACCGATTGAAAACAACTGTTTTTGAAACTTCTGCTTGCCTAAAAATACATCCACTGCTAAAGGGTACCGTCTGTTGTCATAATTTCTGTTTATCCTATTGACTGTTGATTTAGTATACTGCTGACTGTCATCCATTATGACAACAGAGGTTCTGACGTGGACAGATGTTAGCTAAAAATAAAACAACTGCTGAAAGTTATCATCTGTTCTCATATCTTCTGTTTATCTAATGACTGTTTGACTCACACTGTTCCCAACGACCAACAGAGGTTTCCAAACAACTTTCATTGGCTGTCGCAAGAGAGGTTCTGACGTGGACAGATCTTAGCCATCAAATATTTGTAACTACTGCCACGTCAGCATTCACTTCTTCTCTCTATATAAAAGTTGTTTCATCCCTAAATCGAGGTTCTACCACTGCCGTCTCCAATTCAAAATTCTCAAAAACAGTTTCCAACATATTAAAAACCCTCCAACTTAAACATTGTTTCATCCCCAAATCACCTTCTTCTCCGATCATGTCTCTGAACATCAAAAACCCTCACAACTACCTCCCCATCTTCGAGAAAACCAGCAAAAATACCAGCTATCACTCAATAATTGACCTTTTAATGTCATCAAAATACAAATCAATTCTTACTCCTGATGCTCCGGTTCATACAGAAACACTCCGACAATTTTGGTTTAATGCTGAAATAGAGTCTGAAGATAATAATCCAGTTGCCATCACATCTAAGGTCGGGGAAAGTGTGGTACGAATTTCTCCCTTTACAATTTCCACTACATTTGCATTGGACGACTTGGGAGGTAAGACCAACTTTAAAAAACTTGAACTTCATACAGAGTTCATTGAAAGAGGGTATGATGCACAATTAAAGGAAGTTACTATCTACAAACCAAACTTCCCTCCGCCAATGAAATTTTTGTTTCATACTCTTTTAACTTGTCTCTCAGCCAAGACCACCGCCTTTAATGAGATACCTTTGAACATTCAGTATTTGGGTTATGTTATTTTAACAAAATCTTATTACAATTTATCACAAGCACTGTTTTCTAATTTGTTGAATAATGTGAAAAATGTGAAAAAATTGGAAAAAGGTGTTCGTAGTAATGCTTTTCTGTTGTATCCAAGACATCTAAGCTAGTACCTACGAAAACAAGTGTCACAAACAGATTTTGAACAAGGTGTAGCTTTTCAAATAAATAGTCTTACAAGTAAAACTTTTACTAAACTTATGGATAAAGAGTCAAAAGTTTCAACAACGGAAACAAAGGGGGATGAGCCTGTTTTAGATGCGTCCGCATCAGTTGCTCAAACTTCTGTTGAGAGGGATGATGAAGAAGACATGTTCTCCCTGGACTTTGAACTACAATTCAAAGGACAAATCAGTGAGATGTTGATGAGAAATAAAAATCAGTAATAAAGAAGGGTTTTCGTATCATCTGTTGTATAGGGAGATTGTTGGATCAGCAGTTGTTACATTGTTTGTAGTAGCATATTTAACTGCAGTAGCATATTTAACCAGATCACAACATGTAGCAAAGGACATGTTGCTGCGTAACAAATTCTTGAGTGAGGTTTGATGTGTGTTGTTTTGGCAGTTAATCGTATGTTCTTAGTTAATGTTTGTAAAAGTTAAGTTGTATTCGAATTTTATTAAGTTTGTTAGACATCTTTTATATGTACTTATGTTTATAACAATTTACATTGTCAATGGGTGGATACTCTCTTTTTTGAATAAGAGAATGGAAATAATCATATGTAACTAATGAATTTTATTAAGTTGGTTAGACATCTTTTAGACATCTTTTATTAAGTTTGTTAAATATCTTTTATATTTACTTATAGTTGTCTTTTAGCTATAATAGATAACATATTTTCGTACAATACCTATACATGTATCTATATGTTCTATCAATATGTGTTATGCATGGTTTTCTAAGAAACGACATGTATTTGCACATGGGTCTTACCGCTAGTACTATCTAATAAAAGAAACCATTAACGTTACACTTGTCATCATATTAGACTATGTCTTATGGATAATTATTATTCTAGTTTAACCTCCTCTAATTAATTATAGATAACCCTCCTACTAAATATTATTTAGTTTAATATCTTATGGATAACTATTATCAAATATATTTGAACATTTTGTTTAGTTTGTATCAAATAGATTTTACGAACCTTAAAATAAAATTAATTAATACTATTTATCATTTATACATTTACAGAGTTTTAAATAAATGGTTAAATTTATTAAGACTTCGTTAACAAATTTTGCTACAACAGAATAATCTATTTATATCAATCTATATTTATATCTATACTATACTATATAATAAAACATTAATGTGTGACACCTGTCGTTCATTGTAGGCATTTATTTTATGATTTTCTCGCGTCACTTCCAAACTTATCTTATATTAATTAAATAAATAAATAATAAGTTAATATTAAATTTTATCCTACTTTAAATTTTGAATAATATTCTTCTATTTTTCTGATAAAATATTATCATAAAATTTAAATTGTTAATTTAAGATATTTTTAAATAAAACAAATCATTTATCACGAAAATCAAACTTTGTATTAATATATTAAAAAATTTTATTTTCATTACTAAAAAAATTATTATATCAATTTTTTTATTACATAATTTATAAATCAATTTGTCGGAATTGGTACCAATAGTTTATCACTCAAATGGCTGCTGATTTGTTTCTTGAATAACGTATCTTCTTTTCAAGAACCATCTTCATAGTCACCCTATCCATCGCGTATCAAGTATTATCCATTAGTATATTGAAAGATATGACTTTTTTATTATTTAGTATATAAAATTAGATTTATTAAACCCGTGTAATACACGTGTTTTTTTTAAGATATACCTTTTTTATTATTTACTATACAAAATTACATTTATTCGACCCGTGTAATACATGAGGTTTTAAGATATAAGTTTTTATCATTTGATATATAAGATTAGAATTATTCAATTCGTATAATACACGAGGTTTTTTAAGGATATATATTGTTTATTATTTAGTATAGAAAATTACATTTATTCAACCCGTGTAATACACATAGTTTTAAAGATGTAACTTTTTAATAATTTGGTATATAAAATTACATTTATTAAACCCGTGTAATAAATGAGGTTTTTTAAATATGTATTTTTTTATTATTTAGTAAACAATGTTACATTTATTCAACTCATGTAATACACGTGGTTTGAAAGATATAACGTTTTTATTTGGTATATAAAATTACATTTATTCAACCCGTACAATATGGTTCTTATAGATATAACTTTTTATTATTTAATATATAAAATTATATTTATTCAACCCGTGCTATAAATGAAGTTTTTAAAGATATACCATTTTATTATTTAGTATATAAAATTTATTTATTCAACCCGTGTAATACACGGGGTTATAACCTAGTACTATATAATAAAAGAAACCAATAAAAGCACACTTGTCATTATTCTAGATCATCTACTACTACTTAATTGTAGATAATTATTATTTAATTTAAATTATTAAATTTAATATATGTTTCAAACATTTAAGAAATTTCGGATAAGGTTCCATAAATTATCTTATTATTTATTTATATTAATTACTAGGTTATTATTCTAGACCATCTACTCTTACTTAATTATAGATAATTATTATTTAATTTAAATTATTAAATTTAATATTTGTTTCAAACATTTAAGAAATTACGGATAAAGTTCCATAAATTATCTTATTATTTATTTATATTAGTTACTATGTTAGAAATTATATCTTAATAATTGAAACAAATATCGAGCATTTTCATAACGAGGGTGGAGGGAACGATTTTCTTATTTATATTAATTACTAGGTTAGAAATTATATCTTAATAATTGAAACAAATATCGAGCATTTTCATAATGAGGGTGGAGGGAACGATTTTCTTGCTTAACAAATAATTTATTTGTTTAATATATTTAAAATACAAAAAGAATAATAACTACATTTATCATACTAATAAATTTATCCAAAAACAACCATTCTTTTAAGATGCAACTCAAGTCCATATATTTACATTTTAAAGTTATATAACTTTATAATTACCGATAATTTATACTTATCTAATTAATTTAAATATTATTTTGTAACTATAAGTTTATCTAATTGGCTAATTGCTATATGCCTAATATAAATATTTTAACAATATTTTTAGAACTAATAAATTAAGTCCACTGTTATTTAAATAAAACTTGGGTTCACGTCGTGAGAAAGTTGAGGATACAGTTTGTCTTCTAATCGATGGTTCAAATGTTTTCATATTTATAAACTTGACAAACATCATAAGTTTTGATCATACATAAAATAAAATTTTGTTCGGATATCATAAAAGTGTCTTAAAATATGGTTTTATAATTGTTAAATCTTCGTAATTAACTATTTGATATTTTATTTACTTAACCCATGTAATACACAGGGTTATAACCCTGGTTTCTTCTTTAAAGAGAACATTAATTAACTAGGTTAAGTATTTCTAGTTGTACTCAAATTAAACATGATAGACAAAATTAGGATTTTGGGGTGTTACAAGGTCCCTGTGATTTACCAAAATATTAGATTTGGTACCTACCTTTTCAAAAGTACACGGATTGGTATTTTTTGTGTGCACTTTATAACGTACTAGGTTATAACCCCATGTATTACACGAGGTTGAATAAATAAATTTTATATACTAAATAATAAAACAATATATCTTTAAAAACCTCATTTATTGCCTGGATTGAATAAATTTAATTTTATATATTAAACAATAAAAAGTTATATCTATAAGAACCATATGTATTGTATAGGTTGAATAAATGTAATTTTATACAAAAAATGTATATCTTTAAAAGCATGTGTATTACACGGGTTGAATAAATGTAATATTGTTTACCAAATAATAAAAACATTATATCTTTAAAAACACTCGTGTATTACGCAGGCTGAATAAATACTATTTTATAAACCAAATAATAAGAAAATTATATTTAAAAAAACTAATGGATATACTTAGTACGCGATAGATATGGTGATTACGGAGATGATTATTGAAAAGAAAATACAGTGGTCAACTCATGTTATTCAAGAAGCAAAAAAAGTAGCTATTTGAATGATAAAATATAAATTATATTTAAAAAAAACCCGTAATAAATCTAATTTTATATATTAAGTAATGCCCAAATCTCAGGGACGATTTTGGCAATTTACTCAAAATTATATAATAAAATCAATATATAATTTTTTTAATAATGAAAATAAAAATAAATAATATATTATCACAAAGTTTGGTTTTAATGATAAATAATTTGGCTATTTAAAAATTTCTTAAATTAACAATTTAAATTTAAGGATATTATTTTATTTAAAAGAGTTTAAACTATATAATAATTATCCATAAGTGACATAGCCTAATATGATGACAAGTGTCCCGTAAATGGTTTCTTTTATTATATAGTATAGATTTAGTCCCCAACCAGCAAATCTTAAGATTCAAGTATGTCTAAGTTAGAGACTAAATACGTTACTAAATGCAAACTACTGGCGCCTTCCATGTGACTTTTGGCAAAATTAGGTATCAAATCCAAAATTCTGCTAAACCACACTTAGTCCATCGTGTACTATACTAAAAAAAAAGGTCAAACCAATTAAGCTATTCACCATCATGTAGAAGGGTGTGGGGACGTTAATAAACACAAAATTTATTACATGATGTTAACTTGATTGATTTATTCATACAACGGTCTCATTTATTAATTATGTCGAGTTTTTATAAATTGTTTTGCAACTTGGTCTAAGTATCCTAACCAAAACTCTCTTCCATACCTTTACTTTTTTTTTTTTTTTTGGAAGGTGACTTTCTATGTACTGGACCTATTGGTCACCGGGTTCATGTCGAAGACAATCCCCCGTCAGCCCCGCACTCTCGGACGCGATGTTCGATCGGGCCCCGGCCGCCGCGCAAGCTGACTTCCGCCCGGAAACCATACTGCCCCCACACGAGAGACTCGCTGGGGTAACAGCTGGGTAAAACCGGGTTGCCCTCAAGACCGCACCATGCCTCGGTAGGATACGATCCATCATTGGGACGTCCCACCCCCCGTATGCAACACCCAGGAGTCGAACCGGCGACCTCCAAGGAGGAAGCCGGCCCAACCCAAACCACATGGGGATGCCGGATGAGCTAGGAGGTGGGATTTCTTCCATACCTTTACTTACTAAATTAACTAGGTTTTCATTAATCAATAATTATACATTTATTTAATTATATTAAAACATTAATATAATTACAATACTAAAAAATAGAATAAACATCTTATTTTTATTTAACATGTAGAATCAGGTTTGGACCAGGTTTGTATGAGACCTGTTTCCGCCAAATTTTACAAATTTGTATCATACTATCAAAACCATTCAAGATTGGTACTTTCAAGTTCCTCTTCATATAAAACTTTATCTAATAGAAATTTGCAACTTACCTTATGGTTAATCGTGTCTAGATGATCAATAATCACGGTTCATACACAAGATTTGCGTCCAATTTCACCATACAGTTTCATTAGTTGTTTTATTTGGACACCACTTACTTCTTCTTTAAAGAGAACATTAATTAACCAGGCTAAGTTTTTCTAGTTGTACTCAAATTAAACAGGATAGTCAAAATTAGGATTTTGGAGTGTTACATGGTTCCTGTGATTTACCAAAATATTGGATTTGCCTTGGCTTTTCAAAAGTACACGGATGGTCTTTGTGGTGTGCCCTTTATAACGTATTTAATCTCCAACCAACAAATCTTAAGATTCAAGCATGTCCAAGTAAGGGACTAAATTCGTTACTAAGCGCAAACCACTAGTGCCATCCATGTGACTTTTGGGAAAGTTAGGAATTAAATGCGTTATAAGTGTAAACAATATATCGAGACCATCCGTATACTTTTGAAAAGATAAAGATCAAATCCAAAGTTATGCTAAACCACACTCAGTCCATCATGTACTACGCTCAAAATAAGGTCAAACCAATTGAGCTATTCACCATCATGTAGAAGGGTGTGGGGACATTAATAAACACAAAATTTATTACATGATGTTAACTTGATTGATTTATTCATACAACGGTCTCATTTACTATTTATGTCGACCTTTTATAAATTGTTTTGCAACTTGGTCTAATTATCCTAATCAAAACTCTCTTCCATACCTTTACTTACAAAATGACCTCACTTACGTCCACATATTTTCTTTTATCTTTATCTATAACAAAATAAACATACTTTTTTCTCGTTACAACTTTTAATAATTATAATTTATAAAAATAGTAATTTACATATATATATTTTTTGAATGACTATACCAAATTTATTATACATATATATTTTAGTATCGTACGAATTACAACAGTTAGTTTACAATAGAATTATAACTCAAACGCTAGGTGTAGTTGCGTGTTATGGGGCTCCATATGAGGCCATAGCGCCAGGGAACTCCCCCTCTCGGCGCCCTCCCTTGGCGCTATGGGCTAACTTACCCCTCCCTGTTTCGTTTACATTATAACTAATACACCACTATAAAAAAGATGCATCCCTACAACCCGCGTTTCGTTTCTACTCGTCCAAGCGGCGGTTCGGAGCAAGACCCGAACCAAACGGTTCCAAACCAACCCTTTGTTTTGGTTCCCACCCGACCAACCACCTATGGAACCGGGTTTGTTGACTTTAATCAAAACCAAACCGGTTTCAATACGGTAGGAATCCAAGCTTCAACATGGGAGGTTACAACTCGTCCTATGGTTACGGTTACGGCTCGTCGCAAGGTTGCAGGTCATCACAAAGGGAGCCCGACTGTGTCCCGAGGACACAACCGAACCAAACCCGGCGAGGCAAATGGGGGTCACATAAAAAGAAAGAACTAACCGTGACCCGAACAAAAAAAAAGTGCAAATGTGGGAAGATGACGAGGAGTACGTGTTAGCCCGGGCGTGAATCGACGCATTGCAGGATCCCGGAATTGGTAATATTTTTATATTTTTTATTTTATACTTATTCTTTTAATGTTTAAAATTGTACTAATTTTTTTCATTTTTTTAGCCCACAACCAAAATAAAATTAATTTTTTAGACGAATTCGAGAACTCCTTTTTGATCCCGTCGAAAATGAGGAGGTTTACCGGCCAAATGATTCCATATCGGACAAGTGGTACGATATGAACTCTAAATGCACAAGATTCCAATCGGTTTATCAACGTACTAGGTTATTGCCAGCGCTACACATGGTTTAACAAATGAGATATTCTAAAATTTTAATTTATAAGTCTGTAAATAATATTTTTACGAATCTGAAGTTTTATTACACAAACTAATAAAAAAATTGAAGGACTAATTCTTGTGTTTTTTTCTTAATAACTCTGCTTCTTGTTTCTATTTCTAATATATTATGTTTTAACCTATATCATAGCAAAGTTGAAATAATTTAGCATAATAAATCACCACCAAAAGTGGTTTAAAAAAGAAGACAAAAACAAGGCCTCTCCCTCTCTCACACCTATACATACAATATATACATATACATTTTAGGTCCATCCCCCATTTCCATACCTTTATCCTCTTTGCCCCGTCTTACGTGGCGGATCATCCTCCAAGGGAGGACCATCACCATACCGCATAGCCTAAAAGTAAAAATCGAATATGTTCTGTGGGTTTAGTGATTAATGCTAATGCAAATTTTGAACACTTATCATAGATTCTTATTTTTCGAGAAAGAACATTTGTTTTCTATAAAAGCCTTTTTAGGAAGAGTTGCATAAATGACATTTCTTTGACTTGCTAATAGAACATTTTGAGATGATTAAAAGGGTGACATTTTAAGATGGGGAGAGTGATAGCGGTTATGATGATAAAAGTTTTTCTTACAAATAGATAGAAAATGGTAAAAAGGCGAAATTTACCTATCAACCATCTTTACAATTAGTTTCAATAGAGAGCAAAAGGCACACTAAAAGGGACTTCTAGTTCTGATTCGAGTCCAACCCTGCCACAACAACACGCGCAACCTATACAAGAAGAAATGAAATTACAATTAATATAGAAATGCAAATATCGGTCCAATGTGGATGCTCCATCTGTCCATTTGCCAAGCTTCTCCTCATGCATGGTGCAAAATTCTTCATAATTTATCTTTCCATCCTGCAAATATATTACAAATAGAAAATATAAATTATATTTAAAAATAAAATTTAAAATAAAATATGGAGGAAGATGAAGAAGAGCTGACATTTGTTGGATATTTTAGTGTAATTTGAGATTGCGTGTGACATACAAATAAGAGTGCACTCTTATTTGAATGTCATCGGGACTAACGGGGGATCCAAAGGGGCAGTGCCCCCTTGGAGGGGGTTCGGGGGCAGCGCCCCCGAGAGAAGCGGGGTCCAAGGGGCGGCAGCCCCTGGCGGGGTCCAAGGGGCAGAGCCCCTGGCTGGGGTCGAAAATGCATCAGAAATTAAATTTCGGGCTAAATATGCACTTTTGAAACATGAGGGACTAAAGGTGTTTTTTGTTCAAAATTGAAAACTGCAAGCAGTTGTGGAAATTGCAAATACGCTCTCAAATTGTTTTTGGAAAACCCTAGACGAATTTGCAGTTTGTCAGAATCCCTCAAAAATTCTCTCAACCAAATTCTCATACAGAAATCTAGAATCAATCTGATTTTATCCGATCAAAGATTGGTAGCCACTCTAATTGTTTGATCTGAAAGTGATTACACGACTTCAGATTTATCCAAGCAATTTCGAATTTCCCCAACAAAGATCAAACAATTCAGTGAAGATGACAAGCGGTGGTGAATCTGCGAAGGCTATAACGAACAAATTTGCGAAATTGGACAAGTTTGAAGGGCAAGACTTCCGTCGCTGGCAAAAGGAGATGCATTTCCTGTTGACGACTTTGAAAGTGGTGTACGTTCTGAGTACCCCGATGCCCGAAGAAGTGACGAATGAGCCGCTGGAACTAACTAGGAAGCGTGGAAAGTGGCTGAATGATGATTACATCTGTCGTGGGCATATTCTGAATGGTATGTGTGACTCTCTTTTTGATATATATAAAATGTTGAATCTACAAAAGAACTGTGGGAATTACTAGAGGCCAAATACATGGCTAAAGACACATCTAGTAAGAAATTCTTAGTCAGTGATTTTATGAATTATAAAATGGTTGATGATAGATCCATCATGGAACAATATAATGAATGTCTAAGAATTCTGGGTCAATTCGAACAACATGGTTTAAAGATGGATGAAGCAATTTCTGTTCCATCTATCATTGATAAACTTCCTCCTTCTTGGAAAGATTTTAAACATACTTTAAAACATAAGAAGGAGGAAATGAATCTGGTTGAACTTGGAAGTTGTTTTCGAATTGAGGAGTCTTGTCGGGCCATGGAAAAGGTTAACAAAGATAAACACGTTGGTGGGTCTTCTGTTAACATGGTGGAAGAAAGTGGTCCTAGTTTTAAAAATTCTAACAAGGGAAACAACAAAAGGAAGTTTCAAAGTGGGCCTAACAAGAAGAACAAGGCTGTGAAACATTCAAAATAGACTAAGGATGAAGGCTGTTGGAAGTGTGGTAAACCGGGACACTTCAAGAGAGATTGCCGTGTTGTTAAAGCCAAGAACGAAACTGGTACTAGTGGATCCTCTAAGGATCCAAAGCAACAAGGTCAGAAATTAAACTTTAATTATAATTCGGATGTGAATTATGTTTCACTAATTTCTGAAGCATTTTATGTGCAGGATGATTCTGTTGCAGGGTGGTATGACTCGGGAGCAACAAGTCACGTATGTAAGGATCGAAGATGGTTCAATGTCACACCCTGGCTTTGCGGAAGCGTGGTTAATTTTGGTGTGACTTCTTAATACCATAGCTTAACCATAACAAGCTATATGAATTTAAAAACCATGCAAGTCATCCATTAAGTTTTAAAAACCAAAATACAGTACCATTGTTTTAACCAACAACCATAACCTTGTTCAACAACCTTACAAATTAAAACATAACATAAACGTGGTTTAAGGACTGTGTCTTGTCCAGGAAAGAGACACATCCCCTAAACCCGGATGACTCCATGACAAGTGCAGCGGAAAACGTTCCATACCGTGCCAGATCTCGTTAATTTCCTGAAATACATGTGAGTTGAAAAATCAACAATAATGTTGAGCGAGTTCATGTGTAAGTGAGTAAGTAAAACACTTGTAAGTATAAAAGTTTCCTGGTATGTAGCAGTGTAAGAGGACTTGTGATCACCAATGGTTTGCAAGGCCATTAGCATGTTGTGATATGCAAGTAGGAAGACTCAAACCTAGCGGATTTATGCGTTGGGCACAAAGTCACCCCGAGGTCCGTTCTGTTTGGGCCTGGGGCTGGGCTCGCTACACCCAGATAGATCTACCGCTCCTGTCCCTCGGTCCTACCCTGAGGATTAATAGCCTCAAGTTTCCGCCTACCCATTCACATGATCTAAACCTCCTTACGTTAATCATACCGTGCATAAAGTACTTGTAAACAATGTAACATGTATTTCACCCCCGCGGTTAAGTAAACTGAAAACAGTTAGAGAAAAGGGGGACATGAACTCACAGTGAATGCGCGTCTCTACCAAGTGTCTCCAATACAGTAAGCTGTGCAACGACCTACAAGTGCTAATTCTATTAGGCGGACGGCCGTGCCTTAGCTTTATAGTTTATGTCTTTGGGAAATAGTTAGACAACTATTTCGTGTTTATGTTCCGTATACACTTGGTAGTTATTCTTCCTCCCAAGGATGGGGGATACAATACATGTGCGTAAGTTACGTTTTATCAATCCTGTGGTAATGTAATTACCGGTGTAACTTATATGTTTGTGGAAGCGTTCGTAAAGTTTTGGAATCATTAACGCTTGTAAATATTATTTTCACTCTAAAATAGTATTTATGTATTTCACAAAATAATCATAAACAGTGTTGTGACAAATATATTTATCACGTTAATCTTGTGAAAATCCCACCTCCGAATATTTAGTAAAATAGTACTGGCGAAATTTATGTTTCGAAAGTATGTCCAAAAATAGTTCTAACACTTATTGTGTAAAAAGTCTAAGTGTTAGGTTTTTAGAAAATTTCGCCAGAGTTTCCTCTGTAACTGGAGGTGGCCACGCTTTCAAGCGTATCATTTTCTTTTAACAAATCAATTCAACAATCCCCTTCATTCAATCAACAATTTCCGACACAACAAAACTAGTCGACAAGTATGTAAGTTTGCATAATCGCATGAACTTGTAGTTTTTCCGCATCTTTACTGTAAATCACCTTTATATATGTAGCTTTAATCTTGTAGAAACCCCGTGTTTAAAGAATTCCGTCTTTACAACTTCTAGTCACTTTTCCCAAAAATAGTTATTTGTCGGATCTTTTCATTTCACAAGTGTCTACACACTTGTGGTTTATAAAATCATATTTATTAGTGTAAGATCCATCTTTAGAAAAACATGATTTCTTTAAAGTGTGGTCTTTCAAAAATACCACTTGCGGATACGTAGATCCGCTAGTTTTAAACACCATTTTACCGGTTAAATCACTTTTACACAAGTAAAATATTTTCACACAAGTTCATGTATCTTGTGTGGTAGAGTTTCACCTTTAACCCTTGTATTTAGTCAAAAACGAGCTTATGTGAAGATACATGATCTTACAAAGTCGGGTTAAACGGAGATCCGAGCTACCACATCATAGATCGGGTCTCAATAATTACATATTTCAAGTCCTACGACTTTTACACAAGTTATATGCTATTAACCTCCATTTTTGTGATTTTAGTAGACTTTAAAGTTTCAAAACGCATGTTTTCGATATTTAACCGACGAAAGTTCTTTTAACCACTTTAGACAAGCTTAAATATGAGTTTTAAACAATATACCTCTAGCTCGGGGCTAGGGAAGAATCGTGATGAAAACGGGGTGGATAAAAGCCAACGGTGGAGGTCCTTCGTGTTCCGAGTGCACCAAAGCTCCTAATATGTGACCCGTGAAGCTTGAATGATGATGGAATGTGAATAACTAAAACCGAAAAATTGATGGATGGATGGGGATGCTTGGCCGTAAGCTTCTAGGAGAGAAAGAGAGTGGTGTGTTTGTTGATTAAGTGGTGGAATGATCATTAGTGTTAAGAGGTTAACTTATAGGCAAGAATTTGTGTCATGGACCATTGGATCATATGCCTCTTAGATACTAAACAATTGCATTATAAAAATCAAATGTGGTACAAGTATGTCCCCCCACAAGGGGACGGTTATAAAGAGAGGGGGGGGGGGGTTAGTTCCTTTCTAACTAACTAATTGATGTTTAGTTATGTTAAACTAGGTTAAGTTAGGGATTAACCCCGTTACTTATGTACAACGTGTTATGACGGGTGTTAGGGTAATCAGGGACCCTAACTGACTCAGAAAAATATAGTTAGTGAAAATATTAATATTTTCGTGTTCTGGGTATAGTCCAGTTGTTCGGTTGGATAGTAATCCGTTAAAGTCTTTTGTAACGCTTTAAAGTGTCGTTATTACATTTTTAGTGACACAATTAGTTTCCAACACTTTAGAAAGTGTCTAGTGTTATTTTCTCATTTTCTGGCACTTTACTAGTCAGCTAGAAGCTGGTTTAATTTTTAAAGTGCTGTGTTTGGTACTTAAAGTACGTTTTTGGCACATCCGAATCAGTGTATCTTATCCCTAGAGACGCGGTACCATAACCCTTATATCCCTACACTCACTACCAGTGTAGTCAAAATATATGAGGCTCTTAACAGGCCTTAGAGGCAGTGTCTGCCTGATGCTGGTCATATCAGCATGTTTGCCGTGTATCCGTTTAGTGCTACTGTGCTTTTTGTGCATCATGTTTGTCACTAAGGTGCCGTATGTAAGTAATGTAGTGACAGCAAATAAAGTATGATGCAAGTAAGTGCATGTATCAGTATGCAGGTAGCAGTTTATCAGCTAGTTCAATCAAGCACAGTAATCATGTAGTAATTAATCATTAATTAAGTTGTACGGATACCTGGTTTAGTGCGGGTTGTCACATTCTCCCCCCGTTAAATAAATTTCGTCCCGAAATTTAAGTTCTGCTTGTAGAAGCAGGGTTCTTAGGAAATAAGTGGGGGTATTTCTCTTTCATCCGGTCCTCACGTTCCCAGGTAAATTCAGGACCATGTCTGGCATTCCAACGAACCTTGACGTGTTTGACACTGCTCCGGCGGGTCTTGTTAACTTTCCAATCCGTGACCCCAACAGGTTCTTCAACAAAGTGGAGCGTGTCGTCAATATGAATCTCGTCGATAGGAATGGCAACGTCAATCTGAGTTGGACTTTTCTTTAAATTGGATACATGAAATGTATCGTGAACACCATTTAGTTCAGCGGGTAGGTCCAACTTGTATGCTACCGTCCCAATTCTCTCCAGAATTCTGAAGGGACCAATGTAGCGCGGATTTAACTTCCCACGCTTTCCAAAGCGTGCTACCCCTTTCCAGGGTGAAACCTTTAACAACACCATTTCTCCGACTTGGAAGTCCACATGCTTCCGGTTTGGATCCGCATAGGCCTTTTGTCTGTGGCGAGCGGCTTCGATGCGTTTAAGAATTTGCGCGATCTTGTCTGTCGTCTCTTGGACGATCTCGGGACCAGCAAGCTGCCTATCGCCTGCGTCAGACCAACATAGTGGTGATCGGCACTTGCGTCCGTATAGGGCCTCAAATGGCGCGACACCAATACTGGTGTGGTAGCTGTTGTTGTATGAAAATTCGACCAAAGGTAAGTGTTTATCCCAGCTACCGCCTAAATCCATAACACATGCCCTCAGCATGTCTTCCAAAGTTTGTATCGTTCGCTCGCTCTGGCCGTCAGTTTGCGGATGGAACGCAGTGCTCAGATTCAATTGTGAGCCAAAAGATTCTTGGAAAGATTGCCATATTCTTGACACAAATCTTCCGTCTCTATCAGAGATGATCGAGAGTGGTACTCCATGACGTGCTACGATCTCTCTTAAGTAAATTTCCGCAAGTTTACTAGTACTGTCTTTCTCCTTGATTGGCAGAAAGTGTGCGGATTTTGTTAGGCGGTCAACAATCACCCAAATCATATCATGGCCTCTTGGCGTTCTTGGTAATTTTGTAACAAAATCCATTGAGATTTGTTCCCATTTCCACTTGGGAATCTCAGGTTGTTGCAGAAGTCCCGAAGGCTTCTGGTATTCCGCCTTGACCTTAGCGCACGTTAAACATTTGCTCACGTAAACAGCAACGTCGCCTTTCATCCTAGGCCACCAATAGTAATCTTTGAGATCCTGGTACATCTTATCCGATCCAGGGTGGATAGAGTACCGTGACTTGTGCGCTTCGTCGAAAATAATTTCCCTTAATCCACCAAACAGAGGAACCCAAATCCTTTTCTCAAAACATAACGTCCCTTCCTCGTTTGGTACCAAAAGCTTCTCCATTCCACGGAGATATTCTTCCTCAAGGTTTCCCTCCTTGAGAGCTTCCTTTTGTGCAGCACGAATGCGCAAGGAAAGATCGGTTCGTATGATCATTTCCAAAGCCCTAACCCTTAAGGGCTTGATTCTTTCTTTACGACTTAGGGCATCGGCAACTACATTCGCCTTCCCTGGGTGATACTTTATCTCGCAGTCGTAATCGTTCAACAATTCAACCCATCGTCTTTGCCTCATATTTAACTCCTTCTGGTTAAATATATGTTGTAGGCTCTTGTGGTCTGTGAAGATTGTGCACTTCGTACCATACAGGTAGTGTCTCCAGATCTTTAAAGCGAAAACCACTGCGCCAAGCTCTAAATCGTGGGTGGTATAGTTCTTTTCGTGCACTTTCAGTTGGCGTGATGCGTAAGCAATGACCTTTTGGCGTTGCATCAACACACAACCCAATCCCTGACGCGATGCGTCGCAGTATACCACAAAGTCATCAGTGCCTTCTGGTAGAGCTAAGATTGGCGCGTTACAAAGCTTATCCTTCAGTATCTGAAACGCTTCATCCTGTTTGATTCCCCAATCAAACGTCTTGTCCTTCTGCGTGAGGAGCGTCAAAGGTTGAGCGATTTTCGAGAAATCCTCGATGAACCTTCGATAGTAGCCAGCCAAACCCAAGAATTGCCGAATCTCGGTTGGCGTCCTTGGCGTTTCCCAATCCTTGATCGCCTCGATCTTTGTGGGATCAACATGAATTCCATCCCCATTAACCACATGTCCAAGAAACTGGACTTCGCGTAGCCAAAACTCGCACTTGGAGAATTTGGCGTACAGCTGTTCCTTCTTTAGCAGCTCCAATATGGTTCTAAGATGTTGCTCGTGTTCAACCTTCGTCTTTGAGTAAATCAAGATGTCGTCGATGAATACAATCACGAACTTGTCCAGGTATGGCTTGCAAACCCTATTCATTAGATCCATGAATACCGCAGGTGCGTTTGTCAAACCAAATGGGATAACGAGGAACTCGTAGTGTCCATAACGAGTTCGGAAGGCTGTTTTCGGGATACTTTCCTCCTGTATCCTCAGTTGATGGTATCCAGATCGAAGATCGATCTTAGAGTAACAGCTTGAGCCTTGAAGTTGATCGAATAGATCGTCGATTCTTGGCAGAGGATACCTGTTCTTGATCGTCAGTTTGTTCAATTCTCTGTAGTCAATACACATACGGAAACTTCCGTCCTTCTTCTTGACAAACAAGACCGGAGCTCCCCAAGGCGAGAAGCTTGGTCGGATAAAACCCTTGTCTAACAACTCTTGAAGTTGCGTCGACAATTCCTGCATCTCAGACGGCGCAAGTCTGTAAGGTGCCTTAGCTACAGGCGCTGCGCCTGGAATTAAGTCAATGTGAAACTCCATTTGCCTCTGAGGTGGCAGTCCGGGTAAGTCTTCTGGGAAGACTTCTGGATACTCCCTTACGACAGGAATGTCTTCGATCCTTGGCTCGGCAGCCTTCTTGTCTACGATGTGTGCCAGAAAAGCAACACATCCTTTCTGTAAACACTTCCTTGCTTTCAAGCAGCTGATAAATCTTAGCGGCGTGTCACGCTTCTCTCCGTGAACCACAATCGTCTCACCATCATCGGTTGGGATGCGAACAACTTTCTCGTGACATACTATCTCAGCCTTGTTTCCGGATAACCAATCCATTCCTACTACCACGTCGAAACTTCCCAATTGGACTGGTAGTAGATCCAGAGTAAACTCGCGTTCTCCCAATTCTATCACACAACCTCTGATTACTTCGTCGGCTCCAACTAACTTCCCATTAGCTAATTCGATCGAGTAGGGAATGTCTAACTTAGTAGCAGCTATCCCAAGCATATTCTTAAATTCTAATGATACGAAGCTATAATCGGCACCAGTATCAAATAAAACGGATGCATAGCGTTGATTGATAGGGAACGTACCCGTAACAACATTTGGATCTTGGCGTGCTTCTCTAGCTTCGAGCTGGAACACTCTACCACGGGCTTGATTCAGTGTTGGGCAATTCTTCTTAAAATGCCCGATTTCCCCGCAGTTATAACATCCGAGTCTCTGCCCGTTTCCATCCCCATTTCCAGCTGGGGTGTTGATCTGGTTGGCATTGTTGCCTCGGTTTCTGTTTCCTCCAAAATTTCCTTGTGGGCGATTCCCATTTCCACCACGGTTATCATTCCTATTTCCATATCCTCCCTGGCCTCCTCGACCGACAGTGGCCCAACAAGAATCCTTCAAGTGGCCAGGTTTTCCACACGAATCACATACTCTCAACCCACATCGGCCAGAATGGTGACGCTGGCAGGCATTACACTTGGGCTGGGTGTCCATATATCCTCTTCCTTTCCTTCCACTACCAGCTGTAACCTGAGCTGGTGCGTTTGTTTCCCCTTTCTTACCAACACTGCCAACACTTTGTTTGAAGTTCGAAAACTTTCTTTTGTTAACCCCTGAGGACTCAACGTGAGTCTCTGTCTTCTTTGCCTTGACTTCATCAAACTTGTTTAAACGAATCGCCTCCTCGGTGAGAGCCACGCTCAAATCGATGGCTTCAGTGATAGTCGCTGGTTTGGAGGAGGTTACCATGCTTATTATTTGGGGAGCCAAACCCCAAATGAAGCGCTCGATTCGCTTGTATTCAGGCGTAACCATGTAAGGAACCACTTGAGATAGGTCATGAAACCTCTGAACGTACTCTGCTACTTTCGGACCATCCATCTTTAAGTGCCAAAATTCAGTCTCCAACCTTTGAATTTCTGCGCGTGAACAGTACTTTTTGCGCATCAGTTCTTTCAACTCGGCCCAAGTCAGGGCGTAGGCGGCAGCTTCGCCTAGTGTTTGGACTTGTAAGTTCCACCATGATAGGGCTCCATCTAAAAACAGCCCTGAAATGTATGTGACTTGCTGATCCTCGGCACACTTGCTCATGCGTAACACAGAATCGGTTTTCTCAGCCCAGCGGGTAAAGGCAACTGCACCTCCTGTGCCATCGAAGTTAACTGGTTTGCAGTCTAAGAACTGCTTGTAGGTGCATCCTGCACGTATGTTAAAACATGTGTTTGGCATTAGCATCACCGCTAAAATCTCCAACTAGTTCATGGTAGGTTCGAATGGCGTGGTATTACCGTGTGGTGGATTGTTATTGCCTTGGTTAACACTTCCGCTCGCTCCTGGCTGAGATGCTGCGTACTGTGCTATGGCAGCAGCAATAATCTGCTGGAGTTCTGCCTCGTTTGTTGGCATGTTTGGTTCGCGTCTTGGCGGCATCTTCTAAAAGATGTTTCACATAGGTTAGGTCATAGCAAGTGAAGTGTACGTATGCACATAACATCTCATGTTATCAACAAGTCAATCACATAACCTCTTATGCTATAGGACATAAACAATTGATTGAACATCGCATGTGATGAGAATACTGCGATTGTAGTGCCACAATTCGAGACCACAATGTAAAGCTCACAAGTACACCACTATATCATACTACATCAATGACTTAGTAGGGGACGACCCTAGACAAGTCGTGCGATCGCTGGTCATGTTCAGGAGTCTCTGGTTCGTCCTTTCTCAAATTTCAGGACTCCACGTCAAGTTTCTGAATTTCTGTCCTAAAACAACATTTCTTCTCAATCGTTTCCTTGAGCTCGTCCCAGCTCAGTGTATAAGTAGCGTCTGTGCCAAGGGTCTGAACCTAGAGGTTCCATAAGAGAGTGTGCCATCTAGCAATATCCCCGAGATATAGGTAACACTCTGTTGGGGCGAACAGTTGCTCGTTCTTAGAATGGAGTTGGTCTCTTCGGACCAACGAACAAATGCATCGGTGCCTCCCGTTCCGTCAAAGTTTAAAGGCTTGCAGTTCAGGCACTGTTTATAGGTGCAGCCAGTTGAGGGGGTTATCCCTAGTAATGCCATCGTTGTACTTAGAGTGGAGGGCTTCATGTCGTGCATTTATCTGTGAGATGCGTTCTTGCAGCTCGGCTTCTGTCCTTGGCAATGTACTGGTGTTTGTGTCACGCCTGGGTGACATTCCCTTTTTGTCGAAATAGCGTGAAGCGGGTTGGACAATGTTTCAATTGTCTATGGGGTATATATATAGCAACGTAAGCCATCATGTAATCACCCCATTTCACACGCAAATATACTCACTGTATAAGTGGGGAAATAAATTCCTGAGCCTTCACATAGGCTTGTCAATTTGGCTTGTTGCTTGTAATGGAATGAACTCGAGGCTACATCGCCTAGGTCATTTGTGTTTAGGTTATTTCCTGCTGCATTGGTTATCATTAGCTTGGCCTGCAGAGTCCACCAGGATTCCTGTGCACTACAAATCGTTATTACGTGGGCCCCCGTAATAATAAATTGTCTTGCACAGTTACCCCAAATTTTCTCTCATCCAAGCAGATGATCAATCAAGGAGCAACAGCCGGTGCATTGGCATGAACAGGGTCATACTCCAATGCGGGGTCAGGAGCAACGCCTGGCTCAGGGGCCACGGCTAGCTTCGAATCAAAACTCCATCTCAAAATCAGCTGGATCAACAATCACAGGGGTTACAGGATCCCCCAAGGGCTTGTCTAAGTGTATGAACTCAATGTCATGGTCTGGATCAATACCAGGCGGAAAAACAGAATTGTCCTCATAATCACGATCAAACTCAAAACTGTGTGCGGGATCCGGTGCAGCTAGTGATGCTGTATCAGGGTCGGCGTCGTGTAAGTAGTGCTGCATTCCCTGTATGTGCGAAGATGCGGGTGTCAGAAACTCAAATGAGCCTGGGATAGGGGAATGGTCATAGGTTTCCCCTATAGGAGCGTCCGCATGTAGTAGTCTAATACCAGCAGTAATAAGGCTCTGCCCTCGAATGGGTCCCCCTCCAGTAGATCGTTATCGTCTTCAGAGGCCTCGTTGGGAGGGCGTATCATCAACAGGATAAGCGGCAAGGGGCACAGGAGCAGGGATCACCGCCAGTGGTAAAATCCCAACAAGATGGCCATCAGTAGGCTCTGCTACGACTTCAGGCAGTGCACAAAGGGCTGAAAGTCGTCATTGTCTGTGCTGGTAGTATCAGAAATGTACACCTCGTGCCTTGTTGAACTATGTCGTCTGATACTATGGTCATGGGGTTCGTAGTGCCCATCTTTCTAGTACTTGATGAAAGCATAACGTTTGTAACACAAGCACATATACGTATAATATAATCAATCATATAATCAGTTAATCACATAAGTCATCAAGTAAGGCATCACATAATCCTCCTAGTCATACTAGCCAATACCATCCAGTCTACCAGACTGCTCTATCCTTTACTTAAACCAAACCTCGATCCTCCAGATCGATCCTATAACAAACCAACGTGCTCAACTATCTTGTTCACCTCGATCCTCCAGATCGATCCTATAACAAACCAACGTGCTCGACTACCTTAATCATCTCGATCCTCCAGATCGATCCTCAGCCCTCCAAGCTGAACTTATAATTAATAAAATGTGCTCAACATTTGTTTGTAAAAAGTGTGGATCTGGACTTAAGTGGTATGCAGAAAAATGTTTTCGTGAGAGCCCTAGTGATCATAGTCTAGACTCGAGAAAGAATCCTAGTTCGCTATGATCAGAGCTCTGATACCAAGCTGTCACACCCTGGCTTTGCGGAAGCGTGGTTAATTTTGGTGTGACTTCTTAATACCATAGCTTAACCATAACAAGCTATATGAATTTAAAAACCATGCAAGTCATCCATTAAGTTTTAAAAACCAAAATACAGTACCATTGTTTTAACCAACAACCATAACCTTGTTCAACAACCTTACAAATTAAAACATAACATAAACGTGGTTTAAGGACTGTGTCTTGTCCAGGAAAGAGACACATCCCCTAAACCCGGATGACTCCATGACAAGTGCAGCGGAAAACGTTCCATACCGTGCCAGATCTCGTTAATTTCCTGAAATACATGTGAGTTGAAAAATCAACAATAATGTTGAGCGAGTTCATGTGTAAGTGAGTAAGTAAAACACTTGTAAGTATAAAAGTTTCCTGGTATGTAGCAGTGTAAGAGGACTTGTGATCACCAATGGTTTGCAAGGCCATTAGCATGTTGTGATATGCAAGTAGGAAGACTCAAACCTAGCGGATTTATGCGTTGGGCACAAAGTCACCCCGAGGTCCGTTCTGTTTGGGCCTGGGGCTGGGCTCGCTACACCCAGATAGATCTACCGCTCCTGTCCCTCGGTCCTACCCTGAGGATTAATAGCCTCAAGTTTCCGCCTACCCATTCACATGATCTAAACCTCCTTACGTTAATCATACCGTGCATAAAGTACTTGTAAACAATGTAACATGTATTTCACCCCCGCGGTTAAGTAAACTGAAAACAGTTAGAGAAAAGGGGGACATGAACTCACAGTGAATGCGCGTCTCTACCAAGTGTCTCCAATACAGTAAGCTGTGCAACGACCTACAAGTGCTAATTCTATTAGGCGGACGGCCGTGCCTTAGCTTTATAGTTTATGTCTTTGGGAAATAGTTAGACAACTATTTCGTGTTTATGTTCCGTATACACTTGGTAGTTATTCTTCCTCCCAAGGATGGGGGATACAATACATGTGCGTAAGTTACGTTTTATCAATCCTGTGGTAATGTAATTACCGGTGTAACTTATATGTTTGTGGAAGCGTTCGTAAAGTTTTGGAATCATTAACGCTTGTAAATATTATTTTCACTCTAAAATAGTATTTATGTATTTCACAAAATAATCATAAACAGTGTTGTGACAAATATATTTATCACGTTAATCTTGTGAAAATCCCACCTCCGAATATTTAGTAAAATAGTACTGGCGAAATTTATGTTTCGAAAGTATGTCCAAAAATAGTTCTAACACTTATTGTGTAAAAAGTCTAAGTGTTAGGTTTTTAGAAAATTTCGCCAGAGTTTCCTCTGTAACTGGAGGTGGCCACGCTTTCAAGCGTATCATTTTCTTTTAACAAATCAATTCAACAATCCCCTTCATTCAATCAACAATTTCCGACACAACAAAACTAGTCGACAAGTATGTAAGTTTGCATAATCGCATGAACTTGTAGTTTTTCCGCATCTTTACTGTAAATCACCTTTATATATGTAGCTTTAATCTTGTAGAAACCCCGTGTTTAAAGAATTCCGTCTTTACAACTTCTAGTCACTTTTCCCAAAAATAGTTATTTGTCGGATCTTTTCATTTCACAAGTGTCTACACACTTGTGGTTTATAAAATCATATTTATTAGTGTAAGATCCATCTTTAGAAAAACATGATTTCTTTAAAGTGTGGTCTTTCAAAAATACCACTTGCGGATACGTAGATCCGCTAGTTTTAAACACCATTTTACCGGTTAAATCACTTTTACACAAGTAAAATATTTTCACACAAGTTCATGTATCTTGTGTGGTAGAGTTTCACCTTTAACCCTTGTATTTAGTCAAAAACGAGCTTATGTGAAGATACATGATCTTACAAAGTCGGGTTAAACGGAGATCCGAGCTACCACATCATAGATCGGGTCTCAATAATTACATATTTCAAGTCCTACGACTTTTACACAAGTTATATGCTATTAACCTCCATTTTTGTGATTTTAGTAGACTTTAAAGTTTCAAAACGCATGTTTTCGATATTTAACCGACGAAAGTTCTTTTAACCACTTTAGACAAGCTTAAATATGAGTTTTAAACAATATACCTCTAGCTCGGGGCTAGGGAAGAATCGTGATGAAAACGGGGTGGATAAAAGCCAACGGTGGAGGTCCTTCGTGTTCCGAGTGCACCAAAGCTCCTAATATGTGACCCGTGAAGCTTGAATGATGATGGAATGTGAATAACTAAAACCGAAAAATTGATGGATGGATGGGGATGCTTGGCCGTAAGCTTCTAGGAGAGAAAGAGAGTGGTGTGTTTGTTGATTAAGTGGTGGAATGATCATTAGTGTTAAGAGGTTAACTTATAGGCAAGAATTTGTGTCATGGACCATTGGATCATATGCCTCTTAGATACTAAACAATTGCATTATAAAAATCAAATGTGGTACAAGTATGTCCCCCCACAAGGGGACGGTTATAAAGAGAGGGGGGGGGGTTAGTTCCTTTCTAACTAACTAATTGATGTTTAGTTATGTTAAACTAGGTTAAGTTAGGGATTAACCCCGTTACTTATGTACAACGTGTTATGACGGGTGTTAGGGTAATCAGGGACCCTAACTGACTCAGAAAAATATAGTTAGTGAAAATATTAATATTTTCGTGTTCTGGGTATAGTCCGGTTGTTCGGTTGGATAGTAATCCGTTAAAGTCTTTTGTAACGCTTTAAAGTGTCGTTATTACATTTTTAGTGACACAATTAGTTTCCAACACTTTAGAAAGTGTCTAGTGTTATTTTCTCATTTTCTGGCACTTTACTAGTCAGCTAGAAGCTGGTTTAATTTTTAAAGTGCTGTGTTTGGTACTTAAAGTACGTTTTTGGCACATCCGAATCAGTGTATCTTATCCCTAGAGACGCGGTACCATAACCCTTATATCCCTACACTCACTACCAGTGTAGTCAAAATATATGAGGCTCTTAACAGGCCTTAGAGGCAGTGTCTGCCTGATGCTGGTCATATCAGCATGTTTGCCGTGTATCCGTTTAGTGCTACTGTGCTTTTTGTGCATCATGTTTGTCACTAAGGTGCCGTATGTAAGTAATGTAGTGACAGCAAATAAAGTATGATGCAAGTAAGTGCATGTATCAGTATGCAGGTAGCAGTTTATCAGCTAGTTCAATCAAGCACAGTAATCATGTAGTAATTAATCATTAATTAAGTTGTACGGATACCTGGTTTAGTGCGGGTTGTCACATTCAAGGACCTTACATTAATTGAAGATGGATCTGTTTTAAAGATGGGAAATGTTGCAACCGAGCCAATCCACGGAATTGGAAGTGTAGTACTAGTATTTACTTCTGAAAAAACTCTAAGTTTAAGTAATGTATTGTATGTACCTGGCATTCGGAAAAACTTGTTATCCGGTATTGTATTAAATAATTGCGGGTACAAACAAGTGTTAGAATGTGACAAGTATATCTTGTCAAGACATGGTTCTTTTATCGGATTTGGTTATTTATGTAATGGTATGATTATGTTAAATCTAGAAGTGCCGTTTAGTGATGATTCTGTTTGTATGATTGATTCTGTTTCTAGTGTAAATTTGTCTAAATCTGAATTATGGCATGCTAGATTAGGACATGTACATTATAAACGACTTATGGAAATGTCTAAAATGAGTTTAATTCCGGCAGTAACTTTAACAAATGAAAAATGCCATATCTGCAAGTTGAATAAAATAACTAGAAAACCCTTTATGCAACATGTTACTAGGGAAAGTAAACTGTTAGATTTGAAACATAGTGATTTATGTGATTTTCATGGTACACCATCATTAGGTAACAAGAAGTATGTTGTAACCTTTATAGATGATGCTACTAGATTTTGTTACGTTTACTTGTTGCATGCAAAAGACGAAGCTCTGGAAAAGTTTAAAATCTATAAACAAGAAGTAGAGGTTCATCAAAGTGAATTGATCAAAACTCTACATACCGATAGAGGTGGTGAGTATTTTGATCCGGTGTATTTCCAATCAACTGGAATAATACACCATACCACAGCTCCTTACACACCGGAACAAAATGGTGTGGCGGAAAGGAAGAATAGGACACTAAAAGAGATGGTTAATACCATGTTGTCCCATTCGGGTCTAAATAATGGGTTTTGGGGAGACGCGATGTTGACGGCTTGCTATTTGTTAAACCGAGTTCCTAATAAAAGGAACAAAACAACCCCTTTTGAGCTCTGGTATAAAAAGCCACTCGAGTTGCAAAAACTGAGAGTTTGGGGTTGTAGAGCCGTGGTAAGGCTCAATGATCCTAAGATAAGAAACTTAGGGGAAAGAGGTATAGAATGCATTTTCATTGGATATGCGGAGCATTCATTTGCTCACAGGTTCTATGTAATAGAACCAAATGACCACGTGTCACTCCATACGGTCATTGAGGCAAGAAGAGGAAATGTAGAATATGATGAAGAGAGATTCACATCTATACCTAGGCCAAAGGATATGAATCCTTCTTTAAAGATTTCTAGTGGAAAAGAAATTATGCCTTCAACTAGCACTGAACCAAGAAGGAGTTCGAGAGAAAGAAAAGCCAAGTCTTATGGTGACGACTTTCAATTGTACTTAGTTGAGGGTTCGAGGGTTGATATTAATTTTCAATATCAATATTGTTTCAATGTCGATGAGGATCCAAAGACATATAGTGAAGCAATGGCTTCAAGGGATGTTTCCTTTTGGAAAGAAGCCATCCAAGATGAAATGGATTCTATCTTGCAAAATAACACTTGGAAATTGGTGGATTTACCTCCTGGTTGTAAACCATTGGGAAGTAAATGGATCTTCAAGAGGAAGATGAAGGTGGATGGTACTATTGATAAGTTCAAAGCCAGATTAGTAATCCAAGGGTTTAGACAAAAGGAGGGTATTGACTTCTTTGACACATATGCTCCTGTAGCAAGGATATCTACCATTAGATTATTATTAGCACTTGCTGCTATACATAATCTTAAAATTCACCAAATGGTTGTGAAAACTGCATTTTTAAATGGTGAATTAGATGAGGAGATTTACATGAAACAACCAGAAGGGTTTGTTATGCCTGGAAGTGAAAACAAGGTGTGTAAACTAATTAAATCTCTTTATGGCTTGAAGCAAGCACCTAAACAGTGGCATCAAAAGTTTGATGAGATTGTGTTGTCTAATGGTTTTGTTTTAAACCAAGCAGATAAATGTGTTTATAGCAAGTTTGATGCTTCTGGAAACGGAGTCATGATCTGTTTGTACGTAGATGATATGTTGATTTTTGGTACTAACCAAGATCAAGTTGATAGAACAAAGGGATTTTATCATCTAAGTTTGCTATGAAGGATATGGGGGAGGCTGAGGTGATTTTAGGTATTAAAATCAAACGTGAGAACAGGGGCATTTCAATCTCTCAATCCCACTATATTGAGAAGATCCTGAACAAGTTTACTTTCAAGGATTGTTCTCCCGCAAGTACTCCTGTTGATCCTAGTTTGAAGCTATTACCTAATAAAGGTATTGCAGTATCTCCACTTGAGTACTCAAGAGCAATTGGATCACTTATGTACGCTATGATCAGTACCAGACCAGATATAGCGTATGCTGTTGGAAAGCTTAGTAGATTTACTAGCAATCCTAGTACTCATCACTGGCAAGCATTAGGTCGAGTATTCAAATACTTGAAAGGAACCATTGATTATGGTCTGACTTACATTGGATTTCCTTCAGTGATTGAAGGATATTCAGATGCAAGTTGGATAAACAATAAGGAAGATCATTCTTCCACAAGTGGTTGGGTATTCCTACTTGGGGGAGGTGCTATTTCTTGGGCTTCAAAGAAACAGACTTGCATAACTGACTCAACTATGGAATCTGAGTTTGTAGCCTTAGCGGCAGCTGGTAAGGAAGTTGATTGGCTAAGAAACTTGATTTATGAGATTCCATTGTGGCCCAAACCAATATCTCCCATTTCTATAAGGTGTGATAGTGAAGCTACATTGGCTAAGGCATATAGTCAAGTGTATAATGGCAAGTCAAGACACTTAGGTGTGAGACACAGCATGGTTCGTGAGCTCATCATGCATGGTGTGATTTCGGTTGAGTATGTCAGAATTCAACAGAACTTAGCTGATCATTTAACCAAAGGGTTAACTAGAGATCTCGTGAAAGTATCAGCTGTGGGATCAGGGTTAAAGTCCATCTGAAAACTCTCATGTTAAGATACCCAATTCCCACCTAATATGACGTTAGGTGCAGAATTCAATGTGGAAAGCTTAACATCTAGAGTTTGGAACACAACATTAAATTGTCCCAAAGGTATGTGTTTAGATCTGCAAGTTAAGGAAGGTTGAGGTATATCTTCTTAATAGCTCTTTTGAAAAATTGCATTTGCAGGTGCAAGAATAAAAGAGCTACCTATATGAGCATGAAGTTTAGCTGCTTCAAGAAGCTTGGACTTGGCTTTGATATGCTTATGAAGGATAGGGACATAGGCTAGTAAAAGATAGTGTCAAGTTAGATCTATGTATGTAAACTAATGTGTATATTATCTTCATGTATTCATTATGGATATTAAGGGTTCAATCCTTAGTGACACCGTTAAATTCGAATATTTGGAATGTGTAATATACTAATATGAAATTCAATCGTCACGACATTTCATTTATGCATTAGTTTGTTTTGGTTGCTGTGAACAAGTTAGTTAATATATGATTACACTAAAATGGGGGAGGTATGTTGGATATTTTAGTGTAATTTGAGATTACGTGTGACATACAAATAAGAGTGCACGCTTATTTGAATGTCATCGGGACTAACGGGGGATCCAAGGGGGCAGCGCCCCCTTGGCGGGGGTTTGGGGGTAACGCCCCCGAGAGAAGCGGGGTCCAAGGGGCGGCAGCCCCTGGCGGGGTCCAAGGGGCAGAGCCCCTGGCTGGGGTCGAAAATGCATCAGAAATTAAATTTCGGGCTAAATATGCACTTTTGAAACATGAGGGACTAAAGGTGTTTTTTGTTCAAAATTGAAAACTGCAAGCAGTTGTGGAAACTGCAAATACGCTCTCAAACGGTTTTTGGTAAACCCTAGACGAATTTGCAGTTCGTCAGAATCCCTCGAAAATTCTCTCAACCAAATTCTCATACAGAAATCTAGAATCAATCTGATTTTATCCGATCAAAGATTGGTAGCCACTCCAATTGTTTGATCTGAAAGTGATTACACGACTTCAGATTTATCCAAGCAATTTTGAATTTCCCCAACAACATTATCAGTATCCGCTTCTAATATAATCCCTTTTTGATGGTAGCCTCATCACCCATTTCAGAGTCTTTCATTGCTGTTTCTAGTTCATCTCTTGTAATAAACTTGCCCCTCCCCGTTTCGTTTACATTACAACTAATACACCACTATAAAAAAGATGCATCCCTACAACCCGCGTTTCGTTTCTACTCGTCCAAGCGGCGGCGGTTCGGAGTAAGACCCGAACCAAACGGTTCCAAACCAACCCTTTGTTTTGGTTCCCACCCGACCAAGCACCTATGGAACCGGGTTTGTTGACTTTAATCAAATCCAAACCGGTTTCAATACGGCGGGAATCCGAACTTCAACATGGGAGGTTACAGCTCGTCCCATGGTTACGGCTACGGCTCGTCGCAAGGTTGCGGGTCGTCACAAAGGGAGCCTGACTGTGTCCGGGGACACAACCGGACCAAACCCGACGAGGCAAATGGGCGTCACATAAAAAGAAAGAACTAACCGTGACCCGAACCAAAAAAAGTGCAAATGTGGGAAGATGACGAGGAGTACGTGTTAGCCCGGGCGTGAATCGGCGTATCACAGGATCCCGAAATTGGTAACATTTTTATATTTTTTATTTATACTTATTTTTTTAATGTTAAAAATTGTACTATTTTTTTTTTCATTTTTTTAGCCGACAACCAAAATAAAATTAATTTTTTAGACGAATCCGAGAACTCTTTTTTGATCTCGTCGAAAATGAGGAGGTTTACCGGCCACATGATTCCATATAGGACAAGTGGTTCCATATGAACTCTAAATGCACAAGATTCCAATCGGTTTATCAACGTATTAGATGTCACACACCAACCGATGGCGGAAACATCAGAGTGAGATGAAAACGAGATTGCTCGAGACTTCATAACACTATTATAACAGTAACTATTTCAAAAGCTGATTTCATTTCATATTAAAGATTGTCAAGTACAATACACGAAATCAAATACAACATGTTTGGAACAATACAACAAGTTACAATAATCAAAAGTACAACAACATGATCTAGAATCAAAATGTGTAGCTAAGGTATCCTTACTAGATTTCATCATCCTCAACATCATCAACCTGCAACATGTCTAAAATATATGGTTCAATACAAAAATGTATTGGTGAGTATACAAGTTTAATACATAGCATAAGTATAAAATGATTTAAACGAATCCAATTGACAAACTTAGTTATCAAGATTAACGTGAAACTGGTATGCGAATATTCAAGTCAACCCTCTGATTACCGCAAGTATTAAAGACTTAACATGACCGCAAGACTACAGGCGGTATGTTACTCCTACAGCGCTATACATGTTAAGGGGAGCCTCGTACGACGTTAATGACACGTTTATCATATAAGAATGTTCCAGAAACACGAATCAAATATAACGTATTAGCATGCATGTTTAGATTGTTTATGTGATTGCATAAAATGTAAGTGTAACTGTGTAGGTTAATAAGTAAACATATTGCACCCAAAAGTGTAAAATGGAACAAGGGCGTTCGAGTATACTCATGGGTTTGCTAATCTTCTTAGTTAATCCCGCAAGTAGAAGAGTTGGTGACGAGAGCGCTTGGAACACTGAGGTTACCCTACAGGGGGTAAACGAAGGTGTGAGTTTTTGGAGTTGAACGGGGATTTGGATTTGGAATTAAAGTACGTAGTATATAGTATGAAAGTATAACTTAAACAGAAAATATATTCTGTCTAGGCACTCGTTAAGACACTGAGTTTCTGTGATTTCACGGGTCCTGATTTGCTCGTCAGAATCAGTAACTAGGAACGAGGAACGCGGAAACAGAATAAACAGAAACCAAACATCACAACTTAGTTCGTGCGAAAGGACAGTTCACATGAATGGACACCCTTCGCACGAATGGGAATACCCTTCGTGCGAATGGGGTCAGTTTGGTGCGAATCGAACTTCGTTTGAACGTTTTAACTACGAAACAGTCACATTGTGAGTCCAGTTGCATTATCTAGTTATAGATATAGTATAGCAATAGTCCAGAATGTCATAGAATTCATAGATGTCATGCATGGAGGTAATAACCTCGTTATAGTTCACCAAAGCACAAGTTAGTTAACTAGGTTAACAAACCGGTTGGTCATGAATTTGGAATGTAAATAATAGAATTTAAATACCAAACAACCGAACAAGGACAACCCGGGTGTACCCCATGGAAGGTATGAACCAAGTGTTGGAGGCTAGACGGGGTTAACTTATTCTAGGTCTAGGAGATTGTTTGGGTGTTCGTTTTGCAAGTTCAAGTGAGGTGGTGGAACTAGATTGGAAGCCAAGGCTTCAATAGTTCACACACTGTTATCTCAGAATCGTTCGTATTGAAAATGAGGATCTGATTAACATTCAACAGTTAGAAAATGTCGGAACGGAATGAAATTAGTACCTTTCGTGCTAAAGGGTGGTCCAGTCGCGCACGAAAGGTGAGTCCTTTCGTGCGAATATGATGGCCATTCGTGCGAGAGATCTTGTTTCGAGGCGAAAACAATTCGGTTTTGTTTGAACTGTTTACCTTCTTGGCTGGAATTGACCCTAACACTAATCCGCAACTATAAACTTAGCTTGTGAGCTTAGTGGGTTCGTAATTTCGTCAAGTTTTGTTAACAGGAAGTTATTTATTGAAGTTCGAAAGCTTTGAACTTAACCTTTAGCTTGGTCCCCAATATATTTGAGTGTTGTTTTCAGATTGCCAAGGAAAATCTGAGAAACCAAGTGTTAAGATCAAAGAAATGTAGAAAAGATTGTAAAAAGTAGAAGAATTTAGGTGAAATTAAGGTGTCAGTGAGTCGCAAACTCACTTAGGATGGTTCTGGAAGTAGCTCAGCTCAAATGCTTGATTTCAGTAATTGAGAGAGAATTTCGGAGTTGTGGAAGGTGAGAAATGAATTTATAGAGTGGAAGGAGTTTGGAACGAATGGGAATTTGGGCGAAAGGGGCCTTTCGTGTGAAAGGGAGCCCTTCGCATGAAAGGGTTAATCCGTTTTGCACCGAGATGCGAGTTTGTCGATTTCGCGCGTTTTGCTGGTTTTAAGCGTTTTAAACGTGTAAGTGCAATGCATAAGTGTAATGTATTAATAAATGAATGTATAAATGAATTTTACATGTATAAACAAGTATGAATTTGCTTATAATTGTATCCAGTTTGTATGTATAATGAATGTATAACAAGTACGTATGAAATATGTACAACACAATGTATAAAAAGAATCAAGTTTTCATTAAAATTCAAGTCTCGGATTATAATGATTGGAAAAGAAACACAAATACAAAGGAATACAAGTCTCCATAAATAGAAATACAAACAAGGTTTCTAATTAAGGAAAGTTACAAAAAGCGAGGCGTTACATTAGAAACGGTTGAAAAATGACGAGAGTGATAAGGGTATAATTCCGTCGGCTTTAATAGAATATCAAACAGAACGAGGGAAATTTCCGTCCGTTAAGGGTTTGGAGGCTTTTTTTCGTAATAGCTGTAAATGGGCCAATGTCCCTACGATGGGAAAGACTTCTTCTACTAGGTCGGGAAATAAAAGGACTTCAAAGAAGTCAAAAGCCTCCGAGTCCGTGAGCCCGAAACGCCAACGTCTGATGCTCGAAACATCGACTTAAACGGGTGAGGAGCACTAGTACAAAGCAGTTTTTTGGTGCTGCGATTTATGCCTTTTTTTGAGAGAGCACCAACAAATATACCACCAAATAATCGGATTTGTTGGTGCTGCTCAATAAGAGCACCATTAAATCTCTAAAAACACCACCAAAAAATCAATGATAGAAACCAAATCAGTCCACCATTAAATCTCTAAAGACCACCAAAAAATCAATGATAGAAACCAAATTAGTCCACCATTAAATCTTAACACACCACCAAAAAATCAATGATAGAAACCATAAGTCTCTATTATGAACCGGTCCGTAAAAATATACATTATTTGAACAAATGTTTTTTTGTTTTATTTTATTTATAAAACATCCAAGATCCAATACAAAGGCAAATAAAACAAAAAACTATACAAACAAAAAAATGTATAAAATCTACAAGCATAATGAAATAAAATTACATGTTCATGGAAAGCTACAAAGAATGAGATACAAACATGATTTCTATAAAGCCATTCCTAAAATAACAATTTAAACAGATACAATCAAACCAAATCAACATAGTGTATAATTGTACATCCTTGGCACTTCAAAGCATAAATGACATCCATCGCCGTAATAGTTTTCCGGCGAGTATCTTCGGTGTATTTGATGGCATCACGCATAAAATCATCAAGAAAGATATTCAAAAATCTCGTGTCTCTTCGTAGATAAGGCCATTGATACGCTTTACGCAACATTGCCGGTTTCTTAATACCGTGGAAGCCGTTCCGGAAAACTTTCCGGTGATACTTTACTCCTCCTTAACATTTTTCTTTCTCTAGAAAAGATTTTGATTTTAACATTGTGTATGTATATATATGGGTATAAAAGTTGTGTTTTTGGAGGCATGATTTGATCCATTGATTGAATAGGATGGGAGCAATTAAAAACCATAGGATTATGATCCATGTGATGCCTAACAAAATGTTTTGATTGGTTCACTTTGTTGGTGCTATTAACAAGTTCACCCTCAAAAAAATCAATTTAATGGTGCTATTAACAACTTCACCCTCAAAAACTCAATTTAATGGTGCTGTATAACTTCTAAGCATTTAGTGGTGCTTTGTAATCTATTTTTTTTGGTGGTGTGCTTATTTATTAGTGTGTTAATCTTGTTATTTGGTGCTTTGTATTCTAAGACACCACCAAAAATTGAATTTGACACCACCAAAAAAATGGTTTTGTACTAGTGGAGGGGGCGGAGGAGCCGGAGACGGAGCTACGACGACCACTCGGTAGAGGAAGCGGTGGAAAATCGAGGCGATCGGAGTCATCATCGAAGGAATCTGACTTGAAGGAATAGTTTGCGAAGATGAACCAACGCCTTCGAGACATACGCGACCTTGTGGCTCAACGTATACAAGAGAACCGAGAAGTGGTCAAGCTTATGAAAGAGAGACAAATGGAGAGGGACATTGAGTATTACTCGACGTCGATCGACCACCTAACCGGAAAGGAATTGGAATTGGCTCTAAAGCGTAGGCGATTATCGGAAAAATATGGACTTTAGTTATTTAATTTTAGAGTGTTATTAAATTTGTTGTAATGTTTTTAGTTATTGTAATGTTTTTTTTTTATTTAATGAAATGTTATTTCTTTTTATATATTTTAAATTTGATTAAAAAATAATAATTAAGTAATGATTACTAAGTGGGTTAGGAGGCTTCATCCACTTCCACTGCATACACATTTTATATAAATCCCCTTTCTTACATGTTTCGCCGCTTGTCATATAAACCCCCATCGAAGCTTCATAGGACTTGACCACTACATATGGTCTAATGATTAAGAAACTTATAAGTACCAGGATTGAATATATATATATATTTATATATACACATATATATATTTTCTAATTTATTCGTTGATGTTAGTTTAAATTTTAAATCCTACCGATAGAGTTGAGGTTAAGCTGCATGTTAAGAAGGTTAGATGCCCAAAATCCCAAAAGAATTGAAAAAAATGTCTACATATATATACTGAAGATAAAATATATAAAAATTCCTTGAATGCCCATGGGTATGTATACATTATTACTAGTATTGAAAAACAAAATACGGCTTGATAAATTCATCATGGTCAATTTATGATCAGGCCGTGCATTGGCTGTGGTTCTCGTGTTGTTGTCTCTATTAAAACTATCAAAGACTAAAATGCCCAAAATAGCCTTTGAGTTTAGGTCATTTTTGCATCTTCAGTTAAAAAATAAAACTTTTTGTATCTGAGTCTCAAGGTTTCATTTTTTTTGACATTTCTATCCGTAAGGCAAACTCAATTAAAATATATCGTTAACTCACATGAACGATTTTGGCAATTTCAAACCTCAGGGAAGATTTTGGCACTTTCCCATTTATTCTTTTGTTTTCAAATTTTATAAAATTTTGTTTTTATCTTTAAATAAAAATAATTATAAATAAAATACATATACATATACACATTTAAATATTTATATAATATTTTTTAATTTCTTTTTTACCTTTAATAAAAAATAATAATAAATTAATGATCTTTGGCATGACGGGAGAGACGTGTGGTATTGATGAAGGAGATGACGTACGAGTGCCGAGATAGCAGGGGATGGTTGTGGCAGCGAAAGTGGTGTTGGTTATTAGGCCCAAAGATCAAACAATTAAACACTCACGAACACAAAAGGTTTATGCTTGCAACTTTCTTTATATTTAGAATTGAGAGTACACAATTAAAAAAACTAATACTATCCTATCCTATCTATCTACTATATTAAAAGAAATCAACTTTTGAACACGTGTCATTCATTGAAGGTATACTCAAATTTATACTTATCTTATATTAATTAAATGAATAATAAATTAATATTAAATCTTATCAACTTTAATAAAATATTATCCTTAAATCTAAATTGTTAATTTAATATATTTTTAAAACAAATACCTCTCTTTCCTAGAGAAAAATGTCCGGATAGTCCCTGTGGTTTGTCCATTTTTCACCTTTAATCCCTAACTTTTTAAAATTACAATTAGTCCCCAACTTTTGCAAATTCATTCTTGCATGGTCCCTGGTGCGGATGGGGTTAGTTTTTTGTGTTAAATGGATGTAAAATTAGAAAATCACCCTTACTATAAAAATAACAATAAAACATTAAAAAAATATAATTTATTATTAAAAGAAAGTGGACCCCACCTCTTTCCTACCCACCCCTACCCCCTCCCCCTTTCTCTCTTCTTCTTTCTTCAGCCTGCAAACACCCAACAAAAAACATAGATACCCATTTTTTCCATACAAAAACCATTATGGTAAAAACATGAAATTGAAGCAAATATTCACAAGATATGAACTGTTTTCACAAACCCATTTGGAAATCAAGATTCCCTGATGTAGGTCGGTTGAATCTTGACTAAAAATTGAAACAAAATGATGATTTATGAGAAGATCGTTGTGCTAAAGATGAAGATCATGGGGGAGAAAGAGGACTTCCGGTACTCTATTGCAACGGAGAAGGTCCGCGTATGTTGTAAGTAACTCACACAAGTTAATTAAATTATGAAATAATCAAGCTCATTAAATTATGATGTAGACTACCTTATTTGTGATTGGTTGGGATTAAATAAAAAGAATGTGTTCGACCATGCTTGTGATTTGCAATGTTCGCAATATAAATAAAATATATTGCCTATTTCTAGAGGAAAATAAATTGATGAAGGATTTAGATGGCTTCTGATGCAGAGGCGTAATAGAAAGTCCAAGCCATGTCGCAGACGGTTCTGCGTGAAATAGTCTTGCGAAGGGTGGTTGTGGCGGTGGTGATGATGGCGCCGGTGACGATTGTGGCGGGGGTGGTTGTGACAGTGGTGGTGGTGAAAGGTGGAGATGGTGGTGGTGGTGGTGAAGAATGGGGAAAATAAAGTGAGTGGTGGTCCCACATAAATTATATTTCTTTTCAATTTTTAAGAATTAATTTAACAGTAAGGACATTTTAGTCATTTCACCCTCTACTTAACTGAGAAAGCTAACCCCATCTACGCTAGGGACCATGCGAGAACGAATTTGCAAAAGTTGGGGACTATAGCTGTAATTTTAAAAAGTTAGGGACTAAAGGTGAAAAATGGACAAACCACAGGGACTATCCGGGCATTTTTCTCCTCTTTCCTACTTATCTTATATTAAATATATAAATAATAAATTAATATTAAATGTTATCCTAATTTATTAAAAAAATAACTTTTTTATTATTTGGTATACAAAATTATATTTATTCAACTCGTGTAAAACGCGTGGTTTTTAAAAATATATATTTTTTAATTTACTATACAAAGTTACATTTATATAACCCGTGTCATACACGAAGTTTTTAAAGATATAACTTTTTATCATTTGCTATGTAAAATTAGATTTATTCAACACGTGTAATACACGAGATTTTTTAAGGATATAATTTTTTTATTATTTGGTAGATTTTTCAACCTGACTATACATGGGTTTTTTTAAAGATATGACGTTTTTACATAGCAAATGATAAAAAAAAAGTTATATCTTTAAAAACTTTGTGTGTTACACGGGTTATATAAATGTAACTTTGTATAGTAAATAATTAAAAAGTTTATGGGTTTTTTAAAGATATGACATTTTTAATATTTAACATAAAAAATTACATTTATTTAATATGTGTAATACACATGGTTTTTAAAGATATAACTCTCTTTTAGATCGATTCAACACGTGTAATATACGGAGTTTTTAAGGATGTATTCTTTTATTATTTGTTAGATTTATTCAACCCGATTATACACGGGTTTTTTAAAGATATGACGTTTTTAGTATATAGTATACAAAATTACATTTATTTAATCTGTGTAATACACATGGTTTCAAAAGATATAATTTTTTATTTATTTGATATATAAAATTACATTTATTATAAACCGTACAATATAAGAGGTTCATAAAATATAACTTTTTATTATTTATTCGAGAATAAAGTTTGCAAGGTGGTAGAGATTGTTGCGGATGTCAAGGCGCTCACTTTCCTTTGGTTTAGTAATAGGCATAATAGTAAAAAAAAGGATTGGAAGTCATTGTATAACTTGTGTCTGATGTAATGTTGTTTGCGGCCCCTCCTCTCCGACTTAGAGAGTAGATGGTTTTCGCGTGTTGTCTAATGAAGTTCACTTTTCAAAAAAAAAAATTCAAGTTTAAAAGATAATCTATTTTAGATACAAATAAAATAAAATAAAGCCTAATCCTCTATGGCTTTACTGTTAATTAATTGCCTTTTGATATTTATATTTAGAGTAAATTACAAGTTTTGTTCTTTATGTATGTCCCAAATTGCAGGCGCTGTCCTTTGTCTTTAAAATTGATGAGTTTTGTCCTTAATGTTTGCAAATCTTGCACGTTATGTCCTTTAGGCCAAACCAAGTTAGATTTTTGGTTAAAACTAATCATGTGCAAGGCACATGAGGGTACTATTGTAATTTCACCATTTAAGTGGCTATTGTGTAACTAATATATAGATTGAGACTATTTTGTAAAAATAGAAAATATATTAAATTAAAACCACTGCACTCTCTCTCTTACTCCCTCACTCTCTCTCTCTCTCGCTCTCTTCTCTCTCCATCTGCGGAGGAGATGCACCACCACCACCGCCATACCCTTCACCTCCACCTTCGCAGCCACTGTCACCACTCCCCACCACAACCGCCACCATACCCTTCACCTCCACATTCACAGCCACTGTCACCACTCCCCACCACAACCGCCGCCATCCCCTTCAACTCCACCTCCACCAACATCACTGCCACAATCATCACCACCAAATCTAACGGAGCTCGTCGGAGACACACCACCACCGTCTAATCTGAGTAAAAGAAATAAAAATAACACACCCGGCTCACTAACCGGAGGTCGTCGGAGACACACCACAACCGTCGATTATCCGTCATCATCATCAGTTTATCATCATCACCGCCGCCGCTGCAGACCGCACTACCCTTCTGCGTCTTCTCTCTCTCTTTCTCTCTCTGTTCCCACTGATCTCCCGCTGCGTCGATGACCGGGGTTTAGAGAGGAGGAGGGAAAGATGGAAAAAATGGGGGTTTTTGTTGCAGGTTTATCTTGATCATCAATGCTTGTTCGGGGTTTTTTATATTTTTGGTTTTGGGGATTTTTGGGGATTTTTGATTTGGAATTTAGGTTTTTGATTTTTCGGGGTTTTTGATGCAAGTAGAAGTGCAGGTGGCGGTGGAGGGTGCTGGTGGCGGTGAAGGGTGGTGGTGATAGAGGTTATATATATAGTTAAAATAATAATAATATTTTAAGTTATTTTGTTTTATTTTTTAAATACCATTAAATAAATGAGGTAAAAAGACTAAAATACCCTTGGATGACCAGTTTTAACAAAAAAAAATCTACCTGGGTTTGGTCTAAAGGACATAACGTGCAAGATTTGCAAACATTAAGGACAAAACTCATCAATTTTAAAGACAAAGGACAGCGCCTGCAATTTGGGACATACATAAAGGACAAAACTTGTAATTTACTCTTATATTTATAACACTTTATATCATTCAATTAGTTTAGTTTTCATACTGTATATGATTATCTTTCGGAGCAAACCTACAAATAATATAATGGGTGAGGATCAAATAGGAAGTTTATTTTGGCTAGGAAGGATATGAAGCAATATGATTAGGAGATGTGGCAAAATTTAAAATAAAGAGGAAGAGTATTTTAGTCAATCTTATCCTTTCTTCTTCCTTCTTCTCCCCAGTAACTTCAAAACCCACCATTTTCAAAACCCACCATCATCAACCATTTCGTCACTTTCTATCTCAATAATCACTACATTATAGTGTGATTTTTGTCACCAATCAACGATTCAAACACCCGATCAACGTGTTCTTCAGCTTTTTTGAAGAAAACCCAGTTTAATTTCATACAAAATCTCGTTTAATCCATTGCGTTTTAGAGAAAACACTTTCTTTTGTTTTTTTAGGCTATTGCGTTTTTGAAAAGAGACATTTTAAGTGTTTTTCTGGCCATTAAGTTTTATAAATAAGACATTTTTTTGTGTTTTTTGTGCATTGCGTTTTAGATAAAACATATTTTTATGTGTTTTCAGTCCATTGCTTCGATGCGACTTCGACACGTAGTCTACCCGAACCGACAAGATTATCCAACAAGTGGTGGTGGTGATGGAGGTGGAGGTGGAGGTGGAGAAGAGAGTAGGATAAAAGAGATAGAGTGTGTATGGTGTGTGTATACAATTGTGGAGCTTGAACAAAAACTCAATAGGGACCAAACTCTCAAAATCCAATTCTGTGGGGGACGACCTCTTAAAAAAATTCAATATTTTACACTAAAAAAAATTCAGAAACTTCTCCATTTATATCCACCAACTTTGGATGACAGCTAACCTTGACTTATTCTAATTAGTTTTATTCATCCATCACTCTGATGATATTCGTTTACTTGACTTGGCATTTACTAGACTGTCTAGATGTTTAAGTCCATTCATACAGCCAAGTAAAAGCCACTGTCGGTATTTATAAATGTTCGAGTTTAGATTAAGCCCCCATCTCATTTTCTAAACTAATATCAAACAATATGCGTGCTCAACCTTCATATTCCAGCTTCTCTTGTATTCACTTGTTCTTACTTGTTGTTTTGGCCTTGTTTCGTTTATGCTCATCTAATCAAAACTCTCATTGCAATGACGTTGAGAGACAAGCACTTCTCCAGTTCAAGCAAGGCCTCACTGATGAATCACAACGACTCGCTTCGTGGGTTGCTGAGAACAAGGACTGCTGTACATGGGCTGGGATAGCTTGTGATAATTCTACAGGTCATGTTCATCGTGTTCATCTTCCTGGATCTGATGGTCATTGTCGATATCTAGATGATGGCATGACATTGAAAGGGGATATAAGTCGATCTTTGTTGAATCTAAAGCAACTCAAGCATCTGGATTTGAGCTGCAATGATTTTAGAGGCATCCAAGTTCCTAAATTCATTGGTTCTTTTCAAAACCTAAGGTACCTTAACCTTTCACGTTCCAATTTTAGGGGAACAATCCCTCCACAACTAGGGAATCTCTCAGAATTACATATTCTGTGTCTCGGAAGTTTTCATGATCAATTTGAAAGAACAAGCATGGCGAATATGAAGTGGTTGTCAAGTCTTGGTATGTTGCATCACCTCGATATGAGTGGCGTGGACCTTAGCAAAGCAACCGATTGGCTTCAGGTGATTAACACCCTTCCTTCTTTGGTCCAGCTACATTTGTCTCGATGTGAACTCTCAAATCTACACATGTATGTTCCTAGTGTCAATCTCACGTCCCTTTCTGTTCTCGATCTTTCTCGCAATAATTTTAACAGTTCAGTATCACAATGGATATTCAGTGTAACTAGTCTAGTTTCATTGAATTTAACTGGGTGTTATTTTCATGCTCCTATTCCTGGGTTCCGTAATTTGACTTCTCTTGAGTTGCTTCATGTTGCCTGGAATGATTTCATGAATTCTTCCTCAATATTTCAAGAGTTGTCCAGTAGTAATCTCATCTCGTTAGATATTAGATATTGTGGTATTTCAAGTTCAGTTCTAGATTCCCTTCAAAATCTAACAAATCTTATTAGCCTCGACTTGTCTGGAAATCAACTCACTAAGAGAATACCTAAATCATTGGGTAACTTTTGTAATTTGAGAGAGATTGATTTGTCGTATAATAATATTGGTGATATTAGTTTAACATATTTTCTTGAAAGTTTTTTCGAGTGCAAATCACCTGCCTTGGAGTCATTATCCTTGTCCGACAACTATATAACTGGTATAATTCCTCATTCCATAGCAAACTTGCCATTTCTCAGAACATTAGATCTTAGGGTAAATCAAATTTCTGGTCCCATTCCATACTCAATTGGACAATTATCATCGTTGGAGGTGTTGGGTATTGGGTTTAACCGACTGGATGGCAGCCTTCCTGACAGCCTCGGACAACTTTCAAAGTTGACTACTTTACATTTGTCATATAATTTGTTTACTGGTGTTGTGACAGAAGCTCACTTTATCAAACTAGTGAGCTTAAAGTATCTATATGGATCAACTAACAAATTAATATTAAGGCTGCAAGTTGCAAACTGGATTCCCCCTTTCCAGTTGGAATATTTATCTCTGAGAAATTGGGTTTTAGGGCCTCAATTTCCGCTGTGGTTACAATCACAGAAGGATTTATGGGGATTCGACATAAGCAACACAGGCATTTCATCGGCCATGCCCGAATCATTTGTGAGATCATTCTCCAATCTTATTCACTTGAATATGTCAAATAATCATATCCGAGGACCATTAACGTTCTCTGGTACCCCTGCAACACTTCATGTTATTGACATTAGCTCGAATGGGTTTTGGGGATCGTTACATCCTTTGTTGTGTTCCAGTGGTGTGACAAGAACGTATTTTCTTAATTTGGGAAATAATAATTTGTCGGGTGATGTTCCAGAGTGTTGGGAGAAATGGCCGGAGTTGGAAGCCTTAAATTTGGGGAATAACAGTTTGTGTGGTGAGATTCCAAGAACATTGGGTTCTTTACCTTTACGGTATCTAAACATGCATGGGAACAAGATCTCCGGAAGATTACATTCTTCTCTAATGAACTTAACAGAACTAGATGTTCTTGAACTTGGAAGGAATGAACTTAGTGGAAGCATTCCAACATGGATTGGAACAAAACTTACTCTTTTAAGAATTCTTAACCTTAGATCTAACCGTTTTGATGGAAATATTCCTCATGAGCTTTGTCATAGTATACATATACAAATCTTAGATATTGCTCACAACAACCTGTCCGGAAATATTCCAAGATGCTTCAACAAATTTAGTATCCTTTCCGGCATTGAAACTAACTCAAAACGTGAATTTGCTTACCCCAATGGACAACATGAAAGATCTATAGCTGGTGATTCATTGGTGACGAATGGACGAGAGGATACATATGGCAGTATTCTTCCATTAGTGATGTTGATAGACCTTTCGAGTAACAATCTCACCGGATACATTCCTAGTGAGCTAATGTCCCTCTTGGAGTTAACATCGTTGAATTTATCAAGAAATCAATTAAGTGGAAGTATCCCACAGAAGATCGGAAACATGAAAGAATTGATATCTTTAGATTTATCCGTAAACAGGCTTTCCGGGGAACTTCCCATGAGCTTGTCAAGTTTACATTTCTTGAGTAGCTTCAACGTGTCCTTCAACAATTTAACAGGAAGAATTCCAATAGGTACACAACTTCAAAGCTTTGGTGAGTCAAGCTTCTTTGGCAACAAACTTTGTGGAGCTCCATTAATTGAAACTAATGGTTGTGAACCAACAACTCATACAATAGGAGAGAAAAAAGAAGACGATGGAGCAGATTGGGGGTTGATTATAAGCATAGTGGTTGGATTTGTTTTTGGATTTTGGATGATTGCGGGTCCATTGATAGTGAGAAGATCATGGAGGATTGCATATTTTGGTTTCCTGAGTAAATTGAGGTATATGGTTTATGATGTTATACATAAGTATTGTTGTCGCATCTTTTCTTGTTGATGCTTAATATGTTTCATGCTTTACTTCAAATTGTTGTCACATGTTTTCTTGTTGATGTTGTAATATGTTTCATGCTTTACCTCAAAATTTGAAAACTATGTATCAAAACTGGATAATGTTATGTCGTGTTGTTTGTGTTAGTAAGGTTGTTCTTTGTATGATCATTTTCTTTGAAGCTAGTAAAAAAGGTGTGAAATGGGATGCGGCAACTCAGGGGGTTTTATGAATCCTTATATTAATTCTCTTTTTATGTTTAATCTATATAATAATAATAATAATAATAATAATAATAATAGTAAAAATAATATACAGTTACTATAATTGTTATTTGTAAAAGTGCTTGTTGTATATTATTCCTGAATGAATTCAAAGAATACAAACGATCCCTTTATATAAGGGATAACCCTAGCACTATACATAGAAACAATAATCAATACATAAAGACAATTGTAATCTCTAAAATATGGAAGCCGTAATCTTTGACATAAATCTCGGCTAATATTCCCCCGCAGTTTGAGCGGTCATCGGACAAACGGTCAAACTGGACCTGAATGATTGAAACAGTTGCAGAGATAATCCTTTCATAAAAATATCCGCAAATTGATACGGGGCTGGGACGTGTGATACCCGACCATGTCCAAGGCGAACGTTTTCCAGTACAAAATGAATATCGATTTCTATATTCTTTCGTACGGTGATGTTGCATCGGATTATCAGACAGATATACGACGGAGACATTATCACAAAAAACGACCGACGCATGAAGAAGAGGAACATGCAGTTCAAGCAGTAAGTTTCGTAGCCAAGTGACTTCAGCAACAGCATGCGCAATGCCGCGGTATTCAGCCTCTGCACTGGAATGTGAAACAGTTGGCTGGCGTTTAGAGGACCAAGAAAGCAAATTATTCCCAAGAAACACGCAATAACCACTCGTAGAGCGGCGGAAATTCGGGCATCCGCCCCAATCAGCATCGGAATACGCAACCACAGAAGTTGTAGCAGATTGTACCATACGAATACCATAGTCCAAGGTCCCCTGTATCTTTCGAATAATGCGCTTCATAAATGAAAAATGAGGTTCATGTGGCTCGTGCATAAATAAGCACACCTGCTGAACTGCATATGAGATGTCCGGACGGGTAAAGGTGAGGTACTGTAGGGCCCCCGCAAGGCTGCGGTATAAAGTTGGATCATGAAAAAGTGGGCCATCCGTGGCACTTAATTTTGAGGATAGATCAACGGGAGTAGCACAGGGCTTGCAAGATGTCATATTGGCCGGAGAAATTATGTCTTTAGCATTTTGAGCCTGATTGAAAAACAAACCATCCTTCGTGCGAGTAACTTTGATACCGAGGAAGTGATGCAAGTTACCCAAGTCAGACATGGCAAACTCTCGTGAGAGTGTCTGTATGATGTTGTTCAGCAATCTGTCAGACGAAGCTGTGAGAACAATGTCATCAACATAAAGCAAAAGGTATGCCATATCCTATCCGTGACAGTATATAAACAAAGAATTGTCACATGCACTACTCGTAAACCCGTGGGATAGGATGTAATTTGCAAAGCGTGTGTACCAAGCACGGGGTGCCTGTTTAAGCCCGTATAACGATTTCTTTAACCTGCAGACAAAAGCTGGAAACCGTTTATCAATAAAACCGGGGGGGGGGGCTGATGTATAAAAACGGTTTCGTTTAAGTGGCCATGTAAGAAGGCATTCTTGACATCTAACTGATGAATGGGCCATGATTTGGACACAGCAATGGATAACACAGTCCGAATAGTTGCCGGTTTTACAACCGGACTAAAGGTGTTGTCACACCCCGATATTTCCACGCATTACCGGTGGGGAGTATCGTGACGTAGTTGATATCATCATAGACAATTTATCACAGTTTAATACACAGCGGAAGTCGAAAGATAAAAACATTACAAACCGAATGTAAGTAATATCAATTATAACAAAAGCGGTTGTAAAGGATCCACAGGCAGATCAAAGTATAAAAAGGAACATTGTTCAACAGATTTGTAAACATCTAAGCTTCCAAGACTGATGTAGTGCTTGAAGCGATAACAAAGAACAAACACGTTGATTCTACGAATACCCTTGTAGTTCTTCCCCAACCCCAAAATTCAACCCAAAGGGCACGGAATTTGAAGTGAAATATGAGTTTTCTCAAAATTAAAATCTCATTGTTCAAATAACTAGAGGGACATATAAATAAGAACCGAAATTCGAAATGGGCCTAAAAAAGATAACGGGCCAAACACAAGCCCAAAAAAAAATGCCCAAAATACCTCAAAAAACATAAAAATGCAAATAACTAATAGAAATAAGCATTGTTTGCAACAAGATGGATCTCGTTCTCACGTTCATTTCGCCTGGTCACACGCCCAAAACGAACCCCCGTAGCCCAAGTTAGATCCATTTTAGTGAAGCCCCTTTTGTTACGCGATCTTGGGCCTCCAAATACAAGATGGCCCACTCCTCCACACTTGGGCCCGCATCATTCCCTCCTGGGTAGACAAAATTCGACCTCGAATCCGCAGCAACCTCATCATCAGACGAATCCCCATGAAAAGGCAGCAAATATTTGACATTGAAAACATCGGAACAACGAATGTGGCTTGGTAACTTCAGATGATAGGCATTAGAATTTATCTTCTGCACAATCTCCACTGGCCCAATCTTCTTGGCTGACAATTTATTATACTCCCCCACTGAAAAACGATCCTTAGTCAAAATGGCCCAAACAAAGTCACCCTCTTCAAAATCAACTTGCCTACGCTTTTGGTCTGCAGCTTGCTTGTACTTTGAATTAGTGTTGGCCAAGTTATCCTGCACAGCTTTATGAACTTCATGTAACCTAAACAAAATCTTGCACCTTCTTGGGAACAGAACCTGGGGTAGGAAGTGACATCAAATCAAGAGGACCCCGAGGCTTAGCAGAATAGACCACCTCAAACGGACTAAACCTAGTGTTCCTATTAACAGCATGATTATGAGCAAACTCAGCCTGACAAAGCTTTTGATCCCAAGACTTCACATGATCACCCACAAGACACCGCAAAAGATTACCAAGTGACCGATTAACAACCTCCGTCTGCCCATCAGTTTGTGGGTGGTAAGCACTACTAAAATTGAGCTGAGTGTTCACCATTTTCCATAGACTTCGCCAAAAATGAGTCAAGAAACGAGTATCCCGATCAGAAACTATAGAGGATGGCAAACCATGCAAACGATAGATATCTCGAAAGAACAACTGAGCCACATTAACTGCATCTGTTGTCTTCTTTCAAGGAATAAAGTGCACCATTTTAGAAAACCGGTCCACCACTACAAAGATCGAATCATTACCACGCTGAGTGCGGGGTAACCCCAACACAAAATCCATGCTAATATCTACCCAAGGTTGCTGAGGAATGGGTAGAGGCATATAAAGCCCTGCATTAGTAGCTGTGCCTTTTGAAACTTGACAGATCCTGCAACGTCTAACAAACCGATCAACATCCCTCTGCATAGTAGGCCAAAAAATAAGAAGACTGCACCAATCGTAAAGTACGGTCTCTACCCACATGCCCTTCTCCATGCAGTTCCTTAATTATTTGAAGGCGGACGCTGGAATTAGGAATACATAATTGATTTTCCTTAAAAAGAAAACCGTCATGGACAAGAAAATCTGTCCTCTTCCCAAACTGCACAACCTGCAAAATGATAGAAAAATATGGATCTTTTGTGAGCTGTTCCATGAGATTGTCTAGCCCGGGTACAACAACTTTCATAGAAACAAGCAGGCTACTCCTTCTACTCAAGGTATCCGCCACACGATTCGAAATTCCAGACTTATGCTTCACAACAAAAGTAAACTTTTCCAAGAAAGCCATCCACCGGGCATGCTTATGTGATACTTTATCTTGACTGCGAATATGCCTCAACGAATCATGGTCTGTAAATAAAACAAACTCCTTGTGAAACAAATAATGACGCCAATGTTTCACAGCCTGGACCACTGCATAAAATTCAAGATCGTAAGTGCTATAACGTAACTTTGGCCCAGTCAACTTCTCACTGAAATAAGAAACTGGACGGCCCCCTTGACTTAGGACTGCCCCAATACCACCCTGCGAGGCATCTGTGTGCAACTCAAAAACCCAAGAAAAATCTGGCAATATTAGAATTGGTGCTGTTGTAAGCTTTTCCTTGATTAACTGAAAAGCTGATTCTGCCTCCTCAGTCCATATAAAGGTCTTCCCTTTCATGCAGTCAGTCACTGGCGCCATAAGGGAACTGAAATTTCGAATGAATCGTCTATAAAAAGAAGCAAGACCATGGAAACTACGTACTTCAGTTACTGTAGTTAGAGTTGTCCATTGCTTGACAGCCGCTACCTTTGATTCATCCACCTGTATGCCGTCACCAGAAACAACATACCCCAAAAATAGGACCTTAGGGACCATAAAGACACACTTCTTTTTGGCTGCATACAAGTTATCCCTACGGAGCAAGGTCAAAACCTGCCGTACATGCTTCACATGCTCATCAAAATTAGGGCTATAAATAAGAACATCATCAAAATAAACCACCACAAATTTACCAATAAAGGGTCTAAACAACTGGTTCATGACCCGCATAAACGTACCAGGGGCATTGGATAAACCGAAAGGCATCACTAACCATTTATACAACCCTTCATGAGTTTTGAAGGTAGTCTTCCACTCGTCACCCGGTCTAAGACGAATCTGGTAATACCCACTCTTCAAATCTACCTTCGTAAAAATAGTAGCACCACTAATCTGATCAAGTAAATCATCAAGTCGCGGAATACACTACAAGAAAACTGGGTTTTTAGTACACGCAAAAGCGTCCTAAAATGCTATTTTATAGGACCTTTCATTTAATAGGACCAACGGTAAAAGCGTTTCATGTAAAGGGGTCGTAATAAGTCCTGGAACAAAAAAAGCGTCCTAACATCTCAAATAAGATTATGAAACCAATTTTATGGTTGCGTAATATGTCTTTGAACAACCAAAATAGTGTCCTAATAAAAACATATTAGGACACTTTTACGATGTTCTAACATTTGCTTACATACTTTTAATCTTTTGATACACTTTCAAGCGTCCTTAGAAATTAATTGATAGGACCTTTATCATGTAATATTATAGCTAATTTAGTACCAAGAAAATGGTCCTAATATACCAAGATTATGAAACCAATTTTATGGTCGCATAATATGTCTGTAGACTACTTAAATAGCGTCCTAAAAAGAACATATTAGGACACTTTTACAATGTTCTAACATGTGATTACCTACTTTAATCATTTGATACACATACAAGCGTCCTTAAAAATTAATTTATAGGATCCTTATGATGCAACGTTATAGCTACTTTAATATCAAGAAAATGGTCCTAATATCCCAAATAAGATTATAAAACCAATTTTATAAACAGACCATCAACATATAACATCCTAATAGTTATTGTATAACATCAACTAATGAAAGAAATAAAACTTGATTATATTTCAAATAAGCATGTTCATAACAAAAACACTAAACATAAATAAGTTATAACATTATCTAACATAAAGTCTTAACATTTAACAAAGAAATTAAAAGCAATTAAAGAAATAAAAAGCATAAAATCTTGAGTCATCATGCGTCCTCAATCCTCATGGACTACCTACAAATAAACCATCCATGTATAAACATTAAGTTCCATGATATTAAAATTATTTGTATTACAAGTTTAACAAATACGTACCTAGATGAATGGATAGGGCCATGCGATGGATGCACCAATGCAATCTTGAATTGTAGAAAATAAACCATATGGTCTTACCAAGTTTTCATCTTTTTTATTGGTACTTGAACGTTTACCTCACACCATTCTGGTCCAATCTCTCTACCACCAACTAGATCATTTGGGTCCAAGCTCTGGACCCTTCCTCTTGCTATAATCTCAGTAGAGTTTAGAATGCTTTTGAGGAAAACTTCATCTCCGACCTAGATTTTAGTTTTTAGCAAATATTTATTAAACTCTAGTCATAATAAAAAAACATTTTACAAAAAAATTACTGAAGTTTTACACTAGCAGGCTAACATTTTTATAGAAAAACCAAGGAAAATTGGTTTTTAATAATCACACGTTTAAAAACAAGAATAGCCACCACCAAACTACACACTAATCCTTTATAGTGGAACTTTTAGTTGTGGATGTTATTCATGATGAAAAACTAATAAGATTAAAGATGAAGAAGATTACTATTGTGGTCATGTAATAGGTGGAACACTAAAGATATATATAGAAAAATACCCGTAAACGTTGATGTCCATTGGTTACATTGGGGAAATGTTGTGATACAAGAGGTTGAACACTGGAACCACCTCTCGACCCTTCCATCTCTGATACTTGGGCTCGTAATTTGACCACAGTACTAGTAAGTTCTTCACATTGAGACTTCAATTGGAATGGTTCCATTTGGGCATGGTTCACCCTTTGAATCCCATAACTACTTGAATTATAGCTTGGTTTCCCGTAATATGAGCATATCCTTTCAGTAACTCCTGTAGAGTGCACTTATTATAATTTAATTTCAAACAAAAAAAACTAAATTAGTTTCGTATGTCGAGTGCACTCACATATATGTTTTTCAGAAAATCGATCATTAAAAAAATAATAGATATCTTGAGGTCTCAATCAAATACACTAATCTAGATAATGTTTAACTTTCAATTTCAATCGATCCACATGTTAACACTAGTTACAATAATACAACGAACCAATATAAATTCATATACTGTGAGATATATAAATCATATAATAGAGTGCTAAAACATATGATGGACAATATGATGAACATGTCACATATGATGGTACATGCTGCTCCTAAACATATAGAGAAAACCAACCCACTCTAATTCCTTGTTATACCAAAAGAAGTAGATAAATCTAAGAGATATATATATCAGAAACTAGAATGTTGAAAGTTAAAACCAACTCACTGTGATCCCTTGTTTCTGAAAGCCGACTGAAATCATTGAGGAAACTGTTTTTCTTAGTTTTCATATGACTGACCGTTAAAGATACTAACTTACAAATCATCAATTCGACATTAAAGATAGTAACCAGTTGCTCTGTTACAAATCCCAGATCGTGATTTTCTTCTCGTATAACCTCTATCTCTCAAATCCAAAACCAGGACATATATTATGATACTTCTGTTTATTACCCTTGTACTCAAAGTTGTTACTTCATTAGACACAGGGCCGACCCAACCTTTTTGGTGGCCCTAAGCGAACTATAAATGAGAGGCCTTTTTCAAAACAAAAGAAAAAAAAATTATTTACGATCTTAATAAATCGAGACCGTAGGGTCGTTATGATGTAAAAAAGAGTAATGTACTCTCTAAAAAATTAAATGATTGCAAAAATTAACACAAAGTTACTACAAAAGAATAATACCTGAAAGAGTTAAGATACTATTGCAAGTGTCCATATGTATTCCATGAAATGCTGATCAAACCAGCACAATTAGTTCCAATATTTTAAGAAAACTGATCAAATAATCCAAGTTCATGGAGTGAAAATGCATATCAAAATAGCATAGTATAAAGCCTCATGTTACATAAAAAAAATATGTCACCTAAATCTTTTTCTCAAACCTAACTGTAAACATATCCAAAGATAAGATCCGAACAAAAAACCACATCATTATTTAATTTACAATCAACATAATAAAAACAAACTCACAACATGTACCTATCATTTAGAGTATATTTGAGACTAAACAATTAATTTGTGAGAGGAGGTGCAATCTATTAACAAACAATAAGACAATCGGAAATCGATTAAAAAATATAACAATTAAATCTGGCAATCTATAAAGTTCTACCCAAACTAGTCGATTAACAAACAATTACACAATAACAATTAACAACATGTCACAATTGGTAATTAAGAAACTGTATCATATAATTTTTACCTTAATAAATCGAAGAAGCCAGAAGTGCAAATGAGTGAGAGCCTATTACAGAAGCCAAAATTTAGACAACCTTTGCGATGAGCATTTGAGCCCAAAAAAATGGGGCCCCAAAATTTTGGGAGCCTGTGGCTTATTTCCCTAAACATTGAGACCAATCCTCTTAATTCTTTCATTCGGAACTTGGGAACATCTTATATATAAACCCTAATTCTTAATCTCGCGAATTAAAACGTAATTATGAAATCTAAAACGTAACAATAAGGATCTGGCAACATGTTATCGAACAAGAGATAGAAGAATAAGTTAACTCTAAGAGAGAAGGGGCAGATTACCTCCGATAGTGGCTGAGAAGCTACTATGTATCCGTGACTCAACTATGGTGAGGGGTGGTGCTGATAATAATTTGTGAAAAACACAATGAATAAGAGAGACGAAAGTGAGAGGGAAAGGGGAAAAATTTAGGGTTAAATTAGAGGGAAATAATGTGATGTTAAAATTTTTGAAAATTTTGGAGGTATATTGTTGATTTTTGAAATTTTGTTTTTTTGACGGCCTTAACTTTATTCCATGGTTTATAAATCAGACAATACTTTTCACTCCTTGAAATTTTCATTGAAGGACAATGAGTTTTTGGTTCTCTTTGTTGTGAATATATTTTTATTACAAACTAAATATTATTTATAAATCTTGTAAATAACATTTAATGTTTTATAAAAAAAAAATCTTATAACGTTTTCCTGTATGTGGTACACCCATTAATATACATATATATATATATATATATATATATATACTAGTCGCATAAAGCCCCTAAAAGGGCTCTCAAATTCTCAGGTATTACCCTAGGTAAAAGAAGAATTTAAGCGTCCATTTTTACTAGTCGCACCGGGCCCTTGAATTCTTAGGGATGGCTTAGGTAAAAGCGTTTTGGGATACCTCTAAACTTTTCTTTTAGTTCTGCCACTGGGTATTGGGTATCGGTATTGTACCGGTTCTGTACCAATATTGAATTTCTGGTACTTAATTTTTTCGGTATACCTACTTTTTGTATTGGTACTTTCGGTATTGTTACCGATTCGGTTCAGTACAGTATTGGTACCACTCACCACCACCACTCACCGGCCACTACCACCGGCCACCACCACTTGTCGGCCACCACCACTCACCACCACCTCTCACCACCACCTCTCACCACCACCACCGGCCACCAACACCACTCACCGGCCACCACCACCACCTCTCAACACCATAATGATTAAGCGTCCTATAAAGGTTAAAGTTATAAGACCCAAGTGTCAAGTGTCCTATTAAGTTATGTTATAATGGAACTCTAGCAAATAAGCGTCCTATAAAACTGATGTTTTATGACTCAAATATCAGGTGTCCTATTACAGTGAATTATAATAACACCACAATAATTAAGCGTCCTATAAAGGTTTAATTTATAAGACCCAAGTGTCAAGTGTCTTTTTAAGTTATATTATAATAAAACTCTAGCGAACAAGCGTCCTATAAAACTAATGTTTTATGACTCAAATATAAAGTGTCCTATTACGGTGTATTATAATAACACCACAATGATTAAGCGTCCTATAAAGTTTAAAGTTATAAGACCCAAGTGTCAAGTGTCCTATTAAGTTAAGTTCTAATATGACTTCGACTAGAAAGGGTCCTATAACACTGAACATTTATGACTTAACTACAACGTGTCCTATTAAGTTATGTTATAATAGGACCCCGGATGATCAAGTGTCCTAATACAGTACCACATAATGGGACACTAACAATTAAATGTCTTATAAAGTACTTTATTAGGATCTACATTTTAATTGTCCTATTAAATTATATGGTAATAGGACCCAAAAAAATCATCCATCCTATTAAATAGTTTTTTAGGACACCGGTTTAGTAGAGTATATTATAAAAGGACCCCAAAAGTTCATTAGTCCTATTAAATAGTTTTTAGGACCCTCTTTTACAAGCGTCCCACAGAAAAGGTCCTAAAAAGCCATTTTTGTTGTAGTGATAGGAAACCTGTACCTTACAGTGATCGTGTTGACTGCATGACTGTCAACACACATACGCCATGTCCCATCCTTCTTTGGAGTCAACAGAGCAGGAACAGCACAAGGACTCATGCTTTCCCGAACGTACCCTTTAGAAATTAATTAAATCTTCAACCTGCCGACGTAATTCCTCATGTTCTTTTGGGCTCATTCTGTAATGGGGCTTATTGGGTAGTTGGGACCCCGGTTCCAAATCAATGTGATGTTGGATGTCTCGTAGGGGTGGCAACCCGGCAGGTAAATCATCTGGGAAAACATCAACAAACTCCTCGAATAACGGAACCATACATTCAGGAATCTCGACTTCCCCGGGCACTGGCTTCCCAGTCAAAATAAAAACATTGTCCCCTTCCTCCAACTCATCTTGAAACTGACTAATGGTCAACAGAGTACCCGACTATTTTGTGGCTAACTGCTTAGGCTTGCTAGGAACAAGAGTTATCTTCACACCACCAAACAGAAAGCTATAAGTATTTAACCACCCATTATGCTCTATATTACGCTCATATTCCCAAGGTCTACCCAATAATAAGTGACACGCGTCCATAGGGACCACATCACACACAACATCATCTTTGTACGTGGACCCAATAGAAATAGAAACGAGTGCCCTTTTAGATACCATCACTTCACCTCCCTTTTTAAGCCATTGAAGCTTATAAGGTTTCGGGTGACTCTCTGTCTTCAAGGCCAACTTTTGAACTGCATCTTCGGAAATCAAATTGTCACAACTCCCCGAATCAATAACAAACGTGCAAACCTTTCCCAAAATAGCACATGTTGAGTGGAAGATGTTATGCTTCAGCCAGTCGTCTCCATCTTCCTTTGGTGTATAGCAAGAGCGTCTGACCACCAAGTTCACCCCAACATCACCGGTCATGACCTCTTCTTCATATTTAGTTTCTTCATCGTACACTGGATTATTCTCATACTCTTCATACTGATCATCCTCAGACTCAGCAAATAAGTGTCTTTTTCCAGCCTTTTTACACTCAGCTTGACGATGGCCTGTTTCACCACAATTGAAACATCTCAGACCACTACTGCTAGCCCCCTTAGAAGTAGGCCCGGTATTGCTAACCCCCGGCCGTTGTTGACTAGGCCCGCCACGAGGTGCCCCACTGCCCGACCCAATGTTTCCACCGGCAGGGGTAAACGAACCGCCCACCCGACGATTTTGTTTCTCAAAGGCCAACGCCCGTTGGTATGCCTCTGGAATGGTTAACGGATCAAAGAGGTTCACAGATTCCATGATTTGAACCCTCAGACCCCCAATATACCGAGAAACAAGTTGTTCCTCCGGTTCTTGAATATCGTTCCTAGCAATCAACTGATAAAACTCCGTTGTATAATCATCAACCGATTTAGCTCCCTGTTTTAAATTCTGTAGACGCTGGTACATCAACCTTTGAAAGTTATGAGGCAAAAAGTTGGACCGCAAGCACTTCTTCATCTTGGTCCATGTCACGATCCTTGACTTTCCGAGCCTGTTTCGTGTTAACTTCAATTGTTGCCACCACGCAGAGGCCCTACCGCGTAACCTGGTAGCGATCAAGGCCACCCACTTATTTTCAGGCACCTCCTTGTATTCAAACACCTCCTCCATGGTAGCCAACCAATCGATGAACCCCTCCGGATTCAAACTAGACCCATCAAATTTTGGAATATCAATCCTTATCCCAGAATCCCAATGCCTGTTACCCCCTCCACGTTCACCCCTTGGTCGCCCTTCCTGATCGTCTTCGGAAGTCGAACCATCACCAAATGGGTTACTAAAATCAGAACCATACCCGTCATTGGGTCTCTACCTCCTACGATTGATCAAGTCCGCCATCCGGTCAGTCAACTGATCGACCACTTGATCCAACCGTTGATCCACTCTCGCCATAAGTCGCTGCTCTAACTCCCGTTCATAAACTTCATCGAGAGGCCTGTTGTTGTTTCTCCTCGGAGGCATTTTGAGCCAGGAATTCGGCTCTGATACCAACTGATGTAGTGCTTGAAGCGGTAACAGAGAACAAACATGTTGATTCTACGAATACCCGTGTAGTTCTTCCCCAACCCCAAAATTCAACCCAAAGGGCACGGAATTTGAAGTGAAATATGAGTTTTCTCAAAATTAAAATCTCATTGTTCAAATAACTAGAGGGACATATAAATAAGAACAGAAATTCAAAATGGGCCTAAAAAAGATAACGGGCCAAACACAAGCCCAAAAACAAAATGCCCAAAATACCTCAAAAAATATAAAAATGCAAATAACTAACAGAAATAAGCATTTTTTGGCCCAGACGACGACCCAAACAAACGTAGGCGTTTGCAACAAGATGGAGCTCGTTCTCACGTTCGTTTCACCTGGTCACACGCCCAAAACGGACCCGCGTAGCCCAAGTTAGAGCCATTTTAGTGAAGCCCCTTTTGTTACGCGATCATGGGCCTCCAAATACAAGATGGCCCGCTCCTCCACACTTGGGCCTGCATTGATGCTAGGAGTAGCCAGCCTATTCCGTCTAGTACCTGCACTTAGCCTTTTTGGAAAATACGTCAGTTTACACTGGTAAATACAATTAACCGACTCATTTTGAAAATGTTTAAGAAAAATTTATTTGAATGCACAAGGCACAAAACATCTTTTATAACTTGGGACAATTATTTTAAAATAATATTGTATACAGATTTATATGTTTGCCGTCTGTCAGGACCGGTTAGAAGAGCCAGACAAGATTAATTGACATGCCACAGGCATAATGCCCACAAGGATAATTCCTTATTGTGGATTACCATTTTTACATACGCAACTGTCAGGTGTATGCCTACACCCCGTACTTAAGTCGTGGCCATTTCAATAAATGAGCCGAGGATATCCAGGACATGGTCATTAACCCCCCAAAAGCCATATACCAAACAAAATAGATTAAAACGAGTTATGAAATTATATTAATCACAATCCGATTTAAAGAATTACACACCCGACCAAGCGGTATTATTATAATACCGTATCCCAAGCCCGTATAACGGAAAATAAGTTAAAAGTATTTACCCAAGCAAATTATACAATTTATCCCAGCCGTATACAATTCAGCAAGTGCATGTATCTTTTACTGGTCTCCTAAATCTGGAACGAAGGTTTTAATAACCTATTAGATTCCTAACGGGTCTTAATTAAGCCTAATTAGACCGGTTAGTTTTAAAGGAAGATATACGCTTCAAAACGCAAGATTAAGCGAAGACCGGACTAGAATGTGATTTAGACACGACAAGTTTGAAGACTTGTATAATATGGGTAAACTAAACACATTCTGGATTTTGAGATCAAAATGATAAGGTTTGACCCGTTTCGGTCAATTTATGCAAACTAGTCACAAAAACCGTACCGAACGTGAAAAATGCATAACGGGTAACCAAATGAGTCATGTGCAGGTTTCACAAGTTAATATACCTTAAATATGTTGTGATATCAGTAGGACACCTTCCATTATGCCCAAGACGAATTTAAACTCAATTTAAGCCCCGTAGGGGTATTTTGGTCATTTTAAAGGTTATCATAGAGGTTAAACATTAATCTGAGATTCAGGTCTGATATGATCAGTAAAAATAAATATTTTTGCAGGTCATATCAGTAGGGTATTGCCTTTATGTGAAATTTATCATTTATAACCAAACTATGCACCGTAGGGGCATTTTGGTAATTTCACATAAGCTTTAAAGGTCAAATCTGGAAATCTGAGTTTAAAACTTTGGCTTACTGTTTAATTATAAAAATTTAATAAAAACATCAGTAGGTATTAAGTTTTATATGCCAAAAATAGTTTTAACCCATACTATGCGTTTAAAACGCGTAAAAGTCGGTTTTAAGCGATTTTCGGGTTATAATCGGAAATATGAGTTTTCGATCGGTTTATAAGGTTCAAAATATTTTATTTATTATATAAAATCAGTAGCAAAAAGTTTGGTATCAAAATATTATGTAAAACTCATTTTATTAGCAAAAAGGGTATAACCGACAATTACCGAATTAAAGCAAGAACCCTATGTTATGCTCAGCTTAAAAATAAATAAAAATCTTCAAAAATCACAAAATATTATATTACATCAGTGGGTAAAAATTTTGGTGTCACAATTTGGTTTAGATAGGCTGTATGCTAATAATGTCGTTTAATTAATAAAAAGCTTTCTAATTACGATATTGAGCATTTTTTTTGAACGGAAAATTTGGATCACTGACGGACCACTGGAGTATCATCGTGCCACCAGTGGAACCACCTGATCATATCCATCTCCACTAGGCATAATGCCTATACACCATTTCAGGAGGAAACCCAATAAATTTGGGAAAAACCCCCTTGTGAGAATCGAACCCAAGACCTATTAGCCTAAAGTCTTATCTCACCCCCAAGATACCACTAGGCTATAAAGCCATGGGTAAATCAGTAACAAAGTCCTCTCACATTTTCAAAAATCTCGTTATAAGGTCAAAAGGGCATATAACGGAAACATGCAAATGAATAGGATAAATTAGGAACCAAGTTGTATAATCTCAGAGGGTTATACTAACCTATAACTTGGTTCTAATGGAACTTTAAGGCATGTCTAAACTAAGCTAAATCGGGTCAGAACTAAAAGTCAAAGCAAAAGTCTACTTTTGAGACTTTCGGTTCCGAACCGAGCCTAAACTCAAAATTGTCGGGTTGAACATGCTTAGACATGTTCTTACATAAATTACCTAGTTATACAAGTGATAAAACAGGTTTCATGGCTTCTACATTGTTAATTATATGTTTATTTGAAAATTAGCTTTCTGTAGACTTTTTATAATTAAGTTTGACCTGACATTTGACCAAGTTGAGGTGATAATCAGTAGGTGCCCTCTTAGGGGTTTATTACCTACATAATTACCAACTTATAGCTACTTTTAATTTGACTAATGACTGGACCATTAGTGATTAATCACTAAGTCAAACCTTAATTATTATAAGTTTGACTTTTTGTCACTAAACTAATTAAAACTGAAATTAGGGGGTTAAGGACACTTACAATGGTCCTTAGCACGAAATTGAGACTTAAGGAAGCTTGCTTGAAGACCAGAAAGCTCCAGAGAATGATTTGAAGTGAATTTGTAATGAGCAAGAACAATGGTTACAACATGAAGCTCTTATATTGGATCATAGAATGCACAAGATCAATCCAACAAGGCCTATGGGTGATTCCTGATCATCACAGGTGTCCCCTATGCATGAAAATCTGTTGGCCAAGCACCGGAATTCGAATACCATGCTCATAAGTCGGTTAACCTGTTGTAACAGACAACTGCCAGTTCTACTGAAAAACTGCCTCCGTCGCACCACGCGCCAGGGAAAGGGGATCCCGGCGCGCCACGCGTGGCAACAACTTTTAAAGTTGTTTTCTTTTGTTGCATGTTCAGTCCCTGCACTTTAATTACTCGATAATATGACATTTTCAGCATGCATGGTTAGTGTAAACAGGTCAGGGGTGTCCTAGGGAGTGTGGCCATGCATTTATAAGTCTTGGATCTATAGAAAATGGCTCTCGCAAGAAGAATTTTGATATTTACAATTTTAACCCTTATCCTTGGAAACTTCAATTTACATTAAGGTTTTGAACCGGAATTTAATGAAACCTTTAACAGATATTCTTGAGGGTGTAGTAATGTATTACAAAACTTTCAGGAACGTAAAAAGGCCTCTCAGAGGTAAAATTAACATGATGGAACTTTTAACCCCTGTGTTTTGTAACTTTTGACATTTAAGCGCAAACGACTTTTAGTGTCTGACAATTTATTCAGTAATGAATACAGACATTATAGAGAGTCATTCAGAAGCACAAGTTTGGCATGTTGACACTTTTGGTTCTTCAATTACATCTTTGCATTGTTTGATAATTTTCGTCCCCCTAGATATCCTTAATTGCAATAAGGGTTTATAACACGTGTTATCATTGAATTGGACGCGATTTTACGAGGTGTTACATCCTCACCCCCTTAAAAGAAATCTCGACCTCGATATTTACTGGAATAAATGAGGGTACTTTCCTTTCATTGTGGATTCTACCTCCCACGTGTACTCGGGACCTCTAATGGCATCCCATTTAACTTTCACAATTGGCACGTGCTTCCTTCGAAGCTTCTTAACCTGCCGATCCTCAATCGACAAAGGCTTTTCTACAAAATTTAAGCTCTCATCAATATGCACATCTTTATGTGGCATGACTAGTGACTCATCAGCTAGACATTTCTTCAGATTGCAGATGTGGAACACATTATGAATACTACTGAGCTCTTCAGGCAGGTTTAACTTGTAAGCCACTGTTCCGACACATTCGATGATCTCGAATGGTCCTATGTATCTTGGGCTTAACTTGCCTTTCTTATCAAATCGCATTACCCCTTTCCAGGGTGATACCTTCAGTAAAACTTTGTCACCAACTTCGAACTTTAGAGGTTTACGCCTCTTGTCTGCGTAACTTTTCTGCCTATCTCTGGCAGCTTTGAGATGATCTCTTATCTGTACAATCTTGTATGTCGTCTCCAGGACTATATCAGGTCCTGTTAGTTGGACATCTCCAACTTCTGCCCAACAAACAGGCGTCCTGCACTTTCTTCCATATAACGCTTCAAAAGGTGCAGCTTGTATACTGGAATGGTAGCTATTATTGTATGAAAATTCTATCAATGGAAGATGATTATCCCAACTTCCTCCTAAGTCAATAACACAAGCTCGTAGCATATCTTCGAGTGTTTGAATAGTACGCTCGCTTTGACCATCTGTCTGAGGATGATATGTTGTGCTGAAGTTAAATCGGGTGCCTAGGGATTGCTGAAAACTTTTCCAGAAATGCGATGTATACCTCGTATCCCTATCAGAGATGATAGACACTGGCACTCCGTGGAGAGATACAATCTCGTCCACGTACAGCTGAGCTAACTTATCTGAGCTGTGTGTTTCCTTAATAGGTAGGAAGTGGGCTTAGTCATTCTATCCACTATGACCCAAATAGTATCATTTCCTCGCTTTGTCTTTGGTAACTTGGTGATAAAATCCATAGTCACCATTTCCCATTTCCAGGTGGGAAGTTCAGGCTGTTGCAGCAAACCTGACAGTTTTTGGTGTTCGGCTTTAACCTGAGCACATGTCAGACTTTTGGCCACATAAGTGGCTATAGACTTCTTCAAGCCTATCCACCAATAATTTGCCTTTAAGTCCTGGTATATCTTGTCACTTCCAGGATGACATAATACTTGGAACTGTGGGCTTCTTGAAGGATAACATCCCAAAGTCATCCATAGATTGGAACCCATATTCGTCCATTCAATCTTAGGATTCCATCCTTTCCATATGATACCTGTTCTACAGTGACTCCCAGTTTTTCATTTGGATAGTTAGCTTCTAATACGGCTTCCTTCTGCGCGGCTAACAGTCTTTCATTCAAACTGTTCCTTCTTTCAATGCTCTTGGCATTGATTCTTATGGGCTTAACCCTTTCCTTCCTACTTAAGGCATCGGCGACCATATTTGCCTTGCCTGGATGGTATCGGATTTCACAATCATAGTCATTTAAAGTCTCCATCCATCGACGCTGTCTCATGTTTAAGTCCTTCTGATTGAACAGGTGTTGAAGGCTATTGTGATCAGAATAGATCACACACTTGGTACCTTACAAAAAATGCCTCCAAAGTTTTAGTGCAAACACAACGGCACCCAATTCCAAGTCGTGGGTGGTGTAATTCTTTTCATGCACCTTTAACTGTCGAGAAGCATAGGCAATAACCTTGCCTTTCTACATGAGCACACATCCCATACCAGTGTGTGATGCGTCGCAGTATACTACAAATTCCTCTATTCCTTCAGGCAATGTCAACACAGGTGCATTGCTCAACTTCTGCTTGAGAATATAAAAGGATTCTTGTTACTTAGGAGCCCAATAAACTTGATATTCTTGCGAGTTAATGAAGTTAGGGGTGCAGCAATCCTTGAGAAGTTCTCAATAAAACGCCTATAATATCCTGCCAGACCTAAAAAGCTACGAATCTCTGTGGGCGTCCTTGGCTCTTGCCAATTCATGATAACTTTAATTTTAGCGGGATCCACCTGGATACCACGCTCACTAACCACGTGTCCAAGAAATTGGACTTCCCGAAGCCAAAACTCACACTTTGAAAACTTGGCGTAGAGCTTTTCATGTTGAAGGAGTTTAAGAATACAACGAAGGTGCTTCTCATGGTCAGCTTGATTCTTCGAATAAATAAGAATGTCATCAATGAATACGATGATAAATTTGTCTAAGTAAGGTTTGCAAACACGATTTATAAGATCCATGAACGCTGTTGGTGCATTAGTGAGCCCAAAAGGCATCACTAAGAACTCGTAGTGACCATAACGAGTCCTAAATGCAGTCTTGTGCACATCTTCATCCCTAACCTTCAGGTGATGGTAGCCTGACCTTAAATCGATCTTGGAGAAGTAACTCGCCCCTTGCAATTGATCGAACAGATCGTCGATCATGGGCAATGGATATCTATTCTTGATCGTGACCTTGTTAAGCTCGCGATAATCAATGCATAGACGCATCGATCCATCCTTCTTCTTTACAAAGAGGATTGGTGCTCCCCAGGGAGATGAACTAGGTCAAATGAAACCTTTGGCTAACAAATCATCCAGTTGAGTCCTCAATTCTTTCATCTCTGTTGCTGCTAACCTGTAAGGTGCTCTTGCAACAGGTGCTGCTCCAGGAATAATGTCAATTCTGAACTCTACTTGCCTATCTGGTGGTAAACTAGGTAGTTCTTCAGGGAATACTTTTGGATATTCGGAAATGACAGGGATGTCTTCAATCTTGGGCTTCGGTTCATCAATAGTCACTTGTGCCATGTAAATGACACAACCCTTTTTCAAACATCTTGACGCCTTAAGCATAGACACTTGCTTAGGCAACCCATACTGAGTGTCTCCCTGTATGGTAAGTGGCTCACCATACGGAGTCTTGATCACCACTTGTTTCTTGTCGCAAACGATCTGGGCTTGGTTATGAGATAACCAATCCATGCTTATCACTATGTCGAAACCAGCTAATTTCAAAGAAAGCAAGGATAACGGAAAGGAGTGGTTCTTAATGGATATAAAACATCCATCTAACACAGTTGAGGCAATTTCTAAGGTACCATCGGCCAACTCTACTTCATATTTCATGCTTAGGGCTTTAATAGTTAAATTTAACAACTTACAAAACTTATCATCTACAAATGACTTATCCGCACCTGAATCAAATAATACCCTTGCATAAACATCATTAATAAGGAAGGTACCTTTTATCACATTATCATCCTGAACTGCTTCCCGTGGATTTATCTTGAAGACCCTAGAATTGGTCTTCTTGCCTTCCTCAGGTTTCTTGGCATACTTCGGGCAGTTGGTCTTAATATGCCCCTTCTCGTTACAGTTGTAACAAGTTGCATACTTTAACTTATTGCAATCCAAAGTCTTATGCTCTTTGGATTTGCATATCCCACAACCATCGGCTTTGATGGCGACTTTGATTCAAACCTGCATTTTCCAAAATGACGTTTCTGGCAAGTTTTGCATTTTGGCTTCTCATCAGTTTACTGGCTACCCTTATTAGACCCAAACTTCTTCTTGTGGTCTGTGTTCCCCTTATGCTTCTTATCAGAACATCGTGAGTTATCATCCTCATGTTTCCTCTTTCCTTCTTCAGAGCTCTTAAGCGATCTCAGCCTGACCGCATCCAGAGTAAGGGATAAAGATAAATCAGCTGCTGACCTAAAAGTAGTAGGTCGAGATGCCTTCACACTGGCCTTGATTTCCGGGGCTAAACCCCCAATGAAACGGGCTATTCGCTTTGGTTCCGGCGTCACCAAGTAAGGAACTAATCGAGACATAGTGTTGAAGCTGGTAAGGTATGCTTGACAATCCAGGTTCTTTATAACCAATGACAAGAAGTCAGTCTCGATCTTCTCAACCTCATGTTGAGGACAGTAATTCTCCTTAATAAGAGCAACAAACTGATCCCATGTTAGATTGTATAATGGGATCTTTCCAGTAGCTTGGATCAAAGACCTCCACCAAGCTAGTGCTTCTCCTTTAAACGACTGAGATACAAACTTCACCACATCCCTATCAGCGCAACCACTGATGTCAACCACGGTATCCATTTCGTCTAACCATGTCATGCAGTCAATAGCTCCTTTTTCCCCAGTGAAATCCCTGGGTTTGCAGGAGACGAAATATTTATAGGTACATGTCGTTGTACGTGGTTCCCGATCAAATACAATCTTCTTAGATGTAACACTGTGCTGATTCGAGGAGTGTTGAACATCATCCTTCTTTGACTCATGTTGTTTAGAAGGTGGCTTACTATGAGCCTCAGAATGAGTCTTAGTGTGAGATTTGGAATGGGGTACAGATGAGGTCTTGCTATGCGTACCACTTGATTCCCTGAATTGCCTATCCACAGCTTTAGAAATAGCAGTATCAATCAATGTTCGAAGTTCCTCCCTGGTTATGTTAATCCTAGTAGTCATGATTTTCCAAAGGGTGACTGTTGACTTCCTCAGACTCAGCCATGTAGCTTGATTGCTACATAAAAATGATGATAATAATTTATTTAGAGGTTTACAACAGGATTGTCATCTTAATAATTCATTAACCATGGCATTAATAAACCATATTGGTTAATTTGTTAAATATATTCATTCGGAATTTTTATTATAATAATCCTCAGTTATAATTAAAATATAATAATAGTACAAAAGGCCAAGTCACAAGGACAAATTTAAATTATAAGCCAAGATCTTTTAGGATCGAGGCATTGAGGCTTGAATCATAGTTCATTACCTCTTCTTGACAGGGAGTCGTAGACTACCACTGTCTTTAGTCTCAAAGGACATTAGTTATGGCCCGTAGGCACTTCATCACTAATGGATGATTATATAAATTAGAGACAGGAATTGTAAGAATCCAATATAATGATGACTTATGCGATTTTATCGAATCACATTTGCCAAGAGTGTTAACATGTTTTCAGATGTTAACAAGGATCTGAATCTTAATAAGGAACTACCATCATGGCCCTGTCTTAAAATGACATATGGGCTAGGTTTTGCCTTTAAGATTTTATTTAATAATGGCAGATCTTATAAAAGGAATGATATTTTCATTTATTTCATATATTATATTCATGCATAAAATGACAAAATGAAATTTTAAATTCAAACATTCCATTAATAAATTAAGGAGTACATAACTGCCCTAAACGGGACTTTTAACAGAAATAACTTGCCCACGCAGGGGCTAAACAGAAATACAAGTCTTCGCAGGGATTGAATACAGAAATAGATGTCCACGCAGAGACTTGATTAAAACAAGGAAATTACAATACAAATAAATAAATAAGGAATCTTCAAAAATCCCCTTTCTTCTTTCCCTTAATTAAATTCGCCAGAACTTTGAGAAATCCTCGGTTGTTCCTATGCTCTTCTTGAACCTCCCGCTCCACTTGGCTCAACCTTTGGAGAATCTCCTGTTGTTGCGTTGGCGATATCAATGGCGGCTGCGACGGCTGCTGATGTGGAGTTTGAGGAGGTGGCGGGTGTTGGTACCCATAGGCTGGGTATCCAATCCCCCAGGGAGCTCCATAGGGCCCCTCGGGATTAAGAGTATTGTAGTTCGCCGCAACAAGGTAAGGGTCAACTTCGGCGTAGTTGTAGTTAGTGTGGGCTGGCTGCTCAAATGGGTTATACGCCGTTGCACCGGCGTATGAAGGAATCGGGTTATCATAACCCATTGGTGGTGGTGCGACTGGCGCTGAGTCCACCTCAGAAACGGGGTTTGAAGGCCCACCCATCTGCGTCTCTTCATAAAGTGGCGGGTAATGACAGCCACTGGAAGGTTGAGGGGTGCTGATACGTACTCCTCCTCGCATGGACATCCGTGCGTTTGATCTTCTCCGCCTCGGTGGCTCCGGAGGCGGCTGCTGAACTGGCGGCGGTGGCGGTGGAGTAACCGCTACAAAACGTGAATCCTCAGAGGGATCCTGCTGCTGTTGCTGCTGAGGTGCTGAGTGGTAGGAGGGAGTAAACACCCAGTCGTATTGGGTAAATCTTGCCTCATAGCTGTGTGGACCACGATAAGGTGATCCATGAAAAGACGACCCATCCGAAATCTCGATGGGGTGCGTAGGTGTCCCAGATGGTGGTTCGGCGGGATCCAGGTCATCATCCATTTCCATGTCCTGAGCTTCAGGGAAATGGTCTTCAGGGCCCAATGGGTTATGACCCATTGGTTCTTCAATTAGGTTTGCCGGGTTAAACCGGCACTGGAAAAATGGGGTCGGGTCTTCAAAGGCGCGGTGTGACCCTGACCGCTGCAGTGGTAGGTAAGAGTGATGCGAATCGTTGCGCTCGTTCTCCGATTGCGGTCCAAAAGAATGATGGTAAGAGGGTGATGAACTTAGCGAGATAGATCACCCCGCGGGCTACAAATATGTCCTCCAATGCTCCTGAGGACTTGTGCTCATTGTTGCAGAAGGGGTTCGTCGGTGGGAAGGTCCAGCCTCATGATCGTGGCTGGTAAATGGCGCCTTGCGTCATCCTCCTCTCCTGAATTGTGGCGGCATTTTGTTGAACCTGTCAAAACAAAAAAAAGAGACAACAAGGGAAACAATAAAGGACAAAATAAAAAGAATTAGGATTAGTCCTAAGTTCTTTGCCTAGACTCAGAAGTCGAGGAATGTGCAAACTGTGTCATTGAGATTAAACACAAAAGGCTAGTGTTTAATTCACTCTATGTTGGCTCTGATACCAACCTGTCACACCCTGATATTTCCACGTACTACCGGTGGGCCCGGTGGGGAGTATCGTAACGTAGTTGATATCATCATAGACAATTTATCACAGTTTAATACACAGCGGAAGTCGAAAGATAAAAACATTACAAACAGAATGTAAGTAGTATCAATTATTACAAAAGCAGTTGTAAAGGATCCACATGCGGATCAAAGTATAAAAAGGAACATTGTTCAACGGATTTGTAAACATCTAAGCTTGCAAGACTCTTTATTGATGCTAGGAGTAGCCAGCCTATTCCGTCTAGTACCTGCACTTAGCCTTTTTGGAAAATACGTCAGTTTACACTGCTAAATACAATTAACCGACTCATTTTGAAAATGTTTAAGAAAAATTATTTGAATGCACAAGGCACAAAACATCTTTTATAACTTGGGACAAATATTTTAAAATAAACTTGTATACAGATTTATATGTTTGCCGTCTGTCAGGACCGGTTAGAAGAGCCGGACAAGATTAATTGACACGCCACAGGTATAATGCCCACAAGGATAATTCCTTATTGTGGATTACCATTTTTACATACGCAACTCTCAGGTGTATGCCTACACTCCGTGCTTAAGTTGTGGCCATTTCAATGAATGAGTCGAGGATATCCAGGACATGGTCATTAACCCCCCCCCCCCCAAAAGCCATATACCTAACCAAACAGATTAAAACGAGTTATGCAATTATATTAATCACAATCCGATTTAAACAATTACACACCCGACCAAGCGGTATTATTATAATACCGTATCCCAAGCCCGTATAACGGAAAATAAGTTAAAAGTATTTACCTGAGCAAAATATACAATTTATCCCAGCCGTATACAATTCAGCAAGTGCAAGTATCTTTTACTGGTCTCCTAAATCTGGAACAAAGGTTTTAATAACCTATTAGATTCCTAACGGGTCTTAATTAAGCCTAAACTTAGACCGGTTAGTTTTAAAGGAAGATATACGGTTCAAAACGCAAGATTAAGCGAAGACCGGACTAGAATGTGATTTAGACCCGACAAGTTTGAAGACTTGTATAATATGGGTAAACTAAACACATTCTGGATTTTGAGATCAAAATGTTAAGGTTTGACCCGTTTTGGTCAATTTATGCAAACTAGTCACATAAACCGTACCGAATACGAAAAATGCATAACGGTTCTGTTGGTGCAAAGATGTCTGTTAACTTCGTCTTTATAGATTCTTGTTTTAGAATGATTAGATCAGGGCACGTAGTACGAGAAAAATGTCAAAAATAGGTTTGGAGGTAATTTGGCACGAAATTACAAGTAGTAATTCCGTACGAAATTACATGGGTATTTCGCACGAAATTAGATTTCGTATGAAATCTAATTTCGCTTGGACCATTTCACGCGAAATTACTCAGCATATAAATAGGTGTCTGGTCTGTGTCATTTGGGATGAAATTAACTTTTTCGATTCAGAGCCGGGGTGCTGCCAGTTTGTCAAACGATCTGTAAAAGCTTTGAAATCAATAAAAGGAAGATAATTAGAGAGAATCTAGTTGTATTCACATCGACATCATTGATTCCGCCTTTGATATTGATGTTAAACTCTTCTGATTGACTCGTTCGGGTCACACATCGATCCAACAGTAACCAAATGAGTCATGTGCAGGTTTCACAAGTAAATATGCCTTAAATATGTTGTGATATCAGTAGGACACCTTCCATTATACCCAAAACGAATTTAAACTCAATTTAAGCCCCGTATGGGTATTTTGGTCATTTTAAAGGTTATAAAAGAGGTTAAACATTAATCTGAGATTCAGGTCTGATATGATCAGTAAAAATAATTATTTTTGTATGTCATATCAGTAGGGTATTGCCTTTATGTGAAATTTATCATTTATAACCAAACTATGCAACGTAGGGGCATTTTGGTAATTTCACATAAGCTTTAAAGGTCAAATCTGGAAATCTGCGTTTAAAACATTGGCTTACTGTTTAATTATAAAAATTTACTGAAAACATCAGTAGGTATTAAGTTTTATATGCCAAAAATAGTTTTAACCCATACTATGCGTTTAAAATGCGTAAAAGTCGGTTTTAAGCGATTTTCGGGTCATAATAGGAAATCTGAGTTTTTGATTAGTTTATAAGGTTCAAAATATTTTATTTATTATATAAAATCAGTAGCAAAAAGTTTGGTATCAAAATATTATGTAAAACTCATTTTATTAGCAAAAATGGTATAACCGACAATTACCGAATTAAAGCAAGAACCCTATGTTATGCTCAGCTTAAAAATAAATAAAAATCTTCAAAAACCCCAAAATATTATATTACATCAGTGGGTAAAAATTTTGGTGTCAAAATTTGGTTTAGATAGGCTTTATGCTAATAATGCCGTTTAATTAATAAAAACTTTCTAATTACGATATTGAGCATTACTCTTAATCTAGACCTCAAACTGATGTCAAATTTTTAAGACAAGTTTATAAATCAGTAACAAAGGTTTTTGTCCTCTCACATTTTCAAAAATATTGTTTTAAGGTCAAAAGGGCATATAACGGAAACATGCAAATGAATAGGATAAATTAGGAACCAAGTTGTATAATCTCAGAGGGTTATACTAACCTATAACTTGGTCCTAATGGAACTTTAAGGGATGTCTAAACTAAGCTAAATCGGGTCAGAACTGAAAGTCAAAGCAAAAGTCTACTTTTGCGACATTCGGTTCCGAACCGAGCCTAAACTCAAAATTGTCGGGTTGAACATGCTTAGACATGTTCTTACATAAATTACCAAGTTATACAAGTGATAAAACAGGTTTCATGGCTTCTACATTGTTAATTATGTGTTTATTTGAAAATTAGCTTTCTGTTGACTTTTTATAGTTAAGTTTGACCCGACATTTGACCAAGTTAAGGTGATAATCAGTAGGTGCCCTCTTAGGGGTTTATTACCTACATAATTACCAACTTATAGCTACTTTTAATTTGACTAATGACTGGACCATTAGTGATTAATCACTAAGTCAAACCTTAATTACGATAAGTTTGACTTTTGGTCATTAAACTAATTAAAACTGAAATTAGGAGGTTAAGGACACTTACAATGGTCCTTAGCACGAAATTGAGACTTAAGGAAGCTTGCTTGAAGACCAGAAATCTCCAGAGAATGATTTGAATTGAATTTGAAATGAGCAAGAACAATGGTTGCAACATGAAGCTCTTATATAGGATCATAGAATGCACAAGATCAATCCAACAAGGCCTATGGGTGATTCCTGATCATCACATGTGTCCCCTATGCATGAAAATCTGTTGGCCAAGCTCCTGAATTCGAATACCATGCTCATAAGTCGGTTAACCTGCTGTAACAGACAACTGCCAGTTCTGCTGAAAAACTGCCTCCGTCGCGCAACGCGCCAGGGAAAGGGGATCCCGGCGCGCCACGCGAGGCAACAACTTTTAAAGTTGTTTTGTTGCATGTTCTGTCCCTGCACTTTAATTACTCGATAATCTGGCATTTTCAGCATGCATGGTCAGTGTAAACCGGTCAGGGGTGTCCTAGGGAGTGTGGCCATGCATTTACAAGTCTTGGATCTATAGAAAATGGCTCTCGCAAGAAGAATTTTAATATATACAATTTTAACCCTTATCCTTGGAAACTTCAATTTACATTGAGGTTTTGAACCGGAATTTAATGAAACCTTTAACAGATATTCTTGAGGGTGTAGTAATGTATTACAAAACTTTCGGGAACGTAAAAAGGCCTCTCAGAGGTAAAATTAACATGTTGGCACTTTTAACCCCTGTGTTTTGTAACTTTTGACATTTAAGCGCAAACGGCTTTTAGTGTCAGACAATTTATTCAGTAATGAATACAGACATTATAGAGAGTCATTCAGAGGCACAAGTTTGGCATGTTGACTCTTTTGGTCCTTCAATTACATCTTTGCATTGTTTGACAATTTTCGTCCCCCAAGATATCTTTAATTGCAATTAGGGTTTATGATACGTGTCATCATTGAATTGGACGCGATTTTATGAGGTGTTACAGGTGTCCTCACAGTCAATGCGCATGGTTTGAGATTTTCCATTAACAACCAATCTTGCCTTATACCTTTCAAGAGAACCATCTGATTTAAATTTGTGGCGAAACAGCCACATAAACCTGATAACAGGCCTGTCTACCGACCGAGGGACTAACTCCCATGTCTCATTTTCCTGTAATGCAGTAAATTCGTCCTAGCCCGGTATATCCCATTTTAATTTTACACCATTGTGAACCTTACGCCTTTTTTACTCCCTGATCGAGGTTCTCGGCATTGAAAAATCTTCGTAAACTAAATCACTCATGTATATGTTGACATTTAAGTGATATACAGTCAAGAAAATCAAGGGAAATGGTGATATATATGTGGATTAGACACCAAAAAAAAACACTCAACAAATGGCTACAATTTAAGGAATGTGTTTAGTGATGGCATCAGATTCCTAATTGATGGAGAAAGGTCTGGTGGCAAGAAATGCTGCTTCTAGGAGGTTGTCAAGTGTGTTCGCTCGACGATTTCATTCTTAGGTAGTTGGTTTGGCCCTTGTTCCAGTAACTCGAATCCTAGCCCGGTATATCCCATTTTAATTTTACATCGTTGTGAACCTTACGCCTTTTTTACTCTCTGATCGAGGTTCTCGGCATTGAAAAATCTTCATAAACTAAATCACACGTGTATATGTTGACTTTAAAGAGATACAAAGTCAAGAAAATCAAGGGCAATGGTGATATATATGCGGATTAGACACAAAAAAAACACTCAACAAATTGCTACAATTTAAGGAATGTGTTTAGTGACGGCATTAGATTCCTAATTGATGGAGAAAGGTCTGGTGGAAAGAAAATTTGCTTCTAAGAGGTTGTCAAGTGTTTTTTCTCGACGATTCCATTCTTGGGTGGTTGGTTTGGCCCTTGTTCTTATAACTCGAATCTTTGCCCGTAATATCCCATTTTAATTTTAAACCATTGTGAACCTTACCCCTTTTTTACTCTCTGATCGAGGTTCTCGGCATTGAAGAATCTTCGTAAACTAAATCACACGTGTATATGTTGACATTTAAGAGATATACAGTCAAGAAAATCAAGGGCAATGGTGATATATATGCGGATTAGACACAAAAAAAAAAACATTCAACAAATGGCTACAATTTAAGGAATGTGTTTAGTGACGGCATCAGATTCCTAATTGATGGAGAAAGGTCTGGTGGCAAGAAAAGCTGATTCTAGGAGGTTGTCAGGTGTTTTCACTCGACGATTCCATTCTTTGGTGGTTGGTTTGGCCCTTGTTCATGTAACTCGAATCCTAGCCTGGTATATCCCATTGTAATTTTACACATTTGTGAACCTTACGCCTTTTTTACTCTCTGATCGAGGTTCTTGGCATTGAAAAATCTTCGTAAACTAAATCACATGTGTATATGTTGACATTTAAGAGATATACAGTCAAGAAAATCAAGGGCAATGGTGATATATATGCGGATTAGACACCAAGAAAAAAACACTCAACAAATGGCTACAATTTAAGGAATGTGTTTAGTGACGACATCAGATTCCAAATTGATGGAGAAACGTCTGGTGGCAAGAAAAGCTGCTTCTAGGAGGTTGTCAAGTGTTTTCACTCGACGATTCTATTCTTGGGTGGTTGGTTTGGCCCATATTCATGTAACTCGAATCCTAGCCCGGTATATCCCATTTTAATTTTACACCATTGTGAACCTTACGCCTTTTTTACTCTCTGATCGAGGTTCTTGGCATTGAAAAATCTTCGTAAACTAAATCACACGTGTATATGTTGACATTTAAGAGATATACAGTCAAGAAAATCAAGGGCAATTGTGATATATATGCGGATTAGACACAAAAAAAAAACACTCAACAAATGGCTACAATTTTAGGAATGTGTTTAGTGACGGCATTAGATTCCTAATTGATGGAGAAAGGTCTGGTGGCAACAAAAGCTGCGTCTTGGAGGTTGTCAAGTGTTTTTGCTCGACGATTCCATTCTTGGGTGGTTGGTTTGGCCCTTGTTCCTGTAACTCGAATCCTAGCCCGGTATATACCATTTTTATTTTACACCATTGTGAAACTTACGCCTTTTTTATTCTCTGATCGAGGTGCTTGGCATTGAAAAATCTTCATAGGCTAAATCACACGTTTATATGTTGACATTTAAGAGTTATACAGTCAAGAAAATCAAGGGCAATGGTGATATATATATGCGGATTAGACACAAAAAAGACACTCAACAAATGGCTATAATTTTAGGAATGTGTTTAGTGATGGCATTAGATTCCTAATTGATGGAGAAAGGTCTGGTGGGAATAAAACCTGCATCTAGGAGGTTGTCAAGTGTTTTCGCTCAACGATTCCATTCTTGGGTGGTTGGTTTGGCCCTTGTTCTTGTAACTCGAATCCTAGCCCGGTATATCCCATTTTAATTTTACACCATTGTGAACCTTACGCCTTTTTTACTCTCTGATCAAGGTTCTCTGCATTGAAAAATCTTCGTAAACTAAATCACAGGTGTATATGTTGACATTTAAGAGATATACAGTCAAGAAAATTAAGGGCAATGGTGATATATATGCGGATTAGACACAAAAAAAAACACTCAACAAATGGCTACAATTTAAGGAATGTGTTTAGTGACGGTATCAGATTCCTAATTGATGGAGAAAGGTCTGGTGGCAAGAAAAGATGGTTCTAGGGGGTTGTCAAGTGTTTTCGCTCAACGATTCCATTCTTGGGTGGTAGGTTTGGCCCTTGTTCCTGTAACTCGAATCCTAGCCCGGTATATCCCATTTTAATTTTACACCATTGTGAACCTTACGCCTTTTTACTCTCTGATTGAGGTTCTCGACATTGAAAAATCTTCGTAAACTAAATCACACGTGTATATGTTGATATTTAAGAGATATACAGTCAAGAAAATCAAGGGCAATGGTGATATATATATGCGGATTAGACACCAAAAAAAACACTCAACAAATGGCTAAAATTTAAGGAATGTGTTTAGTGACGGCATTAGATTCCTAATTGATGGAGAAAGGTCAGGTGGCCATAAAAGCTGCATCTAAGAGGTTGTCAAGTGTTTTCGCTCAACAATTCCATTCTTGGTTGGTTGGTTGGGCCCTTGTTCCTGTAACTCGAATCCAAGCCTGGTATATCCCATTTTAATTTTACACCATTGTGAACCTTACGCCTTTTTTACTCTCTGATCGAGGTTCTCGGCATTGAAAAATCTTTGTAAACTAAATCACACGTGTATATGTTGACATTTAAGAGATATACAGTCAAGAAAATCAAGGGCAATGGTGATATATATGCGGATTAGACACCAAAAAAAACACTCAACAAATGGCTACAATTTAAGCAATGTGTTTAGTGACGGCATCAGATTCGTAATTGATGGAGAAAGGTCTGGTGGCAAGAAAAGCTGCTTCTAGGAGGTTGTCAAGTGTTTTCGCTCGACAATTCCATTCTGAGGTGGTTGGTTGGGCCCTTGTTCCTGTAACTCAAATCCTAGCCCTGTATATCCCATTTTAATTTTACACCATTGTGAAGCTTACCCCTTTTTACTCTCTAATCGAGCTTCTCGGCATTGAAAAATCTTCGTAAACTAAATCACACGTGTATATGTTGACATTTAAGAGATATACAGTCAACCAATCAAGGGCAATGGTGATATATATGCGGATTAGACACCAAAGAAAAAACACTCAACAAATGGCTACAATTTAAGGAATGTGTTTAGTGACGACATCAGATTCCTAATTGATGGAGAAAGGTCTGGTGGCAATAAAAGCTACTTCTAGGAGGTTGTCAAGTGTTTTCACTCAACGATTCCATTCTTGGGTGGTTGGTTTGGCCCTTGTTCCTGTAACTCGAATCCTAGCCCGGTATATCCCATTTTAATTTTACACCATTGTGAACCTTACTCCTTTTTACTCTCTGATCGAGGTCCTCGGCATTGAAAAATCTTCGTAAACTAAATCACACGTGTATATGTTGACATTTAAGAGATATTCAGTCAAGAAAATCAAGGGCAATGGTGATATATATGCGGATTAGACACAAAAAAAACACTCAACAAATGGATACAATTTAAGGAATGTGTTTAGTGATGGCATTAGATTCCTAATTGATGGAGAAAGGTCTGGTGGCAACAAAAGCCGCATCTAGGAGGTTGTCAAGTGTTTTCGCTCAACGATTCCATTCTTGGGTGGTTGGTTTGGCCTTTGTTCCTGTAACTCTAATCCTAGCCCCGTTATATCCCATTTTAATTTTACAACATTGTGAACCTTACGCCTTTTTTACTCTCTGATCAAGGTTTTCGGAATTGAAAAATCTTGGTAAACTAAATCACAGGTGTATATGTTGACATTTAAGAGATATACAGTCAAGAAAATCAAGGGCAATGGTGATATATATGCGGATTAGACACAAAAAAAAAACACTCAACAAATGGCTACAATTTAAGGAATGTGTTTAGTGACGGCATAAGATTCCTAATTGATGGAGAAAGGTCTGGTGGCAAGAAAAGATGGTTCTAGGGGGTTGTCAAGTGTTTTCGCTCAACGATTCTATTCTTGGGTGGTTGGTTTGGCCCTTGTTTCTGTAACTCGAATCCTTCCCCGATATATCCCATTTTAATTTTACACCATTGTGAACCTTACGCCTTTTTACTCTCTGATCGAGGTTCTCAGCATTGAAAAATCTTCGTAAACTAAATCACACGTGTATATGTTGACATTTAAGAGATATACAGTCAATAAAATCAAGGGCAATAGTCATATATATGCGGATTAGACACCAAAAAAAACACTCAACAAATTGCTACAATTTAAGGAACGTGTTTAGTGACGGCATCAGATTCCTAATTGATGGAGAAATATCTGGTGGCAAGAAAAGCTGCTTCTAGTATGTTGTCAAGTGTTTTCGCTCGACGATTCAATTCTTAGGTGGTTGGTTTGGCCCTTGTTCATGTAACTCGAATCCTAGCCTGCTATATCCCATTTTAATTTTACACCATTGTGAACCTTACGCCTTTTTTACTCTCTGGTCAAGGTTTTCGGCATTGAAAAATCTTGGTAAACTAAATCACAGGTGTATATGTTGACATTTAAGAGATATACAGTTAATAAAATCAAGGGCAATGGTGATATATATGCGGATTAGACACAAAAAAAAACACTCAACAAATTGCTACAATTTAAGGAATGTGTTGAGTGACGGCATCGGATTCCTAATTGATGGAGAAAGGTCTGGTGGCAAGAAAAGATGCTTCTAGGGGGTTGTCAAGTGTTTTCGCTCAACGATTCCATTCTTCGGTGGTTGGTTTGGCCCTTGTTCCTGTAACTCGAATCCTAGCCCGATATATCCCATTTTAATTTTACACCATTGTGAACCTTACGCCTTTTTACTCTCTAATCGAGGTTCTCAGCATTGAAAAATCTTCGTAAACTAAGTCACACATGTATATGTTGACATTTAAGAGATATACAGTCAAAAAAATCAAGGGAAATGGTCATATATATGCGGATTAGACACAAAAAAAAACACTCAACAAATGGCTACAATTTAAGGAATGTGTTTAGTGACGGTATCAGATTCCTAATTGATGGAGAAATATGTGGTGGCAAGAAAAGCTGCTTCTAGTAGGTTGTCAAGTGTTTTCGCTCGACGATTCCATTCTTAGGTGGTTGGTTTGGCCCTTGTTCATGTAACTCGAATCCTAGCCCGCAATATCCCATTTTAATTTTACACCATTGTGAACCTTACGCCTTTTTTACTCTCTGATGGAGGTTCCCGGCATTGAAAAATCTTCATAAACTAAATCACACGTGTATATGTTGACATTTAAGAGATATACAGTCAAGAAAATCAAGGGCAATGGTGATATATATGTGGATTAGACACAAAAAAAAACACTCAACAAATGTCTACAATTTTAGGAATGTGTTTAGTGACGGTATTAGATTCCTAATTGATGGAGAAAGGTCTGGTGGCAATAAAAGCTGCATCTAGGAGGTTGTCAAGTGTTTTCGCTCAACGATTCCATTCTTGGGTGGTTTGTTTGGCCCTTGTTCCTGTAACTCGAATCCTATCCCGGTATATCCCATTTTAATTTTACACCATTGTGAACCTTACGCCTTTTTTACTCTCTGATCAAGGTTCTCGGCATTGAAAAATCTTGGTAAACTAAATCACAGGTGTATATGTTGACATTTAAGAAATATACAGTCAAGAAAATCAAGGGCAATGGTGATATATATGCGGATTAGACACCACAAAAAAAAACACTCAACAAATGGCTACAATTTAAGGAATGTGTTTAGCGACGGTATCAGATTTCTAATTGATGGAGAAAGGTCTGGTGGCAAGAAAAGATGGTTCTAGGGGGTTGTCAAGTGTTTTCGCTCAACGATTCCATTCTCGGGTGGTTGGTTTGGCCCTTGTTCCTGTAACTTGAATCCTTGCCCGGTATATCCCATTTTAATTTTACACCATTGTGAACCTTACGCCATTTTACTCTCTGATCGAGGTTCTCGGCATTGAAAAATATTCGTAAACTAAATCACACATGTATATGTTGACATTTAATAGATATACAGTCAAGAAAATCAAGGGCAATGGTGATATATATGCGGATTAGACACAAAAAAAACATTCAACAAATGGCTACAATTTAAGGAATGTGTTTAGTAACGGCATTAGATTCCTAATAGATGGAGAAAGGTCTGGTGGCAAAAAAAGCTGCATCTAGGAGGTTGTCAAGTGTTCTCGCTCACCGATTCCATTCTTGGGTGGTTGGTTTGGCCCTTGTTCCTGTAACTCGAATCCTAGCCCGGTATATCCCATTTTAATTTTACACCATTGTGAACCTTACGCCTTTTTTACTCTCTGATCAAGGTTTTCGGCATTGAAAAATCTTGGTAAACTAAATCACAGGTGTATATGTTGACATTTAAGAGATATACAATCAAGAAAATCAAGGGCAATGGTGATATATATGCGGATTAGACACCAAAAAAAAAACACTCAACAAATGGCTACAATTTAAGGAATGTGTTTAGTGACGGCATCAGATTCCTAATTGATGGAGAAAGGTCTGGTGGCAAGAAAAGATGGTTCTAGCGGGTTGTCAAGTGTTTTCGCTCAACGATTCTATTCTTGGGTGGTTGGTTTGGCCCTTGTTCCTGTAACTCGAATCCTATCCCGATATATCCCATTTTAATTTTACACCATTGTGAACCTTACGCCTTTTTACTCTCTGATCGAGGTTCTCAGCATTGAAAAATCTTCGTAAACTAAATCACACGTGTATAGGTTGACATTTAAGATATATACAGTCAATAAAATCAAGTGCAATGGTCATGTATATGCGGATTAGACACCAAAAAAAAAACACTCAACAAATGGCTACAATTTAATGAATGTGTTTAGTGACGGCATCAGATTCCTAATTGATGGAGAAATATCTGGTGGCTAGAAAAGTTGCTTCTAGTAGGTTGTCAAGTATTTTCGCTCGACGATTCCATTCTTAGGTGGTTGGTTTGGCCCTTGTTCGTGTAACTCGAATCATAGCCCGCTATATCTCATTTTAATTTTACACCATTGTGAACCTTACGCCTTTTTTACTCTCTGATCGAGGTTCTCGGCATTGAAAAATCTTCGTAAACTAAATCACACGTGTATATGTTGACATTTAAGAGATATACAGTCAAGAAAATCAAGGGCAATGGTGATATATATGCGGATTAGACACAAAAAAAAAAGCACTAAACAAATGGCTACAATTTTAGGAATGTGTTTAGTGACGGCATTAGATTCCTAATTGATGGAGAAAGGTCTGGTGGCAATAAAAGCTGCGTCTAGGAGGTTGTCAAGTGTTTTCGCTCAACGATTCCATTCTTGGGTGGTTGGTGTTGGATCTGAGTTTGATTTTGATTGTATTTTACATTTGAATTAGAATGAAGATGGATGAGTTGTGCAGCGGAATTAAGATGGAAACAAACTTTGCATACAATCAAACGAGAGTATTGCTTTGATCAAACACTTTTCACAAAGAACCGAAAGATTGAATTTATTTGAATTACGATTACAATGCAATGTTGAATACAAACTCCCCGTCAGCCAGAGCTCAGTGTCTGTTCGTGCAGAGAAGACGATTTTGCAAAGAGCAAATAGAACAGTACAGAGCATTGTTCTATTTATAGGCACTAGCAAACCACTGAGCATCTAAGCTGACGTCACCATGAAAGTGACATCTAACCTCCTAACAAACTCTAACCTCTGATCAATACAAACACTGCTATCCTAACTACTGCTATTACATTACATTACATAAAGACATAATAAACTACTACTGCATCCTTCCACTGATGTGAACCCAACAGTACTTGTTCCGGATCAGCAGTGCTTGACTCAAGGCAGCAGATTGAACAACAGAGCTTTAGTCTTTCATCAGGCCTTTACTTGATCAGCAGTTTGTAGGTCAGCAGTTTGCAAGATCAGTAGATAGGAAGTCAGCAGATGTTGAAATCACTTTCAAGGGGAAAGACTTGTATGTAACATCTGCTTATTCTGGATCCACTGCTCTGATCCAGTTTTGGCTTTAATTATCTATTCCTCTGGTAGGGTTCAATCCCAACAATCTCCCCCTGGAACAGATAATGCCAAAACTCTTCATTATTGTGGAACTTTATTGCCTCATCAACAGTTCCCTTATCTGACCTTTGAGTTGTAACTCAAAGTCTAGGGCATCTGTGTCATCTTCATCCCTACCAAGTGGAAGATCAAGGAGATCCTGCATATCTTCAAGACTCAGCCCAAGAGCTTGTTCCCTTGATATTTTCTTCACTTCTCCACCAGACCTGAACATAGTCAATACATGGGTCTGTTTGTCAGTTTCCCACTTTAGTACTTTTGAGCCTGGTGGGTTTCTTGGGAGATTTTTATTGGATGAGGTATTTGGTGAAGCTGGCCAATTGATGACTGTCTGAGCAGTACTTGCAGGTTGATCCAATCTAAGAGTTTCTACAATCATTTTCTTGATGCCTTCTTTTACAAGGGCATCTCCTTCTATGAGCTCTTGAATGGTTTCAGCACCCGACTGTTTGTGTGGCCTTCTTTTATAGATGGCTGCACCAGTTGGAGCACTGGGTCTCCTGATTTGCAGCTTTGATGGTCTTTTTGAAACCTCTGCTTCAGGATAGTCAGGTTTTTGTGGAACTGTGGGATCTTTCTTCCTTAATTCCTCCAACATTTTGTAGGTGGCCCTGACTGTATCTTCTTTCCATCTTGCCACTTGATGTTTAGAACCATAATCAGCAGCAACTAACTCCTCTTTCATTCTCTTCAGCTCAAGTGATTTTTCAGGCACATTCTTTTTGTACTTTGACCAATCAGGAGGAGTGTGTTTGACCTTATTCTTGATCATTTCTTGAATCCTGGCTGCTTCTTGTTCAAGCTCAGGAATGGTCCACTCCTTGTACATGTGCTTTTCTCCCTTGTACTTCTTGGTTGACATAATGCTTTCAATGTAGTCTTTTCTTAGAGTTTCATCTGCTCTTTCTGAAATTTGTTGACATACATTTTTTGCAAACTGTTCCAGGGATCTGACTTGTGTGAGCAAGTATTGATAATTCTGCTGTATTTCCCTATCAGATTTCCCTTGTGTATTTCTTTTTGAGATATCCTCTGCTTGCTTAGCCTTGATTTTCACGTATTCTTCAATATTGTTATGCTTGGGATATCCTTTAACTGATGGCAATCTCCTTTTAGCAGGGTCATCCTCATAATAAAAGGACTTGATTTCTTCTCTGACTGCTATGAGCTCAAGAGGAAATTGAACACCTGCAGGAGCTAAGGGCGGTTGAACTTGTGCTGATGAGAGAGGAACAGGCTTGGGTATTGTAACAAGTGACAAATATTTTGAAGATGTTGGTGGTGGTGATGGTGAATCATCATCTGGTATGAAAAACCTTCTCCTTTTTATTTTAGGAGAGGCAGATGATGTTTTGGGTGGATCAGTGGTGGTGATTTGAGTGGCAGTGGTTTGTGATTGACTAACAGCTGTTGAAACAACTGGTGCTTCAACCACTGTTGTCATTACAGCAGATGTTGTAACATCTGCTGTCTTCTGCTTTTTCGCAGGAGGCGATGGTGGTGATGTAGTTTTTAGTGGTGATGGTGGTGGTGGTAAAGCAGTGGTTGTGGTGTGTGTTGAAGTGGTGTATGTTGAAGTGATAACAGATGTTGAAACCTCTGAAGTACCAGCAGTAGTTGATATAGCAGGAGTTACAACAGCTGTTTGGATGGAGGTTTGATGTTGGTGGCTTTTGGATGGTGGCTTTGGAGTATGCTTTGGAATTCTGGATGGTGTGGACTTGGGTTCCCTCACTTTTGTAGTGGGATTTCTTTTTGGCACAAGATTTTGAACATCCTTTAGCCCAAAATAACCCTGCACATTCAGCTCCATGTAAGCTCTTTTCTCCTCATTCCACCTTGAAATATACTTTGCCGCTCTATCCCTTTTTACAATTGCTACTCCTTCATCAAGTGCTTCTTGGGTAACATCAAGCTTTTTGCTACCATCTGGCAAAGGAATTTTTCTGGTGATAGCATCCCTTTCTAGTTCAATGTAAAGACCATCATCTATTCCCTTCCTTATCCACTCCTGAATTTTCTCCCCCTTTTTGGCATTATTTGGGGGAAGTATCCAGCTGTTGCAGCATTTCTTTGATATCTGCAACTGAAGTATCCAGTTTATCAACTTGTTCCGTCAATTCCAAATATTTTAAACCATCACCCAATTTAATGGGATCATTTGATTTCCCACTAGCAGTGGTTTTATCGGTGGTTGATGTAGGGAGTGTACTCCAAACATTAACCACTGATGCCCCTTTTTCTTGGTACTGGGGTCTTCTTCCTTCAACACTTGACAATCTTTTGATGTTGCCAGTGGTCAAAAAGAATCCACTGGTAGATGTCAGAGGTGCTATGGAAGGAATTGCCTCCAAGGAAGTCTTATTAATGTAACCACTGTCCAACTGTAAACCAGTGGGTTCAACAGGTGTAGTGGTTGCTTCACTTGGATTACCACCAAGAGTTACTTGTAACTCAAGGGGTGTAACCTCCTCAGGTTGTGTTGGTGGGTTAGCAAAGATTGATACATCAGACCCAGTCATTTGTTGAGGCATGTTCTCATTGATAGGTGATTGAGAAGGACTGCTTAGTGCCTGGTTCAAATCAATTGCATCCAACAGAAGTTTAGTTGGTGGGGGAATTGTAGATGTGATGTTTGGTGTAGAAAGAGAATTTGCCCCGGGCATTGGGCTGTGGATGATGGAAACGAGTGATTCCAGAGCATCATATAGTGGAGTCCATATGTGTACAACCTGTTCTTTTTGAGAAGAAACAGGAGGAGTTTCGGTTATGGGTTGAGATATTTGTACCAACTGCTGTGAGGAAGAAGCAACAGTGGTTTCTTGTGACTTTTGTTTTGTCACAGGCAGTTGCTCTAGTATCTCATCCTCCAGAGTTGCCTTTTTGATGGGTTTGGGGGGTTTTTGAGTTTTTCTTTTTGTTGGCTTTTTGGTGATTGTAGGTGTGGGTTTCAAAGCAGTTGTTTTGCTACTTTGATCACCTTGAGCAGTGGGCTCAGCAGCAGATACCTGAGGAGCAGTGGTAGCTGCTAAATTCTGCTCAGGCACCTCTGCTTGTGTTTTGCAAGGTGTTGACATTCTTGTAAAAGTTTCAGCAGTTAAGCTGTGCATTTGTAAAGAGTCACCTTGGTTTATTTCAGAAATATCATTCTTACTGAATTTCTTTTCAAAATAATAACTTAGAAATCTTGGAAACAGTAAGAATGATTTTGTTTCAACCTTTTTAACCATATCATTAAAAATTTCCCGGGAATAATTAAAATTTTCTTCTTGAAGAATAGCATATCCCAGATTTTGAATTTTTAATGGTATTTCATTAAAAGCAGTGGTTTTGTTTGAAACACACATTAGAAGGGTATGAAATCAAAACCTTGTTGCAGAAGGGAAGTAACCTTTTTGTAGGGTGTCCTTTTTCACTTCTGCATTATACCCTCGTTCCAGAAAATCATTTTTTAACTCGTTTTTGGGAAAAGTAATTTTACCTTCCTGATCGTCGAGTTGAAAGACCTCTGAGATGGATTGTGGTGTAATCTTGACGGCTTTACCCTTTAGAGAAGAGTTGATGGCTATTACAGTGTCTCCTTGTTTTTCAAGGGTTGCATTCTTCCAAAACTCTCTTCGGGTTGTCAAGTAAATTGGTGCATCTGCTGTTAACAAAGTTTTGTACTTCGATGCAGATATGGTATCAATGATGGAGTTGAAGTTATTTGTGGTGCCGGGTTTTGTGAGATGGCCCAGAAGATTGTGAGATGGTTTGTGTGGAATTTCAGTGGGTTTTGCCTTTTGAGAGGCTTGTTTGGATGTTGATTTGGAAGTGGGTTTTGCAGATGACTTCGATTTTGTCATTTTGGAGATAATGATGGAAGAAAGTTGTGAAGGAATTTGAAGAAAAACTGCTTTGAGAAGAGAATTTTTGAGAATTCAATTCGACAGTAAAACCTTGTTTTTGTTGTGAAGTGGGGGTTTTATAGAGAAAAAGTGAATGCTGACGAAGGCAGTGGTTACAAAAGGTCTGACCACAATGTACTGCCCACATGCCAACCCCTGGTGAAATGAAGGACAGTACTTTTATGAAAGATACTGATGAAGGCAGTGGTTACAACGGTAAAATGGAAGCAGTGGATGATTTTCACTATCAGTGGATAGCATATCAGTGGATAAGAGACTGCTTTTGAACAACAGAGTTTATCAAGGAAATGAGAGGACAGGGGATGGCTTTCAGCAGTGGACAGACATTCTGAAGTAGAGCAGACTTTTGAACAAGCGGTGGATATGGCAGACTTTTATGGATTTTAATGAAAGCTTCATTTTTAGCTATTTTTAAGGATGGATTTTTGATTTTCTGAAAACATTTTAATGCTTTTATTCATAGAAAAACAAGATGTTGCTTGTTATTCCATGTTTAGCATGCCAATCCTATAGACCAAACTTTCAAAGGTGGCAGTATATAATGCTTTTGTGAGCACATCTGCCAGCTGGTCTTTAGTTGGAACATGATGCAGAGAAATCAAACCTTTTTCATAGCAATCCCTCACAAAGTGATGTCTGATGTCGATGTGCTTGGTGGTTGAATGGGAAACGGGATTTTTGATGATATTTTCTGCTGCCTGGCTATCCAACATGAGTGGTGTCTTTAAGGCAGTGATACCAAAATCCAGCAACTGATTTTGAAGCCACAGGAGTTGGGCTGTACAGCTTGCAGCAGCAATGTATTCAGCTTCAGCAGCGGATGTTGAAACACCTTCTTGCTTTTTGCTTTGCCAAGAAACCAAGCAATCGCCTAGAAACTGGCACCCTCCTGAAGTGGACTTCCTTGTGGTGTGACATCCAGCAAAGTCACTGTCTGAAAAACCTAAAAGCTTGATATTCCCATTAGCTGGATACCAGATACCAAGTGTGGGAGCACCTTTTATGTATCTGAAGATCCTTTTTATAGCAATGAGATTTGATTTTCTGGGAGCTGATTGACTTCTTGCCCTGACACATGTTGCAAACATGATGTCTGGTCTAGATGCAGTTAGGTACAATAAAGACCCAATCATGCTTCTATAAAGTGTTTGGTCAATCAGCTCATCCTTTTCATCAGACATGACAAGCTTATTTGTTGCCATGGGTGTACTGCATGGTTTACAATCATTCATATCAAATTTATTCAAAAGTTCTTTAGCATATTTGCTTTGATGAATGAAAGTTCCATTTTGCATTTGCTGAACTTGGAGACCAAGAAAGCATTGCAGCTCACCCATTGCACTCATTTCAAACTCAGCTGTCATGAGTTCCCTAAACTCTTCACACATTTTATTGCATGTGCTTCCAAAAATAATGTCATCCACATAAATTTGGACAATCATTAAATCCTTTCCTCTCCATTTTAGAAACAATGTTTTATCAATGGTACCTCTTTTGAAACCATTTGAGAGTAGAAAGGTGGAAAGAGTTTCATACCAGGCTCTAGGTGCTTGTTTCATGCCATACAAGGCTTTGTTTAGCCTGTAGACATGATCTGGATAAAATGGATCCTCAAAACCTGGAGGTTGACAGACATACACCTCTTCTTGAATTGTACCATAGAGGAAAGCACTTTTGATATCCATTTGAAACACCTTCATGTTGTGGTTGACAGCAAAGGCCAGGAACATTCTTATAGCTTCCAATCTTGCTACTGGGGCAAATGTTTCATCATAATCAATCCCCTCTTCCTGTCTGTACCCTTGAACCACAAGCCTGGCTTTATTCTTGACAACAATGCCCCTTTCATCAGTTTTGTTTTTAAAGACCCACTTTGTGCCGATGGGGCTGACATCTTTTGGCAGTGGTACAAGCTCCCATACTTGTTGTCTTTTAAACTGTTGGAGCTCCTCTTGCATGGCTTCTACCCAGCTGTTGTCTTTCAGTGCCTCTTGGTACTTGACTGGCTGATGGAGTGATAGAAAACCAGCAAAAAGACAAATGTTTTGGGTTTGGCTTCTTGTGAGCACCACTTCATTGATGTTGCCAATGTTTTGATCAGGTGGATGAGATCTCAAGTAGATTAAATCTCCTTGGTATGGAATGATAGCATTTGTTGGTGAAGGCTGCAAATGTGTATCATCTGAGCTAACCACTGATGGTGACTTTGATGATCCAGTAGTAGCTTCAAAAGGTGGTGGAATAGGAGGTAATGATGTGGACACATGCTGACTTTTATCCACTATTTGGGGACTTTTGTCAGCAGTGTTTGTTGATGTGGAAGCAGTGGTTGATGGGCTACTTTGGTCAACAACTGTTGAGGTAGCAGTGGTTGAGCTTTGACAGCTGTTTTGAACATCTGCTGCTCTACCCATTGAGACAGACTTTTGTTGAGGAATGATGATCTCATACCCATAGTCTGGTGATGAATCCTCTGATGGACCTGCACTGTTAGTCTTGACAGCAGTATTTTCAAAAGTGAATTTATCAAGATCAAACAGATTTGCAGGATTTGCTGAGATTTTCATTGATGAAAGTTCATTGAACTTTACATTCAAGGTCTCCTCCACTGCCTTGGTCCGTGTATTAAACACTTTGTAGGCCTTGGCAGTGGTTGAGTATTCCAGATGATAACCACAATCAATTTTGGCTGCAAATTTTGAAATGGAATCTTTTAAGTTCAAAATAAAGCATGGGCAGCCAAATACCTTGAAGTATGAGATCAGTGGTTTGATTTTATAGATAATTTCATAGGCAGTCTTTTTGTGCCTGGGGTTTATTAAAACTTTGTTTTGGACATAGCAAGCAGTGTTTACTGCCTCTGCCCAAAAAGTTAATGGCAAACCTGAATCAGCAAGCATGGTTCTGGCAACCTCAATCAAAGTTCTGTTCTTTCTTTCAACTACCCCATTTTGCTCTGGTGTTCTAGGGATGCTGTACTGCCTTACAATCCCTTTCTTCACACACAAGGCATCCAACTCCTTACTTTTGAATTATGTGCCATTGTCACTCCTGAAGACTTTTACTGGAAGGTCAAATTGCTTTTCAACCTGTGTCACAAAGTCTTGCAAAATGCCTGCAGTCTCATCTTTTGAGTGTAAAAAGAAAGTCCATGTAAACCTAGAAAAGTCATCAATAATAACTAAATAATATCTCTTCTTTTTGAGACTCATGACTTGAACTGGGCCAAACAAATCCATGTGCAGCATTTGCAAACACTGGGTTGTTTTGGACTCTTCAATGGACTTAAAAGAGCTTTTATGTTATTTTCCTTTTAAACAGGAAATACAATGCTCAGGACATGAAAACAATTTTTGTGGTAGGCCTCTTACCAAACCATTTTTTGAAATTTCAGTGATTGTCTTAAGATTTGTGTGCCCCAGTCTTCAGTGCCAAAGTTCTGTCTCTTTGTAAGAGGCAGCTGAGAACAGACAGGCATCAGCTCTGGGACACTCTTTTGACATATCAACAACATAAACATTGCCACTTCTTTGAGCAACAAGTTTTGTTTGACCAGTTTTTATTATTGCTTCAATCTTTTTGACCATTTCTGGTCCAACAATCCTACAACACTCCTTTGTGAAGAATGACCCATACCCCTTGTCACTCATTTGTGAAACACTTAGGAGGTTGAATTTCAGACTGTCTATCAGATTGACATTTTCAAATTTTACATTGCCAGACTGTACTGTACCAGACCCCAGAACTTTCCCTTTACTGTTATTCCCAAAGGATATATCACCCCCTCCATGAATTTTGAAATCTTTGAGTAGGGCTTTACATCCAGTCATGTGCCTGGAGCCTCCACTATCAACATACCAGAGGCTATCTAAGCAGGCAGAAGCTCCCTGCACATGAAGTAAAAGGATTAGTTCATTAGGGTTTCCAAAGCCAATAAGGCTTTGGATGGGGTCTCAACAGTGTCTGGGATGGATGCAGATTGATGGTCAGTGGTTAAGTCAGGGGTTTGGACAGTTTTAGGACTGTTTCTTGCTAACCAGTGTTGGGGGTCTTGACCAATCACCTTTTGATAACCAAAAGGATGCCTATTCACTTTAGGTTTAGATGGCCTTTTGTAGGTCTCATAAACGTGTGGAATCCTTTGGTAAGATGGTTGTCCCTTACCTCTTCTAAACTGGTTGGCAGGGGGTGCATCAGTAACCTGAACATCTCTTTTGACAAATGTTTGGTTCAGCTGTTTTGTGACAGCTGTTTGAATTGGCACAAACAGTGGTTGGTTTTTGGTAAATTTGACAGATGATGTTGATGGACTCAAGGATGTTTTAGCAGTGTATTCATTCTTTTTCACATCAAAGTTTTTGAGATACACACATGCTTGAGTTTTGTGGTTTGATTTACCACAAACAATGCAGCTTTCAGCAGAAACAATGACACTTGTTTTGTTCAAATCATATGCTTTTAAATGGAAACAATCTTTTGTTAGATGATTTCTTTTCTCACAAAATTCACAAAACAGGTTATTGATCCTTTCTCTCTTCTTTCCAGACTCCTTTGCAACAGAGTTTTTAACCTCTGTTGGGATGTCCTTGAGAGGAATGATTTTAGCTTTTGGAGCTTTAACACCATCAGTGGATGTAAAGTCCATAGGCTTGAAATTTTCAAGAATATCACACTCATCAGACCATGTGGGTTTAAATTGGTATTTCTCAATCTCCTCAAAAGTAGAGGATCCCATTGGTCTGTCAAGTGTGATTTTGTTACCAAGTGTATCAGTGATTTTCACTTCTTGGCCATTCTTGTTTGTGGGAATGTACTCAGTTGTTTCATCAGTGGTTTGAACAGATTTTTCAAAAGCAGTGTTTTCATCATCATGTTTTCTATAACCAACACCAAATTTTACATTGCTTTTAATCTGTTTCTCAAGCATAACCTCATACCCTTTGCATGATTCCACCCATTTTTCACAGGTGATCTGGGTGGACTCCAACTCCTTTTTTCAAACTTGGTATTTTTCTACCATAGTTTGGAGTTGAGTTTTGGTTATGCTCTGCTCTTCTTTAATACTGCTGATCTCTTTCTCTTTTTCAGTCAATTTGTTTTTAAGTTCTTTTAAAGACCTTTCAAATTTGACTTCATCAGTTAAGATTTTATCCCTAAGGTTTTAATTTACCTCTTTGATGTTAGCAAAAGCAATAATGCAATTGTCTGAACACAATTTTTCAAGAACTTGAGGTGATACCTTGGCAGCAGCCATCATGGCACAATCACATTGATGATTTTCTTCATCATCAACTCTTACTTCTTTCTCACCTGCTCTCTTCCCTTCCTCTTCTTCTTTGTCCTCTTTGGACCAGGGGTCTGTCAGTGGTTTAATCAGGGTTTCTGAATTTTCTCCCAGCAGCAGTTCACCAGCAACTGCATTAAGAACTGCTTCAGTCACCTCATCCACTGTTTCATCACTTAGCTGTTCACCTTCAGTTTCTACCCCTTTTGCTATTGACTCTAATGCCATCAAACAAAATTCATCATTAGAGGGTTCATTAAAAGCATAGAGTGCAACATTTTCATCACCAAGCTCATCAGGCATGTTGCTCCAGTCAACAAAGCCTTGAGTGAAAAAGCTTTGCTGATCTGGTTGTAACACTGATGGAGCAGCAGTTTGAGGTGCAACAGGTTGCACTTGTGCCTGGGGGACAGGGGTTTAAACATACTGAATTTGTGGAACAGTGGTTTGGACATAATGCACAGGCACAGGGGTTGCAGCATAGTGAGCAGTGTTAGCATGGGCTGCAGGGGTATATTGGGTATAGTCAACAGTGCTTTGATTTTGTGGTCTAGGGTTTGAGCTGGGATGAGTGATTATAGGACCAGTAGTTTGACTCCTGCATTCCCTAGCAAAATGACCTAGCCGATTGCACTTATAACACTTGATTTTAGATTTATCAAACCCCACCCTTAAATTCCCATGTAACCCTGGGAATTTTCTCCCTGTTCATTTGTAGAATTTGCTTGTTCTTACACTAAGCAATGCTAATTGATGCAAGATGTCCATCTCTTCTAAGTCAGTAGGATCAAAGTGTTGCAAATCATTGAGTTCAAAGCACAAGTTATCTGACATCTGGTTTTCACAATTTGCAGTAAAAGCATAATTTGCAGAGTGAGGATCAGGGTTGTTAAAATTTCCACCAGCAGTTATATCAATGAAGTGATCATAACCCTGATCCTTACCACTGCTACCAGATTCTTCCTGACCAAAAAGAGCTGTGCTACCGAATGAATAATCATCAGTAACTTTGCCAGACTCTTGCAACTTCTTTTTTTGGTTCAACTCCCTTTCATAGGTCAGGAGTCTACCATGAAGTTGGGTCAGGGTCAGATCTTTGAACTCAGCAGAGTTTCTAGTAACAAAAGCTATGGTGTCCCATTTTTCTGGTAGTGATCTAAGGAACCTGCTATTTTGAGTTGTATTTGGAAAAGTTACTTTAAAAAGCCTTAGTTCACTAATGAGACAACTGAATCGCTCAAACTGTTGAGTCAATGATTCACCCTTGATGTGACAAAATGTTTCATAGATTCAGAATTTCCCTATTGTTTTCAATGACTTCTTCTGTTCCCCCAAACTGTTCCTTCAACGCATCCCATAGCTCTTTAGCACTGTTACAAAGTAACAGTCCAGCACAGATCTCATTAGGTAATGCAGATGCTATGATGCTAAATGCTTTGGCATCGAGTTCGAACTTTTGAAAATCAGTTTCAGTATAGTTTTCAGATGGTTTTGGAACGAACTTCTTTGCATCCTCAGCACTTGGCACCATAGGAACATGGGGACCAAAAACAACAGACCTCCAACATCCAGTGTTCTGTTGAGCAAGGATGTGACCCATCCTTCTCTCCCAGATGTTGTATTCATTACGTTTAAGCATGGGTGGTTTAAAAAGTATTCTTATCATCTTGTGATTGTGACGTCATCCTGGTTGTTTTACAGACACTGATTAATCAACTTTAATGGTGATTAAACCTTGCTCTGTTTTTCAACACAAACGAACAAACTATCAGTATCAATGATTATGAGCTGAACTATTTATGTCAAAATGATTGTTAAATCAAATTTGACTGTCCAAGCTCTGATACCAATTGTTGGATCTGAGTTTGATTTTGATTGTATTTTACGTTTGAATTAGAATGAAGATGGATGAGTTGTGCAGCGGAATTAAGATGGAAACAAACTTTTCATACAATCAAACGAGAGTATTGCTTTGATCAAACACTTTTCACAAAGAACCGAAAGATTGAATTTATTTCAATTACGATTACAATGCAATGTTGAATACAAACTCCCCCTCAGCCAGAGCTCAGTGTTTGTTCGTGCAGAGAAGACGATTTTGCAAAGAGCTAATAGAACAGTACAGAGCACTGTTCTATTTATAGGCACTAGCAAACCACTGAGCATCTAAGCTGACGTCACCATGAAAGTGACATCTAACCTCCTAACAAACTCTAACCTCTGATCAATACAAACACTGCTATACTAACTACTGCTATTACATTACATTACATTACATAAAGACATAATAAACTATTGCTGCATCCTTCCACTGATGTTAACCCAACAGTACTTGTTCCAGATCAGCAGTGCTTGACTCAAGGCAGCATATTGAATAGCAGAGCTTTAGTCTTTCATCAGGCCATTACTTGATCAGCAGTTTGTAGGTCAGCAGTTTGCAAGATCAGTAGATAGGAGGTCAGCAGATGTTGAAATCACTTTCAAGGGGAGAGGCTTGTATGTAACATCTGCTTATTCTGGATCCATTGCTCTGATCCAGTTTTGGCTTTAATTATCTGTTCCTCTGGTAGGGTTCAACCCCAACAGTTGTTTTGGCCCTTGTTCCTGTAACTCGAATCCTAGCCCGGTATATCCCATTTTAATTTTACACCATTGTGAACCTTACGCCTTTTTTACTCTTTGATCAAGGTTCTCGGCATTGAAAAATCTTCGTAAACTAAATCACAGGTGTATATGTTGACATTTAAGAGATATACAGTCAAGAAAATCAAGAGCAATGGTGATATATATGCGGATTAGACACCAAAAAAAACACTCAACAAATGGCTACAATTTACGGAATGTGTTTAGTGACGGTATCAGATTCCTAATTGATGAAGAAAGGTCTGGTGGCAAGAAAAAATGGTTCTAGGGGGTTGTCAAGTGTTTTCGCTCAACGATTCCATTCTTGGGTGGTTGGTTTGGCCCTTGTTCCTGTAACTCGAATCCTAGCCCGGTATATCCCATTTTAATTTTACACCATTGTGAACCTTACGCCTTTTTACTCTCTGATCGAGGTTCTCGGCATTGAAAAATCTTCGTAAACTAAATCACACGTGTATATGTTGACATCTAAGAGATATACAGTCAAGAAAATCAAGGGCAATGGTGATATATATGCGGATTAGACACCAAAAAAAACACTCAACAAATGGCTACAATTTAAGGAATGTGTTTAGTGACGGCATTAGATTCCTAATTGATGGAGAAATGTCAGGTGGCAATAAAAGCTGCATCTAAGAGGTTGTCAAGTGTTTTCGCTCAACGATTCCATTCTTGGTTGGTTGGTTTGGCCCTTGTTCCTGTAACTCGAATCCTAGCCTGGTATATCCCATTTTAATTTTACACCATTGTGAACCTTACGCCTTTTTTACTCTCTGATCGAGGTTCTCGGCATTGAAAAATCTTTGTAAACTAAATCATACGTGTATATGTTGACATTTAAGAGATATACAGTCAAGAAAATCAAGGGCAACGGTGATATATATGCGGATTAGACACCAAAAAAAAAACACTCAACAAATGGCTACAATTTAATGAATGTGTTTAGTGACGGCATCAGATTCCTATTTGATGGAGAAAGGTCAGGTGGCAAAAAAAGCTGCTTCTAGGAGGTTGTCAAGTGTTTTCGCTCGAAAATTTCATTCTTGGGTGGTTGGTTTGGCCCTTGTTCCTGTAACTCAAATCCTAGCCCGGTATATCCCATTTTAATTTTACACCATTGTGAAACTTACGCCTTTTTTAGTCTCTGATCGAGGTTTTCGGCATTGAAAAATCTTCGTAAACTAAATCACACGTGTATATGTTGACATTTAAGAGATATACATGCAAGAAAATCAAGGGCAATGGTGATAAATATGCGGATTAGACAAAAAAAAAAACACTCAACAAATGGCTACAATTTAGGGAATGTGTTTAGTGACGGCATTAGATTCCTAATTGATGGAGAAAGGTCTGGTGGCAATAAAAGCTGCATCTAGGAGGTTGTCAATTGTTTTAGCTCAACAATTCCATTCTTGGGTGGTTGGTTTGGCCCTTGTTCATGTAACTCGAATCCTAGCCCGATATATCTCATTTTAATTTTACACCATTGTGAACCTTACGCCTTTTTTACTCTCTGATCAAGGTTTTCGGCATTGAAAAATATTGGTAAACTAAATCACAGGTGTATATGTTGACATTTAAGAGATATACAATCAAGAAAATCAAGGGCAATGGTGATATATATGCGGATTAGACACAAAAAAAAACACTCAACAAATGGCTACAATTTAAGGAATGTGTTTAGTGACGGCATCAGATTCCTAATCGATGGAGAAAGATGTTGTGGCTAATCGATGGAGAAAGATGTTGTGGCAAGAAAAGATGGTTCTAGGGGGTTGTCAAGTGTTTTCGCTTAACGATTCCATTCTTGGGTGGTTGGTTTGGCCCTTGTTCCTGTAACTCGAATCCTAGCCCGATATATCCCATTTTAATTTTACACCATTGTGAACCTTACGCCTTTTTACTCTCTGATCGAGGTTCTCAACATTGAAAAATCTTCGTAAACTAAATCACACGTGTATATGTTGACATTTAAGAGATATTGAGTCAATAAAATCAAGGGCAATTGTCATATATATGCGGATTAGACCAAAAAAAAAACACTCAACAAATGGCTACCATTTAAGGAATGTGTTTAGTGACGGCATCAGATTCCTAATTGATGGAGAAATATCTGGTGGCAAGAAAAGCTGCTTCTAGTAGGTTGTCAAGTGTTTTCGCTCGACGATTCCATTCTTAGGTGGTTGGTTTGGCCCTTGTTCATGTAACTCGAATCCTAGCCCGCTATATCCCATTTTAATTTTACACCATTGTGAACCTTACGCCTTTTTTACTCTCTGATCGAGGTTCTCGGCATTGAAAAATCTTCGTAAACTAAATCACACGTGTATATGTTGACATTTAAGAGATATACAGTCAAGAAAATCATGGGGAATGGTGATATATATGCGGATTCGACACCAAAAAAAACACTCAACAAATGGCTACAATTAAGGAATGTGTTTAGTGACGGCATCAGATTCCTAATTGATGGAGAAAGGTCTAGTGGCAAGAAAAGCTTCTTCTAGGAGGTTGTCAAGTGTTTTCGCTTGACGATTCCATTCTTGGGTGGTTGGTTTGGCCCTTGTTCCTGTAACTCGAATCCTAGCCCGGTATTTCCCATTTTAATTTTACACCATTGTGAACATTACGCCTTTTTTACTCTCTGATCGAGGTTCTCGGCATTGAAAAATCTTCGTTAACTAAATCACACGTGTATATGTTGACATTTAAGAGATATACAGTCAAGAAAATCAAGGTAAATGGTGATATATATGCGGATTAGACACCAAAAAAAACACTCAACAAATGGCTACAAGTTAAGGAATGTGTTTAGTGACGGCATCAGATTCCTAATTGATGGAGAAAGGTCTGGTGGCAAGAAAACCTGCTTCTAGGAGGTTGTCAAGTGTTTTCGCTCGATGATTCCATTCTTGGGTGGTTGGTTTGGCCCTTGTTCCTGTAACTCGAATCCTAGCCCGGTTTATCCCATTTTAATTTTACACCATTGTCAACCTTACGTCTTTTTTACTCTCTGATCGAGGTTCTCGGCAATGAAAAATCTTCGTAAACTAAATCACACGTGTATATGTTGACATTTAAGAGATATAGAGTCAATAAAATCAAGGGCAATGGTGATATATATGCGGATTAGACACCAAATAAAAAAACACTCAACAAATGGATACAATTTAAGGAATGTGTTTCGTGACGGCATTAGATTACTAATTGATGGAGAAAGGTCTGGTGGCAAGAAAAGCTGCTTCTAGGAGGTTGTCAAGTGTTTCGCTTGACGATTACATTCTTGGGTGGTTGGTTTGGCCCTTGTTCCTGTAACTCGAATCCTAGCCCGATATATCCCATTTTAATTTTACACCATTGTGAACCTTACGCCTTTTTACTCTCTAATCGAGGTTCTCAGCATTGAAAAATCTTCGTAAACTAAATCACACGTGTATATGTTGACATTTAAGAGATATAGAGTCAATAAAATCAAGGGCAATGGTCGTATATATGCGGACTAGACGCCAAAAAAAACACTCAACAAATGGCTACAATTTAAGGAATGTGTTTAGTGACGGCATCAGATTCCTAATTGATGGAGAAATATCTGGTGGCAAGAAAAGCTGCTTCTAGTAGGTTGTCAAGTGTTTTCGCTCGACGATTCCATTCTTAGGTGGTTGGTTTGGCCCTTGTTCATGTAACTCGAATCCTAGCCCGTTATATCCCATTTTAATTTTACACCATTGTGAACCTTACGCATTTTTTACTATCTGATCGAGGTTCTCGGCATTGAAAAATCTTCGTAAACTAAATCATACGTGTATATGTTGACATTTAAGAGATATACAGTCAAGAAAATCAAGGGAAATGGTGATATATATGCGGATTAGACACCAAAAAAAAAACACTCAACAAATGGCTACAATTAAGGAATGTGTTTAGTGACGGCATCAGATTCCTAATTGATGGAGAAAGGTCTGGTGGCAAGAAAAGCTTCTTCTAGGAGGTTGTCAAGTGTTTTCGCTTGACGATTCCATTCTTGGATGGTTGGTTTGGCCCTTGTTCCTGTAACTCGAATCCTAGCCCGTATATCCCATTTTAATTTTACACCATTGAACATTATGCCTTTTTTACTCTCTGAACGAGGTTCTCGGCATTGAAAAATCTTCGTTAACTAAATCACACGTGTATATGTTGACATTTAAGAGATATAAAGTCAATAAAATCAAGGGCAATGGTGATATATATGCGGATTAGACACCAAATAAAAAAACACTCAACAAATGGCTACAATTAAGGAATGTGTTTAGTGACGGCATCAGATTCCTAATTGATGGAGAAAGGTCTGGTGGCAAGAAAAGCTTCTTCTAGGAGGTTGTCAAGTGTTTTCGCTTGACGATTCCATTCTTGGGTGGTTGGTTTGGCCTTGTTCCTGTAACTCGAATCCTAGCCTGGTATATCCCATTTTAATTTTACACCATTATGAACATTATGCCTTTTTTACTCTCTGATCGAGGTTCTCGGCACTGAAAAATCTTCGTTAACTAAATCACACGTGTATATGTTGACATTTAAGAGATATACAGTCAAGAAAATCAAGGTAAATGGTGATATATATGCGGATTAGACACCAAAAAAAACACTCAACAAATGGCTACAATTTAAGGAATGTGTTTAGTGACGGCATCAGATTCCTAATTGATGGAGAAAGGTCTGGTGGCAAGAAAAGCTACTTCTAGGAGGTTGTCAAGTGTTTTCGCTCGATGATTCCATTCTTGGGTGGTTGGTTTGGCCCTTGTTCCTGTAACTCGAATCCTAGCCCGGTATATCCCATTTTAATTTTACACCATTGTGAACCTTATGCTTTTTTTACCCTCTGATCGAGGTTCTCGGCATTGAAAAATCTTCGTAAACTAAATCACACGTGTATATGTTGACATTTAAGAGATATGCAGTCAATAAAATCAAGGGCAATGGTGATATATATGCGGATTAGACACCAAATAAAAAAGCACTCAACAAATGGATACAATTTAAGGAATGTGTTTCGTGACGGCATTAGATTACTAATTGATGGAGAAAGGTCTGGTGGTAAGAAAAGCTGCTTCTAGGAGGTTGTCAAGTGTTTCGCTTGACGACTACATTCTTGGGTGGTTGGTTTGGCCCTTGTTCCTGTAACTCGAATCCTAGCCCGATATATCCCATTTTAATTTTACACCATTGTGAACCTTACGCCTTTTTACTCTCTAATCGAGGTTCTCAGCATTGAAAAATCTTCGTAAACAAAATCACACGTGTATATGTTGACATTTAAGAGATATAGAGTCAATAAAATCAAGGGCAATGGTCGTATATATGCGGACTAGACGCCAAAAAAAACACTCAACAAATGGCTACAATTTAAGGAATGTGTTTAGTGACGGCATCAGATTCCTAATTGATGGAGAAATATCTGGTGGCAAGAAAAGCTGCTTCTAGTAGGTTGTCAAGTGTTTTCGCTCGACGATTCCATTCTTAGGTGGTTGGTTTGGCCCTTGTTCATGTAACTCGAATCCTAGCCCGCTATATCCCATTTTAATTTTACACCATTGTGAACCTTACGCCTTTTTTACTATCTGATCGAGGTTCTCGGCATTGAAAAATCTTCGTAAACTAAATCATACGTGTATATGTTGACATTTAAGAGATATACAGTCAAGAAAATCAAGGGAAATGGTGATATATATGCGGATTAGACACCAAAAAAAAACACTCAACAAATGGCTACAATTAAGGAATGTGTTTAGTGACGGCATCAGATTCCTAATTGATGGAGAAAGGTCTGGTGGCAAGAAAAGCTTCTTCTAGGAGGTTGTCAAGTGTTTTCGCTTGACGATTCCATTCTTGGATGGTTGGTTTGGCCCTTGTTCCTGTAACTCGAATCCTAGCCCGTATATCCCATTTTAATTTTACACCATTGAACATTATGCCTTTTTTACTCTCTGAACGAGGTTCTCGGCATTGAAAAATCTTCGTTAACTAAATCACACGTGTATATGTTGACATTTAAGAGATATAAAGTCAAGAAAATCAAGGGAAATGGTGATATATATGCGGATTAGACACCAAAAAAAAACACTCAACAAATGGCTACAATTAAGGAATGTGTTTAGTGACGGCATCAGATTCCTAATTGATGGAGAAAGGTCTGGTGGCAAGAAAAGCTTCTTTGTGACAACTTGAATTTCCGACATTCTCTATTCGCATTTAATGCACGTTGACTTTGACTGTTTAAGTGGTTGACTTGTTGGACTTGTAATTGTATACGTTGTGTTTTAAATGAAACGTGTTATCATTGTGCATACATGTGACTACTTGTTGTTGTATTAGATAGTATTAGAATTATTATAAAACACTTATTAAATCATGTAATGCTCGACGAATCAGAGTTGTGATTGCCATGATCATACTCGACGAAACAAACCTGTTTCGCCAAGACCGAACTCGACGAAACAGACTGTTTCGCCGGCCCAGATTCGCCAAAAGCCCAGCTTGGGCCCAGTACATAAACTCTCATATTATTACGTGAACCAACCTCCTGTTTCATATGTTTGAGTAATCTGAAACCCTAGAGGACTCTCTACTGTGTGACGGCAAACTAGAACCCACTGGAAACTCTTCCGCGATCAAACCACCATCTCGGTTAGTAAATCCGTGTGTCGTGATTGATCTTTCATCTGTGTATGTGTTTTTGTGTCATATGCTTCTGCTGGGATGATGTATATTTATAACCGATACATGTTAATTATTAGGGTTCTTGTGATATTGATGATGTAGATTTCGATAATGAATGTGGTAGTGGATATAAATAATACTATGCGAAACTTATGACAATCGAATGCTGCGGTTCTGGATATTTTATTATGTTCTGATTCTGAATGAACGTTAGCATCTTGATAGGGTTCAATGATATGATGTTGTATGTTAGTTGATATGTTATATTCATAAACTAGGGTTTATGCTAGACAATGATTCTTGGATGATTGAGTTATGATGATCCTACATGCACATCGATCTTCATATGATCTCTGTTACTGTTGACGGCTGTTAGAATGATTAGGGTTTTCTGTATGATTCGTAACTGTTAGACGTAACTGACTGTTCGACGAAACAGGTCTCTTGACGAAACAGAAGTGTTTCGCCAAGAGCAAATCGACGAATCAGAATCCTGTTTCGCCAAACAAGGCCACGACGAAACTGAATGTGTTTCGTCAATATTGTGTTTCGCCAACTATTGTGTTTCGCCAACCTGTGTGTTTCGCCAATGTGTATCAGCACAGCAACTTAGGTGAATTCTGTTAAGTGTTAACTGGAATATTTAACTTCTGTTAAGTGTTAACTGGAATATTTAACTGCTGTTAAGTGTAACCATCTTGTATATGATTGTGATTACGTGCTACATGTTTATACGTGAACAACTTGAACACAAACTGATTTCACATACGTGCATACTTAGGACGTGATTGATTACTTGCGAGCATACACTTAGCATACCGAGCAAACCAAGGTGAGTTCACACAGCCAAGGCATGGGGTTCCCGGGTGGGAATGGGATTTGATGAATTATTGTGTATACTCATAAAGTAGAACCTAACGATCAGATACAACTAGACTAGTAACACTTTTTGAACTGATCTTCGCACACCTGCCAAGGATTGGCCGCGATATTATGACTGACTTCGCACACCTGCCATAGAATGGCCGCGAACTAAATTTACAAATCTTCGCACACCTGCCTGGAGAGGCCGCGATACAAATAAACCTAGTCTAGAATACTTGGGAAAGACATTCCCCAATATCTTCGCACACCTGCCCGGAAGGCCGCGATGGGAAATAATACGATACTTTGTAACGAACGAACATACTACTACTCACGCTAGACTATTACTGAACTATTAACTGTGAACTCGCTCAACTAGTTGTTGACTCTCTCTTGCATGCCTTGCAGGACCTTAGGTACATATGGAGCTTGCACAGGGAGGAGCAGGTCGTTGTGGGACATGGATCGATGATGCCATGTTATCTGTCTAAACATTTGAATTTACTAATTACATTGGGTTTACATACTTATGCTTCCGCTACACACTTGTTGATGTTTGGTTTTGAAAACACCTTTCGTATTGATGAATGATTTTTGGTATTTACTTATATGTTCAATATGATTGGTGGCTTGATCCTGGTCAGTCACGCCTCCAAGCGGTGATACTCCGCGTGTGGATTTTGGGGGTGTGACAGATTGGTATCAGAGCCATTGGTTATAGAGAACTTGGTTTTAATAAAGGGAAAACGATTTTGTTAAAACCAGACTATAACCAGAACAGTGCTCTCAACGATCCACAACGACGCTTCGCTCCACGTGCAAGGCTCAACATCATAGGTATTACTATTCATGTTACATTACCTACATGCTAGAACTACATAGAACTTTGCTCGTGGTATGCCTAGATTACAGAACCCACTATATGCTATTACTTGAGAACACTTGTGTGCTTACTCTCTTCTGTCATCGCGCTATTCGCGAACCTATCTCACTTACGTTATCTTTACTATGAAGATCATGTCTGGACGTATCAACATGACCCAGGACCAGTTGACGGCCCTCATTAACGAACGAGTTACTGCGGCAGTTGCAGCCGCACAAGCAGGAGGTATACTCTGCAGTTACAACTCACACTAGGATCCTTAGATCCTACATTTCTAAATCAACTCCCGTGTTTAAACTTGTCCTAATTCTTTCACACAACAGGTCAAGCACCTGTATGCACTTTCAAGACTTTCATGGACTGTCGTCCAACCACTTTCAGCGGCACTGAAGGAGCCGTAGGTCTCCTGCACTGGTTTGAAAAGATAGAGTCCGTGTTTGAGATGTGTGAATGCCCCGAGGCACGCAGGGTGAAGTATGCTACCGGTACCCTCGAGGGTTTAGCCCTCACATGGTGGAAAGCTCAGGTCCAAATACTGGGGTTGGTTGCTGCTAACGCCACCCCATGGAACAATTTCAAAGAGATGATCAAGGAAGAATACTGCAGTCGAGATGATATTCATAAGCTGGAAGTCGAGTTTTTCAACCTCAAGATGACGGGGTCTGAGATTGAAGCGTATACCAAAAGATCGAATGAGCTTGCGTTACTGTGTCCTACTCTGGTGGACAAACGTATCGAACTTTATCTTAAGGGTCTGGTGCCAGAGATCCAAAGTCATGTGACTTCAGCAAATCATGCCACTTACCAGCAGGTTGTTCAGTTGGCTCACCGTCTCACTGATCAGGCGGTGGAGCAAAACAGGTTGCCTAAACGCATCAATGCTACTACCACCGCTACCACTTCAGTTACTCCTGCTACTCCCAGCGACAATAAGAGGAAATGGGAGGGGGATTCTAGCAAAGGCTCAGCTACTGTTCAGTCTCAAGCTCAGCAACGCAAGACAAATGACTACCAGAGTCCGAATCAGCAATCATCAGGTAGTCAAGGGCAGAGTGGCTATCGGGGAATTCACCCATGGTGTAGAAGGTGCAACAAACACCACAGCGGAAGATGTCGCAGGGAACAATGTCAAAGATGTCTTAAGACGGGTCACGAGGCTAAAGATTGCAGGAGTTCTCGACCTGCGAATCAGAACCAGCAACAACAACCACCTGCTCCACGAAACCAGCCTCAGCAGCAGCAGCATGGAAACAGGGGGTGCTACCAGTGTGGGGCTGAAGGCCACTACAAACGTGATTGCCCTCAATTGAATCAAAACCAGAATCGCAACAACAACAACAACAATCAGGGCAACGGGAACAACAACAACAGGGGAAACAACAACAACAATGGCAACGAAGCTCGGGGTCGTGCTTTTGTGCTGGGTCGGGGCGACGCAATGAATGATCCCAATGTGGTTATGGGTAAGTTCCTTCTTGACGATATTTACGTTACTGTACTATTTGATTCGGGTGCGGACACCAGTTATATGTCTCTGAAGGTTAGTCAAATTTTAAAACGTGCACCAACACTTTTAAACACCAAGCATATCGTAGAGTTAGCTAACGGTAAAAGTTTAGAAGCCACGCACATAGTTCAAGGTTATAATCTTATCCTCGCTGGTCAAACTTTCTCCATTGATCTCATCCCTATAACACTGAGTAGTTTCGACATCGTCATTGGTATGGATTGGTTATCCCAACAACAAGCAGAGATACTATGCAGGGAGAAGATCATTCGTATTCCACGTTCTGGTAAGGAACCTCTCAAAGTTCAAGGCGACAAGAGTGGTGTCGTGAGTGGCATCATTTCTCTCTTGAAGGCTCAGAAGTGTTTACGAAAGGGCCACACCGCTGTTTTAGCTCTTGTCACGGATACATCGAAGAAAGAGAAAAAGATTGAGGATATTCCTGTAGTACGCGACTTTCCTCAAGTGTTTCCTGAAGAGTTACCTGGGTTACCGCCTCATCGCCAGGTCGAATTCCAGATCGAGCTCGCTCCAGGAGCAGCACCCATAGCTCGAGCACCTTATCGTCTAGCTCCAACTGAATTAGAAGAACTGTCAAAGCAGCTACAAGAACTCTTGGAAAAGGGTTTTATACGTCCTAGCTCTTCGCCTTGGGGAGCTCCAGTGTTATTCGTAAAGAAGAAAGACGGTACGTTCAGGATGTGTATAGACTACCGTGAACTCAACAAGGTGACGATCAAGAATCGTTACCCTCTTCCGCGCATAGATGATTTATTCGACCAGCTGCAAGGGTCGAGCTACTACTCCAAGATAGACTTAAGGTCATGATACCATCAGCTGAGAGTCCGGGATGAGGACGTCTCTAAAACAGCATTTAGAACTCGCTACGGCCACTACGAGTTTATGGTCATGCCATTCGGGCTAACGAACGCGCCTGCCGTATTTATGGATCTTATGAACAGGGTGTGCAAACCCTATCTCGACAAGTTCGTCATTGTTTTCATCGACGACATCCTGATTTATTCGAAAAGTCAGGAGGAACACGAGCAGCACTTACGACTTATATTGGAACTTCTACGAATGGAACAGCTATACGCTAAGTTTTCTAAATGTGACTTCTGGCTTCGCGAAGTCCACTTCTTAGGCCACGTGGTACACAAGGATGGGATCCATGTCGATCCATCCAAGGTAGATTCGATCAAGAATTGGCCTGCGCCTCGTACACCAACTGAAATACGCCAATTCTTGGGTTTGGCGGGTTACTACAGAAGGTTCATCAAAGACTTCTCAAAGATTGCTCAGCCGCTTACACTACTGACACAGAAAGGTGTTGTTTACCGTTGGAATAATGCACAGGAAACAGCATTCCAACACTTAAAGGATAGACTCTGTAGCGCACCTATCCTCTCATTGCCTGAAGGCACGGAAGATTTCGTAGTCTACTGCGACGCATCTATCCAAGGTCTTGGATGTGTATTGATGCAAAGGGATAAAGTTATTGCGTATGCTTCGCGCCAACTTAAGATTCACGAACGGAATTACACGACACACGACCTAGAGCTGGGAGCGGTTGTTTTTGCACTTAAGATATGGCGACACTATTTGTATGGTACCAAATGTGCTATCTACACTGACCACAGAAGCCTTGAACATATCTTCAAACAGAAGGAACTGAATATGCGACAACGACGATGGGTCGAACTGCTAAACGACTACGATTGCTCAATCAGGTACCATCCAGGCAAAGCCAATGTTGTGGCTGATGCCCTCAGTCGAAAGGACACCGCGCCTAAGCGCGTGCGAGCTTTACAACTCACTATACAGTCTAGTCTTCCTTCTCAGATACGAAATGCTCAGGTGGAAGCATTGAAACCAGAAAATGTCAGGGCTGAAGCCCTGCGCGGCTCAAGGCAACGCTTAGAACAGAAGGAAGATGGTGCTTACTACGTCACAGGACGCATTTGGGTCCCACTGTACGGCAACTTACGCGAACTGGTAATGGATGAAGCTCACAAGTCTCGTTACTCGGTACATCCCGGTTCGGATAAAATGTACCACGATATCAAAACTACATACTGGTGGCCTAGCATGAAGGCCCACATAGCCACATACGTTAGCAAATGCTTGACTTGTGCGAGAGTCAAGGCAGAATATCAGAAACCGTCAGGACCACTCCAACAACCTGAGATACCACAATGGAAATGGGAGCAAATTTCCATGGATTTTGTTACTGGCTTACCTAGATCTCAGCGCGGAAATGATACTATTTGGGTGATCGTGGATCGACTCACAAAATCTGCTCACTTTTTGGCCATCAAAGAAACAGACAAGTTCTCTACCTTAGCAGACATCTACTTAAAAGAAGTGGTCTCAAGGCACGGGGTGCCCACCTCCATCATCTCTGATCGTGACGCACGTTTTACTTCAGAACTGTGGCAAGCAATGCATAAATCTTTTGGCTCTCGTTTAGACATGAGCACGGCGTATCATCCTCAGACTGATGGGCAGTCTGAGCGCACTATTCAAACTCTAGAAGACATGCTTCGGGCGTGCGTAATTGACTTTGGAAATGGTTGGGAGAAACATCTGCCACTCGTGGAATTTTCACACAATAACAGCTACCACACCAGCATTAAAGCTGCTCCATTCGAGGCATTGTACGGGCGTAAATGCCGATCACCTCTTTGTTGGGCAGAGGTGGGTGAGAGTCAGATCACGGGTCCAGAAATGGTAGTCGATACTACAGAAAAGATTGCACAAATACGACAACGCATGGCGGCAGCACGCGACCGTCAGAAAGCATACGCTGATTTAGACAGGAAACCACTCGAGTTTCAAGTTGGGGATCGAGTGCTACTCAAAGTTTCACCCTGGAAGGGTGTGGTTCGTTTTGGCAAACGCGGCAAACTAAATCCACGATATGTTGGACCTTTCGAAGTTACAGAGAAAATAGGTAAAGTGGCCTACAGACTGAACTTACCACCTGAACTCAGTGCAGTTCATAATGTTTTTCACGTGTCGAATCTGAAGAAGTGTACGTCAGATGAGACCCACATAGTTCCCTTAAAGGAACTCACTATCGACGAGCGGTTGCACTTCGTCGAGGAACCTGTTGAAATCACGGACCGGGATGTTAAGGTCCTCAAGAACACGAGAATCCCTCTTGTACGAGTTCGTTGGAACTCCCGCCGCGGCCCAGAGTTCACCTGGGAGCGTGAAGATCAAATGGAACTCAAATATCCCCAGTTATTCGGAAACCAAGCAACTACTACTGAGGCTGAAGCTACCAATGCAGAATTTCGGGACGAAATTCCAAATCAACGGGGGGATAATGTGACACCCCAAGAAAACCAGTAATCTTCGCAAACCTGCTCGGGGAGCCGCGATACGATACAGGTAAACAACGTCACACCACTAGCTTCCTCAGTAACTGCATGCTAAATTTCGGGACGAAATTTCTTTCAAGTTGGGGATAATGTGACAACTCGAATTTCCGACATTCTCTATTCGCATTTAATGCACGTTGACTTTGACTGTTTAAGTGGTTGACTTGTTGGACTTGTAATTGTATACGTTGTGTTTTAAATGAAACGTGTTATCATTGTGCATACATGTGACTACTTGTTGTTGTATTAGAAGTATTAGAATTATTATAAAACACTTATTAAATCATGTAATGCTCGACGAATCAGAGTTGTGATTGCCATGATCATACTCGACGAAACAAACCTGTTTCGCCAAGACCGAACTCGACGAAACAGACTGTTTCGCCGGCCCAGATTCGCCAAAAGCCCAGCTTGGGCCCAGTACGTAAACTCTCATATTATTACGTGAACCAACCTCCTGTTTCATATGTTTGAGTAATCTGAAACCCTAGAGGACTCTCTACTGTGTGACGGCAAACTAGAACCCACTGGAAACTCTTGCGCGATCAAACCACCATCTCGGTTAGTAAATCCGTGTGTCGTGATTGATCTTTCATCTGTGTATGTGTTTTTGTGTCATATGCTTCTGCTGGGATGATGTATATTTATAACCGATACATGTTAATTATTAGGGTTCTTGTGATATTGATGATGTAGATTTCGATAATGAATGTGGTAGTGGATATAAATAATACTATGCGAAACTTATGACAATCGAATGCTGCGGTTCTGGATATTTTATTATGTTCTGATTCTGAATGAACGTTAGCATCTTGATAGGGTTCAATGATATGATGTTGTATGTTAGTTGATATGTTATATTCATAAACTAGGGTTTATGCTAGACAATGATTCTTGGATGATTGAGTTATGATGATCCTACATGCACATCGATCTTCATATGATCTCTGTTACTGTTGACGGCTGTTAGAATGATTAGGGTTTTCTGTATGATTCGTAACTGTTAGACGTAACTGACTGTTCGACGAAACAGGTCTCTTGACGAAACAGAAGTGTTTCGCCAAGAGCAAATCGACGAATCAGAATCCTGTTTCGCCAAACAAGGCCACGACGAAACTGAATGTGTTTCGTCAATATTGTGTTTCGCCAACTATTGTGTTTCGCCAACCTGTGTGTTTCGCCAATGTGTATCAGCACAGCAACTTAGGTGAATTCTGTTAAGTGTTAACTGGAATATTTAACTTCTGTTAAGTGTTAACTGGAATATTTAACTGCTGTTAAGTGTAACCATCTTGTATATGATTGTGATTACGTGCTACATGTTTATACGTGAACAACTTGAACACAAACTGATTTCACATACGTGCATACTTAGGACGTGATTGATTACTTGCGAGCATACACTTAGCATACCGAGCAAACCAAGGTGAGTTCACACAGCCAAGGCATGGGGTTCCCGGGTGGGAATGGGATTTGATGAATTATTGTGTATACTCATAAAGTAGAACCTAACGATCAGATACAACTAGACTAGTAACACTTTTTGAACTGATCTTCGCACACCTGCCAAGGATTGGCCGCGATATTATGACTGACTTCGCACACCTGCCATAGAATGGCCGCGAACTAAATTTACAAATCTTCGCACACCTGCCTGGAGAGGCCGCGATACAAATAAACCTAGTCTAGAATACTTGGGAAAGACATTCCCCAATATCTTCGCACACCTGCCCGGAAGGCCGCGATGGGAAATAATACGATACTTTGTAACGAACGAACATACTACTACTCACGCTAGACTATTACTGAACTATTAACTGTGAACTCGCTCAACTAGTTGTTGACTCTCTCTTGCATGCCTTGCAGGACCTTAGGTACATATGGAGCTTGCACAGGGAGGAGCAGGTCGTTGTGGGACATGGATCGATGATGCCATGTTATCTGTCTAAACATTTGAATTTACTAATTACATTGGGTTTACATACTTATGCTTCCGCTACACACTTGTTGATGTTTGGTTTTGAAAACACCTTTCGTATTGATGAATGATTTTTGGTATTTACTTATATGTTCAATATGATTGGTGGCTTGATCCTGGTCAGTCACGCCTCCAAGCGGTGATACTCCGCGTGTGGATTTTGGGGGTGTGACATTCTTCTAGGAGGTTGTCAAGTGTTTTCGCTTGACGATTCCATTCTTGGGTGGTTGGTTTGGCCTTGTTCCTGTAACTCGAATCCTAGCCTGGTATATCCCATTTTAATTTTACACCATTGTGAACATTATGCCTTTTTTACTCTCTGATCGAGGTTCTCGGCACTGAAAAATCTTCGTTAACTAAATCACACGTGTATATGTTGACATTTAAGAGATATACAGTCAAGAAAATCAAGGTAAATGGTGATATATATGCGGATTAGACACCAAAAAAAAACACACAACAAATGGCTACAATTTAAGGAATGTGTTTAGTGACGGCATCAGATTCCTAATTGATGGAGAAAGGTCTGGTGGCAAGAAAAGCTACTTCTAGGAGGTTGTCAAGTGTTTTCGCTCGATGATTCCATTCTTGGGTGGTTGGTTTGGCACTTGTTCCTGTAACTCGAATCCTAGCCCGGTATATCCCATTTTAATTTTACACCATTGTGAACCTTATGCTTTTTTTACCCTCTGATCGAGGTTCTCGGCATTGAAAAATCTTCGTAAACTAAATCACACGTGTATATGTTGACATTTAAGAGATATGCAGTCAATAAAATCAAGGGCAATGGTGATATATATGCCGATTAGACACCAAATAAAAAAACACTCAACAAATGGATACAATTTAAAGAATGTGTTTCGTGACGGCATTAGATTACTAATTGATGGAGAAAGGTCTGGTGGCAAGAAAAGCTGCTTCTAGGAGGTTGTCAAGTGTTTTCGCTTGACGATTACATTCTTGGGTGGTTGGTTTGGCCCTTGTTCTTGTAACTCGAATCCTAGCCCGGTACATCCCATATTAATTTTACACCAATGTGAAACTTACGCCTTTTTTACCCTGTGATCGAGGTTCTCGGCATTGAAAAATCCTCGTAAACTAAATCACATGTGTATATGTTGACATTTAAGAGATATACAGTCAAGAAAATCAAGGGCAATGGTGATATATATGCGGATTAGACACCCAAAAAAAACACTCAACAAATGGCTACAATTTAAGGAATGTGTTTAGTGATGGCATCAGATTCCTAATTGATGAAGAAAGGTCTGGTGGATAGAAAAGCTGCTTCTAGGAGGTTGTCAAGTGTTTTCGCTCAGCGATTCCATTCTTGGGTGGTTGCTTTGGCAACTTGTTCCTGTAACTCAAATCTTAGCCCGGTATATCCCATTTTAATTTTACACCATTGTGAACCTTACGCCTTTTTTACTCTCTGATCGAGGTTCTCGGTATTGAAAAATCTTCGTAAACTAAATCACACGTGTATATGTTGACATTTAACAGATATACAGTTAAGAAAATCAAGGGCAATGGTGATATGTATGCGGATTAGACACCAAAATAAACACTCAACAAATGGTTACAATTTTAGGAATGTGTTTAGTGACGGCATCAGATTCCTAATAGATGGAGAAAGGTCTGGTGGCAAGAAAAGCTGCATCTAGGAGGTTGTTAAGTTTTTTCACTCGACGATTCCATTCTTCGTTGGTTGGTTTGTCCCTTGTTCCTATAACTGGAATCCTAGCCCGATATATCCCATTTTAATTTTACACCATTGTGAACCTTACGCCTTTTTTACTCTCTGATCGATGTTCTCGGCAGTGAAAAATCTTCCTAAACTAAATCACAGGTGTATATGTTGACATTTAAGAGATATACGGTTAAGAAAATCAAGGGCAATGGTGATATATATGCGGATTAGACATAAAAAAACACTCAACAAATGGCTACAATTTATGGAATGTGTTTAGTGACGGCATTAGATTCCTAATTGATGGAGAAAGGTCTGGTGGCAATAAAAGCTGCATCTAGGAGGTTGTCAAGTGTTTTCGCTGGACGATTACATTCTTGGGTGGTTGGTTTGGCCCTTGTTCCTGTAACTCGAATCCTCGCCCGGTACATCCCATTTTAATTTTACACCAATGTGAACCTTACGCCTTTTTTACTCTCTGATCGAGGTTCTCGGCATTGAAAATCCTCGTAAACTAAATCACACGTGTATATGTTGACATTTAAGAGATATACAGTCAAGAAAATCAAGGGCAATGGTGATATATATGCGGATTAGACACGAAAAAACCACACTCAACAAATGGATACAATTTAAGGAATGTGTTTAGTGATGACATCAGATTCCTAATTGATGGAGAAAGGTTTGGTGGCAAGAAAAGCTGCTTCTAGGAGGTTGTCAAGTGTTTTCGCTCAACGATTCCGTTCTTGGGTGGTTGGTTTGGCACAGGTTCCTGTAACTCGAATCCTTGCCCGGTATATCCCATTTTAATTTTACACCGTTGTATCTAGGAGGTTGTTAAGTTTTTTCACTCGACGATTCCATTCTTGGTTGGTTGGTTTGTCCCTTGTTCCTATAACTCGAATCCTAGCCCGATATATCCCATTTTAATTTTACACCATTGTGAACCTTACGCCTTTTTTACTCTCTGGTCGAGGTTCTCAGTATTGAAAAATCTTCGTAAACTAAATCACACGTGTATATGTTGACATTTAAGAGATACAGTTAAGAAAATCAAGGGCAAAGGTGATATGTATGCGGATTAGACACCAAAAAAAACACTCAAAAAATGGTTACAATTTTAGGAATGTGTTTAGTGACGGCATCAGATTCCTAATTGATGGAGAAAGGCCTGGTGGCAAGAAAAGCTACTTCTAGGAGGTTGTCAAGTGTTTTCGCTCGATGATTCCATTCTTGGGTGGTTGGTTTGGCCCTTGTTCCTGTAACTCGAATCCTAGCCCGGTATATCCCATTTTAATTTTACACCATTGTGAACCTTATGCTTTTTTTACACTCTGATCGAGGTTCTCGGCATTGAAAAATCTTCGTAAACTAAATCACACGTATATATGTTGACATTTAAGAGATATGCAGTCAATAAAATCAAGGGCAATGGTGATATATATGCGGATTAGACACCAAATAAAAAAACACTCAACAAATGGATACAATTTAAGGAATGTGTTTCGTGACGGCATTAGATTACTAATTGATGGAGAAAGGTCTGGTGGCAAGAAAAGCTGCTTCTAGGAGGTTGTCAAGTGTTTTCGCTTGACGATTACATTCTTGGGCGGTTGGTTTGGCCCTTGTTCTTGTAACTCGAATCCTAGCCCGGTACATCCCATTTTAATTTTACACCAATGTGAAACTTACACCTTTTTTACCCTGTGATCGAGGTTCTCTGCATTGAAAAATCCTCGTAAACTAAATCACATGTGTATATGTTGACATTTAAGAGATATACAGTCAAGAAAATCAAGGGCAATGGTGATATATATGCGGATTAGACACCGAAAAAAATCACTCAACAAATGGCTACAATTTAAGGAATGTGTTTAGTGATGGCATCAGATTCCTAATTGATGGAGAAAGGTCGGGTGGATAGAAAAGATGCTTCTAGGAGGTTGTCAAGTGTTTTCGCTCAGCGATTCCATTCTTGGGTGGTTGCTTTGGCAACTTGTTCCTGTAACTCAAATCCTAGCCCGGTATATCCCATTTTAATTTTACACCATTGTGAACCTTACGCCTTTTTTACCCTCTGATCGAGGTTCTCGGTATTGAAAAATCTTCGTAAACTAAATCACACGTGTATATGTTGACATTTAAGAGATATACAGTTAAGAAAATCAAGGGCAATGGTGATATGTATGCGGATTAGACACCAAAATAAACACTCAACAAATGGTTACAATTTTAGGAATGTGTTTAGTGACGGCATCAGATTCCTAATAGATGGAGAAAGGTCTGGTGGCAAGAAAAGCTGCATCTAGGAGGTTGTTAAGTTTTTTCACTCGACGATTCCATTCTTGGTTGGTTGGTTTGTCCCTTGTTCCTATAACTCGAATCCTAGCCCGATATATCCCATTTTAATTTTACACCATTGTGAACCTTACGCCTTTTTTACTCTCTGATCGATGTTCTCGGCAGTGAAAAATCTTCGTAAACTAAATCACAGGTGTATATGTTGACATTTAAGAGATATACGGTCAAGAAAATCAAGGGCAATGGTGATATATATGCGGATTAGACATAAAAAAACACTCAACAAATGGCTACAATTTAAGGAATGTGTTTAGTGACGGCATTAGATTCCTAATTGATGGAGAAAGGTCTGGTGGCAATAAAAGCTGCATCTAGGAGGTTGTCAAGTGTTTTCGCTGGACGATTACATTCTTGGGTGGTTGGTTTGGCCCTTGTTCCTGTAACTCGAATCCTCGCCCGGTACATCCCATTTTAATTTTACACCAATGTGAACCTTACGCCTTTTTTACTCTCTGATCGAGGTTCTCGGCATTGAAAAATCCTCGTAAACTAAATCACACGTGTATATATTGACATTTAAGAGATATACAGTCAAGAAAATCAAGGGCAATGGTGATATATATGCGGATTAGACACGAAAAAACCACACTCAACAAATGGATACAATTTAAGGAATGTGTTTAGTGATGGCATCAGATTCCTAATTGATGGAGAAAGGTTTGGTGGCAAGAAAAGCTGCTTCTAGGAGGTTGTCAAGTGTTTTCGCTCAACGATTCCGTTCTTGGGTGGTTGGTTTGGCACAGGTTCCTGTAACTCGAATCCTTGCCCGATATATCCCATTTTAATTTTACACTGTTGTATCTAGGAGGTTGTTAAGTTTTTTCACTCGACGATTCCATTCTTGGTTGGTTGGCTTGTTCCTTGTTCCTATAACTCGAATCCTAGCCCGATATATCCCATTTTAATTTTACACCATTGTGAACCTTACGCCTTTTTTACTCTCTGGTCGAGGTTCTCAGTATTGAAAAATCTTCGTAAACTAAATCACACGTGTATATGTTGACATTTAAGAGATATAGAGTTAAGAAAATCAAGGGCAAAGGTGATATGTATGCGGATTAGACACCAAAAAAAAACACTCAAAAAATGGTTACAATTTTAGGAATGTGTTTAGTGACGGCATCAGATTACTAATTGATGGAGAAAGGTCTGGTGGCAAGAAAAGCTGCTTCTAGGAGGTTGTCAAGTGTTTTCGCTTGACGATTACATTCTTGGGGGTTGGTTTGGCCCTTGTTCTTGTAACTCGAATCCTAGCCCGGTACATCCCATTTTAATTTTACACCAATGTGAACCTTACGCCTTTTTTACCCTGTGATCGAGGTTCTCGGCATTGAAAAATACTCGTAAACTAAATCACATGTGTATATGTTGACATTTAAGAGATATACAGTCAAGAAAATGAAGGGCAATGGTGATATATATGCGGATTAGACACCAAAAAAAACACTCAACAAATGGCTACAATTTAAGGAATGTGTTTAGTGATGGCATCAGATTTCTAATTGATGGAGAAAGGTCTGGTGGATAGAAAAGCTGCTTCTAGGAGGTTGTCAAGTGTTTTCGCTCAGCGATTCCATTCTTGGGTGGTTGCTTTGGCAACTTGTTCCTGTAACTCAAATCCTAGCCCGGTATATCTCATTTTAATTTTACACCATTGTGAACCTTACGCCTTTTTTACTCTTTGATCGAGGTTCTCGGTATTGAAAAATCTTCGTAAACTAAATCACACGTGTATATGTTGACATTTAAGAGATATACAGTTAAGAAAATCAAGGGCAATGGTGATATGTATGCGGATTAGACACCAAAATAAACACTCAACAAATGGTTACAATTTTAGGAATGTGTTTAGTGACGGCATCAGATTCCTAATAGATGGAGAAAGGTCTGGTGGCAAGAAAATCTGCATCTAGGAGGTTGTTAAGTTTTTTCACTCAACGATTCCATTCTTGGTTGGTTGGTTTGTCCCTTGTTCCAATAACTCGAATCCTAGCCCGATATATCCCATTTTAATTTTACACCATTGTGAACCTTACGCCTTTTTTACTCTCTGATCGAGGTTCTCGGCAGTGAAAAATCTTCGTAAACTAAATCACAGGTGTATATGTTGACATTTAAGAGATATACAGTCAAGAAAATCAAGGGCAATGGTGATATATATGCGGATTAGACACAAAAAAAAAACACTCAACAAATGGCTACAATTTAAGGAATGTGTTTAGTGACGGCATTAGATTCCTAATTGATGGAGAAAGGTCTGGTGGCAATAAAAACTGCATCTAGGAGGTTGTCAAGTGTTTTCGCTTGACGATTACATTCTTGGGTGGTTGGTTTGGCCCTTGTTCCTGTAGCTCGAATCCTCGCCCGGTACATCCCATTTTAATTTTACACCAATGTGAACCTTACGCCTTTTTTACTCTCTGATCGAGGTTCTCGGCATTGAAAAATCCTCTTAAACTAAATCACACGTGTATATGTTGACATTTAAGAGATATATAGTCAAGAAAATCAAGGGCAATGGTGATATATATGCGGATTAGACACGAAAAAACCACACTCAACAAATTGATACAATTTAAGGAATGTGTTTAGTGATGGCATCAGATTCCTAATTGATGGAGAAAGGTTTGGTGGCAAGAAAAGCTGCTTCTAGGAGGTTGTCAAGTGTTTTCGCTCAACGATTCCGTTCTTGGGTGGTTGGTTTGGCACATGTTCCTGTAACTCGAATCCTTGCCCGGTATATCCCATTTTAATTTTACACCGTTGTATCTAGGAGGTTGTTAAGTTTTTTCACTCGACGATTCCATTCTTGGTTGGTTGGTTTGTCCCTTGTTCCTATAACTCGAATCCTAGCCCGATATATCCCATTTTAATTTTACACCATTGTGAACCTTACGCCTTTTTTACTCTCTGGTCGAGGTTCTCAGTATTGAAAAATCTACGTAAACTAAATCACACGTGTATATGTTGACATTTAAGAGATATACATTTAAGAAAATCAAGGGCAATGGTGATATGTATGCGGATTAGACACCAAAAAAAACACTCAAAAAATGGTTACAATTTTAGGAATGTGTTTAGTGACGGCATCAGATTCCTAATTAATGGAGAAAGGTCTGGTGGCAAGAAAAGCTGCATCTAGGAGGGCGTTAAGTTTTTTCGCTCGACGATTCCATTCTTGGTTGGTTGGTTTGTCCCTTGTTCCTGTAACTCGAATCCTAGCCCGGTATATCCCATTTTAATTTTACACCATTGTGAACCTTACGCCTTTTTTACTCTCTGATCGAGGTTCTCGGCAGTGAAAAATCTTCGTAAACTAAATCACAGGTGTATATGTTGACATTTAAGAGATATACAGTCAAGAAAATCAAGGGCAATGGTGATATATATGCGGATTAGACACAAAAAAAAACACTCAACAAATGGCTACAATTTAAGGAATGTGTTTAGTGACGGCATTAGATTCCTAATTGATGGAGAAAGGTCTGGTGGCAATAAAAACTGCATCTAGGAGGTTGTCAAGTGTTTTCGCTTGACGATTACATTCTTGGGTGGTTGGTTTGGCCCTTGTTCCTGTAGCTCGAATCCTCGCCCGGTACATCCCATTTTAATTTTACACCAATGTGAACCTTACGCCTTTTTTACTCTCTGATCGAGGTTCTCGGCATTGAAAAATCCTCTTAAACTAAATCACACGTGTATATGTTGACATTTAAGAGATATATAGTCAAGAAAATCAAGGGCAATGGTGATATATATGCGGATTAGACACGAAAAAACCACACTCAACAAATTGATACAATTTAAGGAATGTGTTTAGTGATGGCATCAGATTCCTAATTGATGGAGAAAGGTTTGGTGGCAAGAAAAGCTGCTTCTAGGAGGTTGTCAAGTGTTTTCGCTCAACGATTCCGTTCTTGGGTGGTTGGTTTGGCACATGTTCCTGTAACTCGAATCCTTGCCCGGTATATCCCATTTTAATTTTACACCGTTGTATCTAGGAGGTTGTTAAGTTTTTTCACTCGACGATTCCATTCTTGGTTGGTTGGTTTGTCCCTTGTTCCTATAACTCGAATCCTAGCCCGATATATCCCATTTTAATTTTACACCATTGTGAACCTTACGCCTTTTTTACTCTCTGGTCGAGGTTCTCAGTATTGAAAAATCTACGTAAACTAAATCACACGTGTATATGTTGACATTTAAGAGATATACATTTAAGAAAATCAAGGGCAATGGTGATATGTATGCGGATTAGACACCAAAAAAAACACTCAAAAAATGGTTACAATTTTAGGAATGTGTTTAGTGACGGCATCAGATTCCTAATTAATGGAGAAAGGTCTGGTGGCAAGAAAAGCTGCATCTAGGAGGGCGTTAAGTTTTTTCGCTCGACGATTCCATTCTTGGTTGGTTGGTTTGTCCCTTGTTCCTGTAACTCGAATCCTAGCCCGGTATATCCCATTTTAATTTTACACCATTGTGAACCTTACGCCTTTTTTACTCTCTGATCGAGGTTCTCGGCAGTGAAAAATCTTCGTAAACTAAATCACAGGTGTATATGTTGACATTTAAGAGATATACAGTCAAGAAAATCAAGGGCAATGGTGATATATATGCGGATTAGACACAAAAAAAAACACTCAACAAATGGCTACAATTTAAGGAATGTGTTTAGTGACGGCATTAGATTCCTAATTGATGGAGAAAGGTCTGGTGGCAATAAAAACTGCATCTAGGAGGTTGTCAAGTGTTTTCGCTTGACGATTACATTCTTGGGTGGTTGGTTTGGCCCTTGTTCCTGTAGCTCGAATCCTCGCCCGGTACATCCCATTTTAATTTTACACCAATGTGAACCTTACGCCTTTTTTACTCTCTGATCGAGGTTCTCGGCATTGAAAAATCCTCTTAAACTAAATCACACGTGTATATGTTGACATTTAAGAGATATATAGTCAAGAAAATCAAGGGCAATGGTGATATATATGCGGATTAGACACGAAAAAACCACACTCAACAAATTGATACAATTTAAGGAATGTGTTTAGTGATGGCATCAGATTCCTAATTGATGGAGAAAGGTTTGGTGGCAAGAAAAGTTGCTTCTAGGAGGTTGTCAAGTGTTTTCGCTCAACGATTCCGTTCTTGGGTGGTTGGTTTGGCACATGTTCCTGTAACTCGAATCCTTGCCCGGTATATCCCATTTTAATTTTACACCGTTGTATCTAGGAGGTTGTTAAGTTTTTTCACTCGACGATTCCATTCTTGGTTGGTTGGTTTGTCCCTTGTTCCTATAACTCGAATCCTAGCCCGATATATCCCATTTTAATTTTACACCATTGTGAACCTTACGCCTTTTTTACTCTCTGGTCGAGGTTCTCAGTATTGAAAAATCTACGTAAACTAAATCACACGTGTATATGTTGACATTTAAGAGATATACATTTAAGAAAATCAAGGGCAATGGTGATATGTATGCGGATTAGACACCAAAAAAAACACTAAAAAAATGGTTACAATTTTAGGAATGTGTTTAGTGACGGCATCAGATTCCTAATTAATGGAGAAAGGTCTGGTGGCAAGAAAAGCTGCATCTAGGAGGGCGTTAAGTTTTTTCGCTCGACGATTCCATTCTTGGTTAGTTGGTTTGTCCCTTGTTCCTGTAACTCGAATCCTAGCCCGGTATATCCCATTTTAATTTTACACCATTGTGAACCTTACGCCTTTTTTACTCTCTGATCGAGGTTCTCGGCATTGAAAAATCTTCGTAAACTAAATCACACGTTTATATGTTGACATTTAAGAGATATACAGTCAAGAAAATCATGGGCAATGGTGATATATATGCGGATTAGACACAAAAAAAAAACACTCAACAAATGGCTACAATTTAAGGAATGTGTTTAGTGACGGCATCAGATTCCTAATTGATGGAGAAAGGTCTGGTGGCAAGAAAATATGGTTCTAGGGGGTTTTCAAGTGTTTTCGCTCAACGATTCCATTCTAGGGTGGTTGGTTTGGCCCTTGTTCCTGTAACTCGAATCCTAGCCCGTTATATCCCATTTTAATTTTACACCATTGTGAACTTTACGCGTTTTTACTCTCTGATCGAGGTTCTCGACATTGAAAAATCTTCGTAAACTAAATCATACATGTATATGTTGACATTTAAGAGATATACAGTCAAGAAAATTAAGGGCAATGGTTATATATATGCGGATTAGACACCAAAAAAAAACACTCAACAAATGGCTACTATTTAAGGAATGTGTTTAGTGACGGCATCAGATTCCTAATTGATGGAGAAAGGTCTGGTGGCAAGAAAAGCTGCTTCTAGGAGGTTGTCAAGTGTTTTCGCTCGACGATTCCATTCTTGGATGGTTGGTTTGGCCCCTTGTCCCTGTAACTCAAATCCTAGCCCTGTATATCCCATTTTAATTTTACACCATTGTGAACCTTACGCCTTTTTTACTCTCTTATCGAGGATCTCAGCATTGAAACATCTTCGTAAACTAAATCACACGTGTATATGTTGACATTTAAGAGATATAAAGTCAAGAAAATTAAGGGCAATGGTGATATATATGCGGATTAGACACAAAAAAAACACTCAACAAATGGCTAATATTTAAGGATTGTGTTTAGTGACGGCATTAGATTCCTAATTGATGGAGAAAGGTCTGGTTGCAATAAAAGCTGCATCTAGGAGGTTGTCAAGTGTTTTCGCTCAACGATTCCAATCTTGGGTGGTTGGTTTGGCCCTTATTCCTGTAACTCGAATCCTAGCCCGGTGTATCCCATTTTAATTTTACACGATTGTGAACCTTACGCCTTTTTTACTCTCTGATCGAGGTTCTCGGCATTGAAAAATCTTCGTAAACTAAATCACACATGTATATGTTGACATTTAAGAGATATACAGTCTAGAAAATCAAGGGCAATGGTGATATATATGCGGATTAGGCACAAAAAAAACACTCATCAAATGGCTACAATTTAAGGAATGTGTTTAGTGATGGCAGCAGATTCCATATTGATGGAGAAGGTTCTGGTGGCAAGAAAAGCTGCTTCTAGGAGGTTGTCAAGTGTTTTCGCTCGACGATTCCATTCTTGGGTGGTTGGTTTGGCCCTTGTTCCTGTAACTCGAATCCTAGCCCGGTATATCCCATTTTAATTTTACACCATTGAACCTTACGCCGTTTTTACTCACTGATCAAGGTTCTCGGCATTGAAAAATCTTTGTAAACTAAATCACACGTGTATATGCTGATATTTAAGAGATATACAGTCAAGAAAATCAAGGGCAATGGTGATATATATGCGAATTAGACAAAAAAAAAACACTAAACAAATGGTTACAATTTAAGAAATGTGTTCGGTGACGGCATCAGATTCCTAATTGATGGAGAAAGGTCTGGTGGTAAGAAAAGCTACTTCTAGGATGTTGTCAAGTGTTTTCGCTCGACGATTCCATTCAAGGGTGGTTGGTTTGGCCCTTGTTCCTGTAACTCGAATCCTAGCCCGGAATATCCAATTTTAATTTTACACCATCGTGAACCTTACGCATTTTTAACTCTCTGATCGAGTTTCTCGGCATTGAAAACTCTTCGTAAACTAAGTAACACGTGTATATGTTGACATTTAAGAGATATACAGTCAAGAAAAACAAGGGCAATGGTGATATATATGCGGATTAGACACCAAAAAAAACACTCAACAAATGGCTACAATTTAAGGAATGTGTTTAGTAACGGCATCAGATTCCTTATTGATGGAGAAAGGTCTGGTAGTAAGAAAAGCTGCTTCTAGGAGGTTGTCAAGTGTTTTCACTTGTCGATTCCATTCTTGGTTAGTTGGTTTGGCGCTTGTTCATGTAACTCGAATCCTAGCCAGGTATATCCCATTTTAATTTTACACCATTGTAAACCTTACGCCTTTTTTACTCTCTGATCGAGGTTCTCGGCATTGAAAAATCTTCATAAACTAAATCACAGGTGTATATGCTGACATTTAAGAGATATACAATCAAGAAAATCAAGGGCAATGGTTATATATATGCGGATTCGACACAAAAAAAAAACACTCAACAAATGGCTACAATTTAAAGAATGTGTTTAGTGACGGCATCATATTCCTAATTGATGGAGAAAGGTCTGATGGCAAGAAAAGCTGCTTCTAGGAGGTTGTCAAGTGTTTTCGCTCGACGATTCCATTCTTGGGTGGCTGGTTTGGCCCTTGTTCCTGTAACTCGAATCCTAGCCCGGTATATCCCATTTTAATTTTACACCATTGTAAACCTTACGCCTTTTTTACTCTCTGATCGAGGTTCTCGGCATTGAAAACTCTTCGTAACCTAAATCACACGTGTATATGCTGACATTTAAGAGATATACAGTCAAGAAAATCAAGGGCAATGGTGATATATATGCGGATTAGACACCAAAAAAACGCTCAACAAAGGGCTACAATTTAAGGAATGTGTTTAGTGACGGCATCATATTCCTAATTGATCGAGAAAGGTCTGGTGGCATGAAAAGCTGCTTCTAGGAGGTTGTCTAGTGTTTTCGCTCGACGATTCCATTCTTGGGTGGCTGGTTTGGCCCTTGTTCCTGTAACTCGAATCCTAGCCCGGAATATCCCATTTTAATTTTACACCATTGTGAACCTTGCGCCTTTTTAACTCTCTGATCGAGTTTCTCGGCATTGAAAATTCTTCGTAAACTAAATCACACGTGTATATGTTGTCATTTCAGAGATATACAGTCAAGAAAAACAAGGGCAATGGTGATATATATGCGGATTAGACACCAAAAAAAACACTCAACAAATGGCTACAATTTAAGGAACGTGTTTAGTAACGGCATCAGATTCCTAATTGATGGAGAAAGGTCTAGTGGCAAGAAAAGCTGCTTCTAGGAGGTTGTCAAGTGTTTTCGCTCGACGATTCCATTCTTGGGTGGTGGGTTTGGCCCTTGTTCCTGTAACTAGAATCATAGCCTGATATATCCCATTATAATTTTACACCATTGTGAACCTTACGCCTTTTTTACTCTCTGATCGAGGTTCTCGGCATTGAAAACTCTTCGTAAACTAAATCACACGTGTATATGTTGACATTTAAGAGATATACAGTCAAGAAAAACAAGGGCAATGGTGATATATATGCGGATTTGACACCAAAAAAACACTCAACAAATGGCAACAATTTAAGGAATGTGTTCAGTGACGGCATCAGATTCCTAATTGATGGAGAAAGGTCTGGTGGCAAGAAAAGCTGCTTCTAGGAGGTTTTCAAGTGTTTTCGGTCGACGATTCCATTCTTGGGTGGTTGGTTTGGCCCTTGTTCCTATAACTCAAATCCTTGCCCAGTATATCCCATTTTAATTCTACACCAGTGTGAACTTTACGCCTTTTTTACTCTCTGTTCGAGGTTCTCGGCATTGAAAAATATTCGTAAACTAAATCACACTTGAATATGTTGACAGTTAAGAGATATACAGTTAAGAATATCAAGGGCAATGGTGATATATATGCCGATTTGACACCAAAAAAAAACACTCAACAAATGACTACAATTTAAGGAATGTGTTTAGTGACGGCATCAGATTCCTTATTGATGGAGAAAGGTCTGGTGGTAAGAAAAGCTGCTTCTAGGAGGTTGTCTAGTGTTTTCGCTCGACGATTCCATTCTTGGGTGGTTGGTTTGGCCCTTGTTCCTGTAACTCGAATCCTAGCCCGGTATATCCCATTTTAATTTTACACCATTGTGAACCTTACGCCTTTTTTACTCTCTGATCGAGGTTCTCGGCATTGAAAAATATTCGTAAACTAAATCACACTTGAATATGTTGACATTTAAGAGATATACAGTTAAGAATATCAAGGGCAATGGTGATATATATGCCGATTTGACACCAAAAAAAACACTCAACAAATGACTACAATTTAAGGAATGTGTTTAGTGACGGCATCAGATTCCTTATTGATGGAGAAAGGTCTGGTGGTAAGAAAAGCTGCTTCTAGGAGGTTCTCAAGTGTTTTCGCTCGACGATTCCATTCTTGGGTGGTTGGTTTGGCCCTTGTTCCTGTAACTCGAATCCTAGCCCGGTATATCCCATTTTAATTTTACACCATTGTGAACCTTACGCCTTTTTTACTCTCTGATCGAGGTTCTCGGCATTAAAAAATCTTCGTAAACTAAATCATATGTGTATATGTTGACATTTAAGAGATATACAATCAAGAAAATCAAGGGCAATGGTGATATATATGCGGATTCGACACCAAAAAAAAAACACTCAACAAATGGCCACAATTTAAGGAATGTGTTTAGTGATGACATCAGATTCCTAATTGATGGAGAAAGGTCTGGTGGCAAAAAAAGATGCTTCTAGGAGGTTGTCAAGTGTTTCCGCTCGACGATTCCATTCTTGGGTGGTTGGTTTGGCTCTTGTTCTTGTAACTCGAATCCTAGCCCGGGATATCCCATTTTAATTTTACACCATTGTGAACCTTACGCCTTTTTTACTCTCTGATCGAGTTTCTCGGCATTGAAAACTCTTCGTAAACTAAATCACACGTGTATACGTTGATATTTAAGAGATATACAGTCAAGAAAAAACAAGGGCAATGGTGATATATATGCGGATTAGACACCAAAAAAAAACACTCAACAAATGGCTACAATTTAAGGAACGTGTTTAGTGACGGCATCAGATTCCTAATTGATGGAGAAAGGTCTGGTGACAAGAAAAGCTGCTTCTAGGAAGTTGTCAAGTCTTTTCGCTCGACGATTCCATTCTTGGGTGGTTGGTTTGGCCCTTGTTCCTGTAACTAGAATCCTAGCCCGGTATATCCCATTTTAATTTTACACCATTGTGAACCTTACGCCTTTTTTACTCTCTGATCGAGGTCCTCGGCATTGAAAAATCTTAGTAAACTAAATTACACGTGTATATGTTGACATTTAAGAGATATACATTCAAGAAAATCAAGGGCAATGGTGATGTATATGCGGATTAGGCACCAAAAAAACACTCAACAAATGGCTACAATTTAAGGAATGTGTTTAGTGACGGCATCAGATTCCTTATTGATGGAGAAAATTCTGGTGGCAAGAAAAGCTGCTTCTAGGAGGTTGTCAAGTGTTTTCGCTCGATGATTCCATTGTTGGGTTGTTGGTTTGGCCCTTGTTCCTGTAACTAGAATCCTAGCCTGGTATATCCCATTTTAATTTTACACCATTGTGAACCTTACGCCGGTTTTACTCTCTGATCGAGGTTCTCGGCATTGAAAATTCTTCGTAAACTAAATCACACGTGTATATGCCGACATTTAAGAGATATACAGTCAAGAAAATCAAGGGCAATGGTGATATATATGCGAATTAGACACCAAAAAAAACACTCAACAAATGGCTGCAATTTAAGGAATATGTTTAGTGACGTCATCAGATTCATAATTGATGGAGAAAGGTCTGGTGGCAAGAAAAGTTGCTTCTAGGAGGTTGTCAAGTGTTTTTGCTCGACGATTCCATTCTTGGGTGGCTGGTTTGGCCATTGTTCCTGTAACTCGAATCCTAGCCCGATATATCCCATTTTAATTTTACAACATTGTGAACTTTACGCCTTTTTTACTCTCTGATCGAGGTTCTCGGCATTGAAAAATCTTCGTAAACTAAATCACATGTGTATATGTTGACATTTAAGAGATATACAATCAAGAAAATCAAGGGCAATGGTGATATATATGCGAATTAGACCCCAAAAAATAAACACTCATAAAATGGCTACAATTTAAGGAATGTGTTCAGTGACGGCATCAGATTCCTAATTGATGGAGAAAGGTCTGGTGGCAAGAAAAGCTGCTTCCAGGAGGTTGTCATGTGTTTTCGCTCGACGATCACCCATTCTTGGGTGGTTGGTTTGGCCCTTGTTCCTGTAACTCGAATCCTAGCCCGGTATACCCCATTTTAGATTTACACCATTGTAAACCTTACACCTTTTTTACTCTCTGATCGAGGTTCTCGGCATTGAAAAATCTTCGTAAACTAAGTCACACGTGTATATGTTGACATTTAAGAGATATACAGTCAAGAAAATCAAGAGCAATGGTGATATATATGCGGATTAGACACCACAAAATAAACTCTCAAAAAATTGCTACAATTTAAGGAATGTGTTTAGTGACGGCATCAGATTCCTAATTGATGGAGAAAGGTCTGGTGGCAAGAAAAGCTGCTTCCAGGAGGTTGTCAAGTGTTTTCGCTCGACGATTCCATTCTTGGGTGGTTGGTTTGGGCCTTGTTCCTGTAACTCGAATCCTAGCCCGCTATATCCCATTTTATTTTTACACCATTGTGAACCTTACGCCTTTTTTACTCTCTGATCGAGGTTCTCGGCATTGAAAAATCTTTGTAAACTAAATCACACATGTATATGTTGATATTTAAGAGATATACAGTCAAGAAAATCAAGAGCAATGGTGATATATATGCGGATTAGATACCAAAAAATAAACACTCAAAAAATGGCTACAATTTAAGGAATGTGTTTATTGACGGGATCATATTCTAATTGATGGAGACAGGTTTGGTGGCAAGAAAAGCTGCTTCCAGGAGGTTTTCAAGTGTTCTCGCTCGACGATTCCATTAATGGTGGTTGGTTTGGCCTTTGTTCCTGTAACTCGAATCCTAGCCCGGTATATCCCATTTTAGTTTTACACCCTTGTGAACCTTACGCCTTTTTTACTCTCTGATTGAGGTTCTCGGCATTGAAAAATCTTCGTAAACTAAATCACACGTGTATATGTTGACATTTAAGAGATATACAGTCAAGAAAATCAAGAGCAATGGTGATATATATGCGGATTAGACACCAAAAAATAAACACTCAAATAATGGCTACAATTTAAGGAATGTTTTTAGTAACGGCATCAAATTTCTAATTGATGGAGAAAGGTCTAGTGGTAAGAAAAGTTGCTTCCAGGAGGTTGTCAAGTGTTTTCACTCGACGATTCCATTCTTGGGTGGCTGGTTTGGCCCTTATTTATGTTTGACATTTTACACGTTTTGATTTTTGATCGATTTTAAACTTTATATCGCTTTCTAGAAGGTTGTACGCAAACTGATGCGTAAACGTAATCTGTTTAACACGACAAACACTCCGGAACAGCAACATAAGCTTAACATACCTTAAATATCCTTTACATGACTTAGAAATAAGTTTTAAAGGGTTTGGTATGGCAAAAACAAGTTTATTCGCTCACAGGGACTATTTGCGTGAAACTGCAAAAGTCTACCGTTTCGTATGGCAACGTACATTCTGGAATATGATCATAAGCTAAACATACCATAAATAACCTAAAAATAGCTTAGAAATAAGCTTTGAGTGGTTCGGTGTGCGAAAATATGCTTATTTGATCATACAGGGACTAAAAGCGTCATAAACGGCGTGAGTTTGCATTTACGCGCATATCTTACGTTCTAACCACATCCGGACATCCAAAAAATTTTGTAGACACTAAAATATTTTATTTTAGTGATCGGAATGCAAAAAAACCCTTCGTCGCGTAATTTGGATCGTTTTACCGTCCGTTCGAGTTTCGTCGTAATTAACCGAACAACGTAACCGTATGACCAAACGAACCAACATCCGTGATATTTCCAAGCATATTTTGAGTCCCCTATACTTTGACTTCATTATAGAGCCTTGAAATGGGGTTAACGGGGCTTAAACGTGTCAAAAATGCATCAAAAACTGAGTTTTGGACATGCAGGGACCAAAAGTGACATTCTGTTAAAGTTGCTAGGCGGGGCGTGTAAGACTCAGTAAGAGTCTATGCGAGGCGCGACAGATGCCCAGTACAGAAACATTGAATCTGTTCAATTCAGCTGATTTTAATGGTTTTGATCCCTGATTTGCAATACCATATGATAGTTTTTGATGTTCCCTTGTATTATAAACCATGGGCAACACTTGTATAGATGGGATTCTTCCTTGTTAACCACACAATACACATGTCATGATCTTGTTTCTTCACCACAATTACAAATACCCACCTTGTTCAAGCATTATTACTCACATTTGATCTGAAATTGCTCTAAGTTGAAGCCTTAGCTTCATACCTGAGTGTTTTAAGATCAAATTCTTCATTGCTTGGACCTTTTGTAAGCTTCTTTCATGCTAGTTATTGCTTTTTAAGCATGAAAGTCAAATAGTGTTTAACTTTTTGCTTTGACCAGGTTATGGTCAACACAAAGTTCGTTTGAACTTTGCAACGTGAGCGTAATCACGATGGTTATAGTCCCTTGTGACTATACCTACTGATTACCACGTTGACTAGGCGTAGTGACGAGTCAAAGTTTCGGTCAAAATGCGTATTTACGCGCATTTTGCAACGGAACTACTTTTAGGTATCAAAACACTTTGTTTTGATACCAAATCAGTTTTCTAAGTTAGTTAAACATGTTTTGACATGTATAACTCGTCACTACTAGTTTAGTGCTTGTTTAGGGTCGTAAGTTAAGCGGTCTCGACAACCGCTTAGACTTTCAAACCCGACCCGTTTGGTCGATCATTAGGATCCGACCAAGCATGTTTAATGATCATAGTTGCATAGGGAATAACCTACTGAGGTTATACCTTATGATCGCATAGGTTGGTTAGTTAGTTGTTAAGTAGATTATATGCCCATAGAAAATGACCAAAATGCCCTTTTGAAGCATAAGTTCATATTTTGCATATGTGATCAAGTTTTTGAAATATAATCTGATCTAGTAACATATTTAGGTATAATTGGGCATGTAAGACTTGAGATAGGACATAAGTAACCATCCGACCTTAGTTTTACGTAAACGACGAGTTATAGTAGCTTAAACTACCGTAACGGGTCAAAAGCACTTAGGTAGACTTACAAATCAGAATGTTAGCTCTATTAAATCATGCCGTGTGAGTTCAAATACTCATTTGATTTATAGAACATCATTCTATCCTATCTCCCGATTTACGATCCTATTATTAACGTAGTTACCTATATTAGGTGTCGTTTGATTCCGTGATCCTTGAAGCTTTATTTGGTCTTATTCTCAAGACTAATAGGCAATCCCAAGTGAGTGCATAGTCCCCTCTTTTACCGCTTTCAATTATTTTGGAGTGATACACATGTGCATACTTGTTACTTTCGTGCTTTTCATTGCTTTTATGACATAATCATGCTAGTTTCACCTAGTACACATATAGTACATGATTTCAACTATGTTTTGCTATGTATGTTGACTGAGCATGCTAGCACATTGACTTCATAGACACTTTTGTTGCATATGTTTACTCAGCATATGGACACATTGTTTTACATGACATTTATGATGCATATGTTTACTCAGCATATGGGCACAATTGATTTCATGAACATTTCTACTATGTATGTTTACTTAGCATACTTAGTACATGGTTTGCATTTAACATGCTTACATTGGTATGACATTTGGTATGTTTAACGGGACAATAATACATTCATTAACACTGATCATGCCGCTCGGTAGTATGTAATGGTACCATAGGACTTGACAAATCCCGTTTCCGACTTCCTAGGTTTGTTTGGAAGTTGGGAATGACAGAATCCGATATACATAAATTGATAAACCTTTAATTTGTTTAAGGGTTTGTCCAAACAATCACAAGGCTTGAATGTATGCGATAAACATTACTGCATAAATGTTCGTATCCATAAAGCATCGTTTTCTGCAAAACATAATATTTGATTTATACTTAGGTTTATTCAAAAACATTTTTTGTACATTTTCCTATGGGGTTTAGTAAATTCTATTTATTCACCATACATGACATTTGATTTCACATTGACATTATACATACGGTTTGAGCAGATACTTTCTACTTGCCATACATTACATTTGGTTATACATGACACAGTTTACACATGACATATAACATGGTTTACATATAAACATTTTGACATTGGTATTAAACAAGACATTTTGCTTTATTATTGATAAGTGACTTATATAACGAGGCTATGGGTTATATGATAAAAGCATGGTGGATACGCCGCTGGTACTTCCTTTATATAAGTGCTTTATTATATTACACATTGTAGCGTTATCTAAACCACTTCGGCAAGACATGAAACATTTTATAAAAGGACACGACATTGTTTTACAAATTACATATTTTATACAAATTCATTTATACTTGGTTATTCATTTAACCATGTATATCCTTTTATATCATCTGATTTTCATATGATTTTATAAAGGAAAACATTTTACAAGGTTCATGACTACATTTTTGTTAAACACTTCTTTTAACTACAAGTCATGAATCCTGCATAAACAAAACCTATGTATCTCACATGCATTTTTATGCTGAAGTACCTATTTTCACATGTGTTTCAGGTGCTATTGCATGATGATGTTTGTGCTACACTTAGGCAGACTTGAGCCTTATTGACTTAAAAGACAGTTTAGTTATGTTATGTTTTCTTAAGTTCCAAGACAATGTAACCTTTAATCCTAATAATACAAAACTTTAAATGCCATGGTCATGAAATAATAATTCTGTCGCTCCACTCCCCGACGTTTCCTTTGTTGTTTTACGCGGTCGGGGTGTGACAGAAGAGTTTTATCAGAGCCAATGGTTATAGGGAATTAGGTTATTAGTAATGCTTTGACCTAGACTATAACTTTCTAGGACCCTAACACAAGTTTTCTTGTGTTTAGATCTTAAAACAATACACGTCACCTATCCTTAGGTGATTACCAAAACATGAACACAAATTCCAAAATGATTTTGAAATCAATCATCTATCCTTGGATGATTTCTTTTGGCCTTGTGCCATCCAAATTTTCAAAATCTCGTCAAAGTTTGGGTCTAAATAATGTGAACACGTGCAACCTGGAAGGGTGGATGCCTGTACCCTGAGTTTTCTGTCTAAGGCTAGAGTGTTCGTACAAATCCGCAGTATCGGACCAGTCACTCTTACCTGGGAACTCTTGGGGTGAGTGTCCACTTATAGGCTAAAGCATGTCTTCGCGATACATTGTTATGATCCATTTACTTTGATTCGTCACTGTGTGTCGACCGTTTGTTACGAGGTAACGAACAAATGACCACCATCCTTACTTTTGTCGATATTTATGACATCTCATTATTTATCACATCATCTCACTCGTTTTCTCTCATTTTTCCTCTTTTAGAATGCCTCCTCGATGCAACGTTCAGCAACCTGATGCCGAACTGGAAACTATTATAGCACAGCAGATGGCTGCTATGCTACCTAATCTCATCACTCAAATAAACCAAGCCAACAATAACAATAACGCACCCGGTCCGTGCAATTTCAAAAGCTTTAACTCAGCTAAGCCACTCAAGTTTAGTGGTTCGGAAGGAGCAACTGGGCTCCTACAGTGGTTTGAGAGTATTGAGAGCACCTTTCGCCATATTCAGTGTCCGAACAACCGTAAGGTCGAGTTTGTTTCGAGTGTATTCCAAAAGAGGGCTCTTACTTGGTGGAATGGGTTAATGAGAGATCGAGGGGCTGAGGTTGCTTTGGGTTAGACATGGGAGGAACTTAGAGCTCTTATGATGAGAGAGTTCTGCCCTCGTCACGAGCAGAGGGCACTTGAAAATGAGTTCCATGACCTAAAACAAGACAGTGGTGAACACCGGGCTTACACTGACAGATACGAGGAGTTAAGCTTGCTCTGTCCGACAATGGTCACGCCTTTGGATAAGGCTATTAAGAAGTACATAGACGGTTTTCCAGATCCTGTTCAGGATATTGTCACTGGCAGCAACCCTACTACCGTCCGACAGGCCATTGAGCTGGCTGCAACCCTAACAGACTCTCCAGTTAAAAAGGGTAAACTCCACAGAAAGGGGGATAAGAAACAGAAACAGTCTGATAATACCAAGGAACAAAAGGGCAAAAAACCTGAGTCCTCAAAGAAATCAAGGAAGCGTAAGGCTTCCAAGAATTTCGCCGTTACTGCTCAGACTAACCAGGCAACACAGAATCAGCCTGCACAACCTGCTGCCAAGAGGCAGTATGCTGGTAACGCACCTCTGTGCAACAAATGTAACTGCCATCACCAACCACAGGTGCGATGCCGCATCTGCACAAACTATGGCAAGTCTGTTCATCTCGCAAACACCTGCCGCTTTGCTCCTAACCAAAATCAGGCAGCTCAAAACCCAGCACAAAACCCTGTCCAGAATCCTGCACGACCTCACTATCCGCCTGGTTCATGTTTCAACTGTGGGGATCTGACCCACTACAGGAACAACTGCCCGAGGTTGGCAAACGCAAATCAAGCACAGGCTCATGGTCGAGCTTTTAATCTGAATGCAAACGAGGCACGCGCAGATAACAAAGTGGTGAACGGTACATTCTTTGTTAACAACCAACCTGCTTCTGTTCTATTTGATTCGGGTGCCAATAAGAGTTTTGTGTCCTTAGCTTTTGAGCCTTTGCTTTCGATGACTAGAACAAAACTAGGAAAGCCCTTAACAGTAGAAATAGCTAGTGGTGAACATGTTGTACTCGACTCTATTCTTCGGAATTGCCAGTTGAACCTTAATAACCATCTTTTCCCTATTGACCTCACACCGATGCAACTTGGGAGCTTCGATGTTATAGTAGGAATGGATTGGTTAGCCAAATACCATGCTGAGGTGGTTTGTTTTGAGAAGATTGTCCGTATACCGCTTTCGACTGGTGAGATCTTAGAAGTTCGTGGAGAGAAACCCGTTAGTAGCCTTAAACTCATGACTTGCACCCAAGCCCAAAAATGCCTACGAAAGAACTATGTTGCTTTCTTGGCACATGTCGTAGAGGAGAAAGGCAAAGGTAAGACTATTCAGGATATCCCTGTTGTTCGGGATTATCCTGAGGTATTTCCTGAAGAATTACCTGGTTTACCCCCAGCACGCCAAGTTGAGTTTCGTATTGATCTTGTACCTGGTGCAAATCCTATTGCTAAATCACCTTACCATCTTGCATTGTCTGAGATGCAAGAGTTATCTAAAAAGCTTCAGGAGCTTTCTGACAGAGGATTCATTCGTCCGAGCTTTTCACCTTTGGGCGCTCCTGTTCTATTTGTGAAAAAGAAATATGGATCTTTCAGGGTGTGTATCAATTATCGTGAGCTCAACAAGCTTACCATCAACAATCGAAAAGATATTCCTAAGACAGCTTTTCGTACACGATATGGTCATTATGAGTTTACTATTATGCCGTTTGGTCTAACAAATGCTCCTGCTGTTTTCATGGACTTGATGAATAGGGTTTGTAAGCCTTATTTGGACAGGTTCATCATTGTTTTCATTAATGACATTCTGATCTACTCTAAGACAAGAGCTGATCATGAACAACATCTCCGTCTTACAATGGAAATCCTAAAGAAAGAACAGCTTTTCGCCAAGTTCTCCAAGTGCGATGTTTGGCTTAAAGAAGTTCAATTTTTGGGACACAATCGTTAACGAACAAGGTATACATGTAGATCCTGCCAAAATCAGTGCGATAAAGGATTGGGATACGCCTACTACTCCTACCGAGGTTCGTTCATTTCTTGGTCTAGCGGGTTATTACCGCCGTTTCATTGAAAACTTCTCCAAAATTGCAGTTCCTCTCACTGCTTTAACTCAGAAGAATAAACCTTTTGAGTGGGGATCCAAACAAGAAGAAGCTTTCCAGACCTTGAAAAAGAAGCTCTGTGATGCACCTATTTTAACCTTACCTGAGTGTAAGGACTCTCAAAATTGTCCAAAAAATACCCATAAGTATAAACCCGGACCCCTAAAACCCTAAACCATATTAAAAACCAAGAAAAACAAAATGTTGGGTCTCAGTCGGGCCGCGTAAGAGACAAGACAAGTCTTACGCGGGCCGCGCCAATACTGGGTTGACCGGATAAGCGTAAGCGTGCCACATGTCGTCCATCTGGTGCACCTACGTATGACTAGTCAACCCTATTCGTAGACTGGGCGGCCACGCGGGCCGCGTAAGTGTTAACCTTGGGTTTACGCGGGCCGCGTGAAACCTTAATTTCAGCTATAAATAGATTGCTTCATGCACAGTCCACTGGTGTCGATATCCAAACACAAAAAACGAAAGTATATCACTCTGAAGTCAAAATTTCATATATAATTAGCGAGGCACTGCTCCGATACCGGGTATTAACTCGATCGCTGCTACGATTCAATGTCCGATCGATTAAACTATCCAATGGATGTTTAAGTGCTGCCCACATTAGGGTTTATGCTTTGTCATTCTTTGTTAATTCAATGAATGTCTAAGTATCGCACTTTGTCATTTGTTGTGAAGGTTTTAATCTCGTGAGTTATCGTAAATGTTGTATTAGTTACTAACCGAGTTCGTATGCATGTTATAAAATTTAGGTTATCAAGTAAACTAAGCTCTGATCATATTAAATCTGCAATGTGAGTCATTCTCTTTTTATCAAAGTGCTTTATAAATTCTTAAATGTTTTCAAAGTTATAATTACAGGGATTAAGTCATTGTAGTCACCAAATTACAGCCGGTATGTGGGGTTTTGTCTACATTACTTGTTCCCGCCACCATTGGACAACGAGTTAGCCAATGGGTGATCTGACCATAGTCACATAAACGAGTCGAGTGACAAATACTGTGGGTAGTTGGTTGATATCAGGAAACATTGTAATCACTCTTAATACTGTAAGTTATTACAAACGTGTCGTTTTATTAAAAAGAATGATTCACCAGTATTTCCCGCTGACAAAACTTTTTCAAACATGTTTCAGGTGATCTGTTGTGATCCAGGAAAAGTGCCGTGAAGCACTATCAGCTTGAGGAAGTGGCTCAATATAAAATAAAGAAACATGTTTTGTAAAATAAAGATTTCTCTGTGAAATCATATGATTGTAAATTACCGGGGTTTTATCCCGAGTCGTGAAATAAAATAATCGGGAAATTTCAGTTTTAAAAAGATCCTGAAGAAAAAAAAAACTTCCGTTGTTAAATAAATACCACGGGATTTTCTGTCCCGCGGCTCCTGAAACGGGTCAAACCGGGTCAAGGGTCGTGACAGAAAAAGGTGGTATCAGAGGCACTGATTTAACCCAATTAAGTATTTAGAAAATACTTAATTTTACTAATTTCTATTTTGTGATTATATGTTTTATTAATTGACTATTTGTTAGTTACAGTATGGGTAAGCAAACGCTTTCAAATATCTATCTTAAATTAGATAGGTCATCCAACGAGAAAGGAAGTTCATCCCAAACAAAATCCTCAAATTACTGTGCCATTCCTGAAGAAGGAATATTTGTTCGAAAGGCACAATATGAGGAACCACTTTCTCCTAATAAAAGAAGTTTGATTATTAGGAAAGGTCAGGAGAAAATAAAGAAATCCCGAGAAAAGAAAGTTAACCAGGAAATCCAGGAATTAACCAGTAAACCACCTTGGGAAGACAAGTTAGATGAAAAACGGGCAGATCTTTATATGCTAGCCACTGTAGCCGTAAATGCAAATCTTTAAATATTCAAGTTTTAGCACCCTTATCACCTATAAGCCAGAAACCTGATCCAGTAAATAAATAAGCTTACCATAAACCCTAATATGTTTTAATTATTAGTTTTCTTTTGTATTAAAATAAGTAACATGGTATGCAATAATATTTAAAGGTTATTTATGAAATTTTGTTATAAAATTTTAACTTAGCAATTTTTATTTTTGCATATATGCTAAACAGCATGAATGACTTATCTGAAGCCCTTCAGAATTTAAATCTCTATCCGGTGAAAATAGAGGTTTCCAGAGATTTCACAGGTTATATACCCGACATAGAAGAACCTATGGAATTCAACGCTCCACCTCCGGAGAAACCCAAGCCTAAGAAAAGGAGAAGATTTGTAGGATGGAGGCGTGTGCGCAGGAGGAAACCCACAACTAGGAGGATTCCTAAAATAGAAAATCCCATAGATAAAGGAAAGGGGATTGAAGTCGGGGAAAGTTCTAGGCAGATGGAAATGCAGTTTGGGGAATATTCTAGGCAGATGGAAAAGGAGTTTGGGGAAGTTTCTAGGCAAACCCAGAGGGAAATTGGGGAAAGCTCCAGACAAGTTGAGGAATTACCATTTCAGGATGAATTGGATCGCGCATTGGCAAGCTGTGATATAGTCAGGCCTGTCAATAATAATTTCTACTCTTGTCCTGTCGAAAATCAACTCCCTATAAACTTAGAACCAACAATTCCAGAACCTATAATTCACACCCCAGCTTTAGGAATGGATGAGTGGTGGACCAATGATTGGCAGTTCCAAAACCTGCTCAACAGTCCTTATTCCTTTCTCCCTCAGTTCGACCCAGAACCTATACCAAATCCACCCATGAGCAATGAAAATCTAGCTGAACTCCGCCACTTTGGTGAAGAATTGGTGGATGCAGGAAATAGGATCAGGGAAGTAGGATAACAAATCTCCTGGAAATATGACGAAAGGGAACGTCGTTACTGAAATACCAACTGGCGAGGGATAATATGGTGTGAGAATGTGAAACTGTGGTTGTAAAATAAATAAGTAGAATATAGTTTGTAAAATAACCTAAAATAAAACTTTGTAAGATATTGGTGTGTAGTGACGCATATTATAAAATATATAAAATGGGAATCGAGAAATCGATAGTTTTGGCTATATTTGTGTTATGAACTTTGTATTGTTTTGTGTATAATTGTTATTTATTGGATACTAATAAATTATATATATTAATTATCAGATGGAAAACGCTAATAATGAACCAGTTAATGAGGTTAATCAATCTGAGTAACACCCGGGGGATCAATATATGACTAGGCAAGATATAGAAAATATCGTTGCTCAACGGATAGCCAATGCTATTCCAGCAATACTTGCTGCTGCACAAAAACCTGCTGAACCTCAACAAATCATTCCTAGCAAACGTATTTCTGAAGATAACTTCAGTAATAGCGTAAACGGAGGCGATAATCATATTAATCACAATAATGATCCACTGCAAGCTCCGCTACCTAAGAAAATGAAAGCTGCAACACCTGGTTGCACTTATAAAGAATTTCTTGCTTGTAAACCCACGGAATTTGCAGGCAATGAAGGAGCAACTGCAGCACTGCGTTGGTTAGAGAAAACCGAGGCAGTGATTACAATAAGTAAATGTGACAAAGATGACAAGGTCATGTACGCGTCAAATCTTTTCAAAGAAGGGGTGCTAGAATGGTGGAACACGGTGTTACAAGCAAAAGGAAGAATGATGGCATATGCCATGAACTGGGAAGAATTTAAGAGTCTTGTAGAAAGAAAATTATGTCCCGAATATGAAAAAGATCAAATGGCGAATAAATTCCTAAATCATAGAATGATGGGTGTAGATTGTCGCGGTTATACTTCAATATTCTTTGAATATGCTAGAGTGGTACCAACACTGGCTTCGCCAGAACCGGTACTCATTTCTCGCTATATTTGGGGACTGATTGGCGAAATCCGTAACATCGTTAAAGCTGCGAGACCTCGTACTATTGACGATGCGGTGGAATTAGCTAACACCCTAACTAATGAACTGGTACGCACAAGAGATGAAAACAGGAAAAAGGAACTGGCTCAGAAAATTACCCAAGGATTTCGTACGGGTAATAACAGCAGTTTCAGGAAAAGAGGAACAGGGCAATCTTCAACTTCGCCGTTCTGCAAGAATTGCAAAAAGAAACATTATGGAAGATGTAATGTGATCTGCAACTTTTGCAAAGCCATAGGGCATCGTGAAGAAGACTGCAGAAAGAAAACAAGAGTCTGCTATAATTGTAGAGAAACAGGACATTTTAAGCCAGAATGCCCTAAATTGGTTAAACCAGCAGATAACAAAGCTAAACCAGCTGACGGAGCTACAAAGAAGAATGTTCGTGCTTTCCAATTAACTACTCAGGAGGTAGAACTAATTCCGGATGTGATAGCTGGTACGTTCTTAGTTCACAACATTTACGCCAAAGTATTATTTGACTCTGGTGCAAACCAAAGTTTTATAAATACTTCATTCTGCCAAGCTCTTAACTTACCTTTAACCAACCTTAGGCAGATTTTTACTGTCGAAACGGCAGATGGAAATTCTATTAACATAGATAAGGTTTTGCAAAAAGAAAATATAGAACTTTCACGTCATAAATTTCATGCAAACCTATTGCCAATGAATTTAACTGGATTCGATGTCGTATTAGGAATGGATTGGTTAGTAGCCAACCATGCTCGAATCCTTTGTGACCAGAACTCCATAGAAATTCAGGCACCTACTGGAGAAATAATCACAATTACAAGAGATAAACCACGTAAACCCATGAAGTTCATATCGGTAACGAAAGTTGCTAGTTATGAACGGAAGCAAGGAATAGTATATATATGATTTCAGTAATCATTAGTACTAAGGGTAAAGAACTTAAGGAGATCCTGTAGTCTCAGAATACCCAGATGTATTCCCAGAAGATTTACTAGGATTACCACCAGATAGGGAAGTAGAATTTAGAATTCATCTAATTCCTGGAACTACACCGATAGCCAAGGCACCTTATCGGTTAGCACCCACAGAAATGTTAGAACTAAAAAAACAATTAGATGAATTACTAAGTAAAGGTTTCATACAACCTAGTTCATCCCCGTGGGGAGCACCGGTGTTGTTTGTAAAGAAAAAGGATGGTTCGATGAGAATGTGTATTGATTATAGAGAATTGAATAAGATTACAATTAAGAATCGATACCCATTACCTAGGATTGATGATCTTTTTGATCAACTTAAAGGAGCTAGATACTTTTCTAAAATCGATTTACGCTTCGGATACCATCAATTGAAGGTACAAGAAGAAGACATACCAAAAACTGCTTTCAGAACTAGGTATGGTCACTACGAGTTTACAGTCATGCCCTTCAGATTAACAAATGCACCTGCCGCATTCATGGACATGATGAATAGAATCTGTAAACCGTATTTGGATAAATTTGTAATTGTTTTTATCGACGATATACCTATTTATTCCAAAAGTCAGGGCGAGCATTGTCAGCATTTGCATGCACTCTTAACTTTGTTAAGAAAAGAATAGCTTTACGCCAAATTCTCAAAGTGTGAATTTTGGTTGCAAGAAGTACAATTCTTAGGACACATGGTGAATCACGAAGGTATTCATGTAGATCCTGCTAAGATAGAAGGAATTACCAAATGGAAGGTTCCACAATCCGCAATGGAAATTAGAAGTTTTATAGGTTTAGCTGGATACTATAGATGGTTTATTAAGGATTTTTTCAAAATAGCTGTACCATTAACTAAGCTAACCTGTAAAGCAGTTAAGTTTGAATGGGGACCTAAGCAAGAAGAGGCTTTTAGGATTTTTAAGCAAAAGTTAACAAATGCCCCAATCCTAGCTTTACCAGAAGGAACTGAAGATTTTGAAGTGTATTGTGATGCTTCAAAACTAAGATTAGGATGTGTGTTAATGCAACGCAAGAAGGTAATTGCGTATGCTTCAAGGCAATTGAAAAAGCACGAGGAAAACTATACAACTCATGACTTAGAATTAGGCGCCATAATTTTTGCTCTTAAAATTTGGAGACATTATCTGTACGGAAGTAAATTTACTGTCTATACGGATCATAAAAGTTTAAGATATATATTTGGGCAAAAAGAGTTAAACATGAGGCAAAGAAGATGGATGGAAATCCAAAGTGACTACGACTGTGATATTCAGTATCACTAAGGAAAAGCAAATGTGGTTGCAGATGCCTTAAGTCGTAAATACCATAAGAAACAACGACGAGTTCGTGCTCTTAGGTTAAATCTACAGTTAGATTTAATGGAACAACTAAAGCATTTCCAAGAAACAGCAATCAAGGATGATGCTGAAGGAATGAAGGGACGAATAAAAGAATTAGAACAAGGAGCTGATGGAATTTGGAGATTCCACAAAAGAAGAATTTGGGTACCTAAGCAGGGAGAATTAAGAAATAAGATTTTAGAAGAAGCCCATAAATCTAGGTATACTATGCACCCTGGAAACAATAAAATGTACCAAGATTTAAGAAATAACTTTTGGTGGATAGGAATGAAAAAGGATATAGCTCGATATGTTTCTAAGTCTCTAACTTGTTCACAAGTTAAGGCAGAACATCAGAAACCTTCAGGTCTACAACAACAGTTAGAAATGCCTTTATGGAAATGGGAACTCATAACAATGGATTTTGTTACTAAGTTACCCAAAACCAGAAAAGGTAATGATGCGATTTGGGTAATTGTGGATCAATTAACCAAATCAGCTCACTTTCTACCTATGAAAGAAACCTTTACCATGGAAAGGTTGGCAAAGTTATATGTAGATGAAGTCGTATCTTTACATGGAGTTCCACTCTCCATTGTATCAGATAGGGATAGTCGTTTTACTTCCCATTTTTGGACAAGTTTCCAAGAAGCAATGGGAACTCGACTAAATTTAAGTACGGCATATCATCCTCAGACAGACGGACAAAGTGAAAGGACAATCCAAACTCTAGAAGATATGCTCAGAGCATGTGTGATAGATTTTGGTGGAAATTGGGACGACCATTTACCTTTAATTGAATTCTCCTATAACAATAGTTATCATTTAAGTATTGAAACTGCCCCATTCGAGGCACTGTACTGAAGAAAGTGCAGAACTCCAGTTTGTTGGGCAGAAATAGGAGAAAGTCAATTGTCAGGTCCTGAAATAGTGCAAGAAACGACCGACAAGATTACACAAATCAAGGAAAGACTGAAGACTGCTCAAGATCGTCAAAAGAGTTATGCAGATAATAGACGGAAACCATTGGAATTCCAAGTGGGAGACAAAGTACTATTGAAAGTTTCTCCTTGGAAAGGAGTTGTCCGATTCGGTAAGAAAGGAAAGCTAAGTCCTAGATACGTAGGACCATTTCCGGTGATCCAACGTATAGGACCAGTTGCTTATAGTTTACAACTACCAGAAGAATTAGCTGGAGTACATGATGTATTTCATGTATCTAATCTCAAGAAATGTCTATCAGATGAATCTTTGGTAGTACCTCTCCAAGATATAGAGATAAACGATAAGTTAAAATTTGTTGAGAAACCTCTTCAGATAGAAGACAGAAAGATAAAATTTCTCAAACATAAACGGTTAGTACTTGTCAAGGTCAAGTGGGATTCAAAGAGAGGACCAGAATACACTTGGGAGCTGGAATCGGAGATGAAACGAAAGTATCCTCCCTTATTCCAATAAATCTCGAGGACGAGATTTTAAATAAGGTGGGGAGGATGTAAGGACTTTCCAAATTGTCCTAAAAATACCCTTAAGTATAAACCCGGACCCCTGAAACCCTAAACCATATTAAAAACCAAGAAAAACAAAATGTTGGGTCTCAGGCGGGCCGCGTTAGAGACAAGACAAGTCTTACGCGGGCCGCATCAATACTGGGTTGAACGGATAAGCGTAACCGTGCCACATGTCGTCCATCTGGTGCACCTACGTATGACTAGTCAACCCTATTCGTAGACTGGGCGGCCACGCGGACCGCGTAAGTGTTAACCTTGGGTTTACGCGGGCCGCGTGAAACCTTAATTTCAGCTATAAATAGATTGCTTAATGCACAGTCCACTGGTGTCGATATCCAAACACAAAAAACGAAAGTATATCACTCTGAAGTCGAAATTTCATATATATTTAGCGAGGCGCTGCTCCGATACCGGGTATTAACTCGATCGCTGCTACGATTCAATGTCCGATCGATTAAACTATCCAATGGATGTTTAAGTGCTGCCCACATTAGGTTTTATGCTTTGTCATTCTTTGTTAATTCAATGAATGTTTAAGTATCGCACTTTGTCATTCGTTGTGAAGGTTTTAATCTCGTGAGTTATCGTAAATGCTGTATTAGTTACTAACTGAGTTCGTATGCATGTTATAAAATTTAGGTTATCAAGGCTAATCAGTAAACTAAGCTCTGATCATATTAAATCTGCAATGTGAGTCATTCTCTTTTTATCAAAGTGCTTTATAAATTCTTAAATGTTTTCAAAGTTATAATTACAGGGATTAAGTCTTTGTAGTCACCAAATTACAGCCGGTATGTGGGGTTTTGTATACATTACTTGTTCCCGTCACCATTGGACAACGAGTTAGCCGATGGGTGATCTGACCATAGTCACAGAAACGAGTCGAGTGACAAATACTGTGGGTAGTTGGTTGATATCAGGAAACATTGTAATCACTCTTAATACTGTAAATTATAACAAACGTGTCGTTTTATTAAAAAGAATGATTCACCAGTATTTCCCGCTAACAAAACTTTTTCAAACATGTTTCAGGTGATCTGTTGTGATCCAGGAAAAATGCCGTGAAGCACTATCAGCTTGAGGAAGTGGCTCAATATAAAATAAAGAAACATGTTTTGTAAAATAAAGATTTCTCAGTGAAATCATATGATTGTAAATTACTGGGGTTTTATCCCGAGTTGTGAAATAAAATAATCGGGAAATTTCAGTTTTAAAAAGATCCTGAAGAAAAGAAAAAAAAACTTCCGCTGTTAAATAAATACCACGGGATTTTCTGTCCCGCGGCTCCTGAAACGGGTCAAACCGGGTCAGGGGTCGTGACACTGAGGGCAACGATGATTTTGTCGTATACTGTGATGCATCCAACTTAGGCCTTGGCTGCGTTCTTATGCAAAGAAAGAGTGTCATAGCTTATGCATCAAGACAACTGAAGGTGCACGAGAAAAACTACACGACTCATGATCTTGAGTTAGGTGCAGTAGTTTTTGCTCTCAAAATCTGGAGACACTACCTTTACGGTACAAAGTGTGTAGTGTTTACTAACCATAAAAGTCTCCAGCACATTTTCAATCAGAAAGAACTTAACATGAGGCAACGATGTTGGGTTGAACTCCTAAACGACTACGATTGAGAAATTCGCTACCATCCTGGTAAGGCGAATGTCGTGGCTGATGCATTGAGTCGTAAGGAACGTGTCAAGCTTCACTGTGTTCAGGTTCGATCTGACATTCAAACCCGCATTTCTCAGGCTCAACATACTTGTGTTACACAAGACTTTATGGGTAAATAATTACCATGTCATCTTAAACCTGAGCTTGAACTGAAAGACATTAGGCTATTTTATTTCATGGGCCGTTTGTGGGTCCCCAGTCAAGACAATCTTCGCACCTTGCTAATGGATGAAGCTCATAAGTCTCGTTATTCTATTCATCCTGGTGTAGATAAAATGTATAAGGATCTTCGAACCCAGTATTGGTGGTCGGGTATGAAGAAAGACATTGCCTTATATGTTTCCAATTGCCTTACTTGTCTTAAGGTTAAGGCAGAACACCAACATCCGTCTAGATTATTGGAGCAACCAGAGATACCCGTTTGGAAATGGGAAAACATTGCTATGGGTCTCATTACCAAGCTGCCACGTACTAATAGAGGTCATGATGCCATTTGGGTAATCGTTGATCGTCTAACCAAGTCAGCACATTTCTTGCCGATCCGTGAGGATGTATCTGCTGACAAACTTGCTAAGATCTATGTGGATGAGATTGTATCCCGACATGGTGTTCCTTTGAACATTATATCTGACAGAGATGCTCGATTCACGTCTCACTTTTGGAGAACCATGCAATCTGCCATGGGGACCCAACTTAATTTAAGCACAGCATATCATCCTCAAACAGATGGTCAATCTAAGAGAACAATCCAGACACTGGAGGACATGCTTAGAGCTTGTGTGATCGATTTTGGTGGTAGTTGGGATTCGCATCTACCATTGATCGAATTCTCCTACAACAATAGTTATCACTCTGGCATCAACATGGCTCCTTTCGAAACTTTATACGGTCGAAAATGTCGTTGACCGGTCTGCTGGAATGAGATAGGTAAAGCTCAGCTTACTGGACCTGAACTCAGTCTAGAGACTACAGATAAGGTCAAGAAGATTCGTGATAACCTTCAGACAGCTAGAAGCTGTCAAAAGAGTTACCCGAATCGACGACGCAAGCACTTAGAATTTTAAGTCGGTGATCACATCCTACTCAAGGTATCCCCTTGGAAAGGTGTGATTAGATTTGGAAAGAAAGGAAAACTTGCACCATGCTATGTTGGACCATTCAAGATCGTTAAAAGAATTGGAAAAGTACAGACTTGAGCTACCTCCTGAACTTGGAAATGTTCATCCAACTTTCCACGTGTCCAATCTCAAAAAGTGTTTAGCTGATGAGAACCTCCACATACCACTTTATGAAATTCGTGTTGATAACACGATGCACTTCTTTGAGAAACCTACGGAAATTATGGACCGTGAAGTCAAAAAGCTCAAACGCAAGCGCATACCTATTGTCAAAGTTCACTGGGAATCTAAACGTGGCCCGGAATTTACTTGGGAACATGAAGATCAGATGAAAGCGAAATATCCACATCTATTCTCACAAGTTCCCTCTAAATAAATTTCGGGACAAAATTTCTTAAAGTATGGGAGACTGTGACATCTATGCTTGTGTAATCATTGTACAAACTCTGAACAATTCAATATTAATAAAACAATGTGTTTTGATCTCAATATTTGTTATTTATGTTTGACATTTTGCACGTTTTGATTTTTGATCGATTTTAAACTTTATATCGCTTTCTGGAAGGTTATACGCAAACTGATGCGTAAACGTAATCGGTTTAACACGAAAAACACTCCAGAACAGCAACATAAGCTTAACATACCTTAAATAACCTTTACATAAATTAGAAATAAATTTTAAAGGGTTTGGTATGGCAAAAACAAGTTTATTCGCTTACATGGACTATTTGCGTCAAACTGCAAAAAGTCTGCCGTTTCGTATGGCAACGTACATTTTGGAATATGATCATAAGCTAAACGTACCATAATAACCTAAACATAGCTTAGAAATAAGCTTTGAGTGGTTCGGTGTGCGAAAATATGCTTATTTAATCATAAAGGGACTAAAAGCGTCAAAAACGGCGTAAGTTTGCATTTACGCGCATATCTTACGTTCTGACCACATCCGGACATCCAAAAATTTTTGTAGACACTAAAATATTTTATTTTAGTGATTGGAATGCAAAAATACCATTCGTCGCGTAATTTGGATCGTTTTCGCGTCCGTTCGAGTTTCGTCGTAATTAACCGAACAACGTGACCGTACGACCAAACGAACCGACATCCATGATATTTCCGAGCATATTTTATGTCTCCTGTACTTTGACCTCATTGTAGAGCCTTGAAATGGAGTTAACGGGGCTTAAACGTGTCAAAAATGCATCAAAAACTGAGTTTTGGACATGTAGGGACCAAAAGTGACATTCTGTCAAAGTTGCTAGGCGGGGCGCGTAAGACTCAGTAAGAGTCTACGCGGGGCGCAACAGATGCCCAGTACAGAAACATTGAATCTGTTCAATTCAGCTGATTTTAATGGTTTTGATCCCTGATTTGCAATACCATATGATAGTTTTTGATATTCCCTTGTATTATAAACTATGGGCAACACTTGTATGGATGGGATTCATCCTTGTTAACCACATAATACACATGTCATGATCTTGTTTCTTCACCACAAGTATAAATACCCACCTTGTTCAAGCATCATTCCTCAAATTTGATCTGAAATTGCTCTAAGTTGAAGCCTTAGCTTCATACCTGAGTGTTTTAAGATCAAATTCTTCATTGCTTGGACCTTTTGTAAGCTTCTTTCATGCTTGTTATTGCTTTTTAAGCATGAAAGTCAAACAGTGTTTGACTTTCTACTTTGACCAGGTTACGGTCAACACAAATTTCGTTTGAACTTTGCAACGTGAGCGTAATCACGATGGTTATAGTCCCTTGTGACTATACCTACTGATTACCACATTGACTAGGCGTAGTGACGAGTCAAAGTTTCGGTCAAAATGCGTATTTACGTGCATTTTGCAACGGAACTACTTTTAGGTATCAAAACACTTTGTTTTAATACCAAATCAGTTTTCTAAGTTAGTTAAACATGTTTTGACATGTTTAACTCGTCACTACTAGTTTAGTGCTTGTTTAGGGTTGTAAGTTAAGCGGTCTCGACAACCGCTTAGACTTTCAAACCCGACCCGTTTGGTCGATCATTAGGATCCGACCAAGCATGTTTAGTGATCATAGTTGCATAGGGAATAACCTACTGAGGTTATACCTTATGATCACATAGGTTGGTTAGTTAGTTGTTAAGTAGATTATATGCCCATAGAAAATGACCAAAATGCCCTTTTGAAGCATAAATTCATATTTTCCATATGTGATCAAGTTTTTGATATATAATCTGATCTAGTAACATATTTAGGTATAATTAGGCATGTATGACCTTAGTTTGACGCAAACGACGCGTTATAGTAGCTTAAACTACCGTAACGGGTCAAAAGCACTTAGGTAGACTTCCAAATCAGAATGTTAGCTCTATTAAATCATTCCATATGAGTTCAAATAGTCATTTGATTTATAGAACATCATTCTATCCTATCTCCCGATTTAGGATCCGATTATTAACGTAGTTACCTATATTAGGTGCCGTTTGATTCAGTGATCCTTGGAGCTTTATTTGGTCTTATTCTCAAGACTAATAGGCAATCCCAAGTGAGTACATAGTCCGCTTTTTTACCGCTTCAATTATTTTGGGGTGATACACATGTGCATACTTGTTACTTTCGTGCTTTTCATTTATGTTATGACATAAGCATGCTAGTTTCACCTAGTACACATATAGTGCATGATTTCAACTATGTTTTGCTATGTATGTTGACTGAGCATGCTAGCACATTGATTTCATAGACACTTTTGTTGCATATGTTTACTCAGCATATGGACACATTGTTTTACATGACATTTCTGCTGCATATGTTTACTCAGCATATGGGCACAACTGATTTCATGAACATTTACTTAGGATACCTAGTACATGGTTTTCATTTAGCATTCTTACATTGGTATGACATTTGGTATGTTTAACGGGACAATAATACATTCATTAACACTGATCATGCCGCTCGGTAGTATGTAATGGTACCATAGGACTTGACAAATCCCGTTTTCGACTTCCTAGGTTTGTTTGGAAGTTGGGAATGACAGAATCCGATATACATAAATTGATAAACATTTAATTCGTTTAAGGGTTTGTCCAAACAGTCGCAAGGCTTGAATGTATGCGATAAACATTACTGCATAAATGTTCGTATCCATAAAGCATTGTTTTCTGCAAAACATAATATTTGATTTAAACTTAGGTTTATTCAAAAACATTGTTATGTACATTTTCCTATGGGGTTGAGTAAATTCTATTTATTCACCATACATGACATTTGATTTCACATTGACATTATATATACGGTTTGAGCAGATACTTTCTACTTGCCAAACATTACATTTAGTTATACATGACACAGTTTACACATGACATTGAACATGGTTTACACATAAACATTTTGACATTGGTTTTAAACAAGACATTTTGCTTGATTATTGATAAGTGACTTATATAACGAGGCTATGGGTTATATGATAAAAGCATGGTGGATACGCCGCTGGTACTTTGTCACGGCCCCCGACCCGGTTTGACCCGTTTCAGGAGCCGCGGGACAGAAATCCCGTGGTATTTATTTAATTGATTTTAACAACGGAAGTTTATCATCAGGATCTTTTTAAAACTGAAATATTTCCCGATTATTTTATTTCACAACTCGGGATAAAACCCGGTAATTTACAATCTTTTGATTTCACGAAGAAATCTTTTATTCTACAAAACATGTTTCTTTATTTTATCCTGAGCCACTTTCTTAAGCCTGTAGTGCTTCAAGGCACTTTTCCTGGATCATAACAGATCACCTGAAACATGTTTGAAAAAGGTTTTGTCAGCGGGAAATACTGAGTGAATCATTCTATTTACATAAAATGATGTATAGTTATTAATTACAGCATAAGAGCGATTACAATGGCTTCTATCTTATTTTTATCTGGCGCTATGTCACAATGGTGACATGTCACAATGGTGACGATGGTCATACCACTATTTAGATCAATGAACCTAAATAGTGATGATTATCCCTAGTAGGTCAATGAACCTAACTAGGAGAAAATTAGTAATGTGCACAATACCCCACTAGCCAGTGATTCAAGATATCCACGACTTAGTCCCTGTAATTATAACTTTTGAAAATAATTTGAGGTATTGTAAAATAGTTTGATAAAAAGAGAATGACTCACATTGCAGATTTAATTTGAGCAGAGCCTAGCCTACTGATTTAGCCTTTTCAACCTAATTTAATAACAGGCACACAATTCTGGGTTAGTAATCAATACAGCATTTACGATAACTCACGAGATCAAACCCTCACAACGAATGACAAAGTGCAATCACTTAAACATCCATCGGATTCACAACGAATGACAGAGTATTCCCTGAGTTCAGGTAGCACTCAAACATCCTGTCGGAATCACGACGAATGACAAAGGATAACCCAAATGTGGGCAGCACTTAAACATCCATTGGATATATTGATCGATCGGACAATGAATCGTAATAGCGATCGAGTTAATACCCTGATTGCGGCATCGATTAGTGATCTGTGTGTGTTAATTGTGGTAAACAGAGCATAACTCAGTGCCTAAAATGAATTTCTTCGTCGAACGAACAACAGAATGCAAGTGCCAGACCCTTCTATTTATACCCAAAATTGGCATCCCCCGCGTGTCGCGGAGGAATCCGCCGTCCCTGTCGCGTGTCGCCTGGAGTGTCAAAGTAGGGTAGGCCTGCTTCGTCACCTATCTAGCCCTGATGAGTCGACAACTTCGTAAAATTCGATTTTGACAGCGTTTTATAAGGATAATCGTTAGTAGGGTTTTACCCCCCCCCCCCCCCCTGAGTTTTAGGGGCCCTGATTATAATTCCAATTATTCTGAAAATTTTAGGGTTTATGCAGAATCACTTGGGTTTCTTAATTAGGGTTTCCTATTGAATAAAATAATATAATAAATAAGACTTTTGATACGGGTTGTTACATACTTCCTATATATAAGTGCTTTTATTATATTACACAGTGTAGCGTTATCTAAACCACTTCGGCAAGACATGAAACATTTTATACAAGGACACGACATTGTTTTACAAATTACATATTTTATACAAATTCATTTATACTTGGTTATTTCATTTAACCATGTATATCTTTTTATATCATCTGATTTTCCTATCGATTTTCATATGATTTTATAAAGAAAAACATTTTACAAGGTTAATGACTACATTTTTGTTAAACACTTCTTTTAACTACAAGTCATGAATCCTGCATAAACAAAACCTATGTATCTCACAGGCATTTTTATGTTGATGTACCTATTTTCACATGTATTTCAGGTGCTTTTGCATGATGATGTTTGTGCCACACTTAGGCGGACTTGGGCCTTAGTGACTTAAAAGACAGTTTAGTTATGTTTTGTTTTCTTAATTTCCAAGACAAAGTAAACTTTAATCCTAATAATACAAAACTTTAAATGCCATGGTCATGAAACAATAATTATGTCGCTCCACTCCCCGACGTTTCCGCCGTGGTTTGTTGTTTTACGCGGTCGGGGTGTGACACCTTTTTGACTCTCTGATCGAGGTTCTCGGCATTGAAAAATCTTCGTAAACTAAATCACACGTGTATATGTTGACATTTAAGAGATATACAGTCAAGAAAATCAAGAGCAATGGTGATATATATGCGCATTAGACACCAAAAAATAAACACTCAAAAAATGGCTACAATTTAAGGAATGTGTTTAGTAACGGCATCAGATTCCTAATTGATGGAGAATGGTCTGGTGGCAAGAAAAGCTGTTTCCAGGAGGTTATCAAGTGTTTTCGCTCGATGATTCCATTCTTGGGTGGTTGGTTTGGCCCTTGTTCCTGTAACTCAAATCCTAGCCCGCTATATCCCATTTTAGTTTTACACCATTGTGAACCTTACGCCTTTTTTACTATCTGATCGAGGTTCTCGGCATTGAAAAATCTTTGTAAACTAAATCATACGTGTATGAAGAAACCCTGGGTAAATGACCGGAATCAGATAAACCAGGGGGTTAGGTTCTGCATAAAAAGGGTTGGTTACTTCTCGTTCGGTTCAAGGGGACAGATCTTCTCTTCTTCTCGATAGCTGCAAAACAGACACCGTCAGACTCACCACGGGGGGAATGGGGGTTCTCTCCATGACCACCCTCCGGCGTGAGAATAAGTATCGGTATATGAAGAAGAAGAAGAAGAAGAAGTATGATTAAAGTGAAAGTAACTTGAAGTTTGTACCAGAATTACTCTTCTATTTATAGCTGGGAGTTTGGGCGGGAATACCTGTTATTGAAATGTTGACGGAAAGTGCTAACTCCGTAAGCGGTTATTCTTCCCTCCGTTAATTCTCTTAATCCGACGTGAGAGCACACGGATCACGATGTAGATCAACGGTTGGGGTATTACCACGTGGAAAATGGCCAAGTAGAGATTTCTCTTCAATTCCATGCCATCACCATGACTTCAAGGGAGCCCCAGATGATGACACGTGGCTAGGCGGTTATAACCGTCTGGTGGTGCACGATTGAGTCTTCTAGAATATTACAGCTGTAATCCAGTGTGACTCCTTATCGTGTGGCATTAGTGAAGTAAATAATATCCAAGTCTGGGTATTATTTAAGCGGGAGCGCTTATTGGGGATTTTTATCCCTGACTATTATGGAGAGAGGCGCAAGGATACGTTATTTCCCTTTTGGCGCGCAGGTGTTGTTTGCTTCTTTTCTTCTGTGCCCTCTTTGTTGGACCAGTGCGCGGCCACGCAAGGTCTAAAGAGGGTTAAAAGATGAGGTTGTGGTATGGTCCCAAGTACTTGAAACAAGGTTTTTGGGACCTTACCCCTTCAAGTCCCCCAGTCTAGTGTTGCTCTTATGCAAATAAGTGGAGCACTAGACTATAAGAGAGAGGTGCTTTTTGCTTTAGAGGTTTTTTGGCGCGAATATGGAGAATATTCCTGGAGAAGATACTCTTGCTCATTATTTTGATTTTTGAAAATCTTGACCTTGGGTCTGCAAAAAGGTTCAGTAATGACTGTTGACGTGTGACAGCTGTCATTGTCAGCTTGTACGTTACTGACCGTGTTTCACACGCGCGTGTGAACTCGCGTTTGTGCTCTCCTCCACTCGCCCCTGACGCTTGGATAACTGTGCCATCCCGAAAAAGGTTTCGTTGCAGTTACCTAGGCTATTTATGGCGGTGAGTATATAAGTGTTTTGAATTTCCTATTTCCAGTACTCATTACTTTCTTGGAAACCCCTTTCTTCTTCTTCGTCTTCTTTACCCCTTCTTGGAGAGAATTTGTAATTTCTTCCTCTTATGTCAACCGGAGATCACCACGAAGATTCTACTGAAGAAATGGCTACTGAACTTCCACCGTTGAAGTGGTCTAGGGCAACCTTTGATGGTTTGATTCGGAATTTCAGGTTTCCTGAAAATTGGGGTGCTCGATATGCTGACGAGGGTCACTCTGCGGCGGATGCTCCGGCCAGGTACATGACCCTGTTTTGGGATTTCTTTTCTGCAGGCAATTTTCGTCTGCCTGTAACGAAATTCTTTCTTGAAATTCTTGAATATTACAAGTTCCATATCTCCCAGATGCACCCTATTGGTATGGTTAGGGTTCGCCATTTTGAGTTTGTGTGTCGGACGATGCATATCGAACCAACGGTTCCTCGATTCCGTGTCTTCCACCAAATGCATTGTTCTCAGGGGTTTTATTCTTTTGTGCAAAGAGCGTCCGCAAAGAAGATCTTGCTGCAACCCCCGAAATCCTTCCATGATTGGAAACATAAATTCTTTTTTATCAAAGTAGGAGTTATCCCGATGAGGATGATATTTAGGGGAAAAGAGGATGTCCCCACTGAGACCATTCAAACTCCTGTTGACGAAAATTGGTACCAGGATCTGAAAGACGTTCCGTCTATTGCCTTGCCAGAGAAAGCCCTTGTTGGTGCCAGCATGAGTCTGAACTGGAAGATGAATCGAGAAGAGAAGCTAGTGTACATGGAAGATGGCAAAAGTAAGATTTGGGTTCTGCCCTGCTTCTTCTCTTTTCTTTCTTTCCTCTTCTTCTTTTTTTTTTTTTTTTTTTTTGAATTTGAATTTGCCTTTGCTTTCCCTTCGTTCAGTTGTTTCTCTATATCTTGTTGCTTTCGAAAGGGAAGGCGGGAAAATGACTACCCTTCCCAAGAAACCTGATGAGGAACTGTGGTATCACCATATTGTGAAGAACTTTGTTCTTCCGTGGGATAATGATCTGTCTACGCAACCTGCTGCTGGTGCTGATAAGTTTTTATCGCAGTGTTTTTTGTTTGCTGTTTTTGCGTGCTTGAATAAGTTAATTTTGCGTTTTATAGTAGGTGAACTGTCTAATTTGGGCATAGGCCCTGAGAAGAAAAGACGGTCGCCCACGACTACTGCGGCACCAAAGAAGAATGATGCTGAGAAAGCTCAACCTTCTAAGGTCAAAAATGTTGGGGGAGAGAAGAAAGGTATGCACCATTCCTCTGACTCCTGGTGTGATTATGTGGTGGTATCTGATTCATTGGAGGGTCTTGCGCCTGCAGTTATAAGAAAACCGAAGCCGGAACCAAAAGATACTGCTGATATCCCCCCATCGAACCCTGATGATCCCATTGATTTGGAATCAAGTCTTGAGCGCTTAGTGAGGAAGAAAATAGGAAAAAGAAAACAGACTGACGCTGAAGCTGAAGGTCAGCCTGCAAAGAAGATTCAGAAGAAGAAAATTACTAGGAGGGGCAACCTGGATGCCTTTATTTCAGAATCTATTCCTGGTAAGTGTTATGTTTTGCTCTCTTCCTTTTACTCCTTGAATAATTATGGTTTATATGTTTGTTTCTACAGAAAAACTGAATTCTCCTGTTCCCACAGAACCATCATCTGTGGTTAATGAAGAACTTCCACCCTCTTCCCCGCGCGCCTCTGTTGCTAACCAGTTAAAGAACACTGAGATTCCTGAGAGTGAGGCAGGGAAGACTACTGGGGCTGAGAATCTTGAGGCTGATAAGCCTGTTGATGTTGTTGTGGATGCTGAAAAAGTTACTAGCCCAGAGATTGTGGATGGTGCTGGTAATCCACAATCTCCTGAACTTGTTGCTCATAATTCGGAGAAAGGGAAGACTGCTGAAGAGATCCCTATTACAACTTCTCCTTCCAAGGCTTCTGGTTCTATGCCTGAGAACATTGAGAAGGTCACTGTTGAAGACCAAGGCTCATTCTCTGATGCTGATAAAAATTCCCCAATCCGCCCGGATGAGACTCTGGGGGATTATTATTATTATAAAAGTTATTCAGAGAAGAATGCTTCCGAGATTCATGTCCCTGTCTGGAATCTGAAGAAAGGTGACACTTTCTCAGATTGGCGCGTGTGTCGAGATTGGTTGCAGGGAACCTTTCCTCCTGGGGAAATTAAATTTCAAGAGGGACGCCTTCACGATCAAACTTATCATGCTTATCTTGAGGAGGTCGCTTCCTATACATCTACCACGCACCGTATAGTGCGTGAGTGGCATAGTATGCATAAGGAGTGGGCTGCGTTTAAGGCGTCCAAGAAGAAAGTTGTTGATGATGAAAACCGTGTTGCCCAGTTGAGGGCTAAACTAGAAGCTGATCAGGCCAAGTTTGAGACTGATCGAAAAACTGAAGAATGGTCCGTTGCGGGCTGGAAGAGAAAGGCGGAAGCCAAAGCTGCCCTTCTTTCCGAAGAGTGCAAGAACTGTAAAAAGATCTGTGAGAAGTCGAGAAGATGGGTCTCCGCAATGTTATCAACAATCTTAAGGCTGAGGTTGAGAAGTTGAAGAAACAAGATGCAGAGATCGAAAAGCTGAAGAAAGAAAAAGCTGACACTGAAGCTACGCGAGATGAAGCACGTTGCCACAAGGAACGAAGTGAACAGCGAGAGGTACATACCTGCGCCACCCTTGCTCTTAAAGATAAAGAGATAGAAGAACTTACTGCTTTCCTATCTGATCAGGAACAACTCAAGAAAGATTTGGAGCTTGCGCGTACTGAGAAGGCTGAAACTTCCCGCTGTCTAGCTAAAACAGAAGAAAAGCTTGAAAATTCTGAAACGGCGCGGGCGACGGCGGAGAGTGAACTTGAGCCTTTGAAAAGTGACATCATATGGCTGAAAGAACGCGGGATCGCCAGTGTAAGTTGCTTTCTGCTTGTAATTCTTGTGAGATGTTTTGCGCTTTTTCCTTATTTGCCTTTCTTTTTTATAGGTTGCTGAATCAGTGTTGAATTCTGAAGAACTAGATAAAACGGTTGCGCGTTTAGTGGTTGCCGCGCGAAATGACGGATATGCTCAAGGATATGCAGAATGCTCGCACCATGTAGTTAATGCTTTGAAGGTTGATTGGGATACTAGTAGATCCGCTACTCATGGTGTTAATACTGGCGCCGCCCTTGCAGCTATGAAAACAGAATTCAATAACTTACAGCTCCCTGTCATGGATCTTATAAACGTTGCATTGCAGTCTGAAGATCATGTAGCACAACTGAAGGAAATCTTCCCAGATGGAGATGAAGATGAAGATTTAGCGTAGGTTTCCTCTTGTGGTTGTATGAATAATTATTTTTGTAGTTTTTTGGGATATGTATCCTTTTGTGTTAATGCGCTGCCGCGCAAGTAACGTTTATTGAAACACTGCCGTGTTTAATAATTTTTAAGGCGTGTTGGTACGCCAGAAGTAGTATGATATGTGTTTTGATCTACAATATTTTGCATGGGTACAATTACTTTGTTCAGGTAAGGCGAATGAAGCTCATGAGTGAACGTATGGTCTTGCTCGATGTGTGTAATCGCTGACCGTTCATGAGACTTGTATTGTGTTTACCATAATGTTTTTACGCTTACCAAAAGGAATTGCATGCACTTTGTAAGAAAAAACACAAGAATAATAGAAACTTTGTTGTTTATTCATGGATAAGGCGCAGAGGCCGTACAAAGTCTATTAAAATAATTACATGGGACTTAACTTACTATAGTCTTTGCTTAGAACTGATAAACTATAGAGTCTGCCAATCTGCAAGGAGACTATAGAGGTGTTACTTAATTCTTCGCCTTTTTAATCGGGCCTTCCTCGCCACGAGTAATTTGTTTTATCTCCTTGCGCATGTTTTGTAACAGGTGAGTGAGCTCACCGCTTTTAAGCGCCTTCTCGATCTCAGTGCGCAAGGAGATACAGTTATTGGTGGCATGACCGTTGTCTTTGTGATAATCACAGTACTAACTCGGGTCCTGGCCGCGTTTGTTCTTCATGGGTGGAGGAGCCTTGAACTGGTAATCCTCCGTGCTCAGTACTTCTGCGGGAGTTTTGGTCAGAGGGGTCCATTGTCTCTCTCTGTTTTCTTGTTTAGCTTCTCTCTGTGCAGCAAGCTTATTAATGGTAGCTCGTGCATCTTCTGATGAATAATTTCCTAAACTCGAATCGCGCCAGCCTTTCTTAATTTTTTTCCCGCTGCTCGGGCCTAAATCTGTTGGGCGGCTGTGTGGTGGTGGCGGCCTGTTGGTGCTGAGATTTTTCTCAGTTTGGGCATAAACCTTTGCCGCCACCATTAATTTTTCCCAGCTTTTTGGGAGTCCCTCCGTTCCGTATAAAAGTTTTATCATGTCGTCGCATCTGACGGCATACTTAAATTGGGCTCAGATCAGGTGCTCGTGAACGTCTCCTATTTCGAGCACTTCTTTGTTGTAACGGGTAATGAAGTCTTCTAAACTTTCATCATCACGGCGCCAGATGTTCATTCCATCCGCTGTATCGCGGATGGACCGCCTTTGCTGGCTGAAGTGTACCAAAAACTTCTAGCGCAAGTCTACCCATGACGTGATTTTTCCCACCGGCAGGTTGTCAAACCAGAGCCTTGCGGCGCCTGTAAGGGTTTGAAAAAAGATGTGACACCACATCGGTAGAGTCCAGCCTCCCACCAATCCTGCGCTTGTGAAGACCCGAAGATGGTCATCTGGGTCCGTCATACCGTTAAACTTACCTACGTTGGATGGGAGCTTCGCTTTTTCTAATGGAGCCAGAGCAATTTCGCTGATGAATTTTGAATTCTCTGCCGCTTCTGCAGGGCGATAGATCAGATCATAATAGTGTTCAACTTCAGGATTGTAAATCGCACGGGGTTTACATTTGTTGTAGTTTGGTTGTAACCGACTAAACACACATGCACTGTCTCCTTCACGGTAAGTTAGATCGTATTCATTGGTGTGGGTGTTCCATTGTGAACCCAACCTGGTGTGGACTGACTGTCGTCGATGAGAATGAGACTCATCTCGATACTCTCTTCTACGATTTTCGGACTGAGTATACTCATATCTCGTTGGAGATCTAGAGTAGACTTCAGTGTCTTCAAATTGAACTCGTGATGGTCCATCATGCTGAGAAACGTGTGGGACTGATGGTGCTCGATTACGGGACACAGGCCTTCGTGATTGGGTTTGGGGAGCAGTTTATGCACAGAGTTGTGCATACACAGCATTCAATACCCCCTGAGATCTGACATACCAGGAGATTGGGGTCTCTCCTGGGGGTAGAATTGAGCTTACAGGGATCTCAGGCTGTACCCCTGGGGTGACAGGTTCGTTTGGATGATTATTAGTGAACTGTACTTCATTGTCATCCGAAGCTTCTTCTACAATACCCTCAACCTGGGTATTGTTAACGAAATTTGGCCGAGGGCCGTTTTGACGGTGAGTCGAAGTTTCTTCCATTTACAAATGGAAACAACAAAGTGAATCGAAACGAGAAAAAAAAGGATGAAACAGAGAAATCGGTGGGCGCCAATGAAAAAACACTGGTTAAATGACCGGAATCAGATAAACCAGGGGGTTAGGTTCTGCATAAAAAGGGTTGGTTCCTTCTCGTTCGGTTTAAGGGGACAGATCTTCTCTTCTTCTTGATAGCTGCAAAACAGACACCGTCAGACTCGCCACGGGGAGAATGGGGGTTCTCTCCGTGACCACCCTCCGGCGTGAGAATAAGTATCGGTATATGAAGAAGAAGAAGAAGAAGAAGTATGAGTAAAGTGAAAGTAACTTGAAGTTTGTACCTGAATTACTCTTCTATTTATAGCCGGGAGTTTGCGCGGGAAAACCTGTTATTGAAATGTTGACAGAAAGTGCTAACTCCGTAAGCGGTTATTCTTCCCTCCGTTAATTCTCTTAATCCGACGTGAGAGCACACGGATCGCGATTTAGATCAATGGCTGGGGTATTGCCATGTGGAAAGTGGCCAAGTGGAGATTTATCTTCAATTCCATGCCATCACCGTGACTTCAAGGGAGCCCCAGATGATGACACGTGGCTAGGCGGTTATAACCGTCTGGTGGTGCACGGTTGAGTCTTCTAGAAGATTACAGTTGTAATCCAGTGTGACTCCTTATCGTGTGACATTAGTGAAGTAAATAATATCCAAGTCTGGGTATTAGTTAAGCGGGAGCGCTTATTGGGATTTTTATCCCTGTCTATTATGGAGAGAGGCGCAAGGATACGATATTTCCCTTTTGGCGCGCAGGTGTTGTTTGATGCTTTTCTTATGTGCCCTCTTTGTTGGACCAGTGCGCGGCCGCGCAAGGTCTAAAGAGGGTTAAAAGATGAGGTTGTGGTATGGTCCCAAGTACTTGAAACGAGGTTTTTGGGACCTTACCCCTTCAGTGTATATGTTGACATTTAAGAGATATGCAGTAAAGAAAATCAAGAGCAATGGTGATATATATGCGGATTAGACACTAAAAAATAAACACTTAAAAAATGGCTACAATTTAAGGAATGTGTTTAGTGATGGCATCAGATTCCTAATTGATGGATAAAGGTCTGGTGGCAAGAAAAGCTGCTTCTAGGAGGTTGTCAAGTGTTTTTGCTCGACGATTCCATTCTTGGGTGGTTGGTTTGGCCCTTGTAACTGTACCTCGAATCCTAGCACCGTATATCCCATTTTACCTTACGCCTTTTTTACTCTCTAATCGAGGTTCTCGGCATTGAAAAAACTTTGTAAACTAAATCACACATGTGTATGTTGACATTTAAGAGATATACAATCGAGAAAATCAAGAGTTATGGTGATATATATATATATATATATATATATATATATATATATATATATATATATGCGGATTAGACACCAAAAAATAAACACACAAAAAATGGCTACAATTTAAGGAATGTGTTTAGTGAGAACATCAGATCCGTAATTGATGAAGAATGGTCTGGTGGCAAGAAAAGCAACTTCCAAGAGGTTGTCAAGTGTTTTCGCTCGTTGATTAAATTCTTGGGTGGTTGGTTTGGCCCTTGTTCCTGTAACTCGAATCCTAGCACGGTATATCCCATTTTAGTTTTACACCATTGTGAACCTTACGCCTTTTTTACTCTCTGATCGAGGTTCTCAGCATTGAAAAATCTTCGTAAACAAAATTACACGTGTATATGTTAACATTTAAGAGATATGCAGTCAAGAAAATCAAGAGCAATGGTGATACATATGCGGATTAGACACCAAAAAATAAACACTCAAAAAATGGCTACAATTTAAGGAATGTGTTTAGTGACGGCTTAAGATTCCTAATTGATGGAGAAAGGACTGGTGGCAAGAAAAGCTGCTTCCAGGAGGTTGTCAAGTGTTTTCGCTCGACGATTCCATTCTTGGGGGGTTGGTTTGGCCCTTGTTCCTGTAACTCGAATCCTAGCCCGGTATGTCCCATTTTAGTTTTACAACATTGTGAACCTTACGCCTTTTTTACTCTCTGATCAAGGTTCTCGGCATTGAAAAATCTTCTTAAACTAAATCACACGTGTATATGTTAACATTTAAGAGATATGCAGTCAAGAAAATCAAGAGCAATGGTGATACATATGCGGATTAGACACCAAAAAATAAACACTCAAAAAATGGCTACAATATAAGGAATGTGTTTAGTGACGGCATCAGATTCCTAATTGATGCAGAAAGGTCTGGTGGCAAGAAAAGCTGCTTCCAGGAGGTTGTCAACTGTTTTCGCTCGACGATTCCATTCTTGGGTGGTTGGTTTGGCCCTTGTTCCTGTAACTCGAATCCTAGCCCGGTATGTCCCATTTTAGTTTTACAACATTGTGAACCTTACGCCTTTTTTACTCTCTGGTCAAGGTTCTCGGCATTGAAAAATTTTCTTAAACTAAATCACACGTGTATATGTTGACATTTAAGAGATATACAGTCAAGAAAATCAAGAGCAATGGTAATATATATGCGGATTAGACACTAAAAAATAAACACTGAAAAAATGGCTACAATTTAAGGAATGTGTTTAGTGACGGCATCAGATTCCTAATTGATGGAGAAAGGTCTGGTGGCAAGAAAAGCTGCTTCAAGGAGGTTGTCAAGTGTTTTCGCTCGACGATTCCATTCTTGGGTGGTTGGTTTGGCCCTTGTTCCTGTAACTCGAATCCTAGCCCGGTATGTCCCATTTTAGTTTTACAACATTGTGAACCTCACGCCTTTTTTACTCTCTGGTCAAGGTTCTCGGCATTGAAAAATCTTCTTAAACTAAATCACACGTGTATATGTTGACATTTAAGAGATATACAGTCAAGAAAATCAAGAGCAATGGTGATATATATGCGGATTAGACACTAAAAAATAAACACTCAAAAAATGGCTACAATTTAAGGAATGTGTTTAGTGACGGCATCAGATTCCTAATTGATGGAGAAAGGTCTAGTGGCAAGAAAAGTTGCTTCAAGGAGGTTGTCAAGTGTTTTCGCTCGACGATTCCATTCTTGGGTTGTTGGTTTGGCCCTTGTTCCTGTAACTCGAATCCTAGCCCGGTATATCTCATTTTAGTTTTACAAAATTGGGAACCTTACGCCTTTTTTACTCTCTGGTCGAGGTTCTCGGCATTGAAAAATCTTTGTAAACTAAATCACATGTGTATATGTTGACATTTAAGAGATATTTGGTCAAGAAAATCAAGAGCATTGGTGATAAATATGCGGATTAGACACCTAAAAATAAACACTCAAAAAATGGCTACAATTTAAGGAATGTGTTTAGTGACGACATCAGATTCCAAATTGATGGAGAAAGGTCTGGTGGCAAGAAAAGTTGGTTCCAGAAGGTTCTCAAGTGTTTTTGCTCGATGATTCCATTCTTGAGTGGTTGGTTTGGCCCTTTTTCCTGTAACTCGAATCCTAGCCCGGTATATCACATTTTAGTTTTACACCATTGTGAACCTTACGCCTTTTTACTCTCTGATCGAGGTTCTCGGCATTGAAAAATATTCGTAAACTAAATCACACTTGTATATGTTGATATTTAAGAGATATGTAGTCCAGAAAATCAAGAGCAATGGAGATATATATGCGGGTTAGACACCAAAAAATAAACACTCAAAAAATGGCTACAATTTAAGGATTGTGTTTAGTGCGGCTTCAGATTCCTAATTGATCGAGAAAGGTCTGCTGGCAAGAAAAGCTGCTTTTCCAGGAGGTTGTCAAGTGCTTTCACTCGACGATTCCTTTCTTGGGTGGTTGGTTTGGCCTTTGTTTCTGTAACTCGAATCCTAGCACGGTATATCCCATTTTAGTTTTACACCATTGTGAACTAAAATGAACCATTTATTATACGGGTTAAATAAATTTGTGTTATCTATTAACACATTGAGTCGTCAATACATGTCTTTAAAAATGAACTTTGATGTGACATTTATAAATCCTGTTAAATTAATTTTAAAACATATTTGTTTTTTTCTCAACCGTATATTAACTTTTTCTATTTATTGATGAATGTTAATTAAACTATATGTCTTTAAACATATAGTGTGCTTATTGAATGAAAAAAATTACACAAATAACATTTTATCTAATGCCGCCATTTTTGAAATATGTTATATTTGAAATTGTTTTGTGCATTAACCTTATGTTTGTACATGTTAGAATGCACAAGCATAGCCTATTTTTGTTTTCTTTTTCTTAGTTTATGCGTGAATATTAGGTATATGCTTTTCTTATTTGCGCTTTATGTTTAAAAATACATTTTAGTTTTATAAATAGTGTATTAAATTTAAACTAAATAATAATTATAACTAAATAATAATTATCTATAAATTTAAACTAAATAATAATTATCTATAATTGAGTAGGAGAGATTTTTAGTATTTAATATACAAAAATATATTTATTCAACTTTTTTATTATTTTGTATATATAATTACATTTATTCAACACGTACAATACACACGGTTTTTAAAATATAACTTTTTTAATTTTTTAATTATATAAAATGATATTTATTCAAACCATATAATAAACGAGGTTTTTAAAAATATATTTTTTTATTATTTAGTAAAAAAAATTACATTTAGTTAACCCGTGTAATACACGGGGTTCTAACCTAGTTTAATATATTTTTAAAACAAATACATCTCTTTCCAACTTATCTTATATTAAATAAATAAATAATAAACTAATATTAAATGTTATCCTAATTTATTAAAAATATAACTTTTTTATTATTAGGTATACAAAATTATATTTATTCAACTCGTGTAAAACGCAGGGTTTTTAAAAATTTAACTTTTTAATATTATTTACTATACAAAGTTACATTTACATAACCCATGTAATACACGGAGTTTTTAAAGATATAACTTTTTATCATTTGCTATGTAAAATTAGATTTATTCAACACGTGTAATACGCAGGGTTTTTAAGGATATAATTTTTTTTATTATTTGGTAGATTTTTCAACCCGACTATACACAGGTTTTTTATAGATACGATGTTTTTAGTATTTAATATACAAAATTACATTTATTTAATCTGTGTAATACAAATGGTTTTTATAGATATAACTCTTTTTTAGATCTATTCAACACGTGTAATATACGGGGTTTTTAAGGATGTAATTTTTTTTTATCATTTGGTAGATTTATTCAACCCGATTATACACGGGTTTTTTAATGATACGACGTTTTTAGTATTTAGTATACAAAATTACATTTATTTAATCTGTGTAATACACATTGTTTTTAAAGATATAATTTTTTATTATTTGATATTTAAAATTAAATTTATTTAACCCGTACAATATACGAGTTTCATAAAGATATAACTTTTATTATTTAATATATAAAATTACATTTATTCAACTCGTGTAATACACAGGGTTCTAACCTAGTTCTATATATAACATGGCAAAAACTTGGTTTTAAAAAGCGCTTAGGTGCAGTCGTCTCCGAAAATGTCAAAAAAACTTGGGTTTTTTTTTAATTTTATAAATGGATAAGATGATTTTAAAGGTGGATAAATAACTTGTTTTATTTATAAAATATTTTAAATTAATAATTTAAATATGAGGATAATATTTTTTTTTTAAACTAGAAAGATTGATTTAGAAGGATTGATATTTAAACCTAAAGAATATTTAAAATTAAAAAAAAATGTATCTATAATTATGGCTTCTCAGTTAGAAATATATAAATAATATTTAAACCTAAAGGATATTAGCTAAATTATAGAAAAAAGGGCGGGAAAACAATTCTGAGGATGCATAGTAATACGGCATATGTCCCATATAGATTTACTTTATTATATAGTATAGACAGATTTATATACCAGCAATCAGGGTCGGACCTAGAGTACAAGTAAACCAGGCTTTAGTCTAGGGCCTTCAAAAAATTAGGACCCTTACTTAAAAGAAAATTAGTATGTTAACTATTAAGTGGAAATTTATTGTTTTAGATTTGTTTGGTTCCTTATACAAGCAAACAAGTGTCTATTATAGTCGCATTAGATTTTTGCTTGGTTCCAAACGCAGATAAATGAGTATGTTTTATAACAATTAAAAACGGAAAAAAAGTCCCTCAGAATTGCATTTCGTCTTGAGCCTTCAAAAAGGTTAGACTGGTCCTACCAGCAAGATCAAACTAGAAATTCTATAGTTCTAGTTTAATCATTCATATAGAGACTTCTCTTAGAATTCACGTACCCTATTCAAACTCGAAAAATATCAAATATAAAATTTGCCACCTTTTCCGTTTTTAATAAAAATATATAGATATAGTTACAGAAGAAGGTAGAGTCTATCAAGTTTCAATAGAGAAAGCACGAAACTTCTCATATCTTCTTCCTTTCTCTTTTCTCATCTTTATTTATTCCACCAACAATTAGTTAAAAGGCATCCTAACCTTCTTTATATTCACCACCACCATTCACCACCATAAACACACACATACAACAATGGGAATGAGTCGTTTAATCCTCAACAACCTCACTTACTCTCAAAGATTACCTCTCCAAACACAAGCATGCACCTCTCAACTCCTCCACCGTTTCTCCACCACCACCAACCACCAGGAAAAACCAGAAACCAAAGAGGTTTCTGTCTCCGATTCCGCCAAGAAACCGCGGTCCGTTTCCCCTCGCAGGCGCCGCCGAAGGTCACTTTGGTCGTCTGAAAACAATAATCACAACCTACCTCCTTCTCTCTCCGGTTAATTAACTCTTAATCACCATCAATATGTCTCTATTGATATATTTGTTGTAGTCATTTAGATGAAACTTTTAGTGCTAAAATATAAAAAAAAACATGCTAGAAGAATACGTCAAGTCAAATTCAAGAGTAAATTTTGAATCCAAAATAAAAAAGTTTAATGGCTTGAGTACTTGACCGTCAGTGGCGGAACCAGGAATATTTTTATGGGGGTGCGGAACATTTTTAAAAATTTTAGGCCCCAAGGTATATAAGTAAAAAAAATTGGTTTGTATCGGGTTGGTTCAAGTCGGGTCGGGTCATGTAAAACAAAAGAACATCAAACTAAATTTATATAATCATCAAAACATGTCAAACCTTTTTATAAACATAACTAAAACGTCGCCCTACGAGTTTTCATTTTTTGAAATCTATCCAAAACATCATCTAAACCTACTTTCTTAAGCAACTTTTTCTCTATATAACGTATACAACTATCACTTAAGTTCTCATCGCCAAATCAACGAATTCGGGAGAGAATATGTAAGGGTTTTGGGTTTGTTTATTTTATTTTAGTTTGAAATATTGTTGATTGTTGGGTTTGTTTATTGGGCTAAAACTTAGGAGTGGGCTAGTTAAAGGTATTGGGTATTTGGGTTTAGTTATTTAGGTATTAAAAATTATATAATTTAGGTAGTGTTTTTAAAAAAAAATAAGAGTTTACTAAAAAAAATTAAATATAAATTGATAACACTTTTTACCTAAGGGGTGCGGACGGAAAATTCCAAGGGGTGCGGACGAAAAATTTCAAGGGGTGCGGACGGGATTTTCGACGGAAATTAAGTCCCGGGGGTGCGCCCGCCCACCTTGAGCTAACATTAAGTCCGCCCCTGTTGACCGCTCATTTTATAACGTTTTGAGCCCAACTTTTAAACATTTGTACTTTTGATTTTGGACTCAAGTGATTAAAATCACTAAAACATATGGACTCAAAACATTGTAAAATGAGCGGTTAGAGACTCAAAGCGTTAAACTTTTTGATTTTAGACTCAAATGATTAAGATCACTAAAACACATGTACTCCAAAAGTAATTTACTGCAAATTCAAATTGTCGTTACAAAATTACTTATATATTAGTTTACAACTTTTTACGACTTTTGTTTGTGAGTAAAATTTACGATTCAATTTTTCTACACTTTTGGTTCTTATACGTTTCTTCTTTTACAACTTTTACACAAACTATTTTTCATTGTAATCTCAACGCTTTTGCACTTTTAACTTCAGTCTCTTATGTTTTTAACCTTCTACAATTTTGTTGTTTTACGTTTTGGTCTAAAATTTTCGAGTTAACATGCTGCAATGAGCGTGTGTGGTTCAACGTTTTTACGTTTTTTTACGGTTTAATGACCCCGGCGCATGCGCGAGTTCTATTAGTTATTATTTTCTATGTTTTACGTATATGCTACAACGTGTGTGCGCTCTGCTTTTTGTTCGTTTAATGGTCCCGCTTTTAACTTCAGTCTCTTAAAATGTTTCTATATACGTGCATAACAAAAGTACAATTCGCCAATATCCATGCAATTTTCAGGTCCACAGGGTCACATAATAAAAAGATAAAAACAAATTCGTTATAAAAATACGTCGTATTATTATTAGAAAATGCATAGTAAAAATACAATTTGTAAATATCCTTATAATTGTTCTCAAACTTATTTTCCAGTTTTTGAAACTACCTATTATATATTCTAGAGAAACATTTTAAAGCAACCACAAACTCATTGAACTAGTGAGTTCATAATAGGGTTATATTTGATATCTTTTTGTAAATTATAAATTTATAAATTCTAAATTAAATTTTTAATGTCACGGTCAAAGAAGAATTTCATGGGTGTTAGGTGACACCCTACCTATATGCTTGGTAGCAATGGGGCCGGGGACGCCCGACCTCGAACTTTTCGCTCAGTAGTGTCCCGTATGTAGTTTTTGTATAGAATTTTTTAGGTATATACGTTTCGATCCCAGGTTTTATAATTTTTTTAGGTATATACGTTTTTGACCCCGGTCAGAAATCTCAAGCTTCGCCACTGCTTGGCATCCCCGTTGTAATTATTCTGATATAAAGATTTCTTGACACTAGGATTAGGGAATGCGATCGTGGAAGCGGCTACAAACATGAACAGATTACTCGAAAACTTATCACCATCGCGTCTAATAAGGCGATTCAAAGAGAAAGACGAAAGCTACATCATCAAGTTTCAGATGCCCGGGTTGTCAAAAGATGATGTGAAGATCACAGTTGAAGATGGGATATTGTTCATTCGAGGCGAGCATAAGGACGAGGAAGAAGCTTCTGATGACGATGAATTTTGGTCGGCCGCCACCTATGGGTACTATAGCACTAGTCTCATGCTGCCGGAAGATGCGAAAGTGGAGGAGATTAAGGCGGAGATGAAGGATGGAGTGTTGCATGTTCTTATACCAAAAGATGAAACCAAGAAGAAGCAAGTTAAGGAGGTTCATGTTGGCTAGTTTTTATAAAAAAATTATAAAAATGTGCGATGTATCATGTGTGGATGTTATCAAATTGTAAGTTTAATAAAATGTTGTGACTTGAAAGTGAGAAATGTGAAAAAGAGAGTAAGTTAAGTGACGCAAGTTATATTTTTGTGTATTTCAAGTATATAAACCATCCTAAATTGGTTAATTAGGGGTAGGGGTGGTTATCACTCACCACCCATTTATCACTCACAACATCCAATCAATTTTCATCATGTCATTAACAATTATTCTATCACTCCCAATCTTTTTTAATGGAAATGCCTATCACTCACAACACCTAACAATAAACCCTCACACCCCCTCACATGGTTCCATTTATCACGCGTTCCTTTTATCACGCGTGAAGTTTGTAGGCTGGCGGTGGTTTGTTTCCATTTATCACGCGTGAAACTCAAATATCACGGGGATATTTGAGCCCACCCGGAGTCCCCTTATTATGGTTGTCTTTCTAATAGTAATTGTAACATCCGATAAAAGAGTTGTATGGTTTTTATATCAAATGAAAAGGAAATTACAATTCACATTTAGAGTTAATTGCCCGGATGGTTCATGTGGTTTTACGTTTTTTCACGTTTAGTCCCCATCATTTGAAAATAGCAGGTATGCTCCCTATGGTTTGTTATTTTGGTACTCGGATAGTCCCTTGAGTAGATGTCAGTTAGTTTTGAAATAACAGGTATGTTCCTTATGGTTTGTCATTTTGTTACTCGGATAGTCCCCTGAGTAAATGTCAGGGGACTATCCGAGTAACAAAATGACAAACCATAGGGAGCATACCTGCTATTTCCGAAAGGTAGGGACTAAACATGAAAAGACATGAAACCACAGGGACCATCCGGGCAATTAACTCTCACATTTATATATTCTCTCTTTAGGGAAGATTAAGTTTGTTTTTTTATAGAAACGCTTTTGTAGTTTTGTTGATCAAATAGTTTTAAGTGTTAAATGTCATTTTAGTCCCTGTGGTTTGGGTCATTTTGCCAGTTTAGTGCAGAGGTTTTATTTTTCGCATGTGGGTCCAAAAAAGTTTCACCGTTGCCATTTTAGTCCTCTGGGTTAACTTCATCCACTATTTCTGTTAACGAGAAGGGCAATTCGGTCATTCATTTTATATGGCCGAATTGTCCTTCTAGTTAACAGAATCTATAATAAGAGATTATGAGCTGATGTAAATCTGCTTACTTGTCAACTTCTAAGCTATGCCACATGGACTTGCTGATGTCATAATTCCCTTTACAATATTTAGATATTACAATATTTAGATATGTAATCAAAATTCAACCACTGATGATTCAAAAAGTTGATTATGGCTCCAAATTCAAAATTCAAAATTATGGCTCCAGATATATAACCTATAATCTTCTTCAATCAATTACCCTCTCTGATCAATTTCTCTCTCGACTCTCTCTCTAAAATTTACAGTCTTTTGAAAGACAAATCATTCGGTTCAAAGTGTTTTAAACGCAATACTCTTTCTTCTTTGGCAAGAATCTGGAATTATCTCAATTTCTTCTTCATATCGAAATCTTCTGTCTTAATTCTCTCTGCCGTCCTTCAGCCTTTCGAAATCTTCATCACAAAGGTACAATTCCATCACTTTGGTAACATTCAATCTTGGTTTTCTGGCCTTTTCTTTCGATTTCTAAGTTTTTATAAAGGTAAAGTTAGAATTGATGACAACCAGTGAGAGTGTTTTGGTGGAAAACTTGGAGGGGGTCGGTGACGTTGTCGAGGTTGTCAGGAAATGCAAAGTGATAGCATTTCCTGACAACCCTCGACAATGTCACCGACCTCCTAATCTGAGTGTGACCCTCTGAAAATATAAATGTTTTGCAACTTCACCATGAATAGAGAAGAAAGAGAGAGTTGGGTTTCTAGCTCCAGTTGTGTTACAGCCGGATCAACGGCAAATTCAGCAGCAGTAGTTGTTGATGTATGAATATGAAGATTGAATTTGTGAGGTTCAGTTAATAATCGACTGAATGAAATTATATTATTTATTGTATTCACCATTGTTAAATCAAAATGATTGAATTTGTGAGGTTCAGCAGCAGCAGTTGTCGATTCAGCAGCAGCAGCAGTAGTTGTTGATGTAGGTGAGTTTTGCAAAGGTTTGCGGCTTGAAATAAAATTATTTATTGTATTCACAATTGTTAAACCGATTGTGCTTTATGTTTATCATTTGAACTTGTGATAATTTGTGCCTAATAATCGACTGATTGAACGGATTTTGATTTTTAATTAAGTTTATTAATGTAAACCAAAAGTTTTAATTAAGGTATGTGCTCTCACATATTTTTTGTTCAAATTAATTTCATGGGATGATAACATCTTCATTTTTATTATTTAGTTTAGGGATTGAATTTTCTGTAGAGATGGATGAAAGAAGTGGGCACCTGTTTCATCGGACGAGTTTTGGTGTAATCGAATCGAATGGAATGGAATGTTGGATCCTTATGTTAATCTCAATGGAACTGTTAGCAGCGAAGAATGTTATTGGTGCTCATCTGAATGGAATGTTGGATCGTTATGCAATCATCACTTGTGGTTCAGAAAAGCGGTTTTGGTAATAGATAGTATAAATTAAGTTTGTTGTGAAACATGTATTTGGAAAAGGTCTGTTTTAGGTTTTGAAACCTCTGTTTGTTGTTAACAGATGTTAGAATATAAAACAGATGTTTCAAACGACTAGTGGGTTAAACAGTGTTTTGTGTAGAAAATAGTGGTTCAAACCACTGTTGGGTTAAAACGGTGGTTGAAACCACTGTTGGGGTTAAAACGGTGTTTGAAACCACTGTTTTGTTCAAACCAATGCTTGAAACTACTGTTCCGTTAAAACGAAGGTTTGAAACCATTGTTGGGTTAAAACAGTGGTTGAAACCACTGTTTGGATGTGTGTTGAAAGTGTTTGGATGTGTTGAAAGTGTGGAAGCGAAGGGTAATAAAGTGGTTTTGTGATTTGGTGGTTTCGTATCAATGTAGTTCTTTCCATTTACGTTTTTTTCTATTTGTATGTAGTGAAATTGGCTGAATTTATGAAATGTTTTTAGAGCTTTTTTGGAAGAACCGAGACGAGAGCTTTTTTGAACTAAAGTATATGGATACATCAACACATCTCCTGGAAAGTATAAAGACAGAATGAAATCATACCGGTGGATGGTTAAAAGGAGAAAAATTGCGGATCTCACCTTAGATAGCTGGAACAATTTTGTAAAAGTTGGATTTTGTATAGGCTTCTCTGTAGTTTGTTTGTTGTTTTTGTTCTATTTGGGGTGTATTTGCTCTTATGTTATGGCTAATATAGCAGTTATCAGATAGAAGCATTAGCTTAGGCAATTAAGGATAACACTATAGTGTTCTTGGAGACGGGCTCAGGCAAGACGTTGATCGCGATTATGCTTTTACGTCACTATGGTTATCTGCTGAAAAAACCCTTCCCGTGTATTGTTGTGTTCTCGGTAGTTGGTACCCACTGTTGTATTGGTCAAACAGGTATGTCGGTTGATTTAGTTGTTTCTTGAACATGTTTTCAACATGTGGTTAAAGCATACTAATGGAAGCTTTCTCTGTCTTATTAGCAAGCGGAGTATGTGGGAAAGCACCTTGATTTGAAAGTGGAGTATTGGGGTGAAAAAGGTGTTGATTTTTGGAATGCTGCTGATTGGAAGAAACAACGAGATCAGAATCAGGTATGACAAGTCAACATTTGACTTTTTTGTTGACCGCATACAATCTCATCAGAATTTTGAGTAATGATCAAATACGTAAAGTACCCCTGAGGCGGACAATTGCAGTCTTGAGTAATAAACTTTTATTGTGTTACTCTTTACCTTTGTTGTATCATGTAGTTTTTATTTTTTCAATTTAAACTGAATACACATATATGTTATACATCATTTTTACAGCTATTGGTCATGACCCCTGACATTTTAAGGAATGCATTCAGACATAGATTCTTAACATTGGATATTATCAAGGTGTTAATGTTTGATGAATTCCACAACGCAAAGAAAAATCATGCGTATGCTATCATCATGAAGGTATATTAATGATTGTAATTTTTAACGTTATTAATTGTTTTTAGTTGAGTTTAAAAATTGAAATAATATTTGTTCAAACCACTGCTTGAAATTGCTGTTCGGTTAAAACGGAGGTTTGAAACAATTGTTGGGTTAAAACAATGGTTGAAACTACTGTTTGGATGTGTGTTGAAAGTGTTTGGGTGTGTTGTAAGTGTGGAAGTGAAGGGTAATAAAGTGGTTTTGTGATTTGGTGGTTTCATATCAATGTAGTTCTTTTCATTTACGTTTTTTTCTATTTGTATGTAGTGAAATTGGCTGAATTTATGAAATGTTTTTAGAGCTTTGTTTGAAGTTTGAAGAACCGAGACGAGATGGTTTTTGAACTAAAGTATATGGATACATCAACACATCTCCTGGCAAGTATAAAGGTAGAATGAAATCATACTGGTGGATGGTTAAAAGGAGAATGAATCCGTGTCGTCAAGCGGACAAGCCGGAGGTGATACGCGCTTGAAAAGTATGCTTTAAAGGTACGTAACTACGGTTCCGTTACATTATGCTTGATTTCATATTTTCGTTAGTAGACTTTAAATTAGCAAAATACATGAAATTGGCATCTAGTGGAAGTGACGAAGGTCACTAGGTAAATAAACGGGTCAAAAGGTGAAATTATCACCCTTTGACAATATCGACTAATGGTTTGTCGAGTTATATGTTTATAGGAATAAATATCAAATGGATACGCACATCGCTATTGCTTAGCGGCTACTAAGTCAAGGTATTGAAACGGGTCAATATATTGATCCGAGCCAGGTATGTATAATGATTCAATTCATCATGTAAAGCTTGAGGTTTTCTAAGAGTTAAACAAGGTCAAATTGGATATTTGGTTATCTTAAAGATAAAACGAATAATTCAAGTTATAATTGTAGTGTTTTAGAAACATAATGGCTTCTAAACAAGGTTATAGTTAAGAGATCGAATTTTTGGGTCAAACAAGTATCTGAAGTCCTTTGTCGTAAAAGAAGGACCAAAATTGACCAAAATGCCCTTGTAGGTTAAATTGAACAAACAACCCTTAAAGGTTGTTTGGAAACGAGTTTCATGATTAAATAAATACTTAGAATAAGTGTAGAAGTTGAAAGATGTAATACGTTAGTCAAATAGCTCTATTGGAGTCTTGCCGTAAAATAACAATCTGAAGGGTAAAACTCGGAACATATAGATATACACATTGAAATCCAACACACAAAGAGTTGTAGTTGAAGATTACTCGATAAGAAATGTAGGAATAAGATGCTAGAAATGAATGAACGCGATTTCAAGATTTAAAGTGCTTAAATACCCTTAACGGGTCAAAATAAGCATACGAGCGAAAATGGGTTTAAATTGTGTAATAAACCTATGATTAGAACCTAATATAGTAGGTAACATTAATTTGAAGAAGTGTATGAGATATAGGAATCAAATAAATACGTTTGTTTGATTAAATGCATAAACGGGTTAGAATTTGGTAAAAAGGTAACGAGTCGAAGGCTTAGAAGTCTCAAAATTTCTTATGTTGGATGTAGGATTTTAACTCCATAAGATGGAGGATTAAATTACGGACGCGTAGGAAAAAGAATCGGGTAAAACGGATCAATAACGAAGAAGTTATGGCCGTTTCCGTGAAATCAGATCGTGCTGGGTATGTACAGCATCAGCTGAAACAACAGGCTGTGAAAAACAGGGCTAGGCGTGACACCTAGGCCCTTGGCGTCACGTCTAGCCCCCTAACTCCGAAAATTGTTAATTTTTGTCATTTTTAACCCCTGTACTTGTTTGAACTTAATATTTGACTATCAAAACTAACTTTTAAGTTGGTTTTGATCATAGGTGAATGCCAAGAGTGCACGGATGAAGATCAAGCGACGAGCAAGAACCGAACACGATCACGAAATAAGCTTCCGCACTATGTATCGTTATTATGTTAAACGAGGAACGTACACATGATATGTTGTATACTTTTTTTTAAATTGTAAAAAGTTTTAATAAACCCGTAATTTCCAATGCATATGTAATCTTAATTACATGACTGTTTTTCGTAAATGATACGTTAAACCTTAATTTATAAGAACGGGTGTTACAAGGTTGTATCAGAGCCTTGGTTTAAGAGATTCAAGTATGGTGGGAAAACTATGCTTGGACTTAAACCTTATGCTCTTAATAAAGATTGGTGTTCGGTTCGAGGCTTGATCGCAAATCCGGTAAGTACATGTATGTTAATAGTTTAACATGCTAAAGTGTTGTAAACAACACATAGGGCTATCGTGTGATACACGTTAGCCCAATTAAAATGACGGATATAGTTGACGAAAATACGCGCGTTGACGCGTATAGTAGAAAAAGCCTTGTATTATAATACGGGCGATTATTGAAGTTGACGTTACTAACTTTTGTGAATGTTTAAATTGAAGGACACTCGCGTTTGAAGACGACGAGAGTCAAACAAATTGTGCATATGATGATGGAACGGTTTGAGATATGACAAGAAGAGCATACTCACCAAGGACCTAAATCATGCAACGATTGCGAATAAGTTAATGGCAAGAAAGCCCGTTAAGGCAAGCATTACCAGGTGTACATTTTAAATATAATTGCATAAATAGTAATATGCAACAAATATGTAGAAATTGAAAGTTGCATATGTAGATAAAAACTTGGAAAAACCCGAATAGAAAATGTATTCGGGATATTGTTCCAAGAGAAACAAATAGAGGCATTACTTACATAGGGCGTGATGTGAAAACTATAAAAAGGTCATGCGTGTCATGTGTTAATCGCTTACTCTGGCCAAGTAAGTAGTGGCATATGATACCATGAATTTCTTATAGCGGACACATTTACATCCGATGTAGTAAGGGTGGGGTGAATGGGACTAACTTAAATGGTACCCAAATGAATCAAATAAGTAAGATGTTGATAGTAAACGTAAACGTAAGTCGGATGACGGAAGCGTATTACGTAAGAATAACGAGCCTGAGAGAAGGGACAAGGATCAAGTAAAAAGAAAATACAGACTGACCAATAGGAATGCTAAGGCATAGGGATAAAAGCTTGACTGTCACAAGTGATGAAATTCACATGGACAAGTCAAACGAATCGAATAAAGAATAAAGGACTTGATTGAATAAAAGCGATGGATCTCGCTAAGATGACTGATGCGTGTGAAGTGTTATATATATTAGGTGTATATTTTAAGCCCCTTTAACACTTAATTTTAGCCAAGTTTTAAATTTATAAAAACACGATATTTTACTAACACTAAACACACATATGGGCAAGTGCACCCATCGTGAGCGTAGTATAGTGTTGGCAAGATACCGAGGTCGTCCAAGGACACAAGAGCTTTTAGTACCGGTTTATCCTCAACGTCTAATCAAAATAAAAAGTTTAGAAAAATGTTTTTAACTAAGAAAAATAAAAACTAACTAAAATGCTGAAAATAAAATAAAAAGAAAAACAGATAGACAAGATGAATCACTTGGTTCCGACTCGTATCTAGTGTAACCTTTGATTATTTCTGCACTTTTGCACATATTTAAGAGATTATCTTAGTTATTGTAGTAGGCCCCTGTCACACCCCCAAAATCCACATGTGGAGTATCACCGCTTGGAGGCGTGACTGACCAGGATCAAACCACTAATCATATTGAACAAGCAAGTAATTAAATGTAAAAGTTCAACCAACACAGTTAGTGTCCAAATCAAACATAGTTTAAGTTATGAGCGGAAGCATAAATGTTTAAAAACCCAAATCATAAGTTTAAATATCCAAAGGTTTAACATGGCACACAGCTGTCCATGTCCCACAACGACTCTCCCTTGTGCAAGCTCCAGCTAAGTACCTATTGACCTGCAAAGCATGTAGTAACGGGTCAACAACAAGTTGAGTGAGTTCACGGTTGGGTGTTCATTTTAAGTTGTTCCAAAAACAGTTTCCTTTAACTGGCATCCTGCCGTGGGGGTTACCCCATATTTGAAAACGTGATTTGTTTAACCCATTAACTCTGGCAATCCAGCCGTGGGGGCTACCCCATGATAGTTATCTGGCATTTCGTCCGTGGGGGCTACCCCTTGTATACACTAGACTCGTTACCATATCGACTACTGACTGAAGTCATGTTTATGTGCCCTGAAACTGTCAATGTCTATCAGCATTGACGTGCCCCAGATCCATTAGTTCACGCCCGTCCTCTGCGGCACGGTGTGAGGCTTGTCAGACCTAAATAGAGCTATCTAACTAATGACCCGCTCGCCATTGGCCCGGCGATTAAGTCGATATAAAAAGGAGGGACTTCATGATAGAGAGTTTTGGTCTAGTAAAGTTATCTGTCCGTGAGGACGAGGAATTACATTCCTGAACCATTACTGTCCTACCCAAGAAAGGACGAGGAATCCATATTCCTTAACCCCATTCCCAACCCCTGGGAATCCCATGCTTTGTAGAGTGTGAACTCACCTTGGTTTGCTCGGCAGATACACAGAAAGGTCGAGTCTAAATGCTAGTGATCAACCACGTCCTAACATGGTTATTATTCAAGTCAGGTTCACGTTCGAGTTAAGCACATAAGTATCGCATAGATAGCAAATAAGAAACACATACGGATCACGGCAACATACATCAACACGTTCAACAATTAATAGCGTATTCAAGATTGGGCTCGCACAAGCTTTGTGGCCTTGTGCGAGTCATCCGTTGGAGCCCAATACTACCTGTCCCATAAACCAAAAGCCCACATACATCTACATGCATATACACGGCTCAACATATAAGCAAACAATCCATCTTGTGCGATCCATGCATCTTATGCGATCAGTTTTGTTACCCAGCCCAATTCATATAAACACACGGCCCAACAACAAACAAACAACAAACAATCTTGTGCGATCAGCTCTATTACCCAGTCCAAGTCTACGGCCCAACAAACAATAAATAGATACCCAGCTTGTGCGATCCAGCCCAATAGGTAAGTCCGGCCCAACAGTTAAACAACATAACCACTTGTGCGATCCACTAAGACTTGTGCGACTGAAGACATCTTGTGCGACCAAGATGTCTTGTGCGGTCCGTCTTGTGCGTCTGGAACTTGTGTGATCGGATCAGGTCTTGTACGACCTGATCTTGTGCGACTAGACTGCTTGTGCGAATGGATTTAAATATCCGAATATCATGCATATCAATTATAGAAAATCCACAGTTACCAGTCATACATTAAATTAGTCAAAACAGTTAAACAGTTTCCTATTTTCATGGTTATCAATTAACAACTAATCCGTTTCCAAGCCAAACAAGAATCGATCAAACAAAGATTTCAATGTCAATTCTTATGAACCCTAAACATGCTTCAAGAACACATCCTATTATCATTCAATCGGACCTAACCCTATGATCATCACATAACATTCGAGTTCAACATAACATAGCCGATTTTCCTACCATCGATTCAAATCATCGTTTAATGTTGTTTGATATTAATTCACATAATGATCTAAACATACACATGTAGCCGATTTCATACACATCAACTATTAATGATTTAAATCACATCCAATCATAAGATATTATTAACTCATCATGGAATCAATTTCGAAAGCAAGACATGACAGCCGATTAACATTATCATACGTCTCCGATTCATAAGAACATCACATAATCATCATGATTCATCATACTATACAACACTTAATCAATAACAACATGAACACTAACCGATTGAGATGGATGAGGGTGATCCGAACAAGGAAGGATCTTCGATGGAGAGGGTGTTTGGCTGCCATCGGTTTCGTGAAGGAGAGAGAGAGCACTAGGGTTTGTGTGTTATGAAAATTGAAACAAATGAGGAGTATACCCTATCTCCTAGTGTTATACGACAAAGAGAAAGAGTGGGCCGAACCCTCAATGGGCTGCCCATTGTTCCGAATACAAAGTATAGCCCAAATGGGCTTGTGCGATCGAGTGGTGTTGTGCGTTTGGCTCAACTATACATACATACATTACACATAACACAAAGTCATTCATAGCATTCAACACTTTAATATAGTTCATGTAATCACATCAGGTCTACATACGTTACATCAAATTACAACAATAGGTTCGTAAATACGAGTTGTCACATTATCCCCAAGTTGAAAGAAATTTCGTCCCAAAATTTAGCACGTACTCACTTAGGAAGCTAGTTAAGTTGCATGGTTTTCCTGGTTTTCCTGGGGTGTCACATCCTCCCCCCGTTGATCTGGAATTTCGTCCCGAAATTCCGTAGCTTCAGCCTCAGTAGTGGTTGTACCGTTTGCGAACAGTTGGGGATACTTTTGTTTCATCTGATCTTCGCGTTCCCAGGTGAACTCTGGGCCGCGACGTGAGTTCCAACGAACTCGAACGAGAGGTATTCTAGTACGCTTGAGGACCTTAGCATCCCGGTCCGGGATTTCAACTGGTTCCTCGACGAATCGTAACTGCTCGTCGATAGTGAGCTCCTTCAAAGGAACTACGTGGGACTCATCTGCCAGACATTTCTTCAGATTCGACACGTGGAAAACGTTGTGCACTGCACTGAGTTCCGCTGGTAAATTCAGCCTGTAGGCCACCTTGCCTATTTTCTCAATAACTTTGAAAGGTCCAACGTATCATGGGTTAAGTTTGCCCCGTTTACCAAAACGAACCACACCCTTCCAGGGTGAAACTTTGAGTAGTACACGCTCCCCAACCTGGAGCTCTAGTGGTTTTCTGCCCTTATCGGCGTAGACTTTCTGACGGTCGTGAGCTGCCGCCATTCGTTGTCATATCTGAGCAATTTTCTCTGTTGTGTCAACCACATGTTCTGGATCAGTAATCTGACTATCCCCCACCTCTGCCCAACAAAGAGGTGACCAGCATTTACGCCCGTACAATGCCTCAAACGGAGCAGATTTAATGCTGGTGTGATAGCTATTGTTATACGAAAATTCCACAAGTGGCAGATGCTTTTCCCAGCCGTTGCCAAAATCAATTACACATGCCCTAAGCATGTCTTCTAGAGTCTGGATGGTACGTTCCGACTGCCCATCCGTTTGCGGGTGATAGGCTGTGCTCATATCTAATCTTGAGCCAAAAGACTTATGCATTGCTTACCACAATTCTGATGTAAAACGTGCATCTCGATCCGAGATAATAGAGAACTTATCCATTTCCTTGATGGCCAAGAAGTGAGCAGACTTTGTGAGTCGATCCACGATAACCCAAATAGTATTGTTACCCCGTTGAGATCTAGGCAGGCCAGTAACAAAATCCATGGAAATTTGCTCCCATTTCCATTGTGGTATCTCTGGTTGTTGAAGTGGGCCTGAAGGTTTCTGGTATTCCGCCTTGACTCTCGCACAAGTCAAACATTTGCTAACGTACGTTGCTATGTGGGCCTTCATGCTAGGCCACCAATATGTCGTTTTGATAAGATGTACCACGACCTCAGAACTACCTACTGGTGGCCTAGCATGAAGGCCCACATAGCAACTTACGTCAGCAAGTGTTTAAGTTGTGCGAGAGTCAAAGTCGAATACCAGAAACCTTCAGGCCTACTCCAACAACCTGAGATACCACAATGGAAATGGGAGCAAAATTCCATGGATTTTGTTACTGGCCTGCCTAGATCTCAACGTGGTAACGATACTATTTGGGTGATCGTGGATCGACGCACAAAATCTGCACACTTCTTGGCTACCAAGGAAACGTATAAGTTCTCCACTCTAGCAGACGTATACCTTAAGGAAGTTGTCTCGAGGCACGGGGTGCCCACCTCTGTTATCTCGGATCGAGATGCACGTTTTACTTCAGAACTGTGGCAAGCAATGCACAAGTCCTTTGGCTCACGTTTGGATATGAGCACAACTTATCACCCGCAAACGGATGGGCAGTCTGAACGCACCATCCAGACCCTTGAAGACATGCTTAGGGCATGTGTGATTGACTTTGGCAACGGCTGGGAAAAGCATCTGCCGCTTGTGGAATTCTCATACAATAACAGCTACCACACCAGCATTAAAGCTGCTCCATTTGAGGCATTGTACGGGCGTAAATGCCGGTCACCTCTTTGTTGGGCAGAGGTGGGGGATAGTCAGATTACTGGTCCAGAACTTGTGGTAGACACAACAGAACGAATTGCTCAGATACGACAACGAATGGCGGCAGCTCGTGACCGTCAGAAAATCTACGCCGATAAGGGCAGAAAAACCACTTGAGCTCCAGGTTGGGGAGCGAGTGCTACTAAAAGTTTCACCCTGGAGGGGTGTGGTTCATTTTGGTAAACGAGGCAAACTTAACCCACGATACGTTGGACCTTTCGAAGTCATCGAGAAAATAGGCAAGGTGGCCTACAAACTGAACCTACCAACAGAACTCAGTGCAGTTCACAACGTTTTCCACGTGTCGAATCTGAAGAAGTGTCTGTCAGATAAGACCCTCATAGTTCCTTTGAAGGAGCCCACTATCGACGAGCAGTTACGATTCGTCGAGGAACCCGTTGAAATAACGGACCGGGATGTTAAGGTCCTCAAGCGCACTAGAATACCTCTCGTTCGTGTTCGTTGGAACTCTCGTCGTGGCCCAGAGTTCACCTGGGAACGCGAAGATCAAATGAAACAAAAGTATCCCCAATTGTTCGCAAACAGTACAACCACTACTGAGGCTAAAGCTACTGCGGAATTTCGGGACGAAATTCCAGATCAACGGGGGGAGGATGTGACACCCCAGGAAAACCAGGAAAACCATGCAACTTAACTAGCTTCCTCAGTGAGTACGTACCAAATTTCGGGACGAAATTTCTTTCAACTTGGGGATAATGTGACAACCCGTATTTCAGAACTTATCTTTGTGTTGATGTAACTCGTTTGAACGTTTATAAATTGTTTTATGTGATACGTGAACTATTATATGTGAATGTATTTGTTAAATTGTACATGTTTAATATCATATGTATGTTTGTGAACGTATGATTTGGTGGGGAACCCTTAGTCGCACACTTCATCTCGGATCACGCAAAAACCTTCGGACCGCACACTCCGCTCGTAACCGTACACCACTATTTAGAAAGTTTGGGCTCTCGGCCCAATCCCTCCTCAACGCTAAGCTGGTCTCAGCCCATGTTGGGCTCGGCCTGTCCTCTTATGCTTATACGTACACACTTTTGTGTGTAACTTATCACATATTGCACACACACAAGAACTCCAAAACCCTAATCCTCCTCCTCCTTCGTTGGAACCGATGGCAGCCTCCTCTCCTTCCTTCGAAGACTTTCCTGGTCTCATCTTAATCCTATTCGGTTAGTATACTCTTGCCACTTTTCGTGTTATGTTTTCTTGTCATACATGGTAGTATAATTTCATGATGTGTTGATTGGATCATGTTCTTTCTTGGAAATCGATATTAAGATGCATGTGATAATAAGATTCCTGACATATTAAACTTATTAGAACTAGTGTGTCATTGCATGGGGTGTAACTAGACCTAGGGTTGTTGGATTCATGAATCTGTTCACGAGCTTTAATGATGATTGGCCAATAATTAGAGTGGGTTGATGATGATGTCAGGAGTGGTAGTTTAATATTGATTATGTGATGTGAATTTGTATGTAATCGATAAAAGTTTGTGATTTCATAGAATATATTATTGATATGTATTGATAGAACATGATGTGGGATCTAGTCCATAGATGAATCATTGTTGATTGAACAGGGAGGTGGTTTGTCGTTTACCAAGTCATGATTGTGAGGTTATAAATCGGCTGGATTGTTTAGGGTTATCACAAAACTAGATAAATGTTCATAGTGTTTAAATGATGATGTAGAGTCCATGCTATAAATGGTAAACAACCGATAATAATCGAATGTTCTTGTTGTTTGACGAAATTGTGGGTACAATGATAATTATAATAATATGCCTGATATGATTATCGATGATGATGAGTGATATGATTATACAGAGAAATTATTATATGAATGTAAAATTGGAAACTGATGAATTGTTTGTAACTGATTGGTATGATTTTTGGTATTAATTGAGAAACGGTTTTGCATGATTCTAGAAAGTTGTTAGACTAACCGCACAAGACCAAAGTATTGTACTGCTGGGCCTTGAAGCCCAAATTCGGTCGCACAAGAATTGTCCAGTCGCACAAGACGAGCTGGACCGCACAAGATTATTTAAATTTTTTTCATTTATTTGGGCCGTATGTATGTTGGGACGCTTTGTTAATTGGGCCGGGTATATTAACTAAATCGCACAACATGTTGTGGATCGCACAAGACTGTGCCGAACGCACGACATGTTGGGCCGCCTGTTATTGGGCTTTATCGTTGGATCGTACAAGTATCAGATGTTATGGAATTGACTGCTAATGTGTTATACGTGTTTGCCATGATCAATGCGTGTTAATAACATGTTCGACTATGTGTAATCACACATGCTTTACTTGAACCTAAACCTGACATGTATGATAACCATGTTAGGACGTGGTTGACCACTAGCATCTAGACTTGACCTTTCTGTGCATCTGCCGAGCAAACCAAGGTGAGTTCACACTCTACAAAGCATGGGATTCCCAGGGGTTGGGAATGGGGTTAAGGAATATGGATTCCTCGTCCTTTCTTGGGTAGGACAGTACTGGTTCAGGAATGTAATTCCTCGTCCTTACGGACAGATAACTTTTACTAGACTAAAACTCTATCACAAAGTCCCTCCTATTTTATATCGACTTAATCGCCGGGCCAATGGCGAGCGGGTCATTAGTTAGATAGCGCTATTTAGGTCTGACAAGCCTCACACCGTACCACAGAGGACGGGCGTGAACTAATGGATCTGGGGCACGTCAATGCTGATAGACATTGACAGTTCAAGGCACTTTAAAATGACTTCAGTCAGTAGTCGACATGGTAACGAGTCTAGTGTATACATGGGGTAGCCCCCACGGCCGAAATGCCAGATAACTATCATGGGGTAGCCCCCACGGCTGGATTGCCAGAGTTAATGGGTTAAACAAATCACGTTTTTTCAACTATGGGGTAACCCCCACGGCAGGGATGCCAGTTAAAGGAACTATTTTTGGAACAACTAAAACCAACACCCAACTGTGAACTCGCTCAACATTATTGTTGACTCATTACTACATGCTTTGCAGGTCATTAGGTACTTAGCTGGAGCTTGCACAAGGAAGAGTCGTTGTGGGACATGGACAGCTGTGTGCCATGTTAAACCTTTGGATAATTAAACTTATGTTTTGGTTTTAAACATTATGCTTCCGCTCATAACTTAAATTAAGTTTGTTTTGGACACTAATTGTGTTGGTTGGACTTTTACGATTAATTACTTGATTGTTCAATATGATTAGTGGTTTGATCCTGGTCAGTCACGCCTCCTAGCGGTGATACTCCACGTGTGGATTTTGGGGGTGTGACAGATTGGTATCAGAGCCATTGGTTATAGAGAACTTGGTTTTAATAAAGGAAAACGTTTTTTGTTAAAACCAGACTATAACCTGTACAGTGCTCTACGATCCACAACGACGCTTCACTCCACGTGCAAGGCTCGACATTCTAGGTGGTATGAATTATGTTTATATTGCCTACTTGCTAGATTGCATAGAACTTTGCTCATGGTATGCTTAGATAAACGTAGCAACTATAGTTTGAAAACACATTTGTGCTTGCTCCCTACTGTCACTTCACACTTACACACATTCGCGACACCTTTCCTATTTGTGTTTCCTTCGATGTAAGATCATGAGGGAACGTGTGAACCTAACTCAAGCCAGCTGACGGCTCTTATCAACGAACAAGTTACGGCAGCACTCGCAGCCGCTCAGGCAGGAGGTATAACCTGCTATTCCGAACTTAACCTAGGATGATAGATCCTACTCTTATGACCCAACTCTCGCGCTTAACCCTGTCGTTTCTTCCTCGCGTAACAAGGTCAGAACGCTCAGCCGTCAGTATGCACATTTAAGACGTTCATGGACTGTCGTCCTAGTACTTTCGGTGGCACAAAAGGAACTGTTGGACTCCTCCATTGGTTTGAAAAGCTCGAGTCTGTCCTAGAGATATGTCAATGCCCAGAGGCTCATGGGGTGAAATATGCCACTGGTACTCTCGAAGGCACTACGCTAACTTGGTGGAGCGCGCAAGATCAGATGCTGGGGCTGGCGGCTGCTAATGCCACCCCATGGAATGATTTTTAGGAACTGATCAAACGTGAATACTGTAGTCGTGATGACATCCACAAGCTGGAAGTGGAGTTCTTTAACCTGAAGGTGACGGGGTCAGAGATAGAAGCGTACACGAAACGATCCAACGAATTGATGGTGTTATGTCCAACAATGGTGGATCCTCCCATTAAGCGCATTGAGCTGTACCTCAAAGGCTTAGTACCAGAGATTCAAAGTCATGTGACATCGGCCAACCTTGCAACCATCCAGGATATTACTCGTCTTGCTTAACGTCTCACAGATCAGGCGGTAGGACAGAATAAACTGCCGAAACGTATTAATGCTGCTACAACTACTTCGGATGCTCCCAGTGATAACAAACGCAAGTGGGATGGAAATTCGAGCAAGGGTTCCACTTCGGTTCAGTCTCAGTCGCAACATTGAAAAAAAAACGGATGAGTACAGGAGCCCCAGGCAGCAGTCTTTTGGTAATCGAAATCAGGGTCGATACAGGGGAAACCACCCTAAGTGCAATCGAAGTAAATTACACCACAGCGGATCGTGCAACAAAGATCATTGTCAGAGATGCAACAAGCTTGGTCATGAAGCCAAAGATTGTAGAAGCTCACGTACTGCAAACCAGAACCAACAACAGCAGCCACAAGCTCCACAAAATCAGCAGCAACAGCAGGGTAACAAGGGATGTTATCAGTGTGGTGCTGAAGGTCACTTCAAGAGACACCGTCCACAGTTGAACCAGAACCAGAATCAGAACCACAACCAAGGAAATGGGAACAATAATGGAGGCAACAATGGGGGTAATAACGAAGGCAATGGTGCCAGGGGTCGAGTGTTCGTGATTGGTCAGGATGATGCTAGGAATGACACCACGTTGTAATGGTTTCGACATCGTTATTAGTATGGATTGGCCACCTCAACACCGAGCAGGGACTCTTTGCAAAGAAAAGATCGTCCGCATTCCTTGTGCTGGTTAAGAACCTTTGGTAACTCATGGTGACAAGCTCCTGGAGCGACACCCATAGCTCGAGCACCATATCGTTTAACCCCATCTGAACTGGAAGGGCTGTCTACGCAATTACAAGAACTCTTGGATAAGGGTTTTATTCGTCCTGGCTCTTCGCCCTGGGGAGCTCCAGTGCTATTTGTAAAGAAGAAAGACGATACCTTCAGGATGTGCATCGACTACCGTGAACTCAACAAGGTGACTGTGAAAAATCGCTATCCTCTTCCACGCATCGACGACTTGTTCGACCAGCTGCAAGGGTCGAGCTACTATTCAAAGATTGATCTGAGATCAGGATATCACCAGCTGAGAGTCCGAGAAGAGGACGTCTCTAAAACAGCCTTTAGAACCCGTTATGGACACTACGAGTCTTTGGTCATGCCTTTTGGGCTAACAAACGCACCTGCGGTCTTCATGGACTTGATGAATCGAGTGTGCAAGCCGTACCTAGACAAGTTCGTTATTGTATTCATCGACGACATCCTGATCTATTCTAAGAGTTAGGAGGAACACGAGCAGCATCTACGACTTATTTTGGAACTCCGTCGAACAGAACAACTTTATGCTAACTTTTCGAAATGTGACTTATGGCTTCGCGAAGTCCATTTCCTAGGCCATGTGGTAAACAAGGATGGGATCCATGTTGATCCATCCAAGGTAGACTCGATTAAGAACTGGCTTGCACCTCGTACACCAACGGAAATTCACCAATTCTTGGGCTTGGCAGGTTATTACAGAAGGTTTATCAAGGATTTCTCCAAGATTGCACAACCTCTCACCTCACTAACGCAGAAGGGCGTTACTTATCGATGGGGTGATGCACAGGATACTGCATTTCAACACTTAAAGGATAGACTTTGCAGCGCACCTATTCTTTCATTGCCAGAGGGCACCGACGATTTTGGTGGTCTATTGTGATGCATCCATTCAGGGTCTTGGATGTGTATTGATGCAACGTGACAAGGTCATAGCCTACGCCTCACGCCAACTTAGAGTACATGAAAGGAACTACACTACGCACGATTTAGAGCTGGGAGCCGTTGTTTTTGCACTTAAGATATGGAGACATTACCTGTACGGTACCAAGTGCGCCATTTACACCGATCACAGGAGTCTCGAGAATATCTTCAAACAGAAGGAACTGAATATGCGACAACGACGATGGGTCGAGCTACTGAACGATTACGAATGCGCGATCAAGTACCATCCAGGCAAAGCCAATGTTGTGGCTGACGCCCTCAGTCGAAAGGACACTACACCTAAGCGCGTACGAACTTTACAACTCACTATTCAATCTAGTCTTCCTGCACAGATACGAGATGCTCAGGTAGAAGCATTGAAACCAGAAAACGACAGGGCTGAAGCCCTACGCGGCTCTAGAACAAAAGGAAGACGGTGCCTACTACGTAACAGGACGCATTTGGGTCCCCACTCTATGGTAACCTACGAGAGCTTGTGATGGATGAGGCACACAAGTCTCGCTACTCAGTACATCCTGGTTCGGATAAGATGTACCACGACCTCAGAACTACCTACTGGTGGCCTAGCATGAAGGCCCACATAGCAACTTACGTCAGCAAGTGTTTAACTTGTGCGAGAGTCAAAGTCGAATACCAGAAACCTTCAGGCCTACTCCAACAACCTGAGATACCACAATGGAAATGGGAGAAAATTTCCATGGATTTTGTTACTGGCTTGCCTAGATCTCAACGTGGTAACGATACTATTTGGGTGATCGTGGATCGACTCACAAAGTCTTCACACTTCTTGGCTACCAAGGAAACGTATAAGTTCTCCACTCTAGCAGACGTATACCTTAAGGAAGTTGTCTCGAGGCACGGGGTGCCCACCTCTATTATCTCGGATCGTGATGCACGTTTTACTTCAGAACTGTGGCAAGCAATGCACAAGTCCTTTGGCTCACGTTTGGATATGAGCACAACTTATCACCCGCAGACGGATGGGCAGTCTTAACGCACCATCCAGACCCTTGAAGACATGCTTAGTGCATGTGTGATTGACTTTGGCAACGGCAGGGAAAAGCATCTGCCGCTTGTGGAATTCTCATACAATAACAGCTACCACACCAGCATTAAAGCTGCTCCATTTGAGGCATTGTACGGGCTTAAATGTCGGTCACCTCTTTGTTGGGCAGAGGTGGGGGATAGTCAGATTACTGGTCCAGAACTTGTGGTAGACACAACAGAACGAATTGCTTAGATACGACAACGAATGGCGGCAGCTCGTGACCGTCAGAAAATCTACGCCGATAAGGGCAGAAAAACCACTTGAGCTCCAGGTTGGGGAGCGAGTGCTACTAAAAGTTTCACCCTAGAGGGGTGTGGTTCATTTTGGTAAACGAGGCAAACTTAACCCACGATACGTTGGACCTTTCGAAATCATCGAGAAAATAGGCAAGGTGGCCTACAAACTGAACCTACCAACAGAACTCAGTGCAGTTCACAACGTTTTCCACGTGTCGAATCTGAAGAAGTGTCTGTCAGATGAGACCTTCATAGTTCCTTTGAAGGAGCCCACTATCGACGAGCAGTTACGATTCGTCGAGGAACCCGTTGAAATCACTGACCGGGATGTTAAGGTCCTCAAGCGCACTAGAATACCTCTCGTTCGAGTTCGTTGGAACTCTCGTCGTGGCCCAGAGTTCACCTGGGAACGCGAAGATCAAATGAAACAAAAGTATCCCCAATTGTTCGCAAACAGTACAACCACTACTGAGGCTGAAGCTACTGCGGAATTTCAGGACGAAATTCCAGATCAACGGGGGGAGGATGTGACACCCCAGGAAAACCATGCAACTTAACTAGCTTCCTTAGTGAGTACGTACCAAATTTCGGGACGAAATTTCTTTCAACTTGGGGATAATGTGACAACCCGTATTTCAGAACTTATCTTTGTGTTGATGTAACTCGTTTGAACGTTTATAAATTGTTTTATGTGATACGTGAACTATTATATGTGAATGTATTTGTTAAATTGTACGTGTTTAATATCATATGTATGTTTGTGAACGTATGATTTGGTGGGGAACCCTTAGTCGCACACTTCATCTCGGATCACGCAAAAACCTTCGGACCGCACACTCCGCTCGTAACCGTACACCACTATTTAGATAGTTTGGGCTCTCGGCCCAATCCCTCCTCAACGCTAAGCTGGTCTCAGCCCATGTTGGGCTCGGCCTGTCCTCTTATGCTTATACGTACACACTTTTGTGTGTGACTTATCACATATTGCACACACACAAGAACTCCAAAACCCTAATCCTCCTCCTCCTTCGTTGGAACCGATGGCAGCCTCCTCTCCTTCCTTCGAAGACTTTCCTGATCTCATCTTAATCCTATTCGGTTAGTATACTCTTGCCACTTTTCGTGTTATGTTTTCTTGTCATACATGGTAGTATAATTTCATGATATGTTGATTGGACATGATGTGGGATCTAGTCCATAGATGAATCAATGTTGATTGAACAGGGAGGTGGTTTGTCGTTTACCAAGTCATGATTATGAGGTTATAAATCGGCTGGATTGTTTAGGGTTATCACAAAACTAGATAAATGTTCATAGTGTTTAAATGATGACGTAGAGTCCATGCTATAAATGGTAAACAACCGATAATAATCGAATGTTGTTGTTGTTTGACGAAATTGTGGGTACAATGATAATTATAATAATATGCCTGATATGATTATCGATGATGATGAGTGATATGATTATACACGGAAATTATTATATGAATGTAAAATTGGAAACTGATGAATTGCTTGTAACTGATTGGTATGATTTTTGGTATTAATTGAGAAACGGTTTTGCATGATTCTAGAAAGTTGTTAGACTAACCGCACAAGACCAAAGTATTGTACTGTTGGGCCTTGAAGCCCAAATTCGGTCGCACAAGAATTGTCCAGTCGCACAAGACGAGCTGGACCGCACAAGATTATTTAAATTTTTTTCGTTTATTTGGGCCGTATGTATGTTGGGACGGTTTGTTAATTGGGCCGGGTATATTAACTAAATCGCACAACATGTTGGGCCGCCTGTTATTGGGCTTTATCGTTGGATCGTACAAGTATCAGATGTTATGGAATTGACTGCTAATGTGTTATACGTGTTTGCCATGATCAATGCGTGTTAATAACATGTTCGACTATGTGTAATCACACATGCTTTACTTGAACCTAAACCTGACATGTATGATAACCATGTTAGGACGTGGTTGACCACTAGCATCTAGACTTGACCTTTCTGTGCATCTGCCGAGCAAACCAAGGTGAGTTCACACTCTACAAAGCATGGGATTCCCAGGGGTTGGGAATGGGGTTAAGGAATATGGATTCCTCGTCCTTTCTTGGGTAGGACAGTACTGGTTCAGGAATGTAATTCCTCGTCCTTACGGACAGATAACTTTTACCAAACTAAAACTCTATCACGAAGTCCCTCCTATTTTATATCGACTTAATCGCCGGGCCAATGGCGAGCGGGTCATTAGTTAGATAGCGCTATTTAGGTCTGACAAGCCTCACACCGTGCCGCAGAGGACGGGCGTGAACTAATGGATCTGGGGGCACGTCAATGCTGATAGACATTGACAGTTCAGGGCACTTTAAAATGACTTCAGTCAGTAGTCGATATGGTAACGAGTCTAGTGTATACATGGGGTAGCCCCCACGGCCGAAATGCCAGATAACTATCATGGGGTGGCCCCCACGGCTGGATTGCCAGACTTAATGGGTTAAACAAATCACGTTTTTTCAACTATGGGGTAACCCCCACGGCAGGGATGTCAGTTAAAGGAACTATTTTTGGAACAACTAAAACCAACACCCAACTGTGAACTCGCTCAACATTATTGTTGACTCGTTACTACATGCTTTGCAGGTCATTAGGTACTTAGCTGGAGCTTGCACAAGGAAGAGTCGTTGTGGGACATGGACAGCTGTGTGCCATGTTAAACCTTTGGATAATTAAACTTACGTTTTGGTTTTAAACATTATGCTTCCGCTCATAACTTAAATTATGTTTGTTTTGGACACTAATTGTGTTGGTTGGACTTTTACGATTAATTACTTGATTGTTCAATATGATTAGTGGTTTGATCCTGGTCAGTCACGCCTCCTAGCGGTGATACTCCGCGTGTGGATTTTGGGGGTGTGACAGATTAGTATCAGAGCCATTGGTTATAGAGAACTTGGTTTTAATAAGGGAAAACGTTTTTTGTTAAAACCAGACTATAACCTGTACAGTGCTCTACGATCCACAACGACGCTTCACTCCACGTGCAAGGCTAGACATTCTAGGTGGTATGAATTATGTTTATATTGCCTACTTGCTAGATTGCATAGAACTTTGCTCATGGTATGCTTAGATAAACGTAGCAACTATAGTTTGAAAACACATTTGTGCTTGCTCCCTACTGTCACTTCACACTTACACACATTCGCGACACCTTTCCTATTTGTGTTTCCTTCGATGTGAGATCATGAGGGAACGTGTGAACCTAACTCAAGCCAGCTGACGGCTCTTATCAACGAACAAGTTACGGCAGCACTCGCAGCCGCTCAGGCAGGAGGTATAACCTGCTATTCCGAACTTAACCTAGGATGATAGATCCTACTCTCATGACCCAACTCTCGCGCTTAACCCTGTCGTTTCTTCCTCGCGCAACAAGGTCAGAACGCTCAGCCGCCAGTATGCACATTTAAGACGTTCATGGACTGTCGTCCTAGTACTTTCGGTGGCACGAAAGGAGCTGTTGGACTCCTCCATTGGTTTGAAAAGCTCGAGTCTGGTACTCTCGAAGGCACTACGCTAACTTGGTGGAGCGCGCAAGATCAGATGCTGGGGCTGGCGGCTGCTAATGCCACCCCATGGAATGATTTTTAGGAACTGATCAAACGTGAATACTGTAGTCGTGATGACATCCACAAGCTGGAAGTGGAGTTCTTTAACCTGAAGGTGACGGGGTCAGAGATAGAAGCGTACACGAAACGATCCAACGAATTGATGGTGTTATGTCCAACAATGGTGGATCCTCCCATTAAGCGCATTGAGCTGTACCTCAAAGGCTTAGTACCAGAGATTCAAAGTCATGTGACATCGGCCAACCTTGCAACCATCCAGGATATTACTCGTCTTGCTTAACGTCTCACAGATCAGGCGGTAGGACAGAATAAACTGCCGAAACGTATTAATGCTGCTACAACTACTTCGGATGCTCCCAGTGATAACAAACGCAAGTGGGATGGAAATTCGAGCAAGGGTTCCACTTCGGTTCAGTCTCAGTCGCAACATTGAAAAAAAAAACGGATGAGTACAGGAGCCCCAGGCAGCAGTCTTTTGGTAATCGAAATCAGGGTCGATACAGGGGAAACCACCCTAAGTGCAATCGAAGTAAATTACACCACAGCGGATCGTGCAACAAAGATCATTGTCAGAGATGCAACAAGCTTGGTAATGAAGCCAAAGATTGTAGAAGCTCACGTACTGCAAACCAGAACCAACAACAGCAGCCACAAGCTCCACAAAATCAGCAGCAACATCAGGGTAACAAGGGATGTTATTAGTGTGGTGCTGAAGGTCACTTCAAGAGACACCGTCCACAGTTGAACCAGAACCAGAATCAGAACCACAACCAAGGAAATAGGAACAATAATGGAGGCAACAATGGGGGTAATAACGAAGGCAATGGTGCCAGGGGTCGAGTGTTCGTGATTGGTCAGGATGATGCTAGGAATGACACCACGTTGTAATGGTTTCGACATCGTTATTGGTATGGATTGGCCACCTCAACACCGAGCAGGGACTCTTTGCAAAGAAAAGATCGTCCGCATTCCTTGTGCTGGTTAAGAACCTTTGGTAACTCATGGTGACAAGCTCCTGGAGCGACACCCATAGCTCGAGCACCATATCGTTTAACCCCATCTGAACTGGAAGGGCTGTCTACGCAATTACAAGAACTCTTGGATAAGGATTTTATTAGTCCTGGCTCTTCGCCCTGGGGAGCTTCAGTGCTATTTGTAAAGAAGAAAGACGATACCTTCAGGATGTGCATCGACTACCGTGAACTCAACAAGGTGACTGTGAAGAATCGCTATCCTCTTCCACGCATCGACGACTTGTTCGACCAGCTGCAAGGGTCGAGCTACTATTCAAAGATTGATCTGAGATTAGGATATCACCAGCTGAGAGTCCGAGAAGAGGACGTCTCTAAAACAGCCTTTAGAACCCGTTATGGACACTACGAGTCTTTGGTCATGCCTTTTGGGCTAACAAACGCACCTGCGGTCTTCATGGACTTGATGAATCGAGTGTGCAAGCCGTACCTAGACAAGTTCGTTATTGTATTCATCGACGACATCCTGATCTATTCTAAGAGTCAGGAGGAACACGAGCAGCATCTACGACTTATTTTGGAACTCCTTCGAACAGAACAACTTTATGCTAACTTTTCGAAATGTGACTTCTGGCTTCGCGAAGTCCATTTCCTAGGCCATGTGGTAAACAAGGATGGGATCCATGTTGATCCATCCAAGGTAGACTCGATTAAGAACTGGCTTGCACCTCGTACACCAACGGAAATTCGCCAATTCTTGGGCTTGGCAGGTTATTACAGAAGGTTTATCAAGGATTTCTCCAAGATTGCACAACCTCTCACCTCACTAACGCAGAAGGGCGTTACTTATCGATGGGGTGATGCACAGGATACTGCATTTCAACACTTAAAGGATAGACTTTGCAGCGCACCTATTCTTTCATTGACAGAGGGCACCGACGATTTTGGTGGTCTATTGTGACGCATCCATTCAGGGTCTTGGATGTGTATTGATGCAACGTGACAAGGTCATAGCCTACGCCTCACGCCAACTTAGAGTACATGAAAGGAACTACACTACGCACGATTTAGAGCTGGGAGCTGTTGTTTTTGCACTTAAGATATGGAGACATTACCTGTACGGTACCAAGTGCGCCATTTACACCGATCACAGGAGTCTCGAGCATATCTTCAAACAGAAGGAACTGAATATGCGACAACGACGATGGGTCGAGCTACTGAACGATTACGAATGCGCGATCAAGTACCATCCAGGCAAAGCCAATGTTGTGGCTGACGCCCTCAGTCGAAAGGACACTACGCCTAAGCGCGTACGAACTTTACAACTCACTATTCAATCTAGTCTTCCTGCACAGATACGAGATGCTCAGGTAGAAGCATTGAAACCAGAAAACGTCAGGGCTGAAGCCCTACGCGGCTCTAGAACAAAAGGAAGACGGTGCCTACTACGTAACAGGACGCATTTGGGTCCCCACTCTATGGTAACCTACGAGAGCTTGTGATGGATGAGGCACACAAGTCTCGCTACTCAGTACATCCTGGTTCGGATATGATGTACCACGACCTCAGAACAACCTACTGGTGGCCTAGCATGAAGGCCCACATAGCAACTTACGTCAGCAAGTGTTTAACTTGTGCGAGAGTCAAAGTCGAATACCAGAAACCTTCAGGCCTACTCCAACAACCTGAGATACCACAATGGAAATGGGAGCAAATTTCCATGGATTTTGTTACTGGCCTGCCTAGATCTCAACGTGGTAACGATACTATTTGGGTGATCATGGATCGACTCATAAAGTCTGCACACTTCTTGGCTACCAAGGAAACGTATAAGTTCTCCACTCTAGCAGACGTATACCTTAAGGAAGTTGTCTCGAGGCACGGGGTGCCCACCTCTATTATCTCGGATCGAGATGCACGTTTTACTTCGGAACTGTGGCAAGCAATGCACAAGTCCTTTGGCTCACGTTTGGATATGAGCACAACTTATCACCCGCAAACGGATGGGCAGTCTGAACGCACCATCCAGACCCTTGAAGACATGCTTAGGGCATGTGTGATTGACTTTGGCAATGGCTGGGAAAAGCATATGCCGCTTGTGGAATTCTCATACAATAACAGCTACCACACCAGCATTAAAGCTGCTCCATTTGAGGCATTGTACGGGCGTAAATGCCGGTCACCTCTTTGTTGGGCAGAGGTGGGGGATAGTCAGATTACTGGTCCAGAACTTGTGGTAGACACAACAGAACGAATTGCTCAGATACGACAACGAATGGCGGCAGCTCGTGACCGTCAGAAAATCTACGCCGATAAGGGCAGAAAAACCACTTGAGCTCCAGGTTGGGGAGCGAGTGCTACTAAAAGTTTCACCCTGGAGGGGTGTGGTTCGTTTTGGTAAACGAGGCAAACTTAACCCACGATACGTTGGACCTTTCGAAGTCAACGAGAAAATAGGCAAGGTGGCCTACAAACTGAACCTACCAACAGAACTCAGTGCAGTTCACAACGTTTTCCACGTGTCGAATCTGAAGAAGTGTCTGTCAGATGAGACCCTCATAGTTCCTTTGAAGGAGCCCACTATCGACGAGCAGTTACGATTCGTCGAGGAACCCGTTGAAATCACGGACCGGGATGTTAAGGTCCTCAAGCGCACTAGAATACCTCTCGTTCGAGTTCGTTGGAACTCTCGTCGTGGCCCAGAGTTCACCTGGGAACGCGAAGATCAAATGAAACAAAAGTATCCCCAATTGTTCGCAAACAGTACAACCACTACTGAGGCTGAAGCTACTGCGGAATTTCGGTACGAAATTCCAGATCAACGGGGGAGAGGATGTGACACCCCAGGAAAACCAGGAAAACCATGCAACTTAACTAGCTTCCTCAGCGAGTACGTACCAAATTTCGGGACGAAATTTCTTTCAACTTGGGGATAATCTGACAACCCGTATTTCAGAACTTATTGATGTAACTCGTTTGAACGTTTATAAATTGTTTTATGTGATACTTGAACTATTATATGTGAATGTATTTGTTAAATTGTACGTGTTTAATATCATATGTATGTTTGTGAACGTATGATTTGGTGGGGAACCCTTAGTTGCACACTTCATCTCAGATCACGCAAAAACCTTCGGACCGCACACTCCGCTCGTAACTGTACACCACTATTTAGATAGTTTGGGCTCTCGGCCCAATCCCTCCTCAACGCTAAGCTGGTCTCAGCCCATCTTGGGCTCGGCCTGTCCTCTTATGCTTATACGTACACACTTTTGTGTGTGACTTATCACATATTGCACACACACAAGAACTCCAAAACCCTAATCCTCCTCCTCCTTCGTTGGAACCGATGGCAGCCTCCTCTCCTTCCTTCGAAGACTTTCCTGATCTCATCTTAATCGTATTCGGTTAGTATACTCTTGCCACTTTTCGTGTTATGTTTTCTTGTCATACATGGTAGTATAATTTCATGATGTGTTGATTGGATCATGTTCTTTCTTGGAAATCGATATTAAGATGCATGTGATAATAAGATTCCTGACATATTAAACTTATTAGAACTAGTGTGTCATTGCATGGGGTGTAACTAGACCTAGGGTTGTTGGATTCATGAATCTGTTCACGAGCTTTAATGATGATTGGCCAATAATTAGAGTGGGTTGATGATGATGTCAGGAGTGGTAGTTTAATATTGATTATGTGATGTGAATTTGTATGTAATCGATAAAAGTTTGTGATTTCATAGAATATATTATTGATATGTATTGATAGAACATGATGTGGGATCTAGTCCATAGATGAATCAATGTTGATTGAACAGGGAGGTGGTTTGTCGTTTACCAAGTCATGATTGTGAGGTTATAAATCGGCTGGATTGTTTAGGGTTATCACAAAACTAGATAAATGTTCATAGTGTTTAAATGATGACGTAGAGTCCATGCTATAAATGGTAAACAACCGATAATAATCGAATGTTGTTGTTGTTTGACGAAATTGTGGGTACAATGATAATTATAATAATATGCCTGATATGATTATCGATGATGATGACTGATATGATTATACACAGAAATTATTATATGAATGTAAAATTGGAAACTGATGAATTGCTTGTAACTGATTGGTATGATTTTTGGTATTAATTGAGAAACGGTTTTGCTTGATTCTAGAAAGTTGTTAGACTAACTGCACAAGACCAAAGTATTGTACTGCTGGGCCTTGAAGCCCAAATTCGGTCGCACAAGAATTGTCCAGTCGCACAAGACGAGCTGGACCGCACAAGATTATTTAAATTTTTTTCGTTTATTTGGGTCGTATGTATGTTGGGACGGTTTGTTAATTGGGCCGGGTATATTAACTAAATCGCACAACATGTTGTGGATCGCACAAGACTGTGCCGAACGCACGACATGTTGGGCCGCCTGTTATTGGGCTTTATCGTTGGATCGTACAAGTATCAGATGTTATGGAATTGACTGCTAATGTGTTATACGTGTTTGCCATGATCAATGCGTGTTAATAACATGTTCGACTATGTGTAATCACACATGCTTTACTTGAACCTAAACCTGACATGTATGATAACCATGTTAGTACGTGGTTGACCACTAGCATCTAGACTTGACCTTTCTGTGCATCTGCCGAGCAAACCAAGGTGAGTTCACACTCTACAAAGCATGGGATTCCCAGGGGTTGGGAATGGGGTTAAGGAATATGGATTCCTCGTCCTTTCTTGGGTAGGACAGTACTGGTTCAGGAATGTAATTCCTCGTCCTTACGGACAGATAACTTTTACTAGACTAAAACTCTATCACGAAGTCCCTCCTATTTTATATCGACTTAATCACCGGGCCAATGGCGAGCGGGTCATTAGTTAGATAGCGCTATTTAGGTCTGACAAGCCTCACACCGTGCCGCAGAGGACGGGCGTGAACTAATGGATCTGGGGCACGTCAATGCTGATAGACATTGACAGTTCAGGGCACTTTAACATAACTTCAGTCAGTAGTCGATATGGTAACGAGTCTAGTGTATACATGGGGTAGCCCCCACGGCCGAAATGCCAGATAACTATCATGGGGTAGCCCCCACGGCTGGATTGCAAGACTTAATGGGTTAAACAAATCACGTTTTTTCAACTATGGGGTAACCCCCACGGCATGGATGCCAGTTAAAGGAACTATTTTTGGAACAACTAAAACCAACACCCAATTGTGAACTCGCTCAACATTATTGTTGACTCGTTACTACATGCTTTGCAGGTCATTAGGTACTTAGCTGGAGCTTGCACAAGGAAGAGTCGTTGTGGGACATGGACAGCTGTGTGCCATGTTAAACCTTTGGATAATTAAACTTACGTTTTGGTTTTAAACATTATGCTTCCGCTCATAACTTAAATTATGTTTGTTTTGGACACTAATTGTGTTGGTTGGACTTTTACGATTAATTACTTGATTGTTCAATATGATTAGTGGTTTGATCCTGGTCAGTCACGCCTCCTAGCGGTGACACTCCGCGTGTGGATTTTGGGGGTGTGACATCATGAACTTTGAGTTGGCGCGAGGCGTAGGCTATAACCTTGTCCCGTTGCATCAATACACAACCAAGACCCTGAATAGATGCGTCGCAGTAAACCACGAAGTCGTCTGTGCCCTCTGGCAATGAAAGGATAGGTGCGCTGCACAGTCTATCTTTTAAGTGCTGAAACGCTAACTCCTGTGCATTTCCCCAACGATAAACAACGCCCTTCTGCGTTAGTGACGTAAGAGGCTGTGCAATCTTGGAAAAATCCTTAATAAACCTCCTGTAGTAACCTACCAATCCCAAGAATTGGCGAATTTCCGTTGGCGTATGAGGTGCAGGCCAACTCTTGATCGACTCTACCTTGGATGGATCAACGTGAATCCCATCCTTGTTCACTACATGGCCTAAGAAATGGACTTCACGAAGCCAGAAGTCACATTTTGAAAACTTGGCGTACAGTTGTTCTGTTCGAAGGAGTTCCAAAATAAGTCGTAAGTGTTGTTCGTGCTCCTCCTGACTCTTAGAATAGATCAGGATGTCGTCGATGAAAACTATAACGAACTTGTCTAGGTACGGCTTGCACACTTGATTCATCAAGTCCATGAAGACCGCAGGTGCATTTGTGATGTGCGATAAAGTGTTATATATATTAGGTGTATATTTTAAGCCCTTTTGAACACTTATTTTAGCCAAGTTTTAAATTTATAAAACACGATATTTCACTAACACTAAACACACATATGGGCAAGTGCACCCATCGTTGAGTGTAGTATAGCGTTGGTAAGATACCGAGGTCGTCCAAGGACACAAGAGCTTTTAGTACCGGTTTATCCTCAACGTCTAACCAAAATAAAAGTTTAGAAAAATGTTTTAAACTAAGAAAAATAAAACTAACTAAAATGCTAAAAATAAAAATAAAAATAAAAACAGATAGACAAGATGAATCACTTGGTTCCGACTCGTATCTAGTATAACCTTTGATTATTTCCGCACTTTTGCACATAATTAAGAGATTATCTTAGTTATTGTAGTAGGCCCCTCTTTTGAAGGCGACGTTACCCTCACCCCAGTAGTTTGAGTCAGCAGGGATACAATCCTAAAAGGGTGGATTATTGGAAGATAATGAATTAAGTTATTAATGCAGTATTGTGGTAGGCCCCGCTTTTGGCGGTGACGTTACCCTCGGCTAAGTAGTCTGAGTCAGCAGGGATACAGTCCTAAATAGCCGGGTTATAGTATTAATAGTAGTTAACTTATGAGGGGATCAAAGAGTTTGGACCCCCGCCATCCAATACCGTGAAGTATTGAAGGAGGTCCTACTAAATTTGACCCAGGTCCATTGCAGGACCTCTAAACGCTGAACAATGGCAAGACCTTTACCAAACCGTTCCCTTAACCCCCTACCAGGTAGCCAACATATCTCCATATAGACCGTGGAGATATGAATGGTGAAAATCCTTTATTTTATATAGACAGTAAAATAATGCCAAGACACCACGGACAAACGATAAGGAAAGATCACCTTCAACATAAGTAACTAGTTATTAAAGTCATTAATACAAAACCAAATAAAAAGTGCAAAAGATTAGAAATAAAAAGTATTACACTAGACACTTTGTCTTCACCAAGTGATGTAAGAGACTTAGGCAAACATGGCCTTGATTGTCAAGAACTCTTACGATCAATCTTGGATCCCGAGACGACTCACACACTCTACGATGGACAATGGATGATGGTGGTGGATGATGGTGTTGTGATGGTGGTGGGTGGTGGATGAAGTGTGAGAGAGGTGGTGTGCCAAGGGATGAGATGAAATGAATCCAAGCACTCCTATTTATAGGCTGAACAGAGAGCTGGACACGGCCCCGTGTCCGCTGGGCACGGCCCCGTGTCCGTCTGACACTCTCTCTCCTCATTAATTGTAATTCGCAATTACAATAAATGCGCCTGCTATACTTTCGACACGCCCCCGTGTCCGCTGAGCACGGCCCCGTGATGGGCAATAGAAGCTTCTATAGGTTTGTCTTTTCTGCTGCTTCTTGGGCACGGCCCCGTGCTGGCTGAGCACGGGGCGTGTTCAGTCTTCTGTTTTCTCTATTTTGCTTTGGAAGGTGCCGTTGAGGGTTTGGGCAGTCCACTAATGTTCCTTTTCTTGTATTTATGTAGGATTTAGCTGTCTTTTTGCTTCTTTTGCGTTTTTGAGCTCATTTAATCCTGAAAATACAAAAGGAAGACAAAAACACTCTTTTTCCAATATTAGCACTAAAAAAGGTTTAGTTTTATGCCTCATTTGAGGTAATTTATATGTTGCATTTTACACACATCAAATACCCCCACACTTGAACTTTTGCTTGTCCTCAAGCAAAACTCTTTAATATGTGGCTTACACTCCCAAATGGAATAGGTAGAAGAGAAGGTTTTGGGCTTGTCGTAGAGTGTCGGGATTTCCAAGATCTTTTTGGGTTTTATTTTTATTTATTTACACTCCTATTCGTAATGATTTATTTAGAACTGTTCATAAAAGAAATTACTTATTTGGGCATAACATGCCTTTTTAAAATTCTATTTATATACAAGTTCACATACCTCGCGGGGAAATCACTCACACTCGGCCGAAGGTGTATTTTTAGTGAATCACTCGAGAGCGGCACGGAACTTATTCCTACCATAGGCTTGCCAAGAAATCAATCCTCCTCCTTTTTAACTTTTATACCTTTGTAGATATCAAGAGGACTTTGTGGGTTAAGGGTTGGCTAGGGTTAAAGGTAGGTGGTTGGGTTAGTGGTTAGTAGAAAAAGGGCTAAAAGCGTAACAAGTGTCGGTTTTCGTATTTTTGCAACTTTTTATTTTGATGAAGCTTTTATTCAAACTAAGTTATTTTTGATTAACTTGTTTGTTTATTTTCTTTTTGCTTCATCATTATCACAATTTTTTTTTTTTTTCACGAAGAACCGAACTTGTTACTAAAATAAAGGGTTAAAAATGAAAAAGGTTTTTGGTGGATGAAAGGGTTTTTGTTTGGGTGATGAAACGAAAAGGTTTAGGCTCAAAGGGGCTAACTAGGGGGATTTTTGGGTAGGTGGTAAAGGAAAAAGAAAAATAATGGTGTAGAAATGAAAAGGGTTAGTCCTAATGCCTCCATCATTTACTTACTCGGGTTTAAGTTGATAAGGACCGGGAATGTATTGTCATGGCAAGTTCTAGAGTCGTAAGAACCAAGCAGCTATTCACACAAGAAACGAAAAATGAGCATTTAGTCAAATGATATGTAATTGTGTGCTCAATAAAGGCTCAAAACTCACTTTTGTGGAAATGGGTTTTTATGTGATCAAGTATATAATCAAATTTTAAATAAGTTTGCTATGCCTTTTCATAATTTTCTTATGTTGGTTCTTTTTACCACTACGCTATCGGTTGTAAATTTGTAAAAATATAACCTTTTTGAGAACTTGAATTTCCCGAGTTAAACCTAGACAAGTAAAAAAAGGAAATTTTTGAAAAAATTTGGGGTGATTAGCGGTTCCAATAGAGTTTTGTGTAAGGCTTGTATTTAGGACTTGCAAAATTCAAGGTTTTAGCATCCCCCCCACACTTAAATTACACATTGTCCTCAATGTGTCCCAAAAATAAATTTTTAGGTTGATTAGATGTGTAAAATAGTGTTTAAAAAGCAAAAAATTTGTGTTACTGGGCGCTGAACACGGCCCCGTGTTATCCGGGCACGGCCCCGTGTTCAAGTGCCAGTAACAAAATTGAAATAAGTCAAACAGAAGGCTGGACATGGGGGCGTGTTGGGTGAACACGGCCCGTGTCCAGGTACCTGTACTGGGCGTTTTTCTGCAGGTGGTTCGGCACGGGGCCGTGTTGGTTGGGCACGGCCCGTGTTGAACCTTCTGAAATGGAGAAAATTGTCGGGTTGCCTCGTTCTTGTGCATGGGATCATTTTTCTCGTTCCCCTTTTCATCCTTTACCAGCATGAGTGTGTTTTATTCCTGAAAATTAAAACTAAATAGAAAACATAAAAATTAACCTAAATTAAACTAGGGATAGTCCCGTGGAATGCCTCCATGGTGCGCCACGTTTATAAGGGTCCTTGGCTAGACCCAAAGCCTGGTCATATGTCACCCAATTGGGATGAGTTGCATCCCATGTTACACCGTCGGAGAGCGTCAACCAAGCTTGAGTCTATGACCTTCATGTAGTTGACCGGATCTTCTTCCTCTACTCGCTTTCCACATTTAAATTTTACCTCTTCATCCCCAAACTTCAATGTTAGAGTTCCGTCATTCATATCCACCAACGCTTGGGCGGTGGCTAGAAATGGCCTCCCGAGGATGAGAGGGACATCGGTGTCTTCTTCCATGTCTAGGATGACGAAGTCGGTTGGAAAGACGAATTTGTCAACCTTGACTAGCAGATTTTCGGCGACACCTTGTGGGAATTTGACGCACCTGTCGGCGAGTTGTATGCTCATCTTTGTAGGGCTTGTTGTTCCTAGGCCGAGTCGCTTGAACATTGATGTGGGCATGAGGTTGATGCTAGCCCCAAGATCGGCTAAAGCATTTCGGACGGGGGACTTCCCAATCGAACAAGGGATTGTGAAGCTCCCGGGGTCGATTTTCTTTTGTGGAAGTTTGTTGAGTACTAAAGCTGAACATTCTTCGCCTAAGTTAACTAATTGCAATGATTCAATTTTCCTTTTGTGAGTGAGGAAATCCCTCATGAATTTTGCATATTTAGGCATTTGGGTTAGGACCTCAATAAAAGGAATATTAACATGCAATTGTTTTAGTAAACTTTCGAACTTTGCGAATTGCTCATCGGTCTTTTGACGATTTAACCTACCGGGGTACGGAATTGGAGGAGTCTTGGTGGGCTCTTGATTTGGTATAGAAGCCTTTTCTGGCGCAGGAGGAGTTATAGGCTGGCTAGAATGGCTTCTTTCATTTGGTGGCAATGGAGCATCCTCGGGACCCACGGTTCGATTTCTTAATGTGATGAGATGTACTTGTGCCTTTGGGTTCGTTTCGGTATTACTAGGTAACGCGCCTTGTGGTCTCTCGGAGAAATTTTGAGCTAGTTGATTTAATTGTTTTTCAACGTTCTGAATGCTAGCTTGTTGATTTCTAAAATTTGATTCCAATTGTTGAAATCGATCCGAGATTTTCTTTTCAGTGTCAGAGATGAGGCGAGATACCGTATCTTCAAGCCTTTCTCTTCCACCTTGTTGTTGAGAAAAATTTTGCGGTTGTTGAAAATTAGTTCGTTGGTTTTGTTGGTTACTACTATTGCCGGGATCTCTCCAACCAAGATTTGGGTGGTTACGCCATCCTTGGTTGTAGGTACCCGTTGGAGGACCCGACGGCCTAGGTCTATTATCCAAGTAGTTTACCATTTCAGTTTGTTCATCTAATTCTTTCATACAACTCCAATTTTCATGTGACCCACCACACCCTTCACAAGCCATAACCGAGGCCGTTTTTTGTCATTTCTAGCCTTTTGATTTTTGAAGAGAGGGCCTCGATTTGGGCTTGTAAAGAGGTGCTTTCATCAACCTTATGGGCGCCCGGGGCAATAGATTTATTACCCCGGGGAGTGTGCCATTGAAAATTGGTTTGAGCAATTTCCTCAATTTGGTTATATATTTCATTTGGGCGACGATTACCTAAGAGTCCCCCGGAGCTTGAATCAAGTGTTTGTCTTGTGTGTGGCAACAATCCATTGTAGAAAGCGGATACTTGTTGCCATACCGCTAGACCATGGTGAGGACACTTTCTTAAAAGCTCCTTGAACCTTTCCCAAGTTTCATATAAGGATTCCCCATCCTCTTGTGAGTATGTATTAATTTCAGTCATTAATTTGGCCGTTTTAGCAGGTGGGAAATACTTATATAAAAACTTTTGGGCGAGTTCATCCCAGGTGTTTACCGATCCAACTGGGAGGGTGTTAAGCCAAGCCTTAGCTCGGTCTTTTAGTGAAAAAGGAAACATTCGAAGGCGGATGGCGTCATTTGATGCTCCATTGATCCGAAAGGTATCACATATTTCTAAGAAGTTAGTAATATGAAGATGGGGATCCTCGTCCGCAAGCCCGTGGAAGGTTGCGGAGTTTTGGAGCATTTGTATCAAATGCGGCCGAAGTTCGAAGTTGTTGGCCTCGACATTCGGTGCATTGATAGCGGCGCCAAGATTGCCTACGGTAGGCCGTAGGTAATCCATGAGGGTACGTTGATCCGCCATTGGAAGTGGGTCCCCCGAAGCTTTCTCTTGATTTTTAGTTTTAAGTCTTTTTCTGAGAAAGCGCTCGGGTTCTTCTAGGGGTTCTTTTATGTCTCTACTAGAACTGGAGCTCATGCACTACTTAGGAGGTTCAAATGTGGCGCCTGGGTTCCAAATCCTGCAATAAAAACAAAAAAGAACGTTGGTCAGAATGTTCACCACGGCCCCGTGCTCAGTGAACACGGCCCGTGGTCAGAAATACAGTAATTGTTTTCTGTATCCCAGTTACTGGGAGTTGGACACGACCCCGTGTTGCACCGACACGGCCCCGTGTTCAGCTCTCTGTAACTCAGAAAATAAAAACTGCCAGTGATGAAGCTGGGCACGGCCCGTGTCTGACCGAGCACGGCCCGTGCTGAGCTCTGCAGAAGCTGAAAAACTAAGAAAATCCTAAAAAAAATAAAAAGAAAAATAAAAGATGATTAGGCCGTTGATTCCTAACTTTCTTAAAATCCATGTGTCCCCGGCAACGGCGCCAAAAACTTGATGTGCGATAAAGTGTTATATACATTAGGTGTATATTTTAAGCCCTTTTTAACACTTATTTTAGCCAAGTTTTAAATTTATAAAACACGATATTTCACTAACACTAAACACACATATGGGCAAGTGCACCCATCGTTGAGTGTAGTATAGCGTTGGTAAGATACCGAGGTCGTCCAAGGACACAAGAGCTTTTAGTACCGGTTTATCCTCAACGTCTAACCAAAATAAAAGTTTAGAAAAATGTTTTAAACTAAGAAAAATAAAACTAACTAAAATGCTGAAAATAAAAATAAAAATAAAAACAGATAGACAAGATGAATCACTTGGTTCCGACTCGTATCTAGTATAACCTTTGATTATTTCCGCACTTTTGCACATAATTAAGAGATTATCTTAGTTATTGTAGTAGGCCCCTCTTTTGAAGGCGACGTTACCCTCACCCCAGTAGTTTGAGTCAGCAGGGATACAATCCTAAAAGGGTGGATTATTGGAAGATAATGAATTAAGTTATTAATGCAGTATTGTGGTAGGCCCCGCTTTTGGCGGTGACGTTACCCTCGGCTAAGTAGTCTGAGTCAGCAGGGATACAGTCCTAAATAGCCGGGTTATAGTATTAATAGTAGTTAACTTATGAGGGGATCAAAGAGTTTGGACCCCCGCCATCCAATACCGTGAAGTATTGAAGGAGGTCCTACTAAATTTGACCCAGGTCCATTGCAGGACCTCTAAACGCTGAACAATGGCAAGACCTTTACCAAACCGTTCCCTTAACCCCCTACCAGGTAGCCAACATATCTCCATATAGACCGTGGAGATATGAATGGTGAAAATCCTTTATTTTATATAGACAGTAAAATAATGCCAAGACACCACGGACAAACGATAAGGAAAGATCACCTTCAACATAAGTAACTAGTTATTAAAGTCATTAATACAAAACCAAATAAAAAGTGCAAAAGATTAGAAATAAAAAGTATTACACTAGACACTTTGTCTTCACCAAGTGATGTAAGAGACTTAGGCAAACATGGCCTTGATTGTCAAGAACTCTTACGATCAATCTTGGATCCCGAGACGACTCACACACTCTACGATGGACAATGGATGATGGTGGTGGATGATGGTGTTGTGATGGTGGTGGGTGGTGGATGAAGTGTGAGAGAGGTGGTGTGCCAAGGGATGAGATGAAATGAATCCAAGCACTCCTATTTATAGGCTGAACAGAGAGCTGGACACGGCCCCGTGTCCGCTGGGCACGGCCCCGTGTCCGTCTGACACTCTCTCTCCTCATTAATTGTAATTCGCAATTACAATAAATGCGCCTGCTGTACTTTCGACACGCCCCCGTGTCCGCTGAGCACGGCCCCGTGATGGGCAATAGAAGCTTCTATAGGTTTGTCTTTTCTGCTGCTTCTTGGGCACGGCCCCGTGCTGGCTGAGCACGGGGCGTGTTCAGTCTTCTGTTTTCTCAATTTTACTTTGGAAGGTGCCGTTGAGGGTTCGGGCAGTCCACTAATGTTCCTTTTCTTGTATTTATGTTGGATTTAGCTGTCTTTTTGCTTCTTTTGCGTTTTTTAGCTCATTTAATCCTGAAAATACAAAAGGAAGACAAAAACACTCTTTTTCCAATATTAGCACTAAAAAAAGGGTTAGTTTTATGCCTCATTTGATGTAATTTATATGTTGCATTTTACACACATCAATTTGTCAACCCAAAAGGCATGACCAAGAACTCATAGTGGCCATATCGAGTTCTAAAGGCTGTTTTAGAGACGTCCTCTTCTCGGCCTCTCAGCTCGTGGTATCCTGATCTCAAATCAATCTTTGAATAGTAGCTCGACCCCTGCAGCTGGTCGAACAAGTCGTCGATGCGTGGAAGGGGATAGCGATTCTTCACAGTCACCTTGTTCAGTTCACGGTAGTCGATGCACATTCTGAACGTACCGTCTTTCTTCTTCACAAAAAGCACTGGAGCTCCCCAGGGCGAAGAGCTAGGATGAATAAAACCCTTATCTAAGAGTTCTTGTAGTTGCGTAGATAGCTCTTTCAACTCTGATGGAGCTAAACGATACGGTGCACGAGCTATAGGCGCTGCTCCAGGAGCTAGCTCGATTTGAAACTCGACCTGGCGATGAGGCGGGAGGCCAGGTAGTTCCTCAGGAAATACCTCAGGATAATCGCGTACAATAGGAAAGTCTTTTATCTTTTTCTCTTTCTTCAAGGTGTCAGTAACGAGAGCCAGAAAGGCAGTGTGGCCCTTACGCAAACACTTTTGGGCCTTAAGGGAAGAAATGATGCTCACCACAGCCCCACTCTTGTCGCCATGAATCATGAGAGGTTCATCGCCTGGGCGAGGAATACGGACAATCTTTTCGTTGCAAAGAATCTCTGCTTGATGTTGGGATAACCAGTCCATCCTAATTACAACGTCAAAACTACCCAGAGTGATAGGAAGGAGGTCGATCGAGAAAGTGTGATCAGCAAGAACGAGATTACAACCTTTGACTACGTGTGTGACCTCTATACTTTTACCATTAGATAACTCTATAGCATGTTTGGGGTTCAAAGGTGTTGGGGTACGCTTAAGCAGTTGACTAACTTTTAGGGACACATAACTAGTATCAGCACCCGAATCAAATAAGACAGTAACGTAAAAGTCGTCGAGTAGGAACTTACCCGTCACAACATTGGGATCATTCCTCGCTTCTCCATTTCCAATAACGAACGCACGGCCCCTTGCACCATTGCCATTGTTACCCCCGTTGTTCCCATTCCCCTGATTGTTGTTGTTATTGTTATTCTGGTTCCTGTTCGGCTGGGGACAATCTCTCTTGAAGTGGCCTTCAGCTCCACACTGAAAGCACCCTTTGTTGTTACCTTGCTGCTGCTGCTGTTGGTGTTGATTCTGTTGAACTTGTTGTTGCTGATGACTCTGGTTTGCGGGGTATAAACTTCTACAATCCTTTGTTGCGTGGCCTGGTTTGTTGCACCGATGACAGTTACCCCTGGTGCATGGCCCGCGGTGATGTAAGTTGCAACGATTGCATTTTGGGTGATTTCCCTTGTACACACCATGACTTTGGCTACCTAACGATTGCTGACTAGGACTCTTACACTCTTTAGTTCTTCTCTGCTGCGACTGGGGTTGAACAGAAGTCGAACCTCTGCTTGAAGCTCCATCCCATTTACGTTTGTTGTCACTGGGAGATTCAGAGGTAACTGTAGCACTAATACGTTTTGGTAACCTGTTCTGTTCCACCGCCTGATCAGTGAGACGGTGAGCCAACTGAACAACCTGCTGGTAAGTGGCGAGGTTTGCGGAAGTCACATGACTTTGGATCTCTGGCACTAGACCCTTGAGATAAAGTTCAATACGCTTAATTGGAGGGTCCACCATAGTACGACACAGTAATGCAAGCTCATTAGATCTCTTTGTTCTGACCCCGTCATCTTGAGGTTGAAGAACTCGACTTCCAGCTTATGAATGTCGTCATGACTGCAGTATTCCTCCTTGATCATCTCTTTAAAATTGTTCCATGGGGTAGCGTTAGCAGCAACCAACCCCAGCATTTGAACCTGGGCGTTCCACCATGTGAGGGCTAAACCCTCAAGAGTACCGGTAGCATACTTCACCCTGCGTGCCTCAGGGCATTCACACATTTCAAACACAGATTCTAGTTTCTCAAACCAGTGGAGGAGACCTACTGCTCCTTCAGTGCCACTAAAAGTAGTGGGTCGGCAGTCCATGAAAGTTTTGAAGGTGCACACAGGTGGCTGAGCATGCTGACCTGTTGTGGGTGTAAAAAAGGACAAAGTTTAACACAAGGATAGATTCACGAGAGTAGGATCTAAAGATCCTAGAATGAGTTTTAAACTGCAGGGTATACCTCCTGCTTGTGCGGCTGCAAGTGCCGCAGCAACCTGTTCGTTAATCAGAGCCGTCAACTGGGCTTGTGTCATGTTAATGCGTCCAGACATGATCTTCATATCAAAAGAAGCATGTGTGAGAGAGGTTCGCGAAAGTGCGATGACAGAGGAGAGTAAGCACACTCGTGTTCAAGTAACAGTAGCTATACTACTAAGCATATCATAAGCAAAGTTCTACGTAATCTAGCAAGTAGGCAATAAAACATAAACCATATCACCTAGAATGTCGAGCCTTGCACGTGGAGTGAAGCGTCGTTGTGGATCGTAGAGCACTGTACAGGTTATAGTCTGGTTTTAACAAGAACGTTTTCCTTTATTAAAACCAAGTTCTCTATAACCAATGGCTCTGATACCAATCTGTCACACCCCCAAAATCCACATGCGGAGTATCACCGCTTGGAGGCGTTACTGACCAGGATCAAACCACTAATCATATTGAACAAGCAAGTAATTAAATGTAAAAGTTCAACCAACACAGTTAGTGTCCAAATCAAACATAGTTTAAGTTATGAGCAGAAGTATAAATGTTTAAAAACCCAAATCATAAGTTTAAATATCTAAAGGTTTAACATGGCACACAGTTGTCCATGTCCCACAACGACTCTCCCTTGTGCAAGCTCCAGCTAAGTACCTATTGACCTGCAAAGCATGTAGTAACGGGTCAACAACAAGTTGAGTGAGTTCACGGTTAGGTGTTCATTTTAAGTTGTTCCAAAAACAGTTTCCTTTAACTGGCATCCTGCCGTGGGGGTTACCCCATATTTGAAAACGTGATTTGTTTAACCCATTAACTCTGGCAATCCAGCCGTGGGGGCTACCCCATGATAGTTATCTGGCATTTCGGCCGTGGGGGCTACCCCTTGTATACACTAGACTCGTTACAATATTGACTACTGACTGAAGTCATGTTTATGTGCCCTGAAACTGTCAATGTCTATCAGCATTAACGTGCCCCAGATCCATTAGTTCACGCCCGTCCTCTGCGGCACGGTGTGAGGCTTGTCAGACCTAAATAGTGCTATCTAACTAATGACCCGCTCGCCATTGGCCCGGCGATTAAGTCGATATAAAAAGGAGGGACTTCATGATAGAGAGTTTTGGTCTAGTAAAGTTATCTGTCCGTGAGGACGAGGAATTACATTCCTGAACCATTACTGTCCTACCCAAGAAAGGACGAGGAATCCATATTCCTTAACCCCATTCCCAACCCCTGGGAATCCCATGCTTTGTAGAGTGTGAACTCACCTTGGTTTGCTCGGCAGATACACAGAAAGGTCGAGTCTAAATGCTAGTGATCAACCACGTCCTAACATGGTTATTATTCAAGTCAGGTTCACGTTCGAGTTAAGCAAATAAGTATCGCATAGATAGCAAATAAGAAACACATACGGATCATGGCAACATACATCAACACGTTCAACAATTAATAGCGTATTCAAGATTGGGCTCGCACAAGCTTTGTGGCCTTGTGCGAGTCATCCGTTGGAGCCCAATACTACCCGGCCCATAAACCAAAAGCCCACATACATCTACATGCATATACACGGCTCAAAATATAAGCAAACAATCCATCTTGTGCGATCCATGCATCTTATGCGATCAGTCTTGTTACCCAGCCCAATTCATATAAACACACGGCCCAACAACAAACAAACAACAAACAATCTTGTGCGATCAGCTCTATTACCCAGCCCAAGTCTACGGCCCAACAAACAATGAATAGATACCCAGCTTGTGCGATCCAGCCCAATAGGTAAGTCCGGCCCAACAGTTAAACAACATAACCACTTGTGCGATCCACTAAGACTTGTGCGACTGAAGACATCTTGTGCGACCAAGATGTCTTGTGCGGTCCGTCTTGTGCGTCTGGCACTTGTGTGATCGGATCAGGTCTTGTACGACCTGATCTTGTGCGACTAGACTGCTTGTGCGAATGGATTTAAATATCCGAATATCATGCATATCAATTATAGAAAATCCACAGTTACCAGTCATACATTAAATTAGTCAAAACAGTTAAACACTTTCCTATTTTCATGGTTATCAATTAACAACTAATCCGTTTCCAAGCCAAACAAGAATCGATCAAACAAAGATTTCAACATCAATTCTTATGAACCCTAAACATGCTTCAAGAACACATCCTATTATCATTCAATCGGACCTAACCCTATGATCATCAAATAACATTCGAGTTCAACATAACACAGCCGACTTTCCTACCATCGGTTCAAATCATCGTTTAATGTTGTTTGATATTAATTCACATAATGATCTAAACATACACATGTAGCCGATTTCATACACATCAACTATTAATGATTTAAATCACATCCAATCATAAGATATTATTAACTCATCATGGAATCAATTTCGAAAGCAAGACATGACAGCCGATTAACATTATCATACATCTCCGATTCATAAGAACATCACATAATCATCATGATTCATCATACTATACAACACTTAATCAATAACAACATGAACACTAACCGATTGAGATGGATGAGGGTGATCCGAACAAGGAAGGATCTTCGATGGAGAGGGTGTTTGGCTGCCTTCGGTTTCGTGAAGGAGAGAGAGAGAGCACTAGGGTTTGTGTGTTATGAAAATTGCAACAAATGAGGAGTATACCCTATCTCCTAGTGTTATGCGACAAAGAGAAAGAGTGGGCCGAACCCTCAATGGGCTGCCCATTGTTCCGAATACAAAGTATAGCCCAAATGGGCTTGTGCGATCGAGTGGTGTTGTGCGTTTGGCTCAACTATACATACATACATTACACATAACACAAAGTCATTCATAGCATTCAACACTTTAATATAGTTCATGTAATCACATCAGGTCTACATACGTTACATCAAATTATAACAATAGGTTCGTAAATACGAGTTGTCACAGCCCCTCTTTTGAAGGTGACGTTACCCTCACCCCAGTAGTTTGAGTCAGCAAGGATACAATCCTAAAAGGGTGGATTATTGAAAGATAATTAATTAAGTTATTAATGCAAATTATGATAGGCCCCTCTTTTGGAGGTGACGTTACCCTCGACTAAGTAGTCTGAGTCAGCAGGGATACAGTCCTAAATAGCCAGGTTATAGTATTAATAGTAGTTAACTTATGAGGGGATCAAAGAGTTTGGACCCCCGCCATCCAATACCGTTAAGTATTGAAGGAGGTCCTACTAAATTTTACCCAGGTCCATTGCAGGACCTCTAAACGCTGAACAATGGCAAGACCTTTACCAAACAGTTCCCTTAACCCCCCGACCAGGTAGCCAACATACCTCCATCTAGACCGTGGAGATATGAATGGTGAAAATCTTTTATTTTATATAGACAGTAAAATAAGGCCAAGACACCACGGACAAACGATAAGGAAAGATCACCTTCAACATAAGCAACTAGTTATTAAAGTCATTAATACAAAACCAAGTAAAAAGTGCAAAAGATTAGAAATAAAAAGTATTACACTAGACACTTTGTCTTCACCAAGTGATCTAAGAGACTTAGGCAAACATGGCCTTGATTGTCAAGAACTCTTACGATCAATCTTGGATCCTGAGACGACTCACACACTCTACGATGGATGATGGTGGTGGATGATGGTGTTATGGTGGTGGTGGGTGGTGGGTGAAGTGTGAGAGAGGTGGTGTGCCAAGGGATGGTTTGAGCTTGAGCCAAGAACTTCTATTTATAGGCTGAACCGAAGCTCGGGCACGGCCCCGTGTCCACATCCTTCTCTTTCTTCATTTAATGCAGTTTTGTATTTTTAGTTGACCACGCCCCCGTGTCCGCTGAGCACGACCCCGTGGTGCAGAAGAATCTTTGTACTATGCAGATTTGCTGGATTGTGCGAATCTTATAGTTGACCACGGCCCCGTGTCCGCTGAGCACGGCCCCATGGTGGGCAATAGAAGCTTCTACCACTTTGTCTTTTCTGCTGACACTTGGGCACGCCCCCGTGCTGGCTGAGCACGGGGCGTGTTCAGGCTTCTGATCTCTTGTTTTGCTTGGGAAGATGCTGTCGTGGGGTCGGGCATGCCACGTCTTGTTCCTTTTCTTGTATTTATGTTAGATTTTGATGTCTTTTTGCTTCTTTTGTTAATTTGAGCTCATTTAATCCTGAAAATACAAAAGGAAGACAAAAGCACACTTTTTCCAACATTAGTACTAAAAAAGGGTTAGTTTTATGCCTCATTTGATGAAATTTATATGTTGCATTTTAACACATCAACGACCAAATAAATTAAAATAACGTCTAAAACCATATAAGAATGGTTACTTGAAAATGATTACGGTAAAGATACCCGATGAATGGGTAGGATTTGGAAAGAATGCGTAAACCAAGCGACGGGAACGCGAAATAGAAAGTCAAAAGACTCGGAATATGAGTCATGAATAAAAGACAATGAGAATTTGCAAACAGAAATGTTAATAACTACGCTCAGCTATTTCAAAGCTGAACGGGTCAAACAAAGACTGAAGTTTGGCATTCATAAGTGATGAATGTTCACACGAACAAGTCAAACAAATTTAATAAAGGATGACACTTGCTAAAGTAAGTAGGCGCGAATCGGATAAATAAAAGTGCGAAATATTAATAAACCTATGTAAAGGAGTTATAGGCGTTAAAAACATTGAAATAAAAGAACCCGGGTAATGGGACGTAAAGAAGTACAGGTAAGAACCGGGTAACGGTAAGTGTATAGAAAACCGACGTGTAAATTGACGTTAGAAGTCGAGAAGTCGGAAAGATAATTCGAAAGAAAACAATGTAGCCTTAGACTACGGTCAAGGTCAAATGAAATCCAAAAAGTAAAGGTGAATAATTAAAAACATAAAAAGGGGTGCCTTAACGCCATATGTGTATATAAACGTATACACATTTGAATAAAGACTAGAATAAAAGATAATCTACGAGATCATTATAACCTACGGGATATTAATTAGTGTAAAGGTCTACGGGGCCGAAATGACCCACGAGACATGAATTAAAGCAAAGGGATCGTAAGGGCCTCGCCTTAAAAAGGTGAAAAATCTAAAGAAATAACCTACGAGGTTAAGTGAAGAAACCTACGGGTCAATAGTGTAAGATGAGGGAACTTGTTACGAATCCCCGCATAAAACGAGAACGGAAAACAATAAATTATGAGTTGTCAATTTCCTTGATATGAGTAATTGACATAGTTAAAGAGAAAAACGTTAGACTAAAAGTCAGTTTTAGTAACAAATAACATTTTTACAAATATAAATTCTGATAGGAAATTGAATAGTAAGCATGAAAGATTCAAGTCTTGACGCTGATAGGCGCAAGACGATATATTCAAAAAGAGATCTTTTCGAAAATTAAAGGTTGATATAAATTAAAAATGATGTGACACGATCACGGTTAGGAAATGTAATGTGAAGTAAAATCACATTATAACCAAGCGAGCAGTAAAAAGTAATTGGGCTAATAAGTCTAGTTAAAGAGACCGGTTAAGGCCAGCAATTCAAATCAAGAAATTTGGTTCGCTTGTAAGCGATGGATTCGGTATAACTGAACCGAATAAATGAATTTGAAAACAAAAGAAATTGTTGCTAAAAGTGAAAGATTTCACTAAAGACCTTTAAACGGGTCAAAGTAACGGATTCACAAAGAGTTCGATAATATATAAAGCAATGGGTATCGCTAAATTAACTAAACTAGTAAAAAATAACGAGATTACGTTATTTCAAGTTGCATTATGTCATATGAGGTACGTAGATGTTATGTAACCAAAAAGATATTACCTTATATTTTTCTGGTAATACTAACAATTGAGTAAAGTATGAGTAATGCTTAAGAGATTACTCAGGTCAAATACATTGAGTTTAAAACTCCATGAACTATGTAAGAAAGGTTTCGAGGACGAAACCTCTTTAAGGGGGGTAGACTTGTAACACCCCGAAATCAGGTTTGGTAATTAAACCCCGTTAATACTAAAGACGGGAAAGTACCGTTAGTGGTAAAAGTAAACCGGCAAATATTAGGAATAAATTGAATAATCCTAATATTTATTTAAAGTGAATCAGAGTTTTCAAGAAAAATAGGATAGATAAAAGGCCCAATTTAACGGGACTTAAAGTAAAACGGGTTATGATTTCCCGAACCTACTAAACTGACTAGGAAATAAATAACCTAGTTAGTTGGTTGTCTTATTTTAAAGCATGAATAAAGTTAAATTGCCAAAGATATAAGTTAAACAAAAGGGGAGGGACCAATGTTGTTAAATTTGAAACTATTAGTTTTAAAACAAAAAAAATAAAACCAAACACCTCAAATTGAGGTCCTGGTCGAACAAGAACACAGGGGGCGACACTGGCTCCCCACCAAACCCTAGTGCATGTCAAATTTGATCAAATTGAAGGTTCAATTCAGTCCCAAATCAAGTTCTAAACACGAATTAGTGATCACCTCACTGAAGGGATCACAAGGTATGCAAAATTCTAGTATTTTGATTTATCTCAAGTTCTAGGTTAATTGTGAAAAACTGAAATTGAGCTTGATTATGTCTTGCATGGATGGAATTAGAAGTAATATGGCATCTAGGGATAAACCCTAGATGATTTCTTGTTAAAATCAAGCATTATACTTGTGGGGTTTATAATCACCATTGAAGGTGATTAGTTAGTTTGTAGAAACTAAATAAACACTAGAATTATGGTTCTTATTCTAGTGAAATCTGAATTCATGTGGTGAATCTGAAATTATTCATGTTAAAATTTAGTATAGATTTGTTAATTGAAGTGGATGTAGATGAAAATAACATGTCAAGAACCTAGTAATGGTTATGTAAAAATCTGACCCGCTAGGTGTTTGTTAAAACGCCTAAGTGAGGAGTAAAACGTTAAAGATCGGACAAAAACGCAGATTTGAATATTATAATGAATTGTCCGATTTTTGGTGATAAAAAGAGTTCTAAATTAGGTTGTGAATGGAACTCTATAGGTAAAGAATCCGGGTCGTCAAGCGGACAAGCCGGAGGTGATACGCGCTTGAAAAGTATGCTTTAAAGGTACGTAACTACGGTTCCGTTACATTATGCTTGATTTCATATTTTCGTTAGTAGACTTTAAATTAGCAAAATACATGAAATTGGCATCTAGTGGAAGTGACGAAGGTCACTAGGTAAATAAACGGGTCAAAAGGTGAAATTATCACCCTTTGACAATATCGACTAATGGTTTGTCGAGTTATATGTTTATAGGAATAAATATCAAATGGATACGCACATCGCTATTGCTTAGCGGCTACTAAGTCAAGGTATTGAAACGGGTCAATATATTGATCCGAGCCAGGTATGTATAATGATTCAATTCATCATGTAGAGCTTGAGGTTTTCTAAGAGTTAAACAAGGTCAAATTGGATATTTGGTTATCTTAAAGATAAACCGAATAATTCAAGTTATAATTGTAGTGTTTTAGAAACATAATGGCTTCTAAACAAGGTTATAGTTAAGAGATCGAATTTTTGGGTCAAACAAGTATCTGAAGTCCTTTGTCGTAAAAGAAGGACCAAAATTGACCAAAATGCCCTTGTAGGTTAAATTGAACAAACAACCCTTAAAGGTTGTTTGGAAACGAGTTTCATGATTAAATAAATACTTAGAATAAGTGTAGAAGTAGAAAGATGTAATACGTTAGTCAAATAGCTCTATTGGAGTCTTGCCGTAAAATAACAATCCGAAGGGTAAAACTCGGAACATATAGATATACACATTGAAATCCAACACACAAAGAGTTGTAGTTGAAGATTACTCGATAAGAAATGTAGGAATAAGATGCTAGAAATGAATGAACGCGATTTCAAGATTTAAAGTGCTTAAATACCATTAACGGGTCAAAATAAGCATACGAGCGAAAATGGGTTTAAATTGTGTAATAAACCTATGATTAGAACCTAATATAGTAGGTAACATTAATTTGAAGAAGTGTATGAGATATAGGACTCAAATAAATACGTTTGTTTGATTAAATGCATAAACGGGTTAAAATTTGGTAAAAAGGTAACGAGTCGAAGGCTTAGAAGTCTCAAAATTTCTTATGTTGGATGTAGGATTTTAACTCCATAAGATGGAGGATTAAATTACGGACGCGTAGGAAAAAGAATCGGGTAAAACGGATCAATAACGAAGAAGTTATGGCCGTTTCCGTGAAATCAGATCGTGCTGGGTATGTACAGCATCAGCTGAAACAACAGGCTGTGAAAAACAGGGCTAGGCGTGACACCTAGGCCCTTGGCGTCACGTCTAGCCCCCTAACTCCGAAAATTGTTAATTTTTGTCATTTTTAACCCCTGTACTTGTTTGGACTTAATATTTGACTATCAAAACTAACTTTTAAGTTGGTTTTGATCATAGGTGAATGCCAAGAGTGCACGGATGAAGATCAAGCGACGAGCAAGAACCGAACACGATCACGAAATAAGCTTCCGCACTATGTATCGTTATTTTGTTAAACGAGGAACGTACACATGATATGTTGTATACTTTTTTTTAAATTGTAAAAAGTTTTAATAAACCCGTAATTTCCAATGCATATGTAATCTTAATTACATGACTGTTTTTCGTAAATGATACGTTAAACCTTAATTTATAAGAACGGGTGTTACACACTTTCCCCCTGAAAGTGGTTATAACACCTGATGGCCTTCATCCACTGTTTGTATACTACAACTGCTGTCCATTAAGTACTACTTGTGTACAACAACTGCACCAGAGCAAGTGCTGCTATTTAATCTACTGCCCTAAGATAAGTTCTGCTAAAGACCATAGCCCTGCTTGGAATGAAGCAGTGGAATGTAAAAATTGCTGACATATAAAGATTGACAATTTGTGTCTAAAATGTATTTTGTTAAGGATGACATTCTTGCAGATATTTCATAAATCACCATCAACAGATGTTGGACATGATATTTTGTGGTTACGCAAGACAAAATCATTCCTTTCTTCAGAACAGCAGATGATCAAAACATTTGTCAAAAGCTTATTCACTGTTGCACTAACAGTTGCTGATTTAATAGTCTTTCAAATCATTATCATTTCCTTACCCTAACTACTTTTGTGCTCAAACATCTGTTTTCTAAATATTGTCCACTGCTATTCATCATAAGCAGCTGTTTGCATTAGACTTTCCCCTTGAAAGTGGTTATAACATCTGATGCCCTCATTCACTGTTTGTATACTACAACTGCTGTCCATTAAGTACTGCTTGTGTACAACAACTGCTGAAGACAAAGTGCTGCTATTTAATCTACTGCCCTCAGTCAAATGCTGCTAAAGACCAAAGACCTGCTTGGAATGAAGCAGTGGAATGTAAAAACTGCTGACATATTATACTTGACAATTTGCCTCTAAAATGTATTTTGTTAAGGATGGCATTCTTGAAGATGTTTCATAAATCACCATTAACAGGTATTGTAATTTACATTTTCATTAATTATTTCCGGTGACAATTTTATTATATCAATGACTTATAGTTATTCTTTTCGATAAAACGGTCTTATGGCATTTTATGATACATTGTTTAGGTAGGTATAATCCATACTACAAGATTATATTTACAGAGTTGATTCTTGAATTTGGTTTGTTTTGTTTTGTTTTGTTTTGTTTTGTTTTGTTTTGTGATTGTTTGTTGGTAAGTGGTTTATTTTTAGGGTGATCAGTGTTTTATAATCGGACCGTGCGGTTCATTCATCAGGTATTATTTCCTTTTCATTTTCACTACACTGATTTAGTGTTACCTGCTGTTTAACAATCCAGAAAAATATGTTTCATATCATACCTGCTTTAGAGTTTTACTTGTATCGTTTAAAACAAAACCAAAAAAAAATTTGTTTCCGAGTGAAGAACCTATAACACATCAAAAATTCAGTATTTAAAACCAAACCTAAAAAAATTGGTCAACCCAAAACCATACCTAAAATTATAATGAAACAGAAGCAAAAATAAAGTGTCCTAAAAAAAATTAAATCGTTTATTGTATAAATACTAAAAAAAGTTACAATTACGTTAAAAAAAGAAAAGTAATCAGACACTTAAAGTCTAATAGCAAGAATGAAGAAATTTTAACTTCAACTCCATGGAGCACTGCACTTCTCGATGTATGTCATTGATCTTTCTCATGAAGTCCAGGTCTCGATCTCCACATTCTATATTGTTCGCAACACACAGGTCACGAACGGAAGTAGTCGGCATCGTCCTCAGGTCTATTGAAACTTGGTCTCTTGTCAGCAGACCAAGTTGCAGTCCGTCAAAACATCTCTTCAACTCTTGAAGAGTACTCCTATCAGCAAAAACTTGCTCTTCGATTTCTTTAATAAAGTGTTGCTTGAAATCCTCAGATTGTGCAGCAGTATGTGACTCCATTTTAATGTATTTATAACAGCTAAGGCAAAACAATAAGAGTTGCTCTTCTATTTAACTGAATGAATCTGGTTATGATGAAACAATGTTTGAATTTGCAATGATATTATATAGGATATCTATCAGCCCAAAGGTCAGGTTTAAATGCAAGCATTAAATAAAAATTTATATTTAAAAACCTGATACATGTAATGATTTAATAATGAAAAACGTGTATATACCCAACATGTCTCTTCATTTACCTTATCAAACATTTTAATGTAAAACCTTTGAAAAATGATCTTTATTAGCAGACGTCTCTTCATTTATCCTATCAAATATTTCAAACACTATAAAGGATCATGATTGCTCTACTTGAAAGCATCAAGACTTCATTTTTAAAAAACCCTTCATTCTAAAACAAAACGTTCAAACCCACCCACACTCTTTCTAAATGGCAAGCAAAACCTTCTACCACTGGTCGGATAATACCGATCTTAAAATTGAATATTCAATATGGTCACTCCATGAACAGAGAAAAGCTGAAGAAGTGAAAAAAAAAAGTTGCGTTGGTAAGTGATAAATATTATAAGCAGACGTGGAGTAGCATTGCACTGCTGGATGAAGTTGTCTCTTCTCCTCCATCAGAGTTTAAAGAAAAAGCCGAAGAGTTTTTGACACATCTGTTGAAACAAGATCAGAAGACCTGTGATATGCTAGCAGATCTGCAAATTAAAACAAAAAATGAAATTGCATGGAGGAAGGCGAGAGAAATAGATATCCTAGGAAGTGTTAATTGTAATGTTTAGTTTTTAATATTTTTCAAACTCAGAATTTTGTAATACTATTTAATATCGAATGAATAAGTGTTTATTGCTAGCAGAATTTTGTAAAAGTTGGACTTTGTATAGGCTTCTGGGTAATTTGTTTGTGGTTTTTGTTCTATTTGGGGTGTATTTTCCCTTGAAGAGGTACCACCATCTTATTTTTCAAAAGCATAATATTATTATTAAACATTGAAATAGACTTTCCCCTTCAAAGTCGTTATTTGTTTGGGCCAAATAACAGTGATCCACATCAGTGGATTCATCATAAGCAGCTGTTTGCATTACACCTTCCCCTTGAAAGTGGTTATAACATCTGATGGCCTTCATCCATTGTTTGTATACTACAACTGTTGTCCCTTAAGTACTGCTTGTGTACAACAACTGCCCCAGACAAAGTGCTGCTATTTAATCTACTGTCCTAAAATAAGTGTTGTTAAAGACCAAAGCCCTGCTTGGATCGAAGCAGTGGAATGTAAAAACTGGTGGCATATAAAGATTGACAATTTGTGTCTAAAATGTATTTTGTTAAGGATGGCATTCTTGCAGGTATTTCATAAATCACGATCAACAGATGTTGGAAATGATATTGAGTTTACGCAAGACAAAATAATTCAACAAAATCATTCAACATAATCTTATTAAACAGTTGCTGATTTAATAGTCTTTCAAATCATTATCATTTCCTTACCCCTAACTACTGTTGTGCTCAAACATCTGTTTTCTAAATACTGTCCATTGCTATTCATCATAAACAGCTGTTTGCATTAGACTTTCCCCTTGAAAATGGTTATAACATCTGATTGATGTCCATTAAGTGCTGCTTGTGTACAACAACTTTGAAGAAACCACTGAGTGTCAAACATTTCATAAATTGACATGCAACAATGGAAGGAAGAAGCAGTAGTTTAGTTTGTCATTTATATTGTATAGAATCAGTGGTTAAGGTTAGCAGTGTTTGAAACCACTGTTCGGTTATAATAGTGTAATCCTTAATGATATGTTTTGAAACCAGTTTTGGGTTAACACTGTTTGAAACTATTGTTGATTTAAGGACAGTTTTTAAAACCAATGTTTTAAGCCAAAAGTGTTTTCAAAACAGTGTTTTAACAACACTAAGTATAATTCACCAATCTATCATTGTTTGTATCTTCAATGATCACACAACTTGAATCGACAAATCATAACATTGAGAGCAGCCCATTAACAAATATTACAAACTGTATGCTGTATAAACTTTTCTTATAACTATTAATCATTCATTGAATGTTGATTTATTTATTGTAATTGATGAAAGGAGGATATCTTCCGGAAGAGTTGCTGATTACAGAAAAAGTTGATCCAGTTGGTTCTCTCATATCATTCGCATAACCTGATATTTAAGGAGAGTTGTGAAAATGAAAGCTGTATTGGCATTGTTAATATTTTTTATAACAAATTATTAAAGCCTAAATTGTATATTAAAGGTAAACTTTTAATACATACAATACAGAGACAAAACGTTATACCAACTTCGTAGACTTGACGGAACTTGCAGATTCGATAACAAAAGACTGTAACATACAATACAGGTGAAGTTAGAATTGATGACAACGTTATTGGATTCACCCAATATAGTGTTTCAATATGCTAAGCGTAATGGTGATTAACTTTTTGGTTGAATCTTATAGGCGTATAGCGGAAAATCCTGGAGAGGAGGAGGCTTGCAAGCGATGTAACTGTAAGAAATCCAAGTTTTTGCACATACAATACAGAGACAAAACGTCATACCACCACAAGCAATTGTGGATCGTTACTGACGGGTGCACTTCGGAATGTAGCAGATATGAATGAATATAACCTCAGCGTAGGTAATTACATATCTGCCACTGGGGTTATATTCATTCATATGAATGAATATAACCCAAGTGGTAGATATGTAATTAGCGAGCTCTGGAATTTCAAGGAAAATCGAAGAGCTCCACTGGGGTTGTATTCATTCATATCAATCACTTCCTTATGTGCACCGCATCTTCTAGGAGGTTGTCAAGTGTTCTCGCCTTCGTAGTTGGTGTTTTGCTTATCTTTACTTTCGTAGCCATTCTGTACATCGAATCAAACCAAAACCAAATAACTGTTATCATCGAATCAAACCAAAACCAAATAACTGTTATCATCAAATCAAACCAAAACCAAATAACTGTTATCATCAAAAACCAAAAATAAAAAATGAGGAACACATTCAAATCATTGAATCAATTCCAAAACACATTCAAAACCTCTGTTTTGATAGCCTAAACCCTAAACCCACAAGAATCAAAACAGAAACACATTCAAAACCTCTGTTTTGATACCCTAAACCCTAAACCCACAACAATCAAAACAGGAACACATTCAAAACCTCTGTTTTGATACCCTAAACCCTAAACCCACAAAAATCAAAACCAAAACACATTCAAAACCTATGTTTTGATGCATTTTGAACAAAATCAACCCTCTGTTTTTTCAAAATCAACCCAAAATCATCGGATGGAACCCAAAATCATGAACAAAATCAACCCTCTGTTTTTTCAAAATCAAACCAAAATCATCGAACGGAACCCAAAATCAAACCCAAAATCATCGAATGGAACAGAAAATCAAACCCAAAATCAACCCTCTGTTTTTTTCAAAACCAACCTAAAATCATCGAATGGAACCTAAAATCAAACCCAAAACCAACCCTCTATTTTTTTCAAAACCAACCCAAAATCATCGAATGGAAACCAAAATCAACCCAAAATCATCGAATGGAACCCAATATCAAACCCAAATCAACCCTCTGTTTTTTCAAAATATAAACACATTCAAATCATTGAATGGAACCAAAAATCAAACCTCTGATTTCATGATGAAGATGGATGAAGATGATGAAGCTGGATGAAGATTATGAAGATCTGTGTTGACTGTTGAGAGTTGAGAGAGATATTTGGAGATTTTTGAAGAAGTGTGATGATGATAATGATCGGTGATGATATTAGTCATTTCATACAACTTATAACAGTCAAGTTGCATTTTTGGTGAAGTGTGATGATGACAAGGAGATTAAACTAAAAAATAATTATCCATAAGAAATTAAATTAAATAATATTTAGTAGGAGGATTATATATAAATTAATTAGAAAAGATTAAACTAAAATAATACTTATCTATAAAACATGGTCTAATATAGTATAAATAGAACTAAAGACCAAAATTTAAATGATATATTATAATCTGATGTAAATCTGTCTATGTTACGGGTATTAAAAAAAAGGGTATTAAGGAATATTAAGGGATAAGGGTATTAAGGACATTTGATACATGTCTTTAACAAATCTAATCCATATTTGATAGAAGGGTTTTAACGGGCTTACAAAATCTAATCCATTAGTAAGCTTAATTGGATCAAATATAAGGGGCTTTATTGAACTGTTTAATAACATTTGGTTATTTGAATTAGGTCAGGCTTTAATTATTAGACAATATAAAATTAGGTCATGCTTTCAGTTTAGACAAGAAATTTTGAGTTAGTTAGCTAATTTCTATATCAAACATGAACTAAATACAAACAATTTAAATGATGTATTATAATCTATTTCGATGGTTATTAAAACTACCCATGTGGTCACACATACTGTCTTCAACATTACTTTATAAAGATATAGAACTAAAGACCAAAATTTAAATGATATATTATATCTCAATGTTTTTTAGTATTTGATTTCGATCATTACTAAACCTACCCGTGTGGTTACACGGGTACTACACCTAGTTACATATAAAACAAAACGGCCAAATTGTCCTTCTCGTTAACAGAAAAAATGGATGAAGTTAACTCGGTAGACTAAAATGGCAACGGTGAAACCTTTTTGGACTCACATGCGAAAAATGAGACCTTTAGACTAAACTGGCGAAATGGCCAAAACCACATGAACTAAAATCACATTTAACTCTAGTTTTAATTTGCAACGTAGAGGAGAAAGAAGAATGAAGAAGAAGAAGAAAAAAAGATGGTATCACAAGGACGAAAATCACATTTAACTATTTGTAGTTGCTTTTCTTTTGGTTGCATAAATTTCATACATGTGCACGAGGCTTTTGGATTAAAAGGTTATTAGTTGTGACTTATGAGACTCTTCTTGGACTTGAGCCTTATTATTCTTTTCCTGACACATTGTTGGACTTCTGTTTTGGGCTCAAGCAAATATGGGAATCTTGATTTTTAGGCACTTGATTTGCAAACTTGAGTTTCAAGAATCGATTTACATGACCAGAATTATTTTTGGTTGACTTATATTGTTGGGTAGTAGTAAATAACGTTTGAGTTTAGCGGCGGTTTAAAGCGCATGAAGAGAATCGTATGAAGTTGTTGCGGCTCTGTTTTGTATATCGAAACGTACATGTGCACATCGGTAATTTTAAAAAAGTTGAATAATCAAATGTCAAAAGCCAAGCTTAGTGTTTGTAAAAAAATTAGAGTAAAAGTACAAAGTTGCTAGTCGGCCGATAGAGTGGGGACTACCGATTAATCGGGGATTAACCAGTGCCTAGTCGAGGTTTTTACAACCATTGATTTTTATATATAAAATAAGAGTTTTTATTATTATAAAAACATGAGCATTCGCAATGGTTCCCATGTATGTTTGTGAGTGTGTTCCTTATATTATAAGAAATGATTGTGAGTGGAGGAGAGAAAAAAAATGTAATTGTTTATCTGAATATTTATAAGAATATTGTTCAGCTCTATTAGTTTTTTAATGTTTTTTAAAAGTGGTTGTGAGTGAAGTAGATAGCAAGGTAATGATAAAGATAAAAAAAAACATTATTTAATTGAAAATTAGAGAAAAGTATTGATTTTTTAGGAAATATAGAAAAAGAGTAAATTGCTATTTTAGTCCCTGAGTTTTGTTCAAATTTGCCATTTTAGTCCAAATAGTTTTTTTTTGCCTCTCGGTCCCTGACTTTTACATTTTGTTGCCATTTTGATCATTTTGTCTAACTTCATCCAAAAACCCAGTTTGTAACAAGGGTATTTTGGGGATTTCCTTAAAAAAAATGTTTTCAGTTGCCATTTTGATCCAATTCCAAAAAATCAAAAAAAATCCAAAAAATCAAAAAAAAAATTCCAAGAAATTCAAAAAAATCTAAAAATCAAAAAAATTCTAAAAAAATCATAAAAATTCTAAAAAATTCAAAAAAATCTAAAAATAAAAAAGATTCTAAAAAATCATAAAAATTCTAAAAAATAAAAAACATTCTAAAAAATCCAAAAATCATTAAATGTTTCGGCACGAAGCGTTTCGACCCGTACCGTTTCGAACCCGAACCGTTTCGAGCCGAACCGTTTCGACGCGAACCGTTTCGACGCGAACCGTTTCGACGCGAACCGTTTCGACGCGAACCGTTTCGACCCGTACCGTTTCGAACCGTACCGTTTCGAACCGTACCGTTTCGAACCGTACCGTTTCGACCCGTACCGTTTCGAACCCGAACCGTTTCGACGCGAACCGTTTCGACGCGAAGCGTTTTGACCCGTACCGTTTCGTTTCGACGCGAACCGTTTCGACACGTACCGTATCGAACCGAACCGTTTCGACGCGAACCGTTTCGAGCCCGTACCGTATCGAAACGGTTCGCATCGAAACGGTTCGGTTCGATACGGTACGGGTCGAAACGGTTCGGTTCGAAACGGTTCGGTTCGAAACGGTTCGCGTCGAAACGGTACGGTTCGAAACGGTACGGGTCGAAACGCTTCGCGTCGAAACGGTTCGGCTCGAAACGGTTCGGGTTCGAAACGGTACGGGTCGAAACGGTTCGTGTCGAAACGGTTCGTGTCAAAACGGTTCGGTTCGAAACGGTTCGCGTCGAAACGGTTTGGTTCGAAACGGCACGGGTCGAAACGGTTCGTGCCGAAACATTTAATGATTTTTGGATTTTTTAGAATTTTTTTGATTTTTTAGAATTTTTATGATTTTTTAGAATCTTTTTTATTTTTAGATTTTTTTTGAATTTTTTAGAATTTTTTAGAATTCTTTTGATTTTTTAGAATTTTTTTGATTTTTAGATTTTTTTTGAATTTTTTGGAATTTTTTTGATTTTTTGGAATATTTTTGATTTTTTGAAATTGGATCAAAATGGCAACTGAAAACATTTTTTAAGGAAATCCCCAAAATACCCCTGTTACAAACTGGGCTTTTGGATGGAGTCAGACAAAATGATTAAAATGAAAATGTAAAAGTCAGGGACCCAGAGGCAAAAAAAAAAAAACTATTTGGACTAAAATGGCAAATTTAGACAAAACTCAGGGACTAAAATGGCAATTTACTCATAGAAAAATAGTGATTTTTTAGGTTAATTGTATCAGGAGAGAAAACATTCTTAAGATGACCCCCCGAACTTTTCGCTCAGCAGTGTTACGTATGTACGTTTCATATAGATTTTTTTTGCCATATACGTTTTCAACCCGCCGATTTTATAAAAATAAAATTTACTTATATAGAATTTTTAGGTCCGGTGACTTCCGACCCCCCGGTGGAAATTTTCAAGCTTCGCCACTGGCCAGTGGGTCGCCAACCCCAATGGTGTATAAATGTATACGTGACAAACAAATATTTTAGTTTATTTAGAGAAAAATGCTCGGATTGTCCCTGTGATTTGCTTATTTTTCACCTTTAGTCCCTAACTTTCTAAAATTACAGTTATAGTCCTCAACTTTTGCAATTTTATTCTCGGATAGTCCCTGGCACGGATGAGGGTTAGTTTTTAGTGTTAAGTGGGTGTGAAATTACTAAAATGCCCTTATTATTAAAAACAATAATTAAAACATTAAAATCAAAAATAGATAATATAAAGAATTAAGGTGGGCCTAATTTTTTTATTTAAATTAATAAATCTGGTCAAAGTCAATCACCCATAACCACAACCACCTACACCACTTCATCTTCTCCGTGACCATCATGTTTCACCGGAACTTCAGCAACAAAAGACGTTTAAATTTATGAGATGAAATGTGATGCAAAAAGTGATGTCACGGCCCCCGACCCAGTTTTTTTTTACCTGGTTTAGAAGCCGCGGGACAGAAAACCCGTGGTATTGGTGTTTAATTTGGCAGCGGATATTTTAACAGGATCGTTTAATGAAAACACCCATTTATTCTATTTAGAAATTCGGGACAAACCCCGTAAATTACAATAAAGGAATTTCACTTGAAAATCCCCTGATTACAAAAACATGTTTATTTATTTACTGAGCCACTTTATCCAAGTTGGTAGTGCTACGCGGCACTTTTCCTTGTTCACAGTAAATCGCCTGAAACATGTTTAAAAAGATTTTATCAGCAGGGAAATACTGGCGAGTCATTCCATTTGTACAAAACGACACATTGTTATAATGTACAGTATTAAGGGCGATTACAATGTTTATATATCAACCAATTACCCCAAATCAGTATTTGTCATTCGACCGGATCTGTGACTATGGTCATATCACCCATTGGCTAACCCGTTGTCCAATGTTGAAGATTATCAAGTAAATGTATACAAAACCCCACATACCGGCAGTAATTGAAGATTACAAAGACTTAATCCATGTAATTATAACTTTGAAACAAATAGGGTTTTGGAAACAATTTGGTAAAAGAGAATGACTCACATTGCAAGTTTAGACGGGCAGAGTTTTGCTTACTGATTAAGCATGTAACCTAGTTAAATAATGCAAACGATAATAACTTAATACAACATTTACGATAAACTCACGAAATCAAAACCCTCACGACGAATGACAAAGTATAGCCCGAATTCGGGCAGCACTTAAACATCCATCGGATCGGTTTCAATCGATCGGACATTGTATCGTAGCAGTGATCGAGTTATTACCCTGTGATCGTAGCAGCGTTTCACAACTAAAATGTGAAATTCGTACAGTATGGAAGCTGTTTTGATAAGAATTTTTTAGCAGACGGAAATGGCCATGCAACGTACAATTTATAGCTGAAAATTAGGGTCTTCGCGGCCCGCGTAAACTCCAAGGACAATCCTTCGCGGCCCGCGAGGGCCACCCTAGCTACTGCTAGGGCTGCAGTGTCACACCCTAGGTCTGCCACGTGTACGACACGTGGCCCTAAAGCTTATCCCGATTTTTGCCTTGCTGTCCCGCCCCGCGTAGACTCCCCCTTGGATCTTACGCGGCCCGCGATCAAGTGATAAAACTTAGTTTTCTTGATTTTTCATGCAAATTAGGGTTTTAGGGGTTCGGGCTTTCACTTACGGAGTGTTCTAGGTCATTTTCGTGCAGGTCCTTACATCCTCCCCACCTTATTTAAAATCTCATCCTCGAGATTTACTAGAATAAGTACAGATACTTTCGCTTCATTTCTGATTCCAATTCCCAAGTGTATTCCGGTCCTCTTTTCGAATCCCACTTTACTTTGACTAGCACCAATCTTTTGTGCTTGAGGAACTTGACCTTTATGTCTTCTATTTGGAGAGGTTTCTCTACAAATTTTAACTTTTCATTTACCTCTATATCTTGAAGAGGTACTACCAGTGATTCATCAGATAAACACTTTTTAAGATTAGATACATGAAACACATCATGTACCCCAGCTAGTTCCTCCGGTAGTAGTAATCGATAGGCAACGGGTCCTATTCGTTGGGTGACGGCAAATGGCCCTATGTACCTTGGACTTAGCTTTCCTTTCTTACCGAACCGAACTACCCCTTTCCACAGTGAAACTTTCAAGAGTACCTTATCTCCAACTTGAAATTCTAACGGCTTGCGTCGATTGTCTGCATAACTTTTCTGACGGTCTTGAGCTGTTTTCAGTCTTTCCTTTATTTGAGTTATCTTGTCGGTGGTTTCTTGTACAATCTCGGGACCTGATAATTGACTTTCTCCTATTTCTGCCCAGCAAACTGGAGTTCGACACTTTCGTCCATATAGTGCTTCAAACGGGGCAGCACTGATGCTTGTATGATAACTATTGTTATAGGAATTAAGGGTAAGTGGTCGTCCCAGTTTCCACCGAAGTCGATTACACATGCCCTGAGCATGTCTTCAAGGGTTTGGATCGTCCTTTCACTTTGTCCATCCGTTTGGGGATGGTATGCAGTACTTCAATTTAATCGTGTCCCCATTGCTTCTTGTAAGCTTGTCCAAAAATGCGAAGTGAAACGACTATCTCTATCTGACACAATGGAAAGCGGGACCCCATGTAGGGATACTACTTCGTCTACATATAACTTAGCCAATCTTTCCATACTAAAGGTTTCCTTCATTGGTAGGAAATGAGATGATTTGGTTAGTCGATCTACAATCACCCATATTGCATCGTTACCTTTCCTTGTTTTGGGTAACTTAGTAACAAAATCCATTGTTATTAGTTCCCACTTCCATACAGGCATTTCTAATTGTTGAAGTAAACCTGAAGGTTTCTAGTGTTCTGCCTTAACTTGCGAACAAGTTAGACACTTAGAAACGTATCTAGCTATGTCCTTTTTCATTCATATCCACCAGAAGTTATTCCTTAAATCTTGATACATCTTGTTATTAGCAGGATGTGTCGTATACCTAGATTTAAGAGCTTCCTCTAAAATCTTATCTCTTAATTTTCCTTGCCTAGGTACCCAAATCCTTTTCTCATGGAATCTCCAAATTCCATCAGTCCCTTGCTCTAATTCTTTTATCCGTCCTTTCATTCCTTCAGCATCATCCTTGATTGCTGTTTCTTGAACGTTCTTCAGTTGTTTCATTAAATCTAACTGTAGATTTAATCTAAGAGCACGAACTTGTCTTTGCTTCTCATGACTTAGGACATATGCTACTACATTTGCCTTTCCTTCGTGATATAGGATATCACAGTCGTAATCACTTAAAATTTCCATCAATCTTCTTTGCCTCATGTTCAATTCTTTTTGCCCAAATATGTAACTTAAACTTTTATGATCTGTATAAACAGTAAACTTACTTCCGTACAGATAATGTCTCCAAATCTTAAGGGCAAAAATTATTGCTCCTAATTCTAAGTCATGAGTCGAATAATTTTCCTCGTGCTTTTTCAACTGCCTTGATGCATACGCAATTACCTTTTTGCATTGCATGAGCACACATCCTAATCCTAGTTTAGAAGCATCACAGTAAACTTCAAAATCTTCTGTTCCATCGGGTAAGGCAAGAATTGGGGCATTTGTTAACTTATGCTTTAGAATTCCAAATGCCTCCTCTTGCTTGGGTCCCCATTCAAACTTAATTGTTTTATAGGTTAGCTTAGTTAATGGATCAGCTATCTTAGTGAAGTCTTGGATGAAGCGCCTATAATATCCAGCTAATCCTAGAAAACTTCTAACTTCGGTAGCTGATTGCGGGACTTTCCAATTCGTGATTGCTTCTATCTTAGAGGGGTCTACGTGAATACCTTCGTGATTCACCATGTGTCCTAAAAATTGCACCTCCTGTAGCCAAAATTCACATTTCGAGAATTTGGCGTAAAGTTTTTCCTTTCTTAACAAAGTTAAGAGTGCATGCAGGTGCTCACAATGCTCGTCCTGGCTTTTGGAATAAATGAGTATATCGTCGATGAAGACAATTACAAATTTATCAAAGTACGGCTTACATATCCTATTCATCATGTCCATAAATGCTGCAGGAGCATTTGTTAGTCCAAATGGCATGACTGTAAACTCGTAGTGACCATACCTAGTTCTGAAAGCAGTTTTAGGTATGTCTTCTTCCTGTACTTTCAACTGATGGTATCCGGAACGTAAATCTATTTTAGAGAAATATCTAGCTCCCTGAAGTTGATCAAAAAGATCATCAATACTAGGTAATGGGTATCGATTCTTAATTGTAACCTTATTCAATTCCCTATAATCGATACACATCCGCATCGAACCATCCTTCTTTTTCACAAACAACACAGGTGCTCCCCAAGGGGATGAGCTGGGTTGTATAAATCCTTTGCTTAATAATTCATTTAACTGCTTTTTCAGTTCTAGCATCTCTGTGGGTGCTAACCGATAAGGTGCCTTAGCTATCGGTGTAGTTCCAGGAATTAGATGAATCCTAAACTCTACTTACCTATCTGGTGGTAACCCAGGTAGCTATTCTGGGAATACATCAGGGTATTCTGACACTACTGGAATTTCCTTAAGTTCCTTTCCTTTAGTGTTAATGATTACCGAAATCATATACACTATTCCTTGTTTTCATTCATAACTAGCAGCTTTCATTACTGAAATGAACTTTATTAGTTTACGCGGCTTATCTCCTGTAACCAAAATTACTTCTCCTACTGGTGTATGTATTTCTATGGAATTCTTATCACATAGGATTCGAGCATGGTTGGCTACTAACCAATCCATTCCTAACACGACATCGAATCTGGCTAAATTCATAGGTAGCAGGTTTGCCGAAAATTCTTGGCCTGAGAGTTCTATCTTTCCTCCCTAAAGAATCTTATCTATATTAACAGAATTTTCTTCTGCCGTTTCTACCGTATAAATTTGCCTAAGTTTGGTTAAAGGTTGATTAAGAGCTTGGCAGAATGAAGTATTTATAAAACTTTGGTTTGCACCAGAGTCAAATAATACTTTTGCATAAACGTCATGTACAAGAAACGTACCAGCTATCACATCAGGAATCAGATCGGCTTCTTGCGTTGTCAGCTGAAAGGCCCTTACATTCTTTTTAGTAGCTCCATCTGTCGCTTTTGCTTTATTGTCAGCTGGTTGGATCAATTTAGGGCATTATGGTCTAAAATGCCCGGCTTCTCCGCAATTGTAGCAGATCTTTGTTTTCTTTCGTCACTCCTCCTCTCGGTGCCCCTGTGCTTTGCAAAAATTACAATTTTCATTACATTTTCTAAAATGTTTCTTTTTACAACTTCTGCAAAATGGAGCAGTGGAGGACTGCCCGGTCCCCTTTTTCCTAAAGTTATTACCCCCATGGAAACCTTGGGTAATCTTTTGAGCTAACTCCTTTTTCCGGTTTTCTTCTCTCGTACGCACCAATCCGTCGGTCAGGGTGTTGGCCAATTCGACCGCATCATCAATTGATCGGGGTCTCGCAACTTTGACTATATCGCGAATCTCGCTAATCAGTCCCCAAATATAGCGAGAGATAAGCACCGGTTCTGGCGAAGCCAGAGTTGGCACAATTCTAGCATACTCGAAAAATTTTGAAGTATACCCTCGACAATTAACGTCCACCATTCGGTGGTTTAGGAACTTGTTTGTCATCTGTTCCTTCTCATAGTCGGGACAAAATTTTCTTTCCACCAATTCCTTAAATTCCTCCCAACTCATGGCATAAGTCACATGTAACACCCCGTGTTTTGAAAGTCAAAGTCAAGGTCAAGATTGAAGTCAATGGAAGAAAAGATTGCTAATTGCGATCCGTCACTCCTTGCTCAACTCCTGTTTTGACTTATTTGAATTGTAAAAAATCTATTTATTTTATTACATTAGTTGTATTATGTGGAGTAAATGACAATAATCGCACTTAATCGCAGTAATCGATGTATGTTTATCGCCAATCGACGCATCGCTAATCGCATTCGCAACTCGAACTATGCGCTCTGGATATTGTGTTACGTGTGAGTGCTTCTTATGTGTTACTTTTGCATGTTTAGTTATGTTTATGTTATGTTGTGGTGATTAATCGAAACACAAACGCAACGCTATCGCCATCGAATCGCAAATGCCAAACGCAAGTTAATTATAAAGATTGTATGTTAGATATAGTAGTTGGGATTAATGGGTAATACTATCGCATCGCATTGCACGGCACGCGAATCGAAACAACAAAACTCGCCGCGCCAAACACTAGGATCGAGTGGCCAATCGATCGGACTTCTATCCGATCGAGTTGTCACCCGATTGGGCTGCCACCCGATCGGACTGTCACCCGATTGACCAGCCTCTTTCCTACTTTCCTTTTTGGGTAACCATATAAATACCCCATTTGTCACCTCATTTGATGGTGACAGCTCCCTTGCTCGGCTTAGCCAGACTCAAGCTCATTTCTCCCGCTTTCTCTCAATTCTTGTAAGTTTTCAATCTAAATCTTGTACTTCTGTGATCTACACATGCAACTTCATCATTCTCTGTTTCAAATCTCAACTTTTAACTGTGAAATCAGTGGATTTGAGGTGTTCTAGGATGATGTCACCATGGAGTTCTTATGAACTTCATGTTTTGGCTTCAATCCACCAAGAACAACTTACATCTGGACGATTTCGACATGAATTAACAAAGATCTTGCATAGATCTGAACATATTCAGAGTGAAAAGGATTGAAAGATGGTTCTTCTAACTTTCTTTCAACTCTTTTACACTCAATGCACTCAAACCCGATGGAATCGGAGCTCGTACTGATCTTCTACTCATTCTTAGAGATGTATCAGTTCTAGATCTGAATTCTATCCGGGAGATATTTGATTTCAGGTTGAACATGAACGACCGTCTTGAACCATGCACTGGCCGGACTAGGGTGATTTCCTGTTCGGTCACTATGGTCAAGGTGGGGTTCCTATTATTTAAACAAGCTATCATAACGTCTCATTCAAACTACAACACTTCAAACAAAATCAAGTGACAAGACGATCAGATCGTTGGGACGGATTGACGTCCGATCGGATTGCGATCCGATCGGATTATCATCCGATCGACCGGCCATCCGATCGGGTTGCACATTGGTTCAACACTTAGACAATTTTCAACATGTTCAATGCACAAGATTGCCACCCGATTGGATTGCCATCCGGTCGAGTGATTGTCCTGCTGTGAACTTGTTCTCCCACTGAGCAGCCTCGCCAATCGGATCGCTGTCCGATCGAACGACAGCTCGATCGACCGACTTGAAGGGTAGAGATACTTCTCTATTTTCAAAATACTTCAACAAAAACTTCAAGCAGTTCAAAGCTTGCGGACCGAAAGAATATACTAGCGAAGGTGGTCCTACGACCTTGTTTCAATGGTTTGATTCGATCGAGGTCACCCTGCGCCAGAGCGGCTGTCCTGATGATCTTCACACTCTCAACACAACCGGCGTCTTCCAATCTCGGGCTTTAGATTGTTGGACCGCCGAGAGAAACAAACGCGGAAATGATGCAGCTTACGGTTTGATGTGGGATGAGTTGAAAAACGTCATGTTGGAAGAGTTATGCCCTCCCCACGAGCTCCAAAAGTTGGAGGACGAATTCTGGCATATCAAGCAGAAGGATGGTGACAATGCTACTTTAACTGCTCGCTTCAAGTAGCTTAGCATAATCTGTCCTGATCAAGTCAAGACTCCTAATGTGACGATCAAGAAGTATATCCGAGCTCTGCTGGATTGTGTCGCATATTTTGTGCAAGCTTCCAAACCAGCAACAATCGAAGAAACTTACATGCTTGCCGCTGAAATCAACGACAAACGAGTCAAGTCTGGCTACTGGGATAAAGCCACCAAGAATCTGCACCAAGCTACTACCGCACCAACCGCTAAAACCGCCGCCACTCCTCAGTCTTCAAAGGCCTCTCGTCGCAAGAGGAAGATCAACAGCAACTCCAACAACAAGAACTGTGCTTTCACCACTGCTGCCCCGCTCCAAACTGTACCAGCTCAGCAGCAGATGCAACACCGCCAGGTCGCGACACCGGTGAACCAAGCACCGCCAGCAAAGCGTGCTTATACAGGTCCTCACCCGGCCTGCCCGACTTGTACCTATCACCACCCAGTGGGAATCACCTGCAGTTTTTGTGTGCATTGCAACATGTACGGCCATTTCACCGCCAACTGCCGTACAGGTCCTCGTCAAGCTCCAACTCTAGCTACTGCTCATCAAGCTCTACTTCCTGCTCCTCAAGGCCAGCAAGCGGCTCAGACACCCGCGGTCAATGCTAGAGTCTGCTTTGCGTGTGGTGATCCCAACCACTTCGCAAACACATGCCCCAATCGGGTTGTGAAGCAAGAGCCTCAGCAGCAACAGCCCCAGCAACAGCAACAGCAACAGCCTCAGCAACAACAGCAACAAGCAGCTCGCGCTCGAACTTTCAACATTAATGTGTGCTAGGCTCAGGCTGACAATAACGTGGTCAATGGTACATTCCTTGTGAATGGTATTTATGCTTCGTGTTTGTTTGATACTGGAGCCGATAACTGTTTTGTATCGTTTGAGTTCGAAAAGCTCCTTAATCGTAAGCGCGCCCATCTCCCCTCGACGTTCAATGTTGAAATTGCCACCGGAAGAACCGTCGCTGTCAACTCCGTTCTTCATGATTGTACTCTCGAACTCAACAATCACATCTTTCCTATCGACCTTATTCCGATGCAGTTCGGTAGTTTTGATGTCATAGTAGGCATGGACTTTCTTCGCGAAAACCATGCTGAAGTTGTTTGCTTTGACAAGATGATTTGATTCTCGCTCGCTAATGGAGATCAATTATGTGTTTATGGAGAAGTCGCTTCAAAAAGATTGCAACTCATGTCATGTATCCAAGCTAGCAAGTATCTCCGCAAGGAATACAGAGCTTTCTTGGCCAACATTGTAGTAGCGGAGAAGGAAAAGAAAGGAAAGGAAAGACAGAAGTGAAAGACATTCCTGTTGCTCGTGAATTCCCTAATGTTTTTCCTGAAGATCTTCCAGGCTTACCTCCGAGTCATGATATCGACTTTCACATCGACCTCATTCCTAGAGCAAATCTTGTTTCTAGAGCGCCTTATCGACTCGCTCCGTCTGAAATGCGCGAACTCTCGAGTCAGCTCCAGGAATTGCTTGACAAAGGCTTTATTCGCCCTAGCACCTCGCCTTGGGGCGCACCAGTCCTTTTCGTCAAAAAGAAGGAGGGGTCGTTTCGGATGTGCATCGACTATAGGGAGTTGAATAAGCTGACAATCAAGAATCGCTATCCCGTGCCCCGCATTGATGATTTGTTTGACCAGTTACAAGGTGCTACGTGTTTTTCCAAGATCGACCTATGCTCAGGCTACCACCAGTTACGCATTCAAGAGGAGGATATACCCAAAACCGCTTTTCGCACTCGTTACGGCCATTATGAGTTCGTTGTTATGCCTTTTGGTCTAACTAACGCACCCGCGGTTTTCATGGATCTGATGAATTGCGTGTGTAAACCTTTTCTCGACCGTTTCGTCATCGTGTTCATCGATGATATCCTGATCTATTCCAAGTCAAAAACCGAACACGCTCAACATCTACGTTTGGTTCTTGAGCTACTCCAAGGGAATCGAATCTATGCCAAGTTCTCCATGTGTGAATTCTGGCTAGAGGAGGTCCAATTCCTCGGTCACATTGTCAATAGTCAAGGTATTCACGTCGACCCCGCGAAGATCGAAGCTGTCAAGAGTTGGGTTACACCTAAGAACCCGTCTGAAGTCCGTTCTTTTCTCGGGTTTGCGGGCTATTATCGCCGATTTATCGAAGGATTCTCTAAAATCGCCGTACCGCTTACTTCTCTCACACATAAAGACAAGCCTTTTGTTTGGGGAACTGGACAAGAGACTGCCCTTCAAACCCTCAAGTATATGCTTTGCAATGCTCCCGTCCTCACTCTACCTGACGGAAACGGTGACTTTATAGTCTATTGTGATGCCTCGAACCTTGGTCTCGGTTGGGTCCTAATGCAACGAGACAAGGTTATCGCTTACGCATCCCGTCAGCTCAAGATCCACGAGAAGAACTATATAACCCACGACCTCGAGCTAGGTGCAGTTGTTTTTGCGTTGAATATTTGGCGACACTACCTTTATGGTACCAAGTGTACGATCTTCACCGATCATAGGAGCCTACAACATATCTTTGACTAGAAGGAACTAAATATGCGTCAACGCCGGTGGGTAGAACTTCTCAACGATTACGACTGTGAGATTCGTTATCATCCTGGCAAAGCTAATGTCATTGCCGACGCCCTCAGCAGACGGAGCTACTTGCACAACGCCCGCTATATCCAAGCCCAATATGATCTCAAAACCCTTATCCGCGAAGCACAACATGCTTGTTTTACCGAACGCACTTTGAAGAAGGAAAGGATTCTCAACGATGGAGCCCAGCTAATGAATAAATCAAACGGGATATTCCATTATCTGGACCGAATTTAGATCCCTAAACGGACCGATTTACGACAGATTTTGATGGACGAAGCCCACAAGTCTCGGTATTCTATTCATCCCGGTCCCGACAAAATGTACCAGGACCTTCGCTACAAGTATTGGTGGTCGGGCATAAAGAGAGATATGGCTCTCTATGTTTCGAAGTGCCTGACTTGCTCGAAAGTCAAAGACGAGCATCAAAGACCCTCTGGCTTACTCGTGCAACCCGAGATCCCTATGTGGAAGTGGGAGAGTATAGCTATTGACTTCATAACGAAACTTCCGCGCACGCCATAAGGTCATGACAACATTTGGGTTGTCGTTGACCGTTTAACGAAATCTGCTCATTTTCTGCCAATACGAGAAGACTATAAGGTAGAAAATTTAGCCCGAATCTACACCAAAGAGATCATTTGTCGACATGGGACGCCTCGCGACATCATTTCTGACCGCGATGCTCGGTTTACCTCGCGTCTTTGGGAGACCTTCCAATCTGCTCTCGGTACTACGCTTAATCTAAGTACCACTTTCCATTCCTAAACCGACGGTTAGACTGAAAGAACGATTCGTACCCTTGAAGACTTGCTCCGTTCGTGTGTCATAGATTTCGGTGGTAATTGGGACACATACTTACCTTTAGTCGAATTCTCGTACAATAACAGTTATCATTCCAGCATTCAAATGGCACCATTTGAGGCATTGTATGGAAGAAGATGTCGATCGCCTATTGTATGGCACGAGATCGGACACTCGCAATTAACCGGTCCTGAGCTATTGCAAGAAATGACAAACAAAATCCTCCAGATTCGGGACAATCTGCTGAAAGCACGGAGTCGTCAGAAAAGTTACGTCGATAGACGACGCAAGCCCCTGGAATTTGACGTTGGCGACCATGTACTCCTAAAGTTATCACCCTGGAAGGGTGTGGTCAGATTCGGCAAGAAAGGAAAGCTCGCGCCTCGATATGTGGGACCCTTTAAGATTCTGGAAAGGATCGGCAAAGTGGCTTACAGACTCGAACTACCGGAGGAACTTAGCAACGTCCACCCGACATTCCACGTTTCGAACCTCAAAAAGTGTCTGGCTGAGCATGATTTACACGTACCCCTTGAGCATCTTCAAGTGAACGAAACATTACACTTCATGGAAAAGCCTGTCGAGATCATGGACCGACAAACCAAGTAGCTCAAGCGCTCACGCATTCCCATTGTGAAGGTCCGCTGGGAAGGCAAACGAGGCGCAGAGTGCACTTGGGAACTCGAAAGTGACATGAAAGCGAAGTACCCGCAGTTGTTTGTTACGGCTTCGGTCTAATTTCGGGACGAAATTCCCTTAAGAAGGGGAGGCTGTAACACCCCGTGTTTCGAAAGTCAAAGTCAAGGTCAAGATTGAAGTCAAAGGAAGAAAAGGTTGCTAATTGCGATCCGTCACTCCTTGCTCAACTCCTGTTTTGACTTCTTTGACTTGTAGAAAATCTATTTATTTTATTACATTAGTTGTATTATGTGGAGTAAATGACAATAATCGCACTTAATCGCAGTAATCGATGTATGTTTATTGCCAATCGACGCATCGCTAATCGCATTCGCAACTCGAACTATGCGCTCTGGATATTGTGTTACGTGTGTGTGCTTCTTATGTGTTACTTGTGCATGTTAATTATGTTTATGTTATGTTGTGGTGATTAATCGAAACACAAACGCAACGCTATCGCCATCGAATCGCAAACGCTAAACGCAAGTTAATTATATAGATTGTGATGTGCGTGCGGTGAAATATATTTTTATGTATATTTTTAGCCCTTTTTACACTTTAGTCAAGTTTTAAATTTATAAAACACGATATTTTACTAACACCAAACACACATATGGGCAAGTGCACCCATCGTGAGCGTAGTATAGCGTTGGTAAGATACCGAGGTCGTCCAAGGACACAAGAGCTTTTAATACCGATTTATCCTCAACGTCTAATCAAATCAAAAGTTTAGAAAAAGGTTTTAAAATAGAAAATAAAAATGCTGAAAATAAAAATAAAAAAATAAAAAAAACAGATAGACAATATGAATCACTTGGATCCGACTCGCCTTTAGTATAACCTTTGATTATTTCCGAACCTTTGCACTTTTTAAGAGATTATCTTAGTTATAGTGGTAGGCCCCTCTTTTGAAGGTGACGTTACCCTCAACCTAGTAGTTTAAGTCAGCAAGGATACAATCCTAAAGGGTTGGATTATTGAAAGATAATTAATTATGTTATTAATGTGTAATGTTGTAGGCCCCTCTTTTGAAGGTGACGTTACCCTCGGCTAAGTAGTTTGAGTCAGCAGGGATACAATCCTAAATAGCCGGGTTAATGTTTTAATAGTAGTTTACATATGAGGGGATCAAGAAATTCGAACCCCCGCCATCCAATACCAGTGGGTATTGAAGGAGGTTCTACTAAGCTTGACCCAGGTCCTTGCAGGATCTATACAATGAACAAGGCAAGACGCTTACCAAACCATTCCCTTAACCCCCGACCAGGTAGCCAACATATTTCCATATAGGCCGTGGAGATATGAATGGTGTAAATCTTTTATTTTATATAGACAGTAAAATAACGCCAAGACACCACAGACAAATGATAAGGAAGATTCACCTTGAACATAAGAAACTAGTTATTAAAGTCATTAATACATAACCAAATAAAAAGTGAGAAAAAATTAAAAATAAAAAGTATTACACTAAATGCTTGTCTTCACCAAGTGATGTAAGAGACTTACGCAAACATGGCCTTTGATTGTCAAGAACTCTTACTATCAATCTTGGATCCCGAGACTACTACACACACTCTATGATGGATGATGGATGATGGTGGGGGATGTGGGTTGTGATGGTGGTGGAGGGTGGGTGAAGTGTGAGAGAGGTGGTTTGTCAAGGGATGATTTGCAAATGAGCCAAGAACCCCTATTTATAGCCTACACAGAAGCCCGAACACGGCCCCGTGTCCATCCATCTTCTCTTTCTTGATTAATTGTTGTTTGTCTGCATTAGTTGGACACGCCCCCATGTCCGCTGGGCACGACCCCGTGTGCAGAAGCGTATCTGTACTATCAAGATTTGCTCAAATTCTATGAATCTTTGCGTTGACCACGGCCCCGTGTCCGCTGGACACGCCCCCGTGTTGGGAAATAGAAGCTTCTACAACTTTGTCTTTTCTGCAGACACTTGGGCACGCCCCCGTGCTCACTGAGCACGGGGCGTGTTCAGTCTGCTGTTGACTTGTTTTTGCTTGGGAAGATGCTGTCGAGGGGTCGGGCATGCCACGTTTATTCCTTTTCTTGTATTTATGTTAGATTTAGCTGCCTTTTTGCTTCTTTTGTTCATTTGAGCTCATTTAATCCTGAAAATACAAAAGGAAGACAAAAGCACACTTTTTCCAACATTAGTACTAAAAAAGGGTTAGTTTTATGCCTTATTTGATGTAATTTATATGTTGCATTTTACACACATCAGATTGTATGTTAGATATAGTAGTTGGGATTAATGGGTAATACTATCGCATCGCTCACTCAAATCGCATCGCAATGCACGGCACGCGAATCGAAACAACAAAACTCGCGGCGCTAAACACTAGGATCGAGTGGCCAATCGATCGGACTGCTATCCGATCGAGTTGTCACCCGATCGGACTGCCACCCGATCGGACCGCCACCCGATCGACCAACCTCTTTCCTACTTTCCTTTTTGGGTAACCCTATAAATACCCCATTTGTCACCTCATTTGATGGTGACAGATCCCTTGCTCGACTCAGCCGCACTCAAGATCATTTCTCCCGCTTTCTCTCAATTCTTGTAAGTTTTCAATCTAAATCTTGTACTTATGTGATCTACACATGCAACTTCATCATTCTCTCTTTCAAATCTCAATTTTTAACCGTGAAATCAGTGGATTTGAGGTGTTCTAGGATGATGTCACCATGGAGTTCTTATGAACTTCATGTTTTGGCTTCAATCCCCCAAGAACAACTTAGATCTGGACGATTTCCACATGAATGAACAAAGATCTTGCATAGATCTGAACATATTCGCAGTGAAAAGGATTGAAAAATGGTTCTTCTAACTTTCTTTCAACTCTTTTACACTCAATGCACTCAAACCCGATGGAATCGGAGCTCGTGCTGATCTTCTACTCATTCTTAGAGATGTATCAGTTCTAGATCTAAATTCTATCTGGGAGATATTTAATTTCGGGTTGAACATGAATGACCGTCTTGAACCATGCACTGGTCGGACTAGGGTGATTTCTTGTTCGGTCACTTGGGTCGAGGTGGGGTTCCTATTGTTTAAACAAGCTATCATAACGTCTCATTCAAACTACAACACTTCAAACAAAATCAAGTGACAAGACGATCAGATCGTTGGGACGGATTGACGTCCGATCGGATTGCCATCCGATCGGATTATCATCCGATCGACCGGCCATCCTATCGGGTTTCACATTGGTTCAACACTTAGACAATTTTCAACATGTTTAATCCACAAGATTTCCACCCGATCGGATTGCCATCCGGTCGAGTGATTGTCCTGCTGTGAACTTGTTCTCCCACTGAGCAGCCTCGCCAATCGGATCGCCGTCCGATCGAACGACCGCTCGATCGACCGACTTGAAGGGTAGAGATACTTCTCTATTTTCAAAATACTACAACGAAAACTTCAAAAGTCAAACCATCTTACACAAACACAGTCTACCCAAGCAAGGTGTCAGTCCGACCGAATGGCCATCCGATCGGATTGCCATCCAATCGGGTTGTTGTTCGACACTTGGTTCCATGCACCGTGTTACACGCCGCTTATCGTTTATGCTATCGATCTGATCAGGCTAATCTCGCTCTAGCGCTCCCTTCAATCCATCATCGTTATGAGTATACTCGAACCCTTTTTGCTTTATGCACTTTTGGGTGTTACATATGTTACTTATTCTAAATCACATCAAACACACTACGCAATACTTTAACGCTAACCGTTACTGCATGTATACATGACTCGATGAATGCTTATTTTGTTATGCTTACACATAGGTTGCTGTCTACCTGCCTTAGCAACGATAGTACTATAGTTTGGACTCAGCACCTGTTCACTCAGGGGTTGTTAAGGATAATTAATCACATGGTTCACAGTGGTGAATATGTGTTACGAACTGCCTTGGGCAGTCAACCCGCAGGAATTGGTATCGATAGGATCTTGTCGATAACTAACGTGCTTCACATCACACGTTGTACGTGCTGGTTATGCGTAATCGATTTCGAACTCTATTATGCTATTATTAAACTTGTATGTTCACCTTTACACTATGTGTATTGACTTTTACTTTAACGTATGTGGCAGGTGCTTAAGATGCTAGGATGCCTTATTTGTTGTGTGATGAAATTAAGGCTAGGAAAGAGTCCTAGAAACAAATAAACGAATTATCTATTTTGGAAATCTGAGTTGTCGGATCAGTACTTGTTTATGAGATAATTATTTGTAATAACTGTTTTATTTGGATATGTTATGGTATGGGACATGACGTTTTAAATATCTGGTAATTAATAGTCGTTATGGATACTCATGGATAATCTGTTTCGCTCAGTGCCGCTCCCCGATGATTCCGCCATCGGTTGGGGTGTGACATCACATCACTTCCTTTAGCTTGCAGTACTGTATTCCACCATTCTAACGCCTCTTCCTTGAAAATGTGGGATGCATACATCACTCTATCCTCCTCTACACACTTACTTATTTTAATTACTGCTTCGGTCTTTTCCAACCAACGTAGTGCGGTAGTCGCCCCTTCATTGCCTGCGAATTCAACTGGCTTACAGGCAAGAAATTCTTTATAAGTGCAACCAGGTGTTGCAACCTTCATTTTCTTAAGAAATGGGGCTTGAACCTCGTTATTATTATTGCCGCCCCCGTTGACACTATTACTGGAATTATCGTCGCGGGTGCGTTTGTTGTGGTTAGCTTGGGAAGGTTCAACGGGATTTCTAACAGCAGCGACAATTGCTGGGATAGCGTTGGCTATTCCCTGAGCAACGATATTTTCAATATCTTGCCTATTAAGAAATTGTTCTTCATTATTCGGTTCAGTTTGGTTAACTTCGGTTGCCGGTTGGTTTACTGCGTTTTCCATCTGAATAATTAAAAAGTTGTATAAATTATTGTCACAAAATGGATAGCAATTAAACACAATTAGAGCAATCACAACATACGTAAATCAACACATACAGCCAAAACCGTCGATCTTACGACAATAAGATTTTTGTATATTATTATGCATCCATACAAACCAAATATTTTACAGACGTTTTATTTTATTATTATTATTATACAATATTATATTATTTTTTAGGTTATATTATATAATATTTCACATATTATTATTATACAAAATATTCAGTCCCCGTTAGCTGGCTTCTTCAGAAACGACCTCCCTCTCGTCGTACTTCCATGAGATGTTTTCCCCCACTTCTCGAATCTGGTTTCCCGCATCCACCAGTTCCTCGCCATAGCGGCGTAATTCGGCAACGTTCTCCGCGCTTATCGGTGGGAAAGGTGCAGGTTCAGAATTAAACTAGGGAAAATAAACATTTGGGTTATTCATGAAATTCTGAAATTGCCAGTCGCTCGTCCACCATTCTTCCAACTGCCCTGTAACAAGTTGTGGGTTGACAATAGGGTCTGGAATAGCAGGTTCCAAATTAATTGAATGTTCTGATTAGGCAGGAAAATTGAAAAGGGTTTCGTCGGCTGGTCCGATGAGGTCACAGTTTGCAAGTTTTCTATCCAATTCTTCCCAAGGTGGCATTTCTTGGGCTTGACTGGAGCTTTGCCCTATCTCTTTTCCTTTGCCTTTTGGATCCTCTGTCTTTTTCACCTTTTGGGCAGCGGGTTTCTTCCTTCGTCCTCGTTTCCAGTCCAAAATTCTTCTCCTCTTTTTAGGCTTGGGTTTCTCCTGTGGCTGAGTCTGAAACACTACTGGCTCCTCGGTATCCGCTTGATAACCGGATTGGATTCCTGTTGTATCGATATCAGTGATATGGATTGTAAAGTTTCGGAGTGCTTCCGACAGTTCATTCATGTTGTTAGCGCACACATGAAGAAACACACAAAAATCCAATTTAAATTTGTAAATTTAAATTTCACAGAATCACAGAATAGCAACTTAAAAATTAAGTATTTACTAAATAATCAATTGGCTTAAATCAGTGGCTCCGATACCACCTTTTTCTGTCACGGCCCCGACGCGTTTTTTTTACCTGGTTCAGAAGCCGCGGGACAGAAAACCCATGGTATTGGTGTTTAATTTGGCAGCGGATATTTTAACAGGATCGTTTAATGAAAACACCCATTTATTCTATTTAGAAATTCGGGACAAACCCCGTAAATTACAATAAAGGAATTTCACTGGGAAATCCCCTGATTACAAAAACATGTTTATTTATTTACTGAGCCACTTTATCCAAGCTGGTAGTGCTACGCGGCACTTTTCCTTGTTCACAGTAAATCACCTGAAACATGTTTAAAAAGATTTTATCAGCAGGGAAATACTGGCGAGTCATTCCATTTGTACAAAACGACACATTGTTATAATGTACAGTATTAAGGGCGATTACAATGTTTATATATCAACCAATTACCCCAAATCGGTATTTGTCACTCGACCGAATCTGTGACTATGGTCATATCATCCATTGGCTAACTCGTTGTCCAATGGTGAAGATTATCAAGTAATGTATACAAAACCCCACATACCGGCAGTAATTAAAGATTACAAAGACTTAATCCCTGTAATAATAACTTTGAAACAAATAGGGTTTTGGAAACAATTTGGTAAAAGAGAATGACTCATATTGCAAGTTTAGACAGGCAGAGTTTTGCCTACTGATTAAGCCTGGTAACCTAGTTAAATAATGCAAATGAAAATAGGTTAATAACTTAATACAACTTTTATGATAAACTCACGAAATCAAAACCCTCACGACGAATGACAAAGTATAGCCCAAATTTGGGCAGCACTTAAACATCCATCGGATCGGTTTCAATCAATCGGACATTGTATCGTAGCAGTGACCGAGTTATTACCCTGTGATCGTAGCAACGTTTCACTACTAAAATGTGAAATTCGTACAGCATGGAAGCTGTTTTGATAAGAATTTTCGAGCAGACGGAAATGGCCATGCAACGTACAATTTATAGATGAAAATTAGGGTCTTCGCGGCCCGCGTAAACTCGAAGGACAATCCTTCGAGGCCAGCGAGGGCCACCCTAGCTACTGCTAGGGCTGCCGTGTCACACCCTAGGTCTGCCACGTGTACGACACGTGGCCCTAAAGCTTATCCGGATTTTTGCCTTGCTGTCGCGCCCCACGTAGACTCTCCCTTGGATCTTACGCGGCCCGCGATCAAGTGATAAAACTTAGTTTTCTTGATTTTTCATGCAAATTAGGGTTTTAGGGGTTCGGGCTTTCACTTACGGAGTGTTCTAGGTCATATTCGTGCAGGTCCTTACAAGTGAATTTCGAGATAACTTTTGTACACTTACAAAGTCGAATAAACGTCGAGCTAGGAAAACGAATCCGGGAATGCAGCATTGAATGTGAAATGACGATCGTGAAGTCGTTTAAGTCAAAGATAATCGTTTTCGTTGGCGAACTCAGTCAAGTAAACTTCTTTCTGATTCACAATCCTAACACAAGATCTTGAACCAACTTCTTTTTCTTTCTTGCTTAATGGTCTCAGCCTTACAAAAACAGGAATCCTACTACCCACGCTTCCTAACTTCACTGTCACACCCTCTGATTCTGCTGGATTCTTAACAATCCCTTCTCCGCTAGCGCCTGCCGCCGCATAACCACCACCACCACCCAGAGCCGGTTTAACCGGAAACAAAAACATCCGGAGCCGGTTCGATTTGTTAGAATCTGTTGGTGAATTTAACCGGTTGTATTCATCGATCATGTTTTCCAAATCTTCATCGGTGGTTATGGAGATCAACGAGTCCAGATCTTGGCGGCGTGTTGGATGTGTTACTGCAGAAAAAAGGAGAAGAGAAAAGGGGAGAAGAAGTGGGGTGGGGTGAGGGTAGGTGGGGAGGGTGAGGGTATGAGTAATTTCTAATTAGTAAGGGCACTTAGGTAATTTTACACCAACTTAACATAAAAAACTAACCCTCATCCGTGTCAGGGACTATCCGGAAACGAAATTGCATAAGTTGGGGACTATAGCTGTAATTTTAGAAAGTTAGGGACTAAAGGTGAAAAATAGGCAAACCACAGGGACTATCTAGGCATTTTTCTCGTTTATTTACATGTAAACATTTGAGCTAACCATAGAAAAACTTCAACCTCCTTGATGTGCTTATACATCTTTTAGTAAATATTTACTATTAATCAGGGACGGAACCACAGGAGGGTCAGGGGGTCAACTGACCCTCCGGCCGGCGAAATCTCTTGTTTACAGGGGAAACTGAAGTGGTCGTCTTTTTACATCTTGACCCCCTCAAAGTCGTCGTTTTTACAGATGGACCCTCTCCAAGTCATTTAAATGAAGAGAAAAGTGAAGATAAAATGAAGGAGAAATTTTTCCGGGCGGCAATTGAGGTTGAAGACGTTGCACTGTAGGTTGCGTTTTCTAAAAGGAAAGAAGTACGGGCATGTTTGGCTAAGCTTTTCCAACCAACTTATTGGTTTATTGACTTCTCAAAAGGCCAATAAGATGTTTTTAGTGTTTGGCAAATGAAAAAGTGCTTTTTAAAATGACTTTTTAATATGAAGGAAAAGGAGTTTTTGAAAAGTTAAGAGATTGTGACTTCTTGATCAGCTTATAGCTTTTCAAACAACAAATTACCAATATACCCCTTATTTTTTAACATCCCTTATGAAAGAATGCCCCTTTTAATCATTTTACATCAATAAGCTAAGCCAAACACTTTTTAAAAAACAACTTATTGACTTATTGGCTTTTCCCACCGCATAAGCTAATCCAAACACTTTTTTTAAAAACTACTTTTCAAAAATTCATTTTCCTAAAAGTCCTTTTTGACTTAAATAACCTTTGCCAAACATGCCATACATAACAGAAGTGAACGGCAGCTTATTTAATTGTTTTGGGCTTTTTGTTTACATTAGCCCACTAGTTATTTAATTTACTTTAATATTTTTATATTTAATTTTAACGTTAACGAGTTTTTGAAAATTATAAATTACTGTAGGTTCCATTTTTCAAGGATGTGAATGGAGATTTAGGTTTAAATTTAGCTTCTACTTCAATAATTTATTTTATGTATTCTCTGAAAAGGATGGGAATGGTTTGTTTATCTTTTATTTGATAATCAGTTATCATTTCATTTCATTTCATTTTTGAGTTTTATCTTTGATTTGATTTTTTGTTATACATAATGATACATGAGTAGCTTTTTTTTAACGGCAATTTACATGAGTAGTTTTTATTTAGCCTTTTCTTTATTAGTTTTGCTTAAATCAGTTTGAAAAGATTAGCTTTCTTATTTTATTTAGCCTTTTCTTTATTAGTTTTGCTTAAATCAGTTTGAAAAGATTAGCTTTCTTATTTTATTTAGCCTTTTCTTTATTAGTTTTGCTTAAATCAGTTTGAAAAGATTAGCTTTCTTATTAGTTTGTTTGTTCACATTTTATTTGATTGTTATATGTTTTGAGTTTAGTACTTATTTGATTATTTTTTGTTATAGAAATGTAATTAGAATACATTTTTATCACGTAGGGATGTGCATGAATATACAAGAAAAAAGTATATCGACTCTTCATTAACAATATTTTAAAAATCCTATGAAAATAGTACTAAAAAGGGTTTGGTTTATATTATTTGACCGGTAAAAATTACAATTGCCACGATCATACGTTCGCCTCGTTTGTAGTACGACATTTGGTTAAACTAATTGTTGTATGGGATTTAATAAAGTTATATTATGACCCCCCAATTGTAAAGTTCTGGTTCCGCCACTGCTATTAATCATTGGCATTGCTGTTTTAAAATGGTGAAGAAAAATATGTTCTTAACTAGCTGAAAAGCCATTGTTCTTGTTCTTGTTTTTATTGGTGCAATATCTTGCCTTTCATAAGTTAGCGGATTGATAAAACTAATTAATCAGATATCAAAGTATGGTTAACAATCCAACCTAAAATGATAAAAACAAACACAAAATTCTGACAGATCTTATCCCTTGGTTGGATTCTCTATAGTTGAGAAAGAAGGAAAAAACAAGTTGTGCACGAGATCATTCTTACCGTTTGGTGGGCTATCTGAAGGTTTCGAAATGACATGGTGTTTGCTCTCAAAAACTGACGGAAAAGAAAACATGTTTGAATTTTTCCTATTTGTTTTGTGAATAGAAATAAGGAAATAAACGTTAGCTGGATGGAGTATTTCTATGCTCATGTTTTTTTATAGGATTTGAACCCAAGATTTATGTCTTCCAACAAAAAATCCCGAAACACTAATTTACTCATTTTTTTTAATTAAACCGAAAATAAAGTTGTCGACTATGGACTCATGCCTCTTTGCCACATGGGATGTTTAACGCCGCTACACCAATGCAAGGGGCGTGAAAGCCTAGTGAAAACCAAAAAGCGTGAATGCTACCACGCTTACCGCGTCTGCATCTTCCACTTTATTGTTGGGATTTTTTTTTTGAATGACGAATCTCTTTTAATTCTATTGTATGTGGGACTTAAATCTAAAACATCTCTCTTTATCTTTAGGCTATGAGGTGTGGATGGAGCCCCATGGGCTTTATCAAGTCCACCTAAGCTCCACGTCAGCGCCACCTAGGATCCAACTCAGCCATGGAGCCCCCTTTAAATTGCAGGGTGTGGATGGAGCCCCCTATTAACCAAATTAAAAAAAATCATTGGTTGAGAAGATGGTCCCCACCTGAAAACGACCATCTTCTCTCGTTAACATGTTGGCGGAGCTTCAATGGCGTCCCAACTATGGCGCCGGGGGTGTGGTCGATGGCGGAGGGGGGCGCTATAGGTGTCCAGGTGGCGAAGGGTGGTGCCCCACACCCTCCGGCCTTACCAATGGACTAACACCCCATTGATTTATTGTTGGGAATTAATTGTTTGCACCAATCAAACAATTCCACCTCACCCCACTTTCCACTTTTCATTTTTCAAGTTTAGTTTTTTTTTTTATAGTTTATTTATTATTTTAATGGGTATTGGGTAGTAAAAAATTGTGAAATTATAAAATACAAGCGTGAAAAAAAGTTGCTGAGAACTAATGCATACGTGGCAATGATGTAGAGTAAAAAAAGTGAATCCATAATAGGGGCAGAGGTATAGTGTAAGGAGGCACGGGCTATAGCTCAACCTCGTCTTGGTACTGTAGATTATTTTTTTTAGGTTTTATATAAAGAATACACCTGAACAAATACGTTGATACCCCTAAAAATAGGATACTTTAATTTATTAAAATTCCAAACTTTATAAACCCAGACATTTTACAACACCAAACTTGTATAATAATTAAGCCTAAATAATAGAGTTAACTCAAATTAAGAATAATATAACTGAAAGATGCCCAGTTGATAAACTTAGCCCAAGTCCCAAAACAATAAAATATCATTTTGTGTATGAGCGACAAAGTAGAAAACAGAACGTCACAGCAAATTGCGATCGCCCCAACATCCCTGATGCTGCTCCGTTAACCGGCGGTTGACCTGCCTGTTTAGTGACTGTTTCTTATCCTTTTATTTCTTGTTTGTTATTGTTTATATAGTATTGTTGTTTGTAGATTTGTTAGGGTTTAGTGTTTAGATAAGCTAAATTTTACAAAAAAAGTTACACTTTTCTAGTTTTCTTGTTAAACTAGGTACTTGAATTTTTTGAAGTTGAAGGTTGATTCCTTGAAGTGAAGATGTAATCACAATCTAAAAAACAATCTCGAATGGGCCCGGAATATTTGAACAATGCTATGATTTGTATGGTCGAAAAAGAAACTTTTGATAAAGTAAAAGACGACGATGTGATGGAACGATATCAGACTATGAAAACAATTAGAGGACAAATCTGTTACGTATTTGTTTTACTTTATTTATTATCGTTTTTTATTATTATTGTATGATTACACGGTAAAATTTGTTTTTTGGATATTCCTAAGTTAATGGGCTAGCTCCGGCTACAGATCCATATTATATAGTTTAACAAAAATCTCTATCACCTTTTGTTGATTTTGTTCTACCCTTTTAACAACCACATTTAAGATGATGAAGCATGGAGAACATTAAGTACACGACTTTAATCAAAACCATTCACATGTTGGTGCCTAACATTGGTACCACCTTCTAATTATTATACAATCTCAATGGTTCAACACAAAATAACATGCCATGTTTCAACTTGTTCATGCTATAATAATATTGAGGGGTTTTAATAGGACGCATTATCTAAATATATGCATTCATCTTTACCACTAGTGACTAGAAAAGATGTTGATCTATGATATTGATTCACACGTTCAAGATCATTTTCGATCACATGTCTTTTAAGTTTGTCTTTACAACTGTGCCATGTCACATCCAATTTTTAATATTTTAATTCTAATTAACTTATACATACATATTTTTTTAATTGAGACTTATGGGCTGTTTGATAACATCTGAATGGTTAAGTGCTGAACCAGAAAGATGTCTGAACCATTAAGTACTGAACCAGTAAGAGATCTGAACCATTAAAAGCCAGTATAATATTTAACCGTTCATAGGCAAATGTCTGACCATTTCAGATTAGAGGTCTTGTGAGGACCGGGAATTCGGCTCGAATGAACTCGCTCAGGTCAGATCTGCGATCACCATGAAAGTGCGGAATCCAAACATGGTGTAGAAGTAAGATCAAGAACGATAGTACATGTCAAAGGTTCCATTCTCATTAGAAATAGTAGAAAGTACAGAGTTTCGGTGAAAAAGTGTGTCTCAGAGATCAGAGCAGCCAAAGTTGCAAAAGTTCCAAAACTTGTCAAAGGGTTACAAATGAGACCTCTGATCTCCTATTTATAGGAAAGCACTGCTGGGAGAAACTATCATCCAATCGGATGGTCATCCGTCCGGATGATCATCCGTCCGGATGACCTTAGCCATCCGATCGGATGGACTTTACAAGTTACGTTTCGTCCCGCTTCCGTTTTCTCCCAGGTATAATATAGAATACAATCAAAACTATATAACGACACTAACAGGGCAAAATATAGACCAAGTACAGACGGAAGCTACAGACATAGTGCACCTACAGAGTCCCCCTTGGATGTAGCTGCAGTCTTCCTTCCTGTACAGTCTTCATCGCGCCTTCCTGTTGCGTCTGTTCTCTCTTGCTTTCCTCCTTCTCTCTTCTTTTCTCTCTTCCAGCATTCTCATCCTTTGAGGTCTTCCAGTTTCAATCCACCACTTACGGTATTCTGGAATTCCATCTTTTGCCTTTTCCCACCTAGGAATCTTATTTTCCAGAGATTCGATAGGCGTTTGATCAGTTTCGGGCGGCCTTGCAAACTTCCATCTACCTCTTTGAACAGCTCTCTCTCGAATCTCCTTCATTCTTTCATTCCTTTTCTCTTTCTTCAGATATTCTTCTAATTCAAGATCCCTGAACTTAGATTCCCAATATCTTCCAGAGTTGATATCTTTGGCAAAGCAAATATTCACCATCTTCTGATATTGTTGGGTTGAACTCTATCAGGCTCATTGTATACGATCTTGTTAAAGAACAAACAATCAATGTCTTTCTTGGAGCAGTTAACCAACCACATTAGATCCAAAACATTGATACGTCTTGTTTCGCCTGTCTTCTTATCAAATAGAGAAATTACTGCTTCTGTTGTACTTTGATTGTAGAGCCATCCTATGAAATCCTTCATGAAAGTCTTGCTCTATTGCTCTAAGGGGCATATTCTTCAGACATCTTGGCGGTTTGATCTTCAAAGTAATATCATTTTCACCAGTAATAGGATCTACTTTCACAATCTGCTCAGGCTTATGTGGTTTCCAATTAGGAAAGATTTCCTTAGCTTGCAACTTGATGTAGTTCCATAGCCTCTGATCACGAATTTTCACTTCTGGACCATAATAGAATTGCTTAATATTCTTGGTCTGCACAAGCTCTTCTATATCCCACCACGGCAATGTCTTAATATCAGATAAAAACTCGAAATACTGAACTCCAAACTCTCTTCTGATTACATAAACTTTAAGATCTTCCAAATAGCCCCATGAGAGAATATCACCCAGAGATTTATCTGGATGATCAGTGAAATATTGTAGAGGCCTTTTGAACTTTCTTTCTTTAGGAATGACCTTGAACCATCTCTTTCGTTCCTCTAGAAGATCTTCCATAGATACAGTTTCAGGAATACCCTCTGTAGCGATCTTCTCTACTGCTTTCCTTCTCACTTCTTCTTCATTATGAGACTTGAATAGTTCATTCAAAGTCGGAAAGTCATCGTCAGCACCAGAGTAATGGAATGGAATATCTTCTTCAGAAATATCAGAACCTTCTTCAATGATTACATCATTAAAATTGTCTGCTTCATTCACGAAAGTATACTCCCTGTCTGGAGTTTGTGGAATTTCTTCCTCAATGCCAAACTTCAACTTACCATCCACCAAATCCAATTCCTCTAACATGGACTCACGAGTCCTGTTTTCTACCAACTCCCCCTCAACTTCAGCATGTAAGTAAATAACTTTTGGAAGAGTAATGAATACCTGATCACCAGCACGCATTGATCAAGAAGACGATTCTTCATCATGTTGTTCTTCCTATTGCTCATTGATTTCATCGTTTAAGAAGTCTTCTAAAGTACTTGGACCAGAATACTTAACAATCATTAAACCTGTAGCGCCTTGATCATCTTCATCATCATTACCATCATTGTGGTAGTTTTCAACTGCCTCAAGAATCTCTTCCAACTCTTCATCTTTTTCATCCTCATCTTCCTTTTCTTTGTGACGTTTTTCGATAATCTTTCTTCTATCAAGTTTAATTTCTTCAGGAGTAATATCTTTCACCTCACCAATTGGAATAATGGCGAAAGTATTATCCACGTCATCTTCAGCTTCCTTCATTTCGACATCAGGAACAGTAAAAGCTTCCGCATTAAAAATGTTTACCTCTTCAGTTTGAGCAGGATCAGGTTTGCTAGTAGAACCCAGAATTTCTTCAGCATCAATCACCAAACCCTTCTTTTTGTCTTTCAAGGCTTCAGCAGCTTCTTCTGCCATTCTTTTCTCTTTTTCTATCCTCCAAGCCTCAGCTCTTTGGATTTCTATCTCATCGAAAGCAGCTTGAACATCGATTCCCAATTTGTTCTCTATCACAGCATACAACATTTTTATTTGTTCATCTTTTGCATCTCGTTCTGCTTTTAGAGCCTCAACGTCTTTTTGTAAAATCACAATCGCTGATGTAGCAGATACGTTCATGTCTCCTATCATCTCCAACAAAGTGTTGTTGTTACTATCAACCGATTTGTATTTGGCTTCCACTGCAATAATTCTTTCGGCTGCCATTTCCAAACCTCCAGAAATCTCTTCTACTTCTTCTCTCAATGCAACATTTTCAGCTTCAACTGCTTGAAGTTTCTCTTTTGTCTCTTGAAGTTATGCATCAACTCTTGCTTTCGCTTTCTCCAAAACACTCACTTTCTTCTGCAACACATTAATTTTCCCATCATTAAACATATCCCCATTGTTAGACGGAAGATCATGAGGAATCTCTTGACCCATCTTTGGAATACCCCAGCTTGAGCTTTCTGAAGCTTGTGTTTTCTTTGAAGCAGACTTTGGCTCTTCAACATCTTTTGGTTGTTGCACTAGAGACTTTTCATGATCAGGAGAAATATGAATTGTTCTGTTTTCTGGTGACGGTGGCGGTGTAGACTTTCTGACTTCTGTGATCTCTATCTCTGGGCTTTAGCTCTTTCAGCCCTTTCAACTTCAGGAACTGTTGTTGTTTCTTGTTGGGGAACAGAAGTTGTATCTTTCCTGGCTTTAACTTTCCTCGGAACTTCTCCTGTTGGACGTGCCTTTCTCTTCTTTAAACCTTTCTTTTTCTTTTCTTTGTCGGTCGGGTGTTGGAACGTATGTAGCATCCTCTTCGTCTGATGCTTTCTTTTTCTTTGGAAGCTTCAATTTGATCTTGCCACTGTACATCTTTGACGTATCAATTTCAGATTCAGTCTCACTAGAATCACTTTGGACAACACCTTCGACAAAAGTTTCTTTAACACCTGCTCCACTAGCTTCAACGTTTTCAACGGTCTTTTCAGCTTCCTTTTCTTGAACATCTTTAGCAGTTCTAAGATTTTCAAATTCAGCAAACGACATACCCAGCAAATCAACACCTTCTTGAATTAAATCTGTCGGAGCTATCACCGGTTCATCAACAAGATGCGGTGGAGATTTCTTCTTTTTGGTTTCTGCAAAACAAACATTAATATTGTCAGAAACATATTCAAAAGAAATATCTACCAACCTTTCTGTTGATTCCTGTTTCTCAATTTTACCCTTTAATACTACTTTCGAAGTAGAAACTTTTGGCGTTCTCTTCTTTTTCTCCTCCTTCACGAACCAGAACCTTAACTTCTTTTCAACCATCGGCTCTAATCTTTCTGTCTCATTGTCTGAATTACTATCATCATGTCTCCAATTATCTCCCTCAGGTGCCACAAAATCAGACTTCTTAATCTTTCCAAATTTCGGTCGATATCTAGGCTCCTGCTCTAGCTTCACACCTTTATACTTATCCAATCTCTTTAGCGTTTCACTGTCCATATGCTGTAGATGAAGTGCATCACTTGGATCTTTTACTAAGTTTGGAAACTGATCATCCAACAACATCTGTACAAACCTAGGGTACATGATATACTTTTCACCCTTAATGTTATCAATCATGTGATTGAAAATCACTTGCGATATATTATACGGCATATTGAGCACCAAGCAAGCTATTATGTTCATGATATAGTCAGATGTTTCATCATAAGCTCCTTTTCTATGCGATAGTGCATGAATCACGTAATGAACTAAGAACTTGTAGGGTCTGCAGAATTTCGACTTTATATACCCTTTGTCGTTTATAAAGCCTGTGTATCCCATGCGTAGCCAAAACCCCTTGATCAATCTCTCATTACAAATTATCGGATCTTCGTCTTTGTATTGCAGGTTCAACACCCTCCTTACATCTCCCACAGTTATCTTCACCTCTAAATCGACATCCTTATTCTTTTCATCTTCGATTCTAACGGCAGAATAAATCGTCTCATCCTTCTCATCATATCATGCAGAACTCCAAAAATTTCTAACACGCGATTCATAACACTTGTGTCTCTCCGTTAGTGCCTTAAAGATTCTGCTCTCTTAGAAATGGTACAACCTCCTTGAATGGCTCGATGTTCGGAAAATCTTCTTCTAGAATGCAGTATATGTTGTGCTTGGAGTGAAATCAGAAGCTCTTGCCTGTTAAAGATATCATTATTACAATGTGCATGCTTATCGAGACAAACAGTACATAGTGAAAAATTTTCTGACTTTGAAAAAATTTTCTAACACTTTTCACTCTATACAGTACTGAATTGACGAATGGCCATCCGACCGGATGAGGTCATCCGATAGGATGAGACTGAAACACATGACATTCAAAGACAATACAATAACATGGCTCGGATGGTCATCCGATCGGATGACCATTCGTTGTAAAAACACAACTGATTTTCAATGCACACTGATCATTGTCACACCCCCAAAATACCACCTAGGGAATGTCCCTGCTAGGCGTGTGACGTACCAACAACGAGCCACTAATTACATTGAACCCATACAAGTTTCAAAATAAAATCCTCAATTATTAATGAAAAACACCATCAATAGGTTTAAATGAAAACCAACATGTTCAGCGGAAGCAAATAGTAAACCAATGTTAAACTGTTTCAAAAACCAATGTATGATATCAATAGTTCAATCACATGAATCCCGCCAGTCGACCCATGACCACTCCAGCTACTCCAAACAGCAAGTTCCAAATCCAAGACATCTAAGGACCTGCGAGCATGCAACAAGTGTATCAGACAACGCTGGTGAGTTCACAGCTTTTCGAAAATGTTAGTTACCAAGTGTTTGTTCCAGCTCATTAACAAATGCAAAAGTAATATTGATAATATCTCGATACTGAACAAGACGGCTCCTGATGTATGTTTTGCTCGTTCCCCAGTGCTCCTATCAAAACACTGGGCATGGCTGGGTCATTAGTTCACACCCGTCCTCTCCGGTACGGGGTGAGGGTGCCAAACCTAAGTAGCGCTACCAACTAATACCCTTTTACCTCCCCGGTAACAAAAGATGGGACTTAAGAGTGATAGAGTGAGATTATTATCCAATATTCCAGTTTTACCCAAAAGACTTATCCCTCCCCGGGATACCCACTGATTGTCCCAACCACCGGGACGCATGCTCAAGAGTAGTGAACTCACCTTGGTTTTGCTCGATTAGACTAGTTACGTGTTCAAGTTGCTCAAAACAATCCTAACATGGTTTATCAGTAACAATCAGTTTCGCATTCGTATTGAATCACGTATTTTGTCACATAATACACAGGTTGCACTCACGGATTATGCACATAATTGTCCGCATTATAACAGTTAACCACGACATACATTAATCAAGTTATCATAGTTCGTCCACACAATAGACGCTCGTACCACATGCATGCCAACTTTCTAAACTCCCAAGTTCCAACTACAATTAACAATGTATGACATACAGTATGGGTTGCGCGGCCCAAATGATTCTGGCCCAGCTAACCTAACCTAACCGTGCAGCCCACTTAGTTATATCTAATCCAATCATACCAAAATGTACATGTTCATGTACCACTCGTGGCCCGTAGACCCAACGTGCGAGACCCAGGCCCAAACCGTCCCGGCCCGCAACCCAGGTGTGATCATTGTTTCAGTTCCTGGCCCACCCAGACCGGCCCAGTTATTTAATTCCTGAAGCCCACACGCATCGTATGTGCGGCGACCCACCAGCTAATTTATTTGTTTCTTAGTGAAGCGGCCCAAGTTAAATCCAATGACGTGTGGCCCAGATTTAATAGACTAATCTACATATGTGTGTTCAACCATTGTGTGCGGCCCAGTCCCAATTCTTGTTAACCCTTACCGAATCACAACCATACATACAACATCTACCCTTTGATTCAAGATTTATATTTCAAACCAAATCAAATAACATATCATCCATCGAATCTAACCTATGCCACTAATACCACATCTGATTACATTGTGTTAATTAATTACATCACACAAACCCCTCTAAAACTCCATGATCAGAATTGTACACGCAATAGTTTAATTGTTAAGATAGTTCCTAACGATTAGTGATGATTCTATGAACTTCTAAGCACATAATCAAAATATACACATAAGTTAACAATCATCTAATCACATATTAGATTACCATTGCATGTCAAATAATTCAATAGTTAGCATCATGTTACTTAGTTTAATGCCATGTTCATGTGTGTTATACACTAATCATCAACTAATCTCATAACAGATTATCGTACACAATAACTTAGACAAGGTTGTGCAAACGATTTACATCAATAATCAACACTAATTAAACACGCATAAGAAAAACTAAGATGTTATTTACTAACCGAGCAATGTATAGAATTAGACACACAAGATGATCCTCAAGAGGAGAGGCTTCGACGAAAGTGAGGGGGGGTCTGCCGACGAAAGATCTTGATGGGGTGATGGTTGTTAGGGTTTGCATTACTACCCATAATCTTATACACCCTTTACGTAAACAGGTATTAGGAAAAAGGGCCCGGATTAGTTGGGCTTGCGAAACCAGCCAAGAAGCAACACAAGTCCAAGCAATTAACATAAACTAGGCCCAACTCTAAGAAATTAAACATATACTAGGCCCAACTCTAAGGTTTTTGAATACGGGTGTTTGGTTAGGGCCCCGAGTATGCAAGAGTGTGTGTGTTGTCCCAAATGTACAAACATGTTGACTAACTGAGTTATAACAACACAGAATGCTCAACGCAGCTCATTGGAGAGAAACAATTAACGAGGAGTTAGAATCACAAGATTAACGTTACAAACCTTGAAAGTACGGGTTGTCACATCATCCCCAACTTGAAAGAAATTTCATCCCAAAATTTGACAAGCAGTACAGAGAAGTAAGGTGATAGATCAAGATTGCTGCAGATTTTCCTCTGGTGCCACATCATCCCCAACTTGAAGAGGAATTTCGTCCCAAAATTCACCAGTGCTACCAGACTTAGATTGGTCATCTGGAAAGAAGTTGAGGATACTTAAGTTTCATCTGATCCTCACGCTCCCACGTGAACTCCGATCCACGTCTTGAGTTCCAACGAACTCTCACGATCGGTATACGACTATGTTTACGGACCTTGACCTCCCGGTCCATGATCTCTATAGGTTCTTCGACAAACTGCAACTTGTCGTCGATCTTCAGATCTTGAAACGGCACAACCAGTGTCTCATCAGACATACACTTCTTCAATTGTGAAACATGAAAGACATCGTGAACATTACCCAACTCAGCAGGTAACTCAAGCTTGTAAGCCACTTTACCGGTCCGCTCCAGGATTTTAAATGGCCCAACGTAACGCAGATTGAGCTTCCCGCGCTTCCCAAAGCGTACAACACCCTTCCACGGTGAAACTTTCAACATAACCCGATCACCTACAGCGAACTCTAACGGTTTCCTACGCTTGTCAGTGTAGCTTTTCTGACGATCACGTGCTGCCGCCATACGGTTTCTGATCTGAACAATCTTCTCAGAAGTTTCAAGTACGAGCTCAGGAACTGTGATCTGGCTGTCACCCACCTCAGCCCAACAGAGAGGAGAACGGCATTTCCGCCCATACAATGCTTCGAACGGAGCTGCCTGAATGCTAGTGTGGTAGCTGTTATTGTAGGAGAACTCTATCAACGGCAAATGTTTCTCCCAGCCCTTGCCAAAATCGATGACACATGCACGCAGCATGTCTTCAAGTGTCTGAATAGTGCGCTTACTCTGACCATCCGTCTATGGGTGATAAGCAGTACTCATATCGAGACGTGAACCGAACGACTTATGCATCGATTGCCATAAATCAGAAATGAAACGTGGATCTCGATCTGAGATGATAGAGGTTGGCACCCCGTGCCTAGAAACCACCTCCTTAAGATAAACTGCTGCAAGCTGTGAGAATTTATCTGTTTCCTTGATTGCTAGAAAATGCGCTGACTTCGTGAGACGATCCACGATTACCCAAATAGTATCGTTTCCAGTCTGAGTTCTCGGTAAACCTGTGACGAAATCCATAGCAATCTGCTCCCATTTCCACGTGGGTATCTCTGGCTGCTGAAGTAGACCCGAGGGTTTCTGATACTCCACCGTGACTTTAGCACAAGTCAAACACTTACCCACGTACGTTGCTATGTGAGCCTTCATCTTTGGCCACCAATACATAACCCTGAGATCCTGATACATTTTATCTGAGCCCTGGTGAACAGAATACCGAGACTTGTGCGCTTCATCCATCACAAGCTCTAGAAGATTACCATACAGAGGAACCCATACCCGCTCTGTAAAGTAATGAATGCTGTCAGATCTTTCCACAAGTCGCTTTTCCATGCCCCGTAAGTCTTCAGCCTTGATGTTCTCTTCTTTTAATGCCTCGATCTGAGCGGAACGAATCTGAGCAGGTAAACCAGAGTGAATAGTAAGCTGCAGAGCACGAACATGCTTAGGCTTCGTCTCCTTCCGGCTAAGTGCATCAGCTACAACGTTAGCCTTACCCGGGTGATACTTGATGGCACACTCGTAATCGTTCAACAGTTCTATCCAACGACGCTGTCGCATATTCAAGTCCTTCTGGTCGAAGATATGCTGGAGACTCTTGTGATCGGTGTAGATAGTGCATTTGGTACCGTACAGATAATGCCTCCAAATCTTCAACGCGAAAACCACGGCCCCTAACTCCAAGTCGTGAGTCGTATAATTCTTCTCATGAACCTTCAACTGTTGAGAAGCATAAGCTATCACCTTCTCGCGTTGCATCAACACGCAACCGAGACCCTGAATAGAAGCATCACAATATACCATGAAATCCTCGGTACCTTCAGGTAAGGACAAGATCGGTGCGCTGCAGAGTTTTTGTTTCAAGAGTTGGAAAGCATCCTCCTGTTTCGTTCCCCAATAATAAACAGCGTTCTTCTGTGTCAAGGAAGTGAGAGGTTGAGCGATTTTTGAGAAATCCTGAATAAACCGACGATAGTACCCCTCAAGACCAAGGAATTGTCGCACCTCCGAAGGATTCTTTGGTGCCGCCCAATTCCTAATAGCATCGATTTTAGCAGGATCCACGTGTATCCCCATTTCGTTAACAATGTGACCAAAAAAGTGTACTTCCCGAATCCAGAAGTCACACTTAGAAAACTTCGCGTAGAGCTGCTCCTTCCTCAGGAGCTCCAAGATAAGACGTAAGTGCCGCTCATGGTCTTCCTTGCTCTTGGAGTAGATCAAGATGTCGTCGATGAAAACAATAACAAAGTCGTCGAGATATGGTTTGCACACGCGGTTCATAAGATCCATGAAAACTGCAGGTGCATTAGTCATCCCAAATGGCATAACCAAAAACTCATAGTGGCCATACCGCGTTCGAAAAGCCGTTTTGGGAACATCCTCCTCTCGGACTCGCACCTGATGATAGCCCGACCTTAAGTCGATCTTGGAATAAAAACTTGACCCTTGCAGCTGGTCAAACAGATCGTCGATACGTGGTAGAGGGTAACGGTTCTTGATCGTCACCTTGTTGAGCTCGCGATAATCTATACACATCCGAAAGGACCCATCCTTCTTCTTCACAAACAGAACTGGGGCTCCCCAAGGTGAAGAGCTGGGTCGGATAAAACCTCTATCCAACAGCTCTTGAAGTTGATTTGACAACTCCTGTAACTCCCCTGGCGCAAGACGGTAAGGAGCACGAGCAATCGGGGCTGCTCCTGGCATGAGGTCGATCTAAAATTCCACCTGACGATGTGGAGGTAAACCAGGGAGTTCTTCAGGAAATACATCAGGAAACTCACGAATAACTGGAAGGTCCTCAATCCTTCTCTCATCAGATTGCGAATCAGTAACAAGAGCTAAAATAGCAGGGTAGCCCTTACGCAAACACTTCTGAGCCTTCATCGCTGAGATAATACTAACCATAGCACCACTACGATAACCCTGAACCGATAAGGATTCTCCGCTAGGGAGAGGAATGCGCACGATTTTCTCCTTGCAGAGAATTTCCGCCTGGTGCTTGGACAACCAGTCCATACCAATAACCACATCGAAACTTCCAAGAGTAATAGGGAGTAGGTCAATGTCGAACACTTGACCCATGAGATCAAGTTTACAACCAAATAGAACATGAGAAGCTTCTATCGATTTTCCATCAGCTAATTCTATTACATGCTTATTTACAAGAGGTGTGGGAGTCAACCCTAACTGACGACTGAACCCCAAGGACACATAACTCCAATCGGCACCAGATTCGAATAAAACAGAAGCAAATAAATCATTTATCGAAAACGTACCAGTCACTACGTTGCCATCATTTCTGGCTTCCCCAGCTCCAATAGTGAATACCCTCCCGTGCGCACCATTTCCCCCATTGCCCCCATTGTTGTTGTTCCTGTTGTTATTGTTCCCATTGTTGTTACCACCAGCATTCTGATTCAGTTGAGGGCAATCTCGCTTGATGTGACCCTCGGCCCCACACTGAAAACAACCCTTACGATTACCCTGATTCTGCTGAGGCTGCTGTCTATCCTGCTGCTGTTGGTTCGGAAGTGAAACCCTACAATCCTTGGCCATATGCCCCACTTTGTTGCACCTGTTACATACTCGGGTACACGGCCCCCGATGGTGATAGTTGCACTTATTGCACTTTTGTAGTTTCCCCGCATAAGAACCCTGACCCGAGTTGTTGCCCTGACTTTGATTAACGGATGACGACTGACTGAAACTGCGATTGTTGCTATTGTCTGGCCGCTTCTGAGACTGATTCGAGTTTATCACCTTATCTACATCACTCCATTTACGTTTACTATCAGAGGCAGGAGTAGTGGCTGTAGCAGTAGTGGCAGTAGTAGAAACACGCTGTGGTAGTGAGCCACGCTCCACCTCCTGATCCGTAATCTTGTGAGCCAAGCGGATAATCTGAGCTAGATTGTTGAGGTTTGCTGCAGTAACCAAACCCTTAACCTGCGGGCTAATCCCTTGATGTACAGCTCGATTCTTCGGTGTGGAGGTCGCGATAAGTTCGGGCACATATTAGCTAACTCGTGTGACCTCTTCGTGTATGCCTCGATCTCTGACCCCACCATCTTCAAATCATAATACTCGTTTTCCAGTTTCTGCACCTCATCACGAGGACAGAACTCTTCAAGCATCAGTTCCTCAAAATTGTCCCAAGTAGTGGCATTGGCAACCTCAATGCCTAGCATTTGGACTTGGGCATTCCACCAAGTCAAGGCACCATCCTCAAGTGTGCCTGAAGCATACTTTACCCTATCCTCAGCATGACAGTTACACATCGCAAACATGGATTCGGCCTTCTCAAACCAACGCAAGAGTCCCACAGCTCCTTCAGTCCCACTGAAAGTCCGTGGCTTACAATCCAAGAAGGTCTTGACGTGAAAACAGGTGGATGGTGCGGATTCTGTTGCACCGGCTGACCTATTGACGAAAGAACAATTAACACACAAGTAAGACTCGAGTACGCGACACAAGGATAAAGGGTGTTTGGTATATATCGTACCAGCTTGATAAGCCGCTAGGGCTTCAGCCACGTGAGTATTGATCAGATCGGTTAACTCAGCTTGAGTCATAGCATTGTGGCCACGTCCACCACCGCGGCCTCCACCGCGGCCTCCATGTCCACTCATGATTCTATACAAGAAAAGGAAGGATTCAAAATGCAAGTTCGAGCAGGAGTCAAGCATTACTATGACCTCCATAGACTACTGAGTTCTATCATGACATCGATTAACAGAGCGGAACCCCTCTCACACTCGTTAAGCCTCACTGGGACTCATATGCACCCCACATTATTATTATGTGTGCACCCATAATAATAAGGCAATTTGCATGCTTATCTCAGTGCCTCTTAACTCGCGCTAAAAGGTTCCCCACATCCAAATGGCAAGCGAAGGTATTACAGGATTAAAAATTACGATAGTCGAAAGGTAGTGTCACACTAACAGATCACATAACAGGGGTTGGTTACATAAAGACTCATACTGCAGTGCCAAGTGTGTAATCAAGTGTGATGTTATTCGTAAGCAAACACAAGGTATGCTATGCAATAGTAAACGAGAAACGAACCTTGCAGTCTGGATCTGATTGTCATGGTCGATTTCGGAACTGTTCGGTTATAGTCTGGTTTTATAAAAACGTCTTAAAACTAAGTTCCCTATAACCAGTGGCTCTGATACCAAACTGTCACACCCCAAAATACCACCTAGGGAATGTCCCTACTAGGCGTGTGACGTACCAACAACGAGCCACTAATTACATTGAACCCATACAAGTTTCAAAATAAAATCCTCAATTATTAATGAAAAACACCATCAATAGGTTTAAATGAAAACCAACATGTTCAGCGGAAGCAAATAGTAAACCAATGTTAAACTGTTTCAAAAACCAATGTATGATATCAATAGTTCAATCACATGAATCCCTCTAGTCGACCCATGACCACTCTAGCTACTCCAAACAGCAAGTTCCAAATCCAAGACATCTAAGGACCTGCGAGCATGCAACAAGTGTATCAGACAACGCTGGTGAGTTCACACCTTTTTGAAAACGTTAATTACCAAGTGTTTGTTCCAGCTCATTAACAAATGCAAAAGTAATATTGATAATATCTCGATACCGACCAAGACGGCTCCTGATGTATGGTTTGCCCGTTCCCCAGTGCTCCTATCAAAACATTGGGCATGACTGGGTCATTTGTTCACACCCGTCCTCTCCGGTACGGGGTGAGGGTGCCAAACCTAAGTAGCTCTACCAACTAATACCCTTTTACCTCCCCGGTAACAAAAGATGGGACTTAAGAGTGATAGAGTGAGATTATTATCCAATATTCCAGTTTTACCCAAAAGACTTATCCCTCCCCGGGATACCCACTGATTGTCCCAACCACCGGGACGCATGCTTAAGAGTAGTGAACTCACCTTGGTTTTGCTCGGTTAGACTAGTTACGTGTTCAAGTTGCTCAAAACAATCCTAACATGGTTTATCAGTAACAATCAGTTTCGCATTCGAATTGAATCACGTATTTTGTCACATAGTACACAGGTTGCACTCACGGATTATGCACATAATTGTTCGCATTATAACAATTAACCACGACATAGATTAAATAAGTTATCATAGTTCGTCCACACAATAGACGCTCGTACCACATGCAAGCCTACTTTCTAAACTCCCAAGTTCCAACTACAATTAACAATGTATGACATACAATATGGGTTGCGCGGCCCAAATGATTCTGGCCCAGCTAACCTAACCTAACCGTGCAGCCCGCTTAGTTATATCTAATCCAATCATACAAAAATGTGCATGTTCATGTACCACTCGTGGGCCGTAGACCCAACGTGCGAGACCCAGGCCTAAATCGTCCTGGCTCGCAACCCAGGTGTGATTATTGTTTAAGTTCCTGGCCCACCCGGACCGGCCCAGTTATTTAATTCCCGAAGTCCACACGCATCGTATGTGTGGCGGCCCACCCGCTAATTTATTTGTTTCTTGAGTGAAGCGGCCCAAGTGAAATCCAATGATGTGTGGCCCAGATTTAATAGACTAATCTACATGTGTGTGTTCAACCATTGTGTGCGGCTCAATCCCAATTCTTATTAACCCTTACCGAATCACAACCATACGTACAACATCTACCCTTTGATTCAAGATTTATATTTTAAACCAAATCAAATAACATATCATCCATCGAATCTAACCTATGCCACTAATACCACATTTGATTACATTGTGTTAATTAATTACATCACACAAACCCCTCTAAAACTCCATGATCAGAATTGTACATGCAACAGTTTAATTGTCAAGATAGTTCCTAACGATTAGTGATGATTCTATGAACTTCTAAGCACATAATCAAAATATACACATAAGTAAACAATCATCTAATCACATATTAGATTACCATCGCATGTCAAATAATTCAATAGTTAGCATCACATTACTTAGTTTAATGCCATGTTCATGTGTGTTATACACTAATCATCAACTAATCTCATAATAGATTCTCGCACACAATAACTTAGACGAGGTTGTGCAAACGATTTACATCAATAATCAACACTAATTAAAAACATATAAGAAAAACTGAGATGTTATTTACTAACCGAGCAATGTATAGAATTAGACACACAAGATGATCCTCAAGAGGAGAGGCTTCGACGAAAGTGGGGGTGGTGTCTGCCGACGAAAGATCTTGATGGGGTGATGGTTGTTAGGGTTTGCAATACTACCCATAATCTTATACACCCTTTACGTAACCAAGTATTAGGAAAAAGGGCCCGGATTAGTTGGGCTAGCGAAACCAGCCAAGAAGCAACACAAGTCCAAGCAATTAACATAAACTAGGCCCAACTCCAAGAAATTAAACATATACTAAGCCCAACTCTAAGGTTTTCGAATACGGGTGTTTGGTTTGGGCCCCGAGTATGCAAGAGTGTGTGTGTTGGCCCAAATGTACAAACATGTTGACTAACTGAGTTATAACAACACAGAATGCTCAACGCAGCTCGTTGGAGAGAAACAATTAACGAGAAGTTAGAATCACAAGATTAACGTTACAAACCTTGAAAGTTCGGGTTGTCACAATCATGATGTAGATATGACTCGGATGGTCATCCGATCGGATGGTTATCCGATCGAATGATCATTCGAGTGAAAATCAGTTAAAATTCAATCAAAATCATCCAAACAGTTAAACACTTTAGATTATTCAAACAACTCAATCAATAAAGAGTAATGGATCGGATGGCCATCCGATCGAATGATCATTCGATCAGCAATCAGTGAAGAACAATATGAAGACCAACACATCAAGATCAAAATTTTAACATGTTATGGCAAAATTGATCACAATTTCTCTTAGATTCTATGCCGATAATCAAAACCCTATGTTCAATTTCTATCAAAACACTCTAAAATGGGTTTAATTTGACAAAATGTATGTCGGCAGTCGGTACCCTTTAATGATCCTAGATCCAAATCTGATGATAAAACGATGAAATTGGAACGGTGAAACTGTAAATCTAAGGCCTATGAACATGAATCTAACTTCAATTTCTACAAATAACACTATAAGAGGCCTAGATCTAAGAGTTACTCTCCGTCACCACCGTCGGCACAGATAAGCATAAAAAACAACACATTTAACTGTGAAATTAGTAAAACTTACCTTTCCCATAGTGAGTGATGTGTACACCAACAATCCTATGTAAGTGGAAAAGAAAGATAATGGCTCAAGAACAATGTAAGTTGAGAGAGAAAAAGTGTATGTGACGAATGATAACTCGAACGAATGAGGTTGACTGTAATGTTGACCGTTTATATAGTGTAGCCACCACTCAGATGTTCATCCGATCGGATGATCATTCGATCACCTCAAACTTCAAAAATTTTCTAACTTTTCAAAATTTTCAAGTTTTACTAGTTTTAAGCATCCACTCGAGTATCCAGGTCCAAGTTAATGACCCTGGTTACTCGATTTGTCTACCAAGTCCAAGTTAATGACCTTGGTTGACCCGATTCGAACCAAAATGACAATTTTTTCAAACTTTCAACTTTCTCAAAATATTTCAAGTCTCAAATTAAAGAACTTGTTTAACATTCAAAGTTTTTCAATCTTTTCAGATAAGCTCCCAACCCAGTCGTTCAGCAAACTTTGTCTGCATCACATATCAGATTCTGAAGATCAGCTCTCCGCAATGGTTTGTCAAAAACTAAAGCAGAAATAAAATCTTTTTGAATTTTAAGAAAGTTTATGCTAAAACACACTAAAATCTTTTTGGGTTTAATCTGAAATGAAATAACAGTAAACTATTTTCAGACATATTTTTGTGAGCTGTGTTAGAAGATCATATCAGCTGCCGATAAGTCACTAGCACCATTGAGCTTATATTTCACAATAAGTTTTAAACAGTTCACCTAGATTGTCGATATACTGATCCACTTAAATTCTCAAACAAAGTTCAATCAATTCAGGATACGAATTAGTGTTTTAAAGACTTAACTTACTCGTGTGTCACACCTCAGAATATACTCTCGTATCCAGATTCCCCATATTCAGTCTTACAGGTGAATATACTATGTTGATATCTGTAAAGGGGTAATGCGAGACCATGAGAGCTCAGGCTAGAACTTACGTTCAATCAGAGAGATGATGGCTCGACTTTCGGTGTGTCCCCCTTGGGGATCTTCTTTACAACAACACTTGATTTGTATCTTTTGATAGTTTATCAATTTTTATGCTAAGGGAAGGCTTATATTTCAAGCATGCAAAAGTATTATACGAGGACTAGGCCATTGCTTCCGCAATATCAGAAGTCCAGGTATAATACCCCAAATATCACTAAGTATAAAGACCTAGTATATAACAACCCTCGAGAAACACTCCTAAAACGTTCCCAAATATACCCCGTACGCAAGAAATGGACCCGAAATACCTTTATCTCATTAAATAACAAATAAAACAAATTTCAGGGGTCGCTCGCGGGCCGTGAAGCCCTTGTCTATCTTAGTCGCGGGCTTCGATAGCTCAACGTCAGGAGAACACCCGGTGCCGCCACGTGTCGATGACTTAGCAAACCCAAACCGTCCTACCATCTCTCGCGGGCCGCGAAGGCCTCTCCTGTTTCTCTCGTGGGGCGCGACCCGCTGTGCGATCAGCAATATAAATAGGGGTCTCAGGCTTCAGTTTCAATTCGTTCAGAATTCTATTTCTCTCTCAAATCTCTAAAGCTAATATTATTGGGAATAATACCCCCTAATAAGGGAAGCTCTGCCTCGTTGTAAGTATTTTAACCTCGGTTACGTATTTGATACGCTGCTCGATTGATCTAGTGCTCCGTAACGGCTGTGGTGGCTCTGCCCGACGTGGTCGTTGGAGTTTCTGTCTCGGGGAGGGTATAACTAATGTAAATTGGGTTATTATACTAACGCATGTGCATTATTTAAATTAATAGATTATAACCAGAAAGTCACAAGGAAAATACCTAAATTAGCAATGTGAGTAATCTCCTTTTTGTATAAACCTTTTTGTGATTTTATCCTCTTTTTGTAAATACTTTTCATAAATTGTTATTATTTTATTCTTATAATTAATTCAACTGCTTCACTTATTTGGCATGTATAACTTCTAAAATATGACGTTTTATAAAACAATGAATATGTCATTAAAACAAGAATATTTGTATCTACAATTTTGAAACAAGTTTCATTAAAAACGGAGTAGGTTCGAATATAATGTATTTTTATAATTTAATTATTAAACGATTACTAGCACCATCTAGGTACTTCATATTTCTAATAGTCAATTTATCCATGATCTATTCGTGTAATAATTTTATTGTAAATTTAAAATTTTAGGAATGTTACATCCTCCCCACCTTGTTTTAAATCTCGTCCTCGAGATTTGGGCTACGATAGGGGTTATGTCACGTCTTTCAGTTGGTTATCAAGGTGTCTGGGATAGAATTAAAAGATGAATATAAAGATCTCATAGGATAATTGGAATTCAATGGTCTCAAAACTTAGTTTCAGGAATTGATGTTAACTGAACGAGGTGAAATGATACCATTATCAAGGTGACTGAGACATAAGTATCGAATGTAATTGACTTTTAGAAACAATAGGATTCAATGCCAGAAGGGAACTTACTTTGATTGTCAATTGAGGAAAATTCTGAATCAATAATCTCAATTTGAAGATAGAAGTATGAAAAATGATTTGTCAATAATTAAACCAGAAATCAGTGACGTTTATTTAAATGGCGAGGATACACTGGACGATATAATGGAATTTAGTGTATCATGGTCTTAATACATAATTATATCGAGACTACTGGAATGATGAGTCAAACAAATGATGTATGATTAGGGTTTACTATTAGCACAGGCTACAAATTTATACAGACACCGCAAGGTGTTGTAATGATTGAAAGAATTCAATGATTACGGTGACCGATCGAATTCACCGTTTCTCGAAATTAACTGAAAGTCTCAAATGAATTGAAAAGATGGGATCTTCAAATGAAGAAAGAAATGAATATTGTAGGATCAATTCAGAGATGAAAGAGATGTTGGAGGTACATTGGAATAAGAATTTAGGTACTTTTACCTTAACACAAAATTGTATTAAGACTGGTTTAGGATAATGAATCAATAAATAAATAAATTCGTACCTCAGGTGTGAAGTCCAAGTTTTCAAAGAAATCGCCACCGCAAGGTGTCGTGATTTAACAAATGATTGATTGGAAATTGAAGACTTTAAACAAGTTTACTATGTTTCAAATAATGAAATTACCTTGAATATGATGATCTCAATTCATCATATGGGATTTTGTATATTGTGAACAAGTTCAAACAGTTGAGCTTGGCTTGGACATATTCCAACAATGGATATACGTATTGACGAGAAATGGTTTCACTGAAAATCTGGTAAGTAACTTTTGAAAAGAAAAAGAGTTTTCCAAGGAAGTTGTTGGCTTGATTAGCAAAAGTCAACATTATATAATCATATAGATTATCAGAACGAATGTAACGAAATATTAAATGATCTTTTGAAGTAAATTCACATGCATGATAAGCAATGCACGAACTGAATATGAATTTGTCAAGAGATGAGACAAACGAGTGTTTGGCTTTACGACAGAGAAATAAAGACGTTTTATTATAAAACTTTGATCGAGATTAAAAGTCAACTTATTACTTTAGTACAGACAAAACGTAAGGGTGCTTATTTTAAAAGTTACTGTGATTTCCGGTGTTTATGCGTTTTCTTTAGCTTCATCTGGGTTTTTGTCCTCGTTGTCGGGAGCCTTAGATAGTTTTGGGCAGTAGAGACGGAAGTGGCCTGGATCCCCACATTTATAACATACATTGGTTTCCCTTCTCCTTCTACATTCTTCCTCTATATGCCCAGCCTTTTTGCAGTAGTTACAATGGAGTATCTTTTTAAAATGGTGTTTTCTTGTGTGCTTTTTGCCGTTGCAGGTAGGCTGTGCGGTTTCTGGTTTCATTCCTTTGTCCTTGGAGGATTTGTTAGAGTAGAATTCCTTATAGGAGTAGCCATAGGTTGTGGTTTCCTTTCGTTTGGAAGATGGAGTTTTGATACGAATATCATGATCTCCATTAGAGTTAGAGCTAGGTTTGGAATGATTGGTATGCTTATAGCAGATAGTAGGATTCTCGTTTATAGGCATGGAGGTTTTAATAGCGTCAATGATCGAAGGTATGGCATTCGATATCCCTTGAGCTATTATATTTCTTATAGTATTTTTATCCAAAGTATTTTCATTACTAGCTTGAATTTCTTGATCACATGCTATTCCCGTTGACATCTGATTTACAAACATGTTCAGATATAATTATCACAAAATTAAACAATTACACAGGCATATTTTGTTGTTCATATTATGTTTAGCACAATTATAGTCATACCTATCAGTGTTATGCGTTGATAGATATATTCATACATTCACATTATATTTTAACCGTTTCTTCCACTATATATTTTATCAAAATATAAGGAAAGTGTATATATTATATTATGTGCCATTTTTTCCTTTGTTGTAATAGATTTTCTCTATATTGTCTTGATTTAACTATATTCCCAGAGCTCATGGCTGGATAGAAATTCAGAGAATAAAGGTAAGGGTTTTTATATGGAATTAGGAGATTCTCCGTTATTGACCCACTATTGTTCTTTAGGAGGTGGTGCTAGCATAGATATTCTTAAGGTATCTTTTGGATTGAGGGTATCAAAATATATCTTGCGTAAACATGTAGGTTTTTTTCTATTATATAAAAACTTGTTCTTCTACAGAAGATATTTATTATATTGTATATACTTATCAAGAAATTTGTGTCCTGCATATACATACATATAAATATAAAGTTTTAAAATTCCTGTAACATATACATATAATACCAATTTATAAGAATCCAATTTCATAACTGTTTATACACATAACTTTGTTTATTCCATTATACTAATAAAATAAATTTCTATTAGATTTATTGAACATAATATTTTAGAATAAAAAGGAGATTTATCAAAAGGAATAAATTTAATAAAGATATAAATCTCCTGAATTCTTTTAGAACAATTTAATCTTGACATGTGGACTAAATTTTGAGTATAACATATTTAGAATTTGAATCTTAATTTACCATACTTATTTAAAGATCCATAATAAATAATACAAAGTGTAGTGTTTTTAAATTTGATACTCAAGTAATGAGGTATCATTCTCATATCAAAATATATATACATATGACTTAAATATAGTTTAAGAAATGAATTTAAACTTATCAAACGATAAAAAAATGTTTCTTTCTTGAGATATATGTATATGTTTTAAATCATATAGTTATACCGTACTAAATGTGTTTGTACATATCTTTATTGCATAGGCGGAACATTATTTATAATATTAATACAAGTTATATATAAAATATATATATCTGACTTACATATAATTTAAGAAAGAGGTTTAAGCTATTTCCGGTTGATATATAGGTATTATGTATTAAAATTATTTATTTACACAGTATCAAGTTGTTATACATATTCCTGTTTTATAGATACTGTTTTATAAAATATTTTATATCTTCCATTGTATGTGTATATATGTGCTTAAATTTTAGAATCGTCAACTATGAATTACGAACTATAATAATTCTTGTTCATTATTTGTATAAATTAAATTAAGAATTATGTTTTATAAAATTCTTTTAATAACTTTATTCAAGAGTCAGATATTTTATTCTTCCAAAAATATTATTATTATTAATTTAAAACAGAATTTAGTAATATTAAATCTAGTGTATTATGATTATAAATAATAACAGTATATATTAAAGACTTTTCTTAGAGAACGTTTTTGTGTATTAAAATTTCTATAGCATGTTACTTATCATCAATATTGACTATACTTAAAATTTCTGAATGTTACATAACTTATCAAATTTTGATAAATAAGTTACATATTTAATATTTAAGAATACAATAAAGAATTATAAAGTGATTTACGAAGTATTTTAATTATTGTATCTAAACAATGCTGAAATATTATATTTTAACAAAATTAGTATAATTATATGTTTTATCAAAATTTTGACAAATACATATCTTTAAATCAAGTAAAACTTTTGGATTATATCACAACTCATAACATATACTGCTTTCATCGAATAATATTTTATATTATGATATTTTAGTGATATCATATCTAAGGGTATTATTTTATATTTTTAATTAAGATATTAATATTAATATCATTATAATTTATTTCGAATTGTATTCACATAAATATGTGGATATATATATATATATATCACAAAATTAAATGTTATTTTATGAATATATTCTCTTTTTATAACCAAACACATTGTAAGATACGATAGGAATTACATATCCTGAGAATTTTAAATGATATAGAATCATTTAGGTATAATACATATTATCTAAATATTTACATCATGATGTTTACAAAGTATCATATCTGAATTGCATTTATTTTATATTAATATTAAAATATTAATATTAACATTGTATTATTGTTATAAAATTTATATTGCATTATGTTCCCACATATACATATGGATATGATAGATATATAAGATATCACAAAATTTACTAAGACATGATATTATTAATATATATATATTATTTATTTATAACACATAATAACTGTAAGATACAGATATGGGTAACACATATTGGGAATTTAAAATTCGTCAAATGGCATAAAAATCATAATAAACATATTAAGATTTTATGTTCACAGGATAACACATAAGATGTGATTTTCCTAACACAAATGGTTAAGGGTTTAGGTATTGGAAGAACACCTAAAGGGCTTAAACCAGTGGCAAGGCTCTGATACCACCTTCTGTCACAACCCCCAACCCCTATCTCGGGAGCGGGCGGTCGTGAGCCAGTTTTGGTGGTATCGGTGTTTATTAATTTGGCAGCGGAAATTTTCATCAGGACCGTAGTTAGGAAATATTTTTATCAGAGTTAAACACCAAATCTTTAAACTAAACAAATGGGATAAACCCCAAGTTTTTCTGATAATACATTTATAATAAACAAGTGGGACAAATTCTGACTTTCATTTGTAAAATATTTTGTAGGGATAAACCCTAATTATTGAAAACAATTCTCCTTTTTATTTAGATAACTTTTATAGCCACTTTTCTAAGCCTTCTGTGCTACCCAGCTGGCTTTTATTGGCTTCATACTAAGTTACCTGAAACACGTGTTTAAAACATTTTATCAACAAGAAATACTGGTGAGTGAATCCTAGTTTAATCAAAACAGGTTTTATCATTCGCAGTATTGAGGGCGATCGCGCAATTACATTTGTTTCCAATTCTTACTTTAATTACCACCCACGGTACTGTCGTCTCGACTTATGGTCATGTTACTACTCATAGTGTAGTAACAAATTTTGTATACAAAACCCCAAATATACCGACGATAATTGTAGAATTACAAATACTCAATCACTGGCAATATAATGTAAAATAATTGAGGTTTTGTAAAAACAGTTTATGCAAAAAGGAGATTACTCACATTGCTATTTTAGGTATTTTCCTTGTGACTTCCTGGTTATAATCTATTAATTAAACAATGCACACGCGTTAGTATAATAACCCAATTTACATTAGTTATACCCTCCCCGAGACAGAAACTCCAACGACTACGTCGGGCAGAACCACGACAGCCGTTACGGAGCACTAGATCAATTGGGCGGCGTATCTAATACGTAACCGGGGGTTATAATACTTACAACGAGGCAGAGCTTCGCTATTTTAGTGGGTATAATACCCGATATTATAATTGCTATGCAGAATTTTGAGAGAGAGATCGAGAAATGAGCGAATTCCAAATGAACGCCTATGCCTTCTATTTATAGTGTCTGATCGACACTTTCTCACGCCCCTCGTAAGCCGAAGATATAGACTTCGCGGCCCGCGAGCTAGAATAGGGCGGTTTGAGGGTTGCTGAGTCATCGACACGTGGCGGCACCAGGTGTTCGCCTGATTTTGAGTTGTCGCGGCCGGCGACTAGGATAGACAAGGGCTTCGCGGCCCGCGAGCGACCCCCGTAATTTGTTTTATTTGTTATTTAATGAGATAAAGGTATTTCGAGGCCGATTTTCGTATACGGGGTGTATTTTAGGATGTGTAGGGGTGCCAGGGGTGTTTTTAGGAGGTTTGGTATACTATTTAATAAAATATGTAACGCACTTGCATTAAGTATAGTAACCCAATTCAACTTTATCCCTACGTCACGAGACAGAACCCCAACGAACTTAGGCCGGCAAAGGCTTGACATTCGTTACGGGGCCCTACATCAATCGAACAGGGTATTAGTGATCAGGGGTTAAAACACTTAAAACAGGGCAGAGTTTTGGAGTATTATTGGGTGAAATACTAATAAAAATAGAGAAAGTGACGAGAGAGACAGGAAGAAAGAAAATGAAATGTGAGAATTTTGGAAAGCTAACTGGTGCCTTTTATAGTTGAAGGTAAGAAATTTGGACATCATATTCACCTCCACGTCCTCACATTCCATAATTGTTAGTTTTGATTATTTACTTTTTTTTCTTTGAATCTCACGGCTCATGACACGTGCACCTAACAATTTCATTTCAAAATGTAAAATTTTTGTTATTATTTTATTCTTATAATTAAGTGAACTGCTTCACTTATTTGGTATGTATAACTTCTAAAATATGACGTTTTATAAAACAATGAATATGTCATTAAAATGAGAATATTTGTATCTACAATTTTGAACCAAGTTTCATTAAAAACGGAGTAGGTTCGAATATAATGTATTTTTATAATTTATTTATTAAACGGTTCCTAGCACCATCTAGGTACTTCATATTTCTAATAGTCAATTTACCCATGATCTATTCGTGTAATAATTTTATTGTAAATTTAAAATTTTTGGGAATGTTACATGTGACGATCTGGGACTCGACTGATAGCGGGCTGCGAGGCAAGTCGGGTACATAATGTCGGGACGAGATGCTGTGAGGTACATTAACGAACCATTCATCGAGCGCTATAAAGTCACGTCGACCTTCTCTCCGGTGAGATCAGGATTGATATCGTGATTAGTTGCTAATGGGGTGGACATAGGTGCAGTCTCTGACATGCTGAATTTCTCCAGAACATCATGGACATACTTTTTCTGATGTATGAAGATCCCCTCTGGCAGTTGATCAACTTGCAGCCCAAGGAAAAACTTCATCTCACCCATCGATGACATCTCGAAATTCTGCTTCATTACTTTTTCCAATTCTTTGCAGAATTCCTCGTTCGTGGACCCGAAATTATATCATCAACATATATTTGCAAAATCAGCAGATGTCCAGCGACCTCCTTTGTGAAAAAAGAGGCATCCACCTTTCCTCGAATAAAGCCATTGGAAAGCAAATGTTGAGAGAGCGTCTCATACCAGGCTCTCAGTGCCTGGTGCAATCCGTATAGAGCTTTGTCCAAGAGGTATACTTTGTCTTTGTGAATCGGATCGGTGAAGCCCGGTGGCTGACCGACATAAACCTCCTCTTTTACTTTGTCGTACAGGAACGTCGATTTGACATCTAGCTGATAAACTTTGAAATTCTTCCCTGATGCTAATGCGAGAAAGATTCGAATAGCTTTTAGTCTAGCAACTGGGGCGTATACTTCTGTGAAATTTATTCCCTCCTGCTGACTGAAGCCCTGAATGACTAGGCGAGCTTTGTTTCGCACTATCACTCCTCTGTCGTCTCTCTTGCATTTGAACACCCATTTGGTGTTTATCTTTCGGTGACCATCAGGAAGATCCACCAACTTCCATACTCCGAGTTTCTCAAACTGACTTAGGTCTTCTTGCATTGCATTAACCCATGACTCCTCTGTCAATACTTCTTTATATGTTCGTGGTTCAACATGCGAACTAAAGCAACTGAGTGAAAAATGGTTTTGTAATGGGGCAATTTTAGTATAAAAGCAAGTTAAGCCCTGGTCGATCTGGTGTCGTGTTCTGACTCCAGATTGTAACTCTCCAATGATTTGCTCTTCAGGATGATATGAAAGAGTTCTCTGCATCACTTCGCTAGAAACATCCACTTCGCTTTCCAAACTCGTGACATTTTGATCAGCAACTTGTTCATCGACTGGGACTGTCTGTTCTGAAGACTGAATCTGCTCCCTTTCAGGTGCTGAGTCATCACGATCAAAAATTGGACTATCCGAGTCAGAATCAGATTCATCAAAAACTACAGTCTGGTTTTCTTGAGCAGGCTCCTGTTCTGAAGTCGACTGAGTTTGCTGCAAATCTGCATCATCTCTACCACTGTGACTGGGACCAGCTTCATGATCATTTGAAGTTTGTTGACGCTTAGAAGACCTGGTCGGCATTCTGTTCATCTGAGAAGCTTCATACTCCCGAAAAAGATTTATCTGGTCAAAGAACTCTGGCTCTTCTGGTAAATCGAAAGATTCCCATAATGTATCGTAGTTGAATCGCCATGAGTCACCAGGTTTCTGTGGAAGCATCGAATAACCTTGACATTCAACATGCTGAGCTTCAATGATTTTACCAAGACTCGGAATGAAAACTCGTCTAAGTGGACTAGAATAACCCACAAAGATTCCTTCCAAACCCTTTGAACCAAACTTTCCATCATAATCCAAAACCGTGCAGGGTGACCCAAACGGCTCCAGATACTCTAGATTTGGCTTTCTTTTGTTGAGTAGCTCAAAACATGTTTTGTTATGCTTTTTCACAGTTAGAACCCGATTTAGAGAATAGCAAGCTACAGATACCACCTCTCCCCAAAAATTTATCGGAAGTTTTGAGTTGGCTAGCATTGTTCGTGTTGTCTCGATCAGTGTCCGGTTCTTTCTTTCTACAACTCCATTCTGCTGCGGAGTGTACGGAGCACTGAACTCTTGCAACATACCCTTTCTATTACAAAACTCTTCCATCTGATTATTTTTGAACTCAGTACCATTATCGCTTCGTAATCAAGATATGCGAGTCTGGTACAAGTTTTCTATCTTCTTGAAAAGTTTCAGCAAACTCTCATATGTTTGATCCTTTGACTTCAAGAAAATCACCCACGAAAATCTCGAGTAGTCATCTATAACCACTAGACAGTATTGATCACCAGTTATGCTTTTTACGTTCACAGGACCAAAGAGATCCATGTGAAGTCTTTCAAGTGGCCTCGAGATTGAGTTCTCCATCTTCCTAGGGTGCTACTTCTTTGTCTGTTTACCTTTCTGACAACTTATGCACTCCCCCTCCAAATGGAAACTCTTCAAATTCACACATTTGAGAAAATCATTGTGAACCGGATGATTCATCTTTCTCAGGTGTATGTGGCCCATCTTTCGATGCCACAATACTAACTCTTTCTCGGTAGCTTTTGAGATGAAACACTGAGGATGACCCAAAGTTGTTGTAGCGATGCTCATATCAAGAACATACATATCATTTTCCCTCGGCGCTCTCATGATGATCCATTCTTCAGGGACAACAAACCCCGGCTTCAGAATAAGACATTCTTTGTCGGTAAAGTGTGTTGTATACATTCTGTCGCAAATTTGAGAAATGCTTAGCAGGTTATTCTCCAGCTCTGGAATGTAGTTCACCCTTTCAAACGATACAAGCCCATTTGATAAAGTACCCTCTCCTATAATTCTTCCACCTTGGTTTCCAGCAAAACCAACGTAACCACCGTTATAACAGGGTCTTTCTCCCCGTCATGTGTTGGGATGCTCCGCTGTCCATAATCCACTTTGAAATAGACCTTGGGAGCTACTGCACGTATCAAAACACAATTAGCTGAAATAAGCTTCCCAAGCCTCATCAGACTCGGGTAGCTTGACTTCATCATCATATTTTACAACTGACTTAAGAGGTGGAAAGTTTTTATCATTGACTTCCAATTCTTTTTCAATTTCCTCTTTTGTCTAGGCTTTTGTTAAATTTTCTGGTGGAACATATGCTTTTGAATCAAATTTCTCAGTTTGTTCCTTTTTTATCTTATTTTTATCAACATTTTTGGGAACATACTTCTTGACCGGTGGGATCACAGAAGTTTGTTTCTCTGAATTTTGCTTCAAATCCAAAGGTACAAACTTAGCAACCGGTTTGGTTGAGTCAGTTTTTTTTTTAAATGACCTTTAGTTTTGTTTCAGTCGATGCCTTGATTTGATACTTTGGCATCCATGTTTGTTTGGAAGATTCCCCAGTTTTCTTGACTAGTTGTTTAATCTGTTTCGAATTGATTTTAACATTTTCAGATTTTGGAATCTTCTTCTCAACAAACATAGGCACCTTGCCTTTAGTATCATTCATCTTCTTCGGATTCTCAACAATCACAGACTTAGGTCGTTGATTGGTGCACCTTCGTGCAATGTGTCCAATCTGATTTCATTTAAAGCCTGTTCGGGTATCGACAACCCGACTTTGACCTTCAGTTTGTAATTGTGAGACTTTCTTTGAGAAAAATTCTTCATTTGTTTTCGTAAATATCTCAGATTCCTGTTCAGTCACTGAGCTTGAACTCTTCACAAAAGGTGTCTTTTTCACAAACTTTGATCACTGAAAATTCTTTCTAGGATAATTCTTACCACCCTGTTCCCCACCAAACCCTCTGTTTTGGTTGTTATTGTAAAAACGTGGTGGCACTTTGGGCTTATTGTAGTAAGATTTATCTCTTTGAAAGTTCAAAAACCTTTTAGTGCTTGACAAACCGTTGACCTTAGAATCATCAATCTCAACTAACTTGTAAACCTTTTTCAGCTTATCCACATTTACATTTTCAATTGGAAAATCTTTATCTGAACCATACATCTTGTACATGACAAGAGTCGGTTCGTCCTCTAAGTTGTTCTGGGACTTAGACTTCGGGATGTAATTGTTCAAGAAACAATCATCATCTTCATTTGTGGAATCACTGTCAGATTTTAACACTTTATCAACATCCTTCACAACCTCAGATTCGATGTTATCTTCATCGGATTGTGAGTTAAACGTGACATCAATGTTATCTGGTAACTTTTCAGCTTCACTTTTCTCACTTGAATCTGATTCATTAACCAACCCTGATTGTTTTTTAGTGAAGTTATTGCACATGGGTGGTGGAACCTTGTGATACCCAACCCCGGTTCCATCAGAATATACATCTTCACCTTCTTTGTTCTTACCAATCGGTTTAGGAACAATGTGTTGGAGAACAAAGCTGGCAGAAGAGTAACTGTTCAGCTTTAAGTTGATTCTCTCATTCTCAATCTTAGCTTCCTGATACTAAAGCTTGAGATTCGCAATCTCATCCAGTTGAGCATTTATCAACTTTTCTTTCGCTTGAAGAACAACAGTTAATTCTGTATTTTCTTTACGAGTTTTACCGTTTGTTCGTCTAAATCTTTAATCGTTCTTTTTAGTTTGTCAAAATCTTCAGAAATATTTCGAATTTCAAGCATCAATTTTTCATTTTCTCTTCGAAAGCGTTCAACATCATTTTCATCATTTTTAATTTTCTCAGTTAATTCATTTATTCTATCAGTTGAACTCTTTATCAGTTTATCTCGACCAATTACTTCTCTGTTTAGAATGTTAATTTTATCTGTCAGCTCCTGGATTTGCGATCAAGAGAGATACACGTGTGTATTACAGACTTTGCACTCTTTCATGCAATTTCTGCAATCACTTTCAGATTTAACATTTTTAGCCTTACCTGGTTCACTATCTGAACCATTTGAACTGACCTTTTCTGACGACTCAGAACCACCAGAAGTAGTTTTGAAATCTACCTCGAGTGCCTTTGCCATCAAGATTTGGTCTGCCATCTTTGTCAAGCTCTCGGCTGTCATCTCTGCTTTGACATCAACAATCCCTTCATCTACTTTTTAGGCTCTTTAGACCTTAGATATTCCTCATATCTTTCCTATTTCAATCTCTCCCTCTCAGCTCTAGCCTCTGCATCGATTTCTATCTGCTCCTCTTCGGTAGGAATCGACTTAACAAGAGCTTCGAAATCAAGTGTCTTTGGATCAATGCAGATATTTCCTTTCGGATCCAAGTAGCATTCTCTGTATGGATCCCACCTTTTCGCTTTCCTAGCTTCTTTGAATGCCTCATATATTTTTTTGATATTTTCTCTGTGCTAGGCTTCTTTCTATGTTGTACGTTGATTTAGTCTCAACTTCTACCATGAACGCATAACCAACAGCATCTTCTTCCGGAAGGAAATCGTTCCAATTGAACCCATCATCTTGAATGACAACAAGAGCCCTCGACTTCTCTTTCGAATTATCTTCAATTTGTTTCAACTTTGGCACTTCCTCACGGTTTCGATGATACACTGCTTTTCGGTAATAATCGTCATGGAATGGGTTCGCGGTTTCATCAGAGGCAGAATTTCGACACTCCCTCTTGAAGTGACCTTTCTGCTTACACTTGAAACAAGTCACCTTTGACTTGTCGAAACCTAACTTCGTTGAAGGCCCCCCAATCTGTCGCAACCCCCGATCCCTTATCTGTCCTGGGAACGGGCGGACGCGAGCTCAGATTTTCGGTGGTATCAGCTATTTAATCTTGCAGCGGAAATTACATCAGGACCGTAGTTAGGAAATGTTTATCAGAGTAAAACCACCATATTTGATATTAATAATAACATGGGCAAAACCCAAGTTTCTTATTACAATACATTTATAGGAACAAACCCTATTTTATTGAATTTAAAACATCGTTTATTAGGTAACTTTTATAGCCACATTTTTCCCAAGCCTTCAGTGCTCTCCAGCTGGCTTTTTACTAATTGGCTGTCACATTGTGTTACCTGAAACGCGTTTTAAAAACATTTGTCAGTCGGAAATACTGGTGAGTGAATCCCAGTTTAATCAAGAAACATTTTATTAATTAAAACAGTATTGAGAGCGATCACATTGTTTATGTCTACACAATTACTCATTCAGTACTTGCCACTCGACCGGATCTATGGCTATGGTCAAGTTACGCATTGGCTAACTCGTTGTCCAATTGTAACGTACTGTCGTACCGACGTACTACTCGCAAGTAGTAAATTTTGTATACAAAACCCCAATATACTGGCAGTAATTGAAGAACTACAAAGACTCAATCACCGCTTAATCACATTGTAAAACAATTAAGGTTTTGTAAAACATTCCAAAAAGATTAACAAAAAGAGGATAAACTCACATTGCTATCTTAGACTTCGCGTAAGGGTTTCCTGGATATAATCTATAATTTATACAAATGTACATTGGTTAGTATCATAACCCTTTGAAAATATTAATGATACCCTCCCCGAGACGGCATTCCAACAACTACGTCGGGCATAACCACGACAGTTGTTACGGAACCTTAAATCAATCGGGCAGCGTAACTATTATGAAACTGGGGTTATAATACTTACAACGGAGCAGAACCTCGCTAATTAGGGGTATAATACTTGAAAATTATGCCTATTATCAGAGATTTCGAGATTGAGAAACAGAAATGAACGAGTTGTAATGAAATCCCGAGGCCTTCTTATATAGGGCTGAAATCTGGTCCTCACGCGGCCCGCGTAAAGAACAGACAGGGCTTACGCGGCCCGCGTAGTAGCCCGGGTAGGGTTTAGGTGATCCGGGTCATCGCCTAGCTTCGCCACGATGTCGACACGTGTCAGCCTCTGGTGTTGCCGTGTTATCGATCTCTCGCGGCCCGCGTTAACTTAAACGGGGTCTTACGCGGCCCGCTTGAACTAAAGAAATCAACGATATCAGGTTTCAACCCTGATACCGCCCGCGTAAAAGCTTGGGGTGGGTCTACGCGGCCCGCCTCAGCTTTATAATTATTGTTTTTAATTTATTTTATATGTTATAACATAATACGGGCTCGGTTTTCACATACGAGGTGTATTTAAAGACATATAAGAGTATTTTAAGATATAATAGGTTGTCGGAAATATTATAAGGGTGTTGGTTTTACCGAGGGTTGTTACATTCTCCCCACCTTGTTTTAGAGCTCGTCCTCGAGATCAACTGGAACACATGCGGATATTTCTTTTGCATTTCTGATTCAAGCTCCCATGTGTATTCATGTCCTCTTTTGGAGTCCCACTTCACTTTGACCAGAACTAATCTCTTATGCTTGAGATTCTTGACTTTCCTGTCTTCAATTTGTAGAGGCCTTTCTACAAACTTGAGTTGTTCATTTACCTCTATATCTTTGAGATGTACTATTAAAGATTCATCAGCTAAACATTTCTTGAGATTAGATACATGAAACACATCATGTATTCCTGCCATTTCCTCTGGCAGTTGTAACTGATAGGCTACAGGTCCTATTCTTCTAATAATCTCAAAAGGTCCAATATACCTGGGACTTAGCTTTCCACGTTTGATGAATCTTACTACTCCTTTCCAAGGAGAGACTTTCAACAATACCTTATCTCCTACTTGAAATTCCAACGGTTTGCGTCGGTTATTGACGTAATTCTTCTGTCGATCACGTGTTGTTTTCAGTCGTTCCTTGACTTGAATGATCTTATCAGTTGTTTCTTGTACTATCTCAGGTCCAGATAGTTGTTTTTCCCCAATTTCTGCCCAACAGACTGGGGTTCGACACTTTCGTCCATAAAGTGCTTCGAATGGTGCAGCATTGATACTCGGGTGATAACTATTATTATAAGAAAATTCTATTAAAGGTAAGTGATCGTCCCAATTACCTTCAAAATCAATTACACAGGCTTTAAGCATATCTTCCATTGTTTGAATTGTTCTTTCGCTTTGTCCGTCCGTTTGAGGATGATAAGCGGTGCTCAATTTTAACTTGGTTCCCATTGCCTTTTGGAAACTTGACCAAAAATGAGAGGTAAATCGGCTATCTCTCTCAGAAACAATTGATAAAGGAATGCCATGTAAAGAAACAATTTCATTTACATATAATTTAGCTAATTGTTCCATACTGAAAGTTTCTTTCATTGGTAGGAAATGAGCTGACTTGGTTAGCCTATCTACAATCACCCTGATTGTATCAATTCCTTTCTTTGTTTTGGGTAATTTAGTAAAAAAATCCATTGTTATCAATTCCCATTTCCACATTGGCATTTCTAATTGTTGCAATAAACCTGAGGGCTTCTGGTGTTCAGCCTTAACTTGTGAACAGGTTAAACATTTAGAAACATAGGCTGCTATGTCCTTTTTCATTCCTATCCACCAGAATTTTTTCCTTAAATCCTGGTACATTTTATCACTTCCTGGATGTATCGTATATTTAGATTTATGGGCCTCTTCTAAAATACGATGACGTAGGTTTCCTAATTTAGGTATCCACATTCTCTTTTCATGGAATCTCCAAATTTCATATGTTCCTTGTTTTAATTCCTTCAGCATACCTTTTAATTTTTCAGAATCATCCTTGATTACTGATTCTTGTGCTTCTCTTATTTGATCATTTAAATCTACTTGCAGATTTAATTTGAGAGAACGTACCCTTTTTGGCTTTTCATGATACTTTCGACTTAGAGCATCTGCCACTACATTTGCTTTTCCTTCATGATACTGGATATCACAATCATAGTCACTAAGCATCTCCATCCATCGTCTTTGTCTTATATTCAACTCCTTTTGCTTGAAAATATACCTTAAACTCTTATGATCAGTGAATATGGTAAACTTACTACCATAAAGGTAATGTCTCCAAATCTTAAGAGCAAAAATTATAGCTCCTAACTCTAAATCATGGGTTGAATAATTCTCTTCTTGATTCTTAAGTTGTCTAGATGCGTAAGCTGTAACCTTTTGTCGTTGCATCAATACACATCCATAACCTAATTTGGAAGCGTCACAATAAACAACAAAATCTTCAACTCCTTCTGGTAACGCTAATATGGGTGTATGGGTTAATCTTTGCTTAAGGATTCTAAAGGGTTCTTCTTGTTTTAATCCCCATTCAAACTTAACAGATTTACAGGTTAGCTTGGTTAAGGGAATGGCTATTCTAGAAAAATCTTGAATAAATCTTCTATAATAACCGGCCAATCCTAAGAAACTTCTAACCTCAGTTGGTGACTCAGGGGTTTTCCATTTAGTAATTTCCTCAATCTTTGTTGGATCTACATGAATTCCTTCATGATTGACTAAGTGTCCTAGAAACTGTACCTGTTCTAACCAAAACTCGCACTTAGAAAATTTAGCATAAAGCTTTTCCTTTCTTAATAAGCTTAAAAGTGCGTGTAAATGCTTTGCATGATCTTCTTTATTCTTAGAATAAATGAGAATATCATCTATGAAAACAATTATGAATTTATCCAAATATGGCTTACATATTCGGTTCATCATGTCCATAAATGCAGCTGGGGCATTGGTTAAACCAAATGGCATGACAGTAAATTCATAATGACCATACCGCGTTCTGAATGCGGTTTTAGGAATGTCCTCTTCCTGTACCTTTAATTGATGATATCCTGACCTTAAATCGATTTTAGAGAAAAATCGAGCTCCTTGCAGTTGATCAAACAGATCATCGATTCTCGGTAATGGGTACCGATTCTTAATCGTGACTTTGTTTAATTCACGGTAATCAAACGATAAGGTGCTTTGGCAATTGGTTATGTTCCTGGTAGCAGGTGAATTCTGAATTCAACTTCTCTGTCTGGAGGTAGTCCTGGTAATTCTTCTGGAAATACATCTGAAAACTGAGATACTACTGAATATCTTGTAAATCTTTTCCTTTAGTGTTAGTGATTATGGAAATCAAATACACTATAGAACCTTTTCTTATATAACTTATAATTTTCATCACAGAGATGAACTTAGTGGACCTAGAGGGTTTATCTCCTTTAATTGTGATCGTTTTACCTTTTAGTGAATTTACTTGAATTGACTTTTGATCACATAAAATACTGGCTTTATTGGCTATTAACCAATCCATTCCTAAAACAACATCAAATCCTGTCAGATTCATGGGATAAAGGTTTGCTATAAACTTTTGGTTTAAAATTTCTATTCTTGCTCCCTGCAAGATTTCAGAAATCCTAACGGTTTCTCCATTAGCGGTCTCTACTAGACATTCTTGTGGTAGTTTAGTTAATGACTGATTTAGAAATTTGCAAAATGATGTATTAATAAAACTTTGGTTTGCACCAGAGTCAAATAATACTTTAGCAAAAATATCATTAACTAAAAACGTACCAGCTATGACATCTGGAATCATCTTGGCTTCCTCTGCAGTCAGAACAAATGCTCTAGCATTTTTGGTATTCTTGTTGTCTGTGGCTGGAGCTATTTTAGGGCAATTAGGCTTGATATGGCCTTGTTCTCCGCAGTTGTAACATATCCGGATGTTAGCTTTCTTCCTGCAATTTTCTTTCTTGTGTCCCGATATTTTGCAAAAGTTACAGTATATGGAGCATCTTCCTGAATGCTTTCTTTTGCAATACCTACAGTAAGGTGCTGAGGTATAACCTATATTTTTTCCACGATTAAAATTTCCAGAACGAAATTCTTGTGTGATCTTCTGGGTTAGGTTCCTTCTTTGATCCTCTTCTCGGGTACGGACTAATTCATCAGTCAAGGTATTTGCTAGTTCTACAGCTTCTTCTATGGTTTGAGGTCTAGCTGCCTTGACTACATGTCTTATCTCCCCAATTAATCCCCAAATATAACGGGAGATTAACACTGGTTCTGGTGAAGCAAGAGTTGGCACTATTCTAGCATATTCAAAGAATATTTTAGTGTATCCCTTACTATCCACACCAGTCATTCTAAGGTTTAGGAATTTATTCGCTATCTGTTCCTTCTCATTGGGTGGGCAGAATTTCTTTTCTACCTTTCTCTTGATTGGAGGATAGTGTTCCACCATTCTATCGCTGAATTCTTAAATAGGTTAGAAGCAAACAATATCTTATCTTCTTCAGCACACTTGCTTATCCTTAAGACTGCCTCAGTCTTCTCTATCCAGCGTAATGTTGCAATGGCCCCTTCGTTGCCCGAGAATTCCATTAGTTTACAAGACCAGAATTCTTTGTAAGAACAACCGTAAGACACGGTTCTTCTTCTTTTGGGAATAGGCATTTGAAGTACTGGTCCATTGTTCACACTGTGTTCCGGTTCAATTGGTCACTTACTACTATGTTTACTTTTATTATTCGCTTCTTGAACCGTTTGAAGAATAAATGGCATTGCATCTATAATTCCTTGTGCCACTATGTGTTGGATAGCACTATTATCCACTTGATTTCCATTGTTATTGATGGTTGGATTCTCATTAACCATGTTAATGTTACTCTGGTTATCGTTATTCAGATTTCCTTGATTTCCTTCGTCGGCCATCTGAATTTTAAACATTTTCCCCATATTAATATCACAAATAATATCTTAATATAGTTAATTACATGACACTCAATCTAGCCAAAAACATAGATCATTGCTACTTTTACTCTATTCATATACTATTATGCATCTATTACACACTAGTACTGAAATAAAAAATTACAATACCAACAGAAATAGAATCACACTAATAGTAATATGCATCCGTACACACATATTTTATTTTATTTTTATTTTATAATATTATATTATTATTATTATTATTCCGTTTCCTCTATCACATCACGGATATGGATTTATCCAAAAATTCATATTGCGCTCATCGTATTTCCATACGAGACGCTCTCCCACTTGTCTCATTCTCTCACTACTTTCTAAAATTTCCTCACCGAAGGTCCTAAGTTCTTGCACGTTTTCTGCACTCATTGGGGGTGCAGGTTCTCGGACTGGGTTTGGAATCTGGGGTGCGGGTTCCTGATATGGGGGTGAAAGTGCCTGAAATCGGTAAGGATCTTCTAAGATTTCCCTAATATATTCATCATGGTAATAGGGATCTAAAGGGTCCATACCTGGGTAGGCTCCTATGGTTGTATCTTCCTGGATAGGGTAACGATGCACAAAATCCCTATTGTCGTCCCACTAGGGGTCGTAATTTGGATCTAGGGGGTTTGGTGCAGGTACCTTAGGGATTTCTTCTGGGTTAAAGTCATGCATCTCCACTTGGTTGTCAGGATTTTCTATCTCCATAGGTTGTTCTGAGTTTTGTGGTTGTGGGGCTACTAGTTGTTCCAGACTCGGGTCAGCAGCAGTTGTAGCTAGGATATGGAAATTGGCTAGGCTTCTATTAAGCATATCCTGTGTATGGGCATCTGTCTTTCGCTTAGCGGCTGCTAAAACTCTTTGCTGTTGCAACTTTCGCATTTTTTTCCTACGTGCAAAGGCTTCCTTACTGAACCATCCTCGTTTCTTATAAGGGAATGGCTCTTCTGATTGAGCTTTAAAAGCAAACATTCCTTCTTCTTGATCAGCAGTATACCCAGAGAGGGCAGGCTGTGAAGAGGTACCTTCACTCCTAGGTGAATCAGACAACTGACGACTCATGTATGAGGGTCCTTGATCACTCATACTGTAAACTAACAAATAGTCAAATAACACATAACAAATCAATACAGTTATGCACGTATTTCCGTAATTTATTTCCTAACACAAAATTTAGAATTTAAGTGTCAGCAGAACACTTCTTTGGCTTAGACCAGTGGCTAGGCTCTGATACCACCTTCTGTCGCAACCCCTGATCCCTTATCTGTCCCGGGAACGGGCGGACGCTAGCTCAGATTTTCGGTGGTATCAGCTATTTAATCTTGCAGCGGAAATTACATCAGGACCGTAGTTAGGAAATGTTTATCAGAGTAAAACCACCATATTTGATATTAATAATAACATTGGCAAAACACAAGTTTCTTATTACAATACATTTATAGGGACAAACCCTATTTTATTGAATTTAAAACATCGTTTATTAGGAGTGAATTCCAGCTGGCTTTTTACTAATTGGCTGTCACATTGTGTTACCTGAAACGCGTTTTAAAAACATTTGTTAGTCGGAAATACTGGTGAGTGAATCCCAGTTTAATCAAGAAACATTTTATTAATTAAAACAGTATAGAGAGCGATCACATTGTTTATGTCTACACAATTACTCATTCAGTACTTGCCACTTGACCGGATCTATGGCTATGGTCAAGTTACACATTGGCTAACTCGTTGTCCAATTGTAACGTACTGTCGTACCGACGTACTACTCGCAAGTAGTAAATTTTGTATACAAAACCCCAATATACTGGCATTAATTGAAGAACTACAAAGACTCAATCACCGCTTAATCACATTGTAAAACAATTAAGGTTTTGTAAAACATTCCAAAAAGATTAAAAAAAAGAGGATAAACTCACATTGCTATCTTAGACTTCGCGTAAGGGTTTCCTGGATATAATCTATAATTTATACAAACATACATTGGTTAGTATCATAACCCTTTGAAAATATTAATGATACCCTCCCCGAGACGGCATTCCAACAACTACGTCGGGCATAACCACGACAGTTGTTACGGAACCCTAAATCAATCGGGCAACGTAACTATTATGAAACTGGGGTTATAATACTTACAACGGACCAGAACCTCGCTAATTAGGGGTATAATACTTGAAAATTATGCCTATTATCAGAGATTTCGAGATTGAGAAACAGAATTGAACGAGTTGTAATGAAATCCCGAGGCCTTCTTTTATAGGGCTGAAATCTGGTCCTCACGCGGCCCGCGTAAAGAACAGACAGGGCTTGCGCGGCCCGCGTAGTAGCCCGGGTAGGGTTTAGGTGATCCGGGTTATCGCCTAGCTTCGCCACGATGTCGACACGTGTCAGCCTCTGGTGTTGCCGTGTAATCGATCTCTCGCGGCCCGCGTTAACTTAAACGGGGTCTTACGCGGCCCGCTTAAACTAAAGAAATAAACGATATCAGGTTTCAACCTTGATACCGCCCGCGTAAAAGCTTGGGGTGGGTCTACGCGGCCCGCCTTAGCTTTATAATTATTGTTTTTAATTTATTTTATATGTTATAACATAATACGGGCTCGGTTTTCAAATACGAGGTGTATTTAAAGACATATAAGAGTATTTTAAGATATAATAGGGTGTCGGAAATATTATAAGGGTGTTGGTTTTACCGAGGGTTGTTACACAATCGATTGTCATCCGGTTATCTCCATGAATCTCTGTGCCCTACGAATCACGCTAGCCATGCACCAACGGATGTCTATGAGCTCCATCTCCTCCGGGTCGATTTGATCGTAATCTTCTTTTGTGAGATTCGTATTACCAATCTTCCCCGCTATGAGGCTCTCATAAGATTCCAATATTGATGCAAGAAACACCATTTGTTGTTTGGCTGTTTCTTCGTTAAAGTTATGAGCATTGTTAAGGTTGACAACAATATTGCACTGAAAGACATTTGCGTTTGGAGCACTTTGAGGTTGCTGAGTGTTTGTTGTCGACGATGTAGGTGTACTTGAACCAGTGCCATGATATCCGTTGCCACTTGATGAAGACCCACTGCTTGGATTTTCTTTTGCTGATGTGTTTGAACTTTCAGCGATGAAAGCAGTTTTTGGTGACGAGGCTTTTGGAATCAAGCTACCTCTGTAATACAGATCTACATTCTGTTGATACTGGGTGTTGTTCACTTTGTTCAACTTCTTGATCTCCAACTCATGCCCCTCTAGCTTCTCAATCAGCCAGTCCAGTGTAATATCTGCCATATTCTTTGTGTTCTTCAGCACCAAACCAAAATACTGCCAATCCTGCTCGTTCGGTAGTGCTTCAAGCAGTTTATCAACTAACTCTTTGTTATCCTTCTTAATGCCGAATCTATCAAGTTCTGCTTTCAAATGACATAACCTTTCTATCATTTGACGGACACTTTCGTTTTTCATTCATGTAAGCAAATCAAACTCTTTTTTCAATAGTGACTTCTTGTTTTTAACAATCTCCTCTCCACCCATGCACTTCTTCTCTAACTTGCTCCACAAATCTTTTGAATTCTCATAGTCGATCAAAGAGATAATATCGTCCCTTACAGACTGATGCAAAAGTGCAATACATTTTTGTTCGACAATAAACTCATCCTGCTTAACATCTCGTAGGTTCTCATAATCATTTCTAACATTATTGTAACCATTCTTCATACACTTCCAACTGTCATAACCAAAAGCTATCAACCAACCATCAAAACGCTTCGCCCACCGGTTATAATCCTCGATAGCCATGAGCTTCGGTGGTTTGTTATACGTGCCATAGGCGTTGTCGACCCTCAGTGAATCTGATATTGCCTTAGTAGCTATTTTCGGGTTGGTGTTGGAAGATGCTTCTCAAGTGATGTTGTAAGCAAAGATGTCTCCGAATGGATTGAGAAAATCATCCCCCATGATTAAAGTTCCAGAAAAAGTCAAACTTGGTCAAACTTGAAAACACAATACAGTTGATCGGATGGTCAGTCGTTCGAATGCCTATCCAGATGAAATGACCAAACGGATGAAGTAACTGATGAACCAAGTGACGAATGGCTATTCGGTCGGATGGCTATTCGTCCGGATGGTCACTCGTTGATCAAACAGATTCAAATTTCAAGCAACAAAAACACTATCTGGTCGGATGGATATCCGCTTGGATAAGTGATTACGTCAGCAAGCAAGAACAAGAATCAATAGCAAACACTATCCGGTCGGATATCTATCCGATCGGATGGGTGACGTCAGCACAGTTCGTTCTAAAAATCATGTTTTTGATCGATTTGGATGTGATTTTGTTCGAATTTTGTCCTGAAACTTTGTAGGATTGTTAATTGATAGATTTCGCATAGAATATGTGAATTTTAGGCCATTTTAACCGTGAAATCTTAGTCAACTTTGGATTTTTAGGTGTTTATGATGTGTAAAGTCCAAAATAAGAAGAAATGAGATGAAATCAGAGAAAAAGATGAAGAATCAGATGAAATCTCCGGTAGAATCGGCTGAAATCGGTCCAATCTCTGTCAAATCGCTACAGATCCTCTCCGAATCCGACCTCCAAGCTTTGATACCACTTGTGAGGACCGGGAATTCGGCTCGAATGAACTCGCTCAGGTCGGATCTGCGATCACCGTGAAAGTGCAGAATCCAAACACGGTGTAGAAGTAAGATCAACAACGATAGTACATGTCAAAGGTTCCATTCTCATTAGAAATAGTAGAAAGTACAGAGTTTCGGTGAGAAAGTGCGCCTCAGAGATCAGAGCAGCAAAAGTTACAAAAGTTCCAAAAGTTGTCAAAGGGTTATAAATGAGGCATCTGATCTCCTATTTATAGGCAAGCAGTTCTGGGAGAAACTATCATCCGATCGGATGGTCATCCGTCCGGATGACCTTAGCCATCCGATCGGATGGACTTTACAAGTTACGTTTCCATTTTCTCCCAGATATAATATAAAATACAATCAAAACTATACAACGACACTAACAGTACAAAATATAGACTAAGTACAGACGGAAGCTACAGACATAATGCATCTACAGGTCTTAACCATTCAGACTTAGTATAATGCTTAACCATTCAGCGGGAAATGTCTGAACCATTCAGACATCTATTCACGAAACAAACAGTCTGAACATTAAGTGCTGAACCAGTAAAAGGTCTGAACCATTAAGAGACGCATTAAGAGATAAACAAATAGCCCCTTACTCTTTTACTCTAAATATTTGATAACTAAATTATTTATTATAATAAAAATGATACTTTTAAATATAATGTAAAAATATAAAATAAATTACAATTACTTTTTTTTTGTAAATAACGAGCCGGTAATGAGGTGAAAATTTTGATTTACAAACCCTTTTTCATTGTAATATGGTTATTAGATGTGACAAATGAGGTAATAGATTGGTACGGGGCAAACGGGTTGACCTGAAAACTTTGTACAAATTTTGATAGGAGATCTGCGTATCAAATATACATTATGAGCGAGTTTTAACCCGATTTATTTTAAGCTACTTTTTATTTGAGTTTATGACTTTGACCCGTTAGAGATAACTTATAACCTGAATCGAGCCATTCATAGTATTGTACTAAAGTTTTCTTCAGGTTGAAAGTCTTTCTGACTTGTATGAAGTTTGTAAACGACTCAAGCTCGCTAGAAAATTTTAATTTACTGGTCTTAGAGATGTAAGATTACTATATTACTAATCATTGTTTGATCGAGTAAGGTTGGGGCATTATTAGGCTCAAGGGTGTGGGGGGCATGGGTTGGATCATCAATGTCACATAGGACCATTAATGAATTGCTACACCACCCCCTTACTTTATCCACCATGGTTGGTACTTGGGATTTTCCGGATGTTTGGTTAAATTGGGTTAGAGGGTGTCTCGAGTCGGGGAGAGGATCGGTCCTTGTCAGTGGTTCGCCAACGGGAGAGTTCTCCTTTAAGAGAGGGTTAAGGCAAGGGGATCCGATGTCCCCGTACTTATTCATTCTGGCTATGGAGGTGGTGGGTATGTTCATGCGAAGGGCGGTTGATCTTGGTTTGTTCTATGGGGTCAAAACGCCAAACGAGGGACCATGCATTTCTCATCTTTGTTATGCCGATGATGTGTTGTTTATCGGGGATTGGTCGAAGCATAATATAGTGAGTCTTTCTAGGCTCCTGAGATGCATCTATCAAGTAACGGGTCTAAAGGTCAACCCTAGTAAATGCCAACTTCATGGCATAGGAGTGGACGAAGATGAGGTGGGAAGAATGGCGAGCATCCTTAATTGTGATGTCAGAGCTCTTCCGTTCATGTACCTCGGGATCCCGATCGGGGTCAATATGAAAAGAATTAAATTTTGGCAACCGATTATAGACAAATTTAATCGGTGTTTGTCGTCTTGAAAAGCTAATTCCCTATCTTTCGCCGGTAGAGTGACTCTTGCTAAAGAGGTCCTAGGGAGTCTTCCCTCTTACTACCTCTCCTTTTCCAAGGCGCCGAAAGCCATTGTCAAGAAGCTGGAAGGCATTCATAGGGATTTCATTTGGGGAAGGTCTAATCAGAAAAAAAAATTAGATGGGTTCGATGGGAAAAATTAATCAGACACAAAAAGCTTGGTGGAGTGGGGATTGGCGGTATAGGCGACTTCAATGATGCCATGCTTTTAAAATGGTGGTGGCGTTATAAGGATAACCCCATGCAACTTTGGGCTAGAGTGGTACACGCTGTCCACTCCAACCAAAATAATAAAAAAATGATCCCGGTAAAGAAGTTGATTCCCGGTGTTTTGGAAGGATATAGGAGGCATGGATGACGTTTTGGCGAGAATCGGTATAAGTATTCAAGATAGGCTCCGGGTTGAGGTGAAGAACGGTATGGGAACTAGCTTTTGGAAAGATATTTGGGCCGGGTCAGCTGCGCTTAAGGACCTCTTTCCGCTCCTGTATCGTTTAGCCAAAAATAAAAACGGTAAGGTAGCGGATTATGCTGTCACAGTCGGGGAAATTAGCTGTTAGGGGTGGGAGTGGGCTAAAGATCCATCCTCTAATCAGGAATGGGCCATGGTAGGGGACTTGATGAACCTGCTGGGACATTTTGTTTTTCAGCATGGAGGGAATGTATGGAACTATGGAAGTGGGATAATGATGAAGGGAAAAATTTCTCTACTAAAAGCCTAAGGGTGGAGATAAACAAGGTGAGAGCAGGGGTGGCTGAAAATAAATTGTTCTTTTGGAATAACTGGGCGACTCCTAAGGCGAACTTTCTAGCTTGGAAGGCGTTACAAGGGCGGGTTACGTCGAAGATCGGGTTAGCGGCCAGAGGAGTTCAACTCCCAAATCTGATGTGCGATAGATGCGGGTATGAATTAGAGATCCCAGACCATATTTTTGTTTCATGTCTCTTTGTGCGATGTATTTGGTGGAATATTTTCTGCTGGATAAAAGTTCCGATGCCGTCGAAATGTATCTCGCTAGGCGATCTGCTCGAGACCTTGCAGAATACCCCTGGTTCACAGAAATGGAAAAGAATCGTCCACACAGTAGCTCTAGCCTCAATATGGAGAATCTGGATTGCTCGTAACAAAAAGGTGTTTGACGGCAACTTCATCACGGTTCAAAAGACAGTGGAAGATATAAAGGAAGACACGTTCGTCTGGATCTCTCACAGAGCTAACAGCACGGCCCCGTCTTGGGATCACTGGATCAGTTTCGATGTTTCAATTATGTTGTAACTGTTTCTGTTTTGTTTTTGTCTGCCTTTGTTCTTCTCCTAGTTTCTTGCTGGCTCTATGTCTATATATAGATGGTTTTCCGTTCAAAAAAAAAACCATGGTTGGCATGGATTAAGCCATGGCAACCATGGGCCTCTTTTCCTTTTTCTTTTCACAAAAATAAATTAAAATAAGAAAATAGTGGTTTGGGTCATGACCACACCCTTAGGGTAGTGGTTTTGGATGATGGATTAGAAGTGGGTGACATGACGTTGATGTTGAGGGTCATGGTGACCATGAGGGTCTTGACCACACCCTAGAGCCTTAGTAATTTAAACTCTTGCAGCCTCCACAATCTTTTCTTGGGACTATGGAGGAGTATATAAGTATCCGTCACAACACACTTTGGTGCGTGTGAATTTCCTATTATACCTAAGGGGAATTGGCCTGTAATAATCCCAACTAGAGGTCTTTGGCCATTGAGAGTCTCACCTTTACATATTCCCCCCACAAGTCCCACCTTTCACCTATTTTCCTACAACGGAGTTATATTTTTTTCCAAATTACAAACAGTTTTTTACGGCTTTTGATCAGAACGACGATACGAGTCCATTGATGTAAAACTTACTCGAAACGGTGCTCCAAACGATGTAAACGGCGCTTCAATTTGAGTGTTTAAATTTCCAATTAACAAAAAATCAAGTCATTTGGAGCACCATTTCGAGGTAAGATTTACATCAATGGACTTGTATCGCCGTCCTGATCAAAAGCCCTAAAAAATCTGTTGGTAATTTGGAAAAAAAAAGCTTAACTCCGTTAATTTTTTTTAACGGGGGACCGGTGTAGGAAAAATAGGTGAAAGATGGGACTGGTTGGGGAATATTCAAAGGTGAGACTGTCAATGGCCAATGACCTCTAGTTGGGATTATTACAGACCAATTCCCCCATACCCAAAAACATATATTTAAATTAAAATTTATTTTTTATTAAAATTTTTGCACTTTCAAGAATATGCTAAAAAGGCTTATGCTGACCTATAAACCAAAAGACAACAATAAGGTCGCGGGTTCGATTTGCACCAAAAGCTCGTTGTGTAGCTCAGTTGGTTAAGGGGGCGTCAGATTTGCACCAAAAGCTAAAGGTCGTGGGTTTGATTCCGATCCTAAGCGCCAATCACCTTGCCGCTGAGTTAGGCTGATTTACCTCTCACGCGTTGGGCCTGGGGCGGCTTGGTGTGGGCCGGTTAGCGTGTCCGGTCATACACGTTTATTGCACCAAAAGACAACAATAAACCTACTGAAGATACATATTCACCTGTTGAAGCTAAACGTGTTCTCATTAATAGTTTTGCGGTGTCAAATGACGATCCTACCCCTAACCCTTCACCTTCTTTTAACAGCCAGGACCCCCGCCCCTAATGATTTACCGATAATGTGTCAAAATCCGATTTGTTAATCCCACCTATCTAAATTTGTTTATTAATATGTCTATATGTAACAATAAATCTGGTCCAAGACGAATTACTGTGAGGAATTTATTAGTACCCTTAAATCCTGAACATGGTTAACTTTCAATGCACCAAATGCACTATCAATTGAGGAAAGCAACGCGTTGGCTCTTGCCATACTTCCAACTAGTTACACGTCTTTTCTCTTGTATGTAGGGATTTAAGTTTTCGTTTCGGTATTTGAGTTGAGATTAGAGGTGGTGATTTTGACACGTTCATTTATAAATGGCTTGATTCAAGTTTTGTTTCATCTCTAACGGGGTTTAACCGATGAAATCAAATAATTTAGCTAAAAATTAGAAAACGTACAAACAGATATAAAAGTTATTCAAATTAAAGTGAATTCATCACGATCACCAACTAAACAACCATAAAAAAAAATACAACCCAACCCAACCGAAACAACAACAACAACATCACACTATTTATCAAAACGACAACGCCAAACAACTGGCAACAAAGAAAGAGAGAGTAGAGAGATAGCAGTCGGTGACAATGAAGGGTTTGCAAACTCTTTAATAATCCCCCAAAAGTAAAGGGAAAACCGTCCTAAATAAATATACCTACTAAAAATATACTACACTTAAAACAAATAGCATAACACCACAATGCAAGATAAACAAAAACAACGAAGAGTACAACAACCCAATGCACCCACAACTTACAAATTAATAATATTGTAATGTAATGTAATGTGATGTGATGTGATAAAAAATATAATAAACCACTGATAAGTTTGATGAATAATTTTTTTTTTGGAAGGACACTTTCTCTGTACAGGACCGATCAGGTCTCCGGGGTCATGTCAAAGACATTCCCCCGTCAGCCCCGCTCTTCCGGACGCGATGTTCGATCGGGCCCCGGCCGGCGCGCAAGCTGACTTCCGCCCGGAAACCATACTGCCCCCACACGAGAGACTCGCTGGGGTAACAGCTGGGTAAAACCAGGTAGCCCTCAAGACCGCGTCATGCCTCGGTAGGATACGATCAATCATTGGGACGACCCACCCCCGAAATGCCGCAGCCGGGGATCGAACCGGAGACCTCAAGAGGAAACCGGCCCAATCCAGCCACTTCGGAACCAAATGGGCTGGAGGTGGTTATGAAGTTTGATGAATAAATATAATATAATATAATATAAATACTATAATATAATATCATAAATTTTGATAATTCATAATAAATTGCAAGTACATTTATGTAAATCGTTTTACTTTGCTTAGAGCATCCACAATAAGGGAATATGTTGGTGTTTTTAGGGAGAGAGAAAGTGATGTGGAGGAGAGAGGGTGTGAAGATGTTGGTGAGGAAGAATGAGAAAAAATGGATGGGTGTGAGTTATGTGAGTGTAGAGAGGAGAGAGAGAAGAAATGTGTTTGTGAGGGGGCAAGTGAGAGAAAGAAGATGATTGGTTGGGCATGTACCAACTAGACACCCTCAAAAATGAGAAAAAATACCCCTTATTGGGAATGCTCTTATATTCATTTATGCAAATCATTTTTCCTTTGCTTAAAATAAATTAATGTCATGTCGACCATTAAGAACAACTTCTACAAAGAAGAGGAGTCTTAGTGATGGACGTGGCCATCAAAAATCTCTCGGGTAACGTTAGGTATGAAGGAATAAATCACGGAATAGAATAGATTCTTCTGATGGAATGAAAAGAAATATATTTGATTATTATATGGTAATGGAATGGAGCATTTCAAAGAAACGTAACTACTTTCAAATATAACAATTCCATTCCTTAGTATGGGGTGTGTTTTTTTTCATTCCTTCAAGGAATGAAAATAAATATTATTATTATTATTATTATTATTATTATTATTATAACATTAATATATATCAAAATTTTTATTATAAATTTTTTTAGCATTAATATTATTATTATTATTATTATTATTATTATAATATTATTAATAATATATTTTTATTGTTTTTAATACAATTATCACTTCGTCTTTTTTTTGTCTATCAAATTGTACAAAGTAATGATTCATTCTATTCACATATGAGTAACCAAACATCACAATGCAATAGAATGATCCATTTCATTCTGGTGTCCATTCCATTACCTCTTTTATTTCATTCACCCATCCATTCCATCATGGGCGAAGCTTTTAAGGGGCGGAAGAGGGCGGCCGACCCCCCTAACTTTTCGCTCAGTAGTGGATAGTCTGTAGTTTTCGTATAGAAATTTTTTGGTATACGTTTTCGACCCTTCGGTTTTATAGAAAATTTTAGGTCCGGTGACATTCGTCCCCCCGGTCGGAAATCTCAAACTTCGCCACTGCATTCCATTACCCCATACCAAACAGACCCTTAGTGAAATGGTCCTACCGTTGATACACTTTCAGAAAAGATGGTATGAATTTAAACGACGAAGTTTATTGCGAGATCACTAACGGATAATATCACTGACAGTTTCATGACATCTACATATGCGTCAGATTCTAAGACAATTTTTCTCTAATTTATTACATACCGATTCCCAACTTAAGATCCTGTCGCAAAATGGTTTCACAGACAAACAAAGAAAAGCCTAGATGAAAATCTTATCTAAAATCTTATCTTTAGTATAACACACGGAATACTGAGAGAGCACACATAGACCATTTTTCCACCACAGATACATGAAAAGCTAGATCAATGGGTCGGGTAGCGGTATACCAGAGATGGAAGATAGCCCTAACTGGGATCGTTATAACTTTCCTCCGTTACTTTCAACGCATGCGTTTCACAAAAGTAAGTATTTCGTGTCAAATAATAAATTTTCGATGTGTTAAAATCATCAAACACTTAATTGTCATACCTTTGCCTTTGCAATAGGAATACCTCAATATTAGAGTAAAATGCACGGATAGTCCCTGTGGTTTGATGAAATTTCACCTTTAGTCCCCAACTTTTCAGAATTACACTCTTAGTCCCTATGGTTTGACAAGTTATTACTCGGATAGTCCCTAAAGCGGATGAAGGTTACTCGGATAGTCCCTGTGGTTTGACAAGTTGTTACTCGGATAGTCCCTGTGGTTTGACAAGTTGTTACTCGGATAGTCCTTGTCATTTCACACCCACTTAACCAGAAAAACTAACCTCTATCCGCTATGGGGACTATCCGAGTAACAACTTGTCAAACCACAGGAACTAAGAGTGTAATTTTGAAAAATTGAGGACTAAAGGTGAAATTTCACCAAACCACAGGGACAATCTGTGCATTTTACTCCGCAATATTATATGTAAAGTTGCCATGTGCTCCCACAGTCATAAATATTTCCAAAAGAGAAAGTGTATACCTTGTGCAATATAGTGTGTACCCTTTGTTTTTTCTTTTCTAAATAAATAAAAATGCAAACAACCCTAGAAAAGGTAGGAAAGTACTTGAGATGAAAAGTTCTCATTTGCATTACCCTCATGACATGTGTGTATGTATATGTGAATATACTTTATTATAATTAATTGTTTAAAAATATTGATATGTACTTGTACCCTTAGGATGTAGTTAGTCATATCCCTATTCAAGTTATGTTTAAACCATACTCTTGTTCTCTTTACTTCTTCTCTTTTATTCTTAGTGTCAGAGAAACATCTATGACAAAAAGCTATGTTAGATAAAAAAGTCTCTTTGATTTTTTTTTACATTGGTCAAAACACATTATTACACAAAAAATAAATCAAAACCTCAGTTTCTTTGGGTAACAGCATGATTTTGAAATTTTCTCTCTTTTTTTACGAGCAAAATTAGACCTCACAGATCTATAAAAATGAGACGTAAAAACTCATGGAGCTTCCTCCAAAAACAAAGTTGCATAATTTTTATCTATGTCTGTGTATACACTTTTTAGAGGGTGTTTGGGATTACGTTTTAAAGTGATTATTTCATTATTGCGTTTGTAAAACATAAATAATCTAAAAAAGTGTTTTGATGAAAAAATGATTATCTGCCTCCAAAACGCATTTTTGGAGAAGCATGTATCTACATGCTTTTTTAAAATGCAATTTTGAAAATGCAAAATTATTTTGAAAACACATAATCTATTTTGAAAACGCAACACCAAACACCCCCTTAGTGGATAATAGATATTCGTATCTCATGCATAGTTGTTTACAACTTCAATTTTCAAAAGAGAGACATATTTGTGTTTTTAGTTTAGTAAGCAGGTAACATGCTTGCTTGATATGTGGGAGTTAAGATGTAGATCTGAGAAGCATGTTGAGCACACGAGGATCACAGATCTAACTGTTGGTATGAAGAGATCGAGACACGCTTGTACTCGGTCCCACGGATGGCGCCAATGTCGAATCCAAGATTGAAACAGTTGGCGTTACTAACCTTGAACTCGTCGAGATCCGGTTCAGATTCTCCTCTTGCCATTGTGGTGACTGTTCCTTTCGTGAAATAACGGTTCTTGGGCTGCAGCCACATGAAAATCTAGTTAGAGGATGAAAATCTAGTTAGAGGGCCCAGGGGGTTTGCCCCGAGGGCGCTCCGACGCTCAAGTCAGTATCTTGTATTCCAATGATAATTATAAAATTTAACTTTTAGAGATGGAGCACAAATGTATGTTGTAAGAAAGGAGAGATGAAGGAGCCTCAAGTTTGAGGAGAGATTAACCTGATTGTTTCAGGAAGAGGAACTTTCCTTTTATAGAGGAAACTTTTGGGCCTTAACCCTAATGGGTTGGCTTAAGAGTGAGTTTACTAGAATGAGGCTCACATGGACATACTGAGCATGTGGGAAAATTTAAATAGTCTCAAGCCTAGTCACCATTTCAAAGGAGTGAACCCAGACAAAGAGCCTAAACGAGGACCCTCGTCGACACCTTATAAAATCTCACTACTATTACTTTACAAAAAAATATATATTAATATGGTATAAAGAATATAAGACCGTGGGGTATGGTGGGGCTTGGGTTGGGGGCATGAGTTGACACGTGGAGTTGGAGCCCCCCTACCGGTGAGTGACGTGTCCGTGGGGTATGGCGGGGATTGGGTTGGGGGCGTGGCTTGGTAGTTTATTAAAAAAAAATTACAAAAAGTTGGAATTTAAAATTCAAACACCCGCTATGACATGACGGTGGACAGCGAATAGGAGGACGCCACATCAGATCTCAAGCCCACCCCACGCCCGGCTTCAAACCCAAGCCCCAAGGGCCACGCCCCAACCCAAGGCCACCCGGGGTGGTGACTTGGGCGTTTCCCCAACCCACGCCTCAATCCAAGCCCCATACCCCATAGGCTAAAAAGGTTACTCGGAGTCTAGGACCCCACTCTAAACAAACCCTATTTTATATGTAAAACGTAGTAAATCTAGGTAAAATAAAACGTGGCCAAGGAATAACTAATCTTTTGGCATTTAATAACATAAGCATAAACTATGAAAAATTACGTTTCATTCATTTGAGACCAAAAATTTATATTTTTTTAACATAATAAATCAAACTAGGGTTAAGATCCGCCCGCGTTGCGGCGCGGGTACATCGTAAATATTGAATGGATTAGTCCAAACGTTATATGATGCATTAACCATATGAAAACACACATTTCGACGTATCCAGTTGAACTCAGTGTAACCTTTATAAACATTGCGATTGGATCAAATGTAAAGTAAATGGAATTCATATCGAACAATCATAACGTATTATATGTGACCCAACTCATACATAGAAAACGTAACAGGTATGAAGGAAAATATGCACATGTAATCCAAAGGGATTAATTAGAGCTTTCGAAAAAAAAGGGAGAAAAAGAAAACATAAATTGACTCCACTCGGTTCGAAACAAACTTTACGAAACATACATAAAATAAACACGAAAACATATTATATTTGACCTAAATCATTTCCCAAAAAAGTTTACGTCAAAATGTAGAACAACTTGAATTTATACCAAAACGTACGTAAAAATATGCACGTAAAAATGGTTTCTTTAAACGAAAACGTATTCCTGACTCGTCTATAAAAAAAGTTTACGTCGGAAAATAGAACAAATCATATTTATACATACCCGTACATAAAATTTGCACATACAAAATAGTTTTTAAGTAAAGGAAGAATAGGGGTAAACCGAAAGAAAATATTAATAAAAAATTTAATAGGTTAAAAACGTTCGTAAAACCGTGCCAAGTAGCACCAATGCCACAACGACATCGACTCTCAACATCGTAAAAATAAAATAGATAAAATGGTAAAAATTACACAGAACGAAAAAGAGACTAAAATCGTTGAACCACGCACACCCGTTACAGTGTCTTAATGCGAAGAAATTAAGCAGAAACATAAAACGTAGAAAATAATAATTTAGTTGATCTACGACCCGCCCGTTGCAGCGAACTTTTCAAAAGGGGAAAAATGGATGTGTTGCGACTAGGGTTGTTCATGAGCCGAGCCGAGCCGAGCCAGGCCAAGCTCGGGCTCGGCTCGATTATAAACCGAGCTAGCTCGGCTCGGCTCGGATTTGAAACCGAGCTGAAAATCTAAGCTCGGGCTCGGCTTGGTTTTAAACCGAGCTAGCTCGGCTCGGCTTGGTTTGGCTCGATTTTATAAAAAAAACTAATATATACCTCTTAAAATTTAATAGCCTAAAATATTATTCAATAATTTAAAAGAATATATTCAAAATAAGTTCAACCTAATACAATTCAAACCAAAATCAAGTTTAACAACGCAAAATAAGTTTTAATTTCAATAAAATACAATATTAGTTCATTAGTATGGTAATCAATCTTCAAATATGCCATAAATATCAAATTACAAACCTATATACATGTAAATAATAATCAGTTTTTTTGTAATATATTATAATGTATATAAAATTAAAACATATTATAAGTAAAATAATTCGAGCTAAACCGAGCCGAGCTACAAAGCGAGCCGAACCGAGCCAGCTCGGCTCGTTACGAGCCGAGCCGAGCTAGGCTCACTTTCTAACCGAGCCGAGCCGGCTCGGCTCACTTTTAAACCGAGCCAAATCGAGCGAGCTTTTTCCGAGCTAAATCCGAGCGAGCTTCGAGCGAGCTCCGAGCCGCGAGCTTTTTGAACAGCCCTAGTTGCGACGGGTCTGTCAAATATGAAAAAATAGAGCAAAAACGTTGAACCTCGCATGCACGCTACGACATGTTAACTCGCAAAATTTAGAACGAAACGTAAAACGAAAAACTTGCGAAAGTTAAAAAGTATGGGGACTAAAGTTGTAAATAACAAAGTGTTGTGTTAAATTATAAAAGATGTAAAACTTTAAGTTAAAAGTAAAAAAAAATTAAAAAGGGTTAAAACGTAAAAGATAAAACTTTTAGGTTGAAAGTGGAAAAGTAAGTTTTTTTTTTTTTTTTGGAAAACTCCCCAAGCACAAATTACAAGTGCTAATGCACAAAAAACTTACTAATTTATATATGAAATAATAGTTTCTTCCATGGATTAATAATCTAAAAGTAACAGTTTTTTCGTATATTTAAGTGTATGTGATATAAATGTGTCATCAAAATATATCTTTTGAACACTCTTAATTAATTATAGGTTGAAAGCTTCAATATCTATATGCCATCTCCTATTGTAAGATTTTATTACAAGCATCTCAACAACCAGCGAAGTCTCTAAAAACTCATATACCCTGTTCGAACTTGAAAAGTGTGCCCTTATGCCTTAACGATAAACAATGTAATTACGAAAATGACAAAATCGTAGTATTCGATAAACAATGTAATTACGAAAAATGAGAAAATTATAGTACTCGAATGAGTTACATACCGTAATAACTAATAAGCTAATAGCTAACTAATGATTCGTGCAGCCCTCCTTGCATTATTTATAGCAAATTGGTGATCAACTCTTCACAATTTATATTATCTAAGACTTTATTTTCAATTAGTAATGGGCTCAATTAACCTAGTGGGTTAAATTTTAAAGTCTAAACCATAAAAAAATGATTTGTAAACCAACCTTACTTGAAATTGTGGGTTTACTATTTTAAAAAAATAACATATATATATCGGATTTTTTTGAAAACATATGCCCCTCGAAATCACGGGCCCTGTGCGGAAGTCCTCCCCGCACACCATCTAAGCCTCCCGACAACAACCCTCGCCAAACCTCATAAACCCTACCTCCTTATAAATATACACGCTTGAAAGTTGAAACACATCACAAAACACATTGTCTTCACCATTCAAATATGACAAACTTGATAACAGTTTCCAATGGTGTAAAAGAGTCCGAATATGGCAAAATACTATTCTCCGATGTGTCAGTTACGAAGAAGAGAAACCTCTTCATGGGTCGTAAATGGAGGACTCACGATATTAGAATGGTTCTATGGTTCTTGTTCATTCATTTGCTTGCACTTTTGGCCCCCTTTACGTTTACTTGGGGCGCATTCTGGGCTGCAACGTTCACTTACACGTTGGTTGGATCATGCGGTCTAACTGTGTCGTATCATCGTAACCTAGCACACCGTAGTTTCAAGCTGCCCAAGTGGCTTGAGTACACCTTTGCTTATATTGGATTCTTATCTATACAGGTTTGTTTTATTTCTAATGTTACTACAATATTATAATCTTTTAGTGCCTTATTCAAACTGATTACATTGATTTAAATTTGTGTTTATAGAGAGACCCTATATTTTGGGTGAGCATGCATAGATACCACCATCAATATGTTGATTCAGAGAAAGATCCACACTCTCCAATCTTTGGGTTTTGGTTTAGTCATATGAGTTGGCTCTTTGACAGTGGTTACATTTTTGAAAAGGTACTTTGTATGTAGCGTGTTAACTTTTTACATGACACAAAACTAACAATAAACTAATGACTTTGGCTTTAGCTTAAACGAACCCTTGACAATTTCAGGTTGACCCACAAACATGTTTTGCTAAACAGGTGGTCACGGGTCAACAAATCGGTGTGTGGGTTGATCTATTTATGTTGTATATTACAATACAACTTTAGAACAATAACCTATGAAAAATAAACTTATAATTTTTTTGGGTTAGACAAGTTTTACCGTGTCAACACATGAATAGGTCATGTCATGCATATTTTTAGGTATGTGTACCCGATTTTTGGGTTTATCTCGGGTTCGACCCATTTAAGTACACCTCAATTTATATGTTCGTGTCAAATAAAGTTTCTCTTGGGTTGATTAAGTGGGTGATATATGTGTGCAGTATCAAGAACGAAATAATGTCGAGGATTTAAAGAACCAAGCATTCTATAGATTCCTTAAAAGAACATACACATTGCATACAATTGCATTTATTGCTCTCCTATATGCTGTTGGTGGATTTTCCTATGTTGTTTGGGTTTTGGTAAGACTTTATCTAAATATTTTTTGAGCTTTTGTGTTGCAAATGCAAATGCAAATACAAGTAACTGACTTACAACACCCAAAGCATATAAAACTTAGTAGTTAATTACTTATCAAACTATATGTTCTTACCTAGGGAGTGGCAGGCACTTTGGGATATCATGCGACTTTTTTAGTTAACTCAGCTTGTCATATATGGGGAACACATATTTGGAACACCGGTGACCTCTCTAAAAATAATTGGTAAAACACAAAAATTAAGTTACAAAAATTAGGACTTTTATATATAGCTTAATTACCCTAATATAATTAGTATCTACTACGTTAATATGGTATGTATGTATATATACAGGTGGGTAGCATTGCTTAGTTTTGGAGAAGGGTGGCATAATAATCATCATGCATTTGAATATTCAGCTCGACATGGGTTAGAATGGTGGCAAATTGATGTTGGTTGGTACATAATAAGGTTTCTTGAAGTTGTTGGGTTAGCGACCAATGTCAAGTTACCTACCAAGGATCACAAACTTAAGATGTCGTTTGCTTCTCTTAACAAGGTTGAGTGATAAACGCCGTCCATGCCATGCATCTTCAAACCAGAAAAATAAATCGCATCTATGGAAATTAATGTGTGAGATACTTATATTTGTTTACTATGTATATCGGGATTGAATAATGACGATTACTGTATTTTTAGTTTATTGTGGTAAAAACATGAACTTTTAAGTATTGTTTATAAATGTATGAAGTGATATTTGTTTGTTAGTGGCTACTTGTTTTGTTATCTACTTTCTAGTTAATTTGTGTATCAATACTCTCACCTAGTCACCTTGATTCTTCATGCATTATGTGGTGGCGTTGATAGCTGAAAGACAAAAGGGTACATGCATTAATCGGTTTTTGTCCCGATTGCTGAGTGTTATGTGACTTATGTCCAAGGCTTGATGCAAAACTACTATGGAGCCGGGGGTCTCACTAGAAGCAGCGTCTCTATTCCTACGGGTAAAGGTAAGGCTATCTACATCTTACCCTCCTCAGACCCTACCTTTACTTTGCTATTGGTGGGATTTACTGAGTATAATGATAATGCGTCTTAAATGTGATAGGTTTTCATATATGAGTATTGTAAGATAGTGAGCCAACCTTGCCTCCTTTGTAAACCAAACTAGCTCGGCTCTATTGATTTACAAGTCGAACTGATTTCGAATGAGATTTTTTTTCAAACCTTTTTGAACGAGTTTTGAGGCTTAGTGTAACAACTCTCATCAAAAGTCCTATTTATTATATTATTTGGTCCAAAAGGAAACCCTAATTAGGACCCCCAAGTAATCCTGCATAAACCCTAAAATTTTCAGAACAATCAGAATCAGGATCAGGGCCCCTAAAACTCAGGGGGGGTATTCCCTATTGACAATTATCCACATAATTTGCTTTCAAAATAGAATTTTGACATTCCGTCAACTCAGCTAAGCTAGTTAGGGACGTAGCTACCCTATGGTAGAGTGTGACCCCTCGCGTCACGCGACGCACCCACATGACCCCTCGCGTCACGCGAGGATCCCAAATTTTCAGTATAAATAGAGGGCATTGGCACTTAGATTTCTGCGTTGGAACGACGTTAAAATTCATTTTACACTTCGAGATATCACCTGATTACTACCCAACACACACATAAGTTCGAATTCTGCCGCGATAACAGGGTAATAACTCGATCGCTGCTACGATTCAATGTCCGATCGATTGAAACTATCCGATTAATGTTTAAGTATTGCACTTTGTCATTTGTCGTGAGGGTTTAATCTCGTGAGTTATCGTAAATGCTGTATTAGTTACTAACCTAGTTCGTGTGCATTGTTACTTAAATTAGGTTATCAGGCTAATCAGTAGACTAAACTCTGCCCGTGTAAATCTGCAATGTGAATCCATTCTCTTTTTCTCACCGTTTGTGAGTCATTCTCTTTTTACCAAATTTGCTTTCAAAATCATGTTTGTTTTCAAAGTTATAATTACAGGGATAAAGTCTTTGTAATCTCCAAATTACAGTCGGTATGTGGGGTTTTGTATACATTACTTGATAACCGTCACCATTGGACAACGGGTTAGCCAATGGGTGATATGACCATAGTCACAGACACCATTGGACAACGAGATAGCCAATAGGTGGTCGAGTGACAAATACCGTGGGTAGATGGGTGATATGTATAAACATTGTAATCGCTCTTAATACTGTAAGTTATAACAAAGTTGTAATTGCAGTGATTAAGTCTTTGCCAATCTTAAAGAAGCAAATGTAAAAACTCTTAATGCTGTGAATTATAACAAATATGTTTTTGTACAAAAATGAATGAACTCACCAGTATTTCCTGCTGACCAAAATGTTTTTAAAACACGTTTCAGGTAATTACAGTGGATTGGAACATGAATGGCGAGACGGCACCAAAAGGCTTAAATAAGTGGCTTATTTTATCAAATAGATTAAATTAAATTAAATTAAATGTTGTTTCATATATATTCGGGTTTATCCCATATTAAAAGCTACCTTTGTAAAACCTGGGTTTATTCCCATCTATTTAATAAATAAAAATCCGGTGTTTCTAAAACTCTGGTATTTTCCTAACTCACGGTCCTGATGACATTTCCGCTGCAATAGTTTTCAAAATAACCACCGGTACTACTTGACTGCTCACGGCTCCCGTCCAGGGTGTGGTCGGGGGTCGTGACAGAAGGTGGTATCAGAGCTAAGCCACTGGTTTAAGCATTTAGGTGTTGTAATAATCCCTAAGCTTAAACGAAAGAGTTAGGAAATTGTTATTAACTGGTAGCACCCAGGATAGTATTTAGTCTTGAACCTAAGAAAGATGCCTTAGTGTTAGCTTCGAGACAAGCTAATTACCTGCTTTGATAAAATAGAATGGGTATTGGTATGCCGTGAGGATGATGACTAGAATGTTGCAAGTATGGTAAATAAGCAATAACACTTGGCGACTGTTATTTCTTATTTATTGGTACTACTGGGTTCTAGAATATGATCCGTCATGGGAATACTAATTTCCTTGTTCCTTGATGAAAGCTCTAATAAAAGGTTCATTTTTAAATCGTGATTTAAGAAAGATCTATTTATGGGAAATTCAAATTACCTCTCCGGCAAGACTGGGCATGGTGTAGCAGACTCTCCAGCTTGTCCGGGTAAGATGGGGTTACCTCTCCGGCGAGAACCGGGTAAGATGGGGTATAGGATATGTCAAACAAGTAACAGAATTCCCTAAATAGTATCATGACCTGATGTCTGATTTGTCTTTGGAAATATGAATCTGTTAAGTACATTGACCTTATAAATGGTCTGTATATTACCGTATGTGAAATATATGATTATATAGATATGTATATCTATAAGAATTAACAATTTGGAATAAAACACAAGCATGTGTGTCAATGATAATTCTAGATTTCTTTATTAGGATTCTCTTGTATACATCTATAATTCCGATATTGAACATTATTTCGTTCGATTATCAGTAACTTTTGCGACAAAATGAATGATAGGAATCCTTTAAATTGGGACGCCCTCGAAAGTATAAGAATTCCTTTTGTGTTACCTTAGATTACTAACGCATTAGGAAACTTGTCGCTAAAATTGTGCTAGGCACAAAACATCTAAGAACTTACATTAATAAGAGTAATTTTACTTTCTTTGAGAACTCTTGCAAAGATAAGAGTAATCACAACTAGGTGCACTTGCAAAGACTTTCTTCACCTATAATCCAACTAAGATTGTCAATAACAAAGGAATTGCTACAACAATATGTGAGCTTAAAGGACTAAAGTTGTCCTAACTATTAGTATATATGTTAAGAAAAATGAAGTAAGGTATGCTTCGAAATTTAGACATTTAGATAGTGAAACCCGATCTTCAAAACATATGGTCAAGACATATGCCATGAAATAGAAAGAACTGACAGAAAAGGAATCCTGTCTGCTTCATAAAAAGGAATAAAATGGCAACAATGATTCCTGAGGTGATCACTGACTTGGATTGAGATATGCAAGCCAACCGGAGAAGTGACCACAAGAAGACAAGACAGACCAGCCAACAAAGTTCGTTTCTGTGATGAAAGCTGCGAGTTATGCACGGAAGTAAGACATAGCATATATGGTCTCAGAGTTCATTAACAATGGAGGCGTGGAACTGAAAGAAATTCCTGTAGTATCAGAATACTCAGATGTATTCCCAGAATAACTACCAGGATTACCACCCGATAGGGAAGTAGAATTTAGAATTCATCTAAATCCTGAAACTACACCGATAGCTAAAGCACCCTACCGATTAGCACCCACTGAAACGTTAGAACTAAAAAAGAAATTAGATGAATTGCTCAGTAAAGTATTCATACAACCTAGGTCATCCCTGTGGGGAGCTCCAGTGTTGTTTGTAAAGAAGAAAGATGGTTCAATGCGAATATGTATCGATTATAGGGAATTGAATAAGGTTACAATTAAGAATCGATATCTATTACCTAGGAATTAATGATCTATTCGATCAACTTCAGGGGGCTAGATATTTTTCTAAGATAGATTTACGCTCCGGATATCATCAATTGAAGGTGCAAGAGGAAGACATACCTAAAACTGCTTTCAGAACTAGGTATGGTCATTACGAGTTTACAGTCATGCCCTTCGGACTAACGAATGCACCTGCAGCATTTATGGACATGATGAATAGGATCTGTAAACCGTATTTGGATAAATTTGTAATTGTCCTCATCGACGATATACTTATTTATTCCAAAAGTCAGGACGAGCATTGTAAGCATTTACATGCACTCTTAACTTTGTTAAGAAAGGAAAAGTTTTACGCCAAATTCTCGAAGTGTGAATTTTGGCTGCAAGAAGTGCAATTTTTAGGCCACATGGTGAATTATGAAGGTATTCACGTAGATCCTGCTAAGATAGAAGCGATCACCAAATGGAAAGTTCCACAATCAACTATGGAAATTAGAAGTTTTCTAGGGTTAGCTGGATATTATAGACGGTTTATTAAGGATTTTTCCAAGATAGCTGAATAAGGTTACAATTAAGAATCGATATCTATTACCTGTAAAGCAGTTAAGTTTGAATGGGGACCTAAGCAAGAAGAGGCCTTTAGGATTTTGAAGCAAAAGTTAACCAATGCTCCAATTCTAGCCTTACCAGAAGGAATAGAAGATTTTGAAGTTTACTGTGATGCTTCAAAGCTAGGATTAGGATGTGTGCTAATGCAACGCAAAAAGGTGATTGCATATGCATCAAGACAATTGAAAAAGCACGAGAAAAACTATACGACTCATGATTTAGAGTTAGGAGCCATAATTTTTGCCATTAAGATTTGGAGACATTACCTGTATGGAAGTAAGTTTACTGTCTATACGGATCATAAAAGTTTAAGGTACATATTTGGGCAAAAAGAGTTCAACATGAGACAAAGGAGATGGATGGAAATACTAAGCGACTACGACTGTGATATTCAGTATCACGAAGGAAAAGGAAAAGCAAATGTAGTTGTAGATGCCTTAAGTCGTAAGTATCGATGGATGTTTAAGTATTGCACTTTGTCATTTGTCGTGAGGGTTTAATCTCGTGAGTTATCGTAAATGTTGTATTAGTTACTAACCTAGTTCGTGTGCATTGTTACTTAAATTAGGTTATCAGGCTAATCAGTAGACTAAACTCTGCCCGTGTAAATCTGCAATGTGAGTCCATTCTCTTTTTCTCACCGTTTGTGAGTCATTCTCTTTTTACCAAATTTGCTTTCAAAATCATGTTTGTTTTTAAAGTTATAATTACAGGGATTAAGTCTTTGTAATCTTCAAATTACAGCCGGTATGTGGGGTTTTGTATACATTACTTGATAACCGTCACCATTAGACAACGGGTTAGCCAATGGGTGATATGACCATAGTCACAGACACCATTGGACAACGAGATAGCCAATAGGTGGTCGAGTGACAAATACCGTGAGTAGATGGGTGATATGTATAAACATTGTAATCGCTCTTAATACTATAAGTTATAACAAAGTTGTAATTGCAGTGATTAAGTCTTTGCCAATCTTAAAGAAGCAAATGTAAAAACTCTGAATGCTGTGAATTATAACAAATATGTTTTTTGTACAAAAATGAATGAACTCACCAGTATTTCATGCTGACCAAAATGTTTTTAAAACGCGTTTTAGGTAATTACAGTAGATTGGAACATGAATGGCGAGACAGCACCAAAAGGCTTAAAGAAGTGGCTTATTTTATCAAATAGATTAAATTAAATTAAATTAAATTAAATGTTGTTTCATATATATTCGGGTTTATCCCATATTAAAAGCTACCTTTGTAAAACCTGGGTTTATTCCCATCTATTTAATAAATAAAAATCCGATGTTTCTAAAACTCTGGTATTTTCCTAACTCACGGTCCTGATGACATTTCCGCTGCAATAGTTTTCAAAATAACCACCGGTACCACTTGACTGCTCACGGCTCCCGTCCAGGGTGTGGTCGGGGGTCGTGACACTTAGGTTATTTAAACAAACCTATTTATGAAGTTGAATACAAAAATAGTAAAATGTAAATGAAAAAAAAATATTGGTGTAACTACTAGATTTTATATTAAATAAGAAATTTAATAAAAATGAAAATAAAAAAATAATAGATTTTATGTTAATTAAGAGATATAATAAAAAGATGAAAATAAAAATAATAAATAGATTTTGTAAAATTGATTTAAACTTAAATAAAATTAGGTGTTAGTACTCAAAGATGTTACATTGATAAAATTTAAAAAAAAAATGAAAGGGTATTTTAGTCATTATATTGATAAAATTAACTTAATTTTGGTGTTAGTAGCCAAAGGTGGAGTTTTTTTTTCCAAACTAGTGTTGGTGGAGAAAACATTTACCATTTTGGTGTTCCTTGAAAATTATTTACCAAAATAGTGTTTTTCATGTATTTTGTATTTACCTTTCTTTAAAAAATATTTACCAAAACTTTTTATCAAAATTACTTTCTATTTATTAAATAATATGCATAAAGAACAGAGTAAAATCTATTTACTATTTATCAAATAATAATATATAAAAAGATCTCTATTTGAATCAGAATTCATTTTCTTGGTTTACCCTTGTGTTTGTTTGTTATATCTTATTTTTTTTATCGAGTAGAAAGTTTGACATCAAAATTAATCTGTAATATATGGAGCAGAAAGATTACGTGGTTTTAATGTTGACTTTGTTTGCAATTTCATAATCTTACGATGGAACAGCAAATCGAATTCAAAGATAATACCATGGGATTTCATAGCTTTTTATAATAAATTAAAACTTTCATAATTGGAATTGTTTTATTTACATAATGAAACCAAATTAATATATCTAGTATTACCTTATATTCAAAACGAGACAAAAAGAATCGTCCTCACTCAACAAACATGTTTATAATATGAACCAAATTAAAACTTTTATTTTGTTTGATATTAAGACCGATAGCGGTTCACTTTTATCTCACATTTTTATTTTCACTTGTATATGATATCAAGACCGGTAGCGACCGACTTTATTTGTTTTTTTCATTTTCATTTTTATGTGATATTGAAACTGATAGTGAATCAAGTTTTAATGGTTTATTAGTAATTTTATATTTCTAATTTGTTTAAACTTATTTGTGATGATTTCTGTAGTCTGTCTTTGACATGGGTTGACTAAAAAAAAGAATTAAAACGAGTTGGTAAAAACACTATAATGGATTGATTGATAAAAAAATCTTGATTGAAAGAATAAAAACAAAATAAAAACAAGACAAAAAGGAAATGGATTGATTAAAAAAAAGGTCTAATATTTTAGTTAAAAGAAAAGGTAAATACAAAATAGATGAAAAAACACTATTTTGGTAAATAGTTTTTAGAGTAAACTGCAATTTTACCCCCTGAGGTTAGGGGTCATTGGCATGTCTACCCCCATAAGGAAATAATTGCAATTTTACCCCCCACTGTTTGGGGTTATGTCGCAAGATTACCCCCTGACACCCAATTCTGTCAGTCAACGTTTGTTTTGACTGTTATAATGTGTGAAAAGTCGTTTTTGCCCTTGTCTTATTTAAATTATATAAAAAATCAAGATTCATGTTCATCATCATCATCGGTTCATTCTTCATCATCATCAGTTCATTCTGGGTGTTGGAAGCTAGATCCACAAATCACCTACAAACAATTACTCTCATAATTCATTCAACATCAAATTTACACAAATCATCAAACCCTAAGTGCCCTAACAACAACAACAAATCCAGATCCACAACACAAATCACAAAATCAACGAAACAAGTTCATCATCATCATCATCATCAGCAGCAGTTCATTCTTCATCATCATTATCATCATCAGCAGTTCATTCTGGACGGGGCGAAGGTGGTGGAAACTGGATCTTGTCTTCAGCGAAAGATCCGGTCTTATTTGACCCGATTCGAAACGAGTTGAGTTTGTTTTCAGTACCCAAATTTAAAGAGATTGTGAAGAGAAAAATGGATATGATTGAAGCCATTGCTAATGGAAGCACCCATCTTTTTTCAATGTGAGGAAATTTAAATTCTTTAAACTTCATCATTGTGTTTTTGACTTGTGTTAATCTCATTCACATCAATTTGCTTTGAGAATTTGTAACCCTGTGAAACAATATGGTCCAGCAAGATGTTAATTTACAAACCAAACTGGATCAGATTCCGTTGTGTGGCGGTCAAATCGATAGCTAGCTGTTGACAAGAACATCAAGAACAATTGATGCATATTATGAACACAATCGATAAAAACAATACAAAACTCAACTATAAGGTTGTGATAGAAGGTTAACTTATTTGCCACCATGGATTTCAATCATCAAAAAACACCATCTTCACCACATCAATTAAATCATATGAGTTGAACAACAAAAAACCCTTTACTAAAAACCAAATTCAGGAATAACAAAAAACCAGAGTTGAGATCTGTGTGTGTGTGTAAGAGTTGGGTGGGTGGTGGGTTTTCGGTTTGTTGGTGGTGGGGTACGGCGGCGATAGGTGGTGCGTGTGGTGGCGTTGTTGCGTGATGCGGTGCAAGATATGGGGAATGGGGAAAGGTGAGGTGGGTATTTGGGTTTGGGTTGTTTTGGAATGTGGAAGGTGAACTAGATAGATGAAAGAGATGACTCCATTGGAGAACCTCAACTCTGGTTTTTGGTGATGGAGAAGATGATAAAATGAGGATGGAGATGGGATCTGTGGGTGTGTGTGAGAGAGTGGCACAGAGAGAGAGAGAGAGGGGTATAGAGAGAGAAAGAGAGTTATATAATAATAATAATAATAATAGTAATAATGGATTGGCAAAATTACCTATTTACCCTTTGACTCTACCCTTGTTATGTTGATTGTTAAGCAAAATTGACTCCGGGGGGTAATCTTGCGACATAACCCCAAACAGTGGAGGGTAAAATTGCAATTATTTCCTTAGGGGGTAGACATGCCAATGACCCCTAACCTCAGAGGGTAAAATTGCAGTTTACTCTAGTTTTTAAGGAACACCAAAATGGTAAATACTTTCTCCACCAACACTACTTTGGAAAAAAAAATTCCAAAAGTTGTTACAAAATTGAAACCATAAAACCTAAATCTATTAAAAAAAAGGTTAGCACTCAAATGTGAAACCAGCTATAAACCATAGAATCTAGGGGTGTGCACGGACCGGTTCGGTTCGGTTTTGAGCCGAAACCGAAACCGTAACCGCTATAATCGGTTTTTACATTTCTATAACCGATCGGTTTCGGTTATTACGGTTCGGTTTTTTTCGGTTTCGGTTCGGTTTCGGTTAAATAACCGTTTTTTTTCTTTCTCCTATTGAGTTTCACTGTGTTGTTGCTGGGAAACTTTGATATGCAATATTACTAGAAACTAATAACTAAAAGAACACCAGGCTTTTGTTTCTTAGGTTGTAGACAACAACTCTTACAAATAAGGTTAACCATCTCTTCATTTTTCACTGGTTGTATATCAATACTTCTTTTTTATTTTATCATTCTGTTGCATTTTTATTAGTTAATTAATGGTTGAATAGATGTAGTCAGCGTGTTTATTAAGAATATTAACAACACTTTATAAATTTATGTTCTAAAAACGTTCTTTTAATTTTTTAAAAGCTGTTCTTTTAATATTTTTAGGAGGGGGTTGCAGCTACAGGGTACAGATTTCTAATGTTATGTATTGGGCTGGGCTACTAGTATGGATTAAAGGCTAACATATTAACAACTAGTATGGGTTAAAGGCTTAAGGCTAATAGATCCAACTTAAACATAAAACATATGGATTGGGCCTTGTAACCTATCGGTTCGGTTTGGTTTTTGTCGGTTATTGGAAATGGATATCCAAAAACCGAACCGAAATTTTCGGTTATTAAAAATCCGAAAACCGAACCGTCGGTTTTTGTTTCGGTTCGGTTTTTTTCGGTTCGGTTATTTCGGTTTTTCGGTTGCGGTTCGGTTATTTCGGTTTTCTTGCTCACCCCTAATAGAATCTATCTGTGTAATTAACTCTTATTTTAAACTGAAAAAAAGCCCTCTTCCACAGAATCTACAGAGTCCTCATATCTCAGAATCCTACAGCCGCGATGCATAAGCAGCTTCATAAGGCTAAAAACTGAAAACATACAAATCCTATCATCGGCTGGCGCGGCTTCTGGATCGGGTAAACCCGAGTTACATGTTTATGTTTATCAACAATTTCTAGGGCTTTAAAAGCTGCTAATTTCTATTATGCAATCATTTCACTGTTTTTCTGTTTGATCGTTGATATTTATGATGTGGATTTTATTTAATTGACCCTAGATATGCTGTATTTAGTTTGAATTTGATATTTCACTGTTCTTCAATGTGAAATTGCCGATTTTTCTGATGCAAAACTGTGTCGTTTTACTGTTAATTGATGATTCTGTTTTGCAAATTTGATGTATTTGGTTTGCTGTTTGTGAGTGTTGCCTTTTAGTTTAAGATTTGCTCAAAAGTGTTGCTAGTGTAACATGTTATTCGCTACCAGATGACCACATTTGATAGTTAATTAGTTATAACTTATTCCTAAAACAACCATAAATGCTGCTGTAGAAACTTTAGTTAAAGTGAATGTGCCTCAAAAAGAAAAAGAAAAAAAAAAAAAAACACCCTAATCTCAAAATTCAAGAAAGTACACCATAAGATCATGTGTAGTGGGCTGGCGCCGGTGACAAGTAAGCCGGAATGATCGTGAAACACCGCCCCATAGCTATGTAGTTAATATCCCTATATATCACCGATATAATAGTGATATATCGGTTATCGGTCCCTTGCCGAGATATCAGTGCAAAATATGAGTCAGAATATCGGTACCGATGATATCAGCGATATTGACCGATATTGGACCGATATATGACCGATTTTCCCGATATCAGTACCTTTCTTCTGATTTCTACCATTCGTCGTTCTTCTTATTGCTGCTATTAGTGTTTTAAGTCTTGATTGTTAGTTGGTACTGCTAAATGTTAGTGTTTAAGTCTTAGGGGCTGTTTGGAAACATCTGAATAGTTAAGTGCTGAACCAATAAGAGGTCTGAACCATTAAGTACTGAACCAGTAAGAGGTTTGAACCATTAAGAACCTGTATAATGTTTAACCGTTTAGAGGCAAATGTCTGACCAATTCAGATTAGAGGTCTTAACCATTCAGACTCTGTATAAATCTTAACCATTCAGAGGCAAATGTCTGAACCATTCAGACATCTGCTCGTGAAACAAACAGTCTGAACCATTAAGTGCTGAACCAGTAAGAGGTTTGAACCATTAAGAGCCTCATTAAGAGGTAAACAAACAGCCCCTTAGTCAGTTCCTACTTGCTACAATTGTTAGTGTTTTGCAAGTTGCAAAAGGTTAATTTGTTAATGGTAGGAGAGTATACTGAATTGTCAGTGTTAAATTGCGATATATATAAATTTAGCATGATATTAAAAGTACCGATATCCCACCGCGATAAATATCCGATATTTTACCGCATTAACTACTTAGCCCCCAAGGGGCATGACCTGGGCGTTAAATTGTTAACGAGCTTGCCCACCAAAGTCACATCGAAAGCCAATAGAAACTTGACACATCACTAACTTTTTCTTATTTTGTTAATTAAATTTAAACTTTATTTTAATTAAAGTGGTCAATTGAAACTGTTACACACTTTTGAGGGAAAAGTGAGTGAGAGTCCCCTACACCCCTGGCTACGTCGTAGTCACTTTTTCACTTTTTAGTTAAACCACTACACATAGTTTTAAGTAAAATATTTTTTGAAGATAACCGGTCGAGTTGAACTTGTGGACCAAAGGGAATAGCGGCTAGGGATAACCCGTTGGTTTGTCTTTGGGACTCGTAGAGGAGCATACCGGTGGGTCGGTGACTCGGTGTTAAAAGATGCCATCACTCAAGCTTCCTCTGTTGATCACACATTCATTGCAATTGTTCATAAAAAGATAATTAAAACTGGATTCCGCATCATAAATTTGACGCACACAGTCACATGTATTCAGTTATTGACTTATTGTTGCCATCAAGAACATTAAAAACTTAAGAAAATAACAAATAGAGGCACGAGTTGTTAATTGACTTACGATGTTTGCAAATCATAAGATCATTGAACACACGTTCAAGCACTGCAAGTATTACCTACCTACCTGACTGCAAGAGGCTGCGATGAGTCGCAATGCAGTGAGATTTGACAGGGGGTGGTCCGATTGAGAGTAGCAAAATTGTTTTGGTTTGGGTGGAGCGGAGAGATCAATAGGCAGAATGGCGATGTAGAATGTAGGATCTCTTTTCGTATAAATACCAACCCAGATCTCATAAACTTTAGGGGGTGTTTGGAATTGCTTTTAAAAATATATTCTGGGTTAGTTTTTATTATCTATTTTATTGGATTGTCATTAACAGGTTTTTCCTAATTAAGATTCTAAATATTCGTAACTAGTTTATTCTGTTAATAGCAATTAGCATGTTGTTTGTTTGTATTAGCGTCTGTGACATTTGGGATGTAGTCATCAATCATGCAGTTCACTATTTACTTGACATTAGTAATGAAGCTTTAATGCTTAAACATAATTAAAGTCATTATATTAATTTTTTTTATAAAACAATGGTAACAACAGGAGAAACATTGAAAATGGAGTCCGGGAATGAAATTAAGAGCAAGTTTGTTTTAATTTTTAATTTTTATTTTTTTATTGCATTTCTTGATGTTGCTGTTGCCTCCCCTGCTACTAGTTTCTTGCTGATCAGGTTCAGTATGTGATGTATGTCAATCTTTTATTATGCTGCTATTGATCTTATAATATGATCTGTTTGGTATGTGTGTTGACATATACAGCTTATGCATATATAGTCAATTTTTAAAATGGCCTGTTTCCACCCGTACCTATTGTTATTATTATCAAAACCCATACATGAGCCAAAATGACACGCTGTGACCCGAACCGACCTCTGTTACCACAGCTGACCCGACCCGCCTCTTCTTGTGTTGAATTCGATTTAAGTTAATTGTTAATGAACTGCAGTCGGTGCTCGATGAACAGTGGGAGCTTAAGTGGCGGTCGGTCATGGCCGTCACGAACATCTTTAACCTCATCGGGAAAGAGGATACAAAAGGAAATGTCAGAACTCAACACGGACCCACCTGTAGACTGCTCTGCGGGTCCCAAAGGCGATAATCTTTATCACTGGGTCGCCACTCTCTTTGGTCCACAAGGTCAACCCAACTGTTCACCTACAAACTTCCTTCACCTTTTGTTGTAGTTTCTTGATTCGGTTACTAAATTCGTTTGCTTTTGATTATTATTGTTGTAGGGACGCCTTATGAAGGGGGGATATACTTTCTTGACATAACATTTCCAGCTAATTATCCTTATAAGCCTCCAAAGGTTTTTCCTTTTTTTAGAGTAAATTGCCATTTTCGTCCCTGAGGTTTGCCTAGTTTGCGACTTTCGTCCAAAGGTTTGTTTTTCCGCATCTGGATCCAAAAAAATTGAAATCTTGCCATTTTCATCCTGCTCGGTAACTCCATCCATCTTTCTCCATTAAGTCAAGGGTATTTCCCTCTTTTTTGTTAACTTAAAGGGCAATTTGGTCTTTTTCACTTTATGTACAAACATTTAGCATAATGTACAAGTATTCAAAAGTCCGAATTGCCCTTTAGCTTAACAAAAAAAGATGAAGATACCCCCGACTTAACAGAGGAAAATGGATGGAGTTAACAAACCTTTGGACGAAAGTCGCAAAACTGGCCAAACCTGAGGAACAACAATGGCATTTTACTCTTTTCTCTAGTGAATTTTTTTTTATTTTTTATTTTTTGGTACATGATTGATTCAAGGTCTTTGGATGCAGGTTGTGTTCAAAACGCGAATATATCATTGCAATGTTGATTCAAGTGGTAATGTTGGCTTGGATATCCTTGACGAAAACAGTTGGAGTCCCGCTTCAACGATTTCAAAGGTGCTACTTGCTTTGAGATCGATCTTTACAAACCCGAACCCGTGTATGTATTTCATCCTCTTTAAAATGATCCATTGATTTTCTTGAAAGAGTAAAGTGTCATTTTCGTCCCTGAGGTTTTGCCTGTTTTGCAACTTTCGTCCAAAGGTTTGTTTTTTGCATCTGGATCCAAAAGATTTGAAATCTTTCATCCGACCCTTCTTTCATCCGACCCTTTAACTCTTTAGCGTTAAGCAGGGGTATTTTCATCCTTTTACCTAACTTAATGTTAAATAAATAAATAAACAAATAGGTAAAAATGGATGGAGTTAACGGGACGGATGAAAACGGCAAGATTTCAAACCTTTTGGATCCAGATGCGAAAAAACAAACCTTTGGACGAAAGTCGCAAAACCGGCCAAACCTCAGGGACGAATTTGGCATTTTACTCTTTTTGAAATTTAGGTTAGTTTGACGATGTTGAATTGATGCAGATAACCCGCAAGTGCCGGGAATTGCTCACTTGTTTTTGGTGGATAGAGTTAAACATGATGCACTTGCTGCTGAATGGACTCAAAGATTTGCAAAGTAGAAGTTGAAGCATTTAAGAAACTCATAGTTTGTAGGTATAATTGCTATGTGTATAAAAATCAGCATTGGTTGATGAGTTTCTTGTATATGTATGAGTAAATTACGCCAATGGTTTGCAGTAAGACCATGTAACTTTGGACATTCTTTTTAGAAATTACATAGATGGTCTAGTTACATTCTATTGGGCTTCTTTATTATTAAAATCACAGAAGTTTGCCATTTTTCGGGTGATAGACCAAGGATAGCAGCTGGGCTGGTTAGGCAAGAGGGTTGAAGGGTTCAACTTTGCTTAACGCAGGTCGTGGGGTCCCCCCACGTTTGCAAGACGTGGAGAGAGGTTCACTAGATTGGTTTTGTTGTTTTTTAAAGATCCTCCTCTGAAGTGTGTTCAGATTCAGATGTATGGGCAAAAGGAATGTGTATGTTGAATGTGAAAGAAAGTGACTTGCATGGAGCAAGTACTCGAAGGGAATGATTAGAGATTCTAGGAATCAGGGCTGGCCTTGGGGATGTCTTGCACACTTAATGAAGTGTGACTTTTATAGGGAGAGCCTTAGCCCAAAGAGGAATGTGTTGACTAGTGAACATGCTTGCAGTGGGGAACTTACCCTTTCGGGGGTTGAAGCCTTTTGACATGCGGATAAAAGAGTGCATTTTGTGGATCTGCGTTACTTTAGCGGCTGGTGAGTTGGTTAAGTAACCAGAGATAGTGGTGCACAAAAAACCCGAACCCGGACCCGAAAAAAACCCATAAAACCCGGGTTTTTTATACCCTAACCCGACTCTACCCGTAGGGTAGGGACCGGGTATGCATATTTGATCTAAAACCCGAACCCGGAACCGGTTTTTTTATACCCGGTTTATACCCGAAACCCGGTTTTATAAATACCCGGAACCGGGTTTTATAAATACCCGGAACCGGTTTTTAAAAAAACCCGATTTTGTAATAATCTTGTTTAATTATGTATGCATTAAGACTTCTAGTTCTTATGATTTAACAAAATTATGTATGCACTTTGATGTAATCTTGTTTAATTATTAGGTTTCTAATGATATTTGCCACCGCTACTTAATTATTTAGTATATTTCATTACAAGTGGAAACAAATATGTAGGCCTGTAAACGAACCAAACGTTCATGAACTGTTCATGAACTTGTTCGGCTGGAAGTTCGTTTATGTTCGTTTATTTAATAAACGAACGAACACGAACAAAAAAATTTGTTCGTTTAATTAAATGAACGAACATGAACACACCTTGTGTTCGTTCATTTATGTTCATGAACGTTCATTTATGTTCGTTCATTTATGTTCATGAACGTTCATTTAAATTTTAGTAAATACAAAAATAGTTAGATTTATATAAATATTAGGTTTTCTAACTAGTTATATTAATATGACTAATTAGTATATTTATTAACTTTAATTTAGATGTGTTTTCGGATGAATTGTAATATATTAGACTTGTTTGTTCAATCATGTTAATTTATGTTTGTTTATCTTTATTCAAATATGTTCAGTTAATTTTTTTTGTTTATGCTCGTTTGTGTTCGTTAATGTTCATGAACTGTTCGTTTAGGCTTTAAACGAACGAACATGAACGAACACGAACATGCTCTATTTCTTAATGAACGAACACGAACAAAAAAATGTGTTCGATTATATGTTCGTGTTCGTGTTCGTGTTCGGTTAAAGTTAAATGAACGAACATGAACATGCCTATGTTCGTGTTCGTTCGGTTCGTTTACAGGCCTACAAATATGCCAATATATGTTGGCCTTTCTATTTTATTTGTTTGTTTAATATCATTATTAGTTTTTGTATTTAATAAATTGGGTCTCTGTTTATAAAGTTCACGAATAACCACATGAAGAACTATAAATTGTGCCTCTGTTTATAAATTGTGCTTCTGTTTATCAATAGATTTGATTTCTATGTGTGAGAGTTATGTTTGATACATTTTATAAGCATAGTTCCGGTCGGGTTTTTTTAATACCCGGTGCGGGTTTTTTCCCAACCCGATGCATACCCGAACCCTACCCGATGAATACCCGAACCGGACCCGAACCCGGAAATAGGGTATTATAATACCCGGGTTTTATAAAACCCGACCCCGGGTATATAGGGTATACATTTTTGGTAGAAAACCCGGACCCGACCCGGTTTTAAAAAAAAAACCCGATTTTGTAAAACCCGATCCTACCCGAAACCCGGTTTTTAAAAAAACCCGATTTGTGCACCAGTAACCAGAGATGTGACCTTTTACTGTTCTCGCATTGCTTTATCTCAACTCCCCAGATTTTTAACCTTTGAACCTTTTAACCTTTTGAGCATTCATGTATTTAAGCCACTTTATTTGGTCTTGGGCTATCCCATCATCAGGGTGTAATATACCTCTACAACATGTTGTCAACTTATAGAAAGTGAGATTGTCTTTAACACCAACAGTATAATTAACGTAAAGTTTGAAAGGTACGACTCAGTCACTAATGTATAGCGGTTGGAATGGAGTGTTATCCTCGACCCTCGTGAAGATAAAGTATAATTTAAGGACAACGTTTGGCTACAAGGCATTACTATGTGCTATCTCCTATTTCAATTTTTTTTTTAAAATACCGTCCCACTACGAGTGGTCTAATAGAGTTGTTAAGACATTAACAAGAAGAAATAGACAAACATAAGCATTTACAAAAGTATTATGGAAATGTTTATCAGTACCGTGTATTGTTAAAGTCATTAACATTTGTAGATGACAGTTTTTAAGCCACTAAGGGGCTGTTTGATAACTTCTGAATGGTTAAGTGTTGAACCATTAAAAGGTTTGAATCATTAAGAACCAGTATAATGCTTAACCGTTCAGAGGCAAATGTCTGACCAATTCAGATTAGAGGTCTTAACCATTCAGACTCTATATAATTCTTAACCATTCAGAGGCAAATGTCTGAACCATTCAGACATTTGCTCGCGAAACAAACAGCCTGAACCATTAAGTGTTGAACCCATAAAAGGTCTGAACCATTAAGAGGTAAACAAGCAGCCCCTAAGAGGCTCAACCAACGCAAACCACATAAAACAAGCGCAAAAACTCGAATTAGCTACCATCATTTTTTGTAGCGTACATTTTTTTGTCATGTGTTTACATATAGCTTTAAGCTTTGTATTTTGCATGCATAATTAGATATTTTTTATTTTGTTTTGTTGTGTAAATAGACTACTTTTAAATATCTATACACGTAAGTTTCATTCGTGCTTTAAAAAGTTTAACAAATTAGTTAGAGTTAATTACTGTTTTCGTCCCTATGGTTTGTCAAAAATCACTATTTCAGTCCATTACTTTAAAAATTACGATTTCAGTCCCTGTGGTTTCACTTTCGTAACCATTTCAGTCCTTGTGGTTTCACTTTCGTAACCATTTCAATCCATTTATTCTGTAAATACAGGGACTAAAATGGTTACGATGTGGACTGAAATGGTTACAAAAGTGAAACCACAGGGACTGAAATCGTAATTTTTTTAAGTACTGGACTGAAATAGTGATTTTTGACAAACCACAGGGACGAAAACAGTAATGAACTCAATTAGTTAATTATATAGCATTTATATAGTGGTTCACTTATTCTCGATAGGTTCCTAATTAAAAACAACCGTATGTGTAGAGATGTAGAAAAAAAAACGGTTTGGATTTCTAAACGATCTCCTAACCTAGTTTGACTCAAAGCGATTCTAACCCAACCCAAAACGCCAATCAGGGGCGGACCTGTAGGCAAATCGGGCGTAGCCCGGGCTACGGCTCAAGTTTTTACCCGTAGTGTTAAAAAAAAAAAATTTCCGATTTTTATACACAGGACACCCCTGAACAAGTACGAGGACACCCTTAAAAAATTTTGGGATACCCCTGAGTTGAAGTTCTAGTTCCGCCACTGACGCCAATATTGTATATCGGTTCATACTCTTGTTACTAAAACCGGTTTGGACTCCAACCGATTTGAAAAACTGATTTCAACCCGACCCAAATCGATTTATATAGGGTTTGAAAATATTCCTCTAACCGGTTTATGTCCTAAACTGGTTTCGACTCAACCTAGTTTTGACCAAAGTTGAGCAAATCGATTCGGTTTAAAAACCTAACCGGTCTAAAAAAACAAAATGTACATCTCCACATGTGTGTGTATTTCACAGCTGTAGCTAGAGGTGTACAAAAAACTGGTTTTAGAACCGAAACCGGAAAAAAAACCGAAACTAGTTTTTTTTTAACCGCCAGTTTTTATACCTGTTACTATTCTTGACTTCAAAAACCGGTTATTAACCGAACCTGTTATTAAAAAACCGGTTAAAAACCGGTCCCAACCGGTTATACCGGTTATTGTTTTGGACCTCGAAAACCGGTTAGTAACCGGAACCGGTTATAAAAAAAACCGGTTTTTATTTTGGGTGAAAAAACCGGTTTTTTTTTAAACCGGTTTTTTAATAACCAATTAACCGATTTGTACACCTCTAGCTGTAGCGTGTGCGTGCGTGTTCAACTTTGACCCTAACTAACCAAAAGTCGTATTCTACGATTTTTATAACAAAATTTTTAAAAAAATCTTGGTATAGTTTGTGTCTTTTTGTGAGTGACAAAATCACACCACACAAAATTTCACAATTTGTTTTCCACACTTAAAAATATGAAGATATTTGTTCAAGATTTCGTTGTTATCCCTTTAAAACTGGAATGTTGCACACCAACTGTTTGTAAAAATGTCTACAACAAGTGTCCCCATCTTCCAGTCATGGACTCAGGTTGTATCACCTCCTTGTGCTGCATCTAGTACCAATTTCACTCCTTCAATTGCTAATACTCATGGTATACTGTTTTTCCCTTATGATTGATAACTGTTCATGTTGTTAGTTTAATATGTTCATCATTTGATTGCTTGGTTATGTTGGATTCTTTATGGGTTTGTTAAATTTTAAAGTAAATTGTTGGGCAGTACACCTATTTGATCAGAAGAATGCACCTATGTGTAAATTCAGTTTGATGATAATGTTCTGGATGTGGGGTGTTCATCTTTTCGGATATCGGTTTATTCGGTTTTGAATTTCTTTTGGGCTTAAACCGAAAATGGAACGATCCGAATTAACCAAATTCAATCGATTATAGCGATTTGTTTGGTTTATTCGGTTCGGTTATTATTCGGTTTGGTTATCTGAATAAGCAAGATTTGTGAAACCGAAAACTGAATTCACAATTTGGGTACGGTTAGGTACCGAACCAGAAACTGAGTTCTCACCCCTATTCGGTTATGGAGCGGTTCGTTTTAACGGTTATGCGCACTGATTTTTTGTTCACGAGGCGCAATTTAGTTATATAAAATATTTATATTTCTCGTACGTTTCTAGCATCATTGATCATTTACTCAAAATTTAGACGTAAACAAGCTTTATATTATGGTTTAATGGATTATGATCAAATACAAAGGATCCTAATTGTAAGAAGTGTAAGAAGGATTTATAGAGTGACAAGTGTCCAATAACCTAAAAAACCCACTACACAAAAAAACCCACTAAAAAAAAAAAAAAAAAACCTTAAACATCCACCACCACCAACCCCCCCCCACACCCCGCCCACCCCCCCCCCCCCCCCCCACATCACCCACCCAAAAAAAAAAAAATTTTATTTATTTATTTTTTTTTTTTTGCCGAGGGGGTGGGGGGTGGGGGTTTAGGTTTTTGGGTGGTGGTGGGGGTGGGGGTGGGTGTTTAGTTTTTTTTTTATATTTTTTTTTAGGTTTTTGGGGGGTGGGGGGGGGGGGGGGGGGGGGGGTTAGGTTTTTTTGGTGAGGTAGAGTTTTTTTTTGCGGGGTGGGGGGGGGGGGGGGGTGGGGGTGGGTGTTTAGGTTTTTGGTGGTGATGTAGTGGGTTTAGTTTTAGGTTATTGAACACTTGTCACTCTATAAATCCTTCTTACACTTCTTACAATTAGAAGTCTTTGTAGAATAACTTGACCCATGGTTTAATATCTAGATAAACTATATATGCAACCTAAAACGTTATATGTACAACATCCTGATGCACAAATCCATCACCCGTACAAAAAACGCGTCTCAAGTCCTTTTTTTGTGCGAAAATCGCGCCTCACTTAGTCTAAAGTGAGCACCCTTACCTGAGGCGCGCTTTTTAAAACTCAGCAAATAATAAATTAATTTACTATATATTATCTGACATAATTTATAAATCGTAATTAACCTGCAGGTATCAAAGGTTTCTTGGGTTCTCCCTTACAAGAACATAAAACATGGAGGAATTCAGTTAAGCCAAGAAGGAAGATAAGGGCTGCAGCCGTCATCGCTGCACCTCCAGCTGAGGAAGTTAAAGAGTATGTTTTTTTACCCTCCTTACATGTTTTAAATTTGCAGTCCTTGAAATATAATTTCATAATATCAATATCAAGGTGTATACAATCACTCTTGTGTATTTTTCTACATGTTTTCATGTGTTTACTGTTTCATTTAAGTCGCTGTAAGTCGTTCATTCAATATTATTTCCTTACCGCAAAAATATTGTGTCCTGTTCCAGATTTTTGCTTCCCTCATGGGCTGATTTCGACATTGGGAAAGCTCCAGTCTACTGGAAAACAATGAATGGCCTTCCTCCTAGTTCTGTAAGCTTATTGCCATTAACTTTTATTAATAAAAAACGGAAAACGCCATTAAAATACCAACGTACTTTCTTATGTTGTAGTGTTGTACATTATATTATAGTCTTGAAACTTGTTAAAAATACACGAGAAAATCCCTTAACCCAATTTTGATATATTAAAGTTCCTAAATAATGACTTATTATGGATACTACCCCTTAAACTAGTCAAATTTGATGGAGTGACATTCATCATTTTTGCACAAAAAAGTTAACCCTGCCTTATTTTGACCAATTTAAGAGATAAACTAGTCTAGGGATGGCAAAAAAGCCCAAGCCCGACGGGTATACCTGAAACCCGAAACATATGGGCCGGGTATACCCGAAGCCCAATGGGTATGGGCCGGGTACGGGCTTAAAAAAAGAAAAAAAATCGGGTACGGGTATGGGATTTAGTGATAACCGCCCGATACCCGGCCCATTTACCCGTATAATACCCGAAAGTATCATATTATAGATTTCCATATATATAAACTTAGTACATGTACTTATTACCTTCTCTATTGTCATATGTGGATATGTACTCGGCAAGTGGTTAGTGAACAAATAACTTACTTTTGAGCATGTATATTGGATATGGAAGCTATCACCCTTTATTACGTAGATGTTTATGCAATTAGGTGGTCCTGATACAATTACTTAATTAAGTAATCGTTTTGATTTAGTTTGGTATATTACGTCTGTATATGATATGTTAGTTATTAATCATATTTTCATTTGTTATAATCATTAAAATAGTAAATTATATAAACATCAAAGTAAAAATAACACATTTGTCCCAACGGGTATTTTTTATGAAATTAACGGGTATACCCGACACCCGCGGGTATGCCCGATACCCGACGGGTAATTACCCGACAAATACCCGACGGGTAACGGGCCGGGTATGGGACAAAGAATTACAACCGGGTACGGGCCTGGGATTACCAATACGCGGCCCAAGCCCTGCCCATTGCCATTAGTAGTCATTATTGATTTATCTCAATTTTTTTCGTGTGTGTGTTTTTTAGTAAATTTCAATTTTAATATGTTAATTTGCGGAAAAAAAAAAAAAAAAAATTCGGGTTGAACGGGTCGTGTTCGGGTCAACCCGCGAATACTCAGGTCGTGTTCGGGTTCATATATATGACATGATTTTTGGGTTCGGGTCGTGTTCATATAATCGAATACTCAGGTTGAACCTACCAACACGACCCGTTTAGCACCCCTAATTAAAGTTAGCTTGAGAGACTTTTTCGCGCAAAATAAGAAAGCATGTTGGTTTTTTTAACAGTATTAACCCAAAAATATGGGATTATTAATCATTTGTCAAATTCTCAGGGAGAAAGGTTAAAGTTGTTTTACAATCCTGCTGCTACCAAACTTGCTCCAAATGAAGAATACGGGATCGCTTTCAATGGTACTTTTTTCGTCATAAACTTCTTACAATAACATTTATAGATTCTAGAAGTGTAATGCTTTATTTTTTTATTTTTTTTTTGTAGGCGGGTTTAATCAACCAATCATGTGCGGTGGTGAACCAAGGGCTATGCTTCGTAAAGACCGTGGCAAAGCCGACCTTCCTATTTACACCATCCAAATATGTATCCCCAAACATGGTAATATTTTCTTTTATTTTTCAGAGTACTCTTTTATAGTGTTTTGACTTTTCGTTTCTCCATTTTGACTTTAACTTAATTGCAGCCGTGAACTTGATATTTTCGTTCACAAACGGGACGGATTGGGATGGTCCTTATAGACTACAGTTTCAAGTGCCAAAAGCATGGCGTAATCGAGACCTAGATTTCTTCAATCGGGTAAATAAATCTTGAGTGTCACTTTACCATTTTATCATTATATTATTTCATCTTAAATGCTATGCAGTTAATGCGGTAAAAAATCGGATATCGGTCAAGGACCAATATTTGAGATATAGGTTATCGCGGTGGGATATCGGTATTTTTAATATCATGCAGAATTTTTATATATAGCAATTTAACACTAACAATTCAGTATACTCTCCTACCATTAAAAAATTAACCTTTTGCAACTTGCAAAACACCAACAATTGTAGCAAGTAGGAACTGATTAAGACTTAAAACACCAACATTTAACTAACAATTAACAATTAAGACTTAAAATACTAATAGCAGCAATAAGAAGAAAGACGAATGGTAGAACTAAAGAAGAAAAGTACTGATATCTGGAAAATCGTTGGTATATCTGTCATTGGTCAATATTGTCAATAATATTGGTACCGATATTTTACATGGGGACCGATAACCAAAATATCGGTGATAGATAACCGATATATTGGTGATATGTCACCGATATTAACTGCATAGATCATTATATCGTTTCATCTTAAATGTCATTTTCAACCCTAAACTCTAAACGCTAAAGTGTTTCTTTTTTTAATAATTATTTAGGGTCTCACCGAGGAATTGAGCAGAGAAGGTGCGTGCGAAAAAGCGATCTTTCCCGATACAAGCATTGTGATCGATAGATGTCAAATAATGGGTAACTTGACTCTTGAAGGGGTAAGTATAATTGTATAAAAACAAGTAACCTTTTTAACAAACTTGTATTTTATTGGTTATTTTATCTGTTAATAATCAGAATTTGTCAAACAAACACAAACATGTAACTATTTGATTAATACATGTTGCAGGGCGATCGCTGTGAACTTGATCTGGTATCAGGGTGCTTAGATCCCGACTCTCCAGAATATAACCCGCTTGCAAATGTAGATGATGGATCCTGCCCTCCATACTCAGATTCCGAAGATTAAGATTACGGCTTTTTCTTCGCTCATTTGATATACAAATCTACTTTTAGAAAATGGTTCATTGAACTCATAGTTAAAAGAGGTTCTTGTTCATTGTTATGCCTCTTTTTGTTAATACAGTTGTATACAATATACTTTTGGGAAATACGATTTTTATTGTTTACTGTAGATGACATAATTTCGACCTGTGTTACTTCTCAATGGTTTAATGCCAGTTGTGTTTTATTTATAACGGGACGAATATATGAAATATATTAACTAGAAAGTCTGGAAATTTTATTCTTAATCCATATAAGTCCTATATAGTCTTCCTAATCACATTTGACATAAAATTTAGCGTGTAGATAAGATTAATAGATTGGACGAAAAGTGTTACAATTCAGTCCAAACAGCTCGTTTTGACGCGCAGCGATAATCAGGCAAGTTTTGAAATCAGGTGTTGGGTTAGAGAGGCTCATTGTGTCGCATCACAGGCCTTGAAAACTGTTCGGTTTAGAACCGGTTCAGGTTGGGTCAAACATTGTCAAACCGGTTCGGGTTCAACCCGGTTTTTAAGGGGGGAAGGATGCTGGGTAATCTTGATGTTGCCGGTTTGTTTTACGGGTCACATGGGTCGGCATGTTATCGGGTCGTATGGGTCGAGTACGGGTCGAATAATTAAACGGGTCAGCTGGGTTTTATATTAGTCACATGGTAATGAAGTGGTCAAATATTGAGCAAGAATATGGGATGTGAACGTGTGATTTGAAGACCGAGCAATCAGGAGATAGTGCATGAGGAATGGAATAAGTCATGGAGATTTGCACGTGCTATATTTGTTTGGTTTATAGGATCTTTAGGTTAAATTAGAATATTCTTTATTTGGTTTCTAATGTATGTGTAAGGCTATAAATAGCCAACTTGTTTTATTGAATGAGGCACCCCTTTCTTGATTATCGAATAGAGCAGTTTTTTCTTTGTTCATACTCGTGAGTTTGAGTGTGAGTGTGGGGCCTGAACCAACAAAGGATTGGGTTTGACTAGGTTTGGTTCGGGGTTTGACCTGTTTAAACCTGTCTCAAGGTATAGGGGTACAAACTGATTTTAACCCTATGGTTCTGTTCGGGTTCAAAACCGGGTTCAGCTCCCAACCCAGTTTTTTATGCACCTGTAGTTGTGCCAGAAGTGGTGGTGTCTTGTGGGTTTGTTGGAAGTATGTTTATAAACTATTGACACTGATGGACTGCCCAAATCGAAATAGGTTGGCAGGTTTGATCGGATTAAGGTTTATATAGTTCGTTTTAGCGTTTGGTTTTGGCCGTATAATGGTTAGAACCTACTTGGAATTCATAATTTAAATTCGACGTGAACTTTTGCTTTTTAGGATTCTAAGAACAATGATCATTGAGAGGTAGAGAGACAACTACCATTCTTTGACATGAGCATTTGATTGTAAGAATATCATAAATCAAATTAATAATAACTTTAGATTTACTGTATCGATATAAGTAGAATTATGAAATATTTCTCATACGGATTGTATGACGAGCCGATTATTGGTCATACAGGTCGTAAGTGAGTGCTAAGATGACTATACTTCCTAGTATGAGAAGGTGTTTCCTCGATAACATACGGCCTATATGAAAGTACAATTTGACAAAAAATATGGGTGTGACAGTAATATCAACCATGCGGCTTGTATGCCTTTTTTCACTCGTTAATATGATTCGTATGATGTGAGAAGGGTCCTAATGCCCACTTATGGGGATGATATACTTATGGCCTGGTCTATTCGCACACGTCCTTAGTCTATTTAAACACCTCAAAGCGTCGCGCTATGACCAAAGCTGGGCGCTTTGGTGTAAAGTCAACCGACAAGGACTGACGCGGTCAGACCTTGTCTGTTGCTTTACATCAAAGCGCCCCGCTATGGCCAAAGCTGGGCGCTTTGAAGTATTTTTTTTTTTTTTTTTTTTACATTTTTAAATTTTCGGGCAAAGCGCCCCTCTTAGGTCAAAGCGCAGCGCTTAGGGCCTTTTTTTAAATTTTTTAATATTGTTTTTAATTCACAAACGCGTCGGTAATAGTATAAATTTTACGCTTTTTCCATTATACATCATTTTTTAATATATATGGACTATACTGCAAGTTCCGGATCAAATCGGTTACGTGTGATGTCGTATTCCATTATATCGTATCATTTTGGTTTGAAAGCACAAGTACTCCTATGAGTAGTGTTATGTGTATCAGCCGCCTACCGTACATGTACATGACGTATTTTTTTATTAATTGTAGTATTATGGTGTATATTGTTTGGGAACCACACCAAGCAAGTTAAAACCATCATTTTGCAAGTCCTATCACTTGTCCTCTTTTTTGTCGAAGGGGCATGGTTCCAACAAAAGAAATGACAACACTTTTGACTTGGTGAACCACCTCCACACTCCATAGAACCACCTCCACACTCCATATGCAAAGACCTACTCTACATGTTTAGACTCCTAAGACTAGAAATAGTATTTTTGCATACCTTTTGACTCTTTCTTACTGTCAAAAGTAAGAGGATCAAAATAGTTCAAATATAAAAAATAAAAAAAAATTACAAAAGTATTAATTTCAAACTCAATAAAAAAAATGATTTTGAAACTTGTTACTTTATTCTGTTGTAATACGATTTTGAAACTTTATTATGTAAAAATAAGTTCATAAATCTCTTTAAATCCATATTTGATTATTTTCAAAGTTCAAATGGCGTGCAACGGCAAGAAATCGATTCCAACGGTAACATAATCAAGACTTTAATACACCGGTTCTGAAATGGTTACGGAGGAATCGGTTTCGGGTTGGAACCGATGTTTTTAATTCACAAACGCGTCGATAATAATCTAAATTTTACGTTTTTTCCATTATACATCATTTTTTAATATATATGGACTATACTGCAAGTTCCGGATCAAATCGGTTACGTGTGATGTCGTATTCCATTATATCGTATCATTTTGTTTTGAAAGCACAAGTACGACATAATGGAATACGACATCACACGTAACCGATTTGATCCGGAACTTGCAGTATAGTCCATATATATTAAAAAATGATGTATAATGGAAAAAGCGTAAAATTTATACTATTATCGACGCGTTTGTGAATTAAAAACAATATTAAAAAATTTAAAAAAGGCCCTAAGCGCTGCGCTTTGACCTAAGAGGGGCGCTTTGCCCGAAAATTTAAAAATGTAAAAAAAAAAAAAAAAAAAAAAAAAAAAAACTTCAAAGCGCCCAGCTTTGGCCATAGCGGGGCGCTTTGATGTAAAGCAACAGACAAGGTCTGACCGCGTCAGTCCTTGTCGGTTGACTTTACACCAAAGCGCCCAGCTTTGGCCATAGCGCGGCGCTTTGGGGTGTGAAAATAATTTTCTCCGTGTGTAAATAGCATGACCCTATACTTAAATTAATACCTTTATCAATAAATTAAAAGAATTTTTCTCTCTATATATATATGTTTTTTTTTCCCACATTAGACCACCCGTAGTCGTCTCAAATTTGGAAGTTTTTTTATAAATCCACCCCCCCCCCCTCCGCCTTTACACCTGCCCCCGGGGCGTTTTCAGTGCCGTCTCCAAGAAATCTCGAAACGTTTTGGGCCTAGAGCCACTAAAAATAAATCGGGCCCATATAATTTAAACACAATAATCATATATAAAAAAACTATAATATGACACTAATTGTTAAAACAATCATCAAAATAAATCGCCCGATTTGAGTCAAAGGCCCCTGCCTGCCGTAATATCATTACTATTAGTAGTTGATTAATTTTATATTTTTTTAGCCACTATAGACTTTTATTTTAATTTAAAACTATTTGATCGTTTTTATAGATGATAAAAAATAAAGTAACCAAATGCTTATTTTATTTGGAACTTTGGCCCAATAACAAACATATAATAGTCTATGGATATTTTTTTAAAAACTCTGGGCCCTCAAGAACTTTGGGTCTGGGTCCATTGCCCTACATGCCCCTACTTATCACCGGGCCTGGGCGTTTTTATTCCAAAAATTTGAAAAGCGTTTTTTAGACAACGCCATGGCCCGCGCGAATTTCAAAATCAAACCGTTGAACAACGGTAAAATACATTAAAATTTTATTTTTTTATTCAACTTTTACCCTATATAAACCCCACTTTCACCTCATTTTTATAAACTTTTCACCCACATTCTCTTTTTTTTTTTAAACTTTCTCCACTTTTCACCCGCAAGCATGAATCCCTTCCAACCCCCATTCGGTGTGCCGTCGAGACCCGGTAACCCCAATACATATCGGCCAAACACCACGCAACCGCAACCAAGTTGGCTAGTTTCAACCTACAAGACATGGATCCTAATGTATTTGCGTACGCCCAAATACTAGCATCGGGCGGTTCGCAACCATTCTTTCAAGTTCCACAAACCTTTCCAACCATTGACGGTTCGCAACCGTCTACTCAAGATACCGATCCGAAGATAGAAACAGTACCTGAGACACAACCCGAGCCCGTTGTCGAGGGATCTAAACGTGGGAAAAGGTCTCACAAAAAGAAAGATCTAACCGCTCCTCGTCGAAAAGGAAACTACCAAGCATGGACGAAAGATGAGGAGTACGCGTTGACACGTGCGTGGCTAGATATATCGGAGGCCCCCGATGTTGGTAAGTGTTTCAAAAAGTTATTTTTTTACATAAATTGGCCCATTTATTATTATTATTATTATTATTATTATTATTATTATTTTTGTAGAATATAACATTATAATTTTTGTGTTTCTTTGTATCAAATTATCAAACATTACAGGTTTTTTGGCAAAAAAATCATGAAACGTTCTTTAAAGCTACGGGGAAAGATGAATACCGAGATAAAGATTCTATTTCGAGCAAATGAACCGATATCAAGTGGAAATGTCATCAGTTTCAAGAAGTCTTCTAACGCACTCGGGACAACTGGGGAAGCGGCCAAAACGATGGTAATATTATAACAAGAGCGTTGGAAGAATACAATGCTACGAAAGGCAGTTTCACGTATTTAAGATGTTGGGAGCTTTTACGAGGAAGTCCCAAATGGTCAAACGTCGACGATGACGTCTAGCGGTAGACGTAATATTTTTCGATGTGAATAATGAGAAAGAAAGTGAAACGGAGGTGGAGATAAGGTTTCCTTATATTAATACTTTGGGTAATGAGATAAATAAGAATTAAAGAATATAAAAAGTTTGATAAAATAAATAAATGCTAAAAACTCTTTAATGGATAACATAAACAAACAAACATGAATGGGTATTCACGAACACATTACAAACGTTCACGAACACAATTGAACGAATGAGACAGCTGTTTGTGTTCGTTCATTTAAGCAACCGAACGGAATTTCTTGTTTATGTTCGTTCGTTAAGTAAACAAATGAACGTAAATGAACTTTCTGCCGAACGGTTCACGAACTGTTCGCTGATCGTTCGGTTCGTTAACAACCCTATTTTGGCCTATTTTCCAGCTGATTTCTACAAATCAATTACCAATTTTCTCCATCTATCTCCAATACTTTATACATGTGTATAAACTATATGTTTATGTTTCTTCTGCATCGAGTATCACATTGGTTTTGGGAAAATTGCGAAAACAACATGTAGGATTAAGTTTTTTTAGGGAAGAAAAGAAATTAGTATATTAACTATTAAGGGAATCAAAACTGAGGTAATACACGATCCAGAAAGAAACAAAAACATATAATTATACGCTTTGCTGATTGTGGGAAAAATATATGATCACAGCAAATAACTCACACTCTTGTTTTCCAATCTCTTCAATTTATGAATATTTATCCTTCGAGTAAATCTTGTTTTCCAATCTCTTCAATTGAGTTAAATGCTTGGTTGGTCCCTGTGGTTTGCAAAAATTTCAAACTTGGTCCTAGTTGTTTACTAATTACACGCGTGGTCCCAAAAGTTGTCAAAAATGAACTCGATTGGTCCCCTGACCTAACTTCTGTTAAATTTCTCAGTTAACTATGTGTGAAATAACTATATTACCCTTAAACAATTAAAAAAACAAAAAAATATATAAAGAAGATGAGTCTTCTTCAACCTCTCCAGATCCCTATCTCCAGATCCACCATCACAAACAGTTGTCCTAATTATTCAAATCACCACCATCACTACCACCCACCACTAACCTACCCAACCCCGCCGGCCACCTCCTTCACAAACACTTCTGGCCACCACAGACAACCACCACCACCTGCACCTTAAACCCACCACCACCACCACCAACTCCACCGTCTCACCACCACCACCACCAACTCCACCGTCTCCTTCAATCCACCACCACAACCTCCACCACCACGCCACGACCCCCACCGTCACCTTCAGCCCACCACCCCAACCTCCACCGCCAACACCACCCCAACCACCACCACCACTCGAACTCGCCTGAAAAAACGAATAATGCCGGAAAAAAGAATCTGACCGGCTACCACCATATCCGACAATATTAAACGATTTGAGTCATTTAAAGCTTCTGTCGTTCTCTCTTCTCTCCATTCACGGCGGCACTAACGGTGGAGTAAAAAAACTCAATAATAGCTCAAAAATTCAAAATCTTCTGTTCGTATAACATCTCTGCAAAATAAGCCAAATTATCCTATAATTATTCTATCAGTCATCGAAATTACATGAAAATTCAAAACAAAACCATAACAAAATGAAATAGATATGTGGCCGAACAGAGGAGGGAATACATCGAAATTAATATTCTATTAATCATTGAAATTACTTTTCAATTCAAAATCTTGATGCATATGGCATATACTCTCTCTCTCATTTGGAGCCCCTTTATATAGCAGGCTTCATGTTCAGGTTTATCGAACAGAGGAGGGAATAGATTTGTGGCTGTTGCTTTATGATCCAACGGTGTGGATGAGATCTTGTACGCGTTCAACAATTGCGAATGGTGTAAAACTTGCACTTTCACGGTGGAATTTGATCTAAGAAGGTGGGTGGAGTACTGGAGTTTGATAGGTGTGGTGTGTGACGATGAGGTTAGGTGGTAGGTGGGTTGTATTGTTTAATTAAACTTTTTTAATTTTTGTTTTGAGTTAAATGCCATTTTAGTCCCTGTGGTTTGGGTCATTTTGCCAGTTTAGTCCAAAGGTTTCATTTTTAACCTGTGGGTCCAAAAAGGTTTCACAGTTGCCATTTTAGTCCAGTTGGTTAACTTCATCCATTTTTTCTGTTAACGAGAAGGCCAATTTGGTCATTTTGTATGTAATTCTGTTAACTAAAAGGGCAATTCAGCCATATAAAATGACCGAATTGGCCTTCTCGTTACCAGAAAAAATGGATGAAGTTAACCCAGTGGACTAAAATGGCAACTGTGAAACCTTTTTGGACCCACAGGTTAAAAATGAAACCTTTGGACTAAACTGACAAAATGGCCCAAACCACAGGGACTAAAATGGCATTTAACTCTTTTGTTTTTTTAATAAGTAAGGGTATTTTGGTCATTTAACATAGACTTAACTGAAAAACTTAACAGATGTTTGTGATAAGAACCACACGAGTGCAAAAATTACAACCACAGGGATCAAGCATGTAATTATTAAACCACTAGGACCAAGTCTGCAATATTTGCAAACCACAGGGACCAACCACGCATTTAACTCTCTTCAATTTATTAGAAATATTTTTCCTCGAGTAAATCTTCTTGATTAATCAATAAAAATTATGGAAGATAATTGCAAAAACTAAATTTAAAGGAAAAAATTATAATAAAATAGTTTAAATTACAAAAAAAATATATATATGTTTTTCTATCATATAAACAAAAGCTAAAAAAAGGAACTAATTGTGAGAACTTCTTGCAAAAAAGAATAAAATCTTTTTGAACATTGTTTTTAAATTATAGATTGTAGAGAATTTAATATTTTGAAGTCATAGAAATTTGGGACCTTTCAATAATCTTAAGGTTTCAAGGTTTTAACGATTTGGGATCAATCAATGTGTTTTCGGTTTATTAAGTTAAAAAAATATGATATATTTTCATACACACTTCTTTTTAACGGAGAATGGTACCCATACCTTATCTTGCATTATACACTACCTATGTTCAAACCTAAGATCTCTCTCTTAAGAGACATGTGTCTCTACCAAGTGATCTAACCCCACATTACCTCATACACACCTATACAGTTACAAACACAAAACTAATATATATATATATATATATATACTAGTAGGTTGCCCGCGCGATACAGCAGGGAAACGCAATACTTAGGCTGGTGATTTTAAAGGGTGCACAAGGCAGTTCGGTAAGGATTGATTTTAAGCCATTACCATAAATGAAACCAAATTTTTCACATAAGGGTGGAGGGAGTCGTTCAATCAATTTATGGTGTCTGAGTTATTCTCTAGCCAATAATATCATGCCATGTCAAGTTCCCATTCCACTCCTCATTTTGCACTCAATCACTGGCAATGCACCTAGAGAGTAGTAAAGAATTTTAAAAAAAAAATTGTGATCGGTTGAAAGGGGTTGGGACCCACCATTAAACCCCACTCTCTCCTCCTCCTTCCCTCATCTTCCCGCAGCGGTGAGTAGTCACCGATTTAACCATTCCCCGCTCACCGATTGAAGGCCGGCACCCCTTCCCCGCTCGGCAACCCCCCTCCCCGATCAAACTCACCGCAACGATACCCTCCACCCTAAGATATTTCAAAAACCGATCTATTTCGATTGGTTCGTCGGTTATCAACATTGTGTCGATTAGGTTTTTATTAATAACCGGAATTTAACCTGGTGCACCCCTCCGGTCAGTTACTTTTTTTAAATTTTTACTTTTTCATATACTTCTTGTATTTTTATGCGTGTTGAACTTGTACACTGTGTATTAACTTTTACCAATATAGATGGCGCAAATGTGATGCATGCTTTATTCTTCAAATGTGTGGACCCATCTTTGTTTGTAACTTTGTATGGTCCATTATTTTTGACAAAGCTTTCATTCGTAATTTAATGCAACTAGTTTTATTCCCCGCGCGCGTTGCGCCGCGCAGCGGGAATTCCATGTTTCATACAAAGAAGAGGTGTTAGTTGTTGGTTCAATGGAAAGAAGAGGGGTTTCTTTAGTTTGGTTCAATGTGAAGAAAAGGTGTTTAGTTGTTGGTTCAAATGTTGCTACAATAACGTTGTTTAGATGGACATGAGAGCAATATCACAAAGAGAGAAATATCTATGACCAAATCTTTGTCCAGAAAAGTTTGAGTAAGGGCTAGGGACACTTAACAAAGATGGATTAAAACCAAAAAGTTGTGCGTTTTCAATAGCTTCAAGTAGTCAAAACTACATTCTTACATGATATAATCATTATGTTCATAGTGTGTTCTAATACTTCGAGCAGTATATTATTATAATGCTAACTTGCGTATTTTTCTTATTTCATCAATTCTTTATTACAACTTTGATTTAGTTGCTAGAAGAAATTACATTTTCTTCAAGAAAGAATAAAATTTTACCAACATAAATATAACATTCATTCTAATTTCTAAATAAAAAAACAACATACTTGCATATCAAACAGTTGCTCTGCTTACAGCCAATCTCTCTAAAGGCTTATTCGTCATCATAGAACCCGTCTTGTCGGAACCCAAATCCAGCACCCCGGTTGAAACAAAAATCAAAATAACGAAAATCAAAACTGGGTTTTTCAACCTTTGGGTTACATACTAATTGAAACCATAAACGGAAAATCAAGTACAAACCTGGTATCGCAACCTAATATCATGATGTATCTGCTGGTTAAAGACAAATCGGTTGCTCACGTTTAGATCACCGTAATCCGTGAAGAATTTTTGTTATTATATGCAAAACATGATCTAAATACAAGGAAGTTTGGTTGAAAAAAATTCAACCTGCAAAAAAATAAACATAACTTTAACTTAAAAGTTAAACACGACGATATTCCATCAGTTTAAGTTCAAGCTGTACAAATTCTCTAAAGTGGTTATCAATAAACTTCATTTTCTGCTTGAGTTACAGAAAAATCGGGAGATCTAGAGGTTCAACACTGTTACCTCAGATCTTGTGGTCTGGTTACAAATGCAAAAGATCTATTCCTTATTAATGATCTAAGACAACTTGTCAAGCGCTTGTACCTCAAATAATAATACTAACAAAAATGAAATCTGATTCGAACTGCAATCAACCCATCCTCTACTACTATTCTTTAGAGTATCTTTAGTAATCAAACTAATCATGAAAAGCAACACAAAATCCTGCTAGGAAATACCATATAGATTATTTATCAGCATATGACACACCTAAATCTGAACTCTATTGACATTTAAAATCGAATAAGTAAAATGAATGAATGCTCAAGTTATAAAATTGTATAAATGAAAGTATGAAACCTTCTCTTAAATGATAATCTAGTAATCTGTAAAATGGAACCTTCTCTTTGATGAAGCCCTACACACAGTTTAAATCAACAAAATCAAAGCAAAAAACATATGGGTTTTGCACAAATATTATAAAAATCTTAAACAAATCCTAAATCTATGAAGTATGAACAGCCGTGGAATAAAATGTTTAGAGGGAAGAAATACCTGAATGAAAGTAGAAGCTTTCTAGCATGAAAGAAGCAAGTTGCAGGTGTTATTTGGGTGCTTACCAGAACCCTATTAAAACCAGCCCTGCCAACCCTCTACCTTCTCCGCCCACCAAAACCACCAGAAAACACCCTACTTCCGCCGCCCATGCGTTTTCCGGCCACTCGTCTCCAGAATCGACCGATTAGAGTGACCGGTACAGCCGCCGGAACCCTAGAACCCCCGGCCGTGAAGTTCCCATTCAGCGCGACAACAACCCACGACATGGTTATCATACAATTCTTGAACGTTAGCACCCACTACACAGATTCCACTTCACATTTTATTAGAATAGTTGTAAACATTCATCAATTTAAATATATAAAGACTTTTTGGTATCCCAAACTGAAACTAAGAACTCAAGAAAACGGGTACCATAACTTTGCCGGACCTTCACCGGAACCCTAGCATATTCTCTACGCCGCTAATCACCACCGGAAACGCACCCTGATTCCGTCACCACCGGAACCGCACCCTGAATCCGGCACCACCGCACATGTCCGTTAACACAGTGGGTCCGATCGGAATGGTGAGCATGAACTCCCCCGCTTTCATGGCCCCAAGGCGCTACCGCCATCACCGGTGGTGGCCGGTTTCCGTGGCGGCAGAAACCCAATTCGTTGGACCTCAGACCACCGTTGCCCCATACTGTCGTCTTCCACGCTGCACGTACTCCATGCCGGCGATTCTGGTTTGGTGTTCACCCTCCGGTCACCACCCCTCCTCTGTCTCCCTTTTTCCTTTCTATGTATCCCCGCGCTCTCTCATCTGGAGCAAAACCCTTTTGAAGGGATGAGAGGCGAAATTCCCAAAACACCCCTGTTACTGTTCAAATTACTGTTCAAAGACTTCAATTTTTAATATGTAGTATAATTATATGAGCCAAGAAAATTTTACCACCTTGCAAACAAATAATATAGGGCTACAATAAAGAAGACCTTGAATTTTTACAATAAGATATTTTGATGAGTTAATTACACAAATAGGTCCTGTGGTTTATACCTAATTTCGTCTTTGGATACTAACTTTTTATTTTAACAGATTTAGGTTCTATGGTTTCAATTTTGTAACACCTTTGGGTACTAACACCAAAATTAGTTAATTAATGACTAAAATACCCTTGCATTTTTTTAAGTTTATCAATGTAACGCATTTGGGTACTAACACCTAATTTTATTTAAGTTTAAATCAATTTTACAAAATCTATTTTTTTTTATTTTCATCTTTTTATTATATCTCTTAATTAACATAAATTCTATTTATTTTTTTTATTTTCATATTTTTATTAAATTTCTTATTTAACATAAAATCTACTTGTTACACCAGTATTTTTTTAAATAGATTTTTTAAATAAAATCTACTAGCTATATAGTTTTATGTAAATTAAATTTCTTACTAGTTTTAAATAATGTAAACCTTACTCGTTTTGAATTTTGGATATATATGATTGATAATAATAATAATAATAATAATAATAATAATAATAATAAATATCTTTCATGTAAAAAAATTAAGCCATTTTTAACTCGTTTTTTGTTCATTTACATTTTACTATTTTAGAAAGATATTTAATTTACATAAATTAAATATCTTTCTAAAATACCTAGCTATATAGTTTTATGTAAAATACCTAGCTATATAGTTTTATGTAAATTAAATATCTTTCTAAAATAGTAAAATGCAAATGAACAAAAAAACGAGTTAAAAAAATGCTTAAATTTTTTTACATGAAAGATATTTATTATTATCAATCATTTCAATCCAAAATTGAAAACGGAAATTTAATTTACATAAAACTATATAGCTAGTAGATTTTATTTAAAAAATCTATTTAAAAAAATACTGGTGTAACAAGTAGATTTTATGTTAAATAAGAAATTTAATAAAAATATGAAAATAAAAAAAATAAATAGAGTTTATGTTAATTAAGAGATATAATAAAATAATAAAAATAAAAAAATAAATAGATTTTGTAAAATTGATTTAAACTTAAATAAAATTAGGTGTTAGTACCCAAATGTGTTACATTGATAAACTTAAAAAAATGCAAGGGTATTTTAGTCATTAATTAACTAATTTTGGTGTTAGTATCCAAAGGTGTTACAAAATTGAAACCATAGAACCTAAACCTGTTAAAAAAATAAGTTAGTACCCAAAGGCGAAATTATGTATAAACCACAGGACCCATTTGTGTAATTAACTCTATTTTGATTGGTCAAAAAGTGTTTCGAGTTAGTCCCGTCCAGCTCGTTTGAAATCGGGTAGATTTTTACACATTGATGATTGGGTTAGAGAGGCTCATTGTGTACCATTTTCGCGCCTTTAGTAGGTCATATGTCAAGAGATGCTATTGATGTTGCCACGTGCCTTGAATAGAACAAGAAAGAGATACAATTCAGATATTGGACACCTCTATCCAATGTACACATGTTCAATAAGCGAGATACAAATGCCATAAAACAAATTAATAATAATTTGGGTTTACTATATCAATATAAAGTTAAAATTGTCCTACTTACCTCAAACTATGTAGCAAGTGACATTAAGAGTGTCGAATCCACGAAGAATTTGTGGTCCGTTTAAAAAATTAGTTGATAATGAAATTACTTTTATGAAGCTTGTTATTGTGGTTATTTTGTTTGTTTGATTTAAAAAGAGGTCGGAATTATCCAACGATTGGTAATTGATTATGAAACTAGATTAATAACCTTAACTACAATTGCAAATACTTAGAATTTAGATTAAAAACAATGATTGGTAACAAGGTTCACACACCGTTCGAAATCATAAGACCTAGGGTTCTCTACGCAATTAGGTTGTAATCAAAAGTACAATTTGGTGTTAACGGGTTTACTCTTTCAAGGCTTAGGCGTCAATAACTATCAACATCAAGATACGGACACGAATATGCTTCGTTACTCAGAACATGTAAACCCTAATCTGATTTTAAATCACAATTAACCGAATTCATTTCACAAAGTCAATGGTGTCGAGTATATATCGACAATTTGTGAATTCAAAACAAGATCAATACAATTAACATGATTGTTCAAACATTCAAATGCAATACACAATGATTAACAACTAAACATATTATTCAAGAACCCTAAAACCTTACAAGATCTACACTGGGGTGAAACCTTAGGGGATTAGCTGCTCATGATGCTTGGAACTTGGTAATCGGATGATAATCGTGAAGAAAACACCATGGAATCTTGATTTTCAGTTGTATCTTGATGATTGGAAAGTGATTCTATAAAGAATGATGATTGGGAATCAAAGAATAACTGATATGTAACTCCTTTTCTTCGAAAACTTGCATTCAAACCACCAAATCCCGAATTAAAACGTTGTTAACTGAAATCTGTGCATGTTGACCTGGTGACGGCGTGGGCGACGCAAAGAAGCGGCATCATCGACGCATGACGCAGTTAACTATTACGACACTTCAATTGGTTGTGGACGCCTCTCCGAAGCGTGCCCAGTTTTTCGACGACACCACTATGGCGCGTCAGACGCTGACGCGATTATGACCAAAAACTTTGTTTTTCTTCGTTTCTTCCCTCCGGGCCCTCCTAGCTCCAATCCAAAGCCCCGTTTAGCTCTCGAAATGCTCATTAAACTCATCGAGGCCTGCAGAACACAAATTATATCAAAGTAGAGCATTTGATAACTTAAATTCACATGAAAACGCAAATTTAAATACGATAAACTACAGACTTTTAACCACGTATCGATAAGTTATAAGTAAAGTATTGAAAACCGGATACATTTTGGATGATTCCTCTATCAGTCTTAAAACAACGGACTATTTTTTCCAAGGTTGGAGAACTCGCTAGTCGCTAGTCGGCCGGTGAAGTGGGGACTAGCGACTACTCGGGATTAATCAGGATTAATCGGATCGGGTTTTTATATGTAATTTTCAGTTTTATGTATAAATATATACATTTTTATAGGTAAATATTTTAAGTAGCTAGGTTTTAAATCTTACTCAACTCATTTATTTAAGTATACATGATTAATTGTTGGAATTCAAATGATTTGGTCGGAAACTGACCGGAATTTAGAGGTTTTGGCCGGAATATACAGGTTTTGTAACACCCCAAAACCCGAATGTTTATATTCGTTAAATGTTATGATATGGCACATCAAGAAATAAATAACTAGGTTATTTATCCTAGTTAAAAGTATGGTAGAAACAATTAGAGAATGAGAGTTGTGCCAATTATAAATAAGAGAGAGAACATGAGGGACTAAGATTGCCAAAATTGAATATGAGTTTAATTAAAACAAGAATCTCACACACACTGGGTGTTTGTGCGTGAGATCGAGCAGGAGGAAGAAAGAATGGGTGTAAACCCTAGTTCACAAGAAAGCTTCAAATTGACAAGGAGATTAGTCTCAAATCCGATGCATGAACTCGTTTTCTTGATAATCTAGCCCTAGCAAACATGTGGTAAGTTGTAATTTAAGATTTGATGATATTGTAAGAAGTGGGTTATGATCAATCCACGAAATTGTATGAAATTAAGCATGATTATGTGTTAACATCATCATAGGGAACATGTGTTATGCATAATTTTGACTAATTTGATGTTTAAGGATGTAAACCCACTAGTTGGGTGATTAAGATGACATGGGTGTTCATCATGTCCAATTCTTGTTAAATATTCATGAATTATGTTGTGTTATGATGAACTATTGTTAGATGAATTGAAAGAAATATGGTGTTGATATGTTTGATGTTTATGTGTTAATGATACTTGTTGATTAGTAAGAAGATTTGATGAAATATGAATGAACTTGGAAGATTATGCATAAACTAGTTGTACATGGTGCCTAGGAAGTAGTACGCACACCACGTGTTTGATAAAATGTCCAAATGACAATAATATGTGAAGGTTATGTTATGATGATGTTGAGTATGCTATGTGCTTGTTTGAATCGACTAATGAAATACATATGTGAGATATGAACTTGATATGATCATTCATATGAATAATCATGTATGCTAATAAGGATGTAAATGTAATGACATGAAAGTATAGGAATCATGTCAAGATGGATGGGAGCGTGGAAGGCTAACGGGACAAGAAGACTCAAGTAAGCGAATGCAAATACGGACGCGTAAGGTAAGTGAACTCCGAACTTACCCTTTTGTTTGGTAATGTATTTATGATATACGGTAATTTATTTAATATAATGTAAGAAGATATGAATCGATGTTGTTACTAAGGTATGTTTTAGTGGAAATGAGTCGGAAGTGGTTAAGAGAGAGATTCGATTAATTTTGGGTAAGAAAGGAAAGCTAAATACTAACCGTGTTTCTATTGAGAACTAATGTGAAGTATAGGCATCTTAACAATGGAAGTGAAGGTTGACTCCGCTATCTGATGCGAGTGATCGAATGGATGGATGAAAGGGCTAGTATAAGAGAAAGCATGATATGTTGACGCCTTATTATACATGTGTTAAGATTTTGTATTATGTCACCGGTTGCTAATGATGTGATTGAATGTGGTGACTGCAGGTTGTACAGGTTTATAGATGTTTCATCAAGAAGTGTACGCGGTTGTAGATCGAGTCAACGCATGGATTGTACGTGGGTGTGAATGTGGTCACTTAATTTTATATAAGTATGTTAGTTTTTGATTAATTTATAAAAAGGGATTAATGTATTTAAGTGAAAGAATGAATATAATGAAAGAAATTTTAAATATGCATTTTCCGCTGCGTGATATTTGGTTAAAACGTGTTCGGGCGTTACAGGTTTTTTGCTGGAATCGTCGACTTTTGGCTGGCCTAGTCGGACCTAGTCGTGCCTAGTCGGACCTAGTCGGTTAATGGACCGATTTAAGAAAAATTACTCAGTAACTGGACGACTAGCGATTAATCGCCGACTAATCGTCGCCTAGTCGCGATTTTTACAACACTAATTTTTTCTTTAAATTTTGTTATTGTGATATGAAATAAACACTAGGAATAAAAAATAAGGACCATTGGGTCATTTGCTTGAAAGTTGAAGGGCTATTAGTGTAACAATTACCCACGATTTGTTGGATAGTTATTTGTTAGCAATTGATCTTAGTGTACGTACCAACAAGCTAAGAGTCTTACTTGAAGCAGTCTCCCTGTCCATTGGGATAGAGGGTATGGTTTGCTTACTTACCACCCATTTTAGACCCTTTGCTAGTGGTGAGATTTTACGAGCTATATTTATTGTTGTTATTGATATTATCATACGTTTTCGACCCCCCCCCCCCCCCCCCCCCGTTTTCATGGTCAAGCTTCGCCACTGCATGCATATACAATATACATTTATAGAAATACATGTTTCGGGTTTTTAACGCTATAAACTAAAAACACATAAATGGTCCACAATCGTTGTATAGCTTAAATCTTAAGATTATGTCTTCTATAAATTACATGTTCTCCGGTGTATTTCTATTTTTTAGTTTTTATTTTTAAATTTTAATTATGGCTTAAATCATAAGATTCTGTCATCTATAAATTAGATGTTCTCCCGGTGCATTGCTATTTTTTGGTTTTTATTTTTATTTTTTTAATTTTAAATTAGATTGCTATTTTTTAGTTTTTATCTTTAAATTTTAAAATTTTAAGTTAGAAGAGAAGAAGTGGAGAACTCGTTGCTGTTTAATTTGTATATAAATATTGATGACATCTTTAACTTTTATTTGATAGTTCAACGGAGGTAATCTTCAACGGAGAAGATACTGAAACATAAATTTTATATGTGTATAAAAAATTGCATATGATCAGCAGCAACTAAATCATATTTTTCAATCTCTTTACAGTTCTTTTCTTCAACTTTAGTTCTTATAATCATCTTTCACAAATCCGAACATTGTAAAAAAAATTATTGGTTAATCAAGATTGATCAAGGTAACTAATTATTGTCTCTTTTAAATTATATATAATAATTCCTCAGTGTGTCAATTTATTATTTCATGAATTAAAGAGATTGAAAAAACATTTACAGCTTGCTGGCCCGTGTTCTATAATCATAGAATTTTTGCCGTTCAAAAAAAAAGCTGCTGCTGATCATATATTTTTCCTATTTTCTAGTAATCAAACTAATCTGTAACTTCTTATACGCATACAAATTATATTGACTCCAACTTTTTGGATTGTGACTCTCTTATCTATTTCCATGAGTTCAAAATTATTATGTAGTTGAACCTTACAAGTTAAGTTTTTCAAGTCATGTTTTAAATGATTATCTTTCGATAATTTGTTCATGTAGGTTTTAGTTGTTTGGGTGAAGAAAATTAATTGTTTACGATAGTATATAAATAACAGTGGCGGAACTAGAAGAAATATTCAGGGGTATCCCAATTTTTTTTCACGGTACATTTATAGAACGGAATTTTTTTTTTTTACCTACATTACGGGGCAGGGCCGATCCTGAAAATTCAAGTGCCCTGGGCGAGTCAAAAAAGGCCCTTAGGCCTTACCGAATTAAATTTTATAAACTAGTTTTTTTAAGTTATTAGTAGTTAGGTTAACGAATCAATATTGCGCATATCACATTTTAGCTACGCTTTATTATTTAATATTGGCAATAAGTTTTTAGGTTTTAGATTGGGCTAGATTTATTTTTAATTTTTAGATCGAAATTAAGCAATTCAAGAACTCAAGAAGAAAATAAATAAAGAATACTCACAACTCACAATTAGCACAACAGCAGCGACTTTAGCCAATCAGCCTGTCCGACGATTATTGTTTTGAACTGTTTCAGCAATCAGCATCGATCAATGATCATCAGCGACACCTTCAGTCCTGCACTTCAGTAGTTCGGACTTGCATCAACGTCATCATCATTTGCTTGGTTTCGTCATCACTTCAAAGAATTCAAACAATCACACAATCAATTCAAACAATCAAAGTCTTTATTAAACAAACTAATAAAACTGATCAAAGAATTCAACAATAAAAAAAGCTAATGAAAGTTATGAAACTGAAACTAAAAAAACTAAGAATTCAACAATAAAAAAACTAAGAATTCAAGTATTCAACAATAAAAAAACTAAGAATTCAACAATAAAGAATTCAACAATAAAGAAACTAAAAAAAACAACCTCCTGCGGCTGCGATGTACAACCGAATAACCGATTGTAATCCTCTTGCGGTGCGGCTGCGATGTGCGAGATGCAGCGAATCAGCGAAGGAAGGAGTAATCTTCGATTGTAATCCTCCTTCGATTGTAATCCTCCTTCGTGAGTTCGACAGTTCGTGAGTCCTGGACCTCCTGCGAATTCTGTTCCTGACGTTTGATTATCCCTGCAACCGCCCAACGCACTTAGGTTATTATTTTGTTATTTGGGCTAACTAGTATTGGGCTATCATTTGGTTATTTGGGCCAATATAATCAGTATTTTTTTGGGCTTAATTTCAGTTTGTAAAATTTTTTTAGGGGTGTCCTAGTTGTTGTTGAGGGGTGTCCTTAGTATAAAAATCGAAATTTTTTTTTTTTACACTAACGGATAAAAGTTGAGCCGTAGCCCGGGCTACGCCTAGTACTACACTAGGTCCGCCCCTGATAAATAATACGTTGTGGAAGATGCAGATGTGGTCATATTTACCTTTGGTTCTAATGCAAAACCAATGAACCAAAAGTTAATATGACCGCATTTGCATCTTCCACCATGTGATATGTATACCTTCGTAAATGATTAAGTTGTTTTTTCCAAACAATTGCAATCTATAAAAACCAGAAGATGATTATTGAAAACATGAATAAAAACCCTCAAACTTGTACGATCCAACTACATGACAGTTGTGCACCCATATTCATTCTATATTGAGTTAACTGTTGAGTGTGAAGCCACTTGTGGTTTGTCAAAGTTCGGCAGCAGCTATGTTTGACAGCAGCAGTCAATGTTCGGCAGCAGCTATGTTTGACAACAGCCACGATTTACGGCTGTCAAAAGAAGTGGCGGAAGACACTGTTCTTTGGTTGACAAATTCTCATGTAATCTCTATATAAGTGACTGGTCTGTATTGTAATCTGAGTGCAATGGAATAAACGAAATACCTTAGTTGCCCCGTGGACGTAGGTTGCAGTTGGCGACCGAACCACGTAAATTCTTGTGTCGTTCTTTTTTCTATTTCTGCAGTGGAGTGTTCGTGAGTGTGTGTTGCTTCCGCGTGCGTATACCCCAACATTAACATATCTAGCGTGACACTTCTATCGTAGCACATGAAGGTTATATTTGTTATTAACGAGATTATATGTTTTTGAAACTTATTAACGAGATTAAATAACAGCAACTCGTTAATAATATTTGTTATTTTATATCGAGTTAACATATCTAGTGTGCACTTCTACCGTAGCACATGAGGGTATGTATATTTGTTATTAAGGAGATTATATAAGAGCAACTCGTAAAATCCTCAATGTCATAGTTCGATTGAATAAACTAGCGTGCTCATCCTAATGTTGATGTCATGGGGTGTATCCATGATATCAGTGGCGAAGCTTGAGATTTCCGACCGGGGGATCGAAAACTTATATACCCAAAAATTTCTATAAAACCGGGTGCTCAAAAACGTATATACCAAAAAAAAATCTATTCGAAAACTACATACTCTCCACTACTGAGCGAAAAGTTCGGTGGGCCGGTCGCCCCCTCCTGCCCCCACTATGTTGCGCCATTGCATGATATCAATATGCGAGACTACCATCATCCTTTTAGCTTGTGAAGATAAAAAGTAAGGTTGTTTGTGATGATCACGAGAATGTTCATTTTCATGAAATGGTGATATTACATGTTGATAAAGAAGATGACAAGAAGAGTATAGACCCAATCAAAATGCTGGAGGTGACATATGAAGATATAATTATGGAGATTCATGATGTTAAGCAAATTCGAAAAACAACGATATAGAAGTTTTTGGATCCAACATCGAGCCTATGGTACATGAAAATGAGTAGTCGGTATAAGTGTAAATAGCAATAGTGAGAGTCGGTATAAGTGTAAAGACTAAGGGTGTAAATGAGTAGTCGGGCTCAGGCTTGGCTCGCCGTGTTTTAATGAAGCTCAAGTTTGAGCTCGACTTGGTTCGAGCCTACTTATTTGAGCTCGAGCTCGGCTTGCAAGTAAAACCCAACAACCTCAAACGAGCTAAAAGTTCCGCTCGAGCTCGCTACAACCCCGCTCAACAATGTTATCATCATTATTATATATCATTTATAAAAAAAAAAAAAAAAAAAAAACTAAAACTTTGTTGGGCTCGTTTAGGCTCGCTAGCCCTAAACGAGCTTTGCTCGATAACTACATGAGTTATGTTTCATGCTCGAGCTCGGACTCAGACTCACTAAGGGTGGGGGGGTATGGTTAATCATTTTAGGGTGATTGAGTGATTCTCTACCCAATAATATTATGCCATGTCAACTCGCCATTCCACCCCTCATTTTGCACTCAATCACTAGGTATGGTTAATCACTCTAGGGTGTTTGAGTTATATATTTTTTATTTTCTAGAAATTATTCATAAATAAATAAAACATATTTTAATGTAAATAAAGGTACTTTTAATTAAAAAAACACATTACATAAAATTAAAATAAATAACATGACATTAAAATATAAAAATAAATTTAAAAAAAACCTAATTTAACTATTCGTCATCGGAATCCGCCAAAAGGTGGGGTAAATCTTGTTCTCCAAGATGCTCCACAAGATCATATTTTAGTCTATAATGTGTATCTTCATCAATGAGCTCGTTATAAGCAGTGTCTTCGAAAACTGGCTCGACTGGAGGATCCCGAATATGTACCGGTGCAATCGCATTTCCGTCGTCTTTTAGAATCATATTATGCATAATAATGCACGCATATACGACCATCCTAACTTTTTTAACACTCGTAGCACGCATCGGGAGATCAAAGTATATGCCATTTTGCCTTTAAAACACCAAAAGCCCGCTCCACGTCTTTTTTTGCCGCCTCGTGTTGCCTCTTGAACTTCTTTTCTTTCACAATGTGAGGATACGGAAATGATTTCACAAACACGGACCAAGTAGGGTGGATTCCATCGGTAAGATAGTATCCACGCTTGTACAAGTGGTTGTTCACGTAAAATGGGCATTTTGTTGCAGTTCCATTTCGTTCAGTAAGAAATAACGGAGATTGTTAGAGCACGTTGATGTCGTTTTGTGAACCTGGTGGACCACAAAAGGCATGCCAAATCCACAAATCCTGAGAGGCCACTGCTTCAAGCATAACTGTCGGGTGACTGTGATCCCCCCTCATATATTGACCCCGCAACTCCGTTGGACACATTCTCCTAACAAAATGTGTACAATCAAGACTACCCAACATCCCAGGAAGGTGATGTTTCTCCTCATGAGCTTGGTACAAGAGCTCAACGTCGTGGCTAGTAGGTCTACGTAAAAACTCGGAAGCGTATAAATTACATACCGTTTCGCAAAAATATTCTAGACTTTCTCGGGAAGTCCTTTCGGACATATTTAAATACTCATCGAACTCGTCTGGAGCGTTACCGGTTGCTAGTTGCTTAATCGCCGAAGTAACTTTTTGCATCGGTGTAAAACTCTTCCTATTACTCGCATCCACGGTGTCTTGAAACCACGAGTTATTCGCTTGCGCGTCACTCAAAATTTTTAAAAACAACCTTTTGGACATACGAAACCTTTGACGAAAAACCTCTTCGTTGAATACGGGCTCCTCGACAAAATAATCCCTCATAAGGTTTTGTGACATTTCACTCGATCTCGACGGACAAATTTCCTTTTTTCTAGAAGTGCCCGTGTCTTCCAGTTCAGCGGCTTCGTTAATAAGATTTTGAAAAAAAATTAAACTACTATCGCTCGAGGAAGAATCATCGTCTTCACTAATATCAATTGGAAGGAATAGCGGTGGTATATCATCCATTGGAAAAATAGAAGAAGTGAATTTTTTTTAAAAATAGAGTTGGATGGAGAAGAAAATGGTGAAAAATGATGTTGAATGGTATTGTTTTTATAAGGAAAAGTTGTTTTTGTTTAATAAAACGGCTAGTTAACGGCTATAAAACGGTCAAATTTCATCAACCCATGCATTCAATCACATCGGTGACTATACCCCGATTTCCCTCACCGAACACCCACTCACAGATAGTCTTCATCATGATGGTGTGGTCACCGATCGGTGACACCCACTCACCGAATCACTCCCCGCACATCATACCGCCCACCCTAAGGCTTCGCTAGTTCGAGCTTTTAACCGAGCCGATCACGAGTAGCTCTCAAGCTCTGGGATTCTTTACACCCCTAATTAGACTCGACAACACGTTCAATTTCGACCAATTGGTAACAGCTACTTTACAGAGGACATGGAACTAATATGGTTCGTTTACAGCCCTAATACGGACCATTGGGTCATTTTCTTGAAAGTTGAAGGGCTCTTACTGTAACAATTACCAACGATTTGTTGGATAGTTATTTGTTAGCAATTGATCTTAACCAATGATTTGTTGGATAGTTATTTGTTAGCAATTGATCGTGTTCGTTTGGTTCGTTTACAGCCCTAATACGGACCATTGGGTCATTTTCTTGAAAGTTGAAGGGCTCTTAGTGGTACCAACGATTTGTTGGATAGTTATTTGTTAGTAATTGATCTTAACCAATGATTTGTTGGATAGTTATTTGTAAGCAATTGATCGTAGCATACGTACCGACAAGCCGAGAGTCTTACTTGGAGCAGCCTATCTATCCATTAGGATAGAGTGTATGGCATGTTTACATGCCATTCTTTTTAGAACTACCATTAACAGGGTCGTCTCCGAAAATGTTGAAAAGTTTTTGGGCCCCGTGCAAGATAAAAAAAAGTCAGACCCTACATGTCCTATAATGTTACATCAATTAGTCATTCACATAGATAAACTCATCAATCATATATTAGAGGTGAACCCGGATCTACTTCAATTACTCACGGTCCAAAACGAAGAACCCAGATGCACTTCAATTACTTGCGGCCCAAAAGGAATTTGTATAAGCCAAAATTGTATCAACGTTCACTTGAGCTTTGAATAACAGAAGTAACCAACCAGCCCAACTAGTTTTGACTAAACTTTGTTGCCAAAAATCACGACCCATCTAAAAATAGTTAAAACACAAACTAAACCCAAATAAAAAACTCGTTTTGTAAGCAGAGACTAAACCCAAATAAGCAACTCTTTGAAAACACTTTGGTCCAACAACAACACCAACTTTTTATTATTATATATTTTTTAATTTATAGAAGAACATGGGTTTATTATTGTTGCTGTAATAAAGTGGCTCAACATTAAAAAGGTCTAACACCTTGAAAGACAAGTTGTAGTTTAAATGTAAGCCCGCATAACCCTTCCCTTCTTTTTTTTAGTGACAATCTAAAACTCTTGTCCCTTCTTCTCAAATCCTACAAAACAACACCAAACAATCGTGAATAAAACTGATAAAAAAATTACATAGAGATGACTCGAACCGAATACTATTTGTATGAAAACAAGAGGCCTTTCCACTAGACTGTGACTATTTCTTGTAAATAGGTTACCTCGAATTATATTTATGGGTTCGCTATAGATTTGTTATATAAATTTTTTGTAAAACTTTCAGGCCCTCTTACGTTTTTGGCCCTGCGCGGTGGCCCATCCTGCACTTTGCCCAAGCCGGCCCTGACCATTTAACATTAGTAGTGGTGAGATTTTACGGGTTATAGTTATTGTTGTTATTGATCTTAGCTTACTTAGACGTTACGGGCTATAGTTATTGTTGTTATTGGTCTTAGCATACTTAGACGTGTATTTTGTAATTAGAGAGCTTAATGAGTTAATTATAAAAGAAAATGTCTCTCTCACTCTATTGGTTAAACAAGATTGATCAGGGTAACTAATCAATTTATTATTTCATGAATTAAAGAGATTGAAAAACATGAGATAGTTGCTGCTGATCATATATTTTTCCCATTTTCTAGTAATAAAACTAATCTGTAACTTTTTATAAGCATATAAATTATATGTTTCAGTTTCTTGTTCGTTGAACATTACCTCAGTTGTTATTCCCTTGATACTTTTTGGATTGTGACTCTCTCTATCTATTTCCATGAGTTCAAAATTATTATGTAGTTGAACCGCACAAGTTAAGTTTTTCAAATCATGTTTTAAATGATTATCTTTCGATAATTGGTTCATGTAGATTTTCGTTGTTTGGGTGAAGCAAATTACTTGTTTACCAGAGTATATAAATAACACGTTGTGGAAGATGCAAATGGGGTCATATTTACCTTTGGTTCTAATGCAAAACCAATGAACTAAAAGTCAATATGACCGCATTTGCATCTTCCACCATGTGATATGTACGTATACCCTCGTAAATGAATAATTTGTTTCTTCCAAACAACTACAATCTATAAAAACCAGAAGATGATTATTGAAAACATAAATAAAAACCCTCAAACTTGTACGATCCAACTACATGACAGTTTTGCACTCGTATTCACTTCTATATCGAGTTTACATATCTAGCGTGACACTTCCATCACGACTTTATAAAAATTATGAATTAATGATAACATGTTTGGTTGTTTGAAGAGGAACTAAGATGAACTCTTTCAAGTAAATAAATTCTCACCCATTTCTAAATGTTCAAAGAGAAGATAAATACATCAACATGTTAATATAAATGTCTCACCAGCTTGGGATACATGAACTGAATTCCATACAAAAACGTTGCACGTTTACACGACTATTGTGCAGAAGGAAAGGGGCGGATTACATGCCCTATCGCAATTCGATAAACAGAATACGTATCTACACCGGCATTATAATTATAGCAAGCTTAACATAACAACTCCAGCTTACAAGTATCTTGTTTTCGAGGCACATAATCTTCCATTTAAGAAAATGTATCCTCACGATCACCTTCTGCCACGTCAGCCTCTTCCAGATTGCTAAATTCCAAGAAATGCGTCGGTCTGTGATCTTCATGATAATACTCCCGTGGAGTCCCGAGCTTCACTCCGTACTTCATGCTAACCGTATGCTTCACTCCCATGAAATTGTAATTCCATGGACCGTTATCAGGAACCTAAATCAAAATCAAAAGTCAACAGCGTAACATTTAGTTACCGGCCAAGATACTAGAAAAGTAAAAAAACGGACACAAGTGTAAACTTTTCTTACCATGTAGAAACCGAGGAATCGGTCACTTAGAAGCATCTGAACCTTCTCGTAATGAGTTGGAAGATACCCGTGAGGATTGCTTCCAGAATCCTTATTCGCACGACCCCACTCGTAACCAGTTGGTGTAAGCTTATACGCGGTCAACGAGCACGAACCTGGAGTGAAACTACAAGTTAAAATGATAGATTTCTCCCCGTCCCATTGCTTGTTATTCTCCAAAATCCGAGCATGAAACGTAAGATCCTGCCAAAAAAACAATCCATTCAGTTAAATCACCATACCAACCTTCGTCGTGATTATAAGGGCGGCAATTCTTGACACTCGCCAACCCGTATTAAAAACAGGTCGGGTTCGAGTTGGCCGGTTAACCCGTTTAACTATTTAGAAAAAAAAAAAAAAAAACTTTTATATTTTTGTTTTTGTTTTCTCCGTTTCTATTTTACATGGTTAGTCATAATAATTTTAGTTTTGACACATTTTTTACTTGTCACTCATGCTCAACATTAAACATGTTATCGATATCCCGCTTAATACCAACAATTTGCATATAAATCATCAACTTATGTGGCTCGTTTAAAAATACAGGTTAAACCGCATTTATGTGTGCGGTTCGGATTGACCTGCATTTATGTGTGCAGGTTAAGAGTTGAAATCTTTGACCCGAATAATAAAATGGGCCGGGTTCGGGTTGAACATTTCAATCCACCAACCCGACATGATTGACACCCCTAGTTATGAATAATGAGTAACAAACCTGTGGAGATAGTTGAGGAAGCTCGTTTGGTTGCGTGTGCATCCATCCCAACGGTTCAAGATCGTTAAGGAAGTCGTGTTCGGGGAGAGCCGACGGGAGATGGACTTGCTGATGTGTACCCCATTGTGGTGGCATGGCAATGCAGCGGATTTCTTTCACTTGAGGATTGTCGGGTGGGCTCATACCGTACAAGTACCCGCAAATTTGGGTTCGCAAGTCTGCAATGCATATGAATTTCTTCAAGACGTTCTTCGGCATGATGTATGTGTATCCCGTCTCCTGCAGCAGAATTTCAAGTTATCAAATATAGAACACTTCGATACTTTAGTGAGCTTAGGAAAAAAGGGGGAGTAAAATTACCTTTATGTCCTCAGAGTTGACATAAATATGATTTACACGAAGATAGAGATTTGTAGCTGATATTGCTCGCACACGCCAATCAGTCTTGGAACCAAATGCGGCTTGTTCATAAGGACTTGTGGTGGTGACAATAAGCTCGTCTCCATGAACGTTTGTTGTTTTGGTTGTGACAGCTGTCAACTGGCTAGCTTCTTTCGCCTACAAAATCCAAACCAAATATGCCACATAAGCAACAACCCAAATAGTCAAATACACACAAATATATTTAAGATATTCTTATAAAAAAAGGTTCATCAGCGTCAGCAAATACCTGTTTTTCGATTTCAGCGATTTGTTGCCGCTGCTGTGAAGGTGGAGTAATTTCGGCACCAAGAATAATATCTCGTATTTCAGATTGCGTGAGTGCAGAAGTGTTGACGTTATTCTTCTTTGCATAGTCCGACAATATGAGATCTCTTAATGCAACTTCCACCTGCAAAAAAAATAAACATTAGCTTCAATTTTTGGGCCAAATAAAATAAATAAATATTACTTTTTTGTATATTTGCAGAAGTTAAGGAAGTTTACCTTCACCCATTGATCATCGGTAAGTGAGGGCCAGATATGATGGGGTTCGGTGACGATCGTCTTATCGGGCTTGAGCAACATTTTCGCTTTCTCGTTGTTGACATGTAAAGCACGGAGAATCAAGATGAGCCTGGAGAACGCGGTGTACGACGATATGCTTTTCAGCCAATCGTCGTAAATGTTGAACAGCACCATTTGCGGTTCAGACGCTTTCAGAATCAAGTCACCAAACTTCTCGATTTTCAGACAGGCTTGGAAGGGGAGTTGCAGCTCACTTCCCTTGATGACAATGTTGGGAAAATCGAGTAAGTGGACTTCTAGCGGGTCAAGCATTCCTTTACGTGTCACAATGATTTGCTTGGGTTGTTCTTCAACGGGTAAGGAACGAACAAGAGCAGCCACTTCTTCTGCTGTTTTCCACTTGGCAAGTTGACCAAGACGCTTTTGACCCGCCCACACACTTGTGTGAATGACCTGAAAGTAACATATATATCATATATCAGTAAACCAGACCAATAACTAATAAGTATACCTAAAAACTAAAAGTGGTAATTCTTACCCGTTTCACTTATGAATGGGTCAAACAGAAAAAACTAAAAAAACAATTATTTTTAAGGAGAAAAGGTCAAACCAAAAGTCATCCGATGTGAATTTTCAATATATAAATCATATTATTCAAAAGCTAGATAATTACTGAAACATTGTTGATCTTCTAGTCAGATAAAAAGCAATAATAATACTAATAATAATAATAATACTAACAATAACAATAATAATAATAATAATAATAATAATTACATATACAAAATTCAGAAACTTTCAAGCAAAATATCTGTTTTGGTCACCCCAAACAGACCCATTTTGAATCAATAATAATTTTAGCATTTAACCGCCATTTTGCCCCATCTACTATAAAAAACTGATGTTAAGAACAAACCTTCAGAAATAGCTGTCCTGTACGGGGATTGAATATGAATATAGCACCATTAATTGGCTTTGTGGTAAGATTTCCCTCAAAAGTTTTATGAATGGTGACACGGTAGACGTTCGTATCATCAACAAACCAGATAATCTGATTGCTGAAAATTTCTCCATAGTTTTGAGATGAAAGATACGGTTCTGTTGGCTCTGAAGAATACAACTGCAACCCTTTCCTTATTCGCTCCCTCAGCACATATAAAGCCGGATTTGACTGCAGAGCAAAAAAAAAATCATTACGTTCTCTAAAATAGAATTTAAAAACATACAAAATATTAAGCTGAAGACATTAGTCAAATAGTCAATACCTTCATAATCTTGTTCATGGCCTGGGCAAGTAGCGGCTTTGACCCAGGGAACCAGTTACCGAAAGCAGAATGCAAGTTGTAAGCAAGATCAAGTCCGATCATCACCCCTGCAAATGTGCATTTAACAACGTTAGTATATGCCTAAACATAGAACGTTATTATAGCTTACAAGTGACAGGTGGCAAAATATACAATTTAGGGGTGTGCACTGTTTGGTTCAGTTTCCTGGTAAAATCAAAACCATAACCGAAATGTTCGGTTTTCGGTTTCGGTTTTAGCAACGGTTCAGTTCAGTTTTTTCGGTTTTTGGAACAAAATTACATGACTCAAAAATTAAAAGTATAATCCAAAATTTAAAAATATTTCTTAGATATTTACATTTAAGTTATTATATTTGACCTTCTAATCTATTTTTATGGTAAGACATTTTCTTTTATAATACTTTGAAAATCTTTTGAATTTTTATATTAAAAATTGTTATCTCCTGTAGGCAATAGATAAATCCTTTATTATAAATAAACATGTTAATGTTATTATTATAAATGCTAAACCATCAAGAACAAAATCAATAATTTCTACCAACTTATCGGTTTGGTTTTTTGGTTATTAAAAATCCGAAAACCGAACCGTCGGTTTTTGTTTCGGTTCAGTTATTTCGGTTCCTAGGTACATGTTATGATTCAAATGATGTACCTGTCGGTGATGGATAGATGGACATGTTATCAGTGGTGTAGTCCATAAACTTGGCTCTGGTATAACGCTCGATATCATGAGAATCATAATCACCCCAACGCAACTGGACATCAATCCAGTACTTATTACTAGCTTTCTGGTCAAAGACATCCTTCGACTCGGCCACGAGGCTAGGCTTCGACATGGGCCATCTATGTGCAGCAAACAAGAGAATATCAGCACATGAACTGTTCATCTTGTAACTCTTTCTCGGATGTATTGTTTCCTTCTGCACCGTTTCGATTTCTAACGCATCGAGTTCCTGATCCAACACTTGACAGAGATCCATCACCACACTCTCGTGTACCTTTTGCCACAAATGGGCCCGGAAGATTTGAATCAGGGAGATCTTTAGGGTCGGGATTTTTCCATGCATGAATATTCCGGTCAAGTCCAGTTGGACTTGGAAACCGACGTAAACGTTCGCTCGGTTAATGGTTGGAGACCACCAAAGTGTGAACCGACGGTTGGGGATTTGATTAAGCCCGGATCTCTGAGCGTTCGTCAGCTTCTTGTACTTCATTGACTCTTCAAAACCTGAAGCTTTCTCCCAAAACAGACCCTCCCATGTTGGGAAACTGTAAAACAACATTAAAAATGAATAAGAGCACAAATTCATAGTTAACAAGAATATCAAATAAGTGAGTGAAACGTACTATGTTCCCTTGAAGAGTGTATGCTCCAAAATACCCTCAACACCACCGAGTGCTTGAATAACATCAGTTCGATAGTTATTCAAGTTCCAAAGTTTACCATCGTGTCTCTGGTGGGTCCACCAAAATGGATTTTGTTTGAGAACTTGGTATTGCTTAAAATCAGTTCTCACTCTCCACCCTTTGTCGTATGCAAGCGTGTGTCGATCCTTCTGGAACAGAGTGTTGATTCTCGGTATTCCACGATCCCATGAGTCCTATAACAAAGTTCAAAAAAAATTAATCAACTTAAAGCATCTTTAACACATGTTAATATATGCAAAAGCGAAGCTCACTTCCAAATCTTCAAGTGTTAAACGCCTGTTTTGCGACTGAGCTTCCTGCCTCTTGAGAGCGTATTCAGCCCAAACGCGCTGTGAATCGATGAACTCACTCTCCCATGGCTGTTGAAAAGAGAGAAGCGGTCAGGAAACAAATCGCAACATAAAAATGTTATCATTTAAATATTTTGAAGATCATATATGATATACCTGAATGTAACGATACAGATTTGGAATCAACTGGTCTTCTTCATGACTCATACCACTTCTAAAGTGTGTTACACCAACATCTGTCTGCTGACTGTACCGAAGATCACTCTGTGGAATCAATATGTGACCCATTGATAACATACCAAGCCCTCCGATCTCCTTGGGTGTGTAAAAAATCACAGGCGGAAACCTATAGGCAGAAATTCATCGCATGTCATACGTTAAAAAAGAAAAAGACGACAATACTGCATGGTATTTGAAATCAGTCACCAAGAACATACCTGCTAGGCATTTTTGAATTCAATCCAATTTTAATACGGGTTTGGATTTTGTTTTCACATTTGACCAACAGATCTAAAAGCTCCTGTGTATGCACAGTTGCTTCACGGAAGTACGTCATTAGACCTGCAGAGTAACGAACCAAGAGTTAACCCTTTGCTTTCAAAGAGAAAATAATTGAAAATTATCAAACAGAGTACGAAGTTGGCACCTATTAGAGCTGTGTTCCACTTGTTAACAATTTTGGTAAACGTTGTAGAACCTGAACTCATAAGAATTTGCCTTACACGGTTTTCGAACACTTTCATGTGTTCATCATCTACTCTCAAAAACGCAATTGCTGTACGCTCTTTCGTCTGTTCATTCTGCAAATTCCATATTCCATCTTTTGTGTTACTGAATGCCTCTTGAGTCATTCTTATTTTTGGCAATATTCGAACCTCAAATCCACACCTGCATACCATTAAACATATATATAGTTAATATACTTGTAATATAAGAATTTCTCCTTTGAACATGCGTGAAAAACAAAGGGTATATAACATACATGCTAAATAGCAGATTCGGGTTGTCTTTGCTATAAACCGAAACAAAGCTATTTTCCCACTCTAGAGTCGTGATGCTTCTAGGAAGCCGGTTCTTCATGTCCCAGAAAACACTTCTTCCAAGATTAACTGTTACAAAAATACATGCAAAACAATAAGCCCTGGATAACGATGAAAAAACCTACGTAACTCAAATATTTATTTAAAGTATTTAAAGTGTTTACCATCATGTTTCATCAGCCTCATTCTTGCATCTCTAGGCCAGCACTTCTTATTATTGTAACCAACCATATTTTCGTTGTTAGGATCAGGATGCTCAGTGAGATACCTCTGAATCAGATCACGAGCCTCTTCATGTGAGAACCGAAACAAGATATGCACTTTATCGATGTACCGAGAGTACAACCGTATAGGATGTCGTGTTTCAACTTTTGTGTCCCAGAAAGTAATGAACTCGTTAGGCATTTGTGGCGGACCCGCAATTTCACTTGCACGGGTCAATCCAAGAAGCAAAAGATCCAACACCAGCCCATAGTATTGCACCACGAAAGAAGCAAACTGAAGACCACGTATCAGCCCGTATGAGTTCGTGTGACTCATATCCTTGTACGACAACACAACATTGTTCTTTGCTGTAACGTAATCAGCAATATTATGGTCAAGGACCAATCGTAGAAGCCTGTTGAGCATTGTCAGATCGATCTTCTCAAAGAACTTTTCAAACTTGGTTTGAAGCATCACCACACACTGGCCATCACCGGTGTCCCATACACCTTGCAAATTGTTTATGCCTTGGCACCATTTATAAACCAAGAGCGGTGGTGGCTCCGAGTCAGCAGGCTTAATCCAGTTTGGAAACAGATGGCGTTTGTCACCTTCGTACCATAAATACTGGTCAAGATACGCATCTGTAATCTTCTCAAGGGGCTCGATCTCATAAACTGGAATCAGATAGCTGTATAAATCCATGAACTCAATGCCAACCTACAAAAATATGCCCCGCTTAGCAGTGGTGAGCAGAAAACCAAAATAACCAAACCGAAACAAAAACCGACGGTTTGTTTTTCGGATTTTAATAACCAAAAATTTTGGTTCGGTTTTCAGATAACCATTTTCAATAACCGAAAAAAAACACGAACTGAACCGATATGTTACTATAGTCGGCCCAGTCCATATATTTTTATGTTTAAGTTTATGTTGTTCAAGTGTTTAACCCATGCTAGTAGAAATTATTAATTTTATTTAAATATTTATAATAAAAACATCAACATGTTTATTTATAATTGAAATGATGATTTGTCAATTTCCTACAAGAAATAACAAAATTTAATACCTAAATTTAAAATGATCTTCAAAGAAAATGTCTTTAATAAAAACTTTGGAGAAAAATAAAATTTAGAAGGTCAGATTTATGTGAAGACTATTAATTAAAAAGTTTAAATATAATATCTTAAATGAAAACATCTAAAAATGATTCTTAAATTTTGGATTACTTTTTATTTTTGAATACTACGAATTTTGTTCCAAAAACCGAAAAACCGAACCGTTGCTAAAACTGAAAACCGAACATTACGGTTTCGGTTTTACCATAAAACCAAATCGTACACACCCTAACCGCTTAGTTTGTCAAAATTCAAAGCAACAAATGATTCAAACACGTCTTGTTAAGAACTTACTTCTTTAAAAGCACGTTGAGTGAGAAGATGACGTTTTATCCTCGATAATGCTTCGTGTGGATTGTCATAAGCTTGTTCAATCAAACCCAATTCTTCTCTTTGAAGTTGATTTAACCTCACAGCTACACTGTAAGATTCCTTGAGCCTCTCGAGAGCCAGAATGAGAAGCTTTGTGTCATGCTTGTAGGACAACGGTGGGAATGGTATTGGTGAGAACTTTCTAGATTCCAACCAATGCACTGTGGTTGTGTAAATAGCCACAGCCTCTTCTGGGGTCACGTATGGACCGTCTTTCAAGTAGTTGTGTTGGCGTTCCTGTTAAAGAAGAATGATCAATGAGTATATATACGACGCACACAAGCGTATGCAAACATACGTATGAATGCATGTGTATACCTGTTCTGCCTTGAGCCAAAGACGAGTCAACCTCCCCAAATTCTTTCTACAAACAGTCTTATCGACAGTGGCACCTCTCCTTATACGTTCACGGTTATAGTGAGCAACATTTGTCCACCAGTCAGCTTTTGACTTCACATATCGTAAAATCATGTTCTCGATAGGAACTGGTAAACCAGGGACCTGTAAACATCAATGTTAGATGAAGAAAAAACACTAAAAGACATAATAAATGTAAACAAATACATAAGATTTGTACCTTCCAAGGGATATTTGCCTTCCAACAACGCCACGCTTCACTCAAATGCTGTAAAATGGTTCTTGCCTTGTTTTGCTTTATTCCCTCTGAAAATTCATTAAAAACAAGTTGTTTAGAAGGCATAAAAGTTGTCAACCTTTTCAAAAATAAACATAGCAAAAATACCACATGCAAAGCATACATGAAATCTGTATAACACCGATATATCGGTTATCAGTCCCCATGTAAAATATCGGTGTCAAATATCGGTCAGAATATTGGTACCAATATTATCGCGATATTGACCGGTATTTGACAGATATTTTACCGCTATTTGAACGATATATTTACCGATTTTCCCGATATCAGTACCGTTTTTCTTAGTTCTACCATTAATCTTTCTTCTTATTGCAGCTATTAGTGTTTTAAATATTAATCATTTCCTACTTGCTACAATTGTTTTGCAAGTTGCAAAAGGTGAACTTGTTAATGATACGAGAGTATACTGGATTGTAAGTGTTAAATTGCTATATATATAAATTCTGCATGATATTAAATTACCGATACCACACCGTGATAACCTATATCTCAAATATCGGTCCTTGACCAATATCCGATTTTTACCGCATTAACTACATAGGATGAAATAAGTGAGAAATTAGGGTTATAACCTGGCATGGCATCAAGAACATCATGCATTACAGCAGCACGAAGCTCAAGATCAAAATGACTTTCAACACGTTGCTTTGTAACAGTCTTGGCCACCCCTTTAGAGTGCCGTCCTTCAAACTGGCGAGCAAGTAAATTTCCCAACCACCTTTCCAGAAGGGGCACAATACCACGAAGGAAAAACAACCACACCCGCCACATAGGCGCCCAGAACCCACATCCGGGCCCCTTCCCAACGGGCCCAGTATTAAACCGATAGTAAATCAAATGCTTCAAATCTTTGCACATTCGAATCTGTCGCATGAGCCGGTACTTGTACCGATACATACCAGTCAACTGGCCAACATGTGAAAACGTGTACTGCAAACCATCAGCCAACTGGAATGCATCAACATTCCCCAAACGAAACTGGATATTCGCATCGACAACAAGCTTTGTCAAACGCAGGATTTCACGACAAAGATGGAACGCATTTCCAAACCGTGATTTCTTTCGCTCTTTGGTAGTGAGTGTCTTAACAGGCTTTAGATTGAAGTTATAGTCAAGATGAAGGTAGTTAAGATTTTTTCGGTGAATCAATAAGTTGAGCATGTTGTAACCCTGCTTACAAACTTGAAGACCAGCTTCGGCCCAATCAAGTTCGGTGGTCTGAAAAAACTTTGTAGCCTGTAGAGAACGGAACAAGTGCTTCTTCTTTTGAGCTTTTGGTGGTCTATGGTGTAGCTCGTTCAAAACAAAACATTTTAGTAACTTCTGATAGCTAACACGAACTTTAACTGGATACGAGGGAGGACTGCACAAATAAAAGAGAATAGAAGTAAGCAATTGAGATAACTGAACATAAAAAACTATATGCATTATATTATCATCACGTATACCATCGAACAACTTTAGCCCCTCAACTTTGAAAATAAACAAATTTGGCCCCTCAACTTTAATAATGACATGTTTAGCCCCTTAACTAAAACATCAAACAGCTTATTAACTCTTGCGATTTGCTTATTTTTATCTACGTTTCGAACACATTGTGGGGCACGGGTGGCAATCCCCACTAGTTGAAATTAAGACTCCAGTACATATCAACCAAATCAGCATGTTCCCTTTGGAGCCGACTTTTTTTAGTTTACCCGATTACCCAAAATCGTCTCTTTCACAATAAAGTGAGTTAAAAAGCTCAACAACCGAATAAAGAATGTAAGCGAAGATAAAATGATGAAACTCCAAACGAAATTAGAACATACCAGTGTTCCTTATACCACTCGGACACAAGAGGGATATCTTCAGCACGTCGCATACGACCAGATCTCATATTAAAGGGTCGTGGAGCAAACAACAAAGAAATACCAGCAGCTGTTGTGTCGGTATACAAAGGAGTGCTAGTAAGCAGAGGCTCCACACCATCTGGCAAAGAGAAATCGTCATCTTCATCATCATCGTCGTGGGCTTTCTTATCACGGCGATCTTTGTTAGCAGATGTTATGGGGTGTATCAAAGGATCGTAATAAAATGCAGGCAAGTCGGGATCTTCTGTTTTTATGTACATAACCATGGGTGTGTGGTATACGCATAGCCTTACTTTCCTCGGTCTGTTGTTGTATAGATGAGGGAAAGCAATTCTGTACTCGGTCCTCAAAGGCGAACGGATAATGAGTTTGTTGATATCGTTGAACTCGTTCCAGTCTTCATCACCTTTCTCCATGTCACGATACAACGGTTCGAATTTTGGTCCACCTGCAAACAATAAAAAGCTTAAAAAGATGCCCAACAAACAATAAAAAAATAAAAAAGTTATCATATTAACAAAAACATACCTGGTATGCACATATTAAGAGCTTTGGCAGTAAAGAACGACTCCATATCAAACAAATAGAAGTAATTCCGATCAATAAGATCAGAAAGCAGCTGTCCTGCTAATCGATGGAGTGTTGCCATAATAGGAAGTGAAAGATGCCATTTTCGATAACTTGGTCCATTAATAAGTTTGGTTTTGACAAGAGGTTTATGATCGTAAAACCAAGTATAAACAGCAGAATCTTCTTCCTCGTCCAACTCCAATTGAATTGGTTCCAACGGGTCCACATCAAGAAGATTGTCAGCGTAGTCCAATGGAGGCTCTTCATCGTCAAAAGGAGGGAAACGCATTCTCTTGAAATGCCTTCGATCCCTCTTCTCTCTTCTCATCATAATCCACATGGTCCCCCACTGCGTAAGTTAATTAGAAGATAATTTAGTAAAATGATTACTAAAATAAAATTATGAGATTACCCTTATGTAAAATGGCATACCTGAGCTAGATAAATTGGTTCAACAACCCATGGAATCTCATTCACGAATGTGATAGCTCCAGTAATGTGATATAGCACCTTAACATCACGAACTTGTTCCCAGGGCATGGGCATGTTCTCAAGAAGCTTGTAGACTGCATGAGGAACAAACTTAAGAGCCCCTAGGTATACACGTTTATCATGTCGGTATTTCTTTGATGACATATCACCGTGATCCCTGTATAAAACAAATTCAAAAAATTAGATGATACATACTAGCAAACCGCAAGTACATATAACATATATACTTCCATTAACATCATGATATATTTACTGTTATTTAAGTTACACAACGATGAGATGCAAGAAAATAAATGTTAACTTCTCCAGGGAAAAAAACAAGGCTAGGTTGAATTTAGACAAAAAAAAAATTATACAACTAACAAGAAAATCAGAACCTACATATAAACTATAGCATAAGGTGTGAGGAACAATTTTAAAACAGAGGTAACCGTTTCAGAAGGCTAAAAACCACGTTTAAACAGAAATTTAACCACACAAAACCCATGTACAGTTTTCCCTAATAAACTATGTAAAATACAGCACCTGTATTACTTACAGGTTGTTTTGGTACTGATAAACACTGATATACATAAAACATAAAGGTAAGGCTGAATGCATACACAAGAAAATCAAAACCTACATAAAAACTATAACATAAGTTGTGAAATAACATATTTAGAGCAAAGTATACAACAGTTGCAAAAAACAGAGTCACATTTAAACAGAACTTTAACCACATATAAATCCATCTAAAGTCTTGCTCTAATATACTTAGGTAAAACTATACCACATGTATTCATATCAGCTTGTTTAGCGGATAATAAACAGTAACACACATAAAACTTAAAGGCCATAACATCAAACCAGCTCAATGAGCTAAAATCTACAGTCACAGAACAATTTAAACTATAGCATGCGAAGATATTACTGATAAGTTAGGTCAAAAATCACAAACTCACTTGATAATCTTCCTGACATGCTCCGGCGGCATATCTTCCTTCTGCGTCTCAACAAATCCAAACTTCCGTTTATCACCATACCGCTTCGAATTCAACTGCATCCACTTCCTCGCCTTCTCCTCTAACCTCGCCTCCGCTTCAGCCGGAGACGGCAACACAGTGTACGACGGTTGAGCAGCCGGAGGTGGCGGAATCGAGCCACCAACACCTCCAGTCCCCGGCGGTGCTAGCGGCGGTCCTCCGCTGGTTCCAGGCGGAGCAATTGCTCCGTTGTTGTTCCACATCTCCGGTCCGGAGTTGTTCCACATCGTTCCGTTCGTTCCTAAACCCTAACCATAAAACCCTAGGTTTTGGAACAATTTGAACAGTTTTAACCGGTGTGATTGATCGTTTGTGCGATGGTTGTGATTGATGAGATGATTGTTTGGAGTGAAATTGGTTGAGGTATGAGATATTTTGAGTTGTTCAACGGCGGTTTGAGCTAGGGTTTTGGATCTGAGTGATATGTTTCAGTCGAGTGGAAACGAAGGGGGAAACAGAAGTGTGGAGAAATAAGAGGGTGTGTATATAATGAAGGGTGAGGCGGTTGGTTGTGTGTGTCTACGTGGTTGAGTCTTGATGGGTTGTCTTGGATGCGGCTAGCCCATCAAAAAAAATCTGATTTATTATTATTATACTAGTTTTTTTATATTGTGCGTTGCGATGAAAACGAGCAAATAATAATGGAAAACAAACGTGATTTGAAAATAAAGCATGTTGTTTAGAAACTCAAACCATTAAAACGATTTAGTTTATCATCGTACCGTTTTATGATACCAAATAAATACTTTATTTTGAGTATAACCTCGTTTTAACAAAACTTATAACGGAATGTCAGGGAAAGAAATCAAGCATAACTACGTACTTAAGTTTTTAGAAAAAAGTTATAAACGTAACTTATTAAAAAAGTATCAAATTAATCGATAAATTAATATATGTTAAAAAAAATAATTATTAAAAAAGGTAAAGGAAATAGATGTTTAAAAAAAGGGAAATTGGCATGTAATAATCTCACCTAGACCTTATTGGTCATTAATAATCCCACCTCAGAATATTCCCCCTACCAGTCCCACATTTCACCTATTTTTCCTACAATGATCCCCTGTTAAAAAAACTTAACTGAGTTAAGCTTTTTTTTTTCCAAATTACAAACAGATTTTTTAGGGCTTTTGATTAAAACGACGATACGAGTCCATTGATGTAAAACTTGCCTCGAAACGGTGCTCCAAACGATGAAAACGACGCTTCAATTCGGGTGTTTAAATTTCCAATTAACCAAAATCAAATCACTTGGAGCACCATTTCGAAGTAAGTTTACATCAATGGACTCGTATCATCGTTCTGATCAAAAGCCCTAAAAAATATGTTTGTAATTTGGAAAAAAAACTTAACTCCGTTAAGTTTTTTTAACGAGGGGCCATTGTAGGAAAAATAGGTGAAATGTGGGACTAGTGGGGAAATATTTTGAGGTAGGATTATTAATGGCTAATAAGGTCTAGGTGGGATTATTACAGGCAAATTCCCCTTAAAAAATATATTATTAAAAGTAAATATAATAATAAACTATTAAACACTATAAAGAATAAAGAAGCAACTTAACTATGCATATATGTGTTGTAATGTTGGCTTTGGGAGTCTTTCAAAAAAAATGAAAATTTTTCTTTTTAACCCTAAAGTTTTAATGTTTGACAATTTAAGTTTAAACTTCTAATCTTTGTTTTCTTTTTAACCCTAAAGTTTTAATCTTTGACAATTTACCCTAAAATTTTATTCTTTGACAATTTAAGTTTAAAAATTTTAATCTTTGTTTCCTTTTTAACCCTAAAGTTTTAATCTTTGACAATTTAAGTTTAAAGTTTTAATCTTTGGTAATTTAACCCCTTTGGTTAATTTAATTTTTTACTTCTAATTCAAAAGTTTCCATCTTTTGCGATTTAACCACTTTGATTTTTTTTACTTATGTGTTGTAATCTTGGCTTTGGGTGTCACACCCCCAAATTCCATAAGCGGAGTATCACCGCAGAGAGCGTGACTGACCAGGATCCAGCCACCAATCATATTGAACAATGTAATTAAATAAATAAAAATCCAAATCACACAATATAATTGGTGCTAAAACAATTCAACAAAGATTAAGTCATCAGCGGAAGTATTAAGTTCAAAACCATAATAAAGTTTAAAAGTTCATAAGTTTAACATGGAACTCAACAGTCCATGTCCCACAACGACCTCTTCATCCTGTGCAAGCTCCAGCTAAGCACCTAACGACCTGCAAGGCATATAGTAACGAATCCTCAAAAAAGTTGAGCGAGTTCACAGTTGGTTGTCCATGTCACACCCCAACCGATGGCGGAAACATCGGAGTGAGACGAAGAAAGATTGCTCATCACACATAACGCTAATTGTGACAATAGGATTAAAGATAATTTGATTTCTTTCATAAATAAATGTTACAATACGTGAAATTTGAAATACAACATATTAAGTACAAGAAAAACAATACGACAACAAATATGACATTTACACAATGTATTTGACCTAAACGTCTATATGTGTATCTAGGCATCAACGCTACTTCATTTCATAGCATCATCATCCTCAACCTGTAACATGTTAAAATAAAGTTCAATGCAAAAGCAAAGGCGAGTATACAAGTTTGGTACATACATAACAAAAGATAAGTTTTAAACAATTCCTCATAGCAAGCATGTGATTCAAGATAAACATAAAAACATGGCATGTGTCTAACATATCAAACCAAGGAAACGCAACATGCTCATGACATAACCACAAGTTACGGGCAGCGGGTCGTTAATCCTATAGCTCTAAAATTGGCAGATGTTACAGTCTCCCCTACTTTAGGAGATTTCGTCCTCGAAATCTAAGATTAACGTATTTTCATAAAAATTTAGAACAATCCACATGCCATACTTAGTTAACAAGATTAACGTATCCCTGGCATGTGAATACACAGGTCAACCCATCGTGTATGTTAAGGTGTGGCTTCTTACGAAGTTAATGACAAGTTTATCACATAAAGTTTCACCCAAGTAACATGAATCCAGTATAACATATTAGCATGCACGTGAAATAAATTCCAATTTTTTTTTGAAAAGAGCCGTTCAATCATAAAGTTTCATTGAGAACGGAGAAAAGTTGGTAACTACCTCCGAGGTAAGGGTGTCACCCCAAGCTCATTGGTGAAGTTGGAAAGTGAGCGGAGCTAATCATCAAGGTTTAGGGAATCACCCCTGTCTTGATGATAAGTTTCCATTTTTGGGAATATGAGTATTAACAAGCATCAAGATGTATCAAAGTATTCATATATAATGGATTATTTTGTGTTTAAGCAAAATGTTCATGTGTAAGTTTTTGATAAGTAAACATGTTACACCCCAAAAGTGGTAAAAGTAAAAGGGGGAAATACGAGTATACTCACAAAGTTTGCATATGCTTTCCAATTATCCAATTATTGACGAGTTGATGAGGTTAAAAGATTGAATGTGTAAGGGTTAAGGTTCAAGTATGTTTAGAATCGAGATTCGGAATAAAATAACATGAAAATAACTTATGAGAATAACATGTGAAAATAGTCGTCTTCAACACATAACACTTGTATGACACTTGGTAACCGCAAGGGTTATGATAATGTTTTCATGAGTTGAACACCCATAAGAATCACAACAAGGTTTAGGTCTTAGATGATGTTCTACTACTTTAACATATAAACACAAGTTCAACGTTAAAGGTTCGAATGAGTGTATATATATATTTAGGTTAAGTATTACATATTATTTAGTCCAATAATTCAAGTAGGAGGTAGAAGATTAAATCTTCATTTAGGCACCTCTAGTATCATGGAAGTCATGTATGGGGTAGGAAGGATAAGCTTCCATTTAGGTACCCCTTGAATGTTCACCAATTCACTTGATGTAAAAACAACCAAGGAGGGTCAAGAACAATGATTTGTACAAGTATGTAAACAATATAATCTAAGAGAAATCATCAAATCATGTGAGGATTTTATGTTGGAAGAACCCAAGTTGTTCCATAATCACTCATTCATCAAGATCTAAGCTTGACATGATTTGTGGGTTAAATACCCTAACAAAACAGAAAGTATTTGAGGTTTTAACCTCTGATTTATAGTGTCTCAACCTTGTTTTTAAGCTTAACCAACCATAAGAGAGGTTGTAAGCATTAGGACATAGGTGTGAGATGTGTTAGACACAAGTTGGATGAGTTTAAACAACTTTTGAAGAACTTGAAACAAAACAGAAAGTTTGTGGACAATTTCGGAGCAATTCCAGGTCTGATTTCTCCCAGGAGAAGTCAAGGAATCAAACTCCATGATTATCCAAGCAAGTAGGAAGAAGAATCGAGTAATTTCGTTGAGAAATGAGCAAGTTGTGCTCATTTTTGTAAAGGTGTATGAATCTGTCCGAAAATGCAGATTTGCAACTGATTTGAGAGTGAATTTGTGAGTTGTAGAGAGTTGTGAAAGTGTAAAAAGGGTTAGAGAGGGTGTGTATTTATAGTGGAAGAGTTGACTGGAGGTGATTAGAGGTGGATTAGAGGTGATTGGGTGACGTTGGAACTTGGGATTTTGTGCATTTTCGCTGAAGAAACACACAATCTGTCGAAACAAGGTGCTCGCGTAGCGCTAGCACTAAGGCCTTAGTGCTCGCGCTACGCCACTGCATGGCTTCTGAAATTAAGTTTGATTTTTGACATTTAGGCCCCTGTAGTTTATATTTTAGGGTTTTTAATGTGTTTTAAGGACTAGACTTACCATTTAAGCATAGTTTAAGGCCAAATAAGGTATGAGGAACATAATCAAAGTATAATTAAGTGTATGAAGGTCGTATACAAGTATCGTTTACGCTCAAAGCATGTTTTATGCATAAGTTTCACATAATTGCAAGTTTAGCACATAGTTCCCAAGAATTACGAATAAGTATCAATTGTTCCACGAAATTGAATGTATGAGCATATATAAAGTGTGTATAACATGTTTGTAACAAAATACGAGTTTCATTAATGATCCAAGTCTCGGATTTTACACCGCTTTTAATGAAAGAACGATTACAAGACTACGAAGTTTCCAAAAATAGTTTTACAAGCGATGGTTTCTGAATATAGAAAGTATGAAAACGCGGGGCGTTACAGTCTCCCCTCCTTTAGGAAATTTCGTCCCGAAATTTATTCAAGAGGTAGAATTGAAGAGTTTTAGTAAAAATTTGAGACTTGAAAATTTTGGAACATTTTGAAAGACACAAAACTTTGGAGAGTGACAAGGTAAATTTGTGAGTGAGTTCATTGTCTAAAATAATTTGAGGTATCTGACATAGTTGAAAATATGTGGGTGCGTATATAGGTGAAGTGAGTCTAAGCAAGTTTGAATAGCTTAAATTGGCGATGTATTTAAAAAGGTGACGTAATAAATGAAAAGTGACGTATTAAGAAAGAAGATATTGACAAACGGTTTGTATTTTGATGGGACGTGGTAACTAATCACATTTGTAGAAAATTGTTTATTGAGTGAAACGAGGAGGTTTGGTACTTTAAATAAAGCATTAAAGGTATACTAAGTACAGTTACACAAGAGTCCAGAATAGGAAGACTATTTTATGGGTAACGAGGTAAGTTAGGACCCGAATGTTTAAACAAGCTTGATTGCGAACGAGGTTTGTATGAATTAAAAGGATAAGGAGAATCATTCGAGTATAGGGTGAACGAATGACTCTTAAAGAGTGTAAGTACAAGAATAGCATAAGTGTTGGGTAGATGAACGTAGTGTGTTAAGAATGAAGTCTCGTCGTGGATAACCGGATATAATGCGTTTGTGAGTTGTCTAAAGTTGTATTAGGTCTAAATAGGTCTGTAAAACACTGAATTTCTCATGACACGTTTTACGAAAGTTAGGTAACGTGGTGAAAACACTTATATATAGGAAGTACCGACGGTGTATCCACCATGTTTCGACCATGTTACGTCCGTTCCGTTATTCGTGTCATGTTACGTTCCGTATCTCACCATACACAGTAGTACACTCTATGGTTCTCACACGCCTATCACTATAATCCCGTGTGCACCCGTGATTATATTGATCGTCGCCTGATCCGCATAGCTTGTACTAGTTGTGTATGAATTTGGGTAGGTATACTTTAAAAATAAAAAATGTGTGCGTATAAGAATATAGTTTGTAAGCAAGTCCATGCTTAAGTATGTATAGGACCCACGTAAGCGAATCCCTCGGATTACGCTTGCGTACGGGTATGAATGTATGAATGAAAGTATGAGCATAAGTATAAGTTTAAGTATGAATATGTACGCAAGTATGTGTATCAACATAACACGTACAAGTAGTATGTGTATATGTATAAGCACGCAACGTATGAGTATAAGTGAAAACATGAAATATATGAGTATAAGTATGAATACGATTATAAGTATAGGCATAACATCACGGATTTAGGTGTATGGGATCGTCCAAAAGGTTAAGTATGTAAATACGAATGATTATAAGTGAATTGTTGCGTAAAAACGACTAAAACGTGTAGGACGATACGTGGGTATAGTTGTTTAAATGAAACGTTGGGTTTATCGTATCAAACTTAGATTGAGCTTGGTTTGAAAGGTAGAATATAGTTGCATATGTAAAAGGACATAAGGTACTCATTGGTTAAGCTTAATGCATTTTGTAATAAATGGAAATGCTACTTTTGTTTTAAAAGAGTTTACGAAGTCCAAGGATGGTTGGTCTCCAAGAAGTTTTCTTGCCCACGTGTTTTGTAAATTGGTGAAAAAAGGTTTTCAATCAAAAGTAATTTCATTTCATTAAACAAGAAGTTATGAATTTAGGAGGTTCTTGTGAAAACGAGGATCCTTAGAAAAGAATTTTAGCAAAAGGACTTTGTGATTGTTAAAAGTTCTAACAAATGCTTTGTTGATGTGAAAAGGGTCTTTGGTAAAACGACCATATAACATCCATAAGACCTTATAGGTGTAAAAGGAAGGTTGGTTTGATCCTCCGATTGAGAATGAAAGTCTTTAGTTTGGTGATATATATCATGAGTGCGTTTTAGTGATTAAGTCGAATATGAAGTTCATGGGCAAGAGATTTGTTTGACCGATTAAAGTGATAGGTAGCATTTCGTAAGGTTTGGAAATTTGTGTAGTAAAACGTTTAAGATAAGTTAAGAATCCGTGTATGTGAGTTAGGTAAAAATAGGTTGTAGGATAGAAAGTATGCTTGATAAAACAATGTATTTCGAAATCGTATACGTATGTATTTTGAATGATGATAAATAATTTAGGTATAAAACATGATCGAGTTTGCATAATAAGATATTTTGAAGAGACGTTTTGGTAACGATCACCTAGGTAAGGGATTCACCCCTAACTCGTTGGTGAGGTCGTTTTAAGAAAAGGGGAGTGGAGTTAATCGTCAAGGTAAGGAAATCACTCCTATCTCGAGGATATGTCTCCACTTGTCGTTACAAGGAATATGAATTTAAATTACATGAAATCATGCATATGTATAAATGTATGGAAAAGATTCAATATGTTGTGTGTGTGAGAAGAAAATATCGAAAGTAAATTCGAATTTGAAAGATTGCATCGTATAAAATAAATAATAGAAACACACGTTTGATTAAAATTCGGATGGTTCCAAAACGGAACTTTTGACTAACCAAAGTGGTCGAAAAGTCTTTCGAACTTGAGGAGCATGCTTTGGCCTAATAGGTGAAATACTCTTGCCGACAAGTCGGTTAACGGTATTTACCCTTCCGGTTACTACACGTTCTCAATTCAATTGAAATTTCAAGACTTGGCGGGATTAATGAAAATCAAAGAGTGGAACTAGTCGACAAGGTGCGGGTTTCACCCCTAACTTGGCGATTTAGTATCCTAAGTGTGGTTGGTACTCGCCGGGTCAAAAGTTAATTTCGACACTTTGGCGAGGGTCCACTAGAATTTGAAATTTGAATTTCTCCATCAAGGTGTGGATTTCACTCCTAACTTGGTGGTGAATTTCGTGTAAGAAAGAAAAGTAGAAGGATCGAGAGTCATTCACCAAATCGTGGGTTTCACGCCTATTTTGGTGAAGTCGTCTCATTTTTGTAATATGAGTGTTGCCGGATTTAGAATAAAATTAAAATGCATTAGGGAAGTGTATGTCAAGGAAATACATGAACAAGTATAAACACATAAGAAAGCATATCAAGAATGGTGCTTGGATAACGAAATGATAAAACATGTATTAACACATAGAGAAATATGTTTAGAGTAACACGTAAAGAATCGAACAATGAAGCAAGTATTAACACATAATAAGACAAGCATTAATGCATAAGAATAACATGTTGAATATTTCTCACGAGTGATACATATGTCTAAAATAGCATAAATAAGAAACAAATAAAGTATCATGTAGTTCAAGCAAAACATACGAATAAGGCTCTAAAAACTATAGACTAGGTAAAAGCATGGCATTTCTACCTAATTCCCTATAGTTATGGCTCTGATACCAATCTGTCACACCCCAACCGATGGCGGAAACATCGGAGTGAGACGAAGAAAGATTGCTCATCACACATAACGCTAATTGTGACAATAGGATTAAAGATAATTTGATTTCTTTCATAAATAAATGTTACAATACATGAAATTTGAAATACAACATATTAAGTACAAGAAAAACAATACGACAACAAATATGACATTTACACAATGTATTTGACCTAAACGTCTATATGTGTATCTAGGCATCAACGCTACTTCATTTCATAGCATCATCATCATCCTCAACCTGTAACATGTTTAAAATAAAGTTCAATGCAAAAGCAAAGGCGAGTATACAAGTTTGGTACATACATAACAAAAGATAAGTTTTAAACAATTCCTCATAGCAAGCATGTGATTCAAGATAAACATAAAAACATGGCATGTGTCTAACATATCAAACCAAGGAAACGCAACATGCTCATGACATAACCACAAGTTACGGGCGGCGGGTCGTTAATCCTATAGCTCTAAAATTGGCAGATGTTACAGTCCATTTTAGTGTTGTTCCAAAAACCATAGTTGTTTCGGAAACCACGAGTTTAACCAGCTCCTTGTTTCCCAAACCATAACCAGTGGGGGCTTCCCCATGTAATCCACTAGACCTGTTACCATATCGACTACTGACTGTAGTTATGTTTATGTGCCCTGCGTCAATGTCTATCATCATTGACTAAGTGCCCAGATCCATTAGTCCACGCCCGTCCTCTGCAGCACGGTGTGAGGCTTGTCAAACCTAATAGCGCTATTTAACTAATGACCCGTTCGTCATTGGCCCGACGATTAAGTCGATATAAAAATGAGGGACTTAATGATAGAGTTTTTTCTAGTTATAATATATTAAATAATAAGATAGTGAAATAATAAAAAAACTATATATTATTATAAAATAAATTTACTATTAATCGTCATTCGAAATCAATATATATATATATATATAATTATTAATATTATTATTATTATTATTACTTTACTACTTGTATAATTGTAAAAAAAATAATACCTTATGTCCGTTATGTAATGAGGAGGAAGAAACTCTGGATCACCTTATGATATCATGCCATGTGGCGTCCATCGTGTGGCAAAGAATATCATCCTGGTGTCGCATATCGTCGGTGTTCGCGTTCTCTCTTTCTGATATCATTAACATGCACCGTTCGGAGGTCAAAAGAAAAGCCGTCCATGTTGTGTCAATGTTAGTGTCACGGCCCCCGACCCGGTTTGACCCGTTTCAGGAGCCGCGGGACAGAAATCCCGTGGTATTTAATTTACAGCGGAAGTTTCTTCAGGATCTTTTTAAAATGCAAAATATTTCCCGATTATTTTATTTCACAACTCGGGATAAAACCCGGTAATTTACAATCTTGAGATTTCACGCAGAAATCTTTTATTTTACAAAACATGTTTCCTTATTTTATATTGAGCTACTTCCTTAAGCTTGTAGTGCTTCACGACACTTTTCCTGGATCACAACAGATCACCTGAAACATGTTTGAAAAATGTTTTGTCAGCGGGAAATACTGAGTGAATCATTCTATTTATGAAAACGACTTGTTTGTTATAATTTACAGTATTAAGAGAGATTACAATGTTTCCAGATATCAAACCAACTACCCACAGTACTTGTCACTCGAACATCCATCGGTAGCCTCTTCGCCCGATGGTGTCTGTGACTATGGTCATATCACTCATTGGCTATCTCGTTGTCCAATAGTGACGGTTATCAAGTAATGTATACAAAACCCCACATACCGGCTGTAACTTGGTGATTACATAAACTTAATCACTGTAATTATAACCTTTGACAATAAACATGCTTTTGTAAACAAATTTGATAAAAAGAGAATGACTCACATTGTAGATTTAATTTGAGCAGAGCCTAGCCTACTGATTAGCCTTTTAACCTAAATTAATAACATGCACATAATTCGGTTAGTAACTTAATACAGCATTTACGATAACTCACGAGATCAAACCCTCACAACGAATGACAAAGTGCGATACTTAAACATCCATCGAATTAATGACGAATGATAAAGCATAACCCTAATGTGGGCAGCACTTAAACATCCATTGGATATATTGATCGATCGGACAATGAATCGTAATAGCGATCGAGTTATTACCCTATATTGCGGCGGCGTTAGTGAATCGTGTGTGTTTTTAGAAGTGTTTCTGCTATAACTCAGTCTACGAAACGAATTTCTTCGTCGTTCAAGTGCCAAAATGCGATTGCCAATGTCTGCTATTTATACCCAAAATTTTGTCAGGCTTACGGACCGTAAGACTCAACCCTTACGGTCCGTAAGGGACACGAAATCATTATAGGGTTGCCACGTCTGGGACTAGCCTTGCTGAGTTGACAACTTCGTAAATTTCAATTTTGACAACGAGATTTGAAGATAATCGTAACTAGGGTTTACCCCCCCCCCCTGAGTTTTAGGGGCCCTGATCCTAATTCCGATTGTTCTGAAAATTTTAGGGTTTGTGCAGAATCACTTGGGTGTCTCAGTTAGGGTTTCCTATTGGACAGTTAAAATAATAAATATGACTTTTGATGAGAGTTGTTACATTCTCCCCACCTTAATAAAAATCTCGTCCTCGAGATTTACTGGAATAATTGAGGATACTTTCGCTTCATTTCTGATTCCAGTTCCCAAGTGTATTCGGGTCCTCTCTTTGAATCCCACTTTACTTTAACTAGCACTAGTCGTTTGTGCTTGAGAAACTTCACTTTTCTGTCTTCTATCTGAAGAGGTTTTTCTACAAATTTTAATTTTTCGTTTACCTCTATATCTTGGAGAGGTACTACCAAAGATTCGTCTGATAGACATTTCTTGAGGTTGGATACATGAAATACATCATGTACTCCAGCTAACTCTTCTGGTAGTCGTAAACGATAAGCAACTGGTCCTATACGTTGGATCACTGGAAATGGTCCTACGTACCTTGGACTTAGCTTTCCTTTCTTACCGAATCTAACAACTCCTTTCCAAGGGGAATCTTTCAACTGTACTCGGTCTCCAACTTGGAATTCTAACGGCTTGCATCTATTGTCTGCATAACTCTTCTGGCGATCTCGAGCAGTCTTCAGCCTTTCCTTGATTTGTGTAATCTTGTCGGTCGTCTCTTGCACTATTTCAGGACCTGACAATTGACTTTCTCCTATTTCTGCCCAACAAACCGGAGTTCTGCACTTTCTTCCATACAGTGCCTCGAATGGGGCAGTTTCAATACTTGAATGATAACTATTGTTATAGGAGAATTCAATTAAAGGTAAGTGATCATCCCAATTTCCACCAAAATCTATTACACATGCTCTAAGCATGTCTTCTAGAGTTTGGATCGTTCTTTCACTTTGCTCGTCCGTTTGAGGATGATATGCAGTACTTAGGTTTAGTCGAGTTCCCATTGCTTCTTGGAAACTTTTCCAGAAATGAGAAGTGAAACGACTATCCCTATCTGATACAATGGAGAGTGGAACTCCATGTAGAGATACGACTTCATCTACATACAACTTTGCCAATCTTTCCATGCTAAAGGTTTCTTTCATTGGTAGAAAGTGAGCTGATTTGGTTAATCGATCCACAATTACCCAAATCGCATCATTACCTTTTCTGGTCTTGGGTAACTTAGTAACAAAATCCATTGTTATGAGTTCCCATTTCCATACCGGCATTTCTAATTGTTGTAGTAGACCTGAAGGTTTCTGGTGTTCTGCCTTAACTTGTGAACAAGTAAGACACTTAGAAACATATCTAGCTATATCCTTCTTCATGCCTATCCACCAAAAATTATTTCTTAAATCTTGGTACATCTTATTATTTCCAGGGTGTATGGTATACCTAGATTTATGGGCTTCTTCTAAAATCTTATTTCTTAATTCTCCCTGCTTAGGTACCCAAATTCTGCTTTTGTGGAATCTCCAAATTCCATCAGCTCCTTGCTCTAATTCTTTTATTCATCCCTTCATTCCTTCAGCATCATCCTTGATTGCTGTAGCTTGAACATTTTTCAATTGTTCCATTAAATCTAATTGTAGATTTAACCTAAGAGCACGAACTCGTCGTTGTTTTTCATGATACTTACGACTTAAGGCATCTGCAACTACATTTGCCTTTCCTTCGTGATATTGAATATCACAGTCGTAGTCACTTAGGATTTCCATCCATCTTCTTTGCCTCATGTTTAACTCTTTTTGCCCAAATATATATCTTAAACTTTTATGATCTGTATAAATAGTAAATTTACTTCCATACAGATAATGTCTCCAAATTTTAAGGGCAAAAATTACAGCTCCTAATTCTAAATCATGTGTTGTATAGTTTTCTTCGTGCTTTTTCAATTGTCTTGAAGCATACGCAATTACCTTTTTGCGTTGCATAAGCACACATCCAAATCCTAGTTTTGAAGCATCACAATATACTTCAAAATCTTCAGTTCCTTCTGGTAAAGCTAAGATTGGAGCATTGGTTAATTTCTGTTTCAAGATCCTAAAGGCTTCTTCTTGTTTAGGTCACCATTCAAACTTAACTGCTTTACAGGTTAGCTTAGTTAATGGTACAACTATTTTGGAAAAATCCTTAATGAACCGTCTATAATATCCAGCTAAACCTATAAAACTTCTAATTTCCATTGCGGATTGCGGAACCTTCCAATTGGTAATTGCTTCTATCTTAGCAGGATCTACATGAATACCTTCATGATTCACCATGTGACCTAAGAATTGCACTTCTTGCAACCAAAATTCACACTTCGAGAATTTGGCGTATAGTTTTTCTTTTCTTAACAAAGTTAAGAGTGCATGCATGTGCTGACAATGTTCGTCCTGACTTTTTGAATAAATAAGTATATCGTCTATGAAGACAATTACAAATTTATCCAAATACGGTTTACAGATCCTATTCATCATGTCCATGAATGTTGCAGGTGCATTCGTTAACCCAAAAGGCATGACTGTAAACTCGTAATGACCATACCTAGTTCTGAAAGCAGTTTTAGGTATGTCTTCTTCTTGTACCTTCAATTGATGATATCCGGAGCGTAAATCTATCTTAGAAAAATATCTAGCTCCTTGAAGTTGATCGAAAAGATCATCAATCCTAGGTAATGGGTATCGATTCTTAATTGTAATCTTATTCAATTCTCTATAATCAATACACATCTCATCGAACCATCCTTTTTCTTAACAAACAATACTGGTGCTCCCCAAGGGGATGAACTAGGTTGTATGAAACCTTTACTTAGTAATTCATCTAATTGCTTTTTTCAGTTCTAACATTTCTGTGGGAGCTAATCGATAAGGTGCCTTGGCTATCGGTATAGTTCCGGGAATTAGATGAATCCTAAATTCTACCTCCCTATCTGGTGGTAACCCTGGTAACTCTTCTGGGAATACATCTGGGTATTCTGAGACTACAGGAATTTCCTTAAGTTCTTTACCCTTAGTATTAATGATTACCAAAATCATATATACTATTCCTTGCTTTCGTTCATAACTAGCAACTTTCATTACTGATATGAACTTCATGGGCTTACGTGGTTTATCTCCTGTAATTATGATTACTTCTCCAGTAGGTGCTTGAATTTCTATAGAGTTCTTATCACAGAGAATTCGAGCATGATTGGCTACTAACCAATCCATTCCTAACACAACATCAAATTCGGCTAATTTCATAGGTAATAGGTTTGCAAAGAATTTATGGCCTGAAAGTTCTATATTTTCTTTTTGCAAAACTTTATCTACGCTAACATAATTTCCGTCTGCCGTTTCGACTGTAAAAATCTGCCTAAGTTTGGTTAAAGGTAGGTTAAGAGCTTGACAGAATGAAGTATTGATAAAACTTTGGTTTGCACCAGAGTCAAATAATACTTTGGCGTAAATGTTGTGAACTAAGAACGTACCAGCTATCACATCTGGAATCATCTCGGCTTCCTGAGTAGTTAACTGAAAGGCTCGAACATTCTTCTTAGTAGCTCCGTCGGCGGTCCTAGCTTTGTTGTCTGCTGGTTTGATTAATTTAGGGCATTCTGGCTTAAAATGTCCTGTTTCTCCGCAATTATAGCAGACTCTTGTTTTCTTTCTGCATTCCTCTTCACGATGTCCTACCATTTTACAAAAATTCCAGGTTACACTACATCTTCCAAAATGTTTCTTTCTGCAATTCCTGCAAAACGGCGGATTTGAAGATTGCCCTGTTCCTCTTCTCTTGAAGCTGTTATTATTACCCGTACGAAATCCTTGGGTAATTTTCTGAGCCAATTCCTTCTTCCTGTTTTCATCTTGCGTGCGTACCAGTTCGCCTGTTAGGGTATTGGCTAATTCCACAGCATCGTCAATAGTGCGAGGTCTCGTAGCTTTAACGATGTTACGGATTTCACTAATCAGTCCCCAAATATAGCGAGAAATGAGTACCGGTTCTGGCGAAGCCAGTGTTGGTACCACTCTAGCATATTCAAAGAATGTCGAAGTATAACCGCGACAATCTACACCCATCATTCTATGGTTTAAAAACTTATTTGCCATTTGATCTTTTTCATATTCGGGACAGAATTTTCTTTCTACAAGACTCTTAAATTCTTCCCATTTCATGGCATAAACCTTATTTCTTCCTTTAACCTGTAGCACCGTGTTCCACCATTCTAGCGCCCCTTCTTTGAAAAGGTTTGACGCGTACATGACCTGATCATCCTGAGCACATTTACTTATGGCAATTACTGCCTCGGTTTTCTCTAACCAACGCAGTGCCGCAGTCGCTCCTTCATTGCCTGCAAACTCAGTGGGTTTACAAGCAAGAAATTCTTTGTAAGTGCAACCAGGTGTTGCAGCTTTCAATTTCTTAGGGAGCGGAGCTTGTCGTGGTTCATTATCATGATTAACATGATCATTGCCTCCGTTTACGCTATTACTTAAGTTATCTTCAGAAATACGTTTGCTAGGAATGATTTGTTGCGGTTCTATTGGATTTTTAACAGCAGCAACGATTGCTGGAATAGCATTGGCTATTCCTTGTGCAACGATATCCTCTATATCTTGTCTATTTAACAATTGTTCTTCCTGAATTTGCTCAGATTGATTTACTTCATTTACTGGTTCATTACCAAGGTTTGCCATCTGATAATTAATATATATATATTTAGTATCTGATAAATAACAATTATACACAAAATCATCATACAATTTCACAATACACATATAGCCAAAACTATTGATTTCTCGATTCCCATTTTTATATTTTATAGTATGCATCAATACACACTATTATCTTACAAAGTTTTATTTGTAGTTATTTTACAGACTGATTTTTACTATTACTATTACATAACCACAGTTCCATAAATCCCCTATCCTTTGTCAAATGATATTCTAGTAACGGCGTTCCCTCTCATCGTATTTCCAGGAGATCTGTCCCCCAATCTCTTGGATCCTATTCCCTGCATCCATTAGTTCTTCGCCAAAGTGGCGGAGTTCAGCCATATTCTCGTCACTTCATTGGTGGATTTGGTAAAGGTTCTGGATCGAACTGAGGAAAAAGCTTATAGGGATTGTTTTGGAATTGTATTTCATTAGTCAACCATTCGTCTATTCCTAAAGGTTGCGAGTGGATTGAAGGGTTTGGAATAGCTAGTTCTAAGTTCCTTGGTAGTTGTGTTTCAAGAGAGTGAATAAAAACATTTTCATTAACAGGCTTAATAATATTATAGCTTGCCAATATAAAATCTAGCTCTTCCTGAGATGGTAACCCCTCAATTTGCCTAGAGCTTTCCCCAATTTCCATTTTCTTAAGCTTGGGTTTCTCGAGAGGTAAAGCGTTGAATTCTATAGGTTCTTCTATGTCTGGTATATACCTATTGAAATCTCTGGAAACCTCTATTCTTACTGGATAGAGATTTAAATTCTGAAGGGCGTCAGACAAGTCACTCATGCTGTTATGCAAAATACACACCATTACTAATTATAACAAAATTTTTATAGAAAACCTTTAAATATTATTCCAGACTGTGTAACTACATAACAACTGAAAATTAAAACACACTAAGTTTTATTTGTAAATTTATTTATTTACTGAATAAGGTTTCTAGACTGTAGGTAATCCGGTTGCTAAAACTTTGAGTCAGATTATTTTAAAGATTTGTATTTTAGTGGCTAGCATATAGAGATTTGCCCATACTGTACACAATTAGTCAGATAATAAAACACATAATCACAGAATGACAGTTAGAAAAATTTAAGTATTTTCTAAATACTTAATAGGCTTAAATCAGTGGCTCTGAGACCCCCTTTTTCTGTCACGGCCCCCGACCCGGTTTGACCCGTTTCAGGAGCCGCGGGACAGAAATCCCGTGGTATTTAATTTACAACGGAAGTTTCTTCAGGATCTTTTTAAAATGCAAAATATTTCCCGATTATTTTATTTCACAACTCGGGATAAAACCCGCTAATTTACAATCTTGAGATTTCACGGAGAAATCTTTTATTTTACAAAACATGTTTCCTTATTTTATATTGAGCCACTTCCTTAAGCTTGTAGTGCTTCACGACACTTTTCCTGGATCACAACAGATCACCTGAAACATGTTTGAAAAATGTTTTGTCAGCGGGAAATACTGAGTGAATCATTCTATTTATGAAAACGACTTGTTTGTTATAATTTATAGTATTAAGAGAGATTACAATGTTTCCAGATATCAAACCAACTACCCATAGTACTTGTCACTCGAACATCCATCGGTAGCCTCTTCGCCCGATGGTGTCTGTGACTATGGTCATATCACTCATTGGCTATCTCGTTGTCCAATAGTGACGGTTATCAAGTAATGTATACAAAACCCCACATACCGGCTGTAACTTGGTGATTACATAAACTTAATCACTGTAATTATAACCTTTGACAATAAACATGCTTTTGTAAACAAATTTGATAAAAAGAGAATGACTCACATTGTAGATTTAATTTGAGCAGAGCCTAGCCTACTGATTAGCCTTTTAACCTAAATTAATAACAGGCACACAATTCGGTTAGTAACTTAATACAGCATTTACGATAACTCACGAGATCAAACCCTCACAACGAATGACAAAGTGCGATACTTAAACATCCATCGAATTAACGACGAATGACAAAGCATAACCCTAATGTGGGCAGGACTTAAACATCCATTGGATATATTGATCAATCGGACAATGAATCGTAATATCGATCGAGTTATTACCCTGTATTGCGGCGACGATTAGTGAATCGTGTGTGTTTTTAGAAGTGTTTCTGCTATAACTCAGTCTACGAAACGAATTTCTTCGTCGTTCAAGTGCCAAAATGCGATTGCCAATGTCTGCTATTTATACCCAAAATTTTGTCAGGCTTACGGACCGTAAGACTCAACCCTTACGGTCCGTAAGGGAACGAAATCATTATAGGGTTGCCACGTCTGGGACTAGCCTTGCTGAGTTGACAACTTCGTAAATTTCAATTTTGACAACGAGATTTGAAGATAATCGTAACTAGGGTTTACCCCCCCCCTGAGTTTTAGGGGCCCTGATCCTAATTCTGATTGTTCTTTTTTAGTACTAATGTTGGAAAAAGTGTGCTTTTGTCTTCCTTTTGTATTTTCAGGATTAAATGAGCTCAAATTAACAAAAGAAGCAAAAAGACATCAAAATCTAACATAAATACAAGAAAAGGAACAAGACGTGACATGCCCGACCCCACGACAGCATCTTCCCAAGCAAAACAAGCCATTAGAAGACTGAACACGCCCCGTGCTCAGCCAGCACGGGGGGTGTGCCCAAGTGTCAGCAGAAAAGACAAAGTGGTAGAAGCTTCAATTGCCCACCACGGGGCCGTGCACAGCGGACACGGGGCCGTGGTCAACTATAAGATTCGCACAATCCAGGCAAATCTTCATAGTACAAAGATTCTTCTGCACACGGGGTCGTGCTCAGCGGACACGGGGGCGTGGTCAACTAATAAGACAAAGCTGCATTAAATGAAGAAAGAGAGGATGTGGACATGGGGCCGTGCCCGAGCTTCTGTTCAGCCTATAAATAGGAGTGCTTGGCTCAAGCTCAAACCATCCCTTGGCACACCACCTCTCTCACACTTCACCCACCACCCACCACCACCATAACACCATCATCCACCACCATCATCCATTGTCCATCATAGAGTGTGTGAGTCGTCTCGGGATCCAAGATTGATCGTAAGAGTTCTTGACAATCAAGGCCATGTTTGCCTAAGTCTCTTACATCACTTGGTGAAGAGAAAGTGTCTAGTGTAATATTTTTTATTTCTAATCTTTTGCACTTTTTACTTGGTTTTGTATTAATTACTTTAATAACTAGTTGCTTATGTTGAAGGTGATCTTTCCTTATCGTTTGTCCGTGGTGTCTTGGCATTATTTTACTGTCTATATAAAATAAAAGATTTTCACCATTCATATCTCCACGGTCTATATGGAGGTATGTTGGCTACCTGGTCGGGGGTTAAGGGAACGGTTTGGTAAAGGTCTTGCCATTGTTCAGCGTTTAGAGGTCCTGCAATGGACTTGGGTCAAATTTAGTAGGAGCTCCTTCAATACTTAACGGTATTGGATGGCGGGGGTCCAAACTCTTTGATCCCCTCATAAGTTAACTACCATTAATACTATAACCCGACTATTTAGGACTGTATCCCTGCTGACTCAGACTACTTAGTCGAGGGTAACGTCACCTCCAAAAGAGGGGCCTACCATAATTTGCATTAATAACTTAATTAATTATCTTTCAATAATCCACCCTTTTAGGATTGTATCCTTGCTGACTCAAACTACTGGGGTGAGGGTAACGTCATCTTCAAAAGAGGGGCCTACTACAATAACTAAGATAATCTCTTAAAATAGTGCAAAAGTGCGGAAATAATCAAAGGTTATGATCGAAGTGTCGCGCTCCGGTCAAAGATAATATTTATAAGCCCAAATTACCCTTAACAAATAGCTAGTGGTAGCAAGGGGTCGATCCACGAAGAGTATGTGGTTTGCGAATGGATTCACTAGAATTAGAACGATTGTCACAAATTATGAAGCTTGCTATGATATTTTTGTAATTTTGTTTTGTTGAAAGATATGAATTTAACTAAGTGAATTGGTTTAATTGGACAACAACTACTAATTGACAATTGTAATAAAATTGGGTTACTGAACAATAATAAGAAAAAGGAATCACACCCGGTTTCAGTAATTGCTAACTTATGGTTTCTACAAGTTTTAGACTTCAACTCAAATGCATACAATTAACGGATTTAGTGTACCGTGACTTAGGTGCTAATAACTATCAACGTTTCAATGAACGGACAAGAATACACTTTGTAATCAACACAAGTAAATCCTAACCAAGACAACGCATATTACACATAACCATTTCATAAAGTCATAACTTTTAACATCGCTCGACAATTTATGAATACGAAACAAATGCAAGCTATTGTCAAAGGTTTCTAAAATAATACACAAATTGTCACACAGTGAAGCAAGAACAATTCAAAACCATAAATTAAACAACTACCTACACCGGGGTGAAACCAAGATGATTAGCCGCTCACGGTTGAAGAAGCTTGATCACCGGAAGAATGAACCTTGACGGGAGTCATGTTGGAGCTTGGAGGATGGAGAATGATGATGATGAATCTTGATGGAAGATGGTGGTGGAAGGATTATGTTGGAAGTGGGTGATTGTGAACCGTCGTTGGTCCTTCGACATCTTTCTTCCTTGATGATGATCTTCATTTATAGCCATGGAAGCATCTTGGAGCATTTACACTTTGGAGCATTCACTTCTTCATATGAACTTGGAAGAGATTGGTTGTGTCTCCATTGAAATATGAATGCTCATGAATTTGGAAGAGATTGGTTTCTCTAAAGTCTGCTCAAATTTAATGTTCTTGGCCCCCCAAAGACTAAGAACCCGTATTTGACCAAAATAATCAAGTCTAGCAATCATTGAAGGCATCCAAGGAAGAAATTCCCCGGTTTTGAGTTCCCTTGCCCGTCCCCGACGACCTCTAGATTTTGCTGTTTCGTCCGAAACTGTTTTCTTCATAACTTCTTCGTTATAGCTCCGTTTTACGCACCGTTTTCGCCCACGTGCTCGTAATTCCGGCCTCTATCATAATATCTTCCAATGTATTCATGTTAACTCAATTAACATTCCCTAAAGCACATCTAATCTTCGTGGTTAACCCGGTCTTTGTCATTTTTCATCCCCGGTAGATGATGTTTGATCCCGGTGACCCGTAAAGCTCCCAATTAGCTCCTTAATCTTCACAAGACCTACAAAACATAATTCCTTTTACAAGTAGGCTATTCGAGATTAAACATATGTAAAAACATTAAGTTAAGCACAAACGATAACCAGTTTTCGACCACGTATCACATCCCCACACTTGTCTTTTGCTTGCCCTCAAGCAAATCTGTTTTTTTTTTCACTTTCACGTGGGTCAAACAATGAACACACATCCCATTCCCGAGACAAAGGTTAAGGTTTATTGTCATACAAAAGTTCAAGCTCTTTACAATTCGAAATATCTAATGGTAATGTGATTTCACATACACAAATGGTTACCCAAGATTAACTCGCCCTTAAAACTAACAATTCATACATATCCCTCACAATGTTCTCTCCAATCGGCTTAACATTTGGCTAATATGTAATGTATTAGCACTTTAACAAATAATCGCTCAAAACCGATTAGAACACGTACCCGCATAGGCTTGCAACTCAATCATTCTCCACCGCCGAACACGAATACTAAACACAAGTCATAAGGTCTTTGTAAGGGTTGTAACGGGGATAGGCTAAGGGTAGGGAATAGGATAATATAAAGTGGCTAAGGTGATGAAAATTTCGATTTTTATTACAACGCAACTATTCCAAACTTAAGTAAACTACAAACATCAACTATAAGGCAATGATTTTTCGTCTTTTATTCAACAACTAGAAACACATATTTTTTTTTCTTTTCTCAATGTTTTTCTATTCTTTTTCATACATTTTCTGATTTTTCTCTTTCTTTTTTTTCAACACAAATAAATACAACTATACAAACTTTGCTAAATAATCGAATTTTCATCACACGGGTTTAAACGAAAAGGCTTATGGTTGTTGGCTAAGTGGGTTGTCAAATGAAGGGGTTAGGCTCAAGATTGGCTACTAGGGGATAATTTTTGGGTAAGGGTATAAGAATGGTGTAAAAGGAAAAGGTTTACCTAATGCCTTAATCATTCTCGTGCTCGTATTCGGTCTATGGTCTCAAACGTATCAAAAGTTGCAAGTTCTACAATACGCGACTAATGGTCCACTCAAACAATGAAACATGTAATTCTTATGATATAGAAGTGGCTCAAAACCTCACGTATAAGGGTATGATATGTGATATGCATCAAAAGCTAGTTCCTTAGGCGAATTATTCCCAAATAACCACCCGTTAAATACCCTTCATGCTACATAGCTTGAACTTAACCATGACAAAAGACCAAATGGGTTGTGCCATCCCTTGTTGACTTATTGCTTTTGAAACAAGAAACATTTGAAAATTTTTTGAAATTTTCCCCCATCCCCACACTTGAGGTAAACATTGTCCTCAATGTGTAGTATTTAAATGAACGGGTCAAAATCTAAAATTTTTACTACTCCCCCATCCCCACACTTGAGGTAAACATTGTCCTCAATGTGTAAGAACTAGAGTTTTAAAACGCACAAGGGATGTGACACGGCTAACCCTCCCAAAGTTCACCCCAGCTTTCAAACATTTAACAAACAATCCACTTATTATTAATAATCAAGGTAAAATGGAAACGCATGCACCTGATTTTGTTGCTTGATGTCCATATCTCCTTCTTCTCTTCATAAAAAAAATGGTTGTCTCGTGAACATCATGTACCTACAAATTCTAACCCTTGTGTAGAAGCATGCTTCTCACAACCATCAAAATTTGTTAGTTACCTAGTTCTACCATTTTTATGAAAATATTACCAAGCCATGCATTATTTTACCTTTATTTATGTGGCAAAACAATTAAAAGATGAAATAAAAATAAAGCACACAAAATAAACAAAATAAATAAACAACACGAAACATACCATACCTTTGATGTTGTAGATACCAGGAACTAAGAAAAAGATGAAAAACAAGAAACTTGATGAACTCCCTTTAAAAACCCGAATTTACACGTCTTAAGATCTTGCAAACTAACAAGAATTGATGAAAACCGTGTTGTGGGTTTTGTTCCTCTCGAAAAATTACACAAAATAGACTAAAAAATCAGTTGATTTGGTGGAGGATTGAAGGAGTTATGAAGGTTTTGTATTTTATTTCTATTTTTTGTTTTTTTTTAACGAATTTTTTATTTATTTATTTATTATTATTATTTTTTTTTTAACGAACAAAAAAAATTTTTTTTTTTAATTTTTTTTTTCTTTAAGCCCGTCGCCGACGGCTTATGGTTTGAGCAAAATCTTCCGACGGCTTAAGCTACTGGCTACGGGCTTTGTGTGCCGACGGCTGTTTTTTGTAGCCCGTCGCCGACGGCTGCCCCAAATTTTTTTATTTTTTATTTTTTGCAAAATATATATAAAAATATGGATTTTTTATAAAGGGACTATATACATAAAAAATTCCTAAAAATTATAAAAAAACTTTTGTAAAAATTTATTAGCTAAAATTTTAAAATAAAAAATACGAAAAATCGTAACGATTCTACCACCCCCTAAAATAAACGTGTATTTTCCTCAATGCACAAAACGAAATCTAAAACATACCTTATGTCTTCAAGAGTCGTTTATGATGTTCGGACTTCACATAATCAAATAAGGTTAGTAGGAAACGATTACGATAATATCTAAAATACACAAAAATTTAAAACTATACACAATTCTAACTAAAATGTTACCAGTCCTTTTTAAACCTCCCAATAGCTTGGGAGGACGAGAGGTCTCGTGAGGGTTATATAGGGAACACACCCACAAAGTTCATTTAACCGATTTACCTCTCATGGTGGTCGAAGTGCACATTTTCCTACCGAGTTGCCTACATACGCTCGGTATTTGGCATGCCGGATCCATTTTATTTTGCTCGGCATGCATATTGTACAACTTTGGGGTCGTTTCTTAACAAATTGGCCAATGTCTTGCAACTCCACCCTTTGAATCCTTATACCCGAACCCTCATCCCCAACTTTGTTGGTTGGAGTGATAAGTATGGGAGAAGGATAGGCATGAATGTGGGCTTCTTTTGGTTCTGACCCGTCTTGCGGTGTGATGTCTTCCGCTCGGTTCAAACATTCATTTTCTTGCTCGGGAAGATCGATAACCTCTTCCACCACATCACCATCTACTATTGTACCATTGGCCCAAACCTCTTGCTCTCGTTTAAGTTGGGCTAATTCCTCCGCTAATTGACCCACTTGCACCACCAATGCTTCATGGGCTTTATCTCTCACTTCATTCGCTTTTTTGATATCCTGGTGATATTCTTTCATCATGTCCATAAGAGCATCAAGCTTGGAATGCATCGAATCTTGTGGTTTCTCGTATACCGGTTGAGGGTATTCATTATAATAATCATCATACTCCTCATCCCGGTAACTTGAGAAATATGATGATTTGGGTTCATAGTAATAGTCTTGATAATGTGGTGGTGGTGGATTATCATATGGATAATATGAGGATGGACCACTGAAATCTTCATAATCCGCCCTCCTGTATTCAAACAATCCGCTGAGGTAGTCTTCCCGTTCCTTGTTGGCTTGCACTTTTTCGTAGAAAACATAGCAATCTTCTAAATAATGTTCTCCGCTTCCGCAACACTCACACGGATCATCATCCACCCAATTCATATTGAAAGATGGTACCTGCAAAACATGTTCCTGCACAAACAAGCTCGACCACCCGAAGTAAAATCACAAAAATACAAAGAAAAAGAAAATAAACAACTTAAAAAAAAATATTTACTAAATTCTAACAATTATCCAAACACAAAGCGCATGAACTCCCCGACAACGGCGCCAAAATTTGATCGGAGTGTCGCGCTCCGGTCAAAGATAATATTTATAAGCCCAAATTACCCTTAACAAATAGCTAGTGGTAGCAAGGGGTCGATCCACGAAGAGTATGTGGTTTGCGAATGGATTCACTAGAATTAGAACGATTGTCACAAATTATGAAGCTTGCTATGATATTTTTGTAATTTTGTTTTGTTGAAAGATATGAATTTAACTAAGTGAATTGGTTTAATTGGACAACAACTACTAATTGACAATTGTAATAAAATTGGGTTACTGAACAATAATAAGAAAAAGGAATCACACCCGGTTTCAGTAATTGCTAACTTATGGTTTCTACAAGTTTTAGACTTCAACTCAAATGCATACAATTAACGGATTTAGTGTACCGTGACTTAGGTGCTAATAACTATCAACGTTTCAATGAACGGACAAGAATACACTTTGTAATCAACACAAGTAAATCCTAACCAAGACAACGCATATTACACATAACCATTTCATAAAGTCATAACTTTTAACATCGCTCGACAATTTATGAATACGAAACAAATGCAAGCTATTGTCAAAGGTTTCTAAAATAATACATAAATTGTCACACAGTGAAGCAAGAACAATTCAAAACCATAAATTAAACAACTACCTACACCGGGGTGAAACCAAGATGATTAGCCGCTGTAACACCTCGAAAATTCACGTCCCATAATGTGTTGACACGTGTCATAGGTTTGAACGTGTGAAAGAATAGTCTTGAAGGACTAAAGTTGACGAACAGTGAAACTGTGTAAATATAAGGGTTCAAAGTGTCAACAATGAATAAATGTACTTTGCAATAACCCTACACGATGTTTATAACCTTAAACGAATAGATCATGGATCATACGAAGCGAATTGTGGAAGAAAGTGAGAGATTACAATCTACAGGGGTTAAATGTGCCAACATGTTTAAGTTATACCTCTGAGTGACCTTTTGACAAACCCGAAGCTTTGTAACGGTTAATTATGCTCACTAGAATGTACCACAAAAATTTCATGAAGTTTCGTTATCGTATGAGCAAGTTGTGATAAAATTCGTGTGCAAGGGTTATAATCGTTAACATTGAAATTTATGGCTTTTCGGGTGATCACAAAGTTACCCGAGGACTTAACAAAGTGGGTATAAGTATTAAAGCCCCATATATAAATTACAAAGTCTTAACATGCAAGATTCAGGGGGAAAGCGATGTTTCAAGGGACCAGGGACTAAATTGCAAAATTTATAAATCAGATTGTAGGCTTGCGCATCGTAGGAGGTTTGTTGCTGCGCATCGTATGATGCCCTGCGCATCGTAGGGCTTAAACCCCTACGATGCGTATGGGGTGCCCAGCTGCGAAATTTTTGACAGCAGCCTGTAGATGCATGTATCTGACTCCAATTTCATTTTTACGAAACATTGGGCTGCCCTAAGGTGGTTTATAGCTTGTAGGACACATGTTGGACATCTAACAACATCCCTAGACTTAATTGATAAGGATCCAAGTTCTTATATAAAGTTACATGTTGCAACATACACCCACATTCAACTTCTGAGCATTTCCAGAGCTTACAAGCAGGCCCCAAGCATCCCACATCATCCATTAATCAAGTGTAAGTATGTCTAACCCTTCTCGATCAAGTTTTCCTTAGTTGGTAGCTTAGAAATCAAACCGTCGTAACTACGGTTTGACTTCGCGATAAATCACATAAGGTTCAGAATTTTGTCGAATCAAAGGTTGTTATAAGTTGGTAATTATATGGTTGATAAACCCCTAAAAGGGCATTCACTGATTCCTAATCTATCTAGGTCGTTTATCAAGTCAAACATGTATAGAAAAAGTCAACAGAATCGTTAAACGCATATTTAACCATGTAAAAGGCGTGTAATCTGTTTTATCATTCATATAACCTAAAAATAAGTATAAAAACTTGTCTAGGCTTGTTTGATTCGACAACTTGCTGTTTTGAACCGATACGGAACCGAGAGACGCAAAAGTTTGACTTTTGCGTTGACCTCAGTTCTGACCCGATATATATAAGTTTAGGCATGCCTTAAGGTTCCATTAGGACCTAGTTACTTGTGTGTATAAGCCTCTGCGTTTATACCACTCGAATCCCTAATCGTCGGATGTTTCCGTTAATCGCCTAAATATTGACCGTAATGCCCTTATGATCATAAAACGAGATTTTTGGAGATATGAAAATAAAATAATCTTAGTTACTGATTATTAATCATGTCTGTAAATTTTCACGTCAATCGGAGGTCTAGATTAGGAGATATGCGCATTTTCGTAAATAATAAGCTTTTTATTAATTAATCGGCGCGATTAGCGCATAGCCTATCTAAACCCGATTTTTGGCACCAAAACTTATCCCCACTGATGTTAAATAATATTTTGAGATTTTTGAAGATTTTTAATTATTTTTAAACTGATCGTAAGCTTGGATTAGCGCCTTAATTCGGTAAATACCGAATATGCCCTTTTCGGCCATAAAATGAGTTTTACAAGTCCAAATGGTGCCAATCCAATTGCTACTGATTTTAAAAGTTAAATAGAGTGTTTTGAGCCTGTTTATTAGATCAGAAAACTCAGAATCGTATTTTAAACCGTACGTCGCTTAAAACGGCTTTATACGCGTATTATACGCGTAGTTTGAGTTTAAAACCATTTTGATTCATAAGACTTATAAACAAATGATATAACCTGTTAAAATAAACCATTTTTTTCTAATTTAATCAGACCCGGTTCACAGAAACGTAATTTATTCTTTTTATAATCTTTAAAATGACCAAAATACCCCTACGGGGCTTATTAAGAGATTAAACTCGTTTTGGGCATCATGGGTGATATTCTACTGATATCACAACTTAATTAAGGCGTATTAACTTAGGAAACCTGTTTAGGACTCTTACGGATACCCGTTACGCTTCATGCGCGTTCGGTTCGGTTTATGTAACTAGTTTACATAAATTAGCCGAAACGGGTCAAACCTTATCGGTTTTGTCTCAAAATCCAGAATGTGTATCATATACCCATATTAAGCAAGTCTTCAAACTTTTCGGGTCTAAATCACATTCTATCCGGTCTTCGCTTAATCGTGCGTACGTACCGTATCTTTAAAACTAATCGGTCTAAGCGTGAGCTTAACTAAAGACCCGTTAGGATTCTAATAGGTTATTATTAACCTTCGTTCCAGAATAGGAGAACCAGTAAAAGATACCCGCACTTGCTGATTTTGAACTATACTTACTCAGGTAAATACTTTTGACTTATTTCCCTATACGGGCTTGGGGTACGGTATATAAAATACCGCTTGGTCGGGCGTCGAATATTTAATCTTATTATGGTTAAGTGATTGAGATGTCTCCGTTTAATTTGTTTTGTTGCTTAAAGCCTTTGGGGGGTTAATGACCGTGTCCCGGATATCCCTGGCATCATTTTACGAAATGGCCACGACCTTAGCACTCAGGTGTAGGCGTACACCTGTCAGTGTCTCATAATTAAAGTGGTGTGTTAATTGATCTTTAACCCGGCTCGATCCGGGCTACTGAACGCATAAGGAACATGTAAATCCTGTACAAGTTTATATATTAGATAAGTATCCCAAGTTATAAAATATTATTTGTGCCTTGTGCCTTAAATGCATTTTCTTAAACTCTTTTCAAAATGAGTCGGTTGATTGTATTTACCAGTGTAAACTGACATATTTTTCTTAAAAAGGTTAAGTGCAGGTACTACGCGAAATAGGCTGGCTTGTCTCCTAGCATCCACATTAAGTCTCGCCAGCTTGGATGTCATAAACTGTTGAACAATTGTTTCCTTTTTATTTAATCTACCTGTGGATTTATATTCGACTATTTGTGATACTTAATATTACAATATCGTTTGGTTGAATTAAATCTATAATTTGCTTCCGCTGTGCATTTAAATATTGTGTTGTTTGACTATTATGTTGCCAACCACGTCACGATACTCCCCCACCGGGCCCACCGGTGACACGTGGGAATTCGGGGTGTGACAGGTTGGTATCAGAGCCAACACTGAGTGAATTAAACACTAGCCTTTTGTGTTTAATCTCAGTTACACAATTGCACATTCCTAAATCTTCGAGTCTAGACAAAGAACTTAGGAATAATCCAAAATGTTTTTTTTAAATTAAATTTAAATTTTTGTCTTTTATATTTTTCCTTGTCATTACCTTTGTTATATTAACAGGTTGTGCAATGCCGCCAAGAATTAGACGAGGAGGAGATAGAGGGAAGGCGCCAATCAGCGCCCCTAACGACCATGAGGCCGGGCCTTCAGGCCGGCGAACTCCTTCTGTTACAAGGAGTATAGATCCGAGAGAACCATGGAGAGTCTATGAGGAGCCTGCAAGGCAATCCACGTCTCATAGTTCGACACCTTCATATCACCATTCTTTTGGACCGTTATCAGAAAATGAGCCCAACATCCCACAACTTCCATATGTTCCCCTACCGCGATCTCTATCACAAGATTCCTTCCGCGACCCTATTCCTGTTTTTCGGGGTCAATTTAACCCAGCAGAGTACCTGCCAGAGCACGTGGGTTTTAACCCACTAGGACCGGAGGATCACTTTTCTGGTGATCAGGATATGGACGAGGACACAGATCCCATCGAGGCTTCAACCGGATCCCGGAACCATCCTTTTACGATCTCTGATGGTTCATCTTACCACGGACCACCCTATCAGGGTCCGGATAGTCACATGGCACGGTTCGAACGGTGTGAGTGGTATTATACACCATCTGAACACTCATCACCTCACCAGCAGCCGCCACTGCAGCAGCAAAATCCCTCTGGGGACCCACATTTCGTACAGCAAAATCCCTCTGGGGATCCACGTTATGAGGCAGTCACGCCACCGCCTCCACCACCGCCAGTTCATATTGAGCCTCCAGAGCCACCAAGACGTAGGAGGACTGGCGCACGTATATCAGCACGAGAGGTGGATTTCCGTCTCAACACCCCTCAACACTCCAGCGGCAGTCATTACCCGCCTGCTTATGAAGGCCCACAGATGGGTGGACCTTCCGTTCCAGTTTCGGAGGTGGATACAGCAGCTGTTGTACCACCATCACCGGGTTTTAGCCAACCAATCCCTTCTTATACTGCCCCGGCAGCGTACAACCCTTACGGACCGCCAGCATATCATGGCTATAACTTTGCTGAGGATCCTTACTTTATGGCAGCAAACTATCATGCCCAAAACCCTGAGGGTCCATACGGAACCCCTTGGGGAATGGGACCTCTAGCTCAAGGGTACCAAGTACCGGCTCAGCCGCCACCACAGTATCAGCCGCCACCACAGTACCAGCCGCCATCACAGTACCAGCCACCACGGTTTTCTCCACCTGAGCAGGAGAATCTCCGTCAAAGACTGGACAAGGTTGAGAAAGACCTCCAGAAGGAGCGTAGGAAAAATGAGGGATTTATGAGTGGATTGGCAAGCTTACTGAAGGGAAAGAAGAAGCGGGATCGTTAAATCCCAAATATATATTGTTGTATTTCCTTGTTTAAATCAAGTCCCTACGTGGACATTTACTTATGTGTGTATGTAGTCCCTGCGTGGACATCTATCTTTGTACATAGTCCCTGCGTGGATTTGTTCCTAGTGGTCCCTGCGTGGACATTTACTTTTGTAGATCGTTCCTGTGAGGACATGTATTATGTGTATAGCTCCTGCGTGGGCATGTGTTTATTTGAAAAGTCCCATTTAGGGCAAAAATGTACTAACTTCTAGTTTTAATGGAATGTAAGATATTAAATTTCATCTTTGCTATATTATGCATAATTAAATTATATATGAAATAAATAAATAAGAAACATTCCTGTTAAAAATCTATCTGCCTATGTTAATTCAATTAAGGATCTTAAAAAGTATAACCTAGCCTGCATGTCATTTTAAGACCTGGCCCAGATGGTAAAACTTGTTAAAAAGATTCAAATCCCTGTTAACATCTGAAAACATGTTAACACTCCTGGCAAACATGATTCGTTAAAAACACACGTGTTATTTTTATATATGGATCTTTTCAAAGATTCTAAACCCAAATAAATGATCTCTGAATCATGGGTAAGATCATTAATGAATATGATCAGTTCTTTTACCATCCATTGGTAATGGAATGCCTACGGGCCCTTCTCATTTCCATATGAGACAAAAGACAGTATTAGTCTGTGACCCTGTCTGATAAAGGTAATGAACCTTGTTCAAACCTTCATGCTTTGATTCTCTGGAATCATAGCTTATAATCCAAATTGTCCCTGTGACTAGGCCTTATGTGCTAATAAAACTATTATTGTTTTATAATTAGGATAAATTATATTAAAAATCCTAAATAAATGTGAGTAATAAATTAATCATATACGGTCTATGTTTACTATAGTTAATAAAATTGCCATAAAAGACAATTTTATAATAAACTCACCCATAAATTTTCTTGTCGATATATTACAGTTTAAGATACATGGCAGACTCTATCGAGGTCAACAGTCACCCGGGGATAGTGAATGAGAATGCCCAAGTTAACGTAGCGGGTGCAGAGTTGCAAGCTATGATAAACAATGCGGTTAATAGGGCTATGGATAGACAAAACCATGGATCAAGTGGTACCCGTACGAGGACCCGTACTGCATCACATACTAGAACACCCTCCAGGACCCACACTGCCCACAACAGTAATTCTCGCCACTCCTCGAATCAAAGGAGTAATCCATCCCAAAGAGTTGTACAGAACCAAGAACCTCGTAATAGGGGTTGCACCTATAAATACTTCGTGTCGTGCAAACCCAGAGACTTCAATGGAGAAAAAGGGGCTGTTGATTGCATGACGTGGATGGATGAAATGGATACTGTGGTGGATATTAGTGGGTGCCATAATAGGGACATTGTGAAGTTTGTCTCGCAGTCTTTCAAAGGAGAAGCCTTAGCCTGGTGGAGATCTTTGCTCCAGGCCACAGGGAAAGTTCAGTTATACAACATGACCTGGGAAGAGTTCATGGCACTGATCAAGGAAAATTTCTGCCCTCAACACGAGGTTGAGAGAATCGAATCTGACTTCTTGGCTTTGGTTATGAAAAATCTGGACTGTCAGGCCTACCTTACCACTTTCAATACTTTGTCAAGGTTAGTTCCCTATTTGGTAACTCCGGAGCCTAAGCGTATAGCTCGTTTTATCAGGGGTTTGGAACCGGAGATCAAAGCAAGTGTAAAGGCCTCCAGACCCACCACTTTTAGGTCAGTAACGGACATATCGTTATCCCTGACCTCAGATGCTGTCAGGCTGAGGTCACTAAGGAAAACTGATACCGAGAAAAGAAAGCGTGAGGATGACAACTCACGGCGATCAGACAAGAAATGGAAAGGAAATAATGACCAAAAGAAGGGGTCAGGATTCAAGAAGGATGGTCAGCAGACGGGTGAAAAACCCAGATGTAAAGTCTGTAAGAAGCAGCACTTTGGGAAGTGCCGGTTTGAATCAAATTCGAACTCACAATCAAGAGCCTTTGCATGTGGTCTGTGCAAGTCCAAGGAACACAAAACCTTGGATTGCAAGAAGATAAAGGATGCAACCTGCTACGGTTGCAATGAAAAGGGGCACATCAAAAGCAATTGCCCAAAATTCACCAAAAAGCCTGATGAGGCTAGGAAGACCAATGCTAGGGTCTTCAGAATGGATGCTAAGGAAGCCGTCAAGGACGACAATGTGATAACAGGTACCTTTCTCGTAAATGATGCTTATGCGAGAGTGTTATTCGATTCAGGAGCTGATAAGTCGTTTGTAGATAACAAGTTTTGTGAACTGTTGAAATTACCTGTTAAGACTTTAAGTGTGAAGTATGAGGTGGAACTAGCAGATGGCACTCTAGAAACCGCTTCAACCTTATTAGATGGATGTTTCATATCCATTAAGAACCACTCTTTTCCTTTGTCTCTACTTCCTTTAAAACTAGCCGGTTTCGACATAGTTTTGGGTATGGACTGGTTATCACATAACCAGGCCCAGATTATTTGCAATAAAAAGCAAGTGATGATCAAGACTTCGTCTGGTGAATCACTTACTATCCAGGGAGATACCCAGTATGGGCTGCCCGAGAAAATGTCTGTACTCAAAGACTCAAAGTGTTTGAAGAAGGGCTGTGTCATCTATATGGCTCAGGTGATTATTGATAAGCCGAAACCCAAGATTGGAGATATCCCAGTCATTTCTGAATATCCCGAAGTTTTTCCTGAAGAACTACCTGGTTTGCCACCAGATAGGCAAGTGGAATTCAGAATTGACATTATTCCTGGATCAGCACCAGTTGCAAGGGCGCCTTATAGGTTGGCACCAACAGAAATGAAGGAATTGAGAACGCAGCTAGATGATTTGCTAGACAAAGGTTTCATCAAACCTAGTTCGTCTCCTTGGGGAGCACCGGTTTTATTTGTTAAGAAGAAGGATGGATCGATGCGTCTGTGCATCGACTACCGCGAGCTTAATAAGGTTACTATCAAGAATAGGTATCCTTTGCCCAGAATTGACGATCTGTTCGATCAACTTCAAGGGGCGAGTTTCTTCTCAAAGATTGACTTAAGGTCAGGCTACCATCAATTGAAGGTTAGAGATGAAGATGTGCACAAGACAGCATTTAGGACTCGTTATGGTCATTACGAGTTCCTAGTGATGCCTTTCGGGCTCACTAATGCACCGGCCGCGTTCATGGATCTCATGAATCGCGTCTGTAAGCCACATTTAGATAAATTTGTCATTGTTTTCATCGACGACATTCTCATCTACTCAAAGAACCGAGCTGACCATGAAAAGCATCTTCACTGTATTCTAGAACTACTTCATAAAGAAAAGCTCTATGCCAAGTTCTCGAAGTGTGAGTTTTGGCTTCGAGAGGTCCAATTTCTTGGACATGTTGTTAGTGAGCATGGTATCCAAGTAGATCCTGCTAAAGTTGAAGCTGTCATGAATTGGCACGAGCCAAAGACGCCTACAGAAATACGTAGCTTCCTGGGTTTGGCGGGATACTATAGGCGATTCATAGAAAACTTCTCAAGGATTGCTGCACCCCTGACTTCGCTGACACGTAAGAAGATTAAGTTTGACTGGGGTCCTAAGCAGCAGGAATCCTTCGATATTCTGAAACAAAAATTGAGCAATGCTCCAGTGCTGACATTACCTGATGGAGTAGAGGAGTTTGTAGTTTATTGTGATGCATCACACACCGGGATGGGATGTGTGCTTATGCAGAAAGGCAAAGTCATTGCCTATGCTTCACGTCAGTTAAAGGTGCACGAAAAGAATTACACCACCCACGACTTGGAGTTGGGTGCCGTTGTATTCGCACTAAAACTGTGGAGGCATTACTTATATGGAATCAAATGTGTGATCTACTCCGATCATAAAAGCCTTCAACATCTGTTCAACCAGAAGGACTTGAACATGAGGCAACGCCGTTGGATGGAAACTCTGAATGATTACGATTGTGAAATAAGATACCATCCCGGCAAGGCGAATGTAGTTGCCGATGCCTTGAGTCGGAAGGAGAAGGTGAAACCCATCCGAATCAATGCCAAGAGCATGGAATTAAAGAACAGCTTGATGGAAAGGTTGTTAGCTGCACAGAAGGAAGCTGTGTTGGAAGCTAACTATCCTAACGAAAAGCTGGGAGTAACTGAAGAACAGTTATCTCTAAGTAAGGATGGAATTCTTAGATTGAATGGAAGGATATGGGTTCCAATTTATGGGGGACTTCGTGATATTATCCTCCAGGAAGCCCACAGCTCTAAATATTCTGTTCATCCTGGAGCTGATAAAATGTATCAGGATCTTAGGGCAAATTATTGGTGGATAGGCTTGAAGAAGTCTGTAGCTACCTATGTAGCTAAATGCTTGACGTGTGCACAAGTGAAGGCAGAACATCAAAAACCGTCAGGCTTGCTACAACAGCCTGAACTTCCTACTTGGAAGTGGGAAATGGTAACTATGGATTTTATCACCAAGTTACCCAAAACCAGGAAAGGAAATGACACCATCTGGGTGATAGTTGACCGACTGACTAAGTCAGCACATTTCCTACCCATTAAGGAGACCTACAGCTCCGATATGTTAGCCCAACTGTACGTTGATAAGATTGTAGCCCTACACGGCATACCTGTAGCTATTATCTCTGACCGGGATACTAGATACACATCACATTTTTGGAAAAGTTTCCAACAATCTTTGGGCACACGTTTGAACTTTAGTACGGCTTACCATCCACAGACAGACGGTCAGAGTGAGCGTACTATTCAAACGTTGGAAGACATGCTTCGTGCATGTGCGATCGATTTGGGAGGTAGCTGGGATAAGAACCTGCCATTAATCGAATTCTCCTACAACAATAGCTACCATACCAGCATAAAGGCTGCGCCTTTCGAGGCATTATACGGTAGAAAGTGTAAATCGCCTGTTTGTTGGGCGGAAGTTGGAGAAGTCCAGTTATCAGGACCAGAGATTGTGTTCGAAACGACGGACAAGATTGTCCAGATTCGTAACAATCTCCAAGCTGCCCGGAATAGGCAGAAGATTTACGCCGATCCAAATCGTAAGGATTTTCACTTCGAAGTAGGTGAAAAAGTCCTACTTAAAGTGTCACCCTGGAAGGGAGTGATGCGATTCGGTAAGAAAGGTAAGCTGAGCCCGAGATACATAGGACCTTTCGAGGTTATCGAACGTGTCGGGTCAGTTGCCTACAAGTTAAACTTACCTGAAGAGCTCAGTAGTATACACAATGTGTTCCACATCTGCAATCTGAAGAAATGTTTCGCTCACGAATCAGTGGTTATACCCTATACAGATGTGCAGATCGATGAGAGCTTGAAATTTGTGGAAAAACCTTTGTCGATCGAAGATCGACAGGTGAGGAAGCTTCGAAGGAAGCATATACCTTTTGTAAAGGTCAAATGGGATGCCCGAAGAGGTCCCGAATTCACGTGGGAGGTTGAATCCACGATGAAAGAAAAGTACCCTTACTTGTTTCAGTAAATCTCGGGTCGAGATTTCTTTTAAGGGGGTGAGGATGTAACACCTCGAAAATTCACGTCCCATAATGTGTTGACACGTGTCATAGGTTTGAACGTGTGAAAGAATAGTCTTGAAGGACTAAAGTTGACGAACAGTGAAACTGTGTAAATATAAGGGTTCAAAGTGTCAACAATGAATAAATGTACTTTGCAATAACCCTACACGATGTTTATAACCTTAAACGAATAGATCATGGATCATACGAAGCGAATTGTGGAAGAAAGTGAGAGATTACAATCTACAGGGGTTAAATGTGCCAACATGTTTAAGTTATACCTCTGAGTGACCTTTTGACAAACCCGAAGCTTTGTAACGGTTAATTATGCTCACTAGAATGTACCACAAAAATTTCATGAAGTTTCGTTATCGTATGAGCAAGTTGTGATAAAATTCGTGTGCAAGGGTTATAATCGTTAACATTGAAATTTATGGCTTTTCGGGTGATCACAAAGTTACCCGAGGACTTAACAAAGTGGGTATAAGTATTAAAGCCCCATATATAAATTACAAAGTCTTAACATGCAAGATTCAGGGGGAAAGCGATGTTTCAAGGGACCAGGGACTAAATTGCAAAATTTATAAATCAGATTGTAGGCTTGCGCATCGTAGGAGGTTTGTTGCTGCGCATCGTATGATGCCCTGCGCATCGTAGGGCTTAAACCCCTACGATGCGTATGGGGTGCCCAGCTGCGAAATTTTTGACAGCAGCCTGTAGATGCATGTATCTGACTCCAATTTCATTTTTACGAAACATTGGGCTGCCCTAAGGTGGTTTATAGCTTGTAGGACACATGTTGGACATCTAACAACATCCCTAGACTTAATTGATAAGGATCCAAGTTCTTATATAAAGTTACATGTTGCAACATACACCCACATTCAACTTCTGAGCATTTCCAGAGCTTACAAGCAGGCCCCAAGCATCCCACATCATCCATTAATCAAGTGTAAGTATGTCTAACCCTTCTCGATCAAGTTTTCCTTAGTTGGTAGCTTAGAAATCAAACCGTCGTAACTACGGTTTGACTTCGCGATAAATCACATAAGGTTCAGAATTTTGTCAAATCAAAGGTTGTTATAAGTTGGTAATTATATGGTTGATAAACCCCTAAAAGGGCATTCACTGATTCCTAATCTATCTAGGTCGTTTATCAAGTCAAACATGTATAGAAAAAGTCAACAGAATCGTTAAACGCATATTTAACCATGTAAAAGGCGTGTAATCTGTTTTATCATTCATATAACCTAAAAATAAGTATAAAAACTTGTCTAGGCTTGTTTGATTCGACAACTTGCTGTTTTGAACCGATACGGAACCGAGAGACGCAAAAGTTTGACTTTTGCGTTGACCTCAGTTCTGACCCGATATATATAAGTTTAGGCATGCCTTAAGGTTCCATTAGGACCTAGTTACTTGTGTGTATAAGCCTCTGCGTTTATACCACTCGAATCCCTAATCGTCGGATGTTTCCGTTAATCGCCTAAATATTGACCGTAATGCCCTTATGATCATAAAACGAGATTTTTGGAGATATGAAAATAAAATAATCTTAGTTACTGATTATTAATCATGTCTGTAAATTTTCACGTCAATCGGAGGTCTAGATTAGGAGATATGCGCATTTTCGTAAATAATAAGCTTTTTATTAATTAATCGGCGCGATTAGCGCATAGCCTATCTAAACCCGATTTTCGGCACCAAAACTTATCCCCACTGATGTTAAATAATATTTTGAGATTTTTGAAGATTTTTAATTATTTTTAAACTGATCGTAAGCTTGGATTAGCGCCTTAATTCGGTAAATACCGAATATGCCCTTTTCGGCCATAAAATGAGTTTTACAAGTCCAAATGGTGCCAATCCAATTGCTACTGATTTTAAAAGTTAAATAGAGTGTTTTGAGCCTGTTTATTAGATCAGAAAACTCAGAATCGTATTTTAAACCGTACGTCGCTTAAAACGGCTTTATACGCGTATTATACGCGTAGTTTGAGTTTAAAACCATTTTGATTCATAAGACTTATAAACAAATGATATAACCTGTTAAAATAAACCATTTTTTCTAATTTAATCAGACCCGGTTCACAGAAACGTAATTTATTCTTTTTATAATCTTTAAAATGACCAAAATACCCCTACGGGGCTTATTAAGAGATTAAACTCGTTTTGGGCATCATGGGTGATATTCTACTGATATCACAACTTAATTAAGGCGTATTAACTTAGGAAACCTGTTTAGGACTCTTACGGATACCCGTTACGCTTCATGCGCGTTCGGTTCGGTTTATGTAACTAGTTTACATAAATTAGCCGAAACGGGTCAAACCTTATCGGTTTTGTCTCAAAATCCAGAATGTGTATCATATACCCATATTAAGCAAGTCTTCAAACTTGTCGGGTCTAAATCACATTCTATCTGGTCTTCGCTTAATCGTGCGTACGTACCGTATCTTTAAAACTAATCGGTCTAAGCGTGAGCTTAACTAAAGACCCGTTAGGATTCTAATAGGTTATTATTAACCTTCGTTCCAGAATAGGAGAACCAGTAAAAGATACCCGCACTTGCTGATTTTGAACTATACTTACTCAGGTAAATACTTTTGACTTATTTCCCTATACGGGCTTGGGGTACGGTATATAAAATACCGCTTGGTCGGGCGTCGAATATTTAATCTTATTATGGTTAAGTGATTGAGATGTCTCCGTTTAATTTGTTTTGTTGCTTAAAGCCTTTGGGGGGTTAATGACCGTGTCCCGGATATCCCTGGCATCATTTTACGAAATGGCCACGACCTTAGCACTCAGGTGTAGGCGTACACCTGTCAGTGTCTCATAATTAAAGTGGTGTGTTAATTGATCTTTAACCCGGCTCGATCCGGGCTACTGAACGCATAAGGAACATGTAAATCCTGTACAAGTTTATATATTAGATAAGTATCCCAAGTTATAAAATATTATTTGTGCCTTGTGCCTTAAATGCATTTTCTTAAACTCTTTTCAAAATGAGTCGGTTGATTGTATTTACCAGTGTAAACTGACGTATTTTTCTTAAAAAGGTTAAGTGCAGGTACTACGCGAAATAGGCTGGCTTGTCTCCTAGCATCCACATTAAGTCTCGCCAGCTTGGATGTCATAAACTGTTGAACAATTGTTTCCTTTTTATTTAATCTACCTGTGGATTTATATTCGACTATTTGTGATACTTAATATTACAATATCGTTTGGTTGAATTAAATCTATAATTTGCTTCCGCTGTGCATTTAAATATTGTGTTGTTTGACTATTATGTTGCCAACCACGTCACGATACTCCCCCACCGGGCCCACCGGTGACACGTGGAAATTCGAGGTGTGACAGCCGCTCACGGTTGAAGAAGCTTGATCACCGGAAGAATGAACCTTGATTGGAGTCATGTTGGAGCTTGGAGGATGGAGAATGATGATGATGAATCTTGATGGAAGATGGTGGTGGAAGGATTATGTTGGAAGTGGGTGATTGTGAACCGTCGTTGGTCCTTCGACATCTTTCTTCCTTGATGATGATCTTCATTTATAGCCATGGAAGCACCTTGGAGCATTTACACTTTGGAGCATTCACTTCTTCATATGAACTTGGAAGAGATTGGTTGTGTCTCCATTGAAATATGAATGCTCATGAATTTGGAAGAGATTGGTTTCTCTAAAGTCTGCTCAAATTTAATGTTCTTGGCCCCCCAAAGACTAAGAACCCGTATTTGACCAAAATAATCAAGTCTAGCAATCATTGAAGGCATCCAAGGAAGAAATTCCCCGGTTTTGAGTTCCCTTGCCCGTCCCCGACGGCCTGCTTGCCCGTCCCAGACGGCCTCTAGATTTTGCTGTTTCGTCCGAAACTGTTTTCTTCATAACTTCTTCGTTATAGCTCCGTTTTACGCACCGTTTTCGCCCACGTGCTCGTAATTCCGGCCTCTATCATAATATCTTCCAATGTCTTCATGTTAACTCAATTAACATTCCCTAAAGCACATCTAATCTTCGTGGTTAACCCGGTCTTTGTCATTTTTCATCCCCGGTAGATGATGTTTGATCCCGGTGACCCGTAAAGCTCCCAATTAGCTCCTTAATCTTCACAAGACCTACAAAACATAATTCCTTTTACAAGTAGGCTATTCGAGATTAAACATATGTAAAAACATCAAGTTAAGCACAAACGATAACCAGTTTTCGACCACGTATCAGGTTACACTAGATACGAGTCGGAACCAAATGATTCATCTTGTCTATCTGTTTTTTTTCTTTTTATTTTATTTTTCAGCATTTTTAGTTAGTTTTTACTTTTCTTAGTTTAAAACATTTTTTTTAAACTTTTATTTTTTATTAGACGTTGAGGATAAACCGGTACTAAAAGCTCTTGTGTCCTTGGACGACCTCGGTATCTTGCCAACACTATACTACGCTCACGATGGGTGCACTTGCCCATATGTGTGTTTAGTGTTAGTAAAATATCGTGTTTTATAAATTTAAAACTTGGCTAAAAATAAGTGTTAAAAAGGGCTTAAAATATACACCTAATATATATAACACTTCACACGCATCAAGTTTTTTGGCGCCGTTGCCGGGGACACAAGGATTTTAAGAAAGTTAGGAATCAACGGCCTAATCGTTTTTTTTATTTTTCATTTTTTTAGATTTTTTTTTTAGTTTTTCTGTTTCTGCAGAGCTCAGCACGGGCCGTGCCTGGTCGGACACGGGCCGTGCCCAGCATCCTTACTGGCAGTTTTTATTTTCCGAGTTACAGAGAGCTGGGCACGGGGCCGTGTCGGTACAACACGGGGCCGTGTCCACCTCCCAGTAACAGGGATCCGGGAAACAATTACTGTACCTCTGACCACGGGTCGTGTTGACTGAGCACGGGGCCGTGGTGAACCTTCTAACCAACGTTCTTTTCTGTTTTTATTGCAGGACTTGGAACCCAGGTGCCACATTTGAACCTCCTACGTAGTGCATGAGCTCCAGTTCTAGTAGAGACATAAAAGAACCTCTAGAAGAACCCGAACGCTTTCTCAGAAAAAGACTTAAAGCTAAAAATCAAGAGAAAGTTTCGGGGGACCCACTTCCAATGGCGGACCAACGTACTCTCATGGATTACCTACGGCCCACCGTAGGTAATCTCGTCGCAGCTATCAATGCACCAAATGTCGAAGCCAATAACTTCGAACTTCGGCCACATTTGATACAAATGCTTCAAAACTCCGCAACCTTCCATGGGCTTGCGGACGAGGATCCCCGTCTACATATTACTAATTTCTTAGAAATATGTGATACCTTTCGGATCAATGGAGCATCAAATGACGCCATCCGCCTTCGAATGTTTCCATTTTCACTAAAAGACCGAGCTAAGGCTTGGCTTAACACCCTCCCAGTTGGCTCGGTAAACACCTGGGATGAACTAGCCCAAAAGTTTCTATATAAGTATTTCCCTCCTGCTAAAACGACTAAATTAATGACTGAAATTAATACATACTCACAAGAGGATGGGGAATCCTTATATGAAACTTGGGAAAGGTTCAAGGAGCTACTAAGAAAGTGTCCTCATCACGGTCTAGCGGTGTGGCAACAAGTATCCACTTTCTACAATGGGTTGTTGCCACACACAAGACAAACACTCGATTCTAGCTCCGGGGGACTTTTAGGTAATCGTCGCCCAAATGAAATATATAATCAAATTGAGGAAATTGCTCAAACCAATTTTCAATGGCACACTCCCCGAGGTAATAAATCTATTGCCCTGGGCGCCCATAAGGTTGATGAAAGCACCTCTTTACAAGCCCAAATCGAGGCCCTCTCTTCGAAAATCAAAAAGCTAGAAATGACAAAAACGGCCTCGGTTATGGCTTGTGAAGGGTGTGGTGGGCCACATGAAAATTGGAGTTGTATGAAAGAATTAGATGAACAAACAGAAACGGTAAACTACATTGATAATAGACCTAGGCCGTCAGGTCCACCAACGGGTACCTACAACCAAGGATGGCGTAACCACCCTAATCTTGGTTGGAGAGATCCCGGCAATAGTAGTAACCAACAAAACCAACGAACTAACTTTCAACAACCACAAAATTTCTCTCAAAAACAAGGTGGACGAGAAAGGCTTGAAGATACTGTATCTCGCCTCATCTCTGACACCGAAAAGAAAAACTCAGATCGATTTCAACAATTGGAATCGAATTTTAGAAATCAACAAGCTAGCATTCAAAACATCGAAAAACAATTAAATCAACTAGCTCAAAATTTCTCCGAGAGACCACAAGGCGCGTTACCTAGTAATACCGAAACCAACCCAAAGGCACAAGTACACCTCATCACATTAAGAAACCGAACCGTGGGTCCCGAAGATGCCCCGCTACCACCGGTTGAAGGAAGTCAACTCAGCCAAAGCACGACTTCACCCACACTTCAACCAGAAAAGGCTTCTCCACCAAATCAAGAGCCCACCAAAACTCCTCCAATTCCGTACCCCGGTAGGTTAAATCGTCAAAAGACCGATGAGCAATTCGCAAAGTTCGAAAATTTACTAAAACAATTGCATGTTAATATTCCTTTTATTGAGGTCCTAACCCAAATGCCTAAATATACAAAATTCATGAGGGATTTCCTCACTAACAAAAGGAAAATTGAATCATTGCAATTAGTTAACTTAGGCGAAGAATGCTCCGTCTTAGTACTCAACAAGCTTCCACAAAAGAAAATCGACCCCGGAAGCTTCACAATTCCTTGCTCGATTGGGGAATCCCCCGTTCGTAATGCATTAGCCGATCTTGGGGCTAGCATTAACCTCATGCCCACATCAATGTTCAAACGACTTGGCCTAGGAACAACAAGCCCTACAAAGATGAGCATACAACTCGCCGACAGATTCGTCAAATTCCCACAAGGTGTCGCTGAAAATCTATTGGTAAAAGTTGACAACTTCGTTTTCCCAACCGACTTTGTCATCCTAGACATGGAAGAAGACACCGATGTCCCTCTCATCCTCGGGAGGCCATTTCTAGCCACCGCCCAAGCGGTGGTGGATATGAATGACGGAACGTTAACATTGAAGTTTGGGGACAAGGAAGTGAAGTTTGAATGTGGAAAAAGAGTAGAGGACGAAGACCCGGTCAACTACATGAAGGTCATAGACTCAAGCTTGGATGACGCTCTCCGACGGTGTAACATGGGATGCAATACATCCCACTTGGGTAACATATGACCAGGCTTTGGGTCTAGCCAAGGACCCTTATAAACGTGGCGCACCACGGAGGCATTCCGCGGAACTATCCTTAGTTTAGCTTAGATTAATTTTTATGTTTTCTAGTTAGTTTTAATTTTCAGGAATAAAACACACTTGATATGGCAAAGGATACAAGGGAAACTTGAACCAGCACCCCATGCAGGAAAACAGAACCGTCCGACAAATTTCTTCGTTTACAGTAAGTTCGGCACGGGCCGTGTCCGCCCAACACGGCCCCATGCTGCACAGTCTGCAGAAAAAGACCCAGTTCAGGTAACTGGACACGGGCCGTGTTCACCCAACACGCCCCCGTGTCCAGGCTTCTGTTTCTCTTGTTTTAATTTTGTTACTGGCACTTGAACACGGGGCCGTGCCCGGACAACACGGGGCCGTGTTCAGCGCCCAGTAACACAAAAATTTCGCTTTTTACACCTTTTTACACATTCAATCAACCTAAAAACTTATTTTTGGGACACATTGAGGACAATGTGTAATTTAAGTGAGGGGGGATGCTAAAACCTTGAATCTTGCAAGTCCTAAATACAAGCCTTACACAAAACTCTATTGGAACCGCTAGTCACCCCAAATTTTTTCAAAAATTTTCATTTTTTTACTTGTCTAGGTTTAACTCGGGAAATTCAAGTTCTCAAAAAGGTTATATTTTTACAAATTTACAACCGATAGAGTCGTGATAAAAAGAACCAACATAAGAAAATTATGAAAAGGCATGACAAGCTTAGTTAAAATTTAATTATATATACTTGATCACATAAAAACCCATTCCCACAAAAGTGAGTTTTGAGCCTTTATTGAGCAAACACTTACATATCATTTGACTACATGCTCATTTTCGTTTCTTGTGTGAATAGCCGCTTGGTTCTTACGACTCTAGAACTTGCCATGACGATACATTCCCGGTCCTTACCAACTTAAACCCGAGTAAGTAAATGATGGAGGCATTAGGACTAACCCCTTTTTATTTCTACACCATTATTTTTTTCTTTTTTTACCACCTACCCAAAACCCCCCTAGTTAGCCCCTTTGAGCCTAAACCTTTCCATTTCATAGCCCAAACCAAACACCCTTTTACCCACCAAAACCTTTTTCATTTTTAACCCTTTGTTTTAGTAACAAGTTCGGTTCTTCGTATGACTATTCAAAAAAAAAATTTGTGTTGATGATGAAGCAAAAGAAAATAAACAAACAAGTTCATCAAAAATAACTTTGTTTGAATAATAGCTTCATCAAAATAAAAGTTACAAAAATAGAAAGTCTTACGAAAACCGAAACTTGTTACGCTTTTCGCCTTTTTCTACTAACCACTAACCACTCACCCAACCACCTACCTTTAACCCAAGCCTAACCCTTCACCAAAAAAGTCCTCTTGATATTTACAAAGGTATATAAGTTAAAAAGGAGGAGGATTGATTGCTTGGCAAGCCTATGGTAGGAGTAAGTTCCATGCCGCTCTCGAGTGATCCACAAAAATACATTTTCAGCCGAGTGTTGAGTGATCCCCGTGAGGTATGTGAACTTGTATATAAATAGAATTTTACAAAGGCATGTTATGCCCCAATAAGTAATTTATCTTATGAAAAGTTTTAAATAAATCATGACGAATAGGATTGTAAATAAATAAAAATAAAACTAAATAAAGAATCTTGGAAATCCCGACACTCTATGACAAGCCCAAAACCTTCTTTTCTACCCATTCCATTTGGGAGTGTAATAGCCACATATTAAAGAGTTTTGCTTGAGGACAAGCAAAGATTCAAGTGTGGGGGTATTTGATGTGTTCAAAATGCAACATATAAATTTCATCAATTGTGGCATAAAACTAACCCTTTTTTAGTACTAATGTCGGAAAAAGTGTGCTTTTGTCTTCCTTTTGTATTTTCAGGATTAAATGAGCTCAAATTAACAAAAGAAGCAAAAAGACATCAAAATCTAACATAAATACAAGAAAAGGAACAAGACGTGACATGCCCGACCCCACGACAGCATCTTCCCAAGCAAAACAAGCCATCAGAAGACTGAACACGCCCCGTGCTCAGCCAGCACGGGGGCGTGCCCAAGTGTCAGCAGAAAAGACAAAGTGGTAGAAGCTTCTATTGCCCACCACGGGGCCGTGCTCAGCGGACACGGGGCCGTGGTCAACTATAAGATTCGCACAATCCAGGCAAATCTTCATAGTACAAAGATTCTTCTGCACACGGTGTCGTGCTCAGCGGACACGTGGGCGTGGTCAACTAATAAGACAAAGCTGCATTAAATGAAGAAAGAGAGGATGTGGACACGGGGCCGTGCCCACTGGACACGGGGCCGTGCCCGAGCTTCTGTTCAGCCCATAAATAGGAGTGCTTGGCTCAAGCTCAAACCATCCCTTAGCACACCACCTCTCTCATACTTCACCCACCACCCACCACCACCATAACACCATCATCCACCACCATCATCCATTGTCCATCATAGAGTGTGTGAGTCGTCTCGGGATCCAAGATTGATCGTAAGAGTTCTTGACAATCAAGGCCATGTTTGCCTAAGTCTCTTACATCACTTGGTGAAGACAAAGTGTCTAGTGTAATACTTTTTATTTCTAATCTTTTGCACTTTTTACTTGGTTTTGTATTAATTACTTTAATAACTAGTTGTTTATGTTGAAGGTGATCTTTCCTTATCGTTTGTCCGTGGTGTCTTGGCATTATTTTACTGTCTATATAAAATAAAAGATTTTCACCATTCATATCTCCACGGTCTATATGGAGGTATGTTGGCTACCTGGTCGGGGGTTAAGGGAACGGTTTGGTAAAGGTCTTGCCATTGTTCAGCGTTTAGAGGTCCTGCAATGAACCTGGGTCAAATTTAGTAGGACCTCCTTCAATACTTAACGGTATTGGATGGCGGGGGTCCAAACTCTTTGATCCCCTCATAAGTTAACTACTATTAATACTATAACCCGGCTATTTAGGACTGTATCCCTGCTGACTCAGACTACTTAGTCGAGGGTAACGTCACCTCCAAAAGAGGGGCCTACCATAATTTGCATTAATAACTTAATTAATTATCTTTCAATAATCCACCTTTTTAGGATTGTATCCTTGCTGACTCAAACTACTGGGGTGAGGGTAACGTCACCTTCAAAAGAGGGGCCTACTACAATAACTAAGATAATCTCTTAAAATAGTGCAAAAGTGCGGAAATAATCAAAGGTTACACTAGATACGAGTCGGAACAAAGTGATTCATCTTGTCTATCTGTTTTTTTTTTCTTCTTATTTTATTTTTCAGCATTTTTAGTTAGTTTTTACTTTTCTTAGTTTAAAACATTTTTTCTAAACTTTTATTTTTGATTAGACGTTGAGGATAAACCGGTACTAAAAGCTCTTGTGTCCTTGGACGACCTCGGTATCTTGCCAACACTATACTACGCTCACGATGGGTGCACTTACCCATATGTGTGTTTAGTGTTAGTAAAATATCGTGTTTTATAAATTTAAAACTTGGCTAAAAATAAGTGTTAAAAAGGGCTTAAAATATACACCTAATATATATAACACTTCACACGCATCAGTTTCCTATTGGACAGTTAAAATAATAAATATGACTTTTGATGAGAGTTGTTACAGTTAGCTTGCTGGCTACTCTATAAATTCAGGAATTAAGTTATCTTTTGAGCTAAAATGGTTGTTGTCGAGAACATTTTAGACGAACTTTGTTCGGTTGGATTCTTACGGATCAAAAATCGATCAAATGTTGTAAATCTAGAGTGGGAGAAGTGGTTAGATTTCAGTTTCTTTATGTAACTAGGATTTTGACCTGTCATGCGTTGCGGCGGCGGCGAAAGTTAAAGTAACTCGTATTTATACTGTATATTTGACTCGACTCTTTACTTAAAAAAATTAAATTGCCATCGAATGAAAACGTATTATATTTGACCCTACTTACTTTCAAATACAGCTTACGAACGTACACAAAATAAGTATAAAACGTATTATTTTTTACCAGACTCGCTTGAGAAAAAAAGTTTATGTCAAAACATGAGTCATTTACGTTGAACCGTGAATTTTAAAATGACATGTACGTTAAAACTGCGATACACAGCGTGTTACGTCGGCGGCACCTTAGTTGTTTATAGCTGACGACTCATTATGTGATGCGTTAACCACATAAAACACAAAGCTGTTCAAATAAAATGAGACGTTAAGTTATTAAGTAGAAAAGTTGGCAGATCAAAGTTGTCAATTACCAAAAGTTAAAAGTGATTGCTTAAGTTACGTATTTTGAGAGTGTGAATTGAAAGAACTAAAAGTATAAGGGTTAAAAAGTAAACGTATAGGGATTAGAATTGTAATACAAAAATTAAAAGGAGATAAATGTATAGGGGCTAGATGTCACACCCCAACCGATGGCGGAATCATCGGGGCGCGGCAATAGGCGGATCAGATTGCTCAGGAGAATCCATAACAACTATTAGCGACAATATTTAATGCGTTCATTATCCCATACTAATAAACAGTTACAGTCACATAAGTTATCACAGATTTTGTGTCCTCCCGAACAATACAACTCCGACAACCTAGATTTTTCTTAAGTTTCTAGACTTCCTAGCTTGATTTGATGTAGTCTGCGTCTAAACCTGCAACATACGTTAAAATAAAGTCCATACAAAAGTATTGGCGAGTATACAGGTTTGATATGTAATAGCATAATAGATTTAAAAGTGCTGCGAATCTCCTACATACATAAACGAGATACACGGCATACATACTCACAAAACCGATACTACCAGCTAAGTCCTCGATGCTCGAATACGCGATGGCAAACTAGACCCCATCGGGCGCAATAGTACTATACTAGTCATGGTGGGACATCGCGAGTATAAGTCCTAGCACATATATAACTAGCATCACGTATAACTATGCACATAAGTCATTCGCAAGTGATAAGTAGTTTAAGCATTTGATATAATTCGATTCGGTAGCAACGTATGTTACACCCAAAAGTGGAAAAGCAAAAAGGGTTCAAGTATACTCACAGTACGTTTTTAGCAAGTAAACACAACTTGATTGGATTGATTGAGAGCGCGTCTGAGTTGTCTGATCATGGAATGGTAGCGTAAGCGATGCGTGGTGCGTTAAACGGTGAAAAGTCGAATCATAGTTCTTAGTGGTAATCTGGTCGGATGGCATGCTGTCCGGTCGGATGGCATGCTGTCTGGTCGGATGGTATGTTAATTGACTAGTGGCTATCCGGTCGGATGGCAATCCGGTCGGATGGTCACTTGTTTGGAGGATGTTTGTTTAGTGACTATCCGATCGGATGGTCACTCGTTTGAGATGATGAGTTGAAAGCTCCAAGTGCACCCCGATCGGACGGAAATCCGATCGGACGGCAATCCGTTCCGACATCCTGATCGTCATGAACTTGATGGTTTTGAAAAATAATAATGGTGATTTGACCGAGGTGGTGTGATATCGCACTAAACAACTGTAATTTCCCTCAAGTCCGACCCGTTCTAACGGCCGGGAACCACCCCGTTCCATCAGATTTGGCCGTTCTCGACGGTTTCCCATGTTTAACCCGAAATCACATAACCCTTTGATTAGATAACACAGATTCGGACGAGATTTGTGTAAAAAGTAAAAACATATGGAAATCACTCAGATCTGAGCTGTTCACGATGAAAATGAGGTCACACTTTGAAGTTCATATGAACTCTTGATAACATCATCCTAGAACACCTCAAATCAGCAGATTTCACAGTTAAAATTGGATTTTTAAAAGATAGAAAGGTGTAGAATTGAGTGTAGATCATAGAAGTACAAGATTTAGGTTGGAAACTTACAAGAATCACAAGAAGTCGAGAGAAAAGGGTCCAAGAGCGTGCTGGTCGAGTGAGAGCTGTCACATCACTGTTCAAGTGATGTGACACGGGCTATTTATAGGCAAAGGAGGAGGAAGGAGGTGATGTGGTCCGACCGGATGGCTGTTCGACCGGATGGCTATCCAACCGGATGGTTGTCCGACCGAAATGTCATTCGGTCAAACACCTCCAACGAGCTGAGTTTTGGCATACCGTTTGGATCGTTAAGCGTTGCGATAGTTTGGTTACACATTTTCATACCCATACATATATGTATATTTATTATAATTTAATCACAAAAAGGTCGTATATACGTATCCTTATTTCGAATCCTGCGATAATCGTGTTGCGCGTGATTGCGGGTGCACTTTCGAGTTTGTGATGCGTTGTGTCACAATGACTGACGGGGTACTACTCGCTCGTATTGTCATCGTCGTCACGACGACTGGAGTTAAAGTACTCACTCGAGAGTCTTTGTTAGCGTTAATTGTTTGCGTTGCGACACATCACGGCCCTCGAGGAGGGTAGAATAGGTCCTCACTCAAAGTCATCGTGAGTGTTAGTATTTGTGATGCGATGTAGGGTTAAAATATGTGAATATATGTGATTACAAAGCGAAATAGCGACGTATGCGATATAGTTACATTATGATCCGAATCTCTGGTGCTAGGCGTAACGAGTGTAGCGAGTGGTAACAATGCACGAAAGTGCGGGTTATTACAGTCTCCCCTACTTTAGGAAATTTCGTCCCGAAATTAATCCAACAGGTAGACTTTTGAGAGTTGCTCCCGTATAAGTAGCGATACAGCGAGTTAATTGACCGAGAGTTGACAAGCGAGAGCGTTTCAAATAAAAGAGATTGACCGCGATAGCGAGAAGCGACGTAATGACAAAAGGAGCATCCCACGAGTTGGCGTTTCAAAAGTACCTCGAGTCGCGAAGAATTTGTAAGTTCGATGCGATTGAAATTTTAAAGAACTTGAAAGGTTTCTCATAACGTAGGGTTAACTGAGTCGATTGTTAACCAACGTTGCAAGAAACGTTCATTTTTAGATATTTAAAAGAAGTTTGGAAGGAAATCTTGAAAATTTTTCTTATAACGTAGGGTCAACTGAGTCAGTGTTAACCAACGTTGCAAGAAAGTTTAGGTTTTAAACATTTTTAAGGAATTCGAAAATGAAAACTGGGGTTACGGAAACTCTCCTATGACATGGGTTCAAGCTGAACTCGATGTCGAACCAATGTCTTAAGAAGGATTTCGTTTTGTTGTTGCAAAAGTTTTTATAGAAAAATTGACTTATGAGACTTCCCTTGGGCATGGAGTTAAGCTGATTCGATGTTACCTCCACATTGAGAGGGAATTTCACTTGTCCAATGGTTTTAATAAAAATTTTATAAAAATCAGTTTTTAACAGTTTGAAAAGTTAATTAACATCGAGCCCCACTTGGCACTTTCTCACGAAAGTTTGTTAATATGGTTAAAACACTTATATATAGGAAGTACCAGCGGCGTATCCACCATGTTTCTCCCATATTACTTCCGTTTCATAAGGCGGTGTCCTGTGTGCCGACATGACACAGATAGAATTGCGCTACCTCGGTCCAATCGATAGGAAGTCGGACCGAGTTGAAGATAGTAGCAAATAGGTTAAACAGGCGAGTTGAATTGCGGACGTAGCTATAACAGCGTGCGCGAGTAGCCTGGTGACACGAAACATTGATGTGTCGTGTCTGGATAGGCGTCGAGCGATAAGCGATAAGCGAATAGCGCGACTAGATTCCACATTAAACTCACATGGCACGTTTCCACGGGAGTTTGCTAACATGGCGGAACACCTCGTTCGACCAGGTTAGTTTCGTCCCGTGAAGCGATGTCATGCATACTAATACCACACAGACTACGATGTATACCAAACGATGAGCGATGAGCGATAGGCAGTACACAATAAGCGAATGAGCGATAGATGATACACGGTAAGCGATACGCGATAAGCGAGTAATGCGATTCGATTTAGTCTTCATGGCTTTACAATTTAACCAACGTTAATCCCCACATGGCATCTGCCCACGAAAGTTTGCTAGTATAGTTGAATCACTTATACATATAGGAAGTACCAGCGATGTATTTACCATGTTCCGACCATACTAGATCTGTTTCTTGAATCGATGTCAGGTGTGCTTACGTAACACAGGTAGCGATAAGCGATAAGCGAATAGGAAATTAAGCGAATAACACAAGCACAACACAAGTGATGACGGCTGCGATAAACGAATGGCGATGAGCGATAGCGATAGAGTGACATACAGCAAGCGGTATAGCGATACATACAATAAGTGATCGCGATCCTAATAATAAGCGATAGAGATTCACATGATAAGCGATAGAGATTGCGAGATACACATAATAAGCAATAGCGATTGCGAGATAGCGATAATGCGATAGATTCCAACAAAATTGCGATTGAATTGCGATGTGGACTTACGTCCAGTCTTACGTCGCTGCAATTGCCCTGCGGGGTAGACCCACCAAGGTCTATCGATGAGGCGATTGCATTGCGTTCGCAGACTTACGAGAAGTCTCGCAGTGATGCGATTCAATTGTTACGCCTTGCGATTGAGTGTAGGGTGTCGAAAATAATCGTAATAGTATAATAGGTCAAATAGCGTTCAACTCCACGTGGCACTTTCTTCACGAAACCTCGGTAGTATGATAAAGCACACCTTGCTTGACCCCTACTACTTACATCCCGTGATTCGGTGTCACACGTTGTCGAGACGCTTATGGCACCTTAGAATTTACTACGATCTTCGTGCACTGACCCAAATAATCCCGTGTGCACCCGTGATTAGTCGTTCCTTGCACGTTTATCGTACCTTATTCTAAGAGTGTAGTGAGGTTAAAACACGTTATATCGTAATATAGTATATAGTTCGTGTGTGTGAAGCTAGTCTAAGTGCGACGACTAGAGAGTGAAAGCGAGAGTTAACGTTACACATAGTGGCAACATCGAGTAATAGAGTAGGTTCAATACTTAGAAATTAACGTTAAAAATCGTATCATTATAACATTGTCCTATGCTCGCTAGATGCTTGGTGTTGAAGACTTTTGCTGGAGCTGTTGTTGTTGTACTCAAGTTCGCGGTTCGGTGCGGCAATTGCGGGTGAAGTGACCGCAACGGTTGCAGTTTTTGCAATAGCAACAGTCAGTTCCAATTGGATGATGATAGGTACATGAGTAACATTGAGGATGAGCTCCAGTGTAAGCTCGTTTTGGAAACACCGGAACTGCTTGAAGAGGCTTCGGTTGCAGCAGTTCGGTTGTTGATGAGTTCGGGCTTGAGATCTTCCATTTGCGGCTGGGTTTGTCGGTGTCTTGCGAAGAGGTGTTGTCGTTGGATGATTCGTCAGAGGACTCGCTTGCAGAATCTTCGGCCGAGTCATCGGAAGAACCATCAGCAGCTTCGTCAGAAGAATCGTTGACAGATTCGTCAGAAGAATCATCGGCAGACTCGTCGGAAGGATCGTCTGAAGAATTAATGTTGATTGCTTGATAAGTTTGCTTGACAAGATTCTTGGAGGAAAACCCTTCCATGAGTCGTTTGTTGTTGATTTCTGCGGCTAAGTGGTAGGCTTCTTCGATGGTAGTAGGTCTTGCAGCGTCGACAAATTCACCCACACATTCAGGCAAGCCACGAATGTACTTCGCGATGGCTTTTTCTGGAGTGTTGACTTGACTTGGGCAGATTATGCTAAGTTGTTTGAACCTTGCGGTGTAGCCAGCATTGTCACCTTTGACTTGCTTGATTTCCCAAAATTCGCTTTCCAACTTCTGGACTTCGTGGGGAGGGCAGTACTCTTCCTTCATGAGCACTTTCAACTCATTCCAGGAGAGAGCATAGGCTGCGTGAATCCCACGTTTGTTGCGTTCGGCGGTCCACCAGTCGAGTGCTCGCGATTGAAATACTCCAGTTGCACAAGTGGTTTGGAAATGCTCGGGGCATCCACTCTGACGAATGGTCACCTCAACAGAATCGAACCACTGGAGTAGCTAAGAGACATCTCCTTCACCTGTGAAGGCCATTGGATCACAGGCTTTGAAGTGTTTGTAGAGAAAAGTAGATTGCGGCGCTTCCGTCTTGGAGTCTTCCGAGGCTCGAGAGTTGCTGAGAGAGTGCACTTGAGTGGCAATTTGAGGAATGAGCTTGACCACTTCCTTGGTCACAAGTGAGGCAATCCTCTTATCGGTGCTTTGTTTGGCTCTTCTCCAGGTTGTTCGTCTCGAGGTAGAGTCGTTGGAAGGCATCTAGATAGAGAGTGATTTGGAATGAGATTCGATCATAATGATTTTTGAGTTCGCGATGCGATTGAGCGCAATCAAAACTTGTATCGTGCAATATAAATAGATTTCACATAGGAGCCACATAGGAGACAAGACATTCCTAGGTTCTCACACAACGATTTGTTTGTATTTAGATATAGATAGTTGTAGTTTACGCTTATACACATACATGTAGAATACGCGAGGACGCGATGAGAGGTAGTGAGCGAGAGCGTAAGCGAGAAATTTGGCATTAGTTTTGTTGCGAACATTCGGTCTTCGTTTTAGATTGCGATGGTTGTGCGAGTTGTGCGTTTTGTAAAACAGAGAGCGAAAATTGATAGATTGTAAAATGAAGCGTAACCAAGTTTATCATACGTAAAACCAGCGAGTCATAGTCTTAGTAAAATAATGGGAGTGCCTTGGGTGTTTAGGCGTTGACTACCCAAGGTAACTCAACTATACCCAACAAGTTCGTGCGCGCGCGTTGACTTAGAAGACTTCATGCTTCCACTGGGATGCAGCTCACGGCATTTGTCTTCCTAGTCATCGCGTGGCTTGAGTCATTGTCATGATCGAGTCCTTGGTGAGTGCTTTTTGAAAACCATTTTAAAGAGTGGAACGGTTCATTAAGGTACGAGTTTCACTTCTGACTTAACGACTTCGTTCCTAATTGCGGTTATGCTCTTCGAATAAATTAGTGAGTTCCACTAGAGTTCGAAATGGAGACTTTCGTCGAGATGTGGATGTCACTCCTAACTCGATGAAAGGTTCTCGTGCTAGAAAATGCGCTGAGTGAGCAATCCTAGCGAGAGTTTTTGGCTGTCACACCTAGTCTCGACTGGATCACTCGGTTGTGATATGCGAGTATTTTCGAAAATATGTGCATTGTGTCAGCCTTAGGAAAGGCTAAGTGGTATTTCAGCCTTAGGAAAGGCGTCTTCGCGTGAAGCTGTAGTACGCGGTGTTCACACAAAGTTGTAGTTTTTAGCAATTTCGATCGAGAGTATCAACTAGGCCCAATACAAACCCTACTGGGTTTGTACGAGTCGGCCTGTTGGTACTTAGACTATAGACTAGGTCAATTTCTAAGACGTCGACCCGGACTAGGTCAAGTCTTGCCTAATTCCCTATAGTTATGGCTTTGATACCAATCTGTCACACCCTAACCGATGGCGGAATCATCGGGGCGCGGCACTAGGCGGATCAGATTGCTCAGGAGAATCCATAACAACTATTAGCGACAATATTTAATGCGTTCATTATCCCATACTAATTAACAATTACAGTCACGTAAGTTATCACAGATTTTGTGTCCTACCGAGCAATACAACTCCGACAACCTAGATTTTTGTTAAGTTTCTAGACTTCCTAGCTTGATTTGATGTAGTCTGCGTCTAAACCTGCAACATACGTTAAAATAAAGTCAGTACAAAAGTATTGGCGAGTATACATGTCACACCCCGATATTTCCACGTATTACCGGTGGGCCCGGTTGGGAGTATCGTGACGTAGTTGATATCATCATAGTCAGACAACACAATTTAATGCACAGCGGAAGCAAAAGATAAATATATTACAAACCGAATGAGAATATCAAAGTGTTACAAACGGTGTGTAAAGGATCCACAGGCGGATCAAATAAAAGAAAACTGTTCAACAGACTTTAGGCATCTAGAACTTGCAAGATTCCCTATTAACGCCCTGAGCTCCCAGCCAATTACGTACAGTACCTGTCACTTAACCTTTTTGGAAAAACGTCAGTTTACACTGATAAATACAATTAACTGACTCATTTTGAAAACATTTAAGAAAATTGATTTGAATGCTCAAGGCACAAAATTCTTTTATAACTTGGGACAATTATATAAAAATTAATCTTGTATACAGATTTACATGTTCGTTATATATTTAGGGCTCGATGTTAGAAACCGAGTCAAGATTAACAGACACACCACAAGTATAGGCCCACAAGAGAGTGAGATACCGTTTCCCTTATGCATCTGTCAGGTGTATGCCTACACCTCGTGCATAAGATGTGGCCATTTTTATTTTTATTTTATAATGATGCCAAGGATATCCGGGACATGGTCATTAACCCCTAAAGGCCTTTATTTCAAACAAGACAGATTAAAACGGGTTACCTCAATAATTTAATCACAATACGATTAAACATTCAATACCCGACCAAGCAGTATTATTATTATAATACCGTATCCCAAGCCCGTATAGGGAAAATAAGTTAAAAGTATTTACCTGAGCTTAAAATGCAATTTATACTCAGCCGTATATCCTAATCAGCAAGCACAAGTACCCCTACTGGGGCTCTTAATCTGGAACGAAGGTTTTTATTAACCTATTAGATTCCTAACGGGTCTTGTTTAAGTCGTAACTTAGACCGGTTAGTTTTAAGGAAAGGTTTACGGTTCAAAACGCAAGATTAAGCGCAGACCGGATTAGAATGTGATTTAGACCCGAAAAGTTTGAATACTTGTATAATATGGGTAAACTAAACACATTCTGGATTTTGAGGCAAAAATGATAAGGTTTGACCCGTTTCGGTCAATTTATGCAAACTAGTTACATAAACCAAACCGAACGCGAAATATGCGTAACGGGTAACCGTAAGAGTCATATACATGTTTCCTAAGTTAATATGCCTTAAATATGTTGTGATATCAGTAAGATACCTTCCATTATGCCCAATTTGGATTTAAACTCAAATTATGCCCCGTAGGGGTATTTTGGTCATTTTAAAGGCTATAAAAGAGATTAAATATAAATCTGAGTTCCAGGTCTAATATAATCAGTAAAAATACTTACTTTAATAAGTTATATCAGTATGGTATTGCATATATGTGAAATTTATTAATTATAACCAAACTATGCACCGAATGGGCATTTTGGTAATTTCACATAAGCTTTAAAGGTCAAAATTAGAATTCTGAGTTTAAAACTTTTGCCTACTGTTTAATTATAAAAATTTACTAAAAATATCAGTAGGTATCAAGTCTTATATATTTAAAATAGTTTTAATACATACTATGCGTTTACAATGCGTAAAAAGGCGATTTTTAAGCGATTTCCGGGTTTTATAAGAAAAGCTGATATTTTTATTATTCCAGAAAGCTAAAAATGTCTTATTTATCATATAAAATCAGTAGCAAAAAGTTTGATATCAAAATGTTATGTAAAACTCATTTTATAGGCCAAAAGGGCAAAACCGGCAATTACCGAATCGAAGCTAGAACCCTATGTTATGCTCAGCCTAAAAATAAATAAAAATCTTCAAAAATCCCAAAATATTATTTTACATCAGTAGATAAAAAGTTTGGTATTAAAATTTAGGTTTGGTATCAAAATATTATATTTCAGTAATAAAAGTTTCTATTTTTTCACATTTTCAAAAATATCATTTTAAGGTCAAAAGGGCATAATGGTCAACTTTTAAGCATTTAACGGAAACATGCAATGAACTAGGATTACTATGGAACCAAGTTGTACAACCTCAGAGGGTTATACTAACCTATAACATGGTCCTAAAGGAATCCTAAGGCATAACTAAACTAAGCTAAATCGGGTCAGAACGAAAAGTTAAAGCAAAAGTCTACTTTTGCGACTTTCGGTTCCGAACCGAGCCTAAGCTCAGAATTGTCGGGTTGAACATGCTTAACATGTTCTTATATTAATTACCAAGTTATTTAAGTGTTAAAACATGTTCCATAACTTCTATATTATTAGTTATGAATTTATTAGTAAAAACTGATTCGTTTGACTTTTTATTAAGAAGTTTGACCCGACAATTAACTAAGCAAACGTGGTAATTAGGAGGTGCCCTTTTGAGGGTTTAATACCTACCTAATTACGATCACGTAGCCATGTTCGTTGCGAACAATGGCTTGACCGTTTAAAAGTCAAAGCGTTTATCGAAAACGCTTGACTTTTTGGCTATAAACGCTAAATAAAACAAATTAGTCACGAAAGGACAGTTACAAAGGTCCAATGGACTGAAGGAGGTTCTCAAGAAGCTCAAGATCCTCTCAAAATTCAGAGAACAAGCAGATTGAAGGAAGTGTGAGTTGCAAATGAAAGTGGGAAGGGTATTTATAGGTTTTTGAGAACCGTTAGGATCGTTCCTCGATAACCGTACTTATATCTTGGCTCTCCATGTGTGCCCATGGTTTCTAAATACAATGGGGGTTGAAAACCAGCTCATGGTATTGAGGATTTTACATAAAAGCCCTTGAAAAACGACCAGAATGCTGAAAATAAGAATCTGCCCAGACCTGGGCGTAGGCTACGCTGAAGGGGGCGTAGCCTACGGCCTGCACAGATCAAACAACTTTCAGAAGTTGCAGTTTTGGTCCCTGTATGTGTTTAAGCCCATATTTGACCTGTTTAAAGCCCGTTAAGCCATTCTCAAGGCTCTACAATGATGTCTAAACATAGAGAACATAAAACATGCTCAAAAATATGTCAGATGTCGGTTCGTTTGGTCCTACGGTTGCGTTGATCGGCTATTTACGACGAAACACGAACGGACGCGAAAAACGATCCAAATTACACGACGAATGGAATTTTATCATGCCAATCACTAAAATAAATATTTTAATGATTAAATAAATTTTTGGATGTCCGGATATATTCATAACGTAAGATATGCGCGAAAATGCAAACTTATGCACTTTTTGACGCTTTTAGTCCCTGTTGATCAAATAAGTTTATTTTTGCGCACCAAACACCTCTAAGCCTATATCTAAGCTATGTAAAGGATATTTAGAGTATGTTTAACTTATGATCATATTCCGGAAGGTTCGATATCATACGAATCGATAGACTTTTGCAGTTTGACGCAAATAGTCCCTCTAATGCGCAAACTTGCGCGTATCATCGTTTAATAGCATCAAAGCCTTATCTAATCCATGTTAGGCATTCTTGGGAGTATTATTAAACATCATGCTGCTTTGGTTTCACTGAAAGGTCATTCAGAGGTATAATTAAACATATTGACACTTTTAACCCCTTAAACTTGCAAAGTTGCGCGTAACGTCACTTAAAGGCATAAAAACCTTAGACGGCCAATAATTGGCATTCCCGAGAGTATAATAAAATATCATGAAACTCCCGGTTTGTTAAAAGGTCACTCAGAGGTAAGAATTAACATGTTGACGCTTTTAACCCTTCATTGCGCAAACTTTCAATTAATTACGCAAACGGCTACACTTGGTCAAAAAGTGGCCCATTAGTGAATATAATCACCATAAAAGGTTACTCAGAAACTTATTTTAAGCACGTTAATGCTTTAAGTCCTTTCATAATCAAGTTTTTTGATTTTTTGAAAAATTAGTCCCTTAAATTCAATGTTTGACTTTATTAGGGTTTATTACACGTGTCAATACATCATTGGACGTGATTTTACGAGGTGTTACATCCTCACCCCCTTAAAAGAAATCTCGACCTCGAGATTTTCTAAAGTAATGGAAGTACTTTCTGATGTACCATGGACTTAACTTCCATAGTATAATAGTGGCCTCTCCAAGCACCCAAGTTGACCTCTATATTAGGTACATGTATCCTTTTGGAGCTTCTTAACCTGCCGATCCTTAATCGATACGGGTTTCTTATCATATCATAAATCTGCATATCATTATGTGATAATGCTTCTCGACTTATTGGTGAAACATATCCTTAAATCATTAGTGTGGGTCGCATTGCGAGTTCCACCACGTTCCATAAATAGGTTTTAGCTTATAAGCTATTGACCTTTGATGTATTCGATTTCCTCGAATGATCCTATATATAGTCAGAGCTTAACTAGCCTGTTGTATAAAAAAAATTTCAGCACACCCTTCTTAGAGCTAAAACCTTATTAAGGACTTATTCCTTATTAAGGACTTAAGAGGGTTGCGAATTTCATTAACCCTAAATTTTCCGCCGATTACTGGCAACTTTCAAAGGATTATGGATTTGTATGATCTTATTCGTTGTTTTCAAGGAAACTTTCAGATTCTGATAATTGAACTTACCAATTTTCTGTCTAACAATAATTGTTTAACATTCTATTGATACAATGTCTCCAAAGGAGCAGCTTTGATACTTACATAACAACTATATAGAAAAGCTTATTTTAAGGTGAGATGGTTATTCCAACCAATGCTTAAAACTAATCTCAATGAATAGCTAATCCTCACAGCTAGTCGAACAAATCGACGATCCTGGGCAGCTGATGGCGATTCTTAATTGTTGCCTAATTAGGGTTGCGGTAATCAATGCATAAGCAAAATGAACCTTCTTTCTTCATTAATAATACCGAATTCTCATAATATTGAGTTAGGCTTTAAGAACCTATATCTTAAAACTTACTTAATCAGGAATTCGATTATTCCATAATCAACATGGAGTTTTTACAATACTGTAGCCCTAAGCGGGATGTTAATCTTAACTCTACTTGCCTCTCAGGAGGTAAACAGGGTAATCTTTTGAGAAGATAACCAAGGTACAAGGAGGTTACAGAGATTTTCCAAATCTCAGGCTCCAGTTCATCTATCATTGTTTGTGTCAGATAAGTGACATATTCATGTTACGAGTCCACGGATTCCTTAATCAGAGATTTTTACTTGGTCAATTCCATTTGGATGTATTCTTTGAATACCATTAGCTGACTTTAGTACCATATGACTATTGAAATATCTTTGTGGTTCCATGCATTAAACCTCCATACTGATCATTCATGGAAGCAATCTATGGAACATATTAAGATACACCAATCCTCATATGGCACTTTTGTCATACCATTTGGTATTCGTAATCAATAGGGATCAAAGAGATATCAATTACATATGAATGCACTTTATCTGGAGAGAGGGTACATTAGAATTTCACGATTGAAGATTTCTGACAGGAACAGAAGAAATGGTTCCTATGATTTTCTATCTGTAAGCTTTACCTTACACTTAATATCTAGGATTCTTATGATTGATTTTTAAAAGTCTAATATACTTACAATTTATGAAGGATTTATTGGTATCCGAATTAAAACAGAATTCTTAGCATTTATATTCCAATAATTGTTAAAGAACGTACCTAACGTTATTATTGATATGAACTACTTCTGGCACTCTTTAGGAGAGTTTAAGCGCTGTCACACCCCGACCACGTAAAACAACTAGACGTGGCGGAAACGTCAGGGAGTGTTGTAACAGAATCATTGTTTCATAACCATGGAATAAATAAATTTTGTTTTATTGAATAAATGAACTCATTGTTTTAATACAATCAAATAAGTACAACTATGATCTTCCAAGTTTTAAAGTCGCTAAGGCACGAGTCCATCCTAAATGTAGTGTGTATCAATAATCATCACAAAACAGCACCTGAAACATGTTTAAAAATAGGTACGTCAGCATAAAAATGCCTGTGAGATACATAGGTTTTATGAAAGTAGGATTCATGACTTATAAGTTTAAAGAAAAAGAATGTTTTAAGAAAAGTAGTCATGATCCTTGTAAATTGTTTTGTTTTGAAAATCATTTGAAAAGTGATAAACAAAACAATGATATATATTTATAAAAGAATAATGTATGGTTAAGTGAATAACCATGTAAAATGAGTTTGTATTGAATGTATTGTTCGAAAAACAATATTTTGATAAAAAGGCTTATAGTATATGTGAAAATATACTATGGATTTTAAGAGAATCAAATGAGTAATATATTAAAATATATTTCAGCTCCAATACCGTTAACCCAAATGTACTAAATAACGTCACGGTATGCAATGCAATGAAAACACTTATATATAAGAAGTACCAGCGGCGTATCTACCATGTTTTCATCACATTACACCCGTCCCGTTATCTAAACACTAACCAAAACCCAATCGTTAGATAGATAGTACATTAAATATACTTTAGTTGTTTAAAATAATAGTTTTCAGTAGTATATTACAAGTATACTTCGGATTTATAAATAACATATTAAACTATGTTTTGGTTTCATAAATAACATATCAAAATATGCTTTGGATATGATAAATAACATATTAAACTATGTTTTGGTTTTATAAATAACATATCAAAATATGCTTTGGGTTGGGTATTTATAGGATAAGGACCACCGTTAGGATCGTTTCTCGAAAACCGTGATTACATCTCATCCGTACATGTGTTGGAACATTAAGGCAACTCAAAATGGCCCCCATGATCAGGTATCAACAAATGGAATTGAGTTTTGGGTGCATAACAGCTGTTTAAACTATTGAATCTGGTCTGAGAGGGCCTCGCGGCCCGCGTAACATGTTGAAGAAACTTACGCGGCCCGCCTGGGCTGCACTGATCAGCCACAAGTTTGCTGAAATGACAGTTTTGGTCCCTGTTGATGTTTAAGGCTCATTTCGACATGTGTAAGGCCCGTTAAGCCAACTTTAAGGCCCTAAAATGATTCCTAAACATTGTGGACATGAAACATGCTCAGAAGTATGCCGGATGTTGGTTCGTTTGGTCGTACGATCGCGATGTTCGCTTAATTACGACGAAATGCGCATAAGCGCGAAAAACGATCCAAATTGCGCGACGAATGGATTTTTCTCATGCCAAACACTAAAATAAAATATTTTAGTGCTTACATAAATTTTTGGATGTCCGGATGTATTCAGAACGTAAGTTATGCGCGAAAATGCAAACTTGTGCATTTTTTGACGCTTTTAGTCCCTGAATGACCCAAAAGTTTATTTTAGCACACCGAACCCCTTAAAGCCTATTTCTAAGATATGTAAAGGATATTTAGGGTATGTTTAACTTATGATCAAGTTCCGTAATGTTCGTTATCATACGAATCGGTATAGTTTCACAGTTTGACATAAATAGTCCCTGTGATCGAATAGACTTGTTTTCAATCACACCAAACCATTCAAAACTTATTTCTAAGTTATGTAAAGGTTATTTAAGGTATGTTAAGCCTGTGTCACTATTCCGGAGTGTTTGTTGCATTAAACTGGTTATATTTACGCATCAGTGCGCGTATAACCTTCCAGAAAGCGATTTAAGGCTTGAAATTGAACAAGAATTGATATGTGCAAATGATACATATATTTATACAAACCCCAAGTATGAAATATAATATTCTATTGGTTTGGTCTTTGTTTGATGGTTAAAGTGACACAGGTGTCACAAGCGCTATCATTCTTAGGCTTTCCTTCCCTAGTCGCACTTCCTTTGACAGATGCAGGGCGTATAGTCTTGATGTGGCCCTTCTCACCACAGCCGAAATAGACTGCATTCTCCATGTCCTTGCAATCCAATGTTTTATGCTCCCTTGATTTGCAGATCCCACAAGCCCTCGGCTGCGATTGGGATTTTGGTTCGAACCTGCACTTCCCATAATGGCGCTTCTTGTAGGTCTTGCATACAGGTTTCTGGTTGGACTTTTGTTTGTTCTTTTTCTTAGAACTCTGGGAGTTATCTTCCTCCCTTTTTTTCTTTTTAGTTCATCCTTTGCTTTAAAGGCATGAACGGGATCCTTCTCGTGAGTAAGGAAGGGTGGTCTTGGATGAGATTTGGAGCAAGTAGCATTGGGTTCCTTGAAATTTTTCACGGCCTTCTTCACAGCTTTTCCAACAGCTGCGTCTATCATAGTTTGAAGAACATCTTTGAAAATTTTAAGGTTCACAATTGTAGCATCATTAGCATGTGTCGCATCATCCATAACACGATCAATGGCTGTCTTATCCGAGTTTGTCATACTCGTTATTTGGTTCCTAACACCAAATAAAACAATTATTTAGTTGCAATCCAACAACCGTTATTCATCATCCTGATGACCTAATATATACTAACCATGGTATCGTTAAACCATACAGGCTAATATAGTACGAACATTCTCAATGAATGTCATGTAGATATGTATATATATCAATTATACTTAGCCTAGGCCATGAAAGACCATTAATGACAATTAAGGTTTGGACCTAGTCCATCACCTTTTTGACAGGGGATCAATTGTCACATCTGTCTTGATCATATTGATGATTTTGGATAGCTTGAGAGCTTGACATTAGGATATTGGATAAGAGTGTTTCCTAATGGATATAACGCATCCATCTAAGGTTGTTGAAGCAGTCTTTAAATGTTATCGGCTAATTCTACCTCGCGCTATAAGCCTAAGATCCTAATAGGCGGATACAACCGTTTACAACATTTATTGTCCACAATAGACTTTTCTGCGCCAGAATCAAATAAATTCCCATCTAAGCATCATTGATAAGGAAAGGTACCTTTTATGATGTCATCTTCCTGTACTGCCTCCTGGGTGTTCATCTGGAAGACTCACGCGTTTGCTTTCTTGGTCTCTTCAGGCTTCTTCTGAATCCTAGGGCAGTTAGTCTTGATATGCCCCTTCTCGTTGAAACCATAACAGGTTGCATATTTCAACTTCTTGAAATCCAAGGTTTTATGTTCCTTAGACTTGCAGATTCCACATGGTAGAGGCTGAGATTCAAATCTGCATTTCCCGAGGTGGTATTTCTTACAGGTTTTGCACCTGGTCTTTTCACCCGACTGCTGGTTGCCTTTCTTAGTACCGGAACTCTTCTGATGATCAGAGTTCCCCTTTTTCTTCTTATCGGAGTGATGAGAATTCTCATCCTCCCTTTTATGCTTTCCTTCATCAGAAGCTTTGGCGGCCTTGTTTCTGACCACATCGAGTGTGAGAGATAGCGACAGATCTGCTGCTGACCTGAATGTAGTAGGTCTCGATGCTTTCACGCTTGCCTTGATTTCTGGGGCTAGACCTCCAATAAAGTGAGCTATACGCTTTGGTTCCGGTGTGATCAAGTAAGGAACCAATCGAGACATAGTATTGAAATTTGTAAGATATGCCTGGCAATCTAAGTTCTTCATGACCAATGCCAAGAAATCAGTTTCAATTTTCTCAACTTCATGTTGAGGACAGTAATTTTCTTTGATAAGAGCAACAAACTGATCCCAAGTCAAGTTGTACAACGGGATTTTCCCTGTAGCTTGGATTAGTGACCTCCACCAAGCTAGAGCTTCTCCTTTAAAAGATTGTGAAACAAACTTCACAATGTCTTGCTCTGCACATCCGTTAATATCAACAACGGTGTCCATCTCATCGAGCCATGTCATGCAGTCGATGGCTCCTTTTTCTCCTGTGAAGTCTCTGGGCTTGCAGGAGACAAAGTATTTATACGAACAAATTTTAACATGTGGCTCTTGATTAAGCACAACCTGTCTAGACGGAACACACCTCTGATTTGATGAGTGATGAACATCGTCCTCCTTTGACTCATGCGTTTTAGAAGGGGGGTTACTACGAGCCACAGATGGAGTCTTAGAGTGTGTACCACTTGACTCATTATATTGTCTGTCAAGAGCTCGAGTAACAGCATTATCTATTAATGCTTGCAGTTCCGCACCAGTTATATTAACTCTGGTAGTATCATTATTCTCCTTCGGGTGGCTGTTGACCTCATCTGAACCAGCCATGTAGCTTGATTGCTACATAAATATTGACAATGATTTATTCAGAGGTTATTATGGAATCATCATTTTTGACGACTCATTAACCATGGTAATATAAACCATATTGGTTAATTTGTTAATTATATTAGTATTCTCATTATAATTTATCCTAGTTATAAAACATTAAGGATATTAAAGTGGCACAATAGGCCTAATCACAAGGACAATTTTAAATTTATAAGCCACGATTTTTAGGGAATCGAGGCATTAAGGTTTGAGCATAGTTCATTACCTTTCCTTGATAGGGAGTCTATTTTGGAACCATCATCTTCGATGATTCATTAACCCTGGTATTAATAGACAATACTTGGTTAATTTGATAATCAGGTTTATTTTAAATTTTCATTATAATTAATCCAGCTAGAAGCTATTAAGGATATTGAAATGGCACAAAAGGCCTTGTCATGAGGACAGTTTTGAATTTATAAGCCATGATCTTATAGGATCGAGGCATTAAGGTTTGAACGCAGTTCATTACCTTTCTTGACAGAGAGTCAAAGACTACAACTGTCTTTTGTCTTTTAGGACAGTGGATATAACCCGTAGGCGTTTCATCACAAATGGATGTTTGTAAAAATGATCATCTTAATTTGATGATTTAAGCCATGATTTCTAAATCACTGGGCCATTTAAAGATTTAGAAGAAATCCAGTGTAAGGATTACATGTGTGATTTCATCGTATCACTGTTGTCAGGAGTGTTAACATGTTTTTAGATGTTAACAAGAATCTGAATCTCTTTTAAACAGGTTTTACCATCATAGCTAGGTCTTTAGTGACATCCAAGCTAGGTTATACCCTTTAAGATTCTTTTTAATATATATAATGGTAGACCAATTACGAAAAGGAATAATATTTTGATTTATTTCATATGTTATATTCATATATAATGATAAAATGGAATTTGGATAAAATATTCCAATAATTTTTAAAAGAAGTACAGAATTGCCCTAAACGGGATTTGAAAGAAAATAATGTTGTCCATGAAGGGACTAGAAGATAAATATATCCTTATAAGGACTACTAAGGAAACGAATTTCAGCAAAAGGAGTTTTCTTCTTCACTTTATTTCTGAATGTTTTCTCCTTGGATGCACGTTTCATCCTAGCCGCGGTACGAAGCTCGGCATTTCAAGGCTCCGGATGTGGAGAATTTCCATTACGACTTCTTTGCTTGGCAATATATTCAAAATATATAAAATCGAAAGCAATAGTTTTCAGATTAGGGTTGAGAGTATTCCTATGTTAAGTCTAGACTCAGAAGGTCAAGGAATGTGCTACTGTGTCATTGAGATTAAACACAAAAGGCTAGTGTTTAATTCACTCAATGTTGGCTCTAATAACAACCCGTCACACCCTGATATTTCCACGTATTACCGGTGGGCCTGGTTGGGAGTATCGTGATGTAGTTGATATCATCATAGTCAGACAACACAATTTAGTGCACAACGGAAGCAAAAGATAAATATATTACAAACCGAATGAGAATATCAAAGTGTTACAAACGGTGTGTAAAGGATCCACAGGCGGATCAAATAAAAGAAAACTGTTCAACAGACTTTAGGCATCTAGAACTTGCAAGATTCCCTATTAACGCCCTGAGCTCCCAGCCAATTACGTACGGTACCTGTCACTTAACCTTTTTGGAAAATACGTCAATTTACACTGGTAAATACAATTAACTGACTCATTTTGAAAACATTTAAGAAAATTGATTTGAATGCTCAAGGCACAAAATTCTTTTATAACTTGGGACAATTATATAAAAATTAATCTTGTATACAGATTTACATGTTCGTTATACATTTAGGGCTCGATGTTAGAAAACGAGTCAAGATTAACAGACACACCACAAGTATAGGCCCACAAGAGAGTGAGATACCGTTTCCCTTATGCATCTGTCAGGTGTATGCCTACACCTCGTGCATAAGACGTGGCCATTTTTATTGTTATTTTATAATGATGCCAAGGATATCCGGGACATGGTCATTAACCCCTAAAGGCCTTTATTTCAAACAAGACAGATTAAAACGGGTTACCTCAATAATTTAATCACAATACGATTAAACATTCAATACCCGACCAAGCGGTATTATTATAATACCGTATCCCAAGCCCGTATAGGGAAAATAAGTTAAAAGTGTTTACCTGAGCTTAAAATGCAATTTATACTCAGCCGTATATCCTAATCAGCAAGCACAAGTACCTCTACTGGGGCTCTTAATCTGGAACAAAGGTTTTTATTAGCCTATTAGATTCCTAATGGGTCTTGTTTAAGTCGTAACTTAGACCGGTTAGTTTTAAGGAAAGGTTTACGGTTCAAAACGCAAGATTAAGCGCAGACCGGATTAGAATGTGATTTAGACCCGAAAAGTTTGAATACTTGTATAATATGGGTAAACTAAACACATTCTGGATTTTGAGGCAAAAATGATAAGGTTTGACCCGTTTCGGTCAATTTATGCAAACTAGTTACATAAACCAACCCGAACGCGAAATATGCGTAACGGGTAACCGTAAGAGTCATATACATGTTTCCTAAGTTAATATGCCTTAAATATGTTGTGATATCAGTAAGATACCTTCCATTATGCCCAATTTGGATTTAAACTCAAATTATGCCCCGTAGGGGTATTTTGGTCATTTTAAAGTCTATAAAAGAGATTAAATATAAATATGAGTTTCAGGTCTAATATAATCAGTAAAAATACTTACTTTAATAAGTTATATCAGTATGGTATTGCATATATGTGAAATTTATTAATTATAACCAAACTATGCACCGAAGGGGCATTTTGGTAATTTCACATAAGCTTTAAAGGTCAAAATTAGAATTCTGAGTTTAAAACTTTTGCCTACTGTTTAGTTATAAAAATTTACTAAAAATATCAGTAGGTATCAAGTCTTATATATTTAAAATAGTTTTAATACATACTATGCGTTTAAAATGCGTAAAAAGGCGATTTTTAAGCGATTTCCGGGTTTTATAAGAAAAGCTGATATTTTTATTATTCCAGAAAGCTAAAAATGTCTTATTTATCATATAAAATCAGTAGCAAAAAGTTTGATATCAAAATGTTATGTAAAACTCATTTTATAGGCCAAAAGGGCAAAACCGACAATTACCGAATCAAAGCTAGAACCCTATGTTATGCTCAGCCTAAAAATAAATAAAAATCTTCAAAAATCCCAAAATATTATTTTACATCAGTAGATAAAAAGTTTGGTATTAAAATTTAGGTTTGGTATCAAAATATTATATTTCAGTAATAAAAGTTTCTATTTTTTCACATTTTCAAAAATATCATTTTAAGGTCAAAAGGGCATAATGGTCAACTTTTAAGCATTTAACGGAAACATGCAATGAACTAGGATTACTATGGAACCAAGTTGTACAACCTCAGAGGGTTATACTAACCTATAACATGGTCCTAAAGGAATCCTAAGGCATAACTAAACTAAGCTAAATCGGGTCAGAACGAAAAGTTAAAGCAAAAGTCTACTTTTGCGACTTTCGGTTCCGAACCGAGCCTAAGCTCAGAATTGTCGGGTTGAACATGCTTAACATGTTCTTATATTAATTACCAAGTTATTTAAGTGTTAAAACATGTTCCATAACTTCTATATTATTAGTTATGAATTTATTAGTAAAAACTGATTCGTTTGACTTTTTATTAAGAAGTTTGACCCGACAATTAACTAAGCAAACGTGGTAATTAGGAGGTGCCCTTTTGAGGGTTTAATACCTACCTAATTACGATCACGTAGCCATGTTCGTTGCGAACAATGGCTTGACCGTTTAAAAGTCAAAGCGTTTATCGAAAACGCTTGACTTTTCGGCTATAAACGCTAAATAAAACAAATTAGTCACGAAAGGACAGTTACAAAGGTCCAATGGACTGAAGGAGGTTCTCAAGAAGCTCAAGATCCTCTCAAAATTCAGAGAACAAGCAGATTGAAGGAAGTGTGAGTTGCAAATGAAAGTGGGGAAGGGTATTTATAGGTTTTTGAGAACTGTTAGGATCATTCCTCGATAACCGTGCTTAAATCTTGGCCCTCCATGTGTGCCCATGGTTTCTAAATACAATGGGGGTTGAAAACCAGCTCATGGTATTGAGGATTTTACATAAAAGCCCTTGAAAAACGACCAGAATGCTGAAAATAAGAATCTGCCCAGACCTGGGCGTAGGCTACGCTGCAGGGGGCGTAGCCTACGGCCTGCACGGATCAAACAACTTTCAGAAGTTGCAGTTTTGGTCCCTGTATGTGTTTAAGCCCATATTTGACTTGTTTAAAGCCCGTTAAGCCATTCTCAAGGCTCTACAATGATGTCTAAACATAGGGAACATAAAAAATGCTCAAAAATATGTCAGATGTCGGTTCGTTTGGTCGTACGGTTGCGTTGATCGGCTATTTACGACGAAACACGAACGGACGGGAAAAACGATCCAAATTACACGACGAATGGAATTTTATCATTCCAATCACCAAAATAAAATATTTTAATGATTAAATAAATTTTTGGATGTCCGGATATATTCAGAACATAAGATATGCGCGAAAATGCAAACTTATGCACTTTTTGACGCTTTTAGTCCCTGTTGATCAAATAAGTTTATTTTTGCGCACCAAACACCTCTAAGCCTATATCTAAGCTATGTAAAGGATATTTAGGGCATGTTTAACTTATGATCATATTTCGGAAGGTTCGATATCATACGAATAGATAGACTTTTGCAGTTTGACGCAAATAGTCCCTCTAATGCGCAAACTTGCGCGTATCATCGTTTAATAGCATCAAAGCCTTATCTAATCCATGTTAGGCATTATTGGGAGTATTATTAAACATCATGATGCTTTGGTTTCGCTGAAAGGTCATTCAGAGGTATACTTAAACATATTGACACTTTTAACCCCTTAAACTTGCAAAGTTGCGCGTAACGTCACTTAAAGGCATAAAAACCTTAGACGGCCAATAATTGGCATTACCGAGAGTATAATAAAATATCATGAAACTCCCGGTTTGTTAAAAGGTCACTCAGAGGTAAGAATTAACATGTTGACGCTTTTAACCCTTCATTGCGCAAACTTTCAATTAATTACGCAAACGGCTACACTTGGTCAAAAAGTGGCCCATTAGTGAATATAATCACCATAAAAGGTTACTCAAAATTTATTTTAAGTACGTTAACGCTTTCAGTCCTTTCATAATCGAGGTTTTTGATTTTTTTGAAAAATTAGTCCCTTAAATTCAATGTTTGACTTTATCAGGGTTTATTACACGTGTCAATACATCATTGGACGTGATTTTCCGAGGTGTTACAATACAGGTTTGATATGTAATAGCATAATAGATTTAAAAGTGCTGCGAATCTCCCACATACATAAACGAGATACACGACATACATACTCACAAAACCGATACTACCAGCTAAGTCCTCGATGCTCGAATACGCGATGGCAAACTAGACCCCGTCGGGCACAATAGTACTATACTAGTCATGGTGGGACATCGCGAGTCTAAGTCCTAGCACATATGTAACTAGCATCACGTATAACTATGCACGTAAGTCATTCACAAGTGATAAGTAGTTTAAGCATTTGATATAATTCGATTCGGTAGCAACGTATGTTACACCCAATAGTGCAAAAGCAAAAAGGGTTCAAGTATACTCACAGTGCGTTTTCAGCAAGTAAACACAACTTGATTGGATTGATTGAGAGCGCGTCTGAGTTGTCTGATCATGGAATGGTAGCGTAAGCGATGCGCGGTGCGTTAAACGGTGAAAAGTCGAATCATAGTTCTTAGTGGTAATCCGGTCGGATGGCATGCTGTCCGGTCGAATGGCATGCTGTCCGGTCAGATGGCATGCTGTCTGGTCGGATGGTATGTTAATTGACTAGTGGCTATCCGGTCGGATGGTCACTTGTTTGGAGGATGTTTGTTTAGTGACTATCCGATCGGATGGCAATCCAGTCGGATGGTCACTCGTTTGAGATGATGAGTTGAAAGCTCCAAGTGCACCCCAATCAGACGGAAATCCGGTCGGACGGCAATCCGTTCCGACGTCCTGATCGTCATGAACTTGTTGGTTTTGACAAATAATAATGGTGATTTGACCGAGGTGGTGTGATATCGTACTAAACAACTGTAATTTCCCTCAAGTCCGACCCGTTCTAACGGCCGGGAACCACCCCGTTCCATCAGATTTGGCCGTTCTCGACGGTTTCCCATGTTTAACCCGAAATCACATAACCCTTTGATTAGATAACACAGATTCGGACGAGATTTGTGTAAAAAGTAAAAACATATGGAAATCACTCAGATCTGAGCTGTTCACGATGAAAATGAGGTCACACTTTGAAGTTCATATGAACTCTTGATAACATCATCCTAGAACACCTCAAATCAGCAGATTTCACAGTTAAAATTGGATTTTTAAAAGATAGAAAGGTGTAGAATTGAGTGTAGATCATAGAAGTACAAGATTTAGGTTGGAAACTTACAAGAATCGCAAGAAGTCGAGAGAAAAGGGTCCAAGAGCGTGCTGGTCGAGTGAGAGCTGTCACATCACTGTTCAAGTGATGTGACACGGGCTATTTATAGGTAAAGGAGGAGGAAGGAGGTGATGTGGTCCGACCAGATGGCTGTTCGACCGGATGGTCATCCGACCGGATGGCTATCCGACCGGATGGCTGTCCGACCGAAGTGTCATTCGGTCAAACACCTCCAACGAGCTGAGTTTTGGCATACCGTTTGGATCGTTAAGCGTTGCGATAGTTTGGTTACACATTTTTATACCCATACATATATGTATATTTATTATAATTTAATCACAAAAAGGTCTTATATACGTATCCTTATTTCGAATCCTGCGATAATCGTGTTGCGCGTGATTGCGGGTGCGCTTTCGAGTTTGTGATGCGTTGTGCCACAATGACTGACGGGGTACTACTCGCTCGTATTGTCATCGTCGTCACGACGACTGGAGTTAAAGTACTCACTCGAGAGTCTTTGTTAGCGTTAATTGTTTGCGTTGCGACACATCACGACCCTCGAGGAGGGTAGAATAGGTCCTCACTCAAAGTCACCGTGAGTGTTAGTAGTTGCGATGCGATGTAGCATTAAAATATGCGAATATATGCGATTACAAAGCGAAATAGCGACGTATGCGATATAGTTACATTATGATCCGAATCTCTGGTGCTAGGCGTAACGAGTGTAGCGAGTGGTAACAATGCACGAAAGTGCGGGTTGTTACAGTAGATGTGTATTTTTGTAAAAGTTGAGGACAAGATATAGGTAATTGTTGTATTTGGTTGGTTAGCCTCGGCCGGGTTTGTTTTTTTAATAAAGGTTGCCTTTAAAAAAATTATTTTGTTCTTCTGTATTCAAATACATAAAATAAAAACCACTTTCAATAATATTAACAATAATAATAATAACAGTAATATTAACAATAATAATAATAATAACAACAATAATAATAATAACAATAATAAAAATGAGTGGCTTACGAATCATTACACCCCTAATTATAAATACACAATTGGTATTAAGTTTTACTTGCATTTAACATTTTTTCTCACTTTGTTTTTGATAAATTTCCAAAAATGTATGAACAGTGAACATCTAAAGAATATTATTTTTATTCTTTTTTAGATATGGGAGGACACTTGTTGATCTAGCTTGTGAAGCAAAAGGGGGCATACCTAATGGCCAATACACATGACAACATACCTAGCACCAATAATATCTACATATCCACTCTTATGTTTTTTTAACAAAATCCACCTTTTTAGTTTTTATTTCTATCATTTTCAAGTCCTTTTATTTTCAATTTTTGAAACAAGTGATTGAGTTGTCCACTTTGATTGTAAACCTTTGGGGACCATTTTTATTTTTGATATTTCATGTGTTCTAATTTCTAAACTTTTCTCTTAGAAAGTGACCAGAGGCCTAAGCCTTGAGTAGCCGCCTTTGCGGTCAAATCGATCAGTAGTCTCGGCATGGATCATGAGCATATATGTATATGATATGTATAAGAGTGAGATGGCGGCTGTTTACTGCAAGCCATAAGAGGAACCCCCCCTCAAAGTGGGATCGGGCTATCCTATATGACGGAATTTGACCAAGTTAATGGGTATCTTAACCCATGAAATCACATCAACCCATACAGGATTCATAGTGTAAAAACGAGTGTTTAAGTCTAGATGATTACTTTCTCATATACATACTTTGTGTACTTTACATTCCGAATCCGAATCCTCCGTTATCATCCAAATACTCACACACCTATGTTTCCTCGTGTAGGTTAACTCGGTGTTCCATCTCCAAACAACCAACTCTTCACGGAATTACCAAGTGGAAGCTTGCAAAATCGTGAGTACACTCGACCCATTTCCTTTTTACACACTTTGGGTTGTAACATGTTAACCTAAGAAAAATACACGAACACACACGAACATACTTTATATTCTCAATCCATTATACATGCTACTTGTTATACTTAGGTTCATGCTAGATTCATACTTTGCTACTTGTCATTAACTTAGCTAGCCCAAACTTAACATGTATAGCGCTATAGGATTAGCACGCCACCCGTCGGGGTATTGTTAAGCTTTTTATTTATAAATAGTCTCGTTACTTTTGTGGCGAGGGACACTTATAATTCTTGTGGACACTTGGGTTTGACACTTAGTATTGCATGCTAGATAACTTTGTATACAATTTGTCATGTGGATTTGAGTGAATTCGTTTCATACTTATGTTATGTATATAGAAACTTGTGTACTCGCCAATGCTTTTGCGTTGAACCTTTATTTCTAACATGTTACAGGTTGATGATGATGCTATGACGAATTTAGTAGGGACGACTTAGAAACACGCTTGATATACTAGATTTGATTATTATGTTATGTTAAACTTTGTCATATTTGTCTTTTCGTTGTTGTAATTTGAATTTCTTGTATTGTACTTGAAAATTTTGATTATGAATGAAATCGGTTTTGAAGTTAATTATTGTCGCAAATAGTGTTATGTGTGACGAGCAATCTATTTCGTCTCACTCCGATGATTTTGCCATTGGCTGGGGTGTGACAAATATCATATCAAATTATTAACACAATAACATTAAACAATCCTAGTTAAGTAAGCCATCATTTACAACAAATGTTAAGCATGTTCCAAATAAATCATCATTCAAACATGAACACCATCATGTATAGAAATCAAGTAGTAATAATACACTAACCGGATGATGTGATGTAAAAGAGTGTGTAGGAAAAAGAGGAATGGAAGCTTCAAAAATAAGGAGTGCTGCTGATGGTGTGCGTCGTAGATCTTCAAAGAGAAAGGACTAGAATGCTCTAGGGTTTCCAAAAAGAGGGGAATGTTTGTGAAAAGAAAGGAATATTTGCTGCCGTCAAATGATTGTGGAATCAGTGCTAGGGTTTTCAGCACATAGGTATTTATACAACTCAAAAGATACCGCACGCATTCAGGTGTGCGCCTTAAATGAGTGTGCGGTCCTATAAAGCCCAATTGGATGGAGTGTGCGGCCACTTATGGGCCAATCACCAAAATAAGGTGTGTGACCATAGGGGTGTGCGACCAAAGAGAGGTGTGCGTGGTGATTAGGTGTGCTGCCAACATTTTAATTTCTTATATCAACATATCTCATAATATTCAAATGCATATTCACATATTTTCATATAAAAGCCAACTAATAACACACACACACACACACACACATATAAACAATCCCAAGTATAATCAAGCACGTTTAGTAGTTCCACATAGTTACAACGTAAAGTGGAACGTGAAGGGAAAGTTCGAGTTGTCACATTAGTAGATACTTGTTTCAACATTTTTAGTTAAAAGGTTATCGACTCATTCGTAACTATATGAGTAAAAATTAACCCTCTTTACTACATATATCAATGTTGTCGCATATATTGATAATTGTACTGGAAGATGCGTATCATGGTTTTGATGTTACGAAGTCGAAGTGAAAAACCTTTTCAAGTTGATATCCCGATAACTTCAATTGGTTTCCATGCGCAACCGACTTAATTTCCGCCTCTTCGAAACAAATTCTTGATTTTTTAAACTCATTTTCATGCTCAACCAACTTGAAATCAACTTCTTCAAGACGGGTTCTTGATTCCTTCAACTCGTTTTCACGCTCTGTCAACTTGAATTCAGACTATTGAAGCCACTTTCTTGACGCTTTAAGCTCATTTTCTTGTTCAACTAACTTAGATTTAGCCTCTTCGAGTTGTTTTCCTTATGCTTTAAGCTTGTTTTCACACTTGGATAATGTTAATTTAGCATCTTCAAGCGGGCTTCATGATGCTTTAAGCTCGTTTTCGCGTTTAGTTAACTTATATTCAACCTCTTCAAGTCGACGTCTTGATGTGAAACGCCCACTAGATCATAAACTAAATTAACGATCTTAAGACATTAAAAATTTGAAGTTTTAAAAACCTCCATACTTTTACATTGGAAAGTAATGATAATATAATAACATTAATATACAAGTTTTAACAAAAGTTGGGCATGACCCGTTCGTACGATAATCGATTTCCTGCTTTTAACAAATTTCATCCAAAATTAAGTGTTACGACACTTTTTAAACATATACAGGTTGCAACCATACAAAATTCATTACAAGTATTTTGACCAAACTACCCAAAATAAGATTTTTAAAGAAAATAACCAAACTACTTAAGTTTAACATTACATCACAAAAATCATTTTTTGACCCTTTTTGCAAGAAAGTGACTTTAACCGGAAGCGCATATATAGATGAAGTGGTGTGTCCGATCCGAGCTCGCCATCCTAAACTTGAGATTTACCAAATGCCACAACAACAAAATTCGTCAATAAGTTTACATATCATACAACACTAAATTCCAATAATCATAACAACAAACTTTCTAATATGCATTCTTTAACATAATTATCCACAATATATCGATCCCTACGAATGGGTCGACATAGAATAGGATTTACTTTCTTATCTTTCTTCTAAACGATCGACCCGTTCATAATGGAACGACCAAATGCGACACATTCTCATTCTCATTCTATTTCAAATAACCCGTTTAACACGGAACATTAGGGAACTCTAACTTTTACATTCATATTCTAATCCAAACCGACCCGTGTATCACGGATCGTTATGTAGCTTTACTTTCGTGTTCTCATTCTAATACAAATGTCTTCCAAAAAGCAACTAGTATTTAAAGGAACAAACAACTAACAATATTAAATAAACGTGTAAGTAGCGATCTTACCTCGTTCTTGAGCTTTTTGTTGCGAACGAGAACTTCCTCCTTCTTCTTTCAATCCTACACATATATCCATTCTTACTTAGATTATGTCATTCATTTACATAACTATCGCATTCACATATAATTCTCATTCCACACACACTTTTTACGAAATATCAATTCCATATTTTCCACATACAACGCAAGACATCCTAATTCATTCAAAATTACTGATGGGTTGGTAAAATTCCATAGCTTAATTGTTTTAATTTCGGTTAATTACACGAAGTTACTTTCTAGAATACACTACTTTGATATGGTTTGTGTTTCGCAGACATTGACGGGTTTAAGGTGCATTTTGGAGATTTACTGAAGCTTTGGGCGGATGCTAGAGAGAACATAATTGAAGAAAATGCAAAATATAACAACCCTCCTAAAATATTTCCGACACCCATAGTATATTTAGAATGCTCCTATATGTCCTAAAATACACCCCGAATACGAAAAATGGCCCCGAAATACCTTTAATTCTATAAAAATAAAATAAAACAAGTTCTGGTAGGCGCTCGCGGGCCGGGAAGACTTAGTCTTCGGGCTACGCGGGGCGCGACAGCCCAACACTAGGTGAGCACCTGGTGCTGCCACGTGTCCCTACACGCGTCGATACCCCACGATGACTCAGCAACCCTTGCCGCCTTTTCTGGCCCTCGCGGGCCGCGTAATCTTCCTCCTCATCCGTCGCGGGGCGCGACAAACCTCCTGATCAGCCCTATAAATTGAATCGAGCGGCCTTCAGTTCCGTTGTTCAAATCTCAAATCTCTCTCTCTATTTCTATAGTGTAGAAGTAATACTCGGGCATTATACCCCCTAATTAGCAAAGCTCTGCCTCGTTGTAAGTAGTTTAACCCCTGGTTACGTATTAGATACGCTGCCCGATTGATCTAGTGCTCCGTAACGGCTGTTGAGGCTCTGCCCGACGTAGTCGTTGGAGTTCTGTCTCGGGGAGGGTATATCTAATGTAAATTGGGTTATTATACTAACGCGTGTGCATTATTTATTTAACTAGATTATAACCAGGAAGTCACAAGGAAATCCCTGAATTAGCAATGTGAGTAATCCTATTTTTGTGTAAACCTTTTTATGAGTAATCCTTCTTTTCGTAAACCTTTTTGTGAGTAATCTCCTTTTTGTAAAGTGTTTTTACAAAACCTCAATTAATTAACATTATATTAAACAGTGATTGAGTATTTGTATTCTACAATTATCGTCGGTATGTTGGGGTTTTGTATACAAAATTTGATACTACATTGTGAGTAGTGACATGACCACAAGTCGGGTTGACAGTACCGTGGGTGGTAATTAAAGTAGATGGAAACAAATGTAATTACGCGATCATCCTCAATGCTGTAGACTGATAAAACCTGTTTTGATTAAACTGGGATTCACTCACCAGTATTTCTTGCTGATAAAATGTTTTAAACACGTGTTTCAGGTAACTTAGTGTGAAGCCAATAAAAGCCAGCTGGAGAGCACTGGAGGCTTAGAAAAGTGGCAATAAAAGTTACCTAATTAAAAAGGAAAATTTGTTTTCAATAATTAGGGTTATTCCCTATAAATATATCAAAATGAAAATCCGGTTTTGTCTCACTTATAAACGTATTATCACAGAAACTGGGGTTTTATCCCATTTCTTTATTTTAAACATTTTGGTGTTTAACTCTAATAAAATATTTCCTAACTACGGTCCTGATTAAACTTTCCGCTGCCAAATTAATAAACACCGATACCATCAGACTGGCTCGCGGCTCCCGCTCCCAGGATAGGGATCGGAGGTTGTGACAGAAGGTGGTATCAGAGCTATGCCACTTCTTTAAGCCATCTAGGTGTTCTTCCAATACCTAAACCTTAAATATTTGTGTTAGGAAATTAATATCTTATGTGTTATCCTGTGAACATAAAATATTAATGTGTTTATTATGATTTTATGCCATTTAACGAATTTTGAATTCCCAATATGTGTTACCCATATCTGTATCTTACAGTTATGATGTATTATATATATATATATATATATATAAATGATATATATTGATAATATCATGTCTTAGTAAATTTTGTGATACCTTATATATCTATCATATCCATATGTATATGTGGGAACATAATGCAATATAAATTTTATAACAATAATACGATGTTAATATTAATATTTTAATATTAATATAATATAAATGCAATTCAGATATGATACTTTGAAAATGTCATAATATGAATATTCAAATAATATGTATTATACCTAAATGATTTTATATCATTTAAATTCTCAGGATATGTAACACCTGTTATATCTTATAATATGATAGGCTATAAAAAGGGGGATATATTCGTAATATAATATTTAATTCTATACCCACATATCTATGTGGACACAATTCAAAATAAATTATAATAATATTACGATATTGATATTAATATATTGACTAAATATATAAAATAACACCCTTAGGTATGGTATCACTGAAATATCATAATATAAAATATTATTCAATGAAAGCAAGATATATTTATGATTTATGATATAATCCAAAAATTTACTCGATTTAAAAATATGTATTTATCAAAGTTTTGGTAAAACGTATAATTATACTAATTTTGTTAAAATATAATGTTTCAGCATTTTTTAGATACAATAATTAAAATACTTTGTAAATCACTTTATAATTCTTTATTACTTCTTAACATATTAATAAATATGTAGATTATTCAAGTTACGTAATGTTCAGAAATTATACGTATAGTCAATATTGATGATAACTAACATGCTAGAGGAATTCTAAATTATTACACAAACGCTCTCTAAGAAAAAGTCTTTAATATATGTTGTTATTATTTATCATCATTATTATTAAAATAATAATACCCTAAATTAAATATTATTAAATTATGTTTTAAATTAAAACTAATAATAATATTTCTAGAAGAATAAAATGTTTGGCTCTCGAATAAAGTTATGTTAAAAGAATTCTATAAGACATAATTTTTTTTATTTAAACAAATAATGAACAAGAATTGTTACAATCATTATTCCTAGTTTGACGATTCTAAAAATTTAAACACATTTATGTATACTATGTAAGATATAAAATATTTTACAATATTGTATTTATAAAACAGGAATATGTACAACAACTCAGTATTGTGTAATTAAATGATTTTAATACATAATACCTGTACGTCAAAAGGAGATAGCTTAAACCTATTTCTTAGATTATATGTAAATCAGATATATGTATATTTCATATATAACCTGTATTAATAATATAAATAATGTTCCATCTATGCAATAAAGATATGTATAAAAACATTTAGTATAGTATAACGATATGGTTTAAAACGTATGTACATATATCTCAAAAGAAGTATGCTTTAATATTTGCTAAGTTTAATTCATTTCTTAAAAATTTAAGTTATATGTACATATATTCTGAGATGAGAATGATACTTTATTAAATTTAAAAACATTAAATTTTGTATTATAATGAATTTTAAGTCCTAAATATGTTATAATCAGAATAAGTCAACCTGTCAATTAAAGATTAAATTGTTCTAAAAGAATTCAGAAGATTTATATCTCTATTAAATTTATTTCTTTTAATAAATTTCCTTTTATTCCGAAATATTATGTTCAATAAACCTGATGGAAATTTATTTTATTAATATAAAGAAATAAACAAAGTTATAAGAATAAACGGAATAATTAAAATAATTAGTTATATAATTGGATTCTCATGAATTGATATTATATGTATATATTATAGGAAATTTTAAAACCTTATATCTATACGTATGTATATACAAGACGTAATTTTCTTGATAATATATATATATTATCATGATCAAATGACTTTGGTAGAAGGACAAATTTTTATATAACAGAAGAATTTACCTACATGAGTACTCAAGGTCTATTTTGATACCCAACTTTAATTCAAAAGGTATCTTAAGGATATCTGTATTAGCACCATCTCTTGAAAAACAATAATGAGTCAATGACAGAGAATCTCATAATTTCATATAAAACCCTTACCTTTATTTTCTGAATACCTATCCAGCCATAAGCCCTGGAAATATAATTAAATTAAGGTAATATAAAAGCTATTACACCAAAGGAAGAAACAACATATATAAGATATACATTTTCCTTATATTTTGATAAGATATATAGTAAAAGGAAATGTTAACATGTATGTATATAACTATATATATCTATCTATCTATCTATCAATACATAATACTGATAGCTATGACTATAATTGTTCTAAACAAAATGTGCATGTATAATTTCTTAGTTCTGTGATAATTATATCTGAACATGTTTGTAATACAGATGTCAAATGAAACGGCATGTGATCAAGAAATTGAGACTAGTACTAGAAACTCTTTGGATATGAACACTATAGAAAATATAATAACTCAAGGAATATCGAATGTCATACCTTCGATCATTGAAGCTATTAAAATTTATGTGCCTATAAATGAAGATCGTACTATACACTGTAGGCATACTCACCACTTCAAGCTTAACCTTAGTAGTAATGGAAATCATGATATTCGTATTAAAACTTCATCTTCCAAATGAAAGAAAATCACAACCTATAGCTACTCTTATAAAGAATTCTGCTCCGACAAATCACGCACAGACAAAGAAATGAAACCAGCAATCATGCAACCTATCTGCGATAACCATAACAAGAAACATGCAAGAAAACGCTATTCTAAGAAGACACTTCGCTGTAATTTCAGCAAAAAGGTTGGACATGCAGAGGAAGAATGTAGAAGGAAAACTAATGTGTGTTACAAATGCGGAGACCCAGGCCGCATTCGTCCCTACTGCCCGAAACTATCTAAGGCACTCGAAAACGAGGATCGAAATCCCGATGAAGCTGAGGAGAACGCATAATAATTTATAACACCCGAACCAACATCAACTTTTAAAATAAAGCACCCTTATGTTTTGTATGCACTTATTAGTTGACTTTTTCCGATCAAAACTTCATCAAAAAGAGGTCTTTATTTTCTTTTATAAAACCAACTCTCATTTGTCTCGTCTCTTGATAAATTCTTATGTCATACATGCATTGTCTGTCATACATGTGAATTTACTTCAAAAAGATCATCTACTCATGAGTTATAATAAATATTTTCGTTATACTCATTTTGATAAATTTCCCCCCTCTGATTTTAAAATGCTGACTTTTGATAATCGAGTCAACAGATTTCTTGAAAAACTCCTCTCCTTTTCAGAGTTACCACATTTTTATTGAAACCATTTCTTGTCAATACATATATCCATTGTTGAAATATGTCCAAACCAAAACTCAATTGTTTGAATTTGTTTATTCAAATCAAAATCCCACATGATAAATTGAGATTCTCATATTCCAAATAATCCTATTTGTTTGAATCATAGTAGACCTGTTCAAAGTCTACAACTCCGATAAACCGTTTCTTAAACCACGACACCTTGTGGTTGCAATTTCTTTGAAACTTGGACTCATTTCGTTTTCACACCTGAGATACGAAATCATCTATTTATTGACTCATTATCTGAAACCAGTCTTAATACAATTTTGTGTTAAGATTCCAGTACACCTCCAGCCATAAGCCCTGGAAATATAATAAATTAAGGCAATATAAAAGTTATTTACACCAAAGGAAGAAACAACACATATAAGATATACATTTTCCTTATATTTTGATACGATATATAGTAAAAGGAAATGTTAACATGTATGTATATAACTATATAGGGGAGGGCTAGATAGAAAACCCTAAAAATTTGAGAAAACCCTAGAAAACCCAACCTCCCGACTTTTTTTTTGAAAAAAATAATACATGTAATATACATGTTTTTAAGAGTTTTGAGCCAAAAAAATCAAAAAAGCGCCGAGTGTTTTTTTTTTTTAAAATAAACAAGTTTCAGCACTTTTTGTCTAACACATGTTAGTGATGAAAGTTGCTGAAACTTGTTTATTTTTTTTTAAAACATCCACTCGGCGCTTTTTTGATTTTTTTGGCTCAAAACTCTTAAAAACATGTATATTACATGTGTTATTTTTTTTTCAAAAAAAAAAAAAAAAAAGTCGGGAGGTTGGGTTTTCTAGGGTTTTCTATCTAGCATTGTCCTATATGTATCTATCTATCTATCAATACATAATACTGACCAGTATTTTCTTGCTGATAAAATGTTTTAAACACGTGTTTCATGTAACTTAGTGTGAAGCCAATAAAAGCCAACTGGAGAGCACTGAAGGCTTAGAAAATTGGCAATAAAAGTTACCTAATTAAAAAGGAAAATTTGTTTTCAATAATTAGGGTTATTCCCTATAGATATATCAAAATGAAAATCAGGTTTTGTCTCATTTATAAACGTATTATCAGAGAAACTGGGGTTTTATCCCATTTCTTTATTTTAAACATTTTGGTGTTTAACTCTGATAAAATATTTCCTAACTACGGTCCTGATGAAACTTTCCGCTGCCAAATTAATAAACACCGATACCATCAGACTGGCTCGCGGCTCCCGCTCCCAGGGTAGGGATCGTGGGTTGTGACACAAAAAGAGGCAAAACTGATCTGAACTCTGCGCCAGAAACCGTCCAAACTTCATTTTGGCTTATCATGAGCTAGAAAATGAGTTTTGGGGCATATAATATATGCATTTGGGGTAGCTCGACGAGACGAATCAAAATATACGGTTTTGAGAGGCCAGAAATTGACGCATTATCTGCTGCACACCGGCTGATTAGTAAAAACGGGATTTTTTTAGAGAAAAAGTGAATTTTAGAAAAGGGAAAGTTACACTTTATTATTTCTTCAACTCCTATTCATTTAAAAAAAAAAAGAGGAAAACACTCTCTAATGATTCCCAATCATGATGATCATCCAAGAACCAAGATTTCTATTGCTAGTTCTTCATCCTCGAGATCCGGATTCCAACCCTCCAATACCATGGGAGGCTAATCTTCTAGGGTTTCACCCCGGTGTAGACTTTGTAAGATTTTCTAGGGTTTAAACATTTTTATTTGCTTTGATTTCGTGACAAGTTGTTTAGTATTTGAAACCTTTGATAATTGTCTTGCATTTGTTTCGAATCCATAAATTGTCGAGTGATGATAAAATTTGACTTTGCGAAATGGTTATGTGCAATTATGCCTTATCTTAGGTTAGGATTTACATGTTCTTGGTAAAGAAGTGCACTGCGGTCCGTTCCTGTAACGTTGATAGCTTTTGGCACCTAAGCCACGTGACACTAAATTCGTTAATCACTATATGCAACTGAATCAAGTTAAAACATGTAGGAACCCTAGGTCTTGCAATTATCGAACCGGGTGTGGAACTTGTTTCTAAATTATTGTTTTTAACCACTTAGTTAAGTTTTGCAATCCTAGTTAATAAACCATTGTCTTAGATAATAGCAATTTGTCTGTGACTTCGACACATTTTTCAACCAAATAAACAAACAAAGAAAATTAGCAAGCTTCATAATTATTTTGTACACTTGTTTGTAAATAGTTTAGACAATCGAACCACTAGTGTGATACTGACCACATGCTCTTCGTGTATACGATACCCGACTTACCCTAGCTACCTAGGTTTAATTGGGTTTTTGACTGATCGGGACGACAAGGTCACGTCAATTACAAAAATCAACTATTCAAGCATTTAATCGAACACTTGGTGCGTATAACAATCTTAGCACTATGTACATGTGTTTATGCATAACCTACTAGCAAGTTTCATAACTCATTCAATTGACCAATTTACATAATCCATTCACTCTACAACATAATAATCTATGTTGGTGCATATGTTTGTCGACTTCGTCTTGTATCGAGTCTTATATTAGAATAGATAGACCAGAGCATGAAATACGAGAAAATGGTGAACCATATGGGCTGTGACCATTTCGCACGAAATGGAACAGGGCCATTTCGTACGAAATGGGCAGATATCCATTTCGCACGAAATGGATTGCCTATATATATGTGTCTTGGTCATTTCATTTGTAACTTTTCATTTCCAGAGCCGAAGTGCTGCTGAAGTGTCTACTGCCTGTAAAAAGCTGTTATATCAATAAACAAGACATTTAAAGAGTGAATCAAACTGTATTCAAGTCTGTATCATTGAATTCCGCCTTTGATAAGGATTAGAACTCTTCTGATAAACTCGTTTAGATCGATTCTCGATCCTACAAGTGGTATCAGAGCTCAGGAGGAGGAGTTCTTACCGAATTCAACTTGATTTCATCAACTTTCTGACTTCTACACCTTCTTTTTAAAATTAAACAAGTTTTCCCGGTTATAATGGGCTAATTTTCACACATTATAAGCGAAACACTGTTTTAACAAAGCCTTGAAAGAATTAGACCTAAAATCGACCTAAAACTTGTTCAATTTGACAAAAATCAGACCGGTAAGATGACGTCAGCAGCATTTCGCACGGATTGAGCCTCCATTTCGTTTGAAATTGGCATTTCGCGTGAAAAAGTCTTTCCATTTTGCACAAAATCATCATTTCGCTTGAGATTTTTTTCATTTCGCACGAAATCATCATTTCGTTTGAGATTAGTTTCATTTCGCATGAAATTATCCATTTCGTGTGAAAATTTCCATTTCGTGTGAAGTCATTTCGTGTGAGGAGTTCATTTCGTGTGAAGAGTTCCATTCCGCTTAAAATCCATTTCACATGAAAGCCATTTTGTTTGAAAGTCAAAATTTGTAAATTTTTTTGAAACTGAAACATGGAAGAAGAGTTTTACAACGCGTTTGCTACTCCGATTACTATTGCACAGAACACAATGTTAGAAAATGAAACGGGCACCATGCAAAAACCGCCAAAGCTCATGAATATTGAGGAATATAAAGGATGGGAGGAGCGATTCGAAAATTGGGTTCAAGCAAATTACTTGGATGCTTGGGAATGTGTTAAAACAAAATATGTTAGACCGGTGAATGATGATGAAGAGGTTATTGCTATTAAAGATCTAAGTGTTGAGGAGAAAAAGAAATACAAAGATGAAAAGATGATGACTAGTCTATTGCATCAAGTTGTTAAAGAAGATATGTTGGTTTTACTGCAACACAATGGAAGTGCATATTCAATTTGGAAAGCATTAAAATCGAAATTTGTTGGAAGTAAAGAGATGATCAAGAACAAAAAATCACTTTTAAAAAAGGAGTTCGATCTATTTCGTGGTTTAAGAACTCAAAACACCAAGCAGATCATAGAAAGATATTGCAATCTAATAGTTAACATGAAGAGGTTGAGCATCACAAAAGATAATGAAGAATTGATTGAAAAGTTGGCTGATGCGTTGCCACATGATGTTTGGGGCACGTACCTTATGATGTTGAGAAATAAGAAAGATTTTGGCAGTCTAACACTGGGAAAGTTTATTGAAAAACTTGAAGCTCAAGATATGGAACAACGGAAGATCTCAAGAATGAAAGATTTTGATGGTGAACAAGATATTGGTTTATATTACAAAGGAGGTATCAGTGATAAGACCAACATGTCACCAAAGATCGAAACTGCATTCAACGCTAAAAGTTCTTCTGGAGGGTCATCTCAAGGATCAAACAGCAAAACGGGATTTTCTTCATATCCATCATTTGATCCAAACTTTTCAGCAACCAAGAATGGAAAGATATTACAATGCAACATTGCATTAAACCTTGAGAATGGTCAGAATTTCTCGGAAGAGGTTGCAAAAGGTCACATGTCTTTGTTGGTGACTGTATTAGAGTCATATGAGAGTTTAGTTGCAGGAAGGATCGGAAATCCAATGTTGACAAAAGAGGATTACGATCAGATTGATGCTGAGGAGATGGAGTTAATGGATATAAAGTGGTGTTTGGCGAGTGTGTTGAGAAGAGCTGAGAAATTCAAACAGATCACAGGAAGAGATGACTTCCGTGATGCAAATGTTTCTACTTTAGGTTTTGATAAATCTAAAGTTACTTGTTTTCGTTGCAGGGAAAAAGGGCATTTCAAGCGAGAATGCACAAACCGCGAAGCAAGTGGAGCTCAAAATCCTTTTAACAACAATGATTATTATCGAAAAGCAATTTATCATCAAGTTGCTCAACAACCACATCAACAACAACCACAAACTGCTCATGCTAGGAAGGAAATTGAAGAATCAAAGAAAGCTTATATGGTGAATCAAAATGATGGAAGTCTGTCCAAAGGATTTAGTTGGGATAAATATATTTCAGTAGAAAGTAAAGCATGTTTGATGAAGAAAATGATGGATCAAGATGATGAACGGCTTCCAAAAGGTTTTAGTTGGGATGACTATGATCCTAACAAAACTTCAGATCATAAAGCTTTTGTTGCTCAAGTTGTTGAAGATAGTGATAATGATGATTATTATGCAAACAGAATGAAAGAGCACTTAAGAATGCTAGAGGAGAGTGATGACAGTGATGATGGAAAAGTTCGAGTGAAAAAAGAAGAAAGTTAAAAAACAAGTTAACAGTGATGATGAAGAAGTTCGTGTGATAAGGAAAAAGGTAGAAGAAATTCCAGCTTTCACGGTTGAAGCAGAAGCTGATGCACGAAAGATTCCTGTGAAATGTGAAACCTGTGAGACAGTGAAAAAGCAAAACAGTACTTTGATTCATAACATGAATAGATTGAAAGAATCCTATGATGTTCTAAACAAAGCCATGAATCAATACAATCAATCAAGCAGTGAACAAACAACAGCTATGAAGACACTTCAAGGAGCTTTCATGACAAAGCAGAAAATTATCAATAATTACATTGAGAAGTGTGCTGTGCTGGAACAGAAACTGGAAACCCAGAGGATTGAAACAGAAAGGGTAAACAGGTTGTTAAAAAGTTACTTATGTACTTCTTATGTTATTGACAGGATTTATCCAACCGTTGAAGGCATGAAGGCGTTTGAAGAAGAGGATACTGAAGAAAAGCATTCTGGTAAGAAACCTAGTACCAGTTATACCAAGTGTCCGCCTCCGCTTGAAAATGGATATTCTCCACGAAATCCTAATTCAGAGAGAGTCAAAAAGGCAACCAATTTACAGTGGGAATCTGAGTCTTCAGATAATTTGCCAGACAATATTGATGTCACTTTCACTTCATCTGATACTGATCATGAGTCAGAGTTAATAAAGAAAGTGGTCGATCAGGTGTTGGATAAAGATGAAACCGAGGAGTCAAAGTCGGAGTCAAATTCAGAGTCAAAGTCTGAAACGTCAAGTCCAACAATCAAAAAGGGCAACGGGTTTACAATAAAGAGTTTCTGTTATCAAAATCTAATTTGAATGATGAAACATTCAAAGTAGCATATACTTTGAATGATTCTGACAAATTATATTCTGATGAAGAATTTCCAATAAGAGGTGTTAAAACTGAAATGATCAAAAAGGTTTTCAAATTAACAGAAATTAATATTTCTGAAATAAAAAAATGTAAATCTTGTTGAAAAACCTAAACCTTACACCTCAAGAGTTCAACAAAGGTTAAACAAGAAAAAGGGTTACAGTTCTGGTTCTGGTTATCGAAAGAAACCAAACCATAATAGTAATTTCAAAAAGAAAGGATTAGGTTTTATTCCACCGAAAATTTATAAAAATGAGAAAAATTATAGACCAAAAACTGTTTGTGTTTCAGGGATATCATCCGAAGAAGAAAAAGAGCATTTGTTCAGGAAACAGACAAATAAAGAATTCCTTGCGAAAAAGCAAGAGGGATTGAAGAAGGAAATTGCTCAGAAAAAGGAGACAATAACCTGTTTTCAATGCAAAATAGTTGGTCATATTGCCAGGAATTGTCCAAAGGCAATCCAAACAAAACAGGGACTCTCTGAAAAATTGAAAGGAAAAATTGTTGAAAATGAACCACCAACCAAACAATTTAAAATTTTCAAAAATTCAAAATTTGAGGTTGGTGAGTGTTCAAAAAGTTTTTACAGAAGAAGAGTGAATCTTAATAACCAAAAGTGGATTGTTAAGAATTCAGATGCTAGTTCTGGCGATGAATCTGACTCGTCAAAGTCAGAGGAGCCGCAAGTTGTGCTAAAAGAAGAAAAATCAGTTCCGCCATTTGATGATGCAAATTTTCCACCACTGCGGGCTGAAAACTTAAAATCAGAAGTTGGAAAAGTCGAGATTTCTAATCAATTCTTTTCTGAAAAGAAAGAATTTGATGTTGAAAAAGCCTTTAGCCCCAAAGTTCAAAATATTTTTGGAAAAATGGTTGACGGGAAGGTCAAAGGGGTAAAGGAATTTTATGAGAAGAAAACGAAGAAACCAGATGGAGATAGGTCATCCCAGGTTAGTAACTGGGATAGAATCTATCATGATTAAACTTTGGACTTGCCGGATCTCCCAGGTTGGTAATTGTGGAGCAGGAATCGGCATCATTCTCGAAAATGTTTGTTTGATAAACCTACAAGTGGTAGTTTTTCTTGAAAATTGTCATATTTCGATTTGCAAAGTAGTATGGTTGGTAAATCTACAAGTGGATGAAAAGAGGGTTTTTCATCTACAAGTGGTTAATCAAGGTCATTAAGTTGAACTTGATTTAACTTTCATACAAAGTGTTTGGAAAACAAAGTAATGAGTTTATCCCCTAACCTACAAGTGGTTTGTGAAAATCAACAAAACTTATTTTCCGGAAAAAACCATTTTGATTAAAACAAATTTAAGTGTTTTGAAATCATAATGGGAAAATAGTTTGTTGCCAGGGGGAGTTCTGATTGTTTATGCCAAGTGGATGGTGATTTGATGCAATTCACAATAGTTGTTACTTTTTGTACAGTTTGTTTTTCAAATTTTCTTTGAAAATAAAAAATTGAAACATATTTTTGATTTTAGGGGTAGTAAAAAAAATTTATTTGAAATTTCGAAAATTTGAAAATTTGAAAAAATACAAAAACATGATAAAATCTATAAAAGCCAAAAGCATGATAAAAATAAAAAAATGAGTGTTGTTGTGAAAAAGAGGAAATGATAGTACATCAGCGGACAATCACAGCATGCTAAAGAATTGAAAAGTCAAATATGATAAACGGTCTCACTGATGATAAGCTAGTAGGTTTTTACACGCTTAGTAGATTGTTGTCGAGATATAAATCTAAATATCAAACTTACTTATTTCGTGGGGAACATCTCTCGGATATATGTGTAACCCCCGAAATCTTGTTTGAAAGACCCCTCTTTCTGAGATACTAGGTCTTTATGCTTAGTGATATCTGGGGTATTATCCCGGGACTTCTGATTTTGCGGAAGCAATGGCCTAGTCCCCGTATAATACTTTTCGCTTGCTTGAAATAAAAGCACCCCCCTCAGCATAAAAAATGATGAAACATTGCAAAATGCTAATCATGTGCTGTTGAAGAAAAGATTCTCTAAAGGGAACACACCAAAAGTTGAACCATCATCTCTCTGATTTTGCGGAAGCAATAGCCTGAGCTCTCATGGTCTCGCATTTAACCCCTTACAGATATCATCTAGGTATACTCACCTGTAAGACTGTGTAACACCTCGAAAATTTCGGGTTTAATAATAAAATGACACGTGTCATGTAAGACAAAACGCGTTGAAAAACCCGGATTTAATAAAGATAATTCGGTAGGATTTAAAGTGGCGTCATGTTAAATTGTTACCTCTGAACGACCTCAATTATAAATCCCAAGACCCGATATAATATTACTACACATCTTTCATGCCAAGATTCAGAAAATTATTGCCAATAAAGAACTTGCAAAAGCATGATGTGATCTCATGATGAAATTGAATGGTAAACCGAGGTTTTCGGGTCTTGTAAATGCATTCAATTGAAACAATGGATAATGGTAGGGTATGAAACTATTCTAGACACATTATGAAGGGCCCTAAGTGATAATTGATGCCCCAAAGTCAGAAGTTACGGCTGCCCTTTCGAAACACAACAAACAAAATCAAAAACTGATTCAGCAGAGGGCGTCGCGTAGCGCGACGGACCCTCGCGCTACGCGAGGGTTGCCCAGCGACCAGAAATACTTGCTGTTGGCTGTTGTACGCATTTGTGACCCATTCAGCCGGTTTCTCTTGCATGTGCATGGCCCCTAGACATCCCTAAACACTAGTTACAGATGTTAATCGATTGTGGGATGTCCTAGACTTGGTTGTCAAGCTTTTGTGGTGTCCATGAGCACTATATAAGGGACCATAGTTGCACCAATTGCTACACACATCATTCAAGTGCCATCTGAGCATTGGAGGAGCTTACAATCTGATTCAAGGCCTTCCTAATCATCCATTAATCATCTAGTAAGTTGCTTAACCCTTCTAAATTAATTCTAGCTTTATAAATAGCTTAAAAGTCAATATATCGTGCTTAACGGTTGACTTCGTGATTAAGTGTCGATAGCTCAGTCGTATCACGAATTAAAAGTACCATTAGATAGGTAATTATATGGGTATTAAACCCTTATAAGGGCAAGTACCAATTCCAGACCTAACTAGGTCGTTTGTCGGGTCAAACGTTGACCGAAAAAGTCAACAGAAATACAAAATGCGATTTAATGCACAACTAATGATCCGAAAGGTGTGTAACCTGTTTTAACCTTAATATAACGTGGTAATAAGCATGAAAACTTGTCTACGCTTGCCCGACTCGACAAATTTCTGTTTAAACCCGGTTCGGAACCGAAAGGCGCAAAACCTTGACTTTTGCTTTGACTTCGCTTCTGACCCGTTTTAGTTTGATTCGGAAATGCCTTAGTGCTTCATTAGAGCAGGGTTGCATGATAGTATAAGTCTCTGTACTTGTTTCGTTGATTATCCAAGTAATATGCAAGTTTCCGTTAATCGCTCATATGTTGACCATTATGCCCTTATTACCTTAAAAAGTGATTTATGAAAATGTAAAAGTGTAGAAACCTTGAATATTGATATATAAACTTGTATGAAAAATTTGACATCAGTTTGACTTATAGATTAAGAGTTATGCTCATTAGCGTAATTACGGTGCTTTATGTTAATAAAATGGCGTAATTAGCGGATAGCCTAATTAAACATACTTTTTGATATCAAACGAATTACCCACTGATGTAATATATTATTTTGGGAATTTTGAAGATTTTTAATTAATTTTAGGCTGAGCATAACTCATAGTCGTAGGCTTAATTCGGTAATTGTCGGTTTTGCCCTAACGGGCCATAAAATGAGTTTTACATATCTAAACGACTCCAAACCTTTTGCTACTGATTAGTTATGATAAATAAATTATACTAAGCCTTCTAGAAATATAAAACTATCAGATTTAGGTATAGAACCCGGAAATGGCCTTTAATCGCCATAATTAGCGTTTTTAGCGCATAGTATGTCTTAGAATCATATTGGACATACCCGGGTCGATACCTACTGATATATGAGGCAAATTATCATATTTTAACAGTAAGCAAAAGTTGATAAACTCAGACTTCAGTTTTGAGCTTGTCGGCTTATGTGAAATTACCAAAATACCCCTACGGGGCCTAGTTTGGTTAAAAATGATAAGTTTCACATACATGCTTTAGCCTACTGTTAAAACTCATCAAATTGAGTATGTTTGCTGTTTACATCAGACCTGTAACTCAGTTAGACAATTAAACTCTTTTACAAACTTTAAAATGACCAAACTACCCCTACGGGGCATAGTTTGTGTTTAAATTAGTTCGGGGCATAACGAAAGACATCCTACTGATGTTACAATATATTTGAAGCATATTAACTTAGGAAACCTGTATATGGCTCTTACGGATACCCGTTACGCATCTTACGCGTTCGGCGCGGTTTATGTAACAAGTTTACATAAATTAGCCGAAACGGGTCAAACCTTATCGGTTTAATCTCAAAATCCAGAATGTGAATAATAAACCCATATTAAACAAGTCTTCAAACTTGTCGGGTCTGAATCACATTCTATCCGGTCTTCGCTTAATAGTGCGTACGAACCGTATCTTTGAAACTAGCCAGTCTAAGCTTAAGCATAATTAAAGACCCGCTAGGATTCTAATAGGTTATATTTAACCTTCGTTCCAGATTAGGAGAAACAGTAAAAGCTACCTACTATTTGATTATTGTGACTATACTTTGCATCAAGGTAAATACTTTTAACTTATTTTCCCTATACGGGCTTGGGTTACGGTACATAGCGTACCGCTTGATCGAGCATCAAATCTTCCACGCTTAGTGGTTAATTGAATAATTTGATCGGCTCGTTTTAAACAGATGTGTTTACTTTACAGCCTTTGGGGGGTTAATGACCATGTCCCGGATATCCTCGGCATTATCTTACGAGATAGCCACAACCTGAGCACGGGGTGTAGGCGTACTCCCGTGTATAACTCACTTAAAGTGGTGTGTCTATTGATCTTTAACCCGGATACGTCCGGGCTACTGAACGCATAAGTAACATGTAATTCGTTCACAAGATTATAATATTAAATAATTCTCCCAAGTTAATAAAAATGTTTATGCCATGTGCATCCAAACCAATTTTCAATCATTTTATAAAATGAGTCAGTTGAATGTATTTACCAGTGTAAACTGACGTATTTTCCCAAAAAGATTAAATGCAGGTACTAGGCGAAATAGGCTGGGATTCTCCTAAGCATCATTAGAAGTCTCGCAAACTTAGAGATGCCGAAGTCTGTTGAACCATAAACAATGTTTTTAATTCGATCCTACTGTGGATAAACACCGGATAATTGTGACTTTGTTTACAATAAATAAATCCGGTTGTATCTTATTTTAAATTTGCTTCCGCTGTGCATTATTATATTGTGTTGTTTGACTATTACGTTGCCAACCACGTCACGATACTCCCCCACCGGGCCCACCGGTGACACGTGGAAATCGGGGTGTGACAGACTGAAAATTGGGATCTGGATACGGGAGTATATTCTGAGGTGGGACACGCGAATAAGTTTAAGTCTCTTAAAACATTAATCTCGTATCTCGATACAGTTGAACTTTGTGTAAAAATTTAAGTGGATCAGTATACTGACAATCTAAGTGAATCGTTTAGAACTTAAAATGTTTAAAGCTTAATGGTGTTAGTGATTTGTCTCATAAACTGATATGATCCTCTTACACAAACTCGAAAAAAAATTGATTGTAAATATTTCTTTACTGCTTTTCATTTAAAAAATCCAAAAATATTTTCAGTGTGTTTTAGCATAAAATTTTGAAAAATACAAAAAGATTTTCGACAACTGATGTTGGAGAGCTGTTTTTCAAAATTTCGAGTGCTAAGCATGATGAACAGTGGGTTGGGAGAGTTGATTTTGAAATAAAAATGTCAAATCCAAATGTTTTTCTTACAAGTGGTCATTAGAGATTATAATTGTTAAATCATTTTGAGATTGTTTCTACATGTGGTAAGCAGAGAATAAAATTGTCAAAATTGTTAAATTTGTGAAATTTATTTCTAGGTAGAGATTTGTGCAGGTCCCCGTGTTTAAGCCTGACCTGAATGAGAGCCAAGTCATGATCTTGGAACAAGAGCTGAGTCAGATTGCGATCCCGGAACAATTTAAGGGGGAGTCTGCTAGCAAAGGGGAGTCTGTAGATGCAAGAGCCAGATTCAAATCCTGATGATCATGCCAGCTGCAAATGTTGATGTGTGAGAGAAAGAGGATATTGAATATTAGATCAACATTCAAGGGGGAGCTTGAATGGTAAAGAGCCAGGTTGAGATACTGGAAAAGAGAAGAGATTGAGAATGTTTTACACTGTCAGATACTTTGGAAGAGCACGAAGACTGAAGAGTTGACATACCGAAATTTTGTCACACTGAAGACTCGTCGACATCCAAGGGGGAGTCTGTTGGTGCATATGTCTGTCGACTTCGTCTTGTATCGAGTCTTGTATTAGAATAGATAGATCAGGGCACAAAATACGAGAAAATGGTGAAACATATGGGCTGTGACCATTTCGCACGAAATGGAACAAGGCCATTTCGCACGAAATGAACTCTTGCCATTTCGTACGAAATGGGCAGATATCCATTTCGCACAAAATGGATTACCTATATATATGTGTCTTGGTCATTTCATTTGTAACTTTTCAATTCCAGAGCCGAAGTGCTGCTGAAGTGTCTACTGCCTGTAAAAAGTTGTTATATCAATAAACAAGACATTTAAAGAGTGAATCAAACTGTATTCAAGTCTGTATCATTGAATTCCGCCTTTGATATGGATTAGGACTCTTCTGATAGACTCGTTTAGATCGATTCTCGATCCTACAATCTATAGGTATTTTAGTACATAAACATTCACCCATCCAAATCTCTTGATTAATTCACTACAAGTTCACCATACAACTAAATCAAATGGGTTTCTACTCAAACTTTCAATCTAATTAGTCTCATGCATAAAACATCTTCTATTTGATGATTCTAACTCATAAACAAGTTCAGTTTCATAAAATTTCATAGATTGATTAACACCTACTTCATAAAAGTGCATCAAAACATAACATTCAGTTTACCTTATGCTCTAATCACTTAGGTTAGAGATTAACTAGGCTCATGCATTCAATTTCGTGTCTAGTATCATCAACAATTTCTGAATATATTTAGACGAATTGAAGGAGTAGGGTTTCTCCTTCCTGACCTCTTGTTCGCGACCCAGACCCCCACCACGCTGGGTTCTTTTTATTTTTAATATGTTTATTATCGTATTTACAAGTTCAACCCCTCAAGTTGCTTGTGTTATCATTCTTGTACATTTCTTTTAACTTCCATTATTTATTTATAATTTAATTAGTCGTTAAAACATTTAAACATTCAAATAATTTTGTCGTAAAATTTTGGGGTGTTACAAGTCTACCCCCCTTAAAGGAGGTTTCGTCCTCGAAACCTTATTACGTACCAAATAAAGACGGGTAGTGCTTTCGCATTTCATCCTCCGATTCCCATGTTAGATCTGATCCTTTCCGATGTTTCCATTGCACTAGAACTTGTCGAATGGCCTTGTTTCGAAGATACGTCATTTTGAAATCCTTGATGGCCACCGGTCTTTCAACATAATTCATTAATTCGATATCGTCGAGGGGCACGTAAGCCGTATCATCCGCAAGACATTTTCTTAGTTGTGACACATGGAATGCATTATGAATTCCATCTAAAGCCGGAGGCAACTCCAACTGGTATGCAACTTTTCCAACGCGAGCTAAAATTTTAAACGGACCAATGTACCGAGGGCCCAACTTGCCCCGTTTACAAAACCGTATTATACCTTTCCACGGCGAGACCTTTAGAAACACTCGATCTCCTTCTTGAAATTCAATATGGCGCCTTCTTTTGTCCGCGTAAGACTTTTGTCGGTCTTGCGCTGCCTTCAAACGAGCCCGTACTAGATCAATATTTTCTTTCGTTATTTCCCCAACATCTTTAGGAGCGAGTTCTCGCTGTCCTATTTCTCCCCAGCACACGGGGGTTCTGCACTTTCTACCGTACAACATTTCATACGGCACCATTTGAATACTGCTTTGGTAGCTGTTATTATACGCGAACTCTACCAATGGCAAATGGTCATCCCAGTTTCCCCCAAAATCTATGATACAAGCCCTTAACATGTCTACTAACGTTTGTATAGCCCTTTATGACTGCCCATCCTTTTGCGGATGGTACACGGTACTCAATCACAACTTGGTGCCCACACTTTCATGAAATCTATGCCAGAATCGAGATGTGAATCTTGTGTCATGATCCGACACAATAGACTTGGGTATTCCGTGATGAGCTATTATTTCATTCGTATAAATCTCCGCCAACTTTTCAGAAGAAATGGTTTCTCGTATGGGCAGAAAGTGAGCACTTTTCATGAGTCGGTCGACAATAACCCAAATAGCATCGTGGCCATGTTTTGTTTTAGGGAGTTTTGTAACGAGATCCATGGTTATGTCTTCCCACTTCCAAACCGGCACTTCTAAGGGTTGCAATTTTCCATACGGTTTTTTGTGTTCCGCTTTCACTTGAGAACACGTCAAACACTTGCCGACGTACTTAACTATGTCGCGTTTCATTCCGGGCCACCAATATCCCCTTTTTAGATCTTGATACGTTTTCGTTGCTCCGGGGTGCACCGAATAATGAGATTTGTGAGCTTCTTCAAGTAACAAGGATCTCACTTCACATAACCAAGGTATCCAGATTCGGCCATACCTGGTCATGATGCCGTCAGCATTCATTTTTAATTCATCGATAAATCCTTTTGTTCTTTCTTTCATCGGATCATTAGCATTTAAAGACTTTGCTTGGGCCTCTTTTATCAACCCCAAAAGTTTAGGAGTGACTGTCATTCTCATAGATTTAACTTGTATTGGAGGTGGGTAATCCTTCCGACTCAATGCATCTGCTACAAACATTGGCCTTCCCCGGGTGATAAAGGATTTCGTAATCATAATCCTTAATTAACTCCAGCCACCTTCGTTATCTCATATTCAAGTCTTTTTGTTCGAAGAAATACTTGAGACTTTTGTGGTCTGAATATATAGTGCATTTCCATCCATGCAGATAATGTCGCCACAGTGTCAACGCGAATACCACTACGGCCAATTCCAGATCGTGCGTTGGGTAGTTGTTTTCGTGTGGTTTAAGCTGCCTTGAGGCATAGGCTATCACTTTACCCCGCTGCATTAGAACACCTCCCAACCCCTGATGTGAAGCATCGGTGTATACAACCAAGTATTCCGATCCCTCGGGTAAGCTTAACACTGGTGCACTAGACAGTCTACTCTTTAACGTTTGAAATGCTTTCTCTTGTTCAGGCCCCCATACAAATTTCTCATTCTTCTTTGTCAGTTTGGACAAGGGTAAAGCTATTCTGGAAAAATCATGTATAAACCTTCGGTAATACCCAGCCAAACCCAAAAATCTTCTTACTTCACTCGGGTTCTTTGGAGGAACCCAGTTCATAACGGCCTCCACTTTAGTTGGATCCACCAAGACACCATCCTTATTGATGACATGGCCAAGAAATTGTACTTCTCTAAGCTAGAAAGCACATTTTGAAAACTTTGCGTAAAGCTTTTCCCTCCGAAGAGTTTCTAACACTTCACGCAGATGATTCACATGTTCGGCTCTACTACTGGAGTAAACCAGGATATCGTCTATGAATACTATTACGGACTTATCCAACATGGGCCGACAAACTCTATTCATAAGATCCATGAATGTGGCCGGCGCATTAGTTAGTCCGAACGACATTACTAAAAACTCATAATGTCCATATTGGGTTCTAAACGCGGTTTTCGCAACATCTTCCTCTCGTACCCGTAGTTGGTGATATCCCGAGCCTAGATCAATTTTCGAAAACCAGCTCGCTCCTTGCAATTGGTCAAAAAGATCATCTATTCGAGGTAGGGGATATCGATTTTTCACTGTCAACTTGTTCAACTCTTGATAGTCGATGCACATGCGCATCGAACCATCTTTCTTTTTCACAAAAAGTACCGGGGCTCCCCAGGGTGACACACTCGGGCGTATGAAGCCCTTATCGAGCAATTCTTGTATTTGTGTCATTAGCTCTAGCATTTCGGCAGGAGCTCTTGGCAACCGGTTTGGCACTCGGGTTTAATTCGATTCGGAATTCCACCTCTCGCTCGGGTGGTAATCCCGGTAATTCATCCGGAAACACATCCGAGTACTCATTCACAACTTCTACTTCTCCAAATTCGGGTGTCTTTTGTTTAGTGTCAACCACGTAAGCCAAAAATGCCTTGCCTTCATTTCTTGCATACTTAACCGCCTCGACGATCGTACACAATTTCATCTCTAATTTTCTTTCGCCATGAATACTTACTCGACTCCCACTAGGTGACCATACATGAATAACTTTTGTCTTGCATTAAATTTCCGCATGATAACGGGATAGCCAATCCACACCCACCACAACCTTAAATTCCCCCAAAGCCATGGGAATAAGATCTATTTCGAAATCCTCATTCTCTATGGTGATCTTACAGTTTTTACACACTTCACACAACATGTAACTTTTGCTATCCGCTACTTCTACTTCTAAGGGTATAGACATTCGTTCTTTTTAAAAAGAGGGGTGGCACATAAGTTCATTTGACACAAAAGATCTACTAGCACCGGAATCGAATAACACATTCACGGGTATTAGGTTGACCAAGAAAATACTTGATACAACATTCGGTAGAACCTTAGCTTCCTCAGTGGTAATTTGAAACATCCTTCCCCGAGCCTTCTGATTTTCATCCTTCTTCCCGTCTTTTTGCCCTTTTTGCTTGAGCTTCGGACATTCGGCCTTGACATAACCAGGAGTGAAGCAATTAAAACACGTCCTCACGGGACTAGGGCACTTATAGTAAGGATGCCTTTCCTGGCCACAGTTGTAGCATCCTTTCTTTCCCAGCAGACATTCTCCGGTATGAAGCTTCCCACAAGTTTTTCATGGAGGAATACTGCTTTTAGATCCTCATTTGTTTCTATTATCATGTTGCTTAGGTTTCTTGGACGGGCTCATAGTTGTGGGCTTTTCGGCCGCTCTTTTCTCCCCCCTTTCTACTTGTCGCTTCATCTCAATCTCTCCATCTCGAGCCCAGTTGATAAGTTCATTCAAAGTTTCGCACTTCGAGGCAGTGATAAATTCCCTAAACTCAGCCTTCAACATGCCGTGATATCGATTGATCTTCATTCTTTCAGACTTAACAAAGTCTTGACAAAACTTTAGCTTATCAAAGAAGGTGTTGGTGATTTCATCAATAGATTCCTACTGCTGGCGAAGACGCAAGAATTCTTCTTGTATTCTATCGATTGCCGACTGCGGGCAATGATACTTCAGAAACGGCTCCTTGAATTCTTGCCAAGTTAAGGTTTGGAGTTTATCTTCACCTAACTCCTTACATTGCGTATCCCACCAATCCTTGGCTTGTTGTTGAAGCTGACCCATAGCAAACATTACTTGGTCTTCTTTCTCGCATCGGCTACGTCTAAACACGGCTTTGATATTGGCGATCCACCTTTGACACTTTATAGGATCAACCTCCCCATTGTATGAAGAGGGATTGCACGCCATAAAATCTTTGTATGTACACCTTCGTTCCTTACTTTTACCCTTAGACCTTTCAATCATTTCCTTCAACTCTTCAATCTTACTAGTCATCATAGCATCAACAACCCCCAAAACACGACTTTCGACTTCTTGGGCTAATTGGGGAAGGCTGGCTTGTATAACCTTTTCAGCCACTTCCATGATCTTATTATCGAACGCTTCTTGACGTGTTACATCATCATCGTTTACATTCCCTGTGTCCGTCATCTACATAAAACATTCATCCCATTTATTAGGTTTCTTTTCACACTTCTATTCATCATATTTAAACTTGTTTTATCATACTATGATCAATTTACATTCCATACTTCATGCATTATCATCATCGACGATCATGTCGTATTGTATAGATCAAAATCTTTGATCACAACGATTTATCTTTTCTCCATTCATATATAGTTTCCTCATCATTCTTAATATAAAAATGACCTTAACATTGATTACGGGGCCTTAGAAACTGGTTAAAACAAGTCCCATAATCAAAACAACAAAAATAAAAAAATTTGGACGTTTTTAGGTCTCTCGCGGCACGCGAGAGACTACACTAATCTTGTCGCGTGTCACGACTCGGCTCGCGTGTCGCACCCCATTTCCCTTACCCTGTCGCGTGGCGCGGGGGAGTCGATTTTCCAGCATGTTTATTATAAAAACCTGCATTTTGCCCAGCTCTAGTTTTTATTCAAAATTCAACTTAAAACCTTCATTACTTTCAATCTACAAGTCCGTTTTACATGAGTCTTTTTCCTACATGTCGGTAATGTTAATGCGGACCCGTTTAGCATCGTTGTTCGCCTTAAACTCGGTTATAAGCAAATAACCTATAAATCCCTTCTTAAATTCTACCAATAAGCATAATCAAATTTACAATTTACCTAATTGTATAGCGCTTCGAAACGAACACACCTTCATACGAGCTTTCAATTTCAGTACAAGCATTTTAGCTCTAATACTTGAATCCCTCAAACCTCGGCTCTGACACCAACTTGAAACGCCCACTTGATCATAAACTAGATTGACGATCTTAAGACATTAAAAATTTGAAGTTTTAAAAACCTCCATACTTTTACATTGGAAAGTAATGATAATAATAACATTAATATACAAGTTTTAACAAAATTTGGGCATGACCCATTCGTACGATAATCGATTTCCTGCTTTTAACAAATTTCATGCAAAATTAAGTGTTACGACACTTTTTAAACATATACAGGTTGCAACCATACAAAATTCATTAAAAGTATTTTGACCAAAATACCCAAAATAAGATTTTTAAAGAAAATAACCAAACTACTTAAGTTTAACATTACATCACAAAAATCATTTTTGACCCTTTTTGCAAGAAAGTGACTTTAACCGGAAGCACATATATAGATGAAGTGGTGTGTTCGATCCGAGCTCGCCATCCTAAATTTGAGATTTATCTAATGCCACAACAACAAAATTCGTCAATAAGTTTACATATCATACAACAGTAAATTCCAATAATAATAGCAACTAACTTTCTAATATGCATTCTTTAACATAATTATCCACAATATGTCGATCCCCTACGAATGGGTCGACATAGAATATGATTTACTTTCTTATCTTTCTTCTAAACGGTCGACCCGTTCATAATGGAACGACCAAATGCAACACATTCTCATTCTCATTCTATTTCAAATAACCCGTTCAACACAAAACATTAGGGAACTCTAACTTTTACATTCTTATTATAATCCAAACCGACCTGTTCATCACGGACCGTTATGGAGCTTTACTTTCGCGTTCTCATTCTAATACAAATGTCTTCCAAAAAGCAACTAGTATTTAAAGGAACAAACAACTAACAATATTAAATAAACTTGTAAGTAGCGAACTTACCTCGTTCTTGAGCTTTTTGTTGCGAACCGGAACTTCCTCCTTCTTCTTTCAATCCTACACATATATCCATTCTTACTTAGATTATGTCATTCATTTACATAACTATCACATTAACATATAATTCTCATTCCACACACACTTTTTTACAAAATATCAATTCTATATTTTCCAAATACAACGCAAGACATCCTAATTCATTCAAAATTACAAAAACCAACTATTCAAGCATTTAATCGAACACTTGGTGTGCGTATAACAATTTTAGCACTATGTACATGTGTTTATGCATAACCTACTAGCAAGTTTCATAACTCATTCAATTGACCAATTTACATAATCCATTCACTCTACAACATAATATCTATAGGTATTTTAGTACATAAACATTCACCCATCTAAATCTCTTGATTAATTCACTACAAGTTCACCATACAACTAAATCAAATGGGTTTATCAAATGGGTTTCTACTCAAACTTTCAATCTAATCAGTCTCATGCATAAAACATCTTCTATTTGATGATTCTAACTCATAAACAAGTTCAATTTCATAAAATTTCATAGATTGATTAACACCTACTTCATAAAAGTGCATCAAAAAATAACATTCAACTTGCCTTATGCTCAAATCACTTAGGTTAGAGATTAACTAGGCTCATGCATTCAATTTCGTGTCTAATTTCATCAACAATTTCTAAATTTCTTGAGAAGAATTGATGGAGTAGGGTTTCTCCTTCCTGCCCTCTTGTTCGCGACCCAGACCCCCACCACACTGGGTTCTTTTTTTTTAATATGTTTATTATCATATTTACAAGTTCAACCCCTCAAGTTACTTGTGTTATCATTCTTGTACATTTCTTTTAACTTCCATTATTTATTTATAATTTAATTAGTCGTTAAAACATTTAAACATTCAAATAATTTTGTCGTAAAATTTTGGGGTGTTACATGATGCTTTAAGCTTGTTTTCACAGTCAGCCAACTTAGATTCAGCGTTTTAACCTGGTTTCCAACAAACTTGCGTTAAAAAGTAGTCATTTTAATACAAACACATTATTCAACAACAAATACTAATTTGATCATCTACATTAAAAAGTAGTGCTAACTGATATTGGAGCGTCTTTAATTGATCAAAATCAGGAACAATAGAGTATTAACATTAATATGAATATATTGCTTAGATTTACAAATGCCTTCACTACATGAGTCAAACCTGTACAGTAATTGAGACTAAAACTCTTTTCTATAAATCCTTACTTTACTAGCAAAATCTCATAACCCCAAAAATATTCAAAAATCAAATTCCTAGAAAAATATTAAAACAAAAGGTTATAATCCAGTAATGAAAATGAAAACAAATACACATATGGACTGAGGAAAAGGTTAAAACAAAGAGTTATAATCTTGTAATGAAAACACATACATAATTGAACTGTACAACGAAACATAATCCTATATGGTCATATCATAAACTAAAATTTGTATTCCACAAATAACTAAACATTGAAATGTCTATTATTTTAATGGTGTATTAACTAGTTGCTACACGTGTCACAGTTTTGTGATCTAAGCCTAGGTCTGTTTTCTCTCTTATCTTATTTTATCCATTCGTATTATAATTTTTTTGTAAACTAGTATTTAACTTGTGCACGTTACGACGCGCTAAACCGAATCATTTATGGTTTCATAATATGTACGCCCGTACATTGATTACACCGAAACTGGACATGGTAACCAGAAGTGGATACTTAAATACGGTATTGTTAGCAACCGAAAGAGAAAACAAAAAATATAAAGTGGCAACAGAACCAAAACGACATGAAGATTTTCGTCAAACGTAAACCAACTGAAAACATACATAAAAATAAGAACGAACACGTATTATATAATTTATATATGACCTGACTCAACCAACTTGGATTTAACAAATACATATATAAAAATAAACTTGAAAATTTAGAAACTCTGAGAGTTTTAGAAAGTTAAGAAGCTGTAATTGTTAATGCTAAAAGTAAAAAAAAAAAAAAAAAAAAACCTATTGTAACGCCAATATAATGGATATTTGTAATGCTAACCAAACTTTTCCCTACATAAAACTCAAGAATCCCCAAATAAATCAAAATACTTATCCTAATAAAATACAAATCATAAAACTCACAATCTACTACTTCTAATAAAGCAAAACAAACTTATGCCACATGGCACTAACTTAAGCCACTCATTGCCACGTGGCAATGTTCTATTCTTACTCGGTTGATTTTGAGCGGCAATTGTTCTACTCTCTTTTCCCTTACACGCTTCTATTCTTTCATCTGCTCCCCTTCAAACCCTAATAGTCATCTACTCTATGGCGAGTTTTCAGAAAACCCTAAATCTCATCCCATCACTTTTTCTTTTCCTCATAAACCATGTTGCTCACTCCCTCAACCTAAACCTAAATCGACTTCATCTTCTCTGATTTTACCTTTTCAGAAGACAGTATAGGAAAATCTAACAACCCAACTGTGTTTCTCCTCCGTCCGACCGATTCTTCTCACCGACAACTTTGACACAGGTAATTTGATCTTTTCTCCTCACTTGAACCAGATTTCAGTTTTAGGGTATACAGAATGCAAGCATTGATCATGAAATCAACCACTGATATCTCTCTCTCTCTTTCTCAAAATCAACCAGAAAACCAAAGGAAAAATGGCAGATAATGGCTGATGGTTCTTCGAACACAAAACCAAACGTAGACAGAGATGATAGGCCTGGTAATCGGAAGAGAAAAAACCCAAATGACGACGCCGACGATTATTCTGAATCCGACGAGAGCAACGATTGCGAGATAATGGGTCTCATCCTCATCGTTTAAATGTTTGCTTTATTTTATGTTTTAGGGCTATTATGTAGTTGATTTATTAGATTTGTTATTCATAATATTTATTATTACTTCG